>CM028138.1:337197500-338567500 GCA_016271365.2 Neoceratodus forsteri | reverse complement strand
TTTAGTTAGTGTTTCAGTTACATTGTGATAAGCCTCTGTATCACATCAAGGTAATCAGCCTTACAGGGAGGTCCGTTCACACCAGCACTCATACTGTACGTGCATAGTCGACTGGGTCACTCATACAAACATGGCCTCTAAGTTTAGCACCCACACATCAGCCAGAAATCATTCACAAACTCAGACTAATTGATCCATTCAGACAGACAGACACACACACTCACTCACTCACTCGCTCACACACACAAATTGGGATTGTTGTACAGAGCATGTGTGAATGGGTTGAATGCAAGACCTTTACATTCAGCAACTTTTTGTTTAGATTCCCCAGTAGGGATACAACATCTCATTCCCAGTGGGTCCCTTCTTTGAACCATTTCTGCTGGTAGAGGGGAGCACTGGTAGATTAAGTGACTTTTCCAAGGTCATACAGTGAGCATTTCACTCGAGTGAGATTTGAACCTCTGATCTCTTGGTTCCTTCCCAAGCCGGTGCTCTAACCAATAGACAAAGTCAGCACCAGACTGCCACCCTCACATGTTTACATTGCCATTTGTTATGCACTTCAGATCAACCACGGCTACATATTTTTATATTCTTTCCAAACTAACTTTTGCAAGAGAACAAACCTATCACAAGGCCACTGCCTAAAACAACAGACTTCTGGAATATCAGACAGGACATTCATCTCAATTCATTCGGGCAAGCAGCTGAATAATTACATCATATTTTTGTAGTATAGTAGTATCCTTAATAAACAAGACTACCTAAAAAGTCTGCAAATATGGGTTTAAGATTTCTATTACAGTGAGGGAACTTTACATTAAAGTCTGTTAAGTTGGGAGACACACCACAGTTTCGGATAACTGACAGTTTTGGATAATTGAGGTTTGGATAACTGAGGTTTTACTGTATACCCTCTTCCAGAGATAAAGCTGCACATACAGATTCGTAAATACATTATTAATATCTGTATTAGTAGGAACTTTTTTTCTTAGCAATCTTGTACTTCTGGCATTCTGAGATTTCTCATCAGTGTGTTTTCAATCCCCTCAGATACAGAACTACTGCATATAGGAATGGTGCCCTAAAAAGTGATGTCACTGATTTGAAAGCAGACTGCAATAATGGCAGCAACCCCTGTGCGACTTTGATGAGCGATAGATTGCATTGTTAAACCAGGTCCTCAGGTCATTCAGCCCAACATGTTGTTATAGGGGGCTTCCCCCAAACCATAGCTGAATTCCACTCTACTTAATCCTTTTGCAGCTCACTCTAAATGTAACGTTTGGCCATTCAGGGCTCAAGGTCTCAGACTCTATAGCACCTTAACTATATAGGTAATACAGAGGTAACCATGACATTTACGGAAGATATACATTGGTTAATATGCTGTGGGGGCGCTGTGTGTGCTAGGGACTAAAGGTTCCCTTCTACCACAGACTGGGAAACTGCACTCATGTCTTCAGCATGGTGGGTGCCTAAACCCTGTCCCCATCACAGCTTCATCTTTCTTTTGTTACTGCCACTTTGCAAATTTATTTATGCTTCCTAAAATATAATGGGGTATTAACCCTTGAGGGTTGCTCTCTTACTGTATTGTAGCATCCCTCCCACTCTGTACCCCATTTCCTTCATTACACCTGGAAAAAAAACACGATTTTGCTGAGTGTATCTGTCCCAGTTACCAATTTGTAAATAAATAAAAATAAGGGCCATTTGTGTAAAGTGGCCTGGGATATGCCCAGGTCATGCATGCCTTCAGGGCTGCTGAGCTCTGCGCCCTGATTGTGGTGTGCATATGATGTCATCCACATCCGCTGCCTGCTGTGCACCATGAGTGCAGGTGCTTGCACTGAGCAAGGAAGCAGCAAAGAGTGGGAGTGGGAGGCATCTAATCAGATTGCCCAGGATGGCTCGCTGGTGGATCGCTAACTCTGCTTGGAGCTGAGGCTGGTTGGGATATGGCTGTGAAAGTTCTTTTATGGCACCAGGCCTCTGAGAGCTGGGGGAAGGTTGTCCAGACGCTGTCTGGGTTGCGTAGATGGTGCAATGGTAACCAAGCACAACTCACCAGTGAATACGCGGCTTTATGAAAATTGGAGTAATAGGAATGCTGTCAGTCATTAACGATTATAGCATTTTGTTTCTGCCAGCCCCACTGCCACTGTGTGCAGCCTTTTCCTTTCAGATGGGCTGCGTAGATGGCCCTGAGGTCATGCAGAGGAGGGCACATAACTGCTACTGTAGCCTCTGCCTCTTCTGCCTGACATCTGCAATGTGGAAATAATTTTGTGAATAGGGCACGTGCACGCTGCCTTGCCACCCCACTCCATCTCTTAACAAAGTCGCAGAATTCCCTTATAAATTAAATCAAATTGTAAATAGATAGTCATTTATCAGTTTCCCCATGTGGCATAGAAATGGGAAACCAAGGAAAAATGAACAAATGTTTGTAGAAATCGCCTACTGCCCATTTAACATTCGAAACAAAGAAAACATTGTACGTGTGTTTTGGTTTGTTAGTTGCTGAATTATATGCATTGGCCATTTATGTCACTCTTAACTACGTTTACTCACCAACATACATTTCAGTTCTTCTGCTTTTTGTTGTGGCTGGAATCCCAAGATAATACACCACATACTGTACTTCCCCAAAAAGTATGTAGCTGAGCCGGAACAGCAATATTGAGATGACTTTTTGTAGTTATCTTTGGCAGGTGAAACTGTGAACAGACCAACCAGTCTGACCAGTGTAAATACATCTCAATGATTTTGCCCTCGCTGCACCCTTCCTCCAGTGATGTGTGCTTCACCCCCCCCCCCAGCCCTTTACTCATGATCATGAGCAAGAGACCCAGAAATGACCTAGTGTCCCCTGGCTGGTGCTGTCTGTCTGCTGTTTAATTTGGTCCAGTAACAGTCAGTGCTGGTGGCTTCCACAAAGGGTAGGGTTCCACGGGCAACACAGATGCAGGCGGCATGATTGCTGTCTCTGGTCTGTCTCAGCCAGGACACAGTGGTACACTGCCTCATTGTTTGCATGTCTTCTTTTCTCCTGAACCTGACCTTGCTCATTTTACTCCTGATGGATTGTTTGCTGCTGAAGTCCTCCAGGTGTCCGATGCCGCTGCTGCAATCCGCATTCAGTGGTACGTTGGCGGGCTAGCTCTGTTGGCTTCAAAATGGTGTTACAGTAAGGAAAAGGCCAGGATTTCAAAACTCCCTGCTGGCTAACTTACACAAGGCAAAGCAGCCAATCTGCCCCTTTCCTCACCGTCTATAGCCTTTTTAAGTACCAGGTGAATGCCCCTCACGTGCTGTCTTGCTCCTGGGACTATTACTGTGGTCACTGACATGTAACACAGAAGTCTGAGAAATTCCTGTACAGATCTTCTTGTTCCTGTTTGGAAACTCCATGCAAAGGCCACCAGTGTCTGAACCCTTTCCCAGGGAACAAATGCTTTGGCCTGTACTCTGTCCAGTTCTGCACCCATAAGCTTAAAGGTCTATACTGGCTCTAGCGTAGACTTTTCTAGGTTTAGTATAAAACCCAGGCTGAGCGTTATGGGCCTCACTCTTTGTACTGATGCTTTTGTCTCCCTTTTTGTCTTTCTGCACACTAGCCAGTGGTCTCACTCTAGAAAGACTGTGATGCCAGCTTTCCTTAAAACTGATGCCACTACAGGTATGCACTTTGTGAACACTCTTGGTGCAGATGTGAAGTCAAAGGGCTTTGCTCTCTGCCCTGGACTGAAACTGTTTTGTTTCTACCATGAATCTCAAGCATTTTCTGTGAGATTCCCTCACTGAAATAGGGAAATAAGCATCTTTCAGGCCCAGTGGGTAGAGTCACTCTCCCTGCTGTTGTGACCAGATCACTGAAGGGCTACCAGTCTGAATGTTTCTTTCTTTATGTGTCTGTTTAGACACCTCAGGTGAAGTGTAGGCTACCACTCCCATTATTTCTTCCTTGTTAGGAAGCACCTGGAGAAGAATCCCTTCCCTCTGTCTTTTGCTGGTGCTTCCTGTATTGCATTTTGAGACAGACAGTTTTGAATGCCAGTTGTCACTGATGCTGTTCTTCTGATTTTGGTTTCACGTTTTTCAGTCTCTTTTGTTTTGGCTGTTTTAGGAATGCTGAAGAGAGACCCTCCTCCACCACCTCCAGCACTCACTGGTCTTTTGTTACAGATTGCCAGTGTTGGCAGTGGAAAGAGAAACATCCCTTATAGGTGTGTGGAGCTTGGTGACTATTAGTTCATCAGGTATTAGTTTTTGGCTGTGGGGATTAATGGTAGTGGCTTGCCTCTTACCTCTGTAATCCCTTGATCTGCTGGAGCCCCTTTGATCCTAGAATGGCTGAGGGGTATATTGTCTCTGATAAACCCCTATCTTACTTCAGTACTTGCAGTACTGCAGTACTACTTGCAGTAGGTAATTACATATAGGACTGACGCTGGCAGGTGGCAGAACCCCATGGAAAAATTTCTAGCTAGCAGTCCCTGGCGAGGGACCGCCCCTACGTCAGGTGACTGGTGTCAGGAGACGTCGGCATAAAGGGGTGATCCCTGACACCCGCCTTCCAGTTCTTTCCTGCCATCAGCTCATGCAGTGCCTCATGGAAAAGTTTGTGCTTCGTCAGCCCTACCTTCGTCCTTTTTTTTACCGAAACTTATTGCTTTTTCGACTAACATCAGTACAATCATCGGTGTATGTCGTCCCCTACACCCTCTGAGCACAAGAATAAGTGCGATTCGTGCGGCGCCCAACTACCGCACAAGGACGGCCACTTCCTGTGCCTGTTCTGCCTAGGCCCCGAACACCCGGTAGAGAAGTACCAGCACTGCCTCAGTTTCAACGCGGCTACCCAGAAAAGGAGGCAGCAATCCCTGGAAGCCCATATTCTGAAGAAGAAAATGAGTTCAATGGAGAAGGAGCTCAAAAAACTGAGGCAGGTGTCCACTTCCCCTGAAGGCCATCGGAAGAAGAAGGAGAGGTACCGGGACAAGGGCTCCTCCACCGCATCTCCCTCAGGAGTCGCTGTGATGCTGGTAACATCCCCTCTGGGGATCGCTCCTCGACGGCCACCTCAGAGGTTTCCAAGGGGGTCGACCCGCCCATCTGGCTCGCACTCGGGCCTTGCGGGCGCCTCCGGGCAGTTAGAGGCCTCTGCCCCTGGGTAGGCCACAGGTTTGTGGCCTACCACTGTGGGCGACTCCGGTAAGCCAGGCGTCGGCTCCTCCAACGTCCGCCCGGAGAGGGCCAGTAAGACGTCCGACCCTTCGGGGTGGCGCGCGGCCTCCACTCCCCCGGATCAGGCTGATCACTCTACTCAGCCTGCCTCCAGTGACAGCTCTCATAAGTTAGATGCCAGCTCCTCCGGCACCTGCCGGGAGCTCGCCCCTAAGCCACACGTCGGCTCGTCCGACATCTGGCTGGCGACGGAACCGACGATGGACCCCCCACGTCCGTCGTACCCGGTTCCCCACAACCTTCACTGCCAGCTGGGGAACCAGAGTTTCCCCAACTCGACTCCGGGGATTTTTCCCCTCCATCCCCGGGTGATGCTGGGGCTCTTCTGCCTCCATCAGTCCTTCCACCACCTAGTGCGCTGGACCTGACATTGGCTCCCCGGACGCCGGCTCTGACACCAGCTCCTCGGACGTGGGTACCTCCGATGCCAGGGCCTCTGACGTCGGCCCCAATGCCGGCCTTACTGACTCCAGGAGACATTCCGCTCCCATTGGTCCCTCTGGGCCCTCCACTATGGACCCGCCCGTGAGGCCACCGGCTGGGCCGTCTGCTCCGGCAGTCCCCTCGGCTCCTGGGTACCCTCCATCTTATCCGACGCCGGCGTACCCGAGACCGCAGTATCTGGCACCACAGTACCCGACACCGGGCTTCCCGATGCCGCAGTACTCGACGCCACAATACCTGACGCCGGGCTACCCGCAGCCGGGTTTTGGATACGCGCCATATGGTTACAACCCATATCCTTATCCCCCACCTCCTCCTCCTCCTCTTCCTCCTCCTCCACTGCCCTTGCGGCCGCCGGTGGACTTGCAGGAGACTCTGGCCTCCTGGTGGGCTGAGGCCAAGGCTCAGCTCACCAAAGAGGTCAAGAGCGGCCTTCCAACGATGGTGCCATCCCAGGTTCCTGTATGTCCAAGGCGGCACACTCCCTCACCACCTCCGGATTCGAGGGTTCTTCCGTCTGGATCCAGAGAAGGGCAGGACATGCATCCCCGGGGACTTCCCAAGGGGTCTGTTCCTCCCCAGGGTTGGGAAAGGGAGTCTTTTTCCTCTTCATCCTCCTCTTCACCTTCGGAGTCCTTGGATTCTTCCGACGGTTGCTCCGAGAGAGACGACAAGCCACGCTCTCTGTCGAAGCCCAGGCCAAGGACTCCTCCGAAGTCTCCTCCAGAGGATCCTTCTTTTACGGAGTTGCTTAGGAAAATCCAGGAGGTTCATCAGTGGCACTCCCTGGAACCAGATCCTTAGCGTCTGAAACTCGCTGAACATCTGGATCTGCCCGTGACAGCTCCTACCTTGGTGCCACCCTGGATAGAGCCTCACGCCGACCTTGTTACCACAATATGGAAACAGCCGTCGGCTTTAGCCCTACTTCCTAGGAAGTTGAACAGGCTACATCAGGCTCCAGAGGGTGTTGATTTTCTGGATTCTCACCCTTGTGCTGACTCGGTTGTGATTAGCGCCGCTCACGACCGGTCGGCGAACCTCAAACATCTTAGCTCGTCACCATCTGATAAGGAATCACGCCTTCTGGACCAGTATGGGAGAAAGATTTATGCTTCCTCCACGCTGGGCATCAGGGTCTGAACTATGTTGGCCATATGGGGGACTACCAGAAGGCCATTCTGACTCAGGCAGAAGCCAAATTGGACTCCTTGCCTGACTTCCAAGTCAAGCAGGAGTTGGCTGATCTTGTCCGCTCTGCTCGTTCGGTCAGTCGACACATGCTACGTGCGACATACAATGCAGTGGACACTGCTGGGTGGAGCTCAGCTTTCGCTGTAGGCCTTCGGCGTCATGCTTGGCTCCATGTGTCAGGGTTGGTCCCAGAGGTGCAATCTGCTATCCAGAAAGCACCCTTCCGGGGGTCGGTGCTTTTCAGGGGTGATGTCAAGGATATCATCACCAATTTGCAAGAGAAGGGGACTGCACTGAAGTCAGTCGATTCCATGTACTGTCACCATCACAGCAATGCCATCCCTTTCACAGACGGAATTGGCCAAAGGCGAAACCCCAGGGTAGGTGGGCCACAGTCACCGGGCCCCCACAACTGCTAAGCCCCCCCGCCCAAAAAAGCAGTGGGTGCTTCAGCCGCAGCGCTGCCTCACACCACCTGACTCCTTTCCTCTCCCACTGCCTCCGGACTCCCCGGAGGAACCGGTAGGAGGGAGGTTTTCCCTCCACCTTCCGGGATGGGAGAGGATAACCACAGATTCTTGGGTACTCCAGCTCATAGCAGAAGGACACTCGATAGAGTTTCTTCAGAAACCACCCTGCCACCCCCCCCCGAAGTCGACGTATTCATGGAACATCTTCTCGTGGTCCAGGAGGAAATTTCGGCTCTCCTGCTGAAACAAGCAATAAAGCCCGTCCCCCTTCATCTGCGAGGGACAGGTTATTATTCCCATTTCTTCCTGGTCCCAAAGAAGACAGGAGATCTCAGACCAATTTTGGATCTCAGTTCCCTGAATCTTTTCGTAGAATACAAAAGGTTCAGGATGCTCTCTTTGCAGAGCCTTCTGCCCCTCCTCTGGCTGGGTCAATGGCTTTGTGCTCTGGATATGCAGGATGCTTATCTGCACATTCCCATTTGCCCATCTCATCGCAAATACCTTCGGTTTGCGTTCCAGGGGGACCACTACCAGTTCAAGGCGCTCCCGTTTGGTCTGTCCTCGGCCCCCCGAGTGTTTACCAAATGCCTGGCAGTGGTGGCGGCCCACCTCTGTACCAGAGGAGTGCAGGTTTTCCCGTACCTGGATGATTGGCTCCTGGACGGCCTCGTCCAGGGAGGAACTCTTGCGTTCCCTCTCCCTTACCCAGCAGGGTTTTTGCCTGCCTGGGAATTACCATCAACCATTCCAAGTCTCATCTGGACCCATCCCAGAGGGTACAGTTTATTGGGGCGATTCTCAATATGACCACGGGCAAGGCCTTCCTGCCTCCGGACAGGCCGTCCACCCTTCAGACCCAAATAAGTCTGTTGTCCGACTGCAGGACGGTCTCTGCAAGGTTGGTCCTTCGCCTTCTTGGGCTCATGGCGGCTGCTATCCCGACGGTTCCTCGCAATCGACTCCACATGAGGATTTCTCAGTGGACTCTACGCTCTCAATGGGATCAGCTAGCGGGCGACCTAGATCACCCAGTTCTGATCTCATCGCCGATGCTTCGAGACTTACAGTGGTGGATGGTTCGAGAGAACCTGTTTCAGGGAGTTCCTTTCTTTCATCCTCTCCACTCCCAGACTCTAACCGCAGATGCCTCAGACGAAGATTGGGGAGCCCATCTAGGCCCTCATCGGACCACGGGCTGTTGGTCCAAGCTGGAAGAAGCTCTCCACATCAATGTGCTCGAGCTTCAGGCAGTGTTGTACGCTCTCCAAGCCCTTCACCAATACATCCTTCCCGACCACCTAGCCATCCAGACGGACAACATGTGCGTAGTGTGGTACATCAACAAACAGGGAGGGACTCGGTCCTACCCTCTTTGCAGGGAGGCAGTGAGGGTTTGGGATTGGGCAACACAACACGACCTTCACCTCATGGCAATTCACATTTCGGGAGTTGTCAACACCCTAGCAGATAAGCTAAGTCACTCTTCTGCTCTGGCTCACGAGTGGGAACTGGACCAGGGGGTCCTAGACAATATCTTCTGACTTTGGGGAACACCACAGGTCAACCTGTTCACATACCCTCTAAACGCAAAACTTCCTGTCTTCTGGTTGCTCATTCCAGAGTGAGGCACTTTTTGGAGCGATGCTCTGTCTCTAGACTGGAAGGACAGATTCGTCAGTGCCTTTCCCCCAATTCCACTTATCCCACGAGTCTTGCAGAAACTAGCTTCAGAAGGAGCGCAAATTATTCTGATCGCTCCTTTCTGGCCCAGGCAAGTTTGGTTCTCTCTTTTACAACAATACTCAGAGGATCCTCCTCTTCCTCTTCCTCTATCTCGAGGTTTACTGACCCAGGATCAGGGGACCCTGGTCCATCCAGGCCTCAAATCCCTTCAACTGCATGCATGACTCCTGCAGACTTAGCCCAATCCCATTTTGGAGTGTCTCCCAAAGTGGCGGAGATTTTGGTGGAGGCCAGAAAACCCTCCACCAGATCCACTTATGCTATGAAGTGGAAAATATTCACTATCTGGGCCGCTTCCAAGAATGTGGAACCCTTCTCCTGTTCAGCGGGGCTTCTGCTGGAGTACCTACATTATCTGTTTGACCTGGGTCTCAGCCATTCTTCTCTGAAGATACACATGGCAGCCATCTTGGCCTATCACGTTCCCTTCGCAGACAAAGCTTTCGCTCAATTGGAGGTCTCTAAGACCTTTCTCAGAGGGGTCCTCCATCTGAGGCCCCCCATCTGTACTCCTGCTCCCCCTTGGGACTTGAACTTTGTTCTCGAGAAACTTACTCTCCCTCCCTTCGAACCTGCAGCTTCTGCAGATTTGAAGTTCCTTTTGTGGAAGACTCTCTTCCTGGTGGCCATCACTTCTGCTCAGAGAATTTCTGAGCTCCAGGCCCTGATGTGTAAAATCCCATACTTGATTTTTCACAAGGAACGTGTTGCTCTTTGCATGAATCCTGAGTTTCTCCCTAAAGTAGTAGCTGAGTCTACTCGAAGACAGTCCATAGAGTTACCTGCCTTTTTTACCCAGTACTCTAATCAAGGGGAGTATTTACTCCATACTATGGATATTCACCAGATTCTGAGATACTACACCAGCAGGACGAAGGATCTCAGAAAGGCTGATCAATTGTTCGTCTTTTTTGCTCATAAAAGGGAAGGCAATGCTGTTTCCAAGCAATGCCTGTCTAAGTGATTGGCTCATTGCATCACGTTCTGCTATGACAAATGCAACAAGACCCTCCCAGGTCAAGTCAGAGGCCACTCCACAAAAGAAGTAGCTGCCTCAGTGGCTTGTTTCAAGAATGTGTCTGCGGCAGACATCTGCTCTGCCGCCACTTGGACTTCCGTCCATACCTTTACTAAACACTAGTTTGGATGTTGCCTCTCGCCGTAGAGCAGGCTTCGGGCTGGCTGTTTTGCAAGGCCTCCTATCTTGAGGCTTGCACAATCAGAACTTCTTTTTTGAGTAGTTTTCCTCCTCCTGGTGCCTCTCTTTGTTCCAGACTGCTTGGGATTCAGTCCTATATGTAATTACCTACTTCAAGAGCCCTCTCGAAGTAAGATAGTACAGTTACGTAAGAACTTACCATAACAGTAGACCTTCGAGAGAGGCTCTTGCAGTAGGTAATACCTTCCCGCCCTCCATCCCCTTAAGCTTTTTCAGCTCCTTTTCCAGTGAGGGAAATATCTGCTCCTTTCTCATCCGGCCTTTCTGGCCCGTAGCGGGAAAGAACTGGAAGGCGGGTGTCAGGGACTGCCCCTTTATACTGACGTCTCCTGACGCCGGTCACCTGACGTGGGGACGGTCCCTCGCCAGGGTCTGCTAGCTAGAAATTTTTCCGTGGGGTCCTGCTGCCTGCCGGCGTCAGTCCTATATGTAATTACCTACTGCAAGAGGCTGTCTCGAAGATCTACTGTTACGGTAAGTTCTTACGTAACTGTACTTTCCCTTAACTCCCCTTCCATAGGGTCTGTTATAGCCCCTGTTTTTCGTTAATCTTTTCATTAGGTTTTTAATAGTTGTTTTATTTTTGTCAGATTTATCCATATAGCTCTCTGCCTGGTCACCAAAGAGTGATGTTCCCTCAGATGGGGTGCCAGCAGCTTTGTCCTGTAAGCCAAGGGAAAGCCCAGTGGTTCTTAACCAGGCATACCTCTTGATGACCACTGCATTTGTTAACCCCTTTGTGGCAGTTTCATTAATGTCCACTGACATTTAGAACTGGTGCTTAGCAGCATCCTGGCCATTTTTAATTACCTGCAGTACCTGTGACCCGTCATTAGAGGGCAGGCTATCACAGAAAGTCAGCATTTCTTTCCTAAGGTTTCCTAGTAGTGTGCTATATAGCTCCGAAAGGCAGCCTATCTCATAATTAAAGATGATGACAAGTAGGAAGCCTTCCTAATGCATCATTTTTTCTGAAATCTTTATTAGATGGTGCTTTAGAAAAGGTTATCTTCACCTTTTCACAGGCAGCAGCCTGGATACGCCCCTCAGGGCTGGAGTGTTTGTAAAGATACTCAGACCCAGTTCTGTTTACCTGATTTATTTTTATTACTTTCAGCTCAATTGCCAATCCAGAGGATGGCAGTTTCGGAATTTTACCATTCATCATTCTAAAAGTTTCATGTAAGGGTATACTAATCATTTTTGTTGAAGTCAGTCCCAGAATACTGAGGAATGCTGACTCACCCTTATCCCCCTAAGTCTCTCCAGTGGGGGTATTTATGGTTTCAGCCATGCCTCTTAAAGAGATCCACTAAGTTACATTTTATAGCCCCTGCACCTGATACATAGGCACCTTACCTCCACGGCATTCTTGTATTGTGAAGATGGCATGACATAATCCATTAGGTATAAAACTGTATCCCTCATAAAATTCATTAAATCAGGTCCCAAGGACTTCCCACTTGTAAGTGCCACCCAAGCTCTGCCCCTACGCTCACTAACATGATGATAAGATGCTAGGGAGAGTGTGGGGGTGCGCTCCATTATAGTCAATGGGTGGTGGTTTTCCAATCAGTTTTTAATATTATAATGGCCACTTGGTAATGAAACATGGGCACCAGTCAACTAACAAGGACCTTGTTAGTCGACAGTGCCCACGCTTCATTACCAAGTGGCCATTATATATATATATATATTTTTTGTATCTTCTGTTTGTACCCCTTCCTCCGGAACTCTCTCAGGCTGCTCCCACTGACCAAGCACCGCTCTACCGCCCACCTGATCCCTTCACTCCACCGGCCCTCCATCATCCTCCAGCCGGCGGACTCCCCAGCTCTGAGCCCTCTGGGGTAGGGCCACCTCCACTCCGGCGCTCTATCTACAATCGCGTGTGCCAGCTGTGGAGATGGAGGAGCAGCTCAGGATGTGTAAGCAGGGCCTGGTATTGTGCATGTGGCATCGTGGCTCGGGGGACAGCCGTCGCCTATCCGGGGTCAGGTGTTTTTTCTGGCTTTGTTTCCTCCTGGGAGCGTGGCTGTGCAATGATGTAAGCATCCACCACTCTCCTTCCTGTTTTTGCTCCAAGTGCAGGCCGTGCCTCCGGTCTCCACCGGGGGGTCACTGTTGCATCAGAGAACCCCTGGCTCTCTCCCCAGGGAGAGGAGAACAGTCCATCAGATGCTCGATCCTACTCCCTCCCTTGCTGACCTCTGGCACCTGAGCTTGTTCCTGAACTCAGGTCGCCAGCATGGCGCAAGGTGTGGCGTGCAGTGCCTCAACCCTCAGCGCCACCAGGCTGGCCCCTGCCATTATAATATTAAAAACTGATCAGAAAACTACCACCCATTGACTATAATGGAGCATGCCCCGTGCTCTCCCTAGCATCTTGCCATCACGTTAGTGAGTACGGGGGTGGAGCATGGGCCGCACTTACAAACAGGAAGACCTTGGGACCCGGTTTACTTAATTTTATGAGGGATACAGTTTTTGTACCTAATGGATTATTTCATGCCATCTTCACAATACAAGCATGCCATCGAGGTAAGACACCTATATATCAGGTGCAGGGGCTGAGACTGGTAAGTATCTTTAAAGGAAAACACTGTTCTTTGAAACAAGCCCCCTACCCAACAGATTAGTCCTCAATTTGGGGTTTCCCAAGATAGAATAATTTTGTAAGCACCTCTTATCTCTTGTACTTCAGTTTTGTAAATTCTCTGGAATGTAAATAATGACCATGCAACATGGCGCCATTTCGAGTATAAAGAGTGTCTCCGTGCTGCTCACTTCTATGCATTCAATATAGTAATCAGCACAAAGTCATGCTCTATACTCAGAATGGCATCACGCAGGCAGGCATTATTTATATTCTGGAAGATTTACCAAGTAAGCATTAAGACATGAGGAAGAAGGCTTCTACTAGGGAATTAATGCATGGTTTTGGGGGGGGGGGGTTGGAGCATGAGGCTGCAGACTGAGTGCCCCAACCACCCAACCATGCTTTAATTCCCTAGAAGAAGTCTGCTTTCGAGTGGTTTAATGTGCTTGTAACATGGCACAATATTGGTACACTATATAAATAGAAATACCTGTAGTATTGATAAAACATTCACAGGCAGAGTTATTGTAATTGTTATCTTTGACTGTGTTACACGAGGTTTCTGCACCCTTATTGGTACCCCCAGAGGTACACCATAGACAGCTAGTGCTTAGGGCATATGTTATACTAACATATAGGGCTAAGGGCATCTACCGTACAAGAGCAGATGTCAGGATATGTATGCATATTATTGTTATACACTTTGCTTGCTAATACATATATATTTTTCTGTGTATTTCTTGCTTACAAGATGATCAGGACATCTGTGTCCTTGTAATGATTATAATATATAAATCGGCATTGCCACCTTTTGGTGATTTGTACTACTACACTGATTTATGTAACACTCTGTAAGAACTGTACTCCTTTGTTTCACAAAGTGATGACTACTACAAAATTGTATAATGTTATCTTGGACTGTGGAGCCACCTCTAATGTAGCCAATAGGGCTCATCTCTGTAACTAGAAATGTTTCTGTCTTACAGTAACCATAGTAATTATCATAGGTATATAATGTGAGACACTGAGTCTTATACCTCGGTGACCCCAAGAGACACGAAGAAACCTTGAGGTATAGGGAATGCTTAGCATTGGCTCTCGGTTCGTATTGGTAAGAACTGCTTAAGGCAACTGTAATTTATCCTTTTGGTAGTAATAAACAAGTTTATTACTCTTATGCAACGTGTTTGTGATTCCTTGCATTCCCAATATTGCCAAGAACCTGAGAGTGAGGTTTAGACTTCCTGACAACTAGATTCATAGTACACATAGTGCTCAATTCAACCTTACTTACTTATATTGTAGGTACATTGATGTATTATTTTACAGTATTAATTAATGCTTATGTTTTTAATATTGTGTAATATATTTTTAGATCTTTTTTTCCACTTACAGGTATTTTGCAGCGCTCCTCGAAGAATGCTGAGTTTTGTTTTCTACTACTGTCACAATGCATATAGGGATTAAAATATTATGACTGTGTCATTATCATGCACGTTACTCACTGAAGAACAACTAAAACATTTGTACAACACTATAGCAGAACTGGGTACATTATCTCTATTTCTAATGGGTAACTACTACACCGATTCAGAGTTTTAGCATGCGCTTTTAGCAGTAATACTAAGATTTGTAAGAGGGAATAAACAGTACTTTATGGAAACAGGGAACATTTAATAACAACAGCAATGACAAACAGTGTGAATAAGTAATATTTCAATAACAGTGGCAATGACAAACAGTGTCAATTTGTACTGTGACTTTTCTATTTAAGACAGTATTAGGAACCTGTTTATTGAGTCACTTTTTCAGCTGCAGAATAATAATTAAAGTTGACTGGCACATTAATTCTATAGTTGCTCAGACTGAATGGGCTGGCACTGCTGGGAGATGGACTTTCCATTGACTGCTGGTTAGGATTTTGCATTTTGGGAGCTTCACGGTACTGTTATACATTACGCTCAAGAAACACTGTGTGGCTGGATACTCGGAGGTCCTCGGGCCGGGTGGGTGGAAAACGAACTGTATTTTCATTTTATAGTACTCACTGGCAACTTTCAAGTGGTTGTCAAAGGTACTACAAAAGTGGGCATTACTATATGTTTATAGGGCTAGTGGGGGTTGTTTCTGACGAGATAAGAATGTTATCTTGTGCTGGTTTGGGCGAGAGGACTGTGAAGTGAAGCTGAGCAGTTCTGTCAGCCCAAGCCAGTGTGAGATACATTTTTATCTCATAAGAAACAACCCCCACTAGCCCTATTAACATATTATAAAGCGGTGGAACTGCATTACGATGTTTACTTACAATGATGTCCATTTTGTAGTATGGTGTTTCCCCTGGCTTCTGGTGTTTCCCTTAGCTTCTCAGTATGAATTGGTATGTTCTGTGTGCTGTGGAGGATGTGCGTTGTCACTGATTTACCAGGACTAACTTTACAATTGACTGTCACTGAACTCTATTACTTTTTTCCCGGTTCAGAACGACTGTTTCTCTGTCCTGTTACATTCACCGTTGTTAAGTGGCATGGTGGGTTATCTACTCACTGAGGTGCCATGAGTTCTCGTACACAGTGACAATCACTGTTTGATGAAAATGCCCGTGGCACGAATCAGCTGTGGGATGGTGCGCAAGGCGCCTACTGTATGCTAGATAAGAGGTACAGTAGATGCCAGGTTCTGATTAGTGGAAGCAGTTCCACCACTTTATAATAAGAAATTAATGCATCCTTCTTTGTTGGTCAGCTGATGGTGTTCCACCAATCAAAATCACTAATTTTACTATAACTTTTATTGCCATTTATCAAACTGAAATAGAATAATTAAAAAGTTATTCTTGCCTGGGAAACCCCAGATTGAGGGTTTATCTGTTGGGCAGTGGTCATGTTTTAAAGAATTGTGTTTTCCTTTAAAAAGCTAGAGTAACATGTAAAATCATCCAGCATTCTGGATGGGAAGCCAGTATATCCTCATCCCCAGTCACATCAGGAGATATAGGTTTCTTCCTCCTCTGGCATGTACTCTACCAAGCTGTGGTAGGTTGCGACAGGCCACCATCAGGTGGCATGGAGCTCCTAAATTACCTGCATAAATTGATGGACTTGAAACAAAATTAAACCATCATCCTTGGTGACCTAAATTTTGATTGGTTAAATGCCAACACCAAAAGTAAACAAATCAGAGATTTTTGTGATGAATCAGGTTTCACCCAAATAATAACGGACATTACACACCCTAACCCCAAAAATTCCACCAATGGCTCATTGCTCGACCCAATCCTTACCAATAGACTCCACAAGTTCACCCATGCTGCAGTCTTTCACAATGATGCCAGCGATCACTGCACTGCACTGTGGGCTGCATTAGAGGCCTGGCGTTAGCCAAGTCAAAGAGCAGTTTTATTTGGAACAGGAGCACCCGCAAATTCATCCTATCTGACTACTTAGCCAACCTCAGAGGTATAAACTGGACAGACTTTTACCTGGCTGCACATGTCAATGATGCGGCCTCCCTTTTCAATGACACTCTACATGGTATCATCAACAGGCATGCCCCGATGAAAAAATGTAGAACCTGGAAGCATTCTTGCCAGTGGTTCATGGCTGAGCTTAAGTCTACACTACGCAAAAGGGACCATCTTTGGTCCACTGCCAGGTGGACCAAACTCCCTTTGGACTTGGCAGTACTCAGGGCTAGCCAGAATGAGTGTACCAAACTGGTTAGAGCCGCCAAAGCAAACCATTACCTCTCAGCATTCGACTCTGCCAAGGGTAATCCTGGCATGTTTTGGGGTATGTAAAATCAGCAGAGGGAATCAAACAGGCATCCACACTTCCCAACAAGATCACCTATCATGGTACAACACTATCTGATAAGTCAGACATCCTAAACTCTTTCAACATCCATTTCTCTACTGCAGAGCTAGCTTTCGACACCTCCAAAGCTGCCACCTTAAACCCCAGTCTACCTATGCAGTACCCTACTAACAATATCTTCACATTTGCCCCATTCCAGTTTAAACAGGTAGAAGACCTGCTACTTCATCTGGATATAAATAAAGGTGCTGGAGCTGATGGGTTAGGACCTTATTTCCTTACATTTGGGTTCCAGTACCTAACTGCACCTATCCTGCACCTGGTCAGTTTGTGCATTAGTTCATGTATCGTACTGGAAATCTGGAAAATTGCACATGTGCTACCTTTATTCAGATCAGGGGACCCTAGAGATCTGAACAACTACCGCCCAATTTCCCTCCTACCCCTACTCTCCAAACTCCTTGAGAAGCTAGTTAATACCCAAGTAAGAGATTACGTCGATAGGACAAACTTAGTAAGCCTGACCCAATCTGGCTTCAGACCTGCACACAGTACTACCACTGCCCTTGCATCAGTTACAAATGATTTACTCCTTGCCATGGACAAGAAACAGATCACAGGGGCTGTATTCCTGGATCTTAGTAAAGCTTTCAACACAGTCAATCATGCTTTACTTCTTGACTCGCTAAATTGTCATGGCATTACCGAACCCGTGTTGAGCTCGTTCATCAGCTATCTGTTGGGAAGACAGCAGCAGATCAAGGAGGAAGGTATACTCTCCACACTCCTGCCCCTTACAAGGAGAGTACCTCAAGGCTCAATCCTTGGACCTCTTCTGTTCATGATTTACCTAAACTCCATTGGGGCCAATGTCAGCAAAGCTAAGTTACATTCATTCGCAGATGACACAGTCCTCTATATTTCCAAACCCTCAGTGAGTGAGGTATGTGCGGAGCTTCAGGATGAATTTGACCTCCTCCAACAAAATCGTTTACGGTCTAAACTACTAGTAAACGCTAAGAAAATTAAGGTCATGTACTTCCACTCCAGCCATCTGACCACAGTTCCAAAAGCTCTCTCCTCTTTGCCACCCATCAAAACCCTCCTTGGTGACAACCTTGAAGCTGTTAACAAATTTAAATATCTCAACTGTGAATTAGACCACCACCTAACATTCTCAGCCCATACCACTTCACTAGCAAAAAAACGAAGGCAAAGCTTCCGTTTCTTTTTAAGGAATAAATCCCTTTTTTCAACAGAAGCTATGCTGAGATTGGTACAGACTATGTTCATCCTGCTCCTTGATTGTGCTGACGTAATCTATGGGCATTGCTCAGACTCCCTGCTTCAACAGCTAGATGTACTCTACCATAGATCTATATGATTCATCACTAATGCCCACCACTGCACACATCACTGTGATTTATACACCTCGCTGGGCTGGACTTCACTGTCTACAAGATGGCTCATCCACTCACTCACATGGCTCTACAAAGCCTCCTGCTAAAACTCCCCTCCTACATATCCAGCCTTTTTCAGTGATCCACCTGCCACTATCCGCTACGGAGCAGCTCACTCATTTTGTTGGATGTTCCACACTCCTGCTCTTGCTTCGGCCAACTGGCTATATCAAGTGCCCTTCCACCTGTTTGGAATAAAGCATAAGCTACCCTCAAACTTCAAAATGTTATATCACTAAATATTTTTAAAAACCTTGTTAACAGCAAATTTATTTATTTATTTTTTTATTTGGTAGTTCGGAATTACAATCCTTTGAGTCAGAGACTCATTTACAAAAGCTCCAAGTCAAGTAAAGAAAATACAGTATGTATAACATACAACCAAAATACAGGTGTTTATGACAGGTACAGTTCAATATACATAGTGAGCATTCTACGTTACAGTATATACAACATCATGGTCAAGAATCATAGCATTAGAGGCATTGCTAGGTACTATCTTAGGTTTAGAAAAAAGGGGGGTGGGGGGACAATATGGCGTAGGGCTGGCCATGGGTAAGGATTGTATGGGCTGGGTAGGGGGAAAAGAGATAGGGTTGTACAGAGGTTGGGAGAAAGTCAGAGGCTGGATAGAGTCCATTGTCAGAGGTCGGGTAAGAAGAGGGAGCAGGGGGGAAGGAGGAGGGCTAGTTATTTATTTATTTATTGAAATAGTTTCACCAGGAAAGGCACACTGAGCAACAAGATGCTCGTCTCCCAGTGCGACCTGGGGGGAGGGGGTACAAGGGGGTTGGATAACACGCAGGTTATCAACTGAGCAAATAACAGAGGCAAATAGCAGCATATGGATACAATTGCATTAAACTACAAGCAGCAACGCATGGAGTACATTGGATATTGTATGGAACATATAATAATTACCCGACATATAGCAGCAATACAAGGGAAAATGTAGCACACAGTAATATGCAGGTATAAGCAACAGGAGACATAGAACACATGATGGTGCTGGACAAAAAGGCACAGGACAAAAGTGCATAGGTTGGTATGCAGCATTTATAGCAAAGCTAAGGCTGCTGGTCGGACAGTGGGAATTGGAGCAATTGGCGCATGGCCGAATCAGGTACAGGAGCAATTAGTAGTGAGGAAGTTAGCTAGGGCAGTAGAAAGAGAGTGGGCAGAGGAGGAATACCAAATTTGAGGTGGGAGATTATTCCATAGCTTGGGTAACCGGTGTGAGAAGGTGGCTTGTCTGGCAGTAGTCACGAGTTACTATTGTATGACTCCTGTACATGCCAATCTCAAAAATAACTTTAGCAATATACTTATCCTGCTAATTATGTCACTATCACACCCTCTTCTCATTAGTGATGGCTATAGCATCAACTTACTAAAAATGGGATAAGTACATACCCCAAACTTACTACAAAGAGGATAAGTACATACCCCATACTCATGCCTTCTATCCTTCTGCCTTTCCTTCTGTCTATCCCCTCTGCCGTGTCACATATCTTCATGTCTATCTCACAACCAAACTCCTACCTGAACATACCTCTCTCCCTTGCCTGCTCTGGTCGCAAAAGCTCCCATTATTCTGGTTAAGACACTTACCTCTGAAAGTCTAGTACTTCTACCCTTGCACTTGTTGCCGACCTCATAATGATTAATGTGACTGTTTCAATTGTATAAATGATGTAGAAAATATTTTTCTCTATTGTTCATTCATATATCTAACATGTTCTAGTATGCTTACTATTGTAAAATATTATTTCTTTATTCATACCATTTGCTAGTTGTATATCTTGTACCAAATTGTCCGTTCAGGACCTCCTTGTAAATGAGAGTGCTCGTTGGAGTTATTCCTGCTAATAAACTTGAACTTGAACTTGAAGCTGGGAGGTGCAGAGGGAGGCAATTTTTTCTGCCTGCTGTTTCATGGTTTGGGAAAATTCCTACTTTTCTTTGAATTCTACCATGGATGGCATAAGGGACTGGGCAAGAGGCATCACTGCTTCCTCTGTTTCAGTTCAGTGTGCTTTTCCTTTCTCACCTTTTTCAGCCTTGTAGAAGATCTTGGAGTATCAGCCTAATGTCCATAAAACAGCACTCACATTTGGACATCGTGCAAGTTTGGTCTAGCGCCCATACAACGTATTCAGAACTGATAGACCCATGGGGGGTTGCTATCTTCATACGGGACCAATTTACTGTATCAGTCATAGACACCGCCACAGTCCCGAAGGAATTTGAAAACCTTACTTTAAAGTTGTCTGTATCCTCAGAGGAGGCTATTTCAATAACTGCTTGCTATAGCCCACCATCAGGAGGCCTTGAGATAATTTCACATCTCCACAACATACTGCAGAACTCCAGTTCTGAATGTGTTATTATGGGGGATTTTAACCTCGACTGGAACTCTGATAGCTCCAAACATCTGAAAGATTTTTGCGATAAGCATGACCTGTCTCAAATTACTCCTGACATTACTCTGGGGTGTTCCATAATGACGCAAACGACCACAGAGCAGTAGCTTGCATAAGATGCACACCGTGGCTTACCTCTACTTCCACCTTCCATCTAAAAAGAAACCTCAAATAGTTCAATCCCTCCACTTCCCTCAGAGGTATATAGAAGATGCCATGCTTTAGGTATTATGAGGAGGCAGGGGGGTGCTTGGGACTGAGGGGGGATGGGAAAGGAGTGGGCGGATAGAAACAGTGAGGGCCAGGAGGTGCCCTGGGGCAAAACTGATACAGGACAGGGGTCCTCCCTGTCTTGTGCCCATACCCAAGGGCTCTGATTTGTGTGGGCAGGTGGTACAATAATCCTCTGGTTCTCGTCCCTCTACGGGGGTGTTATGCAATGCCAGGTCAATTAAGAATAAGACTGCATTGGTGGTCGATATGGTAGCCTCTGCAGACCTGGCTTGCATTACAGAGACCTGGCTGGATGAAAATGCAGGACCCATTTTGGCACCCGCTATTCCGACTTGGTTCTCGGTTCTGCACCGCTCGAGAGTGGACAGACGGGCCGGGGGAGTCGCAATCTGCTTTAGATCAGAACTGGATTTCAGGGAGGTCTCAGTGGGATCTACCAACTCCTTTGAGTGTATTATGAGGGTGGGTGCTGGCTGCAGAATCCTTCTCATTTACCATCCACCAGATGATGGGAGGGTTTTCCTGCAGGAGGTAGCAGAGCTTGTCGTCGGGCTGGTGTTGGAGTTCCCTAGATGGTTAATTCTGGGGGACTTCAATGCCAGGGTCGACAACAAGCTCTCATTATTTTGTCAAAACCTCCTCCAGTTGATAGAATTACTGGGCCTGACATGGGTAGTTACCGCCACCACCCACAGGGGGGACGCTCGTTGGACTTGGTGTTTCTCCTGGGGATGGAGATCACCGATGTGGTGGATCCTGTCGGATGGTCTGACCATCATGCCTTGAGATTCAGTTTTGTGACTCCCCTTAGTAGGCCTGCCCCCAAGGAAATGGTGCAGTACCATCCTTTAAGAGGAGTTACCTCAGAGGGCCTAATGGCGGTACTGGACCTTTCTGGAATTCCGATTGATAGCAGCGACTCAGGCTCCCTTGTTCTCGCCTATAATAGGGTGGTAGAAGGGGCCCTGGTTATCATTGCTCCGAATTCTTATTCGTCCCCTGACCCTTCACCTTGGGGCTCCATGGTATGATGGGTCCATGAGGGAGCTGAAGAGGCAGGGATGAAGGTTGGAGAGACACTGGTGGAAAACTCACCTGGAGGAAGACAGGCTTAGATTGCTAGACCGTTACAAAATCTGTCAATCAGCAATTTCCAATAAGAAGGCAGAGTTTCTGTCCAAGGAGATTGCTGCAGCCAAAAACAGGCCAGCTCAGCTCTTCCGCACTGTGGACAGACTGTGCAATCCAGTCTGTCTGCAATCTGGTCGAGCATTGTCACAAGAAAAGTGTGATGAGTTTGCGCAGTTTTTTTGCTGATAAGGTTGCCACCATCAGGAGGGAGATCACCCAGTGTCTCCCCATTGGTCCTTGCTTTTATCAACCGAGTGGTACAGTTACCCAGGTGACCTGGTCTGTCTTCAGCCTGCTGGCAGTCACTGATATTGTGAGGATCATACAGACTCTGCAACCAACCTGCTGTAGTTTGGACCTGGACCCAACTCATCTTCTTGTAGGGTGTGTTGAGGTCATTGGCCCGGTCCTGGCCGGGATAGTGAGGAGTTCTTTGGAGAGGGAGATCTTTCCAGACCCCTTAAAAGAGGCAGCTGTTCGGCCTCTCCTGAAAAAGCCCTCCTTAGACCCTGACTCCCTAGCTAACTACAGACTGGTCTCTAACTTGCTTTTTATGGGCAAAGTTATCAAGAAGGTGGTTACTCTGCAGCTGGAGGGTCATTTGACCAGCCACAATATCTATGACCCTCTCCAGTCAGGTTTCAGGAAAAGATATAGCACTGAGACAGCCCTGGTTAGCGTACTAAATGATCTTCTGATGGGATCCCATACCATCTTGGTTCTCCTTGATCTCTCGGCAGCTTTTGATACTGTGGACAATGGGGTGTTGCTTGAGTGCCTGCAGCTCTTCTGTGGACTGGGGGGTGGGGCAGTCCTCAGTTGGTTTTGATAATTCCTTGAGGGCAGATCTCAAAGGGTGGTGTCAGGGATTTATTCCTCTGCCCCTCATGAGCTGCCCTGCGGGGTGCCGCAGGGCTCAGTGCTGTCCCCTACATTGTTCGCAGTATATATACAACCTTTGGGAAACATTATAAGATGGTATGGTCTGAGTTTTCACTGCTATGCAGATGATTCTCAGCTATACATGCGTTTTGTGCCTGGCCAGGAGAAAGATGCTGTCTCGGTGTTTAACAGCTGTCTGACTGAGATTCAGGACTGGAAGAGTACCAGCTGGCTGAGGTTAAATCCGGGAAAAACAAAGGTATTGGTGGTGGACCCAGATCATTGGTAGGCCGGGATGTTGGTGGGACAGCCCTCTGGATTAGTGCTGGGAGGAATACCACTAACTGTCTCGGACCAGGTGCGTAACCTTGGTGTGATTTTTGATGAGGGTCTGACCTTGAAGGCTCAGGTGTCAGCCATAGTTAAATCTTCCTTTTATCATCTTAGGAATATAGTTAGGGTGAAACACCTGAATCTGACTGAAGATTTTCCCACTTTGATCCGTGCCTTTGTCACCACCCATCTTGATTACTGTAACGCCCTCTACCTAGGGCTGCCGTGGGTTGATATCTGCTGCTTGCAGCTGGTGCAGAATGTGACAGCCAGGTTGCTGACTGGAGACCCTAGATCCAGGCATATGACACCTGTGCTGCGTGAATTGCACTGGCTGCCAGTACAGTGGTGGATAACCTTCAAGGTCACATTGCTGACCTATAAAGCCCTATACGACCAGAAACTGCAGTACCTGCAAGAACTTCTGTCCCCTTACTGCCCCTCCTGCCCACTCCAATCCTCTGATGAGGGTTGCTAGAGATTCCCAGGGTCCGTTTGAAAACATCTGAAGGAAGAGCATTTGCCTTTATGGCTCCGACCCTGTGGAATTCTCTAGCTCGTCAGGTATGAGATAGCTTAACCATGGAGGGTTTTAAAACAACCCTTAAAACCCATTTATCTAACCAGGCCTTTTTTGGTTTCTGAGAAGCCTGTACTAGTCAGCTGCTGACAAGGAAGAAATGAATGTATTTGAATGTTACGTATATTTTAAATTTGTATGAGGATGTGAATTTTATGTACATGCTATTTTATGTCTTTGGTGATTGTAACCCTGAGCTCTGGAAGGGCGCTTTTTAAAAATAAAACATAATGATGTTGATAATGATGAACCACTCTGCCTTTCTGTCAGATCTAAGCCAGATTAGGTGGCAGGACTTTTATTTGTCCCCCTCAGTCTCTGAGGCATATGACATTTTCCAGAGTCTCATCATGAGGGTGGTTGACATACATGCCCCCCCCCATAAAATCTAAGACTAGGAAAAAGGTCATGCCCCTGGTTCACTCCTGCACTAAAAGGGGCATTAAAAACTAGGGACAGGCTTTGAATACGGACCCGAAAAACAAAATCTGACTCAGACTGGACAGCCTTCAGAAGTGCTAGAAACCTTTGCACCAAACTTATAAGGTCTGAAAAAGCCAGCCCAGTGGTGCTGAGGGTTGAGGCACTGGACGCCACACCTCATGCCACGCTGCCGACCCAGGTTCGGCAAGGAGGAGAGAGGATCAAGTGTCTGGAGGACTGCTCTTCTCTCTCGGGGGGGTCAGGGTTTGACTGGCACTGCAGTGGTCCCCGGTGGTGATCAGATGCACTGCACCACTCCGGGGCATGCTTAGAGGGCACGCAGAGTTGTGACAGATGTCCTGACATCATCGCATGCTCAGACTTTGCACGGGGGAGGGAGGGAGCACAATAAGAAAGAAAACCTCTGCTCCCGGGGATAGGCAATGGCACCACCTCCCATAGCCACACTCCACAAGCCAGACTCTCTCTGCTCCTGGGCCGAGCCCAACCAGGCCTGAACTGTAGATGAAGCACCTTGGGCGGATAGGGTGGCCCTACCTCGGGAGGGCTCAGAGTCGGGGGAATAGCCTGGCTGGTGCCAGGAAGTCGAAGAGTTTCAGGCTCGGAGGTAGAGCTAGGGACCTGTGAATGCCTGAGAGAGTTCCCCAGGTGACGGTGCCATAAAAAAAGAGTTAAAAAAAAAAATAAGGTCTGAAAAATCTAGATATTTCCAGTCATCTTTTGAGTCATCCCAAAACAATGCTGTCAAGTTTTGGAACATCCTTAGGAAAATTCAAGGCCATATGCCCTTGTCTCTGCTGCCCAACAAAATTATCTCTGGAAACAATATTTTCACTGAAAAAGATGATATTCTGGGACAACTCAACAACCACTTCTCTACGGCAGGGCTAGCATTCAATGTTTCTTCAGCTCTATAATGAAGACCCTTATCCCCCCGTTACTAACAAAGATTCGCATCACACTTCTCTCAGTTTCAGTCCTATATCCTACAAGCAGGTTGAGGACCTACTTACTAATCTGGATATCAAGAAAAGCGCCTGCACTGCTCACCTAGATCCTCTTTTCCTTAAAGTAGGTTATCATTACCTGACTGTTCCCATTACGCATCTCCTTAACGCCAGTCAGTTTTTTATAGGGGCCCATTAAAATGGAATGAAATACCCCCAAATTTGAGGTCAATAGAGAGAGCAAACCCTGGAAAGGGATTGAGTCTTGGTTTAGAAACACAGTTAGTAAAAGTTTACATTGAACACTGTTTTGTGTTTTTTGTGTGTTTCATTTTACTTTATATGATATCGTATTGTGTCTCTTGTTGTTGGCTTGGAACAATGTTGTTTTAAGATGACGTTTTAAAATGCTGTGGACTTCATTGCAAATGAGTTGTAACTCAATCGAGTTAATCCTAATTCATATGAATTCTTATATGAATAAAACATTCTACTACTACTTAACCTTTCCTTATCCCTTGGTGCTCTTCCAGTATGCTGGAAAATAGCTCACATCATGCCACTCTTCAAATCCAGCAATACTTGTGACCTCAACAATTAGTTGCTTATTTTATTGCTAGCTATACTATCTAAACTACTTGAGAAGTGAGTCAACTGCCAACTGAGGGAACACTTGGAATCAAATAATCAGTTAAATCCAATTCAATCCAGTTTTAGACCCAAGTACAGTACGGTCTCTGCCCTCACTAAAGTGACTAATGATTGGCAAATTGCGCTTGACTCCAAAAAATACATCTGTGCACTCTTTCTACACCTAAGCAAGGCCTTTGATACTGTTGACCACAAATTGCTCCTAACCACTCTGCGCTGTCTTGGCCTAGACAACATTGCCATGAAGTGGTTTAAATCCTATCTTGTTGGCTGGAAACAGTTAAGGCACAAGGGGACCTCTCGTCACTCAAATTACTTCCGAGAGGGGTGCCACAAGGGTCTATTTTGGGACCCCTTCTCTTTGCTGTTCACGTAAATAAGATAGACACAAAAATCACTACGGCTAATGTGCATCTTTTCGCAGATGACATGGTACTCTGTATAGCTAAGCCCTCACCCAAACTTGCTTGTTTAGAGTTACAGAGAGAATCTGATATCATTTAGCACAGCCTGCTTCAGTTGAAACTTCTCTTGAATGCAAAAAAGACCAAAGCTGTGTTCACGTCCACTTCTACACCTTCAATAAAATCTGTACCAAGCATTCAGGCATTGAAGATTCAAACCCTCCTCAGGCAGCCACTGGAGATAATAGATAAGTTCAAATATTTGGGGGTTTTGGATTGACTGAAAGCTCAGCTTTCTACATTACATTGATGAACTTGCCAAAAAATTACGTCAGAGGTTGGGTATATTCTATTGTATTAAACACTTTCTCAATCAAGAAGCCTAAACAAATTTGATTCAAACTTCCTTTCTTCCATTAATAGATTATGGGGACATCCTCTATAGTTCATTGCCCAAAAGCTGCACTAACTAAACTTGACACACTGCATTACCAGGCACTGCGTTTTATCTCTAATGCTCCCTTTAGCACTCATCACTGTTCATTGTATGCAATGTTAGGCTGGCCCTCCCTCAGTGCCAGGAGGCTGAGAAAGGCTTCTCTTTGGATCCACAGAGCCATTTCAGATAAACTGCTCTTATATATTTCTGAGCTCTTCCAACAGACCCAAGGGATCTACTGTCTGAGGCGCTCCTCCCTTGTCACTTTTGATGTCCCTAAGATCAGAACATGTTATGGCACCTCATCTATCAGCTTTGCCCTTCCCTTTCTATGGAACACTCTTCAGAAGTCACTTAAACTTACCCAAAATACCTGGAATTTCCATCTTTAAATCTCTGCTAAACAGTGTGCTAAACAAAACATATAACTGCCATCCTTAAATGTCCATCAACCTGATCAGAATAGTTTACATAGCCTGACTATCCCCATCCTTTTCTCACATCCTCTTCCTACTACCCTCATCCTCCACCACCTTCTCTTCCTTCTATCTTCTTTCTCCCACCTATTTTGCTTAAAGCTCTTACTTTTAGTTCAAAAAAGCTCTTACTTTTTAGCTACCTAGAATACCCCTAGGGTATTCTGGTTATGTTGGAGTGAAGTTGATGATGCCGTTAGTGTATTTTATGTTTGTTCATCTCTCATAACTCTATTCGATGTATTTTGAATTCTTATTGTATAGTAATGGTTGCTAATCTGTGTCTCTCACCTGCTTATTGTACTTGTTTTTTTTTTTCTTAACTGTCCTCCCAGGACCATCTTGTAAATGAGCTTGCTCAATGATGTTTTGGCTAGTTAAATAAAAATTGAATTTAATTGAATTGAAGCAGTCTCTGCTTTATTTGGAATTTGCAGCACCTGTATGGCACACAGAGTATCAGACTGACTTTTTTTATCCTTACCTGAATGTTCATCAGATGTGGATTTAGTGGCCTTGAATGCTTTTTAGAGGATTCTGTCTTGCTGGCTATATCTTTAGGTGAAGCAAATTCAGCTGACATTTTTGCTAAAGGGTTCACAGCCTTTAGAAGGGAACATTCTTTGGAGCTGGACATATATTTGTTTAGTTTTTATTGACCAGGTAAGCTCACTAGACAAAAAATGCCTATTTTCAGGTAAGATCCAGGAGGTTACAAGGTACAAAAGTAAACAAATTAATACAATACATAAGAAGAAAATGAGAGCTCACTGTATACAGTAATAGTACAACCAATAGTACAATAAACAGAATACATGTATAGCACGACATACAACACCATAGTCCTCAAAAATGAACTGGGATAACAGTGCAGTTCACAGATAATGAGAAGGGGGAGAGAATCAACAACTACCTACAAGTGCAAGCTGAGTTAGCTTTCAGATGATTCTACAAGGACCTTCTAAAAATGTATTTATTTATTTGAATGTTGTTAACTAGGCAAGCCAACTGAGACAAGCGTCCATTTTTCAGAGACAGCCCAGGATTAGTTACATAAAATACAACAACATTCAATTATAATTCATAGCAATTGTACAGAGATACAGCTCAGGATACATACATGGAACAAATGCAAATTTAGATAATTACAATGTGAAATTTTCAGGACAGTATAAAGCAGACATAGTAACAATGTGTGATACAAGTCAATATGTAGACACGGCCGACAAGGCCAGAAACATTAGATACAAGTGCAGGATGTTACAGGGGAAAGGTTGGTTTTGAGAAGGTTTTTAAATGTCCCTAGAGTGGGTACATTTATGTAAGGGGATGGGAAGGCCATTCCACAGCTGGGAGACCTTGTTAGAAAAAGTCCATTGGCTGGATAGGGACCTGGTTTTGGGGACCTCCAAAAGAGACTGCTCAGAGGAGGAAAGTGTTCTGGTGGATGTTTTAATTTTCACTAGATCAGTGAGGTTAGGTATGGATTCCATTAGGATTTTGTATGTAAGACCAAGGATGGAATAGTTTAGCCTATCTTCTAGTGAAGGCCACTTCAGGGATGAGAGCATGGTACAGTGGTGCTCCCTGCTGTCCATACCAGCTGCAAATCTGACTATTTTATGGTAAATTTGTTTAGCTTTGCTTAGTTCAGTTTTCTTTAATAAGGCCAGAATAGGAGTTCCATGGCACAGCATGGGGAGGAGAATGGTACTAGCTACAGAGTGACAAGCCTCATTTGTGAGGCAGGACCTAAGCCGATAGAGTAGGCCAAGTTTTGCGGAAAGCAACTGAGTTGCATGGTCCATTTGTGGTTGTAAAGACAGCTCCTGATCAATTTGGATGCCTAGATATTTAAAGCTGTTCACTATTTCAAGTTTATCTCCCCAGAGAGAATGATGCAGAGGGAGTTAGACCTATCAGTGCCAAGATTTTGGGACCCAGGAAGCATTTCTTTTGTTTTCTTAATGTTTAGGATAAGTTTGTTGTCCACTAGCCATTTTTTCAGGATGACACAGTCTAAGTTCAGACCATCCTCAATCACTTTTACATTTGTATCAGATCTGTAGAGGACAGCATCGTCCATATATAACAATGCTTGGGCCTGTCCACAGTTTGAGGGCAAGTCATTTACAAAAAGAAAGAAAAGTAGAGGCCCCAATATGGAGCCTTGGGGAACTCCATCCTATATCGCTTTTATGGTTGAGAGGTTGCCACCCCTTTTAACAGGTTTGAGAGCTCAATGAAAACCACATATCCTTGGAGTCATTCTGGTCTAGACCACTTGCTACCATACCCACAAACTCTGTGACTGTAGTGCCCATTGACTTCCTGGCTTTGAGTCTCGACTGGTGAGAAACCAACAACCTATATGATTCTACACTATTAATATAGTTGCTACTCACTAGTCTTTCAGAACTCTTGGGTACTACTGAGAATAGTGCTATAGGATGATATTGTAATGGACTGAGTCTCCATCCTTAAAAATAGGCACTAGTTTTTAACATTTCTAAAGTTTAGGGATCTATGATTCTAACAAGCTCCCATTGAAGAGCTTAGTTAATATGGGAGAAATTATTTCTGCTGAGATCTGAAAATGTTTTATTTCTGTTTGGTCAAGCCTGGAGATTTGATTCAGATTTAGTTGTTTAATTTCCTTTAATATGTCTGCTTTATTGATAACCATTAATTGAAATGTCAGAATTGGTTTCTGTCTACTACACTAATTTTACATCCTTCTAATTCAAAGGCATCAACCTTTGGTAGTTATGTGTCTGGAAGGGTACAGAAGTACTCATTTAATGAGTTTGCAATCAATTTGTGGACTAGTTCCTTAAAATTACTGTCAGTTAAGATGGCTTTCGAATTCACAACTTCTGTACCTTCAAGATTTCTTTAACATATTCCAGTATTGAGATGGGTTTGTTGCAGAGTCGAAGCTGTCTCTGTGATAACTTGTTTTAACTTTCTGAATTTGATTTTTGCATTTATTTCTTTGTTTTTTATTTTTTCCCAGTAAGTTGGATATATTACATAGAAACATAGACTTTGACAGCAGATAAGGACCGCTTGGCCCTACCTTGAGCTAAGTTTGTAATAAAACAGCCCAATTTATCAAATAAAGTCATGTTAGTTTTTGCTGGGGAGTAGATAATGACCAGACTAGTATTGTGCATATACATGACAGGGTGGACTTTAGGTTGAGATAAACACATCCTCGGGTGCTTTTTGAGGCCCAACGACACAGGTGGAGTGCTTTTTAGCCTCTGGAAGTGCATATATCTCAGCTTAAAGCCAAACCCGTTGTGCCTTATTACACTTCTAAATTTTCTTTTGTGTGAAAACTTGATAAAATTAATAAAAAAGAACATTTACAATGTTAAAAATGTAGTAATACATGCAGTCCTTCAGCTGGTGGGCGTGTCACAAGGGTGTCACCGGAGGGCACTAATGTTGGTTAGCCTGGTTGTTTTTTGTTGCCCTTCCAGTGTACTTGTTCAATGAATGCACAAGGGTTGCCTGTTACAGAGGGTGTGCTGTGAGCTGCAGCAGACAGCTGACATGGTGAACAAGCAAGGGAGGCATGCTGTCGGTGAGTGAGAGAAAATTTTTTTTGAAATTAAAGATGTGAACACTGGCTGTTACTGGGGGTGCTCTGAGAGTTTTTGCAGAATGTACTTTGGTGGGGAGAATTGAAGTGGATGGCTGAAGTGCTGAGCAAGTTAGAACAATCTTCTTTGAGTAAGCAAGAGAGAGAGAAAACAATTTTTGAAACTAATAGGCATTGGTGGCCAATGTTAGAATGGATGGCTAAATCGTTTAACACATGAAGTCCAAGAAGTCGGTTAAATCAAGAACATGTTAGAATATTTGCAGGGACATTATAAATAAAAACAAAATAACCTTCTAAGGTCGCACATGAATATAAAATGCAGTGGTGAAGCTTGACACCAGAACTTTTTTCCATAGAGCTTTAGGTTGTAGTAAAGGCGTCAGGCTGCCTCGACCAGTAAGAATGCTGGATTTATCCTATTCATTCTATAAATAGAGGATATACTATGGCCTGTGTTCAAATATGCCATTTATTTCTGCCAGCAAATTATATGTTTCTGTGTTTCTATCATGCCCCTTCCCAGCCTCCTTTTAGCCAGCGTGACCTCCAGTCTCTGATCACAGGTTTTATTCTCCATACCACTGATTACTTGCAGGGGCGTCATTTCAGAAAAACCATAGGGGCTGCAAGGTAAACTATAGACCTGGGGCCTCCAAGGCCCCTGTAAAAAATGTTTTAATTCGGTGCATTTTGGTGAATTTTGGGGTCATCTGAAACAGATTTTGCTACCTTGTTACCTCCTCCCCATGCCCAGTAATTTGCACCCCTGCTCCCTCCTCAGAGTCACAACAGTTCAGAATATTGCCTGAGCGACCCTCTCAATAGCATTTCACCAAAACCATAAGGGTTCCAAGACTAGTCGATGGTGATGCCCATTCTTACATAGAGTACTTAAGTCCCTGGTTATTTTTTATATTCAACATTAATACTCAGCTCGCTGGACACCCCCCATTAAGTTGGGTTTACCTTTATTACTCTTAGAAATATTTACTTGTGACATGTCTTATCTTGCTTGGGTCTTGCAAACTAAACTGGAAGCTGATTGGAGACACTGCCTGCAAACTGGACTGGCAGCTGACTGAAGACACTGCCTGCAAACAGGACTGGCAGCTGACTGAAGACACTGCCTGCAAATAGGACTGGCAGCTGCAAGCTGACTGACACTGCTGGCAAACTGGACAAGTAGCTGACTGGAGACACTGCTTGAAAATGGACTGGTAGCTAGCAAGCTGACTGGAGACACTGCCTGCAAACAGGACTGGCAGCTGCAAGTTGACTGGTGACACTGCTGGCAAACTGGATAAGTAGCTGACTGGAGACACTGCTGGAAAACTAGTCTGGTAGCTGACTGGAGACACTGCTGGAAAACTAGTCTGGTAGCTAACTGGAGACACTGCTGGAAAACTAGTCTGGTAGCTGACTGGAGACACTGCTGGAAAACTAGACTGATAGATAGCAACTGGGCTATAGACCCTGCTGGCAAACTGGACTGGTAGCTGACTGGAGACACTACTGGAAAACTGACTGGAGACACTGCTGGCAATCTGGAGTGGTAGTTGACTGGAGTCACAAAAGGCAAACTGGACTGGTAGGTGACCTGACCGGACACACTGCTGGCAAGCTTGACTGATAACTGACTGGAGACACTGCTGGCAAGCTGGACTGGTAGCTGACTGGAGACACTGCAGGCAAACTGGACTGGTAGCTGACTGGAGACACTGCAGGCAAACTGGACTGGTAGCTGACTGGAGACACTGCTGGCAAGCTGCTCTGGTAGCTGATTGGAGAAACTGCTGGCAAGCTGGACTGACAGCTTGACTGATGACACTGCAGGCAAACTAGACTGGTAGCTGACTGAAGAGACTGGTGGCAAATTGGACTGGTAGCTAGCAACCTGACTGTAGACACTGCTGGTAAACTGAACTGGTAGCTGACTGCAGACACTGCTGGTAAACTGAACTGGTAGCTGACTGCAGACACTGCTGGAAAGCTGGACTGGTAGCTACCTGTTGGCACTGCTGACAAGCTGGACTGGTAACTGACTGGAGACAATGCTGGCAAACTAGACAGGTAGCTGACTGGAGACACTGCTGTCAAACTGGACTGGCAGCTGACTGGAGACACTGCTGGCAAACTTAACTGGTAGCTGACCTGACTGGAGACACTGCTGGCAAGTTGGACTAATATCTGACTGGAGACGTTGCTGTCAAGCTGAACTGGTAGCTCACTGGAGACACTGCCGAGAAGCTAGACTGGTAGCTGACTGTAGATGATGTTGGTAAACTGGACTGGTAGCTGACTTTAGATGCTGCTGGCAAACTGGACTGGTAGCTGACTGGAGACACTGCTGGCAAGCTGGACTAGTATCTGACTGAAGACACTTCTAGCAAGCTGGATTGGTAGCTCACTGGAGACACTGCTGAGAAGCTAGACTGGTGGTGGACTGTGGACACTGCTGGCAAACTGGACTGGTAGCTGACTGTAGATGCTGCTGGCAAACTGGACTGGTAGCTGACTGGAGACACTGCTGGCAAGCTGGACTGGTAGCTGACTGGAGAGACTGGTGGCAAATTGAACTGATAGCTAGCAACCTGTCTGTAGACGTTGCTGGCAAACTGAACTGGTAGCTGACTGCAGACACTGCTAGCAAACTAGATTGGTAGCTGACCTGACTGGAGACACTGCTGGCAAGCTGGACTGGTATCTGACTGGAGATCTTGTGATTAATTCCTGGCTTGTGTTGGCATGCATCTCCTGAGTGTTAGCAGTGCGTTTCAAGTGTCATCTGTGGCTCTGAAGAATTGTCTTTCTTGGCATAAACATTTGATTAAATACAACATGCTCAAAGCAAACCTATCACATTTCTAAACTGCCAGTCTAATGTGGAATAAATGGCTAAAGTGTGGGATGCCTAGATCCGAATTTCCTCTGTGCTCCTGACCTCTGAATCTTTTGCAGGCTATTTTAAATACAGACCAATATATCTCTACAGTTGCAAACTTCTGGCTATGTTAGTACCCACTGATATACCACATGAGGAAACTCATTAAAAGAACATATAATAACTGGTGACCCCCAATAATCCATTTTTGAGACGTGTACAAAATCATATCATCCTGCGAGCTGATATGGCTTTTATTGTCTTGTGCCAGGTTATGTGTGCCATGCTAAGGTACTTACCGACTTGGAAAATGGAACCATACAGTTTTTTTTTTAAACTTTAAACAATGAAGAAGCTGTTGAACCTTCACCCTGTCATCATAACAACCAGCATGCCATGGAGCCCATACAGAGGTTGATTCAGCAATGCAGGAAGCACGTAATGCTAAGACTCTGAGCTTTATTTACTTAGCACCAGTTATTATAAAAAATAATTCATATGTAGGTGTGTGATATGCAGTTTTTTTTACAAACCCTCAGTGTGTGACAATATATAAACCTCCTGAGCTTCGCTCTCGAGGTTTATATATTATCACACACCTTGGGTGTGTAAAAAACTGCATATCACACACCTACATATGCATTATTCTCTGTGTTCTGCTCCATGGAAGTATATGGAACAGGCAAGGTTTGTGACTGAAAAGTGAAAGGTTCTGACTTTTGTTCCCAATACTGCTGATCATTTTGGTGTCCCTGTTTTGCTCTCATTCAATTTCCTCAATATTTTTTTTGTATTGTATATATATCTGCTAATCGATGCATACCATATCACACTGTAGTCCCCTTTTGGCATCATGGTACCACTTACTTTGCTTTATAGACTCTGATAAGGTTAAAGAGACACTGTCAACCTTTTTTTCATCATATTATTTCTAGTTAAAAAAACACATTTTACGATTGCTTACCTTCTCTAAAATTCATTGATGTTACTGGTTGTTTAATCTACTTTCATGCTTATTAGAACTGAAACGCATGGGAATGTATATTTATACACAATCTTGTTTTGCTCAAAATTGTTTACCTAAGCTTACTGTATACTTCCTGAACATTAGAAACACCCTCAAACAGTGCAGCCAGTCATGATACAAAGGTCTCATCTACTCCAACTGCATAATGAGTAGCTAGGTAGTGTTGGGGTGTTCCTGAGTCCAGGAAAGATGCAGTTGTAGTTGGTCAAAAAATTTAAACAAACATGTTTTGGTGTGGTAACAACAGTATGGCTGACACTCAGTTTTTTACTTTTTAAAAGAAAAAAGGAGTCTGAATCAAGCAACCAGCTAAATCGGCAGTCTCAAATGAAAACAATTACAAAATGTGTTTTTAAACTAAGGACACATTGAGGCCAAATGGGATTGACAGTGTCCTTTTAAGTGGCCTAGGTCATCAAATTCCTGTTAAGGTTCATTACTCTAAGCTGAAGTAAGCAATAACCCATGATAGGGTGTACAGTTATTGGGGATTAATCAACACCCCTGGTGTGTTGTGATGCACGAGGCCGCAGGCCGAGTGTCCTCACAGCACCCGGGGTGTTGGTTAATCCCCAATAACCGCACATCCTGGAGTGGGTTATTGCACTTATAACATGGGGTGCACTCAAAACAAGGAGAAAGCAACATAAAGGGAGTTTCTCCCTGTTTAAAAGACAAAAAAATGACTGTATCCTGCCACCTACAAAAATAGTCCCCAACAAATACTGCATATGTCAGTGCTTTTCTCTACATACAAATGTCAGAAATCCAGTAGTGACATGATTTCTGAAATTTTTGTGCAGAAAACACTTACTGGTACTAGCAAAGCCCTGTACTGTGCCTCCCCTTCAACTATGCATTGCACACATGTTGAAATGCTAAACACTTAGGACAGAGAGAAGGACACAGGGAGACAGAGAGAGCGAGAGCAAAGGACAGGACACTGAACATACATACAAAACATTTGTCTCACAGGACAAATCCTCCGTGAAGGGAAACATGCCATAATGTGTGCAACCTGCTGTCTCTCTCTCTCTGTCCCCCTCTCAAATCAAGAGATGTAGCGTACATTAGAATCCCTGTCAGTAGCGGGACTGAACTATTTCTCTCTCTCTCTCTCCATGTTGCGCTCTCCCATGTCAGCTGCCCAGTGTCCCATGTAACCATAGCTGGAGTGGGTTATTTACAGAGGGACTGGATGCAGAATTGGGGCAGAGAGATGGTGGGCTTTGTCAAAACATCATGGAAGACACAAGTATGCCACTCTCATAGCAGCACACACAAAGACAACTCAAGATTGCAGAAGCTTTCAGGACTGGGAGCGGGCAGTATTGGGATGCTTGGGGAGGGAGGGGGCACTCCTTTGCACTGGATGTCACGGTTGGGGCACAGCACATGCTATCACCTGGGACTGCGAACACTGTCAGTAACTTCTTGGTAGAAGGAACCAGAGAGCACACCTTGCACTCACTGACTCGCTCCTCATACTGTCTGTTTCACTCAGCTGTGTTGGTGAGTCTCTCCGAAGGAGTGCGTCTGGCAGAAGTTGGGGGCAGTGTCGAGGACATATTGTAAGCTTCAGTACTGTAATGCCTGGTAAGCAGGGATCCATGGAGTCTGGTGAGCGGGGGGGGGAGGGGTCGTGGCCTAACAGCTGAGAAAGTTGTGCTGTGTAGTTTTATGAAAAGTAATTACAAAATGTAGAGTGCTTTCATCATAGCTGCTAATTTATACCTTTTGGTGGTTCAACTGACAGGCCCCATTTCCTCCGCACGGTGCTGACACCCACTCGCTGTCCCCTGTCACAATGTCTTGCTCTCACACAATGGATTGTTGGGGCTATTGACCCTGTGTGTGTGTGTGTGTGTGTGTCGGGGGTGGATTCTGGACACAGCATTGCAAGTTTTCAGTCAATACACTACTTCTTGCTTAGCACCATTTACAAATGGCTGCCTTGCGCTTACATTTCCCTCAGCTACATAATGAGTCCCATTCAGCCCAGTGATCCTGTATCTTGCCCCCCTCTTACCAACAGTGCATATATTGGGGATTAATCAATGGTCATGTGATGGTACCTGACTAACTGGTTGTTTCTTTTGTCATACCCCATATTATAAAATAACAGTTTCTCACTGCCTCCACCCAGGGAAAGGTAAGTGGGCTAGGTGACAAGTGTAGTACTCTTCCCCCTGGAAACAATACTATCCCACTATGGCCTCACAGTCAGGTTCAACCCACCCAGCGCCCACACCATACAATGCAGTGTAAACACAAATGCAAGACAGATTCAATAGAAATGCAATGAACACCACAGTAAAATGCCCAAAACAATAAGTGATTTTGTTGGGGAACAAGACTTAAGGATCTAGTGTGAGGGTTTAAATTGGGTAATGAATTTGAGGGAATGGGTTATTCCAGTTCCTACTGTACTCACACAAAAGAGTGGGCGGTGACCATTTCTCATAACAAAAAGCTTAAGGGATGGAAGATGTGGAAGGTATGGTGATAGTGGAGAACATTAGACCACCACAGACCTATGCTATTAGTGTAGCATACTGATGTACGTTGTGTGGCATAACGTCTTGATGCACGGGTCTGCCTTGCAGCTATTTTTTAATTTTTAACAGTTACATGTTTCTGTTATTTTCTTCTTCTTTATCTGAGCTGGGGGGCTTCACTTCCACACCCCCATGTTAAAAAGACAAGAGGGGTGTTGGGGCGTGTTGGGGCAGAACCCCCTAACTCAAACAGGTAAAATCTAAATCAACAGCAAACAAGAGACTACTTTATTTGAGTTGGGGTGCTTTGCCCCCCACACCTCCCATGTTAAAAAGACAAGGGGTGTGTGGGTGGTAGAGCCCCCTACTCAAACAAACTGACAAAACCTAAGTCAACACCAAACACAAGACAAAAGTAGCCTAGCGCAGCTACAGCCCAGCGCAGCAAGCACGCAACGCTGTATTCACTTTAGCTATGCTAGCTGTGGTGGTCCAATGTTCTCCACTGTCATTAAAGTGATATGGCCCAAAAGCAGTGGGTGCTGTGTGATCCGTTTGTTAACAAATCTGTTACAACAGAAGGGCATTTATTTGTGGTGAAAAGGAGAGAGTAGCATGTAGCAAACCTCTCCAGAACTAGTACAGTGCACATACACAAGCCAGGTTTATTGTTCTTAATTCAAGTTTCTGACTGTAATGTTGTTCTCCCCAACGACCATGCAAATAAAACAGTAAGAGCAGGACTTTTTAAGGTGACTGTGATGTCTGGGCAACTACATACCAGTCAATTTGTATATTTTTCCTACTTGTGATCTGGTTTGTACAGAAAGTAAGAGAGATCTAGGACTAGAGATAAAAGCTAACTAGGTTGATTGGGAACTAGTTGACAAGCAGGAATCACAGAGCTGTAATGCATGGCAAATTCTCTGATGAGGGGGGTCACAAATGTGTGCCATTGGGATCTGTTCTGTGGCTATTTTACACATATAAAAGCAACATTGAGGAGGGGGCTGCACTGCAACCCCTCCTCAATGTTGCTTTTATATGTGTAAAACAATAACAGCCACACTGGAGATTAATTTTACAGTTAGCAGCAGTCTCTGATGATTATATACAAAACTTCTCAGGAAAGAGCTGCTCTAGCCAAATTCAGTGCTATATTTCAAAGACTTTATTCTACTTATATCACCTGTCAGTAAATGGTGGTCCTGTCCTCTTCACTAAACTTCTCCGTGTTACAACATGTAAGGTTGCAAGTTAGCTTGCTAGCTATAAGGGTTTGCTCCATTGCTCTCTCTTGACCCGACCGACCGCAGAAATGTAGTCCTGGCTCCTGACTCACTGCCTGGACTGATGCTGATCAGATTGTGTCTCCATCCCGACCTGACTCCTGAGTGATAGTCCTCTCTCTCCTCCGACCCTGCAGCTCCAAATTAAAAAGCTGAACCAGTTCTGTTTCTCCTCAAGCTGACTGTGACTGCCTGCTGGACAATTAAATTGTCACTACGCTACAGCGCTGCACTCACTGTTCAAGGATCACTCACATGTTAAGTGTGAAGCTGCAATGTTTTGGAATTGGTGCCTTAACGGAGCACACTCACACCATCCAATAAGGTAATGACTGCAAGGGGGAAAAAGTTTCAGGACCCTGCGATTGGTTGGGACTGGGACAGGAGGGAAGAAGTCTGGATGCCAGCGGGAGCTCAAGGAATTAATGAGGGGGTGTGGGAGGGACCAGCTGGACAAAAAAAAAATACAGAAGCTAGAGCAGGAAAATGCAAGCCAGGAGTAGCAGGAGCCAGCCATCACAGGCAGCAACAGTACAGGGCTCGCAAAAATTTCATAGAGGTCATGAAAAAAAAAGACATAGTGGATGCAGTTGTGACCCCTAAATGATGCCTCTGCTTGATACACTTAATTTTCAGCTCTGTGTCTCCCTTTGCAGTTCTAATCACCTTCTTGGTCTCCTTCAGCTTACTCTGGTACCCCTCTCCAACTCCCCCCCATGATTCTTCTTGTAACTGGACAAGGCTCTGGCTGTCACCTCACCCCTTAATTCTTCTGAGAGCCAGTTAGGTTTCTTATGCTTGTTTCGACATTAAAATGAGGAAGCAGTATAGTGTAGTAGTTAAGTGCATTAGGCTGAAGAACCTGGAGACCTGGGTTTGAATCCCACAGCCCCCACTTGCATATTGTGTGACCCTGAGCAAGTCAATTAACTTTCTTGTACTCCCAGGTCGCACCTGGAAACAAGCTTCAACATTGGCCCCGTCCACACTGCACCGCTCAGACCCCATAACGGATAGAAACTGTTACAACTGGGGAGCGGTGCAGTGTGTCCACACTGCCATGGTGTCCATTACGGGACCAGCACCACTGGTCCACACTTCAGGAGCCGGTGATTGTTACTGTGGCACCGATCCACAATGCAGCTCGTGCCAAAAGTTAGGGGACCGTGCCACATGTCCACACTATGCCCATTAATGTTATTGAGGTATAATCGTTTCATAATCTGCTGTTGAAACTAATTTTACATGTGGTTTCAACAATGGTTACGAAACGCCTTCTGTAACGTTAGGTGTAAATGCAAACCATTGCGGTAATGGTTTGGGCACTCTGTAACATTACAGAGGGGTAGTGTGGACAGCGCCTTAGTGTGCCTTTCCTGGTTAAACAATTTTCCCATTTCCCTTAAAATATAATACAAATCCCACATACTGTGTTGGAGCTATTTCTGGATATGTAAACTATTGATTAAAACAACTTTATCAAGATAGCACTAAGCTGATAATCCTAATTTTTTTCAATATTTTGTAGTCTATGATGTAAGAAAATACTATGCAGCATGGGCACTAAGTCACATTGTAAAGAACAGTGCTAAACATTTTATTATTAACAGTTAAAGGAGACTTTTTTTTTTTTGTATAATCTTTTTATTGGCAGTTGTCATATTACCACACACAAAGAGAAATTCACATATTACTTCCATTACACCCGTTTTACAATATATTCTCAGCCAGTCCATTACTGCTCATTTACATCGAATAACACCACAAAAATATACAAATAAAAATCACAGGCAAAAAGAACAATACACTAAGGACCAGATATTCAAAGCTTTGTGCGGTCCGCAAACAGTTTGTGTGGGAATAGTGCGGGATTAGCGTGGGTCTGCCATATTCAATAGGCCAACTAGCGCGGGCAAACAGCAGTAGTGCCGGGCTAAGCATAATGATATGTAAGGGGCATAGTGAACATGAATAGATTCGCTATGAGATATTCAGTGACTAGTGCCACGCTAAGGTGTTTAGCACGACATAGCGCAACCCATAGCATGGTACAATTTACCACCCAGGAAAAGCTGGCCTTAACCCTGGGCAAATAGCTTTGCACGCTTTTCGTGGTGCTATCTCAGCATTAGCGTGGCTTGCGCGGCCCTAACATATGAGCATGACACTTAGAAACTGCCAGACATGGAGGACACATGCTGCTCACTGATGGCACCACCATGATGCCATCAGCTGCCACCAGTCCGAGCCAAGCACTGACAGTGAGGGGTGATCTGACCCACAGGGGACAGCATGGTAGTGTGGCCATATAGCACACACCTGCAGACCATACGTCTGTGGTGTGTAACAGATGCCAGCACACACATGCAGCACTGTGGGCATGGTGGCCAGTGAGGGTAGGGTGTATGGGTGGTCAGATCTCACCACAGCCCAGATGTGGCTACAAGGCTGGGACACATCGCTCAGTGCACATGGGCCAGTAGTGGGATTACGCCACCACCTGTGTGCCTGTCGGATCCTACATGCCCCCCCCAGCCACCTACCACACAACTGTACAGATGTCACAGCACACACTGCCGGCCATGTACATGGCACTGTGTGCATCCCATGCCACAGGTGCAGCATCTGTGGTTCACACAACAGCGTGATAGTACTGTCCACTGTCAGTAATTACCTGCAAGTTGTGCCTGTCACTGTGTACAGTGCAGTGGTCATCACTGCCCTACATACCATAGGCAGTGTCTTGTCCCTCACACTACCAGCCCTCTTGCTACTGTAGTGTCTGCTGTGCACTGTAGCATGACCTACAGTGTGAAGGTTACATGCAGCACTACCACCACCTGTGCCTATGCTGTGTTGTCCCCTGGGGTACGATATGCTATGCTATGCTGTACTGTTTACATGAAGCCTGCAGCTATCATCATGCACTGCCTGACTGACCTACAGGTGGAGCTATGGTCGGACCTGGCCAGCCCCTGTACCTCCAGACTGACCTACAGGTGGAGCTGTGGGACCCTGCAGTAACGCTGTGCAAACTACATGTAAATCAGGGCATGATGAGATGCTAATGTGGCTGTTTGCCCAGAGACTAAGTAGGCTCATTTGCACGTCACTTTTGAATATGGCAAAGTTTAGCACGGGGCTAATGTGTTTGCACCGGGCAAACTGCTTAGCTCTGCGCTAAAGCCGCGCTAACGTGTAAGCGCAGCGCTAACGGTTCGGGGACTATTATACAGTTTTGATCACTGTTTGTTCATGTGTGCTGCTGCCTGCAGCTGTACTGGGTCCATGCATTTGCCAGAACACACATTGGCCACATAGTTCCTCTCTACCTACCCTCATGTCGCTGTGCACTGTGTTGTTGTTGTGGTTTGCACTTCCTGGTTGCTGTATTCAGTGTTGTCTTATTCCAGGACTACGTTTGCCCTGCACTCCCAGCCCAGTTTGCACAGCCTCATTCCCATGCTATATTCAGAAGCTGTTTGCCCTGGGCTATTCCTTTTGAATATAGCTTGCTTTGTGCTCCAGGCTAAGTTTGCACGCCAGGCATTGCTAATTTAGCCCAGGGGCAAACCTTTGAATATCTGGCCCTAAGAGACAAGACAATAAAAGCAAGAATTCCCTTAATGGAAGAAAGGAAAAAAACAAAATTGTCTGCGTAAGATGGCAGCTTACTTGTATATACCATCTAGTACCATCATTCTCTAACTTATAATATTCAAATCAGTTTTTAGTTATATTCATCTTCTATTTTTCCCATAACTAATTTCTTATTCTGCCTTGTGACCTTGTGTTAATGTCTATCATTACTTAAATTTTCTAGATATTAAGGTTGTTGTCCCTGCATTACGAGCATTAGTTCTATGGGGTTAAGGGTCTTAATAATTGGGTCCCATTGCCTGAAGAAGGCCCCCCCCCTTGGGCCATATACGATAATCTTTCCAATGCCAGAGCTCTAAGGGTCAAACCTTTCCACTGTGTTATGGTGGGTGCCTCACCTGAGACCCAGGTATAAAGGATACATTGATGAGCCATAACCAATAGGAGACTTTATTGGTGATCCAAGTTGTAACTAAATCCTTTTCCACATGCTTGCCTTCGGAGTGTGTTTGGGATTTTTTTCCAGAGCACTTAGAACTGTAGCCTACGTTCTTTTCAACTGTTTTCCTGGAGTCACTAAATGATAAAATCCAACTGCTCTTTTACCTGGCCAGACCCAAGTTGCATGGGCTCACTGGCTTATTCCTGAGTTCCACATGCAACACACACAAGACACTGAAGACACTGTAAAATATTTAATGTCAAGTCCTGCAAAAGATGTATGGATGACATACTGTATCATACTAAAGAAACAGTTACTGCAATAAATGTTCACCCATTGTAATAGCCTCGGTGGTGGAGAAACTGATGGAGACCCTGCTGAAAGAGTGAAAGAACAGACTGATAGGGTACCTACAGGAGGAGGGTCTGATTGATGTCAACCAACATGGATTCACAGGTGGTAGGTCTTGTCAAACCAACCAGATCAAATTCTTTGAGGGGGTTATGGAGGTATACGATGGGGGGTGGATGTGGTCTATCTGGATTTCAGGAAGGCATTTGACTCCATCCCACATAGAAGGTTGGTGAAGCAAGTTGAACAGTCTGGGTGTGGGAGCTAGGCTTACAAAGTGGGTGGAGAATTGGCTGGGTGGGAGGACCCAGAGAGTGGTCAATGGGAAACACTCAAGGGACATAGGGGTGAGGAGTGGGGGGCCACAGGGGTTGGTGTTTGGCCCATACTATTTAATGTGTACATGAGGGACATAGTGGAGGGTCTAAATGGAAAGACACGTTTGTTCATGGACGACACAAAGATATATAACAGGGTGGACGCTCTATAGGGTAGGGGTGGGGAGGATAAGGCAGGATCTAGCTAGGCTGGAGGAGTGGGCAGACAAGTGACAATTGCAATTTAATGCAAAAAAGTGCAAAATAATGAACATAGGATGGAATAACCCAAAAGCCAGCTACTGCCTGGGGGGGGGGGGAGCACTGCTGGTCATAGAACAAAAAAAGGACCTGGGGATTTGGATTATGGACACATTAAAGGCTAGGATTCAGTGTGAACAAGCAGCTGGGAAAGCAAGAGTGTTGGTATGCACTGGGAGAGGCTTCATTAGTAGCAGGAGGGAGGTGATCATGCCACTAGACAAAACATTGGTCAGACCACACCTGGAGTATGGAGTTCAATTCTGGAGGCCCCATTTGCAGGGTGACAAGGATAGGCTGGAAAGGGTACAGAAAAGGGCAGCCAAGATGATCCAGGGGATGCAGTGGAGATCATATGGGGAGAGACTGGAAGAGCTTGGTCTTTATACGCTGGAAATAAGATGGGGGGGCATGGCGGAAACCTTCAAGTACATGAAGGGATTAAATAAGGTTAAGGGAGATAGCATCTTCAGACTGAGGGAAAACAAAACCACCAGAGGCATGAATTTAAGCTGGAGGGGGGCAGATTTAAGGGGAATGTGAGGGGGCATTATTTCTCAGAGAGGTTGTACAACCATGGAACAAGTTGCAGGAGTGGGTGGTGGAGGTGGAGAAATTCAAAAGAGCATGGAATAACTACATGGGACTAGGAAGGGGAAGGGAAAGAGGGCAGAAGGGAGGGAGGTGGGGGGGCTATCTTGGGCAGACTCGATGGGCCGAATGGTATTTTTCTGCCGGCATGATTCTAGAATTCTTAGAATCTAATGGTTAACAGGACAGTAAGTAACATGGGTTCCCCGGGGTGAAGTAGTGCCAGATAAATCTAATATAATTTTTTGCTGCGTGACAAGGGAGGTGGACAGGGGGTGAGCTGTCAACGTGGTCTATGTGGACTTCAGTAAAGTCTTTTACACAATGCTACGTGAAAGGTTACTACAAAAGTTAAGAGGCCTGGTGGTAGGTGACCAAAAAAAATAGTCAATGAGTGGGAAACTCAAACACAGAAACATAGAAATTATTGGCACAAAGTGCCACTTGGCCCACCCAATCCACCCAGATGTTCCCTACCTATTCTGCCTCTGCAGACCCAGCCTGGTGTCTGTCAACCTTCCCCCTCCCTACCCGTTTATCAATATTCTCCTATGCCTATCCCCTGCATGTTTGAAGCCCCCCCCCGCTGTTTTTGCTCCCACTACCTCTGCTGGCATTCCAGGCATCCACCACTCTTTTAGTGAAGTAGTACTTTCTTACATCCCTCTTAAACTTCCCCATTCCAGTTTCATTGCTTTCCATCTTGTCCTGGTGCACTTCCTCATTTGAAATAGACTCCGCTCCTGTACCCTGTTCACCCCATGAGGTGCTTGTAGGTCTGTATCATTTCCCCCCTCTCCATCCTCTCTTGTAGGGTGTACATGTTAAGATCCCTCAGTCTCGTGGACTTCCGGTGACGTCAGCGACTTAATGGCAGCATAGAGTGGTGGTTCCGTCCCCTCCTCAAATAAAATCAAACTCCATCACTCGAAGAAAACATGTCTTCACCGGCCAAACCCAAAAGAAATAAAGCGGGTAAACCCCCTCGACTCCGATGCAGAAATTACAAGAGATGATACAGGAGGAAATAAGATCTGGTATCCAAGGGGACGAGGTATTGGAGGGCCTACAACAATCAGAGATCACTTCAGACAAACCTCCAGTGACCCTGAAAGAAATAATAATACAAACGGCACATACAGTTGCCAAAATAGACCACACCTTGAACGAACTTAAGTCGGATCTAAGTAAAATAGATCATAAAACTGAGCAACTTGAGCTATGCATGACCCAAGCAGTTGGAGCAAACAGATGCATACGACAGACTCCTACTGTACCTCATGGCCAGGGACGAGAACTCACACATAAGCTGGACGACCTAGAAAGTAGAAGCCGAAGGCACAACATAAATTTATGGCATCCCGAAGGATCGGAAGACAGCTACCAAAATGTTATGAACTTTCTTCAAACAACTCTTAAACAAATACTCTCACTCCCACAAGACTTGGATCTAACCATGGACCGAGCACACAGATCTCTGGTCCCAGCCTAAGAATCCGGAGGCGAGACCTCGCTCCATTGTGGCAAGGCTGACCAACTACCAGGCAAAAGAGGAGATCATCCGAGTGGCCTGGAAGCAAGGAGCGCTTTTTTACAAGGGCCAGTGAGTAAACATAGATAATGACCATACCACGCGTGTCCAGGAGGCTAGGAAAGCTCTGTGGCCAGTAGTGAAGCAACTGAGGGCCCGAAATATTAAAACGCAGATCTTATACCCAGCTCGCCTCAAAATTGCCACAGATAACGTCTCGAAAATCTTTCAAGACCTCCTTGCTGCCTCGGCCTTCCTGGAGTCGCTGGGGATTGCCGTCCCACCCCTGCTGAAGGAGAAACTAGAAAAAGACCTACTCACATCAGCTTGGAGCATCGCTCAGAAGGGGGCTCCCCGAAGTGGCTCTGTCCAGGGAAACCAGCAGACGACCCTCCGGGCAGACATCTCAGCACTGGTGAAGCAATTTGGGGATCCTGCCAAGCTGGATAAGAAGGCCCCACATCTACACGAGGCGAGCGAGGGATCATCCCAAAATAACGACTGGGATCAAAACACGGAGACCTGAATTTGGATGAGAGGACCGAGAGGTATAGATCCTGGTGCATCCTTAACTAACTCGTGCCTGAACACCCTGTTGAGCTACCTCCTTCAACTACATGCCCGGGGGCCACTCAGTGATTATGGAACCCCCCACCTTTCTTGTCTTCACCTGTGGTTTCCCAAAGGGTACTTTTTTCTTCTTCTTCTTTTGTTTTTACTGCAATTTAGAGACGCTCCCTGGACGTTCCTGGCTTCTGAGCGCCATACTGCATGCCTGCTCCAGGCAGGACGAGCGCTTTGTCTCCTGGGCAGCTGTAGTTAGAAATACCACCGTGAAGGATAAGGAATCCTGACTGGGTCCCAACTGAGAACTCCCCTAAGCTGGAAGGCGCATCTGAGATTGCAATGCTTGGCCGAAGAGGCGGGGAGAGGGGGAGACTGGACAACTGCCCAAGGTAACGCAAACTAGCTAATGGGATTTGAACTTGACCCGCGTTTCAATATTACCTCCCGCTGGTTACTGTCAGCTGTTCCCTGCTCTAATCGCTCCTGTCTGAATACGATTGCAAAGGTAGAGGTCTCTTATTGGGAGCTACCTGTGGGGTGACCTGGAGCCGAGCTGACAGCTGTTCTGAACGCCTCGAGACTCTGGGTGTTTAATCCATTTTTTTTCTCATAGGGACATTATGGACTGGGAAGGGGAGTGAAATGGGCCTTTTTTTTTCTTCTTCTTCTTCTTCTTCTCTCTTTTACTACTGTTACTCTTCCTCCACTGTTGGCTATCCTTGCAACTGTATACTCTTCACCACTCTGGCCGGTCACTTAGAAATTACATAGAGTGATGCTAAATGCCATAACATTGATCTGTTTAGATCCTAGACTGAGGAGGGAGTCTACGAAGCCTACTAGTCGCTGTCTGTAGGGTGTCCCGCACAGGGGTTTCCCCCCCGGGAAGGAAGGGTGAAATCCTCCTAGACTGGAGCCCCCTTCTGAATATTGATTGCGCAATTACCCTACGGCTGGGGACATACTGCCAGCCCTCCCTTGGAAGTACACCATCAGTTTTGGTTAGCATGAGCAGGAGAGTGTTAAAGGACTCACTTGCCGTGCCATCACTTTTGCACAGGCCCTCAGCTGAGGAATGCCCTGCGCAGGTTTTCCGTTCCCATGGTTGGGAGTTACTGACACTGCTGTTCTTTGGTTATAATATGTTTTGGTTAGAAAAGTTAAATGGGTACACATGTAGTTGGGTTATGATGCATTTCTTAGACAAAGTAATATCAGTCCTATTTTGCTTAAGTATGATAGTTAAGACGAATACAAATGAGTATCGGAAATGTGAAAGTGCTCTCCTACAACATCAACGGCTGCTCCAGCCCGGTTAAGAGAAAGCAAATTCAGAGGTACATCACCAGACAAAACTGTGAGGTGGTATTCTTACAGGAGACCCACCTGTCACCACCTGAAACATTAAAGCTGAAGACCAAGGCATATCCCCATATGTTTTCGTCCCTTGATGCGGGCCGTGGGGGGTAGCCATCATGCTTGCCATACGTTCCCATTCGAGCATGAGGAGGCGGTGATGGACCCTGGTGCCAGATCGTCCTGGTGGTGGGTAGGGTGCAGGATACTCCGGTAACCCTAGTCAATGTTTATGCCCCTCTGGGCTCCCCCACAGCATTCTACACATCGATTGCCCGACTGGTTGCGGAGAGGTCTAAGGGCATGTTGATCATGGGGGGGACTGGAATTTGATATGGGACAGAAAACTAGATACAACATCGAGGGCTCAGCCTTATGATCAGCAGAAGGTCAGGAAGATCAAACACGCTCTGCATCAGGTGGGACTGGTGGATATCTGGCGAGAAAGATATCCAATAGGGAGAGATTATACTTGTTATTCCCCTCGCCATAAGGTTTTTTCCCGAACTGATACATTCTTCACCTTTAGAGATGGAGTGGACGGCTTCCCATCGATGTGGGTGGGTACTGCCTCCCTGTCGGATCATAATCCATCTTTCTAGAGGTGGCTCTTTCCCTACCAAGAAAACAACTCATTGAGGCTCAACACCTCCTTACTCAGAGATAAAGAGAGACCTAGAAAAATTAAGCAGTTGATCGCAGATACACTACAGGAAAATACTACCCGGGATGTCCCACAGATTATCTGGGACACAGTGAAAGCCATTGTTAGAGACAACTTATCGCATAGCCTCCCAGAAAAAGGAACGCCCTTAAGCAACAAAACCTGCTGACGGGTATAAAGGAGCTGGAGGCTAAACAAAAAATGAAATGGGACATGCAGAGAGACCGAGAACTTAGATGCCTGAGGACAGAACACCAGAGATTACAAAGGGAGGAGATAGAGAGGAATCTCTTTTTTCTCAAACAAAAATACTATGAGGGAGGCCCCAGAGGTACCAGATTATTAGCGGCCCATCTGAGACATTATAGAGATAGGGCTACAATAACTAAAATTACATCTCCAACTACAGGCCAGATGACTAATAAGGTGAAGGAGATTGTAGAGGCTTTTGTCTCCTATTTTTCCAAGCTTTACACCCCACAGGCGCAGACATCCACCCAGGCGATTGTGGACTATCTGGGGACCCTACCCCTTCCTAAGCTCACAAAGGAAAAAGGCCAGGTGTTAACCAGGCCAATTGCACAGGCAGAAATACTAAAAATTATAAAGGGCCTGAAGAATGGGAAGTGTCCAGGGCCAGACGGCTTTGGAGCCGAATTCTATAAGGCCTTTGCCACAGAAACGGCTCCCATACTGGCAGAGGAGTGTCTTCTCCGGGAGGTATGGCAGGAGGCAGCTAATTCCCCCATCATGGCAATATGCCACAATTTCGCTCATACCAAAAGAAAACAAAGACCCCTCTCGTTTCGAATCATACTGGCCAATTTCTCTTTTGAACTCGGATTATAAGATCTTTACCTCAATTCTCGCATCGAGATTGAATCCAATCCTCCAAGAACTTATCAACCCGGACCAGTCGGGATTTGTCCAGGGTCAACAGGCCCCGGATGGGGTCAGGTCAGCGATCAATATAATTGATATCATCCACCGCACACGCCTCCCTGCATGCCTCATGAGTTTAGATGCGGAAAAGGCCTTTGATAAGGTCTCCTGGCCATTTCTATTTGCGGTTCTAGATCAGATGGGATTCCCACAATCCTTTATTAATAGCTTGAAGTCCCTATATACTGGCCCACAAGTGTGCGTCAGGGTAAATGGGGTCTCCGGATAGATTTTCACTTGGTAGGGGGGCACCCGATAGGCTGCCCCCTGTCCCATTGTTGTTCTCCGCCTCTACATAGAGCTTCAAGGAGTAATCCGTATTTCCTGGAGTACAGGGAATTGAGGTGGGGGGACAGCAGCGGAGAATATCACTGTATGCAGATGATGTTCTGCTCTGTTTGTCGCATCCAGAGGCTGCAATCCCACAGGTATGGTCAATTTTATCAGAGTTCGGCGAATACTCGAGTTATGTCCTTAATAAAACCAAAACCGAAGTGCTTTGCTTCTATTTCTCCCCCTCTCATAGACTGAGGGAATTCCTGCCACTTAACTGGCAGGCGGAAAAGATTAAATACCTAGGAGCTATCCTGACTAAACATAACTCCCATCTTTTCAAGGCAAATTATGTCCCACTCTCTAGCCAAGTGCAAAGAGACCTAGACAGATGGTCCCTGCTGAACCTCCCCTTTTACTCGAGAATCCACTCCATCACCATGAATATCCTACCCAAGTTTTTGTATTTGTTTCAATGTCTTCTGACCTTTATACCCAGAGTCCATTTCTGTGACTGGCAAAGAATGATCACAAAGTTTATATGGAATAACAAAAAACCTAGAATAAACATTCAGATCCTCCAACTGCCCAAGATAAAAGGGGGTAAATCCTTGCCAGATCTTGAAGATTACTACCTCGCCACACAGGTTAAGAGGGCATTACAGTGGTCTGTCCCTACATATGCAGCCAATTGGAAGGAGATGGAAACACTTGAGGAAGAGGAACGGGGCCCAATGTTAGGATCCCGCGCCATACAGCTGAGCACGGATAGAGCTCATCCCACCCCCTCACTAATGGCTGTCAGGGACACTCTGAAAGCCACCCATAGGGCCTGGCAGAAATACAAGCTAAAAACTTCCCTATGGCCACTGCATAGGCTATCATGGGACGTCGACTTTACACCATCCAGCCTTGACCACACCTTCAGGACCTGGGAGAAGAGAGGTTTAATCTATATCAGGCAGTTTACGATAGGAGGAGAGGTGGTGGACTTTAGAACCCTAAGCAGATAATATGGACTGCGTAATACAGACCATTTTAGATAACTGCAGGTGAGGGATTATATCCTTCATTGTCGAAGAGGGGATCTCTTAGGGGAAAGGGCGGCCCCCTTTGTAGAGACTCTCCATAAAATATTGACTTCACAGAAATCATCAGGTCTCATTTCCATGTTGTACAAAGCCCTGACGGGATTAAGAAAGGATCCTCTGATTAGGGTCAGGGAGAAATGGCTAGAGGAGGGGCAGGGGGGTCCACGGGGAATTAACTGGGAGCCAGTATTTAAACTGGCCTCTAGAACTACCTGTTCACCCTTCTGGCAGGAATTTAGTTGGAAGGTGAGGATACGTTACTTCCACTCCCCTTTGTCCCTGAGCAGAGGATTCCCTGATAGAGACCCGAGCTGCTGGAGGAATTTGTGGAGAGGCCCGGCGAACTACCTCATGTCCGTGGTCCTGTCCCGGCTTGGGCCCTTCTGGGAGTGGTGGCTCAGGCACTCATGGAGCTGTTTGCCCTGGACTTCCCCTGGACTGGACAAATCTCATTCTGGGAGATCCCCCCCAAAACCTGGCTGGAGCAGACACGTTGTATCTCTGGTCCCTCCTCTTGGCGGCGGCCCATAAGTCAATCACTAGGCTGTGGCTGAAAAAAGATCCTCCTGGCCTGGGTGATTGGATTGGGGTGGTGCAGGAGGTGGCAGGTATGGAGGAAATAACCTACAAGATAAACTATAGGTTGCCAGTTTATGTTCGGAGATGGACAAGATGGGAAATCTGGCGGGGGGTAGAGGGGAGAGTTTCCCCAGTCCGGTCCCCCCTAGGTCTCTGCTCAGGGACCAACGCTTGCCAAGGTTAAAATTAAATAGAAGCACCTCCTAAAGCAATCTCAATGTGGGACAGCTGCCCAGGGGATGGCCTACTTCGTTGTGGTGAGAGCTTAGTGGGGCTTGTCCCCCAATGAGCCTGCAGATGTTATCCTGCCATCTGAAATAGATTGATATAGGTCACTTCCTTTATTCTGTACTTCCCATTGTTCACATCTCTAAATGGACTGTATATTTGTAAACGGAACTGATTTTGTCTGGTTGGTTCATTTTAATTGTACCCAATGAATACTAATAAACTTAAATTTAAAAAAAAAAAGATCCCTCAGTCTCTCTTCATAGGGCTTTTAAAGTAACCCCTGCACCATTTTAGTTGCCCTCTTCTGGACTGTCTCCACCTTGTGTATGTCTTTCTGAGATGTGGCCTCCAGAACTTGACACAGTACTCCAGGTGGGGTCTCATGAGCTTTCCAATACAGTGGCAACATCACCTCCCTCTTCCTGCTGGTGATGTCTCTCCATATGCACTGCAGCATTCAATCAGCCCTGCCCATTGCCTTGTCACACTGCCCGCCAATTTGAGGTCATCAGATATGATAACCCTAAGGTCTCTTTCCTGCTTAATGACTGTCAGTAACCCCCCATTTATAACCAGCTCCTGGATTTCTATGCCCTATGTGCATGATTTTGCATGTTATAACATTGAATCCCAGCTAATAGTCATATCAGACAGTTAGCAAGCTCTACTCGTGCTCATTCATCAAATTTAATCACACTTCTTAAAAATTCCTGCATTTTTCTAGGGGTGTGCTACTGGTTTGTGGCCCATATCAAAACAATCATTATAAAATGGGCAAAGGAGTTCAAGGAATCTGATTGGTTGTTAGCCATGCATTAGAAGTGTCTAATGCATGGCTAAAACTAGAAACCTTTGTAGAATACACAGACCCATTTTATAAGCGCAATAAGCCACTCTGGGGATGTGTGTTAGTTCTAGGGGACTGAAAGCACTCGCCTCGCACTTCATACCTCACTACACCCCCTAGCCGTGCGTTAGAACTGTCTAACACACACCCCATCATGTCTTACTGCTTACTCATTGTTCGATTCAGTTCATTCCCCCAGCTACCATGCCCCTGACTACTCAAGTTTCCCAAGGTACTTATTCATTCTATCCACCTCCTCCTAGGTATCCACCCTATAAGATTTTGATGTCATCTTCAAAAAGGCATACCTTCCCTTCCAGTTCTTCTGCAATGTGACTTATGAAGCCATTGAAGAGGACCGGTCCCAATGGTGAGCCCTGCAGTTCCCCACTAGTCACTCTCCCCTCATTAGAATGAACGCCATTTACCATCACCCTCTGTCACCTGTCCTTAACCAATGATCCCTCAGTTGGTTAAGGAATAAAACCCAGAGGGTTGTACTAAATAGGGAATTCTCGGGGGAGATGGGGTTCATGAGTCAGTACTTTGCCTTGTTCACTTCAATATATTCATAGGGGATGTAAGGGTGAAGCATGAAGGAATAGTCTATCTATTTACAGATGACACCAAGATTTGCAATAGTGTGGACATAATGGAGGGAATGGAGGCCATGAGGAGGGACCTGGAAAGACTAGAAGAGTTGTCCAGAATTTTACAGCTGGCATTCAGTGCTAAAAAAGTGCAAAGTCATGCACATCAGACACAAAAAAACCAGAGCCAAGTACAAGATGGGAGGAGAGGTCATGGCATGTGCCTTGTGGGAAAGGAACCTCAGGGTTATTAATCAGGATGATCTGAAAGTATTGGCCAGATGTTCAACGATGGTGGGGAGGGCAAATAGGATGATGGATTGCATAGGGAGGGGGAGAGCAAGCAGAAGGAGATAGGTTATACTCAGCAGCATCATTTCACTAGAATCATAGGGGTTGCAAAGTCCCATTTCAGCAAAATCATAGGGGTTGTAAAATTCCCCCAACCACCACATTTATATAGATAAATGCTAGGGAAACCTTGTTTTAGGGTTCTTAGGGGTTGCAAAAATATCATAGGGGTCTCAACCGCAACCCCTGGCTACCCCTAAATGGCACCCCTGATTATTTGGTGGCTCTGTGTTGCACCCTCTCACATGCTTCAGTGTCGAGGGTCACCGATTTTCCATTTTCAGAAATGTGCATCTCCCTTTTACAGAATCTTGAAATCTATTTGTTTCTGTTTTTCCCCAAAACCTGAGTGCAAGTTATTATGTTTTGCACTAAGATTGTGGTACAAAATGAGTCTTTTACAAATATTTGGTGCCAAATGTGATTGTAAATTGGTACAAACAGATTTTCTTAATATGAAACATTGTGTTTAAAAATGGCAAATTTCCTTCTTAATCCAATTGTTTGCCAGAACAATGTGGCGCTAAATGTCCTATTTGTACTGGGGAGCCCATAATTGCCCACCGTACTCCAGGTGGGTCAGATTAGGACATTGGAAAGTGCCAGCATGCTAAAGCAACCCCCCAACCGGTGGTATGCCAATCAACCGGTGTTGATGTCTGGGATGGGGGTGGGCATGGCCCAGGGTACTCCACTGTCTGGCTGTATTGGTGTTATGCACACCAGGAACTGCTTGCATGAAATGGTTTGCTTTTCCTCCTGCAAGAGATGCTGGAAGTGGGCACCTTCCAAGGATGAACAAAACACACAGGCAAGCTAGGCTTCCAGCACTTGAGTCTTCTTAATGGGGTGTTTGTCAAATTAGTTAGTACAATACACTGTTTCCTGGCCAAGTGCCATAACCATTTGGCTGCTATTCAGTTAATTATGGTAAAACCAAGCCCGTTTCCTGAACAGTGCTGCCACAGTGGATAGAATCCCATTCCTGGATTCCCCCTCTCCCTTCATGTGGTGGGCATCACTGTGCCTGAGAAATCTGTATCCCCACCTTCTTACCTTCTTACACTTCTGCCTTTTCATTCATGTGTGCATTTCTCTGCTGCTCTTTCCTGTGACTATCTCCATGGGTGTACTTCACTACTGCCCTTTCGTGTGGCTATGGCCATGGGCATGTTTGACAGCTGCTCTTATACTGTTTCTAATTTCTAGAGGTTTAAAATAGCATACCGGGGTGGTGTCCACAAGTCAGGATGTATGTGTTAAACTACTTGCACTCACCAGCCTGGCACTGCCTTACAATGCTCCTGTGCCCTGCTATTTTTGAGGCTCCCACAACAATGGTGGTCAGCCTCCGACTGTACTTCAGTACTTTGCAAGTGCTTCATAACCCGCCCTCTTGCAGGTAGCATTCTGGCAGAACATACCACGGGTGCTGCCTTTACCTTTAGGGATTCCTCTCCCCACTCTCTCAGAGATCTTTCTCCTACCTTGCTCTTGTTTTCTCTGGCAGTATCAGAGCCACCATCCTCTGGATGTTCGGATGGTCTCTACTGTGTTTCTGGGGTTGCCCCACCATCTGGATGCCCATGATCTCTTCAGGAAAACCCAAGTCAGGCTCAAAAGCCATCAGGAGATATCATCTGAGGGAGTACCCCATCTGGGGTTCCCACAGCCTACCGGTGGTCACTCTAAACATTCCCAACATGGGAAAACAACAGACTTTGTATCCTTTAGGCCTCTGAGGCTTGGGAAATATTCCAGGTGCTCAAGGTTCTACCCAGCACCCACCAAGCCTACCTGAATTCTTGTGTGACACCCACACTGCAGTGAGGTGTCCCTGAGCCTGCTCCATCCTCAGGCATTGGGTATAGTGTGGCACCACACCTTTAGTTGAGAGCTAACAATGAAATGCTCTGCACCCTTTGCCCAGTTCATGCAGAGTCAGCCACATAGTGGAACACAGCACTTGCCCACCTCTACAGGTGCAGTCAGTATCCCTGACACCCAGCACATGGCTGGCCATGCCTGTTGCTTCCTTCAGTCAGCACCTCATCTCAGGACACCTGCACTAACCCCTCACCAGTGCCTGAGAGCATTTCCTTGGTGGCACCTGTGATGTGCCATTCCTTTCCCCTGAAGCTCCCAATAAGAACCCAGTTCCTTCTTGACAGAAAGAAACTTAAGTGATGCCATGAGGGTGCCCTGCCTATTTACTGCCTATGCCTGCCCACACTAGCAATTCCCAAAGAGGGCGATGCCAAGGCATACTTTTCCTATGCTGGACACCTCAGTAACAACCACCTCCCCTACTATAAGAAGGGGGTTGTTACACTAACAACATGGATGTGATGTGTGCAGTCACACTATTGCATCAACTCTACACCTGTGTGATGCCGCAGAACTTTAGAAACTTTCAAAAGAGGCCTTCTGAAGAGTGCTCGTCACAAGCCTTCCGGCGTTCCAATGTTAGAGCTTTAGTTACCTCCGAAGAGAGTGGCTGCCCTGGATCGTCACTTCACAGAAGTTGTTGGCTAAATTGATTATTTTGAGTTTAAAAGTTGATATTATTTATAATACAGGTTACTCTCGGTTCCCACAATATGTTCATGTCCTTGTTTGAGTTTTGCCATGCTTTATTAATTACCAGACAGTGCCAGGAACTGTTTTTGTTGTCTCTGTTTATTCTGTACACAAATACTGTTGCAGACTTGCAGTAACATTTAATTCAACCCCTGGCACTGATTTCTCTCGAGCGGGGCTGAATTATCTAAAAAATAAAGTGCTTTCTGTATTTTAAAGCACAACAGGCTAAAGAATTATCACCTCTCAATGACTGAGGTTGATTTAAAAGTTGAATTGTGTTTCAGTTTATGGTCTCGTGTCTGAGTCCGAACAGAACTTAAAGCCTCTCATAGCCCATTGGGCTAACAGCGCCTCAGATTGGGTCTACACGCCTCCATGGCGAGAAGAGCCTGCTGCCACACTCCCCAAGCTAGCAGGTATGGCCTGGACAGCGTTCCAGGAACTCAAGGCTACGCGGCTGTCTCTGTAAATTTTCTATGGTCAATTGCCCTTATCTTGGGCTGTTCGTGGAAAATGAGCTCCTTGTTTGGTTCCTCATCCTGCCAGGCATTTCCAAAGTCCTCCTGACTGGACAATGTCACTACCTTCGGCCAGCTTATTTAACCTTTTTTCCCCTAATCCAGTATTCTCTGATATCTGTTTTAATACTCAGTGCTGAATTTCTTCAGTTTAGAGTGTATTTTTACTGGGTCTTTTTTTAGTGTCCAATTTTCCATTTGCAGGGTATACTGTAAAGCCACTAGAGGGCAACAAGATGTGTAGGTTGCAATCCTCTTGCCACTGCTTCCCCCTAACACTTCTGTCCTATGTCATTCATACCTAAATTCTCTGCCTTTCACCCCTCTCTGTAGTGTTCCTTGCACCATCTCCCAGGCTATCACTAGGCATACAATGTGGCATCCAAACTGGGGTTCGAACCAGGTACCTTTCTCTCCAAAGGCAGCAACCCTACCACTGCTCCACTGTGTCTGCCAAAATGTTAGGTGTCAGCAAGACCCACTCATACCTGCCCATGGTCACATCTACCACCACTGTACTCCCTCACAACACCCACCCACACAAACTAACCATACTACTGTTGCTAACCGCATTTACCCTGCTCAGCAACAACCCCCCAGTTACCTCTGGTATGTGCACACCTGTGCTTCTGAGGGAGCACCTCACCCCGCATAGCCTCTCTGTCACCCTGTCTCTCCCTATAGCCCCCCCACAACCCTCCCCACATCTCTCTGTGCCTTGAGCCCTCCATGTCTGTTCCTCCAACTGGCCATCCCAGCCTCACGCAGCTGTCCATTCCCTGCTCATCACCTTCTAGCTTGTCAGCTATTGCTACCCAGCAAAACGCTGCCAATTCAGGGCCCTTGTCAGGAGCTTGACTTGCTACTTCTACTGTCTGGCAATGTTCACCCCAATCCTGGCCTAGCAGCGCCTCCCAACTGTGATTACCCATGGGGCTTTGAATAGCCACTGTGAATGTCTGCAGCCTGCCTAAAAAAATGGCACCCCTGCAATGCTGAACAGCACAGCACTAACCAGACATTCTGGCTTTAACAGAAACCTGGCTGTCAGCCAAGACCCTAGACTCATTTGTCTCTATTCCTGTCTACGCTCTCATTAGGCTTGAGCGTAACGGCAAGAGAGGCGGTGGCTGCGTCTTCTATGTAAATGACTCAGTGCATTACCAAGCCCTGCCTGCACCCTCCCTAGACCATAGTGCCCAAGTCCTCTCAATAAAACTCTCCCCTGACCCAAACCGTGCGCCTCTTACTCTCACTCTTGCCTACATCCCACCCTGCAGCCAATTCCTTGCCTGTAAAGCACTCTCTGACTATCTAGCCAGCCACCCCCACAAAATAGAACAAATCCTAGCTGGGGATCTCAACATAAACTGGCTGGCGAGCTCATCAACACTCACCAAAGATACCTTTGCTGCATTAGATATGACCCAACTGGTATCCCAGCCTACCAGGGCCAACCCCACTAATGGAACTCACACCCTACTAGATATCCTGCTCACTAATCATCCCCACCATATTACCGACCTGGGTGTCCTACCCAATGCCTTAAGCGACCACTCCCCAATCATCTTCAGCTGGTCCTGTCAGCTACCTAAACCACCACCAAATGTCACCTTTCGTTGTCGACTACGCCCAGGAGGCATAGCCAAACTCAAACAATATCTAACTAACTGGGACTGGTCCCCCATTTCCCAAGCCCAGCACATAAATGATGCATTGCACTACTTCACCACCACCTTTAATACCACCTGTGATGCTTTTGCACCGACCATCAAAGTGACCACTAAGAAATGTAGTGCCTACTGGATCACCCCAGAACTCCTACAACAGTTCAAAATGCATGACAACCTCTGGCATCGTGCCACTGCTTCTGCTTTGCTAAGCGATAGGCAAGCCTATAATGCTGTCCACAATAAGTGCACCTGGGAAATCTGTAAGGCCAAGGCAGAGCACTACAGAACTGCCCTAGCCACCTCCTAGAATAGCACAAGAAAGTTCTTGGATAACATCAAGGAGCTTAATGGTACATCCCACTCTCCCCCTCCCTCACAACTTAGTGTTAACAGTACTACCACCACAGACACACTTCACATAGCTAACTGCCTCAGCTCCACCTTCTCAGACCTCAGCTCAGTCCTCCCTAGCAACTTTTTGATCCAATTCAGCCTACCCCACCACCTGAGCTCCTCCACCCCCCTTCAAACTCAGAGTCATTACCCCTACAGAAGCAAACGCCTACCTGTACAAAGCTCTCTAGAGCTCCAATTACTGCAAAGATGCCTTCGATATGCGTATCCTATACCTTGCGCTAGACTCAGTTATCTCCCCACTCACGGACCTTAGCTGCTCATTCGTGTAACTAGCTTGTGTGACTTCGTAGTGGCTGGTGACTATCCTGTGGGGTTTAATTTTGTGGGACGAAATTAGACTGCTGCCCCTGGACTGGTGTTCCCTTCCTCTGTCCTGTAATTATCTTGGCACCTTTTTTCAAATGGACTACTGTTGCGATGATTGGATCCTGTCTGCTGTGACATCGCTCTGCCTGCTAAAAGGTGAGAGGAGCACCCAGCGGTGATCTTTGCTTCTGTGAGCGAGGGGTGGTGAGGGTGGCTTCTGCTTGGTGGGTCCCCTCCTCCACCATTGCTGTGCCACTGAAACTGCTGTAATTGTCTGAGGGTTGCGGTGCCGACTCAGTAACTGGAGTCGGGCTGCCCTCCCCTGCCTGCTGAAGCTGATAAACTGCATCTAATGTCTGGCACCCTGCTGCGTAGCAAGAGATTCTTTGGGACTGCGAGAGAAATTATCGTGGACTTGGTTCCTGTCTGGGAGCCTGCAGCTGCTCGTTTGTGTAACTGGCCTGTGTGGCTTCATAGTGGCTGGTGACTATCCTGTGGGGTTTAATTTTGTGGGACGAAATTAGACTGCTGCCTCTGGACTGGTGTTCCCTTCCTCTGTCCTGCAATTATCTTGGTGCCTTTTTTCAAATGGACTACCGTAGCGACGATTGGATCCTGTCTGCTGTGACATCACTCTGCCTGCTAAAAGGCGAGAGGAGCCCCCAGCGGTGATCTTTGCTTCTGTGTGCGTGGGGTGGTAAGGGTGGCCTCTGCTTGGTGGGTCCCCCCTCCACCATTGCTGCCACCACTGAAACTGCCATAATTGTCTGAGGCTTGAGGCGCAGACTCGGTAACTGGAGTTGGTCTGGACAGCCTCATTGCCTGCTATTCTGTTGGGTCCTTGTAGGATACTGATCCAACTCAGGAGAGGGCATGTGTGACATGGGGGCCCCTAAGCATTGCATGAGTGGGGCTGAGTCCTTCCCTTTTTCTAACATCCTCATCATCTGGCTGCTCACTGCAATGTTCCTCCCTCTTCTCACTGTGGACTGTGCTCCCGCTATGGGACAATCTGGGATCTCACCTGGACTACTTGAAGAGAAGGATTTTACCTTCTCTAACATAATAGCCTGCGACAGACAGTCTCCCAGGCCCATCTGCTGCCTTAATCTGTGGAGCTTCCAGTATTTTGTCATAGTGGTCAGGCATTCTGGTCACAGGCCGTCCACTAGGGTTGGCTCTCCACCTTTGAGACATCTCTGGCTTCTCTTGGTGATACTAGTCCTTGCAGGTGACGTGGAGCTGAACCCTGGTCCTCCATGCTGAATCTTCTCCTCTCCTCTGGGCTGGCTGTCCCCAGATTCGGCCTGTGTGCTCCCCTGGTTTTGACCTTGTCAGGCAGGACCATCCAGGTAAAAAGAGGGGGGAGTGGTATTCTGGTCTACTACAGGAGTCACCTTAACCTGTCGGTACTGGCCTGCCCACAGCCTGAGCAGTCTTCCTGTGAACTGCTGCTTACTGTGCTTTTACTTGGGAACGCAAAGAAGCTACACATTGTGTGTATCTACAATCCCCCCATGAGTGGAGTATTGGGTTTATCCTCCCTTCTTGACTCTGTTGGCACTAGGACTTGGAATAATGAGCTATTGATCCTAGGGGATCTCAACTTAAACTGGCTTGGAAACAATACCAAGCAGTATGAGACTCTGCTTGCAGGCTTCTCACTGTCCCAACTCATTAAGGATCCCACCAGGTGGTCGTCCACTGGTGGTACCGGCTCTCTACTGGATTGGGTCCTGTCCAATAAGCCTGAGAGGAGTAGCTCCTCTGGTACCCTCCCTGACTCCATCTCTGATCATGCCCCTGTGTACTGCATATGGAAGGTCTCTGCCCCAAAGAGCCCTCCTAAAATCATTCAAGTCAGGGATTTCTCCAGGTTTGACCTTGGTACTTTCCAGTAGTATCTTATGCTCACAGACTGGTCCGCAGTGATGGATGCCCAGAATGCTTCCTCTGCAGTCTGTCATTTCCTTAGTATCTTCGGGGTGCTACAGGACAAACATGCCCCTCTTGGCAGGTGGAGGGTAAGGGGGGCTGCTATGAAATGGCTGCATGGAAGCCTCCTTGCTCTCATGAGGACTAGAGACAAATGCTGGGCCAACTTCAAGGCCTCGATGGACCAGGCCATATTCCAGCAATACAGGAGGTTCAGGAATGAATGCAAAAAGGCTATCAGGGCTGCCAAAAGTGAATTTTGCAAAGCTGCCTTACGGACTTCAGCTTAGGACCCTAGGAACTTCTGGAGGAATATTAAAAACATAGTGAGTGGTTCTTCCACCTGTGAGGCTCCTGACATGCTTATTGATGGTGCTGGCTGTAATAATCTACTGACCATCACCAATGTATCTAATTCACATTTTTTGAACCTGTCCGCCTTCACCTTTCTATTCTCCTCCAGTGGTCATGACAGACCTGTCCAGGCCCCTCCCTCTCAACTGGCACCTTCCCCTCATCCTCTGTTCTACTTCAAGGCTGTGATGGTACAAGAGATGCAGAGATTGCTGTCTGGTCTCTCCCCCTTTTCTAGTGCTGGCCATGATGGTATGGAACCAAAGCTTCTCTGCCTTGCTGCTACCTTCATTGCCTCCCCTGTGGCCCATATCGTCAACCTACCCTTAGCCTCTGGAGTTATCCCTGACCTGTGGAAGGTGGTGAGGGTTATCCCCATACTCAAACAGGGCAACCCTAGGATTCTTGACAACTATTGGCCAATTGCCATCCTGTCTGCTATCAGTAAGCTTCTTGAGAAAGTTGTGGCGGGGCAACTCACGGATTATGTCCAGTCCCATGAGCTACTGTCTCCCTCGCAGCATGGCTTTCATAAAGGGCACAGTACAACCTCTGCCCTGGTCACTGCCACTTCTGGGATAAGGGCTGCTATGGACCAGGGCAGACTCTCTAGGGCCATCTTTATTGATCTCTCTAAGGCCTTTGACCTAGCTGACCATGCCTTGTTATGCACTCAACTTAAGTCATTGGGCCTGTCCCCTCCTGCACTCAGTTGGTTCTACAATTATCTTCAGGGCAGGCAGCAACTTACTAAATATAGTAAGGTGCTCTCGGATGCCACTGTCGTGTTCTCAGGGGTTCCCCAGGGGTCAGTCCTCAGGCCCCTGCTCTTCTCCATATTCGTCAATGACCTTCCATCCTCAGCTGCCTCCTGCAGGGCCATCCTGTACGCTGATGACCTTGTTATTCTCATGCATTCCCGGGACATTGGGGTCATTAACCACTAACTGAGTAAGGATTTCAGGAGTATCCAATCCTGGATATCGTCCAACAAGTTGGTCCTAAATCTTAAAAAGACTCAGACCATGCTGTTTGGATCCCTGGCTAAGTTAAAGGCCTCCCCTGTCCCTCTGTGCATCTCGGGTATTGATGGTGTTCCCGTTCTCATCACCGACTCCGTCAAATATCTTGGGGTGACACTCGACCCTCAGCTCGACCTTGGTCGCCACATCCACAATGTGTGTCGAGCTGTTAACTGGAAATTGGGACTGGCTTACAGGGCGAAGAATAATCTTACTTTGGCTGCTCCCCTAGCACTGGCCAGAGGTGTGTTTCTTCCATCTCTCTGTTATGGGCTCCTTTTGTTTGCCCGTACTACCAAGATCCACCTCACTAGGTGGACCGTAGCTTACAATAACATCTGCTGTTTTGCTCTTGCAGACCCTCGTCTCACTCACCATTGTGATCTGTATAGCAAGCTTAACTGGCTCTCCCCACCCAGTTTACATGAATTTTGTCTTGGGCTGCTTCACGGGCAAGGTTTGGGGCACTGGCACCCCCCCTGGATTGACGGAGCTCCTCCTGCCCGCTGTCTCCTCTGCCTACTCCCTAAGGTCATTGGGCCCTGCTATCCTTAAAGTTCCTGCAATGCATACCCAAATGGGGGACAGGGATTTTGCATCCTGTGCCCTGAGATTATGGAACTCCTTTCCTGTCCAGGTCAGGTCCTCCCCTTCCCAGGCATGTCTACGAACCTCCCTGAGGAAGCACTTGAAGCTCTCCTCAGTATGTGACTGTTGCAGACCTCCCTGAGTACCCTGGTCCCTGCACTGTACTTCAGCACATTATCTCCTGTACATGACTCCGGCCCTGCTGTTGTTGCCTGCCCGCCTGGGTGTGGCCCTGTGTAAAGTGTGTAAATTCTGTATATATCCGTACATATTGCTAGGAATATTGCTTTAGAGACTCTGTACTTTTTTACATTTGATGGTGACCACTGTTATAACCTGTGTTATCCTACTATGTATGCTATGTTTCTCCTGACTTCAGTGTATCTGCCCTACTTGCTTCAATTTGTACTCTGTATGTTCTTTTAATTTCCTGTACTCTCCCGGGTCATACCTGAAAATAGGCATATGTTTTGTCTAGTGCAATTACCTGGTTAACAAAAGCTAAATAAATAAATCTGTCCCTGCGCCTGGGCCAGTTCCCAACCTCATGGAAAACGGCAGTGATAACACCAATATTGAAATGTGGCAACAGCTCCCTCCCAAACAACTACCGGCCCATCTCGATTCTCCCCCAACTCTCTAAAGCCCTGGAAAAGATCATGGCCAATCAGCTCACTGACTATCTCCTTGGACAAAACTTCTTATGTAGGGAGCAGCGTGGTTTCAGAGCTGGTCATAGCACTATGACCACCCTCACAGAATTTGCTAACTCCCTGCACTCCACGCTTGACAAGGGGCACCACGCAGAGGCCATGTTTATAAACCTTTCAAAGGCCTTCGATATGGTTTCCCACCCCCTCCTTCTTAACACGTTACAACAAATTGGGGTCTCTCATTGTCCACTCTCATGGTTTTCCAGCTATCTTTCATCTAGAACCCAATGTGTTAAAATTAATAATACCATATCTACTATGCTGCCTGTGCACTCAGGAGTTCCCCAGGGATCTATCCTGGGTCCTCTGCTATTCAGTATCTACTTCAATGCCCTGCCTAAATCCTACCCCGGCAGCCTTTTCCTCTACATGGATGACGCTGTTCTTTAGGCCGCACATCCTGATCCTCTCTCTCTCTCTCTCCAGCGTACCTTACAAATCTCCTCTCAGATTGAACACTGGTTTGCTAAACACAGATTGGTGGTCAACATTAAAAAAACTAAGACGATGCTCTATGCCCACAGCCAAAGATCAGGATTTCCCCCTGGAAGTACTCTCCCCCTCTCTCATCCCACTGGAACAGGTCCAAAAGTATAAGTATCTAGGTGTTACATTTGACTCTTTCCTCTCATTCCACGAACATATAAAAATCCTCACCTCCGCCGCCAACACCCGCATTGGTCTCCTTTACAGACATAAAGACTGCCTGCCACCTGAAGCACTTCACCTAGCCATTACCTCCTCAGTCTTATCGCTGGTTGACTATGGCCTCACAATCTATGCTGCTGCCGACCCTATGGTGCTTCATCAAATACAAGTAGTCATCAATAAGGTCTACTGGCTCCTCTCTGGTGCCGACAGAAATTCATATACGTGCACCCATATACATGCTCACCAATATCCTCTCCTTTGAGGAAAGACTATTATACCAGACCTGTCTCTTCACCAAAAAAATCCGCCTGGGTTTAACCCCAATAGGTGTCATGGCTTCTCTTCAGGCAGCCATCATATCAGCTTCCACACGGGCCACCCCAAAAACTATCTGGAAGGTGCCTAGGGTCAGGAGCACCCTGGCCCAGAATCCTTCCCCCTTAGAGCTCCATTCTGGTACAATGCCTTCCCACCGGCTGACACATCAATCACCAATCTAGGTCCTTTTAAAGGTGCCTTAAGGGCCCATATCCTCTCCTCACGTCAATGCCAGTGTAACTGGTAACCTGTGGATCCTGCACCACACTGCTAGGCCATGCACCCACCCTTGGCCAGGCAGTGGACAGCCCTCACTATTTCTAGCCTACAGGCTTCTCACCTCCCTCGGTTACCATATAGTTGCACTGGACTATGAATGCATTGTATTATGTATAAGACAAGGCCTTGCCGAGGCGGCTTACTACCAACTCATATCATGCATTGCTTTAGCTACCAATTTGTATAGTTCTTAACCGCTCATTAGGTAATATGTCGATAGCTCTGCCCTGTTTTAGCTACCAAATGTATAAGCATTAATCAGTGCTCATTGTACTTATACTCTGTATAATTGCTCACCCACATTTATTCTATGTATGTACTGCATGAATGTCTATGTTTTATTCTGACATGGAGTCTTTAGAAATGGGTCTATGACTCAAAGGGTTGTAATTCCAATTTCCTAAATAAATAAATAAAATAAATAAAGTCAAAAAGAAAACAGGGCCCACATGCTTTTAAAAGTGCCAAACGTGTGGATGATATATGGTTAAGACAGATAGGTATTTACTTTCTTCTTCATGTTCTGACTTAAATCATGATTTTCAGAACTGTGTGCAACCCCCCTTCACCTTCCAGTGTGACTGAACCAACCTGCAATGTGCCCTTGATGGGTGTGGGCATGGCCTAGGGTGCTCCCTTGTCATGGGGTATTTGTTGCTATGTTGTCTGGCAGCCCCTTGCTAAACCACAAAAAAGGGTCACATTCACTTCCTTCCATGGAGTACAGGGACAGGGAACCTTGCTATTGTGGACAAAATTATACAAACTACATGGTTCAGCCACATGAATCATTTTACTCAACAAGATGGATCAAATTAATTTGGTATATAGCAGTTCATGCTGTTATACATAGATCCAAATTAGTCACCTTCTAAGCAGGACCATACAGTAATCTCATCCCATTACTGGAGATCAGGGTCTATTGCTGCTACTTTTGCAGCTTCTGTGGTATGGATCAACTGGTACCCCTACCCTTGCTCTCTCTGACCCGGACATCCACAAGTTCAGTCAGCTTTCAAGATGCTCTCTACCCCACACAAGTTGGCTATAAATAGGTTTTGGCCCACCAGAAGGGGTTTCATATAGCTGTGTACCCCAGTGCCCAAAAACTCTCAGTGCCCCTACCTCCCATGGGGCAGCATCAGCCAGAGTGCCATATTGTTTGTGTAGCCCCATGTAGCCCATCCCCAGGAACTTCTCAGACCAGAAGACCACTGGTGCTTGCCACAAATCATTTACTTACTCAGAGACCCCCTTTCTTACAACCCATAGCTGTGGAAGTCCAAATATGTCCTGTCGTCCTGCTCCTTTCATGTTAAATGCACCTTTGTGAATATCTTCCCACTCATAGGCACCCCTAATGCCCTATTCAGGGAAGTCTACTTTAGGCCCAAGGGCAACTAAGAAGCACTCCTTGAGGGAGTATCCCCCGAGATTTCCTCTCCCTCCCAGTGAGACCGTTCAACTGCCCCAATGATTGGGCCCACACAGATTTACCTCTCTCCATCTCCAGGGTGACGGCATGTCCTGAGCGCTGAGGTCAGGTACTGATTAAAAGAGACCTCCTTGCAAATGAGGCAGCAGATACCATGCCACTTGATTGCACAGGATGCCTCCAGGTAGGGGCCTGCAACAGGAACCCATGTCCTGGTCCATGTCTTGAGCCAGCCACTTACAAACCCCTTGTGTGCTTGCCCCAACAGTGCCCCCTCCAGCACCCTGGCACTCCACAAGTACACTGCCAGTGCCTGTAGGACCCCACTCAGCCTGTACTGAACCAAGAGAACCATAACAATCTCCTCTTCCTTCTGCTTTTACTCACATCCTTCATGCAGAGGCTGGTTGCCTTCATTATGCCCCCTTATTTATTTTTGCCCACTGTGCCTCTACCCCTCCCTGGTAATCTTCCCTATGAGGCAGTTTCTGAAGTAGTCTCCCATTTCTTTAAAATCCATCCTCCTCTGCTGGCCCAGTGGCACTGAGGGGTAGGGCACTGAATGCCTAACCTCACATTACGCTGGTGACCCAGGTTCAGAAACGAGCCCGGGACATCGGAGATTGGCAACGGAGGGGGAGGGCCCTCATCTGTAAGTGGTTTGCCTCTGCTCCAGTCTTTATGTTAAACCACACTGTATGTTATCTTTCTTAACAGTCTCTCGCATGGTACAGAGTCAAAGTCCTCACTGAAGTTGAGGTATAGTATTTCAACAGCCTGGCCCCTAGTCACTGCCTTGGTGACCCAGTCAAGGAAAACTTTCAGGTTGGTCTGGCAGGATCTTCCTGCCATAAATCCATTGTGCTTATTGTCCTGGAGCCTACTCACTTCCAGTTATTCCACACTTTGTTCTTTAATTATAGTCTCCATGAGCTTACCCACAATTGAGGTAAGGCTGACTGGCCTGCAGTTTTCTGGGTCCTCTGCTGACTCCCCACTTTCCCCAAAGGCACCCCACAGGAAGCAGCTGGGGAACAGGATGCCTCTACACCCCTTAGCAGACCTGCACCCCTACTCCACTTCCTGCATGTTATTCCAGGACCTCTTCAGCCCTAGCCTGAGCATCAGCTTTCTATTTCCCACCTAACGGTACCTTTTATATCCTCTGCCTAAGCTCCTTGCCCCCAAACTAAAGCACCAAATGGTGATGCCAAGACACCATGTCTATCCCGTGAGCACTACAAAAATAATGTATATCTAATTTCAATTTCTTTTGTTGCTGACTTGACTATCCTTCATATTGTTTGCATTTTATGATTAATTTCTCCCTACAGTTTTTACTATAGAGTACTAATCTGCTATGTCATACCTGAAAATAGACATATATTTGCCTAGTGTACTTACCTGGTCAATAAAAATTAACTAAATAAATATACCATCCTGATCCTTACTGTAGGAGGAAGGTAGATAATCCCTTCCCTCTGTTAGATGCCAGTTAAAATTTCCTCCCCTCCCCCCTGCTCCTGCCAACTTTCTTCCTGTACACTTCCTTACCCTTGCCTCATTTCTGACACCCCTTACCTCTCCCTCCTCCCTATCCTCATAGTTCCAGCAACCTCGTTGACATTTACCAATGTGTTTTGACTCCTACCTTCAGCACCAGATCAACCTCCTTCACTTTGGCACTATGGACCTTTTTTTTCTATTATGTGTTTATCCTCCTTGGGAACCTGGTAGGTGGCTCCAGCCCTTCCCTTGGAGGGGACTCCATCTCCGGCCCCACTGTTCCCTGTCCAACCTCCCTTCCAATCCCCCACAGGTTCCCCCCCCATGACAGGGCAGAGGCGAAGGGGCGCCAGCTTCCCCCCACCCCCAGACAAATATCCAGATGTTGGGGAGCCGGAACGGGTGCTGATGGAGCCATCATGGAGCCTGTCAGCTCCATTTTCCTCCATTTTTTCCTGTCCCCCTCCCCCGTTGATGTCGTACATTGGCAACGTGCCTCCCAACTCACATTTCCCTCTAGCCATCGCTAGAGGGTGATCAATGAGCAGGACAGCAAACCCTCCCTCCTTTGACAGAGGAGAGCAGTCCTCTTGACGTTCAATCCTCTCTCTCCCCTGCTGGCCCCCGGTGGTGTGGGCTCATTCCCAAATCTAGGTTGCCGACATGGTGGCAGCATGCACTATGCAGTTTTTGAGTTTTCCTAATTTGCAAAGTTTTTTTGTATGCTGATTTATTTGTTCTCCATATGCAGTGTTTCCCCATTTTGTCTGTAGTACACTTAACTTATGTTCTTGATGTCATCCTCACTGTAACTACATCACCTGACTGCCTGTATTTTGTTTATAATTGTGCTTCTCCCCGTCCTCTTCCCCCAGGTCGCACCTGGAAATGAGCCTTGGCTTAGTGTGCCTCTCCCAGTTACCAGTTTTTAAATAACTGAAAACCAGCACAGGAAACCTCTCTGGTATTCCAAAGGGTGGGGGAAGCAGTAAGGGCCAAAAGGATGGCCTTCTGGACATACAAGGATCAGAAAAACAAGGAAAATTGAGAAGAATACCAAAGGAAATTGAAGGAAGCAATGAGTGTAGTTAGGAAGGAAAAGGCAAATACAGAGTTAAGAACAGCAGAAGATGTTAAAAGGGGGAAAAATATTTTTGTACGTATATTAAGGAAAAGAAGAAAACAAAAGGGGATAATCACACTAAGGAAGTAGGGTCATGATGGAAGATAATGTGCAGAAGTTGGATTTACTGAACAGTTATTTCTGTTCTGTATTCACAATAGAGGAGCGGGAACTCCTTCTGAAAAGTTGCATAAAGGCAGCACTCAGGATGGAAATGGCGCCAGGCTTCAATGAATTACACCTGAGGGTCTTGCAGGAGCTGGATCCAGAACTGGTTGCTCCAGACATGTCTGTTCAGGTGGTGCACTTGGACTGCAGGGGGGTGCCAAGCAACTGGAGGAAGGCAGCTGTATTGCCACTTCACAAGGGTGGGGTCAGGGAGGACCCAGAAAACTGCAGGCCAGTCAGCCTTACCTCAATTGTGGGTAAGCTCATGGAGACTATAATTAAAGAACAAAGTGTGGAATAACTGGAAGTGAGTAGGCTCCAGGACAATAAGCACAATGGATTTATGGCAGGAAGATCCTGCCAGACCAACCTGAAAGTTTTCCTTGACTGGGTCACCAAGGCAGTGACTAGGGGCCAGGCTGTTGAAATACTATACCTCAACTTCAGTGAGGACTTTGACTCTGTACCATGCGAGAGACTGTTAAGAAAGATAACATACAGTGTGGTTTAACATAAAGACTGGAGCAGAGCAAACCACTTACAGATGAGGGGCCTCCCCTCCGCTGCCAACTCCGATGTCCCAGGCTCGCTTGAACCTGGGTCAGCCAGCGTAATGTGAGGTTGTGGCATTCAGTGCTCCTACCCCCAGTGCCACTGGGCCAGCAGAGGAGGATGGATTTTAAAGAAATGGAGACTACTTCAGAAACTGCCTCATAGGGAAGATTACCAGGGAGGGGTAGAGGCACAGTGGGCAAAAATAAATAAGGGGGCATAATGAAGGCAACCAGCCTCTGCATGAAGGATGTGAGTAAAAGCAGAAGGAAGAGGAGATTGTTATGGTTCTCTAGGGAAGTGGCCAAAGTAGTGAAGAAAAAAAGGATGGCATTCAGGAGGCACAAGGAAACACAGAGGGAAGAGGACATGAAGGTATACCAAGTTAACATAGGGAAGCAGGAAAGGCAGTGAGGGGAGCAAAGGCTCAGACAGAGGAAAGAATAGCCAAAGGGGTAACTACAGGGGATAAGACTTTATGCAGATAAATAAGTGAGAAGAGAAAAGCAAGGGAAGGGATAGTAAGGATTAGGATGTCAGAAGGGAGAGATTGTGCAGAACAGGGCAAAGAAAAAGCTGCCATCTTGAACAGTTACTTCTGCTTAGTCTTCACAGTGGGGGCAGACCACCAAGGAGAAGCAGGAATGGGGGGGAAGGGGAAGTGGGCATAAGTCCATTTTCATAGGAAAGAGTCCTGAAGGAACTTGCAGCTCTGAAGGTGGTCAAGGCTATGGGACCAGATGAGATACACCCAAGGGTACTAAAGAAACTTAGGTAGGTGATAGCTGCCCCATTAACAGCCTTATTCAACAGGTCACTGGAAACAGGCATGGTTCCAGAGGACTGGAGAAGAGCAGATGTGGTCCCTTTACATAAGAGCAGCAGCAGAGAGGAGGCTAGTAACTATTGGCTAGTCAGTCTTACTTCAGTGGTGGGGAAATTAGTGGAAACCCTGCTAAAGAAAGCTGATAAAGTATCAATGGGCTGCAAGACCACAGGCAACATGAATTCATGGGAGGAGGTAATACCAGACAAATCTGATTAATATCTTTGACTGGGTGACCAGAGAAATAGATCGGGGAGGGCAGTAGACATGGTCTGTCTGGACTTTAGAAGTGTCTTCAACACTGCCACACAGGAGACTGATTAAGAAATTGAGCAGCCTGGGTGGGATCCAAACTGGTGAATTGGGTTAAAAACTGGTTAACAAATAGGTGACAGAAGGTCGTGGTTAACGGCACTCACTCTAATGATAGAAAGTGGCAGAAGGTCGTACCCAACTAAGAGAATATTTAGACTCGGCTATGATATTAAACCCCATCCAATCAGGGTTCAGAAAAAAACATAGTACGATCTCCGCTTTAGCAATGATTGGCATCTGGCACTTGATTCCAAGCACTACGTCAGCGCCTTATTTCTCTACCTGAGTAAGGCCTTTGATTCAGTCAACCACGATCTGTTATTGACTACTCTCCAAAACATTGGAGCAGATGCTGTTGCTGTCAATTGGATCACATGCTATCTAAAGGGCAAAAAACAACAAATTAAGGCACGAGGCGATCTAGCACTGCTCAAGATTCTGCCCAGAGGTGTCCCCCAAGGGTCAGTCTTGGGACCTTTACTCTTTGCTATCTACATTAACTGTATCAACACAGGCATCAGTCGAGCAAGTGTACATTTTTTCGCCGACGATACCATTATTTATGTAACCAAACCTACTCAGGAGCTTGCCTGTAATGCATTGCAAGGTGAATTTGATTTACATCAACATAATCCCTTGAGTCTTAAACTCTTACTAAATGCGAAAAAATGAAGGTCATGTCATGACTCATGACTCTATCATCCATCCTCACCCTGGCTAAACTCCCTCCATCGGGTATTCAGCCTCAAATAACATCCCTCCTAGGTGAGCCCATTGAAGCTGTAGTAAAGTTCAAGTATCTTGCTTTTTGGTTAGATCATAAACTTTCTTACACGGTCCATATAGAAGAAATGTGCAAGAATCTAAAACAACGCCTAGGTCTGTTCTTCAGAATCAAGCATCTCCTAACATAGGAAGCCAAGCTAGGACTAGTACAATCCACATTCCTCCCTCTCTTGGATTATGTAAACATTCTATACAAGCATGACCCCTGCTCAACTCTGGTAAATCTTGACACATTGTACAATAGGGCCTTAAGATTTATCACTGGTGTCCCCTTCAGAACGCACCATTGTGCCCTATATGCTATGCTGATCTGGCAGTCTTTAACAACCAGAAGACTCAAACATGCGGCCACCTGGACCTTCAGGGCCCTGTCTGGTATGCTACCATCATATATCTCTAGCCTTCTAACAAACTCCACTGGAACCTATTTGCTTAGGAGATATTGCTATCTGTGCCTAGACATCCCCCTGTACAGAACTCAATATGGGCCCTCTTCAATACGCTACTACCTACCCACTCTATGGAATAATTTACAGAAATCTCTAAAACTCTCATCCCTAATTAAAATGTCTTCCTTCAAATCACTCTTAAGATGACATTTTAATGATCCCTGCAATTGCTACTCCTAACCCTGTCCTGTCCTGTCCTGCCAGGTTGGCCTTGGTGCCGAGCCCCTAAGCACCTTCAGGATAAGTGTCAACATTCGATCTGACACCCCAATCCATTTATACACTCACCCCCCTCCCTCTTGTTCTTTCCTTTCTCCTGCCTCCTCTCCAGGTCTCTTCCCCCATTCCTCTTGATGCCCCTATTACCACCCTTCCTAATTAGGTTGTTCAGTAACTCTATCTAACTGAATGTCACCAACTTAGGTATGTTATCACCGCTATTGCTCTACAGTCATTGTTATTGCATCGAATGAAGACACTGAATCCCCCATGCGTGCTAATCAGCAGGTATTACTACTACCTAGCATCTTGTATTCTTGTATTTTTGTAGACACAGGGCCAGATATTCAGAAATGTGCCAGACGCCGGCGCAAGTCTGGCGCAGCACAACTCCAATGCGCCATGGCGCAGTGAGTGCGATATTCAAAGGTTGTGCACGGTGACATGTGCCAGTGCAACACAGCTGAATATCGCAGGGATGCGCCATGGTGCACCCAGAGGAGTGCCAGGGAGCAACCAGACCTGAGCCATAGCGCAACCAGAGATGCGCCAGGGAGCAAAGGGAGAAGCGCCAAGGCACACAAGGACCATCCCCAGGCAATGGTGGGAGCAAAGCAGCAGAGGGGAAACATGAGGCAGGCAGAGGAACACAGCTGGGGACAGTGGCAGGGAGGCACAGTGGCAGGCTACAGGTGACCACCAACTGCAGGGCGCAGACAGGCAGCCAGCACCCCCCCAGCACCAGGGCACTGGACACAGGGAACAGGTGGCACCAGCGGCCAAAGGAGGGCTGCCACTGGAACCCCCTGCTGGATGCCAAGCCCCCACCCACCCAGACCATGGTCAGCCACACCTTGGAACTCGGCGCCCAACACACAATCCACATATCCTGGACAGCCAGCCCATGGCCACCCCAAGGCACAGCCACCGACCAAGGGGCAGGACACCACCATGCACAGCCTGCACAGTGACACAGGCACACCACACAGACACCCACCACATCACTGCAGCATGGCTCTACACGCCAGCTGCAAAGCAGATATGGACACAGGCAGTTAAGCAGGAAATCTTTATTAAACAAAACTATTTACAATGGAATGGGGTGGGAAAGGGTAGGAGAGTGACGGAAGGGGAGAGGGGACAGGGTCTGTGCAGTGGGACGGGGAAGGAAGGGGAAGGGATGGCAAGGGTAAAAGGGAAACAGTGGTGTGTGCCAGAATGAGGATTTAAAACAGGCAATCCCCTTAGGTGTTCTATTTCACTCTGTCCTTTCTCCTTTTTTTTTCTGACTATCCTTTCTTTTCCCTATCAGGGTGGCCAACCTGGTATCTATTTTCTATTCTTTTCTATCCCCTATTTGTTAAAATGCCTGTGTTCCCATTTAAAAGCAGCTCCTGAAAAATAACTGGTGCCTTAAAGAAAGAGCAGTAGTTGCTGCTGCTAAGCAGTATGTTGAATTTGGTCCCAGCTGATGTGTGATGTCATGCCTGTAATTAAGGATTTATTTAGCCTTTTTCTTCAGAAGAGAGACTCCTTAAGAGCCTGTATGATGGACATAGAGACTTGCATTAAGCTAGGCAGGCTAGGACATTGTTTTATGAAATTTAGAGGTTTAAAATAAAGTGTTCCTGCTAATTGATGTTGTCATCTGACCTCTGATGTCACGTCAGGCTGCCATAAAAGGTTGTCCACCAGAGGGCTAGAGAGATAGATAGGACAGAGAGTATGGAAGATGGTCAGTTGCTTTCTGATCAGAGACTGAGCAAGAGCTAAGAAGAGCTGAGTGTGGAGGTTTACACACTGTCAAGAAGGAAGGTCTCAGGAATTCTTTTGATTTGATGCTTAATGGAAGAAGAATGATGTCCTGATAATTTACATTGGTGTGAAGAATTAACACCCTCTTATTTTCCTTTTTGTAAATATCCTTTATTTTCTTTATTTTGCTTTTTGGACAATAAATTGACAAATGCAGAATATGCATTTTTTTATGCACTATATTACAGTTGTCTGTCTAAATCTGTTATAAAGAATCCTCGCTACCACATGGTGTCCAACTATGGGCGGCCACGGCCTGCCGCCACCTGATGCCTCTGCCATTGTCTGTCCTGGAGCTCCAACTGCCTTGTTTGTTGAGCCACCTCCAGGGTTGTGGATGTTATTAAAATTATCTGCCATAATAGGTGGCAATACAGTGGAAGCCGTGACCTTCTCCAGTTGCCTATGACAAATGAATGGACAGGTGATCAGTGCAAGTCCCTAGGAACTATGCCCTCCTACTGTGTGCAATGGGCAGTGGTAAACACACACCCCTGGAGTGGCACCCTGGTCACCCACAGTAGGTGGGCCAATGCCTACTGACATCCCAGCATGCCACTACAGTGCACAGTGGTGGACACTGCTGCCCAGTGGCCACCTGACCGCGCAGTGACAGGCAGTTGGCCCAGGGCTGCAACATCACCACAGCAGCACCGGTGGCAGCCGGGTGCACACCCATCCCACCAACAGCTGGTACATGTGTGCAATGGCTGCCCCACAGTGGGCACAGTGTGCAGCACACAGCTGACACAGCACATGGCACAGGTGGCCATGGCCCGCCCCCACACCCTCGCTGACCACCCGGTACTGAGTAGAGGAAGAAAACAGTGCCTACCTGCCTGCTGCGGCTATGCTCATGCCTGTTCCACTGCCACTGTACCTCCACCGGTTGGCCCCACATCTCCAGAAGATGGTCCTGAAGTGGTCTGCTGCACCCCACCAGACACCCCCACCGCTCCTGCACGGCGCTGATCTTCAGGCCCTAGGAATGGAACTCAGACAGGCACACATCAGAGAACAACCACAGCATGTGCCCACCACCCCCACACTTGTACACAGTGTGCACCCCAGCCTGACATGACCCACAAGGCAGTACTGCAACACACCCAGCGGCTGGCAATGCTACACCACATGGCACATGCTGATAGTGCCTCCCCACAGGGCATGTCAGGCAGCCCAGCCAACACCACAGTACAGTGGTTGGGCACACATGCAGCATATGACGACTTACCTGGCCATGGCACGACCCCCCTGTGGACATATGCTTGCAGCAGCCTCAGCCTCTCAGGGTCCCTTTGTATTATGTCTCCGTACCGTTGGTGGCATTGCTCACTGGTCCATGGCATCCTGGTGTCCCGAACAAGGTCTGCAGCGATGGCCTGCCAGATCTCAGTTCTGGCCTGCTGCAGGGGCTCCTGGCCAAACAGACCAGGTGCAAGTGGCTGCACATGGGCCCCAAGGTTGACCAGCTCCAGGTCTGTCCAATTCCATGCACGTTGCACACCTTGCCACACCATGCTCTCCACACTAGGTGCTGATTCAAAATAGTGGGCAGTAGCGCACGTGCACAATGTTCGCAGGATGCACGCCTTGTGTAGGCATGTGCCACACATGCCAATCGCACATCGCTGTGGATGCATGGCATGGGCGTGGCCCACCCGGCACATGGTGGTGTAGTCCCAAGGGGCATAGGGTCAAGTCGGGGGTCAGGGGTTGCCTGGCGCACAGTGCACTGGAGCGCAATAGAGGCCATGGCGCAGAGTGCACCATGGCCTCTATTGCACTCTGAGTGCACAGCGCATGATAGGTGGTAGCACAGCCACGTGCGCCATGGCCCCTATAGTGCTCTGAGTGCACTGTGCATGACAGGCGGGATCACAGGCCATGACGCATGTGTACTGTGGGCAGCGCACTGTGCATGTCACGGCATTGTGCCATGACATGCGCTGGAGCAAATCCATTGTGCATGGAGCAAGTGCACGATATTCAGTCACCATATGCTAATGAGCTCATCAGCCAATGTGTGGCGCACCGGGGAAATTAGCATGTCATTACCGCTGCACTACAGTTCATTTGCATGCAATGTGCTATAAAGGCACCGTACAACAGCACAGGCCATGGACCAGTATTGCAACCATCTGAGGTAAGTTGCGCCTGCTGTGGGACCAGCCAACACAGCAGGGTGGATGGGGTGGGCAGCTGCAGGCAGTGACACACATGTCCTTGTCCACAGGTAGCACCATGTCCGAGATGGAGGAGAATGAGGAGCATGGGCCTGCCCACAAGCGCAGGCCCAACTTTGTGAAGGCAGAGTCCGATGCCCTGTTCGAGGCCTACCTCAACAGGGAGCAACTGCTGAGTGGTGCCACTGCCACACCACAAGCCTGGGTGGAAGTGGCAGCAGCTGTGAACTTGCAGGGCAGCCACCAGCGGTCTGTACAGGAGTGCAGGAAGAAGGTGGGCACTGATAAATGCTGCATAAAGGAGAAGGTGGCGGCCATACGGTCAGCCAGGACAGCCACTGGTGGGGGCCATGCTGCTGTGCCACAGCTCACAGTGCAAGAGGAGTTGGTGGCAGTCACCATGCATTGCAGCACCATTGAGGGTGTGCCAGGTGGTGGCTTCCAGACAGAAGGCAGCCCATCACTGCATGGTACGTATGCCATGCCCATTGGGGGGGGGGGCTGCCGGTATTACAGCACTAATACATCTGTTTTCTCTTACAGCACCAGCACACCAACATGCAGTGGCAGGGGCACCAGCGGCAGCCATGGGGGCAGGCCCAGCCCCGGAGGACCAGCCTACCACCTCCATGGGCATCCGGGGTCCCGATCGGCTGCAGCACACCACTGCCGTCCAGCCAGATGTCCTGGGCTTGGTGTTGGACGAGGCCCTGGCTGTGTTCCAGCAGGATGCCAGCCATGGCATACTCTGCATGGAGACACAGATCGGGCCGGGATCTGACACTGTTGATGACATGACCATCATCCTGGACAGCATGGGTGGTGTCGTGGGGGAGACACCCATACCAACTACCATCACTGGCAGCATGACCAGTGGCCCTTCGGCAGTGGAACAGCTACCCACCAAACCACCGCTGGTGCTGCCATGTACACAGCCATGGCAGTGCTGTGTGGTGTTGGTGGTAGTGCATCTGCTCATTCGCTGGTCAGTGTACAGGGTCCGGAGGGGCAGCAGCGGCAGATGGCTGTGGACATTGGGTGGCCAGATGCAGAGTCCACGGCCGGGGCACCAGTGACCTACCCCATGGGGACCCCGCTGTGCAGTGTCCATCTGAGTGGGGGGGGGCCATGCAGCGTGGTCATACACCACCGGTGGGATGGCGGCACGCCCATGCTCCCCTGGGTGCCGACCCATTGTCAGAGCACACCCGATTGCTTCGGGCCTCTGTGGAGCAACAGGTGCTGCTCATAGCTGTGGTGTGTGCACTTCATGCAGAGGTGTGCCAGGCAGCCGAGCTGCACGAGAGGGGCACTGCGCAGGTCCTGGAGGCTATACAGCACCTGCAGGAGGACACGACCGCATCCCTGGATCGCACTGCCAATGTGATCTCAGTTGGCCTTGCACTTCTGGCTGCCACATGGTGTGGCCACCAGCCACAGACACTGCGGAGTGCACTGTCCACCCCACGGACCCAGCATCGAGTGACTCCCTCGATGTCAATGCTGGGCTCTGCTGTCAGCATCCCAGGCACACCTGGGGCAGGCCTGTTCGGGTGCCTACACACCCCTGTGTGAACCCGGTTGCATTCCCACACCTCAACCCCTGGGGGGCAGTTGCATTCACCACCTGTGGCCATTGAGCAGCAAGTGACTGCCGACCGGCCCCGGCGCGGTCGCTCCCGTGTCGGCAGTGGCCATGGTTCCATGCAGTGGACCTTATGTGTGTGCCGCCCTATCTGCAGTCTGCTGCCACTGCCCTGTGTGCACATGGGCGATGTGTGTGGGTGCATGCCACAGTCGTGGCAACTGTGTGTCGTGCCACATGCTGCCTGTATGTGCACCTGCCCGGCCACTGGCCCATGTGGCATGTGCGTGATGAGAGCAGCACAGCACTGGTTGCGCCTGTGCACTGGTGCCCTGCATCTGATCCACGCCATGTGCTGGCACCTGGGTGCGTGTTTGCGTGTGTGTGTGTGTGTGTTACTGTATGGTGCTGCATGCTGTTGTGTGTGGCTGTGTGGCACTGCCACCCCACCCCTGCCCCACACCTGTGTGTGCATGCCCATTGCCATGCCTGCCCATGCCCATGTGCCGTACCATTGTGTCTGGCCACTGCATAGGTGTTGCTCCACCTACATGCGTGCGCCAAAGTGCTTCTGTGCAATTGTGTCCCAGTGCTGGCATGCCATTCTTTGGAGCTGGGGATCCCCCCGGCCCATTGCCCTTGTTGTCCCCACTGCTGTCCCCCCTTCAGCCTCAACAACTATCCCATGGTCAATGGCCATGTTGTGCAGTATGCAGCAGGTCAGGAACAGGCCACAGGCTTTTGAGGAGCTGTACTGTAGGGCACTGCCAGACCTGTCAAGGCAACAGAATCATGCCTTCAGCATCCCAAACACATGCTCAGTGATGTTCCATGTGCTGGTGTGTGCCTCACTGTAATGGTCCTCTGCTGTGGACAACGGGCACTGGTAGGGGGTGAGCAGCCAAGGCCTGAGTGGGTAGCCACTGTCACCTGTGTGGATAGATACATTGTTAGCCTAGTGTCCTCTGTCACTGTGCCCCATGCCCACCCCTGGTGCCCCCACCAGTGCACCCACCCTGCCCGCCCCATCCCATGCCCTGCTGTTCCCAGCTCTCCATGGCCATCCCATACTCACCTACTAGGTGGCCCATGGGGATATCCCCACTCTCGAACCTCTGGCACAGCACAGAGCTGTGCCAGATGAATGAATCATGTGCACTCCCAGGGTGTGTGGCACAGACATTGGTTATGTGCCCCCTGGCATCACACACCACCTGACAGTTGACACTGGGGTAGCTACTCCTGTTGATGTATGCTACATCCTCAGGGCCAGGTGGCATACAGATGCCCACATGGGTGCAGTCAATGGCCCCAAGCATGCCAGACATCCGTGCTACCCTGTGGAAGTCCTGCATGGTTGCTGTATGCTCTGCCTGTGTGCTGGGGAACTGGATGTATTCCGCAGCATGTGGCAGCAGGGCGTTGAGGAACTGTGTGAGGAAGCATGACATGGCCGACTGGGTTATGCCTATAGTGTCCTCTGTTGGTCTCTGGAAGGTGCCCGTGGTGAGCAGGCACATGACAGCTGTCACCTTCATCTCCACTGTCAGGGCGTGGCTCCGTCTCGTGGGTACCTGCATCTCCTCACTGCACAGCTCACAGAGCTGCCTCCGAATCACCTGGTTCAGGTGATACCGGCCCACGATCTCTGTATTGGAGTGATTCTCGAAGATGATGTGAGCACGGTACCACCTGTTCTGGGCATACCGCTGATGGGCCCTTCCATGGCCATGTCGCTCTTCCTCCTGCCTCCTCACACCCCTCATTACAGCCTCCATCTAGAAGGCTGCACTGGCCATGGCTCCTACTGTCCTGTCTCCCCCTGGGCAGTTGGCTCCTGTGGTCTGCTTGCCACCGTGGGGCAGTACCTTTCACTCTGCCTGGCTCTCTCTTGCTTCCCCGGCCCCTGACTCGCATTCCACTGCTACCTCTGTCCCACACCCCTGTGGCTGCCTGTTCCACTCCCTCAGTCCCTCACAGGCTCTGTCTCCCTTTTCCCTTCTGTTCCTTCCCTCCATGGGCTGGTGGCTTCTCTCTCTCTCTCTCACTCCCCTCTGTCTCAAGTGCTGTCCCCCTGCTTGCTCCCTGTCTTTATAGGCTCAAGTCTGCTTGGCACATCTGGATATTGCTCAACACTTGTGCCATGGGTCGGGGGTTGAACATCACACTGTGCCACATATTCATGGGCACGCCCCCTGCACATGCATTCATTAGGGTTGCGCATTAGCGCACTGCTACCTGTGCTGTGCACTAGCTCCTATTGAACATCGCCCATGGCACTTTTTCCCAAGAAGGCGCAAGGCAACCCAGTTGCGCTTATGCAATATCTGCTTTGAATATCCCACCCACAGTATATACTGCACATGACATGTATGGTTTGGATATATCTAAAGTTTCTAGCATCTTGTATTCTTGTATTTTGTAGTCTGTGTATATACTGCACATTACATATTCTTGTATTTTGTAGTCTGTGTATATACTGCACATTACATATTCTTGTATTTTGTAGTCTGTGTATATACTGCACATTACATATTCTTGTATTTTGTAAGTCTGTGTATATACTGCACATTACATATTCTTGTATCGTGTAGTCTGTGTATATACTGCACATTACATATTCTTGTATCGTGTAGTCTGTGTATATACTGCACATTACATATTCTTGTATCGTGTAGTCTGTGTATATACTGCACATTACATATTCTTGTATCGTGTAGTCTGTGTATATACTGCACATTACATATTCTTGTATCGTGTAGTCTGTGTATATACTGCACATTACATATTCTTGTATTGAGTAGTCTGTGTATATACTGCACATTACTTGTATTGTTTGGATGTAATTAATATTTCCTTATTCCTTACATGTGTATTTATGTTTTTTTTTTATACTTAAACTTTATTGGGATATAACAAACAAATCACAACCGTAACAGTAACAAGAGTTTACAAATGTCGAGAACAACCAGAAATAGAGCTATTTAAAAAAAATTACATAAGTATTAAAACACATATAAATCAACCAAAAGGGGCATTATGGTACTACACTAATAATGAAAAAAAAAGAGCAATATAGCAGCTTAACCTGAAACAACGACAAAAAAACCGAAGAAACAGTACAAATCTTAATGGTGTACTAAAGGGTGTGCACTGGGGAAGGGGGGGTACTCCTGAATGCTATGCAACCACAGACCAGACACTGTTAGAATTGTAAATAAATGAGAGAGAATAGGCCTGGTCCACCAAACCAAAAATGCCTCTTGTGTTATGAGGTAGGAGAGAGGGAACCTTTATAAAGAAGCCATCGCATCCATTTATTTTGAAACTGAGAGGCCCTCTGTTGGAGAGAAAAAGTAATCATCTCTAAAGAATAAATTGCAGTAACTATCTCTCTCTCCAATCTACAGTACTCGGGGGGTGAGGAGAAAGCAACTTTTTAGTAATCGCTTTAAAAGTGGCTGCCAATAATATATTCCATTAATATTTAGCCTCCTTACCCGCCACCTCGGATGGCGGAACACCAAAAAGAAGATTCACAGGACTAAGTGGATCATTCAAACCAAAAATAGCCAGTAGATGTCCTTGTATTGCAGACCAAAATGGTTGAAGGACCACACACGACCAAAAGATGCGAGTTTGAGATGCCAGGCCCTCACCACATACCCTCCAGCAGGCTGCTGACACATACGGGGACCATCTGGAGACCACTGCTGGAACCCCAAAATACCTGATGCACAGTTTCCAAAGGAATTCTCTCCATTTTGGGGAGGAGGAGGTCTGCCATGTTAATTTCCATGTTTGAAGCCAATGTGAATGTTCAATTTGAAGAGTTAACTCCCGCTCCCATTTTTGGTGGATTTTATCAGTAGTTTGCTGAAAATCTAATATATAATTAGCATATAACTTAGATATGGCTTTCTCCCCAGACTCTGATTTCCAAATAACTTCAAACAGTGTACCAGGTGACAGACTCTCAATATTGTTGAGATACCTCCTCTGAAGGGAAAACATGTAATCCCTTAGTTGATAGTACCTAATCTGGTCCTGTGGTCCCCACCCAAATGTGGCTTGAGCTGTCTCAAAGGAAATAACAGACCCCTGATGCAATAACTGCCAGGGGGCAAAAATCCCCTTGGCAGCTATAGCACGAAACCAGCCATCAGTTTGCACTGGATGGGATGAGGGATCAGCTATCCATCCTTGATATTTCCATAAATGGAACCTAGTAACACCCCAGCCAAATCCCCGCTTATAACCTTCCAGCATCAACTTGGGGCCTGAATATACCGAGCGCTCCCAACTCAGAGGCCTGGAAGGAAAAAAACATTGCACCATGAATGGGGGGAAAGAGGGAAACTTAGATCTATTACTTTCCAATGTGCTCGATAGTTTTGATGCCCCAAAAGTAAAGCTAATCACAGCTGAACTGCCAGCCAGTAGCCAGCCAGACAAGGAACTGCAGGACCACCAAGCTGTTTAGGGAGAAATAATATCTGGTGGGCAATTCTGAGCTTTCTAGTTTGCCAAATATACCACATAAACATTCTCTGCTACAACTCCAATTCTTTTACCAGAATTTTACAGGGGACACACTGAAATAAAAACAAAAGGTGGGATAACGCGTTCATTTTCAGAGTTTGAATATGATCATAAAGAGGCAGTGGGAGTACCGACCACCTCTGTATGTTGTGTTTCAAATGGGTAACCAATGGGGGGAAGTTTAATTGAAAAAGCTGCGATACAGCTGGTGCCAACTGTATGCCAAGATATTTTAAGGTGGGAAGGTCCCACCTCATAGGATACTTATTTCTTATGGACGGTGAAGCCACACAGTTAAAACTTCATACCTCCATTTTAGTAGTGTTTAAAGTATAACCAGAGAGATCTGAAAAATGAGAATTATGATCAAAAACTGCTGGTAATGCTGTCTCTGGGTTAGTTAAATACAATAACACATCATCAACGTATAACGCTAATTTGTGCTGAACGTTCCCAAATTGGGCCCCCTCAATTGCTGGGTCCTCCCTGATACCCTGAGCCAGAGGTTCATTGTAGAAAGCAAAAAGAAGAAGAGACAAAGGGCACCCTTGAAGTGTGCCTTCCCAGATTAAATGAAGAGGAAATATGCCCATTTACTCTAATGTATCCTAATGGAGTAGAGTATAACTTAAACATGAAATGGACAAAATTCTCTGGGAACACAAACCTGGAAAGGACTGCCTGCAATAAAGGCCATGAAACCTTAACAAAGGCCTTTTCCACATCTAAACTAAACAAAAGTGCAGGTTGTGGGGAGCTATTAAGTGCATCAATAATGTGTACTGTACGATGAAGTTTGTCCTGGGCTTGACGACCGGGGACAAACCCCGTCTGATCGAGGTGAATCAACTCAGGTAGCACCCCTTTCAACCTCCGTGCTGTAAAAGCCATAAGCAACTTGGAATCTGTATTAAGAATGGAAATTGGCCTATAAGAAGTACAGAATAGGGTGTCCTTTCCAGGTTTGGGTAAAACAGAAATAATCACCTAGGTCCAGGAATCAGGAACAGAGCCATTCTGGTTTATGGCAGCATGGAAAATCCTCTGCAACAAAGGGACCAACAATTCTTTAAAGTGCTTATAAAATTCCCTTGTAGACCATCAGTTCCCAGGCATTTCCCTACTTAAGATTTGAAATTTCTGCTTTTAATTCCAGTAAAGTAACTGGAGCCATTAACATTTCACCAACTGCTGGGGAAAGAGGCAAGAGGCACAGGGGGTTCAAATAATTGATTAAAGCTTCTGGTGACACAGGAAGACTGGAAATATACAGATCAGAATAATAAGTTCTGAAGGCCTCAAGGATTTCCGGAGTCTGACACAGAATTTGACGGGTACGAGGGTGCTTTAGGGCAATAATGGAAGCCCTAGCCCTGCATATTTGCAACCTACCAGCTAAAAGCTTTATGGACTTTGGGCCCCATCATAATACCGATGCTTAAGAAAGAACAATTTCTGTTTAACTTGGTAATCCAAAATAGCACTTAATTGTTTTTTCAAATCCTGAAGAGTAGATATGCAATGCCTATCATATGAGGCTTGTTGCTGGGCCTCCAGGGAATGAATCTGATGAAGCAAGGCATTTTACATTGCCTCACTAACTTTCTTTTAATGTGTAGCTAGCAAAATGAACTTCCCCCTCAATATAGCTTTCACCTTGTCCCAAAGTAAAGTGGGTGAGGTGCTGGCAGTGTCATTGTCCAATAGAGCTTGGGTGTAAATTTCTTGTATAATCTCTTTAACTTCCAAATCTTGCAATAATGCTAAATTTAAATGCCAAAAATTATTTCTTCTGAAATCTTCCCAGTTCAACTGGAGAAAAAGGGGAGCATGATCAGACAACACGAGGTCACCCATCCAGCAGTCCTGAACACTTTGGAATGAATCAGCAGGTAAAAAAAAAACAATCAATCCTAGAATACGTTTTTGTAGCGGGAAAAAGCAAGTAAATGCTTTTTGCTTCCCATGCAGCTGGCGCCAAGCGTCCTTAAAATCGGGTTCTGTTAGAAATTTACCAAATAACTTTGAAGTTCTGTCTACCCTCCTATGTGCACCCGAAGTAAAGTCTAGCTGAGGATTCAGCAATATATTGAAATCCCCCCCACATATAATCTCCCCTTCTGCCCAACCCTGTAAGGTTAAAAAAACCATATGATAAGTAGCATAATCTGAACCAGGAGGCACATAAATTAAAGCTAAAGGTACGATCCTACCCACATAACGCCCTTTCATAAATACAAACCTCCCATCTTTATCTGATATCGAGTCCCACAGCTCAAAAGGGACTTGGGATGGTATCAAGATGGCCATCCCTCTATGGCAGCCTTTCTTATACAATGTGTAAACTGAGGTGCCAAACCCAAACTTCCCTAATTTTATGTGTTCCCGGGGAGATAGATGCGTTTCTTGTAACAGAAGAAAATCAACATTTGATCTCTTCAGGAAACTTAAGACTTTACTATGTTTTATAGGGTTTGTTAGCCCATTAACATTATAAGAACAACAGAGCGTTGACATACCCATTAAAAAAACAGATGAAAACCAAAATGAAAATCAACCCCAAGTCCTGACTGCTCATACAATAAAAAGAAAGTAGGAGTCCCTAAGTCTCCCCAGTGTACCATACAGAAAAAAATACGCCATAAACCTCAGAGTGGAACTGAAGAACAGAAAAAGCTGCTAATAAGTAAATACTAAAATAGTAGACAAGAACCTCAAAACTAACAAAATACAGATACTTCTCCAAAGTCTTACCATTAACGCTTGAGTATAAAGTAAGTATAATACAATGACTTCCAAGGGAGGGAGCCAAAGTAAAAACTTGGCCCTGTAGCAACGCTCGGATGACTAAAAGCATTGCTGGTGGAACAAGCTGGGTATCCCAGGAGTCCCCTGGGTCATCAATGACCCAAAGAAACAAGAGGACATGAAAGCCCAGTGCATGCATAAACAAAGACAATCTCCAGTTCTCACTGCGGGGACTTACGCAGATAAAATAAACACCTCTGGAGAAAATATTCATGGGGGGGGGGAGAGAAGGCCAGACAAAGTAGATCCCTCCCCCTGATTATTAATTAGGGTTCCCCAATTCCAAAACAGTGGAAAACAGTGTAAACTATATATAAGTGAAAACTACAAATACTACAGCGTTCTATACCAACAGCCAGTAATTGGAATAACATCCGAAAATGGCACTTACTATACCTAAAACATTAACTAATACAAAAAAGTCAACCGCTGAATGTAACTATGTATAGCATAACCTGGCCATACATTTAACCCAACCAATAAATCAATTGGTAGTGGTTTTATGTAACTAAAAACACAGCCATGATCAATCCCAAAGAAAACTCCATTAAGGAGCTTACAACTAGTGAGCATAAAAATCTATAACAAAAATAAACTAAATATTCACTAAGCCACTACCTGCTAATTTTAAGGCCAGGACAAAACTTACAAGAAACTAACACTTCTAGCCATATCCAAAGTTAATAGAATTAATGCGACCAAAACAACTAAAAGAAAGAAACAGAAAAAAAAATAACTGGCTCTAAGAATGAATACAAATTAACTAACAAGAGACAGCAGTGTACAAGAAAAACTCACCCCAAAGCAAACCCACCCCTCCCATATAAGAACAGCAAAATAGACCAAAATTGCACTTCTCAAAGATACAGTGGCGTCCCCCAGGATGAAACCCAACTCTACAGCATTTTGCAGCACTCTGCAGAATGCTGCAGCAGACCTGCTGAATAAAGCAATGTAATTTCAATGGCAATTAGTCCCTTTTGTCATTCAGGAAAATGTGACACTGCCAGGATGATGTGAATTCCATATTTTTCTGCATGACAAATGGGACTAATTGCCATTGAAATTACACTGCTTTATTCAGTAGGTCTGCTGCAGCATACTGCAAAGTGCTTTAAAAGTGGGTTTTATCCTGGGGGACGCCGCTGTACATCTGGGGCCAGATAAAAGTAAACTCTCAACCAGAATATCAGTAAGATATAAAATAAACTTGAGATCCCAGACAAATAATAAAAATTAAATTGCAGATTGAACAAAACTCAAGAATACAATACATGTCCTGAAAAGTCCATAAAGTCAGATTTGAAACATGAGTTCATTTCAACACATCTGGAGCAAACCTCCGCTTAGTCCAGTAAAAACAAAGAAAAAATAATCTTCAATGCAATCTTCTCATCACAAAAGGAGCTTCTTCTAACAAACTAAATAAATAAATAAATGACTGAAGATATTGGCCAGGAACAGGAGACGATTATCCAGGGACACTCAAACTGCCATCCCTCATGTTGGCTCATAAGCCAGATCGAAGCAGGATCCTAGTGTGAGCTGCTCTGCCAAAGAAAATCCTGCTTTGAAGCAGAAATAGATTGTGCAATATAATTCAAACTAGAAAACCAAGGTCCAAACATAACAAAGGAATCCATGAAACAGAAGCAGTCTGTGACATCTCCAAAATGGAAATAAAAGTCCACAATTTTAAAAGGCCCTGTAGCAGCTGAAATACTGAATGGGAGAGCAATAACAGTAGAAGCCACATTTCTAATGCCAAAAGCAACAGCAGCAATGATGAAGATACGGGTCCACCAGCTCTGGCCCTAGGATGAGTGAGCCAGCTGAATGAGGGGATGGGAACATAAAAAGTAAAAGTTCACCCAGGCTTGCAGCTGCTGTAGTATCCTCTCTGGATTACGCAATGGAAACTCAGACCCATACTAAGGTGAGCCAACATTAACCAAAGCTGGGCAGCTATAATAAGCATTCATTCTGGTGGGTCCCTCCTAAAAGACTGCAGCAAAGAGCATATTTCAGCCAACGTTTTCTCTTTACATTGCTTCTTCCTATCTGGAGAGACCCAAGCCCATGCCTCCTTCTGCAGAGCCCGTTTCTCCCGCATCTCCTGAACTTCCATGGCATCCTCTGAAATAATCTGCCTGTCCTGCAGGGCTTGCAAAACTGATATGTAATCATTAAAAAGATGAGGGCCATCCTTTAAAAACACCTTAAACCGGGCAGGATAGGGTATACTAAATTTTAAATTATTCTCCCACAGTATCTTGAAAAGAGGGACAAATGCTCTCCGCTGTCGTTGAATTGTTGGGGGAGTAATCACTGTCAATAGAAATACAGCGCCCTTGAAACTGTACCAGCCTCTTTTTCCAAGCCCTGGTTTTAGTAGCATAATTATAAAAATGGATGATGAGTGAGCGAGGACGAGCTCCTGGAACTAGGGCAGGGGCATTGAGAGATCTATGTGCCTGCTCCAGTGGTAATGGAAGCAAATTGTAAATATCTACTAGGGATCTAAGCAGAGTTTGAATGAAATTTAAAATATTTTCCTTGCCCTCAGCACCCTCCGGAATACTGTATATCTGAGGGTGGTTCCAACATGAGCGGTTCTCCAAATCATCACATTTCTCAGTAAGATGCTGAGTTTTCCTAAGTGCACAAGAAAAGAGCTGCTCCATGCGATCAGGACGGTTGTCAGCATCTGAAACTTGTTCTAAATGTTGTGTTTCACTTTCAATAGTAGCAGTTGAGGTTTTCAATTCTTGGTAGAGTGCTCTAGATTCCTCATGAAACGCTCCAATTTCAGCAAGAAGAGCAGCATTAGAGGGCTGCTGAGAGTCTGCAGAAGATTCAGCCATCATGCTCAAAGCTTCACGTTGTTACGTAGTAGTTGTGATACAGGGCAAAACTGAAGAATCGTCCTTCCCATATAATGATAACCTCCCCGACTGCAAATTAGATGAAAAAACTGAAAAAAGCTACTGCAGGAAGGAACATTCTGTAAAGTCCCCATGGAACTCTCTGCTTAGGCTGCCATCTTGCTCAGTGACGTTGCCAGAAGTCCCGTGTCTTTATGTTGTTATTGCATTTTTTTGAATTGTCCAGGCCTAATTTTTAATGAGCTCTCCTCAACAGTGTTCCATCTGGTTAAATAAAGATGATTGATTGATTGGTTAATGGCACTCACTCAAATGATGGGAGAGTGACCAGTGGAGTGCTGCATGGCTGAGTACTGGTACCTGTCCTCTTCAATGTCTTCATAACAGACACTGCAGAAGAACTGGAAAGGAAGGTATACCTTTTTGCAGATTATACCATAATCTGTTATGGGTGGACAATCAGGAGGGGTGGAAAGAATGTACAGGGATATTGGCAAAGTAGAGGAGTAGTCAAGAGCATGGCAGTTGGGTTCAATACCAAAAAGTGTAAAATCATGCACCTAGGGCATAGGAATTCAGGAGCTGAGTAAAGGATGGAGAAGGAAACCAGAACAAAAGACCATGCTCCTCACTGGAGGTGTAAAGGTGCTGTTGTTAATTGAAATGAAGATACATAGCACAAAGCAATGCACACACCAAGATGACAAAATACCGGTAAAATATATTAATGAAGAGCAGAGACTGAACAGTTGCTACTGATCTCCCCTGCGTAGCACCTCTGTAATAAGGGAGGCAGTACAGCGTAGTAGTTAAGGGCACTGAACTGCAAACCTGGAGACCTGGGTTTGAATCCCATCATCCCCCACTTGCATACTGTGTGACCCTGAGCAAGTCACTTAACTTCCTTGTCCTCCCAGGTTACACCTGGAAACAAGCTCTGGCTTAGTGTGCCTTTCCTGGTTAAACAATTTCCTCTTTCTCTTCCCTAATAAATTTTCCCAGTATTTTGTAATCTTGGTGTGTGCATTGCTTTTTTCTATGCATAGGATGGAGGGGGCACTGACAGTCACTTAGCAAGAAAGGGATGTTGGGGTTATCATAACTGACAGTCTCAAAGTGGCAGGGCAGTGTGACAAAGTAGTGGGAAGGGCTAATGGGATGTTGGGGTACATAGGGAAGGGTATCTCAAGCAGGAAGAGAGAGGTAGTGTTGCCGCTGTATCATTCTCTGGTGAGACCCCGTCTGGAGTACTGTGTACGGTTTTGGAGGCCACATCTCACAAAGAATATTGACAGGGTGAAGGCAGTCCAGAGGAGAGCAACTACAATGGTGCAGGGGTTGCATGAGAAGCCATATGAAGAGAGACTGAGGGATCTCAACATGTACACCCTGAAAGAGAGGCGAGCAAGAGGGGACAGATAGAGATCTGCAAGTACCTCACTGGAGTGAAAAGGGTACAGAAGGGGAGTCTCTTTCAAATGAGAAAGATTACCAGTACCAGGGGCATGCAAAAAAGCTGCAGAGGGGAAGTTAAGAGTAATGTGAGAAAGTACTACTTCAATGAAAGGGTGATAGACATCTGGCACTGACTGCTAGCAGAAGTGGTGGAGGCAAAAAACAGTGAGGGGCTTTAAGCATGTGTGGGATAGACATAGGGGAATATTAGTAAATAGGCAGAGGGTAGGGAGGGTCGCTGGAGACTGGTTAGAGTCTGTGAAGACAGATTAAACAGGGAACATCTGGGGAGACTAGGTGGGTCATGTAGTCCTTTTCTACTGACAAATTATATGTTTCTTTATAGGGTCTGGGTCTAGGGGAGGTTCTGATTAGGTGGGTAGGTAACTGTTTGAGGAGACAAGAAGTGGTGATAAATGGGAGGGATTGGAGGGGAGAATGGTGACTAGTGGGGTGCTGCAAGGGTCATTTCTGGGGCCTGTCTTGTTTATAATGACATAGGAAGGGTATACAGAGAAGATTTTTTCTTTGAGGATGACACAAAACTATGCTGCAGGGCAGAAACCTGGAGAGTGCTGGCCCAGTGGCACTGAGGGTTGAGGCGCTGGTGGCTACACCTCTCGCCACGCCGGCGACCCGTGTTCGGGAATGAGCACGGGTTGTCGGGGGTCGGCGGGGAGGAGATGGATCGAGCGTCCGGAGGACTGCTCTCCATCTCCGGGTTGGGGGGATCGGGCGGCGGTGCTTGCCTGACCCCTAGCGGAGGCTGGGGATCGACAACACACGCAGCCGCAGAGACAGGGGAGGTGGGACATGGCAGCGCCGCCTGACTGAGCGCGCAGGAGCATCACGCATACTCAGTCGCCCGGCATCATTGCCGCCATACCCGCTGGGGAAAATTCAGGAAAAAATGGAGCCCTTGTACGATGTAGATTCCCCGTCGCCATTCCGGAGGAGCCTCCCTGGCATGGACCCGTTCTGGTGGGTTGAGTCACTCCCCACCACCCTGCACGAAGGGTAAGTCGCGGGGTGCTGAAGGGAGGGAGTCTCATGTCCGGGGATGGCGCCGGAGGAACGGCGGAGTGCAGGGGGGAGGCTCCTGAGAAAAAATAACATCAAAAAAAGAAACCTGGAGAGATGGTACAAGATTTGACAATTATGATTCAATGCTAAGACGTGCAAGGTCTTGCACACTGGCAAGAAAAAAAAACACGCTAGGAGTACTGGATGGTGTGGGGGTCAAGATAACAGAGGCAGGGAAGGAGAGAGATCTGGGGGCTATTATCAGTGGGAGCCTCACAGTCTCTAGACAGTGCAACAGGGCATATAGCAAGACGAACAGGACATTTGGGTGCATAGGCAGGGGTTTTAACAGTACAGTGGGGAGGTAAGCTTCCCCATACAGGATCCTGGTAAGGCCACATCTGGAGTACTGTGCCCAGTTCAGAAACACATGCCTAAAAAAGGACAGGAACAGTCTGGAGAAGGTGCAGCAGAGTGCCACCAGGATGATCCAGGGATGGCAAGGCCTAACACATGAGGAGCAGCTTGTAGACCTCCATATATACTCACTGGAAGCCAGGATGGAGAGGGGGAGATAAGATAGAGACATATTTTTTCTGGTGGTTATAAACACAGCAGCGAGGGCCTGTGCACCAGGAATGAGAATGTGGTAACTAGGGACAGACTTGGAGACTGGGGGTGGGGAGAGGTTTAAAAAGGACATCAGGGAGGAGTTTTTCACTAAGAGAGTGGTGGATCAGTGGAATAAGATGCCTAAGAGGTGGTAGAGGCAAGGTAAGTAAATGAGTTCAAGGTCAGATGGGACAGGTTTAGTGGTCTGGTAAATATGAAAGGGAGGGGGGAGGGTAGGAGCTAGACCCATATGGTGGTTAGCCTACAGGAGAAATAATAGCAACTCAAGGGCAGGCTGGATGGACTGCAGGTGTTTTTCTGCCATCACTGTCTGTATATGTGCAAAGTTTTTTGTCCAAAGATACAAGAAAGGCAAAAGAAAAAGGCAGCCTTCACCTGCTCCTGCATCTTTGAGTTCCCCAGTACAACAAGTTGAGAATCTCATTTTAAAGCTGTCCAATGAGGGCTTTCTGGGAGGAGAAGGAGGAAGAGGAGGAGGCTTGTGTGTCCCAGGAGATGCTTTCCTCCTACAGGGAGGGCAGGTTCACAGATGGTGTTGCAGCAGCCGCAGTTTGGGGGAGTGTAGGACATTGCTAAACACCTGGCTGGGCATGCTCACGCTCGTGTTACCTGGACTCTTGGGTATGACAGTGAAACTAGGGGTAAATCCCTTCCCCTGCTGCAAGCATGATGAGTAGAAATGGACAGATGGCAGTCAGATCCACCCACAGGCAGAGGAACATAAACACTCATTGAAAAAAAAGATGTCCTGTGATACCACGTCCTCATTGGAGCCTCAAAACACAGAGCTTTCAAAGAAGTCAGGCAAAGAGCACAGATCCTCAAGTGAGGTATGCTCTGACGAAAAAAAATTATGGTAAAAAGCATGCTGAGGAAACAACCTCACATTCTGGAGGTAAACAGGCAAGAAAAGAAAAGCATTTAGAACCAAAAAAAACACTAGAGATGGAGTAAATATTTCCATCCAGTCATGCTAATCAAATGCCTACCATGGAAGAGTTTAAACAAATGTGCCTGTTATTCCAGGTAGTGAAAGATAAAGTTACAAATAAACCAGTAGAACCCTTTTTCAAAATCATGGCAGATGAAGAGTATTATTAATTTTTTAAAACTTTTTCCCTCTCTTATGACACCCAAAAGCCCCTGGGGGAAGTGGCATTTTGATGTGGCGTGTCTACTGGGTGTGAGATGTATATGGCTTGTGAGTAATTTACACTTTATTTGTACCTTTAGGGGGTACTCTGCATTGAAATAAATAAGCCTTGCTTTGAATACAATCTGCTGGTGTGTGAGAGCCACCTTTTAGCTATGGGTACGATGTTACTTGGTTTGTGTCTTTTTTTTTTTAACTTGAAGTTTATGCATTTTTTTAATTACATGACATAAACAACCCAAAGACAATTACATAAGGCAAAGATAGAACAGGTTATATCTGACAAAGTACATTAATTGATCAGACCCTTACATTTACAAAAAACTAGTTCATAGTTCAGCAATGTGTACAATTAACCGCATACATTAGTTTATTTGTGGTTATCATTCAATTTCTCTTTGTTTCTCTTCTTTGTTTCATGTCCAAGAGAAAATTAAGCAATGGACAGTACAGTCACGAATAAGCCATAACTCCATATAACAAGCATGGACCCCCCCCCCCCAATCTGGATTTATGTTTACAATATACTTGAGACCATACTGGCCTGCATGTGTTGTTTTCTTTTTTACTTCCATCCATGGATTACTGTGAGTACTCTCCTTTTGTCTTTGGGTACTGCCTACTATCTGGTGTGTTAAAAGTGGGTTTCCTTCCTATCATCTCTGGAGGGACAGTCCAGCTACTTTTGCCTGGAGTATTATTTTAAGGAAGAGGAGAATCCTATCACTCCAGATGTTTTAGGGATGAGAAAATTGACACCCCAGGTACTGGGTGATTTTTCCTCCTGTTCCTGTTTTCTAAAAAGAATGGCTGCCATAGTAAGGATCCCCACGGTAGAAACCGAGGTATATGTAGAGCCTGACTTTCTGAAAATTCTGGGTTTGACTTCCGTTACAAGAGTAATCATCCCCTTTCTTGAGACATTTCAACAAGACGAGTAGAAAAATATTGCAATTGCCAGCTTCAGCAGCTGAAAAGTATAGATATATGGTAACTAGGGAGGGTCAGAGTGTATGTATGTTCACTCCACTCCTGAGGGATGTATTAAAGCTGCTGCATGTGAAAAAGCCAGAACAAATTCCTCATCAGTGCCTCCAGGTAAAGACTGATGTAAGATTGATGCCTTAGGAAGAAAGTTCTATTCATTATCTACTTTATTGCTAACAGACAGGGCTTAAAATTCGAGGCGGGGGGTGATTGCAGGATTCCCATATTTTACAATCCAGTTTTACAATTTTGGGAACAGTTTCATCAGTTGATTTTTACTTGTCTCCACGCTGCTGAATTATTCACAACATTGCCATTTCCTGAAGCAGTGGGAGTGCCATGAAGCTAAATAACTTCTGTTGTCTGAATCGGGAATTTGACCCTTCAGACCAAATTAACTTTAAATTTCTCAGCTAGACTTCTGGTAATGTTATCTATATGAGCATGCAGTGATCTGAGCGCTCTGAACCTCAAGCTAATTAAAATCAGTATTTTCCGTATCAGTCTTAATATCAATGAAATCAAATCCTTTACAGATGTTCGGGATGTCAGTGAAGCACTAAAAAGCCCAAAGGACTCTGGCTGGACATCTGAAAGTGCTGATGGATGATGATTCCTGAGATGCAGCTTGCACAAGAGGCTGCCCACTGAAACATCGCTATTCCTCTTCCCACTCATTAATTAATATGTTTACATGAGTTAGTGACTGATTACCTTATCTTCAATTCCTGGTAATTGATCACATCCCAGTGGTCGTATACATGCAGGGTAGCAATCCATGCACCAAAAAAGAATGGTTTTACATGTAGGGTAATGTCTGATTACAACATAACTGATTACTGTTTTTACACTGAATGTAAACAGGGTGCATGATAACTTTGTCTCCCCTTCCCCTTCTTTCCCTTCCTTATTATCCATTTGATATTTTGTCTACTGCAGCAGTTCCTGATGTCCACATTGTCTGGTTTTAATTAGGATGTTTTATTTATTCATTGCTAGTCTGTTTTTTTTTCATTAATGTTTCACCAATGATTGTGTATGTATCAGTGATGTCATTAATTGCTTCTTAATGGTTGCCTGTATATAATGGCCACAGTTTTGTGAGATTTTACCCTTTGAGAAAGGATGTAAGCAGCATCCGAAATGCATCAGGCCTTTCTCACTTTTTTATTTATTTTATAATAAATTTATTTATGACCTGTGCCCTTGTTATATGGTTTGTGTGTGCTCTGCCTTTTAGTGCTTTACTTGTTTCGTTTGGGCATAGAAGCACCACGTCCCTGTGCCTGCTCCTTCGGTTACATCTGTTACTTTGTTAGAGTTTTAGCACAGGTTGCAGTAGGAGTGTTTATTTGACCTCCAAGCATAAAACCTCAGAGGAGCACTTACTGGTCGTCGTTGTAAATATGTCACTAGAAAATACTCCTATTTTAGTGTTTTCAGAGAGCCAAACTGATCTGCTGGGCTATATGACAGACCTTCTTGATGCAGCAATTAGAAGCAACCCATTTCTAGCAGACCATCAGATAATGACATCCACACTACAAATGAACAGACATTATTTGTGGCATTCCATGAACTGGAAAAAACCATACACCAACAGAGACAAACGTATTGGAACAAAATAAATTTAGAAGCTTATGTGACTGTTAACAGAATTCCCAGAGGCTTAAGACTTATTAAGAACCCAGCATGTGGTCATGAAAATGAAGCCTTTTTGAATGCATGGGATGAAATTTTAAATGAAGCGAGTTTTAAATTAATGAAGTTTATTATTAAATATAGCAATGAAAGAGAAGACATCCTGAAAACAGAAATTAAAAATAAAGAAAAAGAGGTATTGAAATTCTGTAACCATTGAGCATTTGATACATTAAATCAAAAACTTAAAACCTCTATTTACAAACTGGACAATGAACTTAAGGCATTAAAACAAACCACATTTTCTCATGATAAACAGTACTATGAACTAAATCGGGTCTGTAATTGGAAAAAGAACCCACGTGGCATTCTAAAAAATAGAGAGAGATGTGTTAGTTTTGATTTTAGTAGCACCAGAGAATCTGAAGCAGAGGAACTACATTTGCAGAACGATTTTCACAGGGACAGCCAGGAAGCAGCACCCCTTACGTCCCATGTTGGAGTCCCAGACTGTTGGGAACAGGAAGAGAAGAACACAATGGAGACCAAGAATGATGCGGAGGGGGAAGAGGAGGCAGAGGATGCAATCGGGGGCGCTCACCAGCATGTTGCAATATGAGACAGCACCACGACACTCGCTGGTAGACCCACCTATGGAGCTGCAGGTAATAAACCTCTCTGACTATGAACTGAACTCGGCTGAAACTAGTGTTTGAAGTAAAGGCCTGAATTTTGCTCCAACATGCCCTGTGAATAAATTCGAGACTGTTGTAGATATTAACCTGGCTATAAGGAACCTCAGTTTGAAATCCTTTTTCTCTAACAGAGATGCAATTAAGGATGCACTTTCAGATGGAACGAACATTGAACACTGTTTTAAACTAGTTTCAACTTTTTGTCCCCTTCTGAATGCAGCACTTAGAGTATTTAAACATCAAATAGAGACAGATTTTAATTTTTTGTTTGATAATCCACCTGTGATTAAATACCAGAACTTGACTACTTCCGAGAGACAGGCACTGATCTCTTTACAGGAAAATATGGACATTATGGTTAAAAAAGCAGATGGGGGTTGTGTGGTTATACAGAATAAAAAAGATTACTTGTTGGAAGCTAAATGACAGTTAGGCAATACTGATTATTATGTGAAACTTAAGGAAGATCCCACTGCAGATTTTAAATACAGTATTGATGAATGTATTCAAGAAGCGTTTAGGAAAGGTGAGAGTAGTAAAAATGGAAAATAATTTTGATTGTCATGCATCCTATTAGGGCCACTTTTTATTTACTGCCTAAAATCCACAAAACCATGATTAACCCCCCCGGGACATCCCATTGCGAGTGGTTTGGGCTCCCTTACTGAAAGTCTCTCTCAGTTTGTAGATTTTTTTCTATGCCCTTTTGTAAACTCCCTGCTTTCATATTTAAAAGACACCACTGATGTTTTAAAGCTCATGATTGAGTTAGAGACTAGCCAGGAGAGTATTTTAGTCACTAGAGGCCATCTATAGTAACATCCCACACAAGGGAGCTATACACGCTGCAGCTCATTTTTTAAACTTGAGGGAGAGAGATGCTTTACCTAGTGTCACTTTTCTATTAAAGCTGTTAGAGTTTGTTCTGAAGCACAATGCCTTCCTGTTTAATCATGATTGGTACCTGCAAATAAAAGGAACTGCGATGGGGGCGACTTGTGCCCCCTCCATTGTGAACCTGTACATGGGACTATGGGAAAATGTTTATGTATTAGATGAAAAACTGAATCCTTTTTTTGCTAAAATTCAGACTTGGAAACGTTATATAGATGAGTTGTTCATAGTTTGGGAGGGAACTATGATAGAATTCTCTCTTTTTGTAGAATATTTGGAAACTACGACTTGGAATCTCACATTTTTTTACAAGGCTTCTTCTGAAGAAATCCATTTTTTGGACTTAGTGATTAAGAAGCAGCAAAGGGGAGGGTCATCCATGGGTCTATTTAGAAAACCCACTGACAGCAATACCCTGTTACAGGCTGAAAACTGTCACCCGAAACATGTGGTTTGTAACATCCCCCAAGGGACAATTTCTACGCGTTCGGCAGAATTATAGTAACATCATAGATTATGATATAGAGGCAGATGATCTCAATACTAGGCTTATACAGCAGGGGTATAGCCATGCTGACATTGCTGCAGGACATGACTTTGCCACCAATCAAGAGAGAGAGACACACACTTTTAAAATATAATACAGAGGGTCGGGAAGCACAGGATAGTAACAGATTTAATTTTGTTTTATCTTTCTCAGCACATGCTGATGCAGTTACCCAAATTATTAGAAAACACTGGAATATCTTGAGTAGTAACCCAGGTTTACAAGAGCTAACCACAGCACCCCCCCTCCCCGTTTTGTATTTAAGAGGGCACCAACAATAGGAGATAAGGTTATACATAGTCGCTTCACAAATAATAAACAACAGCAGACTTGGTTGGAAAAAGGAGTTATGGGGTGTTACCCATGTAAGAAATGCAATGTTTGTGCATATATTAAACAGGGGAGGGAGTTTCAAGTGCATGAAAATGGTAACGTGTACCAGATCAGACAGTTTATTACATGTGATTCAGATGGGATAATTTACTTGGCACAATGTAACTGTGGTGCCTTTTACATAGGTAAAACCATTAGGAATATGAAAGTACGTATAACAGAACATATTAGAGCCACAGGAAAAAAATGATGGCACTTAATGCCACAGCTGCACATGTTATAAAAAGTAAAAATCCCAGTGCACACAACTTTGTTTTCCTGGGTATAGATAAGGTATGCCCTAGACCACGTGGTAGAAATTTCAATGATTTGTTACTTTCCAGAGAGGCTTTCTGGATCATTAACTTTAATGCTAATAAAGACAAAGGCCTCAACACAGATTTTGACCTTAAGCCTTTAAAGTGAATAGAAATAAAAGACCTGGTTTTTGGATCTGTTTTTTAAGAGAAAGCTAGTTTATATAGATTTACTTAATAGTATGTGATGGTTTAGTAGTGTGTATTTTGGCAAAGAAAACACCTTGTCTCCCCCCCCTTCCCTTCCTTATTATCTACAGTATTTGACATTTTGTCTACTGCAGCAGTTCATGATGTCCTCATTGTCTGGTTTTAATTAGGATGTTTTATCTATTCATTGCGTGTCTGTTTTTTTCATTAATGTTTCACCAATGATTGTGTATGTATCAGCGATGTCATTAATTGCCACTTAATGGTTGCCTGTGTATAATGGTCACAGTTTTGTGAGATGTTAGCCTTTGAGAAAGGATGTAAGCAGCATCCGAAACGCATCAGGCCTTTCTCACTCTTTTATTTATTTTATAATAAATTTATTTATGACCTGTGCCCTTGTTATATGGTTTGTGTGTGCTCTGCCTTTTAGTGTTTTACTTGTTTCGTTTGGGCATAGAAGCACCACATCCTTGTGCCTGCTCCTTCGGTTACATTCATACATGACAACTGAGTATGCATATGGGATTGGCTCCAACTGTGATTGTGTTCACATGCATTTTAAAAACCAATGTCCAGGTAATTGATGTACTTGTTCTGTGCACTTGAATTGATCTTGTGATCGATCCCAATGCCATTGAAAGCATTGCTTACATGCATGGTTAGAATCGATTATATAATAACTGATTACTCTGTAATCTATTTTTACCCTGCATGTAATGTAAATGGGGTAAACAGAGACAGAGAGATAGAGGACGATGATTTGCTGCCACCGGCAGAGGCTGCCATGCAAATAATGTTCAAAACTTTAAATAAGGTTGCATCAACCGATTCGGATCTTCGTATGACAAAAAGATATCTACAACAGCAAAATGGGTGGGGTACCTAATGGACGTGGTGGGTATCCATAACCGAATCTTACTAATTCTGGTGCATCAGGAGAGAGAATTTCTGGCTCAGGCGGAGGATGCTGAAAATAGAAATAGGCAAAAGAACGTTTGTACATACAGCCTGATGGAGGGCTTGGAAGATGGGTTTGCCATCCTCCTACTGGGTCAATATGTCATATGCAATATGTCATATGCTTAATAGCGTATGACATTAGTGCTAACCTGAAATAGCACTGTAGAGAACAGCGAGAGATGAAATACCACGAATACTGCTGTACGCAGTATTTCACCCTCTCACTATCCCTGGCAGAGGATAAGACCTCTGCTGGGATGAGGTTCTGATGAGCAACTGCCATGGCTCAATGGAGTAAGCCACTGGCAGCAGGGAAGCAAGCACTGTGTTTGGGACTGGGTTTAATTCCCAGTCCCAGACGCAGGAGAATTTGTTTTATTTTTCGCACCTTTGTGCGATTTCAATGTTAACCCCTCCCCTGAGTTGAGAATCCTTATTGCGGGGGTGTTTGGAGGCACAGCCACCCATAATGGGGGTGCTGGGGGCAGATCCCCCTCAAAGAAAAAAGGACTTATCGCATGCAAAAAATAGCGCCTGTACTGGCAGCGTTGATTTTTGCATGCGGCATAATGTCTTGCGAAATTATGACCCCGTGCCCTCTACCTTCAGGTCTTCATACTTAGCATCCTACAAAGTGTCATAAATCTGCCCAAGGATTCCCCCTCACAACTGAGTAGGCCCACTGCTCCCTCAGCCAACAACCACAAGACCCATAGGTATGGCCGAGATCCTTTATTATTAAAATACTGCACTTTCACTCAGAGGAATTTATTCAGCTTATGGCAAGGCAAGCAAAGATTGTGCGATATGACTCAATCCGTATTTTCCTTGACCAAGATTTTTTATCTGGCCTGTAGGCCAAATGACAGATGGTGCATAGTGCGATCAAGGAGCTGATAGAAAAAGAGACATCACGGGCCAGCTACTGTATCCTGCCAAACTGAAAGTGCCTGGTGAGAAGGGAGCAATGAACTCTTTGCTGGAGGCAGCCCCTTTCCTAACAAAAGATGCAGATACAGTGCCCCAATGTAAGCAACGAGGACCTTGTGGCGAGACTACAGGGAGCAGCTTGGAACAAAATGGGAAAACAGAAGAAAAGACAGCACTCTGATGGGGAACATTCCATAGGCCCTCTACACAGATCTCACTGCTTTTCTACAATGGTTGCAGAAAGAGAACTCCACAGAGACTGCTGAACAGGATGAGCCAAGAAGGTCAACTTGAGGTAGCCGAACTGATCAGTTTTCTCATGCAACTCTTAAGTTCTATTGAGACACCAAAAGTAATCCTTGATTTCTACCAAGATGAGACTGAGCCAAAGTTAAACTTTGTATGCAAAGCATATACTACTTTCAGAGGATTTTCCTTCTGTTTTCCCTTAGCAATTTGGCTTTTGACCAGGGCATGCATTCAGTTTCAATTGCCTTTTTATCTGTTTATCCTCAGTTTTTTGGGTAAAGTAGTGTTCACCTGGAGTACGATTATGGAGTCCGGATTCAGGTAAGTCATGGTGGGAAACCACTGATCTGCACAGGCGGGCTAGAATTACACCCCTTCTCTTGGTGGTCTGGGGAGTGCAAGCCTTCAGATACTTGGGTTGGCTTAAATTAGGTCAGATTTATACTTATATGGAGGTTGCCTTCAGGGCGATATTTACAGGGGCATGGAACTGGTTAAGAAAAGGGGGTGGTCATACAGAGGGCTGCCTTTGCCCTCATCATTTTGGTCCTGACATGTGCCACTGCAAACTGAGGGTGCCAAACCACTTAGCTAAGGCTGAAGGACCACAATCTGTCCCACATATCCATTGCACCACCATCAGCAGAATCCAAACATGATGCCTGGGAGACTTGAGTAGTTGGGTAGGCCTGGACATCTTGAGGGAATCAGGATAACAGGATGGTGGGAAGGAACATACGACATTAAATGTTGGGCTGGGGAGGGGGGTGGTCCACCCACTCTCCCTCGTCAGAGAAAATGATTCAGATATGGGCAACACACATAAAAATGAAACCTATTCATTGTGATTTCATTGGGAATTAGGGGATAAAATGATTAGACTGGGAACTGGCCATGAGCTTGGGGGGGAGAACTCGAGAGCAGACTAACTAATCAGACCTTGATCCATACCATGGGAACCAAACGGATTGCAAGAAAATGTAAGTGTGTTTGATAACTCCTAAATTGGGTTAAGTCAAAGGATTTTCTATTACGCCTTTAGCTGGGGGGTTTGAGGGGATTTTGCCAACAGTTTCCCCTTATCAAAAGGGGAGCACTTTCCCCCGATATTGGTGGGATGCTTCAGATTTTCATGTGGGTTTTAGACTATTGGAACTCATCCCAGCAATCCAGTCTGGGCAGGGCACTAGAGGTAGGTGCCCAGGTGGAAGGGTGGGAACCTCCCCGGATGGGACCACCCCCACCAGTCTTCTTTAGTCACCTTGAAGAGTTGTAGATTTCAGTCACCCTCAGTGACCTGAGGAGGTAAACAGATTGTTGCAATGAGAAGCTTGTGTTTACTGGTTATTTTAGTTTTGCTGTGGTTCAAGTTTAAGGTACTGTGTATTGTGCTGGCTGGGGTCTGTACCTGAACCCCATTTCAGCTTTCTGAGTTCACTCTGTGTACATGGGTTGGCCTTTTAGCCTCACCATGCCCTCCAGGAGTGGACATTCCCTCTATCAACTTTGATAGGCTAGGATAGAGTCTAGCAGGAGAGGTTATTATCATGGCTGGATGTTCATTGGGATTATTAAGGCCTTGAATCCAACCCACATGAATTACATATCCATCTGTCTGACAGGCAGAACTATTTTGTCCCCTAGAGCAAATACATCATATTCCCTATGATCACCCTCATGCTCATGGGTATGTATTTCTGGTATATTGCAATGGGACAGTCCCAGGAGTGTAGACAGAAATTTCCATTTTGTACACAATCTCCAACAGTTACACCCCCCCAATTAAAAAATGTACACAGCCTTTCTAAATGGCACCCCCTTCCAAACAAGTCAGATTGTTGTCAGATGACTCCTCTACTCTCTAAAGAGGTTATACATGTATTGGACACTCCTCAGTGGCCTACACTAACCCAAATACTACAGATTAGAATGATAATATTAACAGAGTGGCTTATGGTTTGTGACATGCACTCAACAAAACTGTACACAAATGTGTACAGTGAGTATGCCTGTCTACACCCTTGGACAGTCCGAGGTAATCAAAAATCTTAACCACCAGACAGTTCATTGTTTTCCCATGATGCCTGGGACAATCCATTATTCTACACTGGTCTCCCTTGGAAGGGTCATAATGACACCAACCTAGGTATTTATGTAATAATACATTACAGTGTGGGTCTTCACATTGTAAAATATGTTGATAATCATATGTTGTAATTTTTAAAGTACCAGCATGAGGAATGTAGCAACAATCATGTATTAATTTACCTTTTCATACATTATCTATGCCTCTGTAGGTGCTAAGTCCCTGTACTCTAGGAGCCACACCAGGGGATGTCATGTTAATTTTATAATGTTTCGGTTCCCTAATATTACCTGGGTTTGAATGTGATTGAGACAATATCACTACTCAATGCTATTTTTCATATATTATTCCCCATCACTTAATGAAAAATGACTTTTAATTTTCCTGTTCCTTGTTTGGAATAAGTTATATTTCAATATAAATCTTAATTGTTATTTCTTAATTACCATCAATATACTAGCCACACATGTCTACCTTCTAGGAATTGTAAACCTTTATACTAAAATCCTTATAACTGTGTTTGATATTTATAAAAGTACCAATGAATACCAAGTCCACTCAATGTTCTTTTACTTAGAAAGATTTTCAGAAGATATAACAATAACTGATCAGCAGTAGCAAGCAAAAAACAATATATAATTGTCATTGCAGAGGGTAGCCCCCATTTATTAGAATACAAACTTTTTCCAGAAAATAAAACATACACAAATTAAAATTATGCCAAGCACCTCCTTTCTTATTCTGTTCATTTAAATGACAGAATGAAGGCTTTCTCTTACCACTGTTCCAGTACACCGATGCTCAGTTTGAGGCTCTAGGCTAGGTGATGAATGCTCTCTGGTTCCCACTTCATCTGCCCCACTTACCTTGACTCAAACAGAGTTTATATTTATATGTTTGAATGGAAGTGACTTGATGTACCTCGTGCTGTACTTCTTGCAGAAGTATGCCCCATGACACACTTCTTACAGAAGTATGCCCCGTGACACACTTCTTACAGAAGTATGCCCCGTCACACACTTCTTACAGAAGTATGCCCCGTGACAGCCCTCTTGCAGAAGTTTGTTATTTATGCAAGGTGGTAACAATAATATCTTATTTTAGAAGTGGAATGACATGTTGATTTCTTGCTTTACTGGAACAATGTTTTGTAAGCCCTTTTTTTGTGCTACAGAGGAAATAGTGATTTAGCTAGCATTCTGTCAAGCACAACACTTTGCTCTCTTTTACTTCCTCAAATAAAACTTCCCATTTCTACAGTTTAGTTCCATGTAAGACATATATATATTTTTTTCTTTTCAACCATAAACTGTTAGGCCCGGATATTCAGACTGTGCCAGGCTGTGGCGCAAGCCTGGGTGCAGCGCAACTTGGCTGCGCAGGAGCATTGACTGGGCGATATTCAACGGAGCTGTGCCATGGCACAGCATCATTGAATATCACACCCTGGCCACCTGCAGTGCGCATGGTGCAGTGGCACTACACCAGCGCAAGTGGCCAGAGTGGAGCAGGGGGATGTGCTAGTGCAAGTTCCATTGTGCTATGTGCAGCAACCACGATATTCAAAAGTGCACATGCAAGTGGGGCCATAATGTATGCAAGGCACAAATGGGGCCATTTGCATGTCATTATGGCCCCATTTGCATGCAGGTGCGCCGATCCCCGGCGACTTGCACCTGGCGCCCTGCCAGGCAGCAGCCGTCGGGGACTGACGCCCCTGCACAGCACGTCAATGCGCCCCTCTGCCCGATTGTGGGCATATGTAGATTGAAATAATTGTCTCATATCCCTGGTGGTCCAGTGGACTGCTTGCAGCCTGATTGCGGGTATATGTGAAATTACAAATGTCCAATATCCCTGATGGTCCAGTGGACCGTTTCACGCCCGATCACGGGCTTAAGTATGAAAATCAAATGTCCAGTATCCCTGGTGGTCCAGTGGACTGCTTGCAGCCTAATTGTGGGAATATGTCATAAAAAGTAGTGGTCCAATAGCCCTGGTGGTACAGCGGTACCCCCCCCACCAGCCCACTGAGCCCCACCACCCCGCTCCCCCCCGGTCAGTGGCGGGTGGCAGCACCACACCCACCTGCTGCCCCTCCGCCTGCTGACTGACACTGTACAGAAGGGCTGTATGCCCATTGGTCCACAGCATGAGCCAATGGATGTGCAGCCCGTACCGTCACATTCCAGATATGTGAATGGATCCATTCACATATCTGGACTGTGAGTATGGTATGGGCTGCATGCCCATTGGCTCATGCTGTGGACCAGTGGTGTACAGCCCTTCTGTACAATGTCAGTCAGTGGGCAGTGGGCAGCAGGTGGGTGGTGCTGCCGCCGCAACACTGGGGGCGGGGCAGGGCTCAGTGGGCGGTGGGGGAGGGGGGTACCGCTGGACCACCAGGGATATTGGACCTCTACTTTTTACAACTTATGGCCACAATCAGGCTGCAAGTGGTCCGCTGGACTACCAGGGATATTGGACGTTTGATTGTCATACTTAAGCCCATGATCAGGCGTGAAGCAGTCTACTGGACCACCAGGGATATTGGACATTTGTAATTTGACATATGCCCATGATCGGGCTGCAAGTGGTCCACTGGATCACCAGGGATATTGGACGTTATTTATTTAAACATATGCCTGCGTTCGGGCTGACAGCGGTCCACTGGACCACCAGGGATATAGGACATTATTTATTTAAACAGATGCCCATGATTGGGTATGGGAGGGCACCTCAACGGAGGTACAGCTGGAGCTTGGGTGGCCACCCAGAGGTGGCAGCTGCCATGTTGCACCCTGCAATATGGCAGCTCACCTGTGGGTGGCCAGCCATTGTTCCTTTTTTTTTTGGCTCACCTGTGTGCAGCGCAAGTAGGGGTTGTGTATGAATGGACTCAGCACATCCTGGACTGAATATCGTGATGTGCGGAGCATGCATGGGCATGCCCCCCCTACCTGCACCGCATACATTACTGATGCGCTCCGGTGCATCGGGATTTGTGCCAGGCACAATCCTCATTTGAATATCATGCCAGGGCGCATCAGTGGGTTGCGCATGACGCAACAGTGTTGCACCCTGCGCAACCCTTCTGAATATCCAGGCCTTGGTATCACAGAAAAGCTATAATGTATCTTTAATCTGTTTATACATAAAACACACTCAATTTATTATAAGACAAACCGAAAGGTAAGGCTAAATTATGTTTTAAACTTAAAAATACTAATAATAGAGGAAACTATCATTCTGGTAAACACAGAGCCTTCTGAAAATGTGATGTCTTTCACTTCCTCAAAAAATTTCTCCATTCTACAGTTGGTTTCAAATGTTTACTACTTAAAAATGCTAATGATACAACTGTTTGCTGCAGAGGAAACTGTGGTTCAACCTGCATGCTTTCAAGCACATAGCTTTCTTGAACTATGTTCTCTTTCACTTCCTCAAGTAAAATTTCCCCATTCTACCAAGACATGCATATTTTTCTTTTAAACTGTAAGCTGTTAATATCACAAAAAAGCTTTAACGTATCTTTAAACTGTTTATACACAATACACACTCTATTATAAGATAATCGGTTCTTTAATTACGCTTGGCAATACAGTTTTACTTACAAAAGTATTCTTTCAGAAAAAGCAGAAGCAAAAAGGCAAAGCATTTTCAATTGTCATTGTTTAATTCAGAGAAAAGGCTATCAGTCAAATCTATTTGTTGGTTTATCTCTGGGAAATATTCAAAGGATTCTTGCTTCAGCATGTCCTCTATTTCTAGGAAAAGTTGTTTCTCTGGAATACTTGTTATCAGGCAGTCCAAATAGGGACTCAGGGGGATTGTAGACTCTGCAATTTCCATTCCTGTCACAAAAATATATTGGAGAATAAAATGTTGGATCTGTTAGTTGATGCAGAGCATAAGTGTTGATAATATTAACCATAAGACAAGTCTGGCCATTACATTGGAGTGATAAGCGGTGGTTATAGTCAGGATGTTGTTGGAGCGTATGAACTTTGATGTCGTCTCTAAACCAATATCTGGAACGTAAGAGAATGATGCCAGCACACAGGATACATCTGACATGGGTGCTGGTAAATGGTTGAAGAAACAGAGCAGATGCTGAGATCATCTGTCTATGTTTCTGAAAATCAAGCTCAGAGGTGACTTGATGGTGTCTGAGACAGGTTATGATGGAAGAAAAATAGTTGTGATACTTTCTCATTCTGAAATAAGAACAAAAACTAGTGACAGTAATGATGCGTGAAAAAGTTCTATTTGTGACAACAGCAAAGCAGCAGCACCACAACCGAGATCCCCAAGGCCACCAGAATTTGGTTAACAGGTGAGAGAAACCGATCTAATAACTTCTGAATCCATTTCTGGGGATTTAACAACTCAAGGTTCATGAATTAGTTCCCCCCAAAAAAGGATTGCATTACATGATGAAATTTGCTTTTCCAGTTTGAAAATTCCAATTCTGATTGTGCCAATTCAAGTTTTACCACTTGTTCTTGCAAATGTATCATGGCATTCTGTATGTTATTAATTTTACCCTTTATTTCATGGATGTCTCCCTTTACTAAGCGTATATCATGTTCAACTTTATGCAATTCATTTTGAAACAGTGTATTTTTGTGTCTTAGTACAAATCTAAGAAAGAACAGTGTACTTAAGACAGTCTTGAGTTTGAGAAGTGCATGCTGAATTATGTCCTGCTGAGTAACAGTAAATGTATGTGACTGTAGAATGAGTGGGGTAGCTAATTGTTCAGCAGTGCAGTTATAATACATTATGCAAAAGTCTGTTTATAGTCTTCCATACATAGCCTGAAATAAGAATAGTAGTGTCAAGATTTCCTATAACCCTACTTCTTAGCAACGTGTTATCAGGCAGCATGTTGAAAGGGTAGTAAATAGAGTCTAAACCATCAAAAGGCCAACACCATTTAAACAGTGACGTGTTAGTATAATGCTGTATACAAATAACAGGTTGTGTTAAAAATAGCTGTGACTGCAATATTATAGGGGGAACTACATGCAGAGTGCCTATATATGAGCAACCTGAATGACTTAATTTTATTACTTGAATGTGATACTTAACAGGGTCAAAGCAGAATTGGGTTTCGCAGGCTTGTTCATAGTCTGGACAGTCTCCACGTAGGAGGGCATTCAAATGCATATCTGTTGCTTCTTTAATGTCTTCTGCCATGGTCAACTGATTTAGCAACTGGATATGTTGACTGTGAAGATGAGTTATTCAATTTTGTACATTTTCTCCCAGATGTTCCAAAGCTTGCTGATATTCCCAATTATTGTTGGCAATATGTTGATAAGCATTGGTCAAAGTTCATTTATGATGTTGTAATTGAGGCCGTTGTATTCTGTAACAGTTTCTGATTTTATAGCCTGATTCATATTCATAGATATTAGCATTGCATGGTGGAGTACTGTCTTTACAAGAAAGGAAATTGCTAGCGAGGCCCAGGGATTGTCTGTCTGGAGGCTTGCCTGGTTTGTCCACATTTCGAATGTCCTTTAATTCATTATATCACTTCATGACAGGCATCTGTATGTTGATCATGGTTGTAGGGCAGTCAGTTTTATTACAGTTCATTGGGGTGTGTGTTGCAGGCTGTGAAGATCTTTTAGTTTCTTCATCAAAGTGGCGCTGCTGGCAGGACACTACTTCTCTACAAGATATGTATTTCAGTTGTGGCACATCTGGATATATTTTGTGTAATGAAAGGGTTGGTGATCCAATATAATCAACTATGCAGTATGTTTCATTTTGAAAGTCAGTGTGACATTTTGTAATATTGACATATTGGTCAAAAATACTTCCATGAAGCTCTTTACACCGATAGAGTTGTCCCACTGTGGCCTCACCTCCTGAATTTGGCAGTAATGTGGTCACTGAAGTTTTGCAAAAAGAGATAATTTGCTGGTCAAGATAATACATAGGTATTATCACATCCGGCACTGGTTGGCATTTGTGCATGAGTCTATAATATTCACCTCCTTTCTTGATTGTATGTCTCACATCTCCTATTCTAAGTTCCTGGGAATAATAAAGATAGGTCTCTGGAGAAGACTGTTGTAGTAAGGGGTCATCTGACTCATGTCCTGTGGTTCGAGCAATGTAATGGATTCCAGAATAGTCTCTATGCCAATCAGAAGTATCATGTTTTGCAAATGAACACCAATGGGCTGTGAAATTGATGGAAACTGTATTGTAATCAACATTCTGTTTTGAACATGAACTGCAGTGTACCTTTACCTTTTTCAAAAATGCTTGCAGTTTCTTAAGTAAAGGCAAATGATATCGTGGGGACAAATAGTCAATATAAGTTCTGATGTCCATGCTGAGATTATACTGGTATAATCGTGGTTCAGCTGCTACTGATATGCACTTAGATAATTGTCTGAGTGCATTAGTGGGATTCTGCTTTGAATGACCTGTTATGTTTGTCTCAGAAATTGGTATGAAGGGTTGTGATGTAAATGTTATTAATGTTGTGGTATTCCTAAAATTAATTTGGTATGCTGTCTTAGGCAGTGGGTGAATTTGATCAGACATATGAGACTGTGGTGATGGTAAAAAGTCTTGGGACAACAGGACTTCAGTTTTATCGTTATGTGACAAATAAGAAACATAAATGAGGAAAGTCAGCATAGCAATGAAAAGAGTGGTAGTAAGTGCTCTTTGCAACAGCTTGCATGTTGAGCAATGTAATGGCATATTTTTAAACTTACGTGATGCTGCATGAGCTTTAACAGGCTCATCCGGCATGGTGTAAGGAACATGTTTTTTCTTTAGGAATGATTTAGTGGTGGACTTAGACCCATTGTGTCGTGCCATGCTGCAATGTTGTATATATAATTAAACAATAACACTGTGAATTTAAATATGTATAGTAATAACACAAAGAATATTCTTGACAGGATCCCACAGAGATTCCAGCCAAAAGATTGCCTCCTATTTAACACTAATGTCCATTGAGGGATGTTGCCTGTTTTGTAACAGATTTTGGACCTTTTAAGCATTTAGGTACAACACCTTACAACCATTAAATTATTAGCAAATACTGTTTAAAGAGCCCCTGACACCATTGTGGCAACTTTGAGAAAATGTAATGTTTAGCACAAGTGAGTTTATATTTTATTATTTCTGTATTTCTCATTCTTCTTTATCACTAAGGACATCTGCATGTAAACAGGATCACTACCCTATCTGTTCTGGCTGTTTGCCTACATATGACATCAAAGTTCTGTTTATGACATCACAGTCTGTTGCTGTGGGGATAATTATGATGCCATAAACAGGGGATTCTTTATTTTATTAATTTATTTATTTGAAAGTTGGTAACCAGGAAAAGCACCATGACCAGAAGCTTGTTTCCAGGTGCAACCTGGGTTATGATGTCATATGTAGGATAGTCGAAAGAGCAGATAAAGTCTAAGGGACAATAAGCCTCTTTCGTACAGCTGTCCTTGGTAATAAAGAAAAAAGGTAAACAGTTATAGAAAATACATGAAATACAAACTGAACTGTCTAACTCTCACATTTTTTCTAAGTTTTTATAATGGTGTCAAGGGCTCTTTAAAGCGTGCTTAACAATGCCTTTATCTAAAATGAGATGGAAAGAAAACAGAAGAAGAGGAAGAGAGAGAAAAAAATAGTAAAATATTGTACTATTATACGTCATGAACTTTTCAACTTGGTTAATATATTTATATAGAGATATGCGGATGTAGACAATGACAGAAATTACTGTCACAGAAAAAAATAACGTATAAGCTCAAATATTAAAAAGATGTTCAATAAATCAATAGGTAGTAGTCAATAGCATATACTTGCAATCCTTAGCATTAGATTCTACTCTGGAATGCTTCACATTCAAGACAATGGAAACCTTTCTAGAGACTTAAGACTATTTTTGCTAACATAAGCTTTTTATTACTTTCTGAGGATGGTTCTGAATTACCTGATCTTGGCCTCTCTTATTAAGAGTTTGTTAAAGCCTTTGTTTAACTTTAAGTACTGAACTAAAACTACAATAATTACTAAAAGGAGCTAAGCGATTTGCCCAGAATAAATCCAGAAATCACACAAAGAAAAGCAAAAGCTACAATGATAAAACAAGCTGTAACTGGAGAAATTTATGTTTGTTTCACCCTACAATATAAGTTTCCAGTAACCCTGTCTCTGTATACTGTACAATTCTTTGGAGTGCCCAGTAAACTATTTCCTTTTCTTGATGCCATTCTAATGGTCTTCGGTACTCCCCAGAGTCAAGGGAATCTTCTACTTCTCTGATTTCTTATAAATTTGGCCTATCTTCTTTCGGTGATCTGACCCAGTTACGTCTGATACGCACTTGGTTCTGTCTTCTATTCTCTGCTACTCCATCCTGGGCATTAACAATTGGGTTCTGGATCTGAACACATAAGGGTTATTATCAGCCACCTGAAATACAGCATTTCTTTAATTGTGAAATATAAACCCATTTAGGTTTGTGTTTTACCTTCAAAAGTACAGCATTATTTGATATTTGTTTAATTTGTATGAGCTTAGTATATTTAGGACCCAGTGGTGCAGTTAGCACTTTTTTCCAACAAACCCAGTCTCCAATTTTATACGGGTTTACTGGTAGCTGTACTTTTTGTTTCAGTTCAGTAGGGTCTTGTCTGGAATTAGTATCCAAGACAGTCTGTGTTTGCATTTGAGTTCCTGTGAGGAGTTGATAAGGTGACAGGCCATGTTTTGCAAATGGACTGGTTCTAAGGTGCATGAGTGCCATGGGTAGGCTCCTGGTCCAACATTTATTTTGTCTCATTCTCAAGGCCTGTTTAAGCTGTTTATTAACAGTTTCAAGCAGACCCTGAGACTGGGGGTGAGATGGAGTACCACAGTGCCAATTAATGCCATATTCCTCTATTAATTTTGAAACATGAACATTTTAAAAATGTGAACCTCTGTCTGAATGTGTGTGAGAGGATATTCCTCATTGAGGAAACATTTCCCTGGTCAGTGTATCCACCATAAATGTAGCAGTGGCTGCCACAGCAGGGAAGGCCTCCACAGATTGTGTAAAATGATCAGTAATAACCAACAGATATTTCTTGTTTCCACTTGATGGTAATGGACCAACAAAATCTATGTACATTCTCTCCCACGGCTTAGACTAATGTACCTGCAGATTGGGAGTGGGAAATGGCTGACCTTGCTTAAACTGTTGACAGGTCATACAGTTATTAATATAGGTGGTAATATCTGCCATAATGGAAGGCCAAGTACATTTATGTCTTAATATTTTATAAGCTGCCTTTATACCTGGATGAACATGTCCAGTACCCATATGGACCAATGTAATTAATTCCTGCCTGCAGATTTCATCATTTACCCAGTAGGTACTCCTTGTGGTTTTGTTTATGAAGCATTCTGACTCCCATTTCTGCAATTTCTGAGATACCTGACTTTCCAGAGAGTGGCCAACCCTCTTGTCCGCCAGGCGAGCTTCCATCATGGTGTAACTGGCTGAGTGGTGCATCGGCATGGTGCATGCAAGTTTTGCCATTTTATCCACTGCTGAGTTGCCAGGACAGTGCTTGGAATCAATGCCATCTCGTCCGTGCCCTCTAACATGAGATACTTTGGGTCTTGGACTAGAGAGGTCACCTGCTTGCCAAATTCCATCCCAGTCTGATGAGAATGTCTCAGACTGTTTTGGACATGAATTATAAGTATGTACTACATAACTGCTGTCAGTAAAAATAAATTGTGGTTCGTATTTTAATGCTTCTTTGAGTGCCAGTACTTCGGCATGCTGAGCGGACTTGGCTCTCATTGGCACTGCCATCTGTTGAGTAATGGAAAAATTACCTTGTAATGTTTTGATGCCAAGAATAATACCAATACCTGATTTTCTTTTACCCTTGATATACTGTACACAGACATCTGCATATGTTATAATGCTATCATATGGTATATCTGCCCTGGAGATATACCTAAAATTTGGTGGGCTATCTTTAATATCTGAGTGATGAGTATAATGTTCCTTATTTATTATAAAGGTTATTTATTCAGCATTTACTAATGCACTAAGGTGCAGGGTTCGCGTCTTATTAGGAGCTAAAGAAAGATTTTTTACTAGAGCTAGAGTGGCAGAATCCTTAAGATATACCATCACCTTTGGTGCTTGCCACAGGTGTGGTGCTCGCTTAAATATTTGATAGAAGGCTAATAATGGTTTGATTGGTTCAAAAAAAATCTATTTCAGCTTGTGAAAATGATCCATTATAATAAGCAAATAAATTACTCTGTTGTTGCAGGGCAGCAGAGTAACTATCAGAGCTAGTGTCAATAAATATGTCAATTGGCAAGGCCAGATATAGTGGAGTTAACTTGTGATGCTGTAAAATGGCGTGCTGAAGTTGGTACAGAGTTTTTCCTTTTTCTCTGTCCCAAGTAAAATGTGTCAATGACTGATACAGTGGTGAGGTACATGACTTCTAGCAAAATTGCATAAGCCAAGTATTCATTGTAATTGCTTTTTTGTTTGAGGTACTGTTATATTTTTTACTTTATTAAGGTAATCACCTGCTAGGCATATTTTTTGATGTATAAGTTTACCCAAATATTTAACTTTGTGCAATCCGATTTGACTTTTTCCCCCCAATTTATTTTGTAACCTTTTTCATATAATCTATTTGTCACCTTTTTTAATGTTGCAAAGTGTTCCTTAAGCGAGTCATGGCTAAAATAGATGTCATCTATGTAAACCCATATATTGGGAATATCTTCTAAGTCCTTGGTTATAATAAATTGAAACAAGTTAGGTGCATTCTTATATCCCTGGGGCAGTCGCTGAAAACAGAATTGTTGATAATTAACCATGAGTGCCATTTTATATTGATCTTTAGGATGTAGAGGTATTTAAAAAAATCCATTTGAAACATCAGGGACAGTTTTATACATCTTAATTGGCAGTGAGTCCCACTGTTGTAACATGTCTATGTTTTGCACTGCATAATCTCTGGTATGTTTGTTTAACTGCCTATAATCTACCACTAGGCAGATAGAGCCATCTTTTTAAGGTACTGGTAAAACTGGGGAATTTGTAGAAAACCTGCATGGTCTAATTATATTATCTTTTAAAAGTATTTGGATGGTTTCCATTAACTCAGATTTATACTGTGATTTAATAGGATACTGATTCAGTCTAGGATGTGTATTGCCATATATTCTGACAGGCGGTACATTAATAAGTCCTGCATACTCTGACCATGCAGTTGATTGAATTAATTGTTGAATTACATTTTTATAACTTAATGGCATATCCATTTGTAAGGGAAATATGTCTGTGGTAGAATTTAGTGAGGCTTAGTGTTTGGCATCTCCTACCCCCAATACACCCTGTGTTGGAATATTTGCTATAACTGCAGTTGTGGGGTAAATATTAATTTTAACAGGTATCACATGGCCTACCACTGCAGGCTGACCCATGATGGAATATAACATTTTTTGTTTAAATTTTGATAAATCAATGGGATAATGCCTTTGGGGCACTTCCTGAATCAATAAGCAAAGTTTCCTCTGCCTCTGCCTCTGGAAGGTCCCCAATAAGATCATCCTCGGCCCCTATAGAGATCTTCACGAAGGCGTAGAGCATATCCATAGGGCCTTGGATTTTGGGAATGTTGTCCCTGTAAAGGAGGTGAGGGCCGTGATTGGGCAGTGTTGGTTGATAGAGACTGTGGCATGGGGCTGGTAACCTGAAAGGGCTGCTGCTGCTCTTGCTGCTTCATGCCCGGAAATGATTGGTGCTGGGAAACATTCTGTTTTCTGTGTTCCGTTTCCTTACGAAAGGGCTGATTACCATGTTAATCTATTTTTTGGGCTTGATGCAGTAAGTCAAGTTTTTAAATTGCTTCCTCCCATGGTAAGTGCTTAAATTCCAAGGAGGTCATACTGAGTTTGGAGATGTGGATTCAAGTAAGTTCGTAAATCAGCAACAACCAAAGTCTTGAACTCACATCTTAAATTGTAAAGCCAAGAATGAAAATCTTTACTTTGTGTAAAAGCTGTTAATATCACAAAAAAGCTTTAATGTATCTTTAAACTGTTTATATGTAATACACACTCTATTATAAGATAAGCAGTTCTTTAATTATGCTTGGCAATATAGTTTTACTTAAAAAAGTATTCTTTCAGAAAAAGCAGAAGCAAAAAGACAAAGCATTTTCAATTGTCACTATTTAATTCAGAGAAAAGGCTATCAGTCAAATCTATTTGTTGGTTTATCTCTGAGAAATATTCATAGGATTCTTGCTTCAGCATGTCCTCTATTTCTGTTTCCTTGGAATACTTGTTATCAGGCAGTCCAAATAGGGACTCAGGTGGATTGCAGACTCTGCAGTATATATAATTTAAACAAGGAACTTCTTCATCAGAATGGCAGATTCTGGGAGGTCACACTAAGCAGGCAGTATGAAAGACATTAAAGACTAGGGACAACATAGGGAGAAATGGGCTCTGTGATAACAATTATACATCATGTCTAAGTTATGGTGCATGAACATATTATTTTTAAATGACCAGAGCTTTGTTTCCGAACTGGTGGAGCAGATAGAACTGTCTGAAGTTTTGAACAGGTAGGGGGGTTGGAAGGACGAGGTCACATAAGGAGTTAAATGGGATACCCTTAAAGTAGTACTAAGGGGAAGATTATAGCCGCAGATTTGGTGCCCCCCCCAAAAAAAACAGGCCGTGGGGTCCAAGTAGCCCAAGAGAAAACACTAGTAAAATTAGAACCCAAGGCCCAGAAAAATGAGGAATCACTATAAGCATTAAGGGAGGTCAGGGAGGAGTTAAATGCCCTTCCAAAATAGATTATAGTCCAGGTGAGCGACCTGGGTAACCCCAGTCAAACGGGAGTTTGGCCAGGTGAGATGATAGAGTCATTCAGAGGTTACTGTTTCAAGTTGTGTGAAGCGTAAGGGAGGGAAGAGAAGATTAGATGGGATACAGAAAATGTTTTGGACTCTTTTACCCTTACCTAAATTATCTAAAGAGGCCAAACCATGCTAGACGATACAATTCAGTGGGAGGAGTTACAATACAAAAAGTAGTTAGGGAGGCTAAAACAGGGAAGGCATCAGAACCAGATGGCTTTAATGCCAAGGTATATAAAACTCTGGGAGAAACTCTAACCTCAGTATTATTCCAAACAATCTGATCCTGCACAGAATCAGGGAACATCCCCAAATCCTGGAATTCTGCAGTGATTACTGCCATCCCAAAAGAAGGCAAAGTAAAAGACTCCTGTGCAGCATACCATTCCATTTCTCTTCTAAACCACAACCAAAAGTTGCCCACAAAAATATTGGCAAACAGACTCAAGAAGGTGATTGCCACAGTGGTTCATGAGGACCCAACTGGCTTCATCCAAGGAGGCACCTTACAGACAATGTACAACACCTCTCAAATGTAATGACGAGTTGTCAGGTCACATACTACTCAAGTGGCAATATAGACTGGTGTGGAAAAGCCCTTTGATTGCCTAAATTGGACTTCTCTTAAAGGGACACTGTCAACCCCGAGAATGTTTTTTTTCTTACCTATACTTTTTTTATACATATTTAGGATTCTCCTCAAGTTAGAAATGTTTGTGTGTTATTTATTTGTGCATATGATAAGCAGGAAAGAATATTTTTAATGATTTAGGTTGATCCGCCATACTAGTGTTACCTCACAGAGTTGGTGGTTTGTTTATATTCTTCTCATGCTGAAAATTTGCCATATGCCTCCTGCTTTGAATGTGCGCGATCCCAACCCTCCTCATTTGCATACTGTCAGTCACTGCTGCCGTGCTTTCTCATGAGCTGACATCGATGGTCAATTTAGAAATATAAGTGTGATGGATGCACTTATCTTATATTTGTCCTTGCCTATGCTGTGTATGTTCATAAATATTTACATGCTGTTCCAAGCCTCACTGTATTCAAAGCATCGTTGACTGTTCTCACGGGTTTTGGTGTTAGACAGCCGTTGTAACGCGCTTTGATGTTCAGTCAGTCCCATGTACTTCACAAATATCCCAGTTTGTCTGTTCTTGTGACTTTTTTCATTTTATTTCATTATTGTCTATCGCTGTTCAGTTGTTTCTACTGGCAGTTTTCATAAATTTGGAAAAATGTGAATGCGCTGCTCTTGAGGGGGGCACACAGTGTTCAGTGACAGTAATGCTGTTTTGTATAATGAGAAGTGCACTGTCTGAACGTATTTTTTATTTTACTGATTTCCATCATACCTGAATCACAAACTTACTGCAAAATGCCCTTTGTAAGTAATAAATAATATGTAAAGTGGCACTCTGTTTCAATGTCCTGAAATCTGCATATAACTGGATCTGGAGTTTCATTGAAATTGCAACTTAGTAAAGTATTGTGCTGTCACAGAGCCTCCTTCTTCTTAACAGATTACTGGATCAAATGCATTTAGAAATAACGTTAGAAATAATACTGCATTTACATTTTATTAAGAATTAAGGCTATTTCTAAAGATTACTAAATGTATATGAGTTTTTCATATAGCAGAGGTGTCATTTCATGCACAGCCCAATTTAGTTATCCAGTGGTTGTGCTCCATTATGACAGTGGTGGGTGGGTCAGTAGATGCATTATACAAAATGGGTTTGGAGGTGGGGGGTAAACTGAGCCCAGATGTGCCAAACCGTTATTAAAAAAATGGTAGGAGTCCGGCGACCCAGGTTCGGTGACGGACTAGGATCGGCTGGGGGAGAGAGAGATCAAGCGCCCAACAGGTGCTCTCTCTCTCTCTCTCTCTCTGGGAAGGGTTTCCAAGCTGACCCGATGTGATACTGCCACATCCTGGAATACCTAATAGTGACAGTGCAGTCGGGAGAGCTTCCGAAAGGGGAGGGGTCGATGTCGGCCGAAGGCCTTGAGCGGTGACACGTCTCAGCACGCTGCCATCTCATTGGCCCTCCTTGAGTGCAGACACCAGCAGGGAGGAACAGAACACTGGAAAAACCCCGCCCTGATCTAGGCAATGAGCCTCAGTGTCAGTTCCAGGACAGCAACTGAGAAGCAGACTCCGCTGTGCGTGCTCCCAACAGTGCTCGGGGGAGATGAAGGGGATCTCTGCCGCCCTCCCCGGAGGGTAATCCGAGGCCCTGAAGGTAATGACGGTAGCGTTAGCACTCTAGGGGTAGACTCCTTGGGGCTGTAAATTGGGATCTATGAGGGGAGCTCTGAGAGAGGGATCAGTGGCAGCAGTAGGTGGATAAAGAAATAGTTAAAAAAAATGGTAGAAGTATATGTTTTCTGTCGGGACAGTTCATTTGGTCATCAGGGTCAAACAGTGCCAGCAGGGCATCAAGCTAGGGGACAGTACATGAGACTGCTTATAGTGCGAGGAGTGTCATGAGCTGTCAACAGAACATAGGAAGGTGCTCAGGAGCCTGAGGTCATGGCAAGTGGGGATAATGAGTCAGATGTAATGGCAAGTGGGGCTAATGAGTTGGATGACATGGCAAGTGAGGCTAAGAAGCTGGAGGACATGGCCGAGGGGCTCAGGATTAGGAGGAAATAGCAACTGTGGTCTAGAGGCATGTGTCATGCTATAAGGACCAAAGGAGTACCCATCTCTGTTCCCTGTACTCTTCCTTGTCCACTGTGCTGCCTTAACTGCTGAATACTCGTTTTGTTTTCTTCCTCTTCTTGTCTTCCTTGCAATCCCCCGCTCCATGCTTGTCCTGTTTGTTTCACTCTAGGGATTCTCACACCTTCTAATGTCAATACACTTACTCTTTTGCTGACCAAGTAGTGTTATGCTATTACCTCCTTTCCCTCTGGAATCTGCTACCTCCCCCCTCTGTCTCTCCTTCTCTCTCCCTGCTATCAGACTCCACTAAGGCATCCTTTAGCTCTGTCTTGTTCCTACCTACCCCGTCCCTTGTCCTATATCCTTTCCCTTGATTCTAACCTGCTGTGTCCTCTAGTTGTAGCCTCCACATTTTTATCAGACCCCCAACAAGTATGATGATCTTTGCTTTACACTGAACTGCTTATTGTTTACTGCTGTACATAATGCTGTATTTGTAATACACCATTATGTTTCTGTTGACTATGTATACACCTGTTAGCCTGTAATTGCTATGCTGAACATTAATTTCATTTGTAGCTGTTCTAATTACAGCAGTTTCCCTGGGGATACACATGTAAACAACCTTGGCATAGTGTGAATTTCCCAGTTATCTAAATTATAAATAAATAAACAAGTGAGAGGAGTGGAGGGATGGAGTGGGGTGGGGTGGGCCCAGGAGCTATAGGGCATGGATGATGGAGGGATGGCGGGGCCCAGGTGATGGATGACATGGATGATGGTGTTGTGGATTGGGGACATGTCACCATGGCTGCAGAACAGGGCCTTCAAAGTCTGAGGCCAGTAATATAGATCCTTTGTATTAGTAGACCATGGCTGCATGAGGATTTTGAAAAACTGAGGCTAGGGTTAGGATTGGTTACGGGAAGCATGAATGACCGTGTGTGGCTGGTAGCAGGGCATTGTCATCTATAGCTTTGCGCATTCACTTCATGCTGACCCACTGGTGTTGTTCAGTTTATAAGCTATATACTTATGGTAGGAGTATATGTTTTCTGTCAACATGGACAGTACATGGGAACAACAGTGACAAATGAGTCAAAGGAGGCAACATAATGTACTCATATTACTGCTGCTAGTGCTGGGGATGGCACAGGAGACCACTCATAGGGTGTCAGGGGTGGGGTGCTCCCGAGGATGTGATGTGAGGATAAAGGAAGGGGGTTCAGAAGCCTGAGGACACGGGCAGTGGTGATAAGGAGTAGGATGACATGGAAGTCAGGGTTTAAATGTCTGGGTCCAGGGCAGTGGAACACCGGAGTCTGTTGTCAGTGCTGAAGGAGTACCAGTCACTGCTCCCGCTACTATTCATGCTCCACCTTTCCATTGTCAACATGTCACCAGGCCCAATGGGCTGCCTTCATTGCCAACTACTGGTTTGAGTACTTCCCCTATCTCTCTTCCTTGTTTCATGATCTTGTTATTCACTTTGATTTATAAAATTCCACCCCTACATACCCCGACCTTACTCCTCTGCTGGACGAGTGACCTCCTCCTTTCACCTTGCATCCATCTAAAATCTGTTCCCCTCTCCCTGCATCTCTCCCTTTCTCATATCCTTAGAAACACAGGTTACTCACTGTGACAGTAGTTCTAGGATTAGTATGTACATACAGACTGTATGCAGTACTTTATGGTGGGCCTCACCATTGATCTGTACAGTGGTAACACTACCCCCTTCTTTCTGTTTGTAGTACCCCTCCCCCAGCACTCCAGCCTTCAGCTAGCCTCTTCCCACTGCCTTTTTGCACTGCTTTGCTATTACCCACAGGTCCTGGTGCTGTTTTGTGGTTGCTAACACCTCTACCCCCGGAATGGTATGTCATCATCGGGTTTCTGTTCAACATGATCATAATCTTGCAAATTAATTTTTTTGCATTGAGGCCAAATTACCATACCATGGACCACCTTTCCAGATTTTTATCTGGTCTTCCCCAATTTTTTCCACATCATAAGTGTTTCTACTATGTAGATTTGAGTGTTATCCGATCAGTCATACCTTTTCTTCTCGCACCTCTGCTATGTCACCAATAAAGGCACCTCCTCCTTTTTCCCACTTTTATGAAGTGGACAACATCTGCACTCCTACAGTCCCCTGTATCTTCCCGTTTCCAGTGCAGGCTGAATTATTTTTGCTGTTGGAATGCTTGCTTCTTCACCATTACATTGTCTGTTAATTTCTTTGGAGTACCACAGCGATCTCTGTTTGTTCCTGCTCCTTGTAACCTGCCTGACACAGAGGGTTGTTGCCTTATCAAAGGCCTTCCTTATTTATTCCCACTGCTTATCTACCCACTTCCCATTTTCCCTATCTCACCTAGGGCATCCACGAGACACTCTCCAGCCTTCCTGAAGTCTAGGACCTTCTCTTTATTGTTGTTTGTTTCTAGCTCCGTTCTTGTACCGGATCACATCATACGATGATCGATTGTTCCCAGGTGTCTACCTACTGCAACATGAGTGAAACTGTCCCTGTTTGATATTGCCAGGTTCAGTATCGCCACCTCTCTGGTAGGTTCTCTATCTAGTTGCCTGAGGAATGCCTTCTGACAGTCTAGGATTGTCATATGTATTCCTTAAGATGCAGGCTGCCTCCATTCTGTCTATGTCCTTGCGGTGATGGGGTCTGCAGAACTGCATGAAGTACTCAGATGGGGTCTCACCAACTGTCCATACAGAGGAATAACAAATTCATGTTCTCTAGTAGTGATGCCTCTCCCTATGAATCCCAGTATCCTCTTGCTGACATGTTATCATATTTGTAGCCATCCTATGTACCTTCTCTAGTAGGTTATTTTTCTTTTTCGATATTTGGGTACCAATACAGAACTACATTAAATAGATGTGGCCTTACCAGTGATCTGTACAAGGGCAGTATAGCCTCCTCTCTCCTACTACTGTGTCACCTATCTATGTATCACAACATCTTGTTTGTCCTTGCTGCTGCTTTATTGCACTGTGTGTAGTGCTTCAGGTCACTAGTGATCATCATTCCCAGGCCCTTCTCCTCTGATACAGATTCCCGTACTCTACACAGGTAGTAGCCTGTCCTGGGATTCTTGGTTCCAGTATGCATAACTGCATTTATTGGCCATGAAGCCAAAACTGCCGGATCCTGGCCCACTTCCCCATCTTTTCCCTGTCATCCTGCTAGTCCACTATCCCTTCAGCTGTGTCCACTCTCACACATAGCTTGGTGTCATTCACAAATATGCACATTTTGCCCTTAATGCCATCCCTAATGGCACTGATGAATTATTTTACAATATCAACTCCAGCACCTATAAATGTAGGACCCCACTGGTTACCTATCTGGCGTCAGATAACTTCCCCCCACAACTAACCTCTGTGTTTGGTCCCTCAACCAGTTTTCCACCCATCTGGTCATATTATCACCAACCCCGGATTCATAGAAGTGTGACGGCAGAAAAAGATCGACAGGCCCACCCAGTACACCCATTCGTCTAGCTATCTGCTAGGACATGCTCCTTCACCCTCAACTCTACCACGTGGCTGTCCCATGTCTATTGCACTTGTCCACCACCCTCTCTGTGAAATAGTACTTCCTAATGTTACCATTGAACTGCCCCCTCTCCACCTGCAAGCCTTGCCCCCTTGTCCTCTGATTTCCCTTCAGCTGGAAGATGCTTTCCACTGGCACCTGGTTTATATCCTTAAGGTACTTGGTGATGTCAGTCATGTCCTCCCTCTCCCTCCTCTGTTCCAAGGAGTACATGTTTAAATCTCTCAACCTTTCTTCACAGGACAGGTGGCTGAGCCCCTTTACCATCTTCGTTGCTGTCCTCTGAACTCGCTCCAGCCTCCCCAGTTCTTTCTGAGGTACGGCCTCTGGAACTGGACTCCATATTCCAAATGCAGTCTAACCAGATGGGTGTACAAAGGTACTATGAAATCCCTTTTTCTACTGGTGATCCCCCTTCCGATGCATCCCACCATTCTGTTGCCTCTAGCCACTGCACTCTCAAGGTGCCTTTCCATCTTCAGGTCTTCTTAGAGCTGCAGTCTGAACTGTGGGACTGCCAAAAGCGGTGAGACAGAGTGGCTGCAGTAAAGGGATTGCTGCTTGCGAGTGATTTTTTTCTCTACCAACTTCAGTGAAGAACTGTCAATTATCTGGGTGGGAAAGCGAGCAAAACAAACTGCAAACAGTAGACCCTCTATGTGCTGAGGGCAGAGAGGACTGCAGAATAGCAAGAGCTTGAGTGACTTTTTACAGTAGCTCTATATCTGTGGGGCATTTTAATTCATTACACTGACAGAGCTGTTGGACGAGGGAATACCCAGATACTTCCGGGTTCTCGGCTGATAAAAGCTGGCACTCACACGAGTGGCACGAGCATGTGCAGCGCGCATCGGCATGCTGAGACATGCGTGTCTCTGTGCATGTTTGCGTGTTAGCAGGGAGTGGGGGAGAGGGAGACAAGGGATTCTATGGGGGTAGGTTAAGGTTCAAGAATAACCAAGTATATAGAAAATGGAGACAAATGCTGCAAAGTGCATTATGCCTGCTTCACTGTTAATTTGAGTGATTCAAATGAAATGTACAGGGAAGATGTTTTGGAGATGGAAGGAGAAAAATGTAATCCTAGGCAAGTCATTGTTATAGGAGACTCTTTAATTAAATATACTGATCAATATATTTGCAATAGTAGTTTTTTGGGAGCTGGAGCACTGGATTTGTGGGATATGGTGGATAACATTTTTAAGGGGGCAGGGGAAGACCCACTAGCAGTAATTCATGTGGGTATAAATGATATCACGGGGAAAACCTTACCTGAGATGCAGAAAGACTATACAGTAATAAGTTAGTGCAAAAATTGGTGAATAGGGTTGTGAGATAATGCTATCTGAATTATTATCAGAACATAGGGCATCTGTATATAAAAAGAAGAGAATTGCTTTGACAAGTGAATGGTTAGGGAGATGGGCAAGGGAAAGCGGTTATAAATTTATAAAGCACTGGGGAGGGATACAGAGACTTAATAAAGGGGAGAGAATGTGGGCAGAGGGTGACAGTGAAAAAGCAGGGATACTGAACGAATATTTCTGCTCAGTATTCACAACGGAAGAGGAGGGGGAGGTATCTAAACCAAACAAGGGAGAAACTCTGAATGGGGGGGGTCAATACCAGTCCATTCACAGAAGAAAGGGTTTTGAAAGAACTCTTGAAACTGAGGGTGGACAAAGCAATGGGGCCTGATGGGATTCACCCAAGAATTCTAAAAGAACTAAGGGTAGAACTAGTAACACCACTGACTGCTCTCTTTAACAAATCATGGGAGGATGGGGTGGTACCTGAGGACTGGAGGAGGGTAAATATAATGCCACTTCACAAAAGTGGGAGCAGGGCAGAGGCAGGAAACTACAGACCAGTTAGTTTGACTTCAGTGGTAGGGAAAATGATGGAATCACTTCTGAAGGAAAGTATTGTTGAGTACCTAGAGGCCAGTGGGGCACAAGACCCAAGGCAGCATGGTTTCACAGCAGGAAGGTCATGTCAGATGAACTTAATAGATTTCTTTGACTGGGTGACTAAAGTAGTAGACCAGGGAGGGGCTGTGGATATGACCTACCTAGATTTTAGCAAGGCATTTGACACAGTCTCACACAAAAGATTAATATACAAGTTAGCCAGCCTTGGAGTGGGTACCAAGATGGTAGCCTGGATAAAAAACTGGCTGGACAACAGGATGCAAAGGGTAATAGTAAATGGAGTCCACAGTGAAGAAAGAAGGATAACTAGTGGTTTACTGCAGGGTTCGGTACTGGGACTGGTCCTCTTTAATGTCTTTATAAGTGACATTGGAGAGCACCTGGAAGGAAAGGTATGTCTCTTTGCAGATGACACAAAGATCTGCAACAGGGTTGATACACAAGGGGGGGTGGAAAGAATGAAAAGGGACTTGGCAACGTTGGAGGACTGGTCAAATATGTGACAGCTCAGATTCAATGTAAAGAAGTGCAAAGTAATGCATCTGGGAAACAAAAACCCAGGGGAAGAGTACACAATGGGGGGTGAGTTAATAACAACAACAAAAATCGAAAGAGACCTAGGAGTAATTATATCAGATGACCTAAAGGTGGGCAAGCAATGTGAGAAGGCAGTAAGGAGGGCTGGGGGATATTGGGATGCATAGGGAGAGGCATCAACAGTAGAAAACAGGAAGTTGTTATCCCTCTGTACAGACAGTTAGTGAGACCCCATCTGGAGTACTGCGTGCAATTCTGGAGACCCTATCTCCATAAAGACATAGACAGAGTGGAGGCTGTTCAGAGGAAGGCAACCAAAATGGTGCAGGGTCTGCACCAGAAGGCGTCTGAGGAGAGACTAAAGCAGCAATATGTATACCCTTGAGGAAAGGAGGAGAGGGGAGACATGATAGAAACTTTCAAGTATCTCAAGGGAATTAACAAAGTACAAGAGGATAGTATCTTTCAGAAGAAGAGATGTGCAAGAACAAGGGGGCAAAATTTGAAGATAGAGGGGGAATGGTTCAGAGGTAATCTTAGAAAGTATTTTTTCACAGAGAGGATTGTGGATGCATGGAACAACCTTCCTGAGGATGTTGTGGAGTCAGGAACAGTGGGAGAATTCAAGAATGCACGGGACAGGCATGAGGCAATTCTAGTAGGGGGTAGGAGGAAGTAAGCTGTTGATTAACTAGAATCTGCAGCTTATCCATCAGGTAGGGAAATGGGCAGACTGGGTGGGCCAAGCAGTCCTTATCTGCCATCAAATTCTATGTTTCTATGTTGGGGGACATTTGATAACAATGACAAGCTACATAGTAAAGATGGGTTACATCTCAACCATAGGGGTAGTAGAATATTGGGGCATAGATTGAGAAATGAGATAGAGATTTGTTTAAACTGAAAGAGAGGGGGATGACCAGGGAAGTTAAAGAAGACCGATGTACAGGTCCAAAAATAGTAAAAAATATGGCAGTTAGTAAGATAATGTTTTTCAATGCAAGAAGTTTAAACGATATTGGTATGGCTGAGTTGGAAATGATAATGAGGAGGGATCATCTTGATATGGTAGGGGTAGTTGAGACATTGTTGTCAGATGAAACCCAGTGGAGTCAACAGATGCCTGGATATAGATTAATAAATAAAAATAGAGATGGGAGAAGGGTTTGGGGAGTGGCCCTATTTGTTAGGAATGAATTAGAGGTTAGGGTTAAGGATGTAAATTATAATACAGGGGGAACTGAAATTATTACTGTTAATTTGTTAGGTATAGAAACATAGAAACATAGAATTTGATGGCAGATAAGGACCGCTTGGCCCACCCAGTCTGCCCATTTCCCTACCTACTGGATAAGCTGCAGATCCTAGTTAACCAGCAGCCTACTTCTTTCTACCCCCACCCCCAGAATTGCCTTTATGACTATCCCATGCATGCTTGAATTCCACCACTGATTTTGACTCCACAACCTCCCGAAGGCCATTCCATGCATCCACAACCCTCTCTGAAAAAATACTTCCTTAAATTACCTCTGAGCAGCCCCTCTATCTTCAAGTGTGCCTCTTGTTCTTGCACACTCTTTTTTGAAAGATGCTACCCTCTTGGACTTTGTTGATTCCCTTGAGGTGCTTGAAAGTTTCATCATGTCCCCCTCTCCCTCCTTTCTCGAGGCTATACATATTAAGCTCCTTAAGTCTCTCTTCATATGTCCTCTGGTGCAGACCCTGCACCATTTTAGTTGCCCTCCTCTGGACAGCTTCCATCCTGTCTATGTCTTTATGGGAATTGGGTCTCCAGAACTGCACACAGTAATTCAGATGGGGTCTCCACCAGCTGTCTGTACAGAGGGATAATAACTTCCTGTTTTCTACTGGTGATGCCTCTCCCTATGCATCCCAGTATCCCCCAGCCCTCCTTGCTGCCTTCTCACATTGCTTGCCCACCTTAGGTCATCTGATATGACTACTCCCAGGTCCTTTCCATTTTGTTGTTGTTAGTATCTCACCTCTATTGTGTACTCTTCCCTGGTTTTTGTTTCCCAGGTGCATTACCTTGCACTTCTTAGCACTGAATCTAAGCTGCCATACATTTGACCATTCCTCTAACCTTGCCAAGTCCCTTCTCATCCTTTCCACCCCACCCTGTGCATCAACTCTGTTGCAGATCTTAGTGTCATCTGCAAAGAGACATAGTTTTTCTTCCAGTCCTTCTGCAATGTCGCTTATAAAGACATTGAAGAGGACTGGTCCTACATATTGAACCTCCTGGGTACCTCAGCTAGTAACCCTCCTTTCTTCTGAGTGGACTCATTTACTATTACCTCTGTGTCCTATTCTCCAGCCAATTCTTTACCCAGGCTGTCATCTTGGGACCACTCCCAGGCTGGCTAACTTATATATTAATCTTTTGTGTGGGACTGTGTCAAATGCCTGCTAAAGTCTAGGTAGGCCATGTCACAGCCCCTCCTGATCTACTACTTTGGTCACCCAGTCAAAGAAATCTATCAGATTCGTCTGGCATGACCTTCACTTTGTGAATCCATGCTGCCTGGGTCTTGTGCCCTCTCCCCTAGATACTCGACAATTCTTTCCTTTAGAAGTGATTCCATCATTTCTATCACTGAGGTTAAACTAACAGGTCTATAGTTTCCTGCTTCTGCCTTGCTCCACTTTTGTGAAGGGAATCACATCGCAGCTCCTCAGTCCTCGGGTACCACCCATCCTCCCATGATTTGTTAGGAGGGTAGTCAGTGGTGTCACTAGTTCTACCCTTAGTTCTTTAGAATTCTGGGATGAATCCCATCAGGCCCCATTGCTTTGTCCACCTTCAGTTTTAAGAGTTCTTTCAGAACCCTTTCTTCTGTAAATGGGCTGGTATCAACTTCTGTATCCAGAGTGTTACTACTGTTTGTTTTATGTACCTCCCCCTCTTCCTTTGTAAATACTGAGCAAAAATATTTGTTTAGTATCTCTGCCTTTTCACATTCTCCCTCTGCCACCCTCCCTCCCCTTTATTAAGCCTCACTATCCCTCCCTTGGTCTTCCTTTGCTCCCTGATGTACCTATAAAAGGTTTTATTCCCCTTCTTAACTGAGTTGGCTATCTTTTCCTCAGTTTGGGCCTTTGCTGTTCTGACTGCCTTCCCAGCCTCCTTTTGCTTTAACTGATACAGTTCTCTGTCCTGCTCCTGCTGGAGTTCTTGTACTTCCTGAATGCTTTCTTTTTCTCTTGAGCCTTCACTGCCACTTCCTTTGAGAACCATAGTGGTTTCTTACGTACGTCTTGTTTTGTTTATTTGCTTCACACAAAGGCTCGTTACCTCTGTGATGGCAGTTTTATTATTCCCCATTGTTCTTCCACCCTCCTTCCCACCAATTTGCTAGTGCATTTCATGGGCACTCACCCATTTTGGCAAAGTCAGCCCTCCTAAAGTCCAGTACTTTTGTCTTTGTATGGCTAGACTCTATTGCTGTGTTTATTGTGAACCATACTGTTCGATGGTCGCTAGTTCCCAGATGGCTACCCACTTCTACATCTGTGATCTCTCTCTCCATCTCCATTTGAGAATATCAAGTCTAATATTGCTCCCTCTCGAAGTGGCTCCAGTACTAGTTGTCTAAGGCATGCCCCTGTAGGGCATCTAGAATAACTGCACTCTTCAAGTGGCAGCTGCAACTGCGCTCCAGTTAACATCTGGCATATTCAGATCACCCATCAGCAATATCTCCCTTTTTTGCCATTCTAAGTATACTTTCTATCATTTCCTTGTCCATTTCCTCCCCTGAGAGAGGTCTGTATACAACCCTGTGGATTGTGGTGCCATTGCCTGTCTCCAAATTTACCCACAGTGCTGTCTTCTCCTCCCTGTTAACCCTTTTGTTCTGTTGCTTTTATTCCTTCCCTTATGTAAAGAACTACTCCTCCCCTCTTTTACCCTCCTGTCCTCCTGTAGATAGTGTATCCTGGTATGTTTACGTCCCAGTCATGGTTTTATGTGTACCATGTTTCTGTGACTGCCACGATATCCAGATGTTTCTCCTCCATCAAGGCCACTAATTCAGGAAGCTTGTTACCTAGACTACGGGCATTGGTACTCATTGCTCTCCATTTTTGATGGCCTTACCTTCTGTTGCAGCATCCCCACTGACCGTTCTACCTTGGTCTTTTCTTATTTAGTACCCTGTTTTGTAGGAGAGGCTGGGATTTTTCTGCTGCTTGTCAGTGCCTCCCATTGACTAGTTTAAAAGCTTGCCAATGAAGCATTTAAACCGATTGCTCAAAAGACTTGTTCCTTCCTGGACAGATGCAGACCATCCTGCCAGTATAGACTAGTGTCCCTCCAGGTGGAACCCCAGTCCTCAATGAAGCCAAACCCCTGTGCTCGCACCATTTTTCAACCATTCATTAAACTGCATGGTGCCAATTACCCTCGCCTCCCCCATGCCTTTGACAGGCAGCACCTCTGAGAAGGATACTGTGTTTGCTACTTGTCTTAGGCCCTCCCCAACTCTGCAATGTCCTCCTGCACTGAACCTCATGATGAGCCAAGTCATTTGTCCCTAGGTGGACACTACGTCCAGCTCAGAATCCCTTGCAGCTGTTGTTGTGATCCTGAGGATGTGCTTCCTGTCCTTCCAAGCCATGGCACCAGGCAGGCACCTTACTTCAGATTTCCCAGCTCCTCCCAGTTCTATCCCCCTAATAATTGAGTCCCCCACCAGGAGCTGCTTCCTTTCCTTGTGGTGTCCTCTGCCTCCTTCCTGTGGGCCTCCCTTGTGACAGTTGTCCTCAGCCTCCTTAGTCTCCTCTGCGGGTGTATCTATAGGGGCTATGCTCCCAGAATGAGTATGGATTGTGGTGTGTAACATGTGACTGGGTGTGCCTCTGTTTCACCATCCTCATCCTCCCTGAGCCCACTGTGGTCCAACTGCTGTGCTTTCTTTGCAACCTCTGAGGTAGTGGTGGTGGTTCTGGTGCTCCTGGATGGGGAGGTTCCTTCCTACTGTCCATTGTGGCCTGGGGAAGGTCCCGTACTACTGTCAGTGTGGCCTGAAGGCAGACTTCCTCCCTCAGGGCAGACAGTTGTCTGCAAATAGGGCAGCATCTCAGCCTCCAGAAAGACTCCCAGAAGACTGCTGCCCCACAGCCATTACATTGCACTACTCCCACATTTTTTTTTTTTTTTTTTTGTGTGATTGGTTTGTAATGTAGAAATATATATTTATATTATACAATGTTTATGCTTATATTGTCAGTGCAGTGTGCTAGAGAGGATATGACAGTGACATGCCTTGCACTCTTGAGAATGATGTCAGAACCCCAGGTATAAAGGAACTATTTCCAGGGTGGGTGGGGTGAGGGTGGGAAGGGTTGGGCCTAAACTGTGCCCTTGCAAAACAATCAGCTAGAAGCTCTGACCCACTGCTGCAATGGTGCCTTCCTGTCAGGAAGATGCCCTACACAACAATTTGATAGAAAATACCCTGCTAATCAATCAGAAAAATCACACATCCAAGTCAGACACAGGTAAACCTTCCAGCCCCAAAACAGGCCTGGTGGTTTGTGCTCTGAGAGCTATCCGCCTCAAAATAAGTCAGCTGTGCTTTAAACTCTTCCTGCACTGAAAATCTTAAGAATTGTAACAAAACGTAAACCTTAATCCACCACCCTCTGTTGCTTGAAAGACCGTCTTTTCCTGTTTCACACTGCAGGTTTTCTGTGACCACTCCTTAACCCCAGTAACTCTGTTTAAAAGAGTTTAACTATCACAAACTCCTACGCACCAGTAAATTATTTAAAAATAGTTTCAGTCCCAAAAGCCTAGTAGTCAATCCAGCTACCCCCAAGGGACAACCAGAATGAAGTATTTAAACATTAATGAGGTTACTTCCAAGATAAGCAGAGTTTGCAAGTTTCTTTTTCAACTGCTCAGCCACCTGAAATTTAAAAATAGTTTAACTGTCAGCAAATCCTAGTAGACAATCTAGCTACCTCCAAGGACCTACCCAAATGCAGTATTTAAATCCTTCTGAAGTTACTAACAAGATAAACAGAGTTTACAAGCCCCTTCTTGGTTAAACCCTAAATAAATATGTGAATAAAAAGCAATTACCAAGGGTAGTTAGTTTCAATTCCCACAGAATTAAGCAAAAGTGCACGTTTGTTGCAGATATCAAGTGCAATATAGAATTTCTCACACAGCTCGCAGTTGAAGAAAGCAGTATCCTTCCAGCTCCAGCAAATGTGGGGAAGGAAATGTAGCTTTTCTGTTTTTTATAGACCACCAGATACAAAAATGGAGGATACTGAAGTCTTCCTTGAATATGTCAAAAGTCTGGCTGAAGGGCACTGATTTAGTGATTGTAGGGGATTTAAATATGCCAAATATCAGGTGGGGTGAATACATGGAAGGAAATAGCTTAGAGTGTAGCTTACAGGAAGAACTAATGGTGATTGGCATGAAGCAGTGTATACAGGAAGCCACTGGGGGGAAAATATACTGGATGTTATCTTAACAAATATCCCAGAGGTAATCAAGCAAATTACGATTCAACCACAAGTGGGGATGAGTGACCACAATTCAATACAGTTAAAAATGCTCTGGAAAGCTAATATGGTGAAGGAAAAACTGAGCAGGTACTATATAATAGGGGAGATTATGGAGCTATAAGAGATAAATTGAGTAGTATTGATTGGGAAGTTGAAATGAAGGACCTTAACGTGGTAAAGTCTTGGAAATTGTTCTCAGATAAAATGAATTAAGTAATAGGGGAAATATATACCTAGGAGGAGTGTATACAATCATAAAGGCAAAAATCCACCATGGCTTACAAGAAATATAATTGGATTATGCAAAAAAAAGAAAGTGATGTTCCAAAGAATAAAAAAACAAAGTTCATCAGCATCAAAAAATAAGTATAAGAATATATTAAAACAATTGAAGAAGGAAATTAAAAATGCTAAGAAAAATGTGGAATTTAGACTGGCAATGGATAAGAGCAATAGTTAAAGTTTTTTTGCATATATAAATGGAAGAAGGAGAGGTAATAGTATGATTGGGCCATTAAATGTCGAGGGGGTTATGATTTCAAAACCAGATGAGATGCTGGATGAATTTAATAGATGCTTTAGAGCACTCTATAGAAAACATGACGGAGTGATAGAGATGAGGCATTTAGATAAGAGTATGCTGGATCCCAGAAAAGTAATAACAGTAGAAAAAGTTGGGAGTAGGATTAGGAAACTAAAGGTGGAAAAGGCAGCAGACCCCGATGGGATACATCCGGTTTTTTTGAAGGAGTTGGAGGATATATTAACACCAGTTATAACTAGGCTGGGACAAAAATCACTGGCAGATGGGGTGGTGCCAGAGATGTGGAAATTAGCGTATGTGGTACCTATTTACAAGAGGGGTAGTAGGAGTGAGGTGGTAAATTATAGACTGGTGAGCCTGACCTCCATTATAGGGAAGATCATTGAAGGAATCCTGAGTGAAACTATTATGGAATATATGAGAGGTAAAAATCTAGTGGATAGGAATCAACATGGATTTGTGGTAAACAGGTTGTGTGAAACAAATCTGGTGTTTTTTTATGGATTTGTTAGTAAGTTTATAGATGAAGGCAGGAATGTGGATATGGTAATGTTCAACTTTAGTAGAGCTTTTGACACTGTTCCACACTGTAAAATTATTGAAAAACTTATAGGGATGGGATAGACGCAGCCATAGTAAGGTGGGTAGAACAGTGGTTGGCAAATAGGTTCCAGAGGGTGAGATTACATGGCCATGTGTCTGATCCACTAAGGGCAATGAGTGGTGTGCACCAGGGTTCAGTGCTTGGACCCTTGTTGTTCAGCATTTTTATAAGTGATTTAAAGATATCAAGCAAAAATAAGTTAGTAAAATTTGCTGATGATGTCAGGATGGGGGGTGTAGTGGATACTTTCGATGATAGATTGAGTTTTGGACAGGATTTGATTTATATAATGGAATGGGCAAATAAAAATGGGATGACCTTTAATAATAAAAAAAGTATTATAATGCATTTTGGGAGGCATAACGTTCAGCAGTCTTATAATATGCTGGGCCTAAAATTAAAGGTATCAGTATGTGAAAAAGACTTGGGGGTTTATGTACAAAATGATCTTAAAAGTGGTGCCCATAGTAAAAGAACTTCAAATAAAGCTATGCAGTTGGTAAACTGCATTAGATGGGGTTTCCAATCACGGAGTGAGGAGATCTTATTGCCTCTGTATAGGACAATGGTTAGGCCCATTTTGGATTATTGTTCTGCAGTGTTTTGTCCATACCTTATTAAGGATGTTAGGATGATGGAGAGGCCTCAGAGAACCTTTACAAGAATGATTGCTGGGGGTCGGGATAGATCTTATGAGGAGAGATTGGAAAAATTTGGTTTATGGAAACTAGAGAGTAGAAGAACGAGGAGTGACTCGCTGTTACTATATAAAATTCTGGAAGATGAAGATCTAAAGCAGGAGTTGGGGTTGGAGTTAGTGGTAAAGCCATATTACCTTCGTGGGCATAATAAACAATTAAGGGAGGAAACGGTAAAAATGGAGTTGAGAAGAAATGGGTTTAAATGTAGGGTAATTAGAATTTGGAATGGACTGCCACAAGAGGTGGTGGATGCTGAAAATGTGGGTATTTTTAAAAGAAGATTAGATAAGTTTCTTATAGAAGTTGGTGACTTAGGTCACCGCCACTGAATTGCGGAGGAAGTCTCTATGGGCTATGCCTTTTGACTTCCTTAAACTCTCTAGTATGAACTCTAGTATAAGTCCTCCGATATAGTGATGCATAGGTCTCTGTCTTGTTCTGTTACCTCCAGATCTGTGCCTCACACACATTACCCTGCCCTCTGGTTCCTGTAACCAAGGTGCATGATTTTACATTTTTCTGTGTTGAATGAAAGCTGCCACCTCTTTGACCATGTCTCAAGTATCCTGAAATCTATCCTCATTCTTTCTACCCCTTCCTGAGTGTCTACCCTATTGCAAATTTTAATGTCTTATACCCTTTTTTGACCCCTCTAGCTATGCACTCCTCTGTCTGTGCCTTTGCCCTCCTTACCTCCACTCCATTCTCTCTCTGGCTCACTTGGTATCTTCCCCAGTCCACTTCTGCCTGCATTTCCTTGAACTTCCTGAAGACCATTCTCTTTGCCTTTACCTTATTTTTGCTATATCACTAGTGTATCACATTGGTTTCCTCCTCCTCCTCCTAATTTTGCTTGTTCTTTTGACACATAGGTCAGTGGCCTCCACAATAGCTTCTTTTATCCTCCCCCACATTTCCTCCACATCTGACAACTCCTCCACCACCTCCAAGGCCCTCTCCACTACTTCCCCCATTTTCCCGAAGTCTGCTCTATTGAAATCCAACACCCTCAGCATAGACTGGTGAACCCCGGCAGGGTTCCTTATTTTTAACCTGTATTGTGGTCACTCATACCAAGGTGTTCCCTCACCGATACATCTCCTACCCTATCCCCATTTGTAAGGATGAGATCGAGAGTAGCTTCTGTCCTGGTTGGCTCCCTGACCGGCTGATTTAGGATGGCTGTTTGCAGGGAGCCCAATATTTACCTCCTGCTGGTTGATGCAGCCGATAGGGTGTCCCAGTCTACATCTGGTAGGTTCAGGTCCCCCATCAGCACCACCTCCTCCTTTGCCGCCATTCTCAAAAACTCATCTGCCATGCTTCTATACACTGATTCCTGCTGTGCTGGGGGGCCTGTAAACCACCCCCATGTGCAGCACCGCCTTCCTCAACCATTATTGCTGTTAGATCTGGGATCTTTTGACCCATATTTCTGGTATTTGCACACATGACCCTCCCCCCCCCCATTTCCTGCTGTCCTAGAATCGCTGTTGCTTTTTGTTTAATTGGTGTATGACTCTCATCTAATATTTTCAGCCATTTGTTGTAGTGTAGGTTAGTTGCTATTAGCATAGTTAAGCAGTAAGACATGACCAGGGTTTAGATTAACAGTCTGTTAATCACCCCCTAGCCGTGTAATGTAGTGTGGGAGTGTCTTATTGCTATTGTAAAAAAATTGTTCCAGAAGAAGAAGGCTAAACAAATATTTTTTTGAATATTTTTCTCATTTAGAGGGGAGATGTTTAATAACATAGTTCTTCCACCAACAGTGTAAGAATGCTGGTTCAAAATCTGAATACATCATTCTAGTCATTGTGATCAGGCTGTACATGACAGCATAACATGGATTATAAAAATGGTCTGAGAAATGGAGTTTTCTGATTAGCTGCAAACATTCTAACAGCCTTATGTTAATCTTTTATTAACACAACCCTTGGTCATGCCTTATTGCTTAATTAGTGTAAGGCTAGTTAACTCATAACAGCCAAACAGATTGCAGTATTTCTGAGAACCTTTTATAATAAGCATTAATATCTATGATATGGATGGGCATAACAATGGTGTGTGTATCTCATTCAAATATATGTATCTTTTCAGGAAATATGACAGATTTGCATAGGACACCAGGACAGGATTTGAAGCTGAACAGTTCAGACAGAAAATGAAAGAGGAGGCACCTGGAGAATGAACCTGCAAAGACAAGTGTAGTGCTTGGTCGTGAGCACAATAGATGGATGGAACTTAAGGAGAAGATGTGATTTAGTTCTCATGCTAATGTGACCAAGTTTCTTATTGACTTATAAGTTGTGGTGGTGTTCATTGGGGCAATACTAAATTGTTTTTTCTTGTCATTGTTCAGTCATGAAGCACAGACATAGAGGATACACAATGGCCTAACTCAAAATGTACAATTTATCTTTATGAGCGAGGGGGTAGGACCATTACTCACGAGTGGCCAGGCTGAGGACATGTGGGTATGGGGCATGCAGGGTAAGATGGACGATCAGGAGAACAATTGGGAAGCTGCAACACTTGGGGATACTGATGGTTTGGGTGAGGCTGAATAAGTTCAATGAAGGGAGAATATCTTGGACGGGGACAGGGATAAACAATAGGTTTGTGGGGACAACTGAATGTGTGTGGGGGGGAGCATCGTATCGGACAATTTGCATGATGAATTCCGTTTGTGTACATCTGTTTGCAGGTGTGGACCTACACTGGCAATGCATAGGGATTAAAGGGACACTGTCAACCCCCTTAGGTCTCAATGTGTCCCTAGTTTAAAAAACACATTTTATGACTGCCAACATTCAGTAAAAATTGCTGATGTAGCTGGTAGTTTGATTTTAAATTTTTTTCTTTAAAAAAGTGAAAAACAGACTGCCCACCATGCTGGTGTTACCACACAAACACAGGTTTGTTTATATTCCTTGATCAGCTTCAACTGCATCTTTCCTGGTGTTGGAAACATCCACAACACAGTCTAGCCCCTCATGATGCAGTGGGAGTTTAGGAGGCTACTGTTTCATGAGTGACTGCACTGTTTGGGTGTGTTTGTAATGCTCAGGGAGTATGCAGTAAGAACAGATCAAGGATTGTAAACAAAACAATGTTGTTTGTAAACGTACATTAGCGTGCATTTCAGTTCCACTAAACAAGGAGACAAACAAACAGCAACATTAATGCATTTTAGAGAAGGTAAGTAATCATAAAATGTAGGTTTTTAACTAGAAATAATATGATGAAAAACAGGTTGACAGTGTCCCTTTAAAGTATCAGTTTAACATATTTTGGAGCAATATACATTATATAAAGTTTTTGTTTTTGGCCCATCCATGATGAAGCTGCCACTCATATTGGTTACCTTTATTTTGAAGGTATGAAGGCCAGCAATGCAATGAAGTTTTCCATAGCTCTCAGGACAGTAGTACAATGACTGCCATCACAAACAACCCATCGATAAGCTCTGACATTGCGTAAGTACTAATATCTCAGTTTCAAAGGTTCTTTTGGTAGTTACCATGGTTCCTCCCTGTTTATTTTATTTTATCTGTTTAGATCTTTACTTAGTATGTCTGTGCCCGCTACTCCAATGTGCACTGCAACACCAATCACAACACTGATGAACACCAAGGACCCAGTTGAAATAGGCAGCGAATGCTCTTCAGAAATGTAAGATTTTGTATTAATTTTTAATGTAATATGTTTCTTTGTGCTTTATATGTACTGCATGGATTCATGGTTGTTCTCATACAGTACTCATTTGTATTTACAGAATCACAGATTGCTGTGCAAGTAACTATGTACTTACAATAGTGTGTTGCACTGATATGTTGTTATAATGGCAAGTTAAATTATATATCAGTTGTGCATGTTCAGTACTGCATGATGCAAACCAAGTGGAAGGCGATAGTCAGTATTGTTTGCCAGAATTGGCTGAAATACATACAAATTTTTGTAATTGTCTGAGTCCATATTTATGAAATGTTTATTCAAGACAGATTTTTTTTTATACTATTATATTGAAACTTTTTGCTTGAATTTTTGTTTTCTCTTTTTCTTTCATTTGACTCGCTGTGCTTGACATACTCTTCCTTTAAAAGTTATAGTCATTCGATAATGTCAGGTGTTACAAGCCATCCCTTGCATGTGTTGAAGATTGCTGAGTATTTTGATTTCACTGTTGAGAAAGTAGAACATCCTGAATACCTCTTTATGGAGTCTGACAAGTAAGTCTGAAATAATTGCATAGGTATGAGTTGCGATGATAGATACTAACTATGTTATGCATTCTAACATTTAGTTAGTTATTAGGGTATGAATATAACAGACAATTCCAACATATTATAGTTTCAATGCTAAGATCCAATATGCAAGTGTGCATTGTTTGTGATTAAAGGTCCTATCAAGCATAACTTGATGCAATGGTAGCTGGTGGTTGTGGGACAACTTGTAAGACATTAGTACATGTGGCATATATGAACACAGACCATCTCAAACTCAAAAGCTAGTAATGTTTTGGTATGATGCTTATTATATGTCCATATTAGGAACTTCCTATACAATGATACTGATGATAAGGATGTTGATTATGATGTGTGTGAGGATATGGATGACTCACGAAACATAGACTCCGATTTACATGACAGGTATACAATGTAACAGTGCCAAAATGGGAAATGATCATTGTTCCCTAATATGATTAACATTTCTTATTAACATTCTTTTCACCTTGCCTCTCACCAAATGTCTTCCTCTGACTGCAGCTTTGAGGTGGTTAAGCAACTAGAGGATACCACGGTGGCCAGTGAAATATTAGGCATCAGTGACATATCTGATGACGAGGAGAACGTGTATGATGATGAGCTGCATGTTGATTCTAAAAGATTATCAAATGAGAAACTGTTCCTTGTATACAAAAGTTCTTTTCTGATCTAGCAAAGTGCATTCAGGCCACAAACTGCAACAAATGTGGTTCTGAGGTCAAAATAGCCATGCAGCATATTGCATCTGTTGTGATCTTGCAATCGGTTGGTACACATCTTAATGTGATATTATAACTTTCCAGTTCAATAATACAGTTTGGTTACACTGCTGTGTATTTGGCTACTAGTAAGGAATTGTTTTGTCAATGGAAACAGTAACATTGCTTTTAGTGGTGATATTTATTTATTTATTTATTAGCTTTTGGTAACCGGGTAAGTGCGCTAGGCAACAGTCCTGCCTATTTTCAGGCATGACCCGGGAGAGCACAGGACATTGGTTTGCAAAGTATAGAAGTACATAAGACTTAATACAGATATACAGTACATAGAACAAACTGTGTACATTAGAAAGAAGAGTAATTAGTTACAAAAGGGTACATGTTAGGCATAAAACATAATAGGATGTAAATAAAAACAGTTAGGGTACCCATAATACAGCAGAGGACATTAATAACATCAAGGTTCATAGCCACCTAGTCATGCATAATGCATTAGGAAAACATTTAGTATACTACTCAGGGGTCAGACCCGACGGCCTGCAGAGGGACGCAGTATATTAAGAGCATTTACATTGGCCAGAGGCTAGGAGGTGGGAGAATAGCGAGTTTTTGAATTCCCGATGGGAGGCTGAATTTTTCACTGTAAGGGGGATTGAGTTCCAGAATTTGGGAGGAAAATGAGCAAACGCCTGTTCACCCATTTTTGTCGCGCAAGGTCTAGTGGAGAGCACGGGGACAGAGGAAGACCTGAGGGTACGGGTGTGTGAGGCAGGAGTCAGGAGGTTGGCAAGATAGGCAGGGCAGGGAGGTCTGGACAGAGAGTCGATAAAGCAGCCAAGGGAGTAAGCCCTAGGATCCTTAGGTGATAACCAATTTAAACCAGCATAGAGGAGGCAATGATGGTAAGGCGTGGGGCTGTTAAGGCGAATCTACAGATGTTATTGTAGACAGTGTCCCATTTGTGGAGTGTAGAAGAGTTGGCAGCAAAAAGGAGGGGCAGAGCATATTGGAGCTGGGGTAGAAGAATACCTCTTGCAACAGAAAGTCTAGCAGAAGGAGTGAGGGAGTGGCTTATTAAGCATTATACCAAGTACCAAGTGCATAGCATCATAGATTAGTATTTGGAATTTTATCGTATGTTTATTTATTGCAATTATACCAAGTACTGCTTTTTTTTATTTTAAAAAAGCAGTACTTGGTATAATACTTAATAAGCCACTCAGTATTAAAGCAGTGTTTTTATTTTATTGTGTTTTCATGATGTACAGAGCTGCTGTTTTATGATCTCCGCTTAGTACGGAAACAAGATGGTGTCGCAGTTCCATGACTTCAGCCATGGATTATTTTTTTCTAAACATAGTATGTTTATATGTAAACACACATGCAGTACATGTCATTGTACTTGCTTATCATCATAGCAATATGTAATGCATTTACAGAAATGTATGGCAGGACATCAGTGCTTTCAATGGACATCTCAACCTACGCTGAAGAGCCAGACATATGCAGCCGATGATGCACTTCCATCTGCTATTATTATATCTGGAAATAACTATGGAAAGATCGCACTCATGGGAAAGAGCATGAATTTAATGATGATGGGCTCATCAACATTCTTTAGGATTCAACGTCATTTTGTAGTGCCAGCCGTGAAGGAATTATGGGATAGCATGCAGAAGGAACATCTCCATTCAGTAACTGGAAAAAAAGTAATTTTATCAAGTGTGTACAAATTGTGTGACCGTTTGTGAACTTGTGTCTGTCGCAGGTTTGCTCTTTTAATATATGTCTTTTTTTTGGGGGGCCAAAAAGTGGATATCAAGGATGACAATGGAATTTGACTGCACATGTATGAAATAGAATATATGGTAAGGAGATGGCTGCATTACAGTTTTTGAGATTATAATACAGTTGTGCTATGTCCTCCTGTGCATTCTTAATCCTACTATGGCAAGGTATTAGGTGGACGATCAAGCGGTAAACATGTACATTGGCCGACAATTTAATTATGTGTGCCCCCAATTGAAGAATGCAATCTGCATGATATGAAGCAGTGTGACCGAGCTCCAGCTTCGGTTAAGAGATGATTAGGGGATGACCATGCAGGTACACATGGGTCTCACAGTATGGTAAACGAACAAGGAACTGTCGAAGATATACAGTGCAGTGAAGGTTGAAATTGTTTATCAAATCAATGTCTTAACAATGTATATGTATTTTTACTTCTCTGTTCTTCTTCTTATAACACTATAAATAGGAGACGGGTGCATGGATAGCCTCGGACATTGCACTCAGTATTGCACTTACAGCTTCATGGATCTTGAAACAAAGAGAATAGTAGCTTTGGAAGTTGTTGATAAGTGTGAAACACAATTGAAATCAACCGCGATGGAAAGAGAAGGATTCCTGAGAGCAATGAAGACACTGCTAGACAACGGAGTTGACATAGCTGAAATAGTCACTGATGCACACTCGTAGATCACCGCTTTGATGAGTTAGTACAGGTTACATTTAAACAATCATGCTTTCTTTGTATGCCACTGCAGAAATGTGATTTTTATCTTTTATCCTTCAGAGAAATCTTTCCCAAGCATTAAACACTCCTTTGATATGTGGCATGGGGCAAAGAATCTCAGGAAAAGACTTCCTGCAGTAAGTATGGGGTTCTGGGGACCTTCCCTCACAGCAAGGATAGATACTAATTTGACTTGGTTAAGATATGGGAAGGGGGAGCCAGCAGGGATAGGATGAGGGTGGAGATTGGTATCACTAAATGATAGGAGCATGTGGAACAAGATGGCTGGTTTGCAAGCATTTATGACAGATGGTAGGTGGACATTGCAGCCATGGGATGATGGTAATCTTTGTTTAACTGTAATACACTGTCTTACAATTAGATTGGGAAAATGTCCCAAGTCAGCTACCAAGTAATCGGACGTCACGTGACTGTATAATGTGCTGTGTCCTAGTAGCTTGAAGAATGTTGGAAATATGCGTTTACAGTGCATCGTGTGTTTCCACATGTTCTTCACATATTAGGATGCAGAAACAGCAACCGGTCATATTACAACCTTTCATAATTAATTACTACAGGCTAGTCAGCAGAAGGACTGTAAGATCATTGCAACATGGTGCACTGACATCACAAACCACTTTTGGTTCTGTTGCAAAGAGGTAAACAGTGTACCTGAGTTTATGGTAAGTAACGTTATGACAAGCTCTAGTTTTAGAATGCAATGTTGTATACTTTGATAGGTTTTAAGACAGTGTTGTTGTTCTTATGTAAGTTTCATAATGTTAAAGGGAATGTGGAATTCGATATTGCACCACGTAGTGAAGGAACATACATGGAAAGAGGTAAATGGATTAGGTGACGCAGCATGTCTACATGGTCCTCTGCAAGATGATAGACAGAAAGAATGGTTAGTTAAAAGCTCCACTGCCCACAAAGAGCTTCATAAGACTATTTTTGATAAGAGATTCACTTCTACTATTCCATATTATTTGAACTTCAGGTTAAGTGATTGTGTTACTTGTAAGTGGAAGAGAAGTGTATAGTGTCAGTCATTTCACATTTTGATTTTTTTTTTGACACAAGATATTAACAGAATTGGATTGTTCTCATCTCAATGGGCACATCTTAGTAATTTTTTGAAATCACACAGTGCCATGCGCAACTCACACCCATACTGTTGCTTCATCTGTTAAAGTCCACATCAGAGCTTGAACAGTTTCATCAACATCTGTTGATGCATGCTTTCAGACGTTCTGCATACACTTATCCCATGTACAGAACCCGCTGTATTCCTACTGCAACAGATTACAATAACCATCTGGATCATGAAACCATGTGCAACCAGAAAGGAGCTGTCATGTGAGTGTGGTAGATTTTATATACTGGTTTGATAAGGAACTTTCATGCTTATGTAATCAATATACCCCTTCTGATTTTAAACCAGCATTCTTAAACTGTTGGTGGAAGAACTGTTTTATTAAAAATCTCCATATAAATGAGGACAACATTCAAAAAGTATTCTTTTAATCCTCTTCTTTTGGGACAAGTTTTATAATAGCAATAAGACTCTTCCATAATCACCCCCTAAGGGTAATATGGCACTCGGCCACACCTCATGCCACATTACACCCATACGGGGTGATTAACAGACTGTTAAATTAACTCCTGGTCATGCCTTATTGCTTAAATGTCTGAATCTTGCCTCAGTACAGTTATCACAAGGATCTCAGAAATGCTGCAATCAGATTGGTTGTAAGGATCCTAGCCTTTCATTAATCCATGTTACACTGTCATGTACAACCTGATCATCATGGTACATGGATTCTTCCTGTCACTATTCCATTCTGTATCACTGCGAAATGACTGTAATGCTGTACTGTAAGGTTTGTACCATCATTATTAAGCTACTGGTGTAAGAAATATTTTATGGTGTATGGTGGAATGCGGTTCTGTATGGAAATTCATACACAGCAAAAAGTTGTTCTGCTTCAGTAGTGATGTCCTCACTAACGCAGAATGACTTTTCATTCTGTGTTAGTAAAGACATCACAATGCAATCACCCCCACCAGCACTGTTCGTAGGACATGGGGTGATTGGCGACTCCTGTGCGTGAGGCGGCCTGTGGGCTGGAGAGACCAGGAGTGTGGGTCTTGAGTAACAGACAGAAAAATGGATGTGATCCTGTTTTGGGGCACCATACACTATATAGAACAGTGTATGACCTCCCAAACAACTCATTTTTTTTATGACAGCAGAGGGACCTCTCAAGCCTCGCCTTGTTGTGTATGAGAGGCCAGGCACTATCCTATATAGTAAAAATCTCCTTCTAACTGAGAAAAACATTCAAAGAGTATACTTTTAACACTGTAAGTTTGATCTAATTTTTTAATAGCAATAAGGCATGACCAGGGGCTAAATTAACAGTCAGCCAATCTAAACCCTGGTCATGCCTTGCAACAAAAAATTGGGAAGATGGACCGCTGTGGCAAAGAAGAGTCAAAAACAGTATGGATATGTGAGGGACCTAATGGACAATATTTTTTTAATGTCGTGTACAGCGACGAGGAAATGTAAGTCAAGTGAAGGAACTGGAACTGACTGATCCAAGATGAATTTCAAAAAGTATTGCACCCGTCCAACCACCAACAAGAAGTGACATAGTGGCACAGCATGTGTCTCGCTTCTAAAAAGATGTAAAGCTAACTAGTTGCTGAGTTGGCTGAAAAATTCGTAACTATCTATCAAGAGCCATTCCTTTCCATTTACATGAATTACAACCTTTTAAAAGCATCTGATACTGAGGAAGTGACCATTAAGTTCGCACAGAACTGACAACCACCATAGGTACCGTGTTGTTATGGTACCTAGTGACAAACTGAGCTACACGGACTTTTAGAAAGTTATTCAATGTAACAAACCATTTTCAATCAAATTACATTTTTCGTTTGTGATCTGAAGAGGAATATCTGTTCTTTTCAGTGTAAGCCTAATTAAAATATACCTGTTGCAACATATGAATTAATTGCATTTGACATTCATAAAGTATAAGTGCTTTTGGTATGGTTTCACTGCAATCAAAGTAATTATTATTTTACTGTTTCAGAATCAGCAATTTCTATATTTTATAATAAAGTTTTACCTGATTTCCTGTCACTCAGACACACTGATTCATTACATGGACTACTGTAATGCAGTGTACTGACATTCAATATCAGTCAATGCATGAAATGTCAGCAATGAGATATCACTGTGTGCTGGTGTTATTGGATTACACACACGCTCCCATGAATAGTGAAACATGAGTCTGCAGGTCTACTGTGCTCAACCCATACCTCTCAACTGTCCCTGATTTTCAGGAATGTCCCTGATTTTGCCTCACAATTTTACTCTGTCCCTCCTAAAAATTGTGTTTCCGTGACCAAACAGTGAGGGTTGTAAGCACAAAATAATGCCAAACATTGAAGTTACAGACTTGTTCTTCCTTAGAAAATGCATTTTACACTAAGCCCCTTATTCTGCCAGCTTCCTGAGTGGATATCAACAATTTTGAAGAAGTGTCCCTGATTTTGGTAATTTGTCCCTGATTTTTTTAAGCCTTGTCCCTGATTTATGAGGCAGGAGGTTGAGAGGTATGGCTCAACCTCCGTGTGTGTGTTTGTCAATATCAACAGCACATAACTATATCTTGTATATCTTATTGCTCATTCTAAATGGGCCATAAACGTGTGTTAGGAAGAGAAAACATTTTTTTAAACATTTTAAAATCCACAGTAAATGTATGATACTGTTGCTAAGAATGCAGAAAATGAATGGAGACACACTTTTTGCACAGAATGCATAACTTTATTAAATTACCTGTTTTAAAAAATAAGTGCCAAGCCAGAACATTGTTTGAAAAAAAGGTTTAGTCTATATAATGTACTTTATAATCAACAGAAGTAATACAGATATTCAAATCGATGAAGTGTTACATGTGTGAATCTTACGGGCACCAGAAACAGTACCGCAAAATGGGCTTCATTAATATTCAGATTTGCATAACCCTACTATGAAAACCCATTTGACATAACTTTTTTTTACTAAATTGACTGATTATGATATGTCTACCCCTGGCTGGAATATCGCCCGATCATTGTAATATGTATTTTTTATTAAACATGTAATTAAACAACAGAAACCTTTAATAAGGACGCAAGAGTACACGGAATATACAAATGGGGTGGAAGACAAGCTGGAGAAGAGCAGGCTGGCAATGGGTAGGGCAGGAAACGCATGGGCAGTGGGGTTGAAGGGGAGGGGAGAAGACTCAGGGCAGGGAGAAGGATGGGAGGGGCACTGCTATGGGGTTGTAGGTAATAGATGCTCAAATTAGGCAATGGAGGAGGTAGGGGAGGGGCTGGAGATCAGCAGGAGTGGGGGGGAGATTAATAGGGAAAGCCCAATAGACAGAAGTTAGGCTGGTGAGGTGATTAAGGGGGATGGGAGGAGCTGGACAGAGACAGTGAGTGGGGCAGAAATGGGGAGGCAGTCGCAGGAGGCACAGAGAGTGCAGCTGGAGAGTGTAAGGGGCAGGGCAGTATGAACTCTGGAGAACAGGAAAGGTTAAAAGAGAAGAGAGGAGGTAAGGGACATGAATGGGAGGTACTTGTGCTGGGGGATTCTATATTGAAAGGGGTCAGATGGGGTGGAAGGGGGAAGACACAGTCATATTTGGGTTGAAGCTATTCCTGGCTTGGGCGTGGGAAGGGCAGGGCAGGCACTGCTCAAGTGCGCATCGAGGGGGTGGAAGAAACTGCAAATAGCGTTGCATGTGGGTACAAATGATTCGGCGGGTGAGAGTGTAGAAGTGATGAAAGGGAGGTTCGAGGAATTGGGCAGGCAGTGTGAGGGGGTTGGGGAGTCAGTGGATGCTGAAGAAGATGGTGTAGGTCTTGGCCGAGCCACTGGCAGATCTGTTCAACACCTCCCTGGAAACGGGGTGTGCGCCTCAGGACTGGAGGGTGGCCCATGTGGTGCCCGTAGACAAGAATAGAATAGAAACCATTGAAGGGGGACCTAGCAAAACTAGAGACATGGTCAGAGAAGTGGCAGCAAGGAATCAATGTGAAGAAGTGTAAGGTTATGCATTTCGGGCAAAAGAAAACATAGGAGGGACTACTAGTTGGGTGGGGGGCTGGGGATCACTGAGGAGAAGGAACTTAGGGTGTTGGTAACTGGGTGCAAATACTTCAGGGTAAATAAACCTAGCACTGAGGGGGTATTTAAACTGAGGAATGGTAGGGAGACGAGGGGGCACAAACAAAGATTGGAGAAGGGACATTTTAAGAGGGAGATGAGGAGGCACTACTTCACTGAGAGGGTGGTGTCTAACAAGACTGCACTACTGATGAGGGTTGCAACATGTAAGACAGTTGGAAGTTTTAAGAAGGAGTGGGACAAAGCAAAAGGAAAGGTGTGGGGGAAGGGTCTGGGACAGATATGGGCGGGACAGTGGGAGAGGAGGCTGGGACAGCTGCAATCATGGGTGCTAGCTGCACAATTGGGCAGACTTCGATAGACCAATTGGTCTGTTCTACTGGCAGAGTTGTATGTTCATATGTTTGTAAAGGTATCAACATGACCCCCACATCATGAAGCATGGATACAGTTCATTCACATTAACTTCTCGAGCACAAAATGTAATAAGTATTATGAAAAAAAAAATTAATATGCTGTGACTGTTATCACAACTGTGTATAACAGAGTTTGTAACATCCTGATCACAAACCTCACAATAACATATAAAACTCATTAGCCCAATCTAGAAGGTTTGAAGCCTGTGTACTGGCCTGAAGGGTCCTGGAACACGTCCCTTATCCTCCACACTGTACAACTGGGAATTACAATCCTATTTCCCTGTCCCAAACAATGGTATCTCCATAACACATACTGCCTGTAAGCTGCATGTCTATGAGCTTGGTTGATGTCATTTTCGGATACCAGAGCGAATATTTCTTGATGATACAAAATAGCCATTTGCAGTAGACCTGGATCCAGTATGTATTGGTCCATTTCCTAAGTAAAAAAAAAAACTTTTATATATTTTGAAACAAAAACCAGTTATTTGTAATCACATTCTACATTTTTGTACCACCTGAGAAGGCTGTTAGCCCACCATAACACACCCACTGCAATGCCATATTGTGATTATGAAATTGGTAATTGTTAGTATATTTTATGTCTTTTTAAAACTTATTACTTTTAGCAGGGCCATTGTGCTGGAATAACGGCCCTGCTGAAAGCTATGTTTGGCTAATTAGGAGTCAGCATTCTTTCTACTCATTTCATAATGTAGTCTGGGAAGCTGACAGGAGGTGCGGTGATACAGTGACGCTGAATAAGGAACATTGGTGGGACTCTGGTTGATCAGTAAATAAAGCACAATCAGAAGCAAGACTGTCAAGACAGTAAATGGATAATTCTGTTGAGAAGTTTAAAAAAAGTATGGTGAAATGTGTTTGTGTATGTGACTCTGCGCATTCGATGCCGGATTTGCCATATTAGCAGCGGTTACAATTATGGTGGATCAGTGTTCTACAAAATAATTTAACAGTGGTGGGGAACTTATTTTTAAAAATCAATGCTCATGTGAAGTGGCTCCACAAGTATGTTAATTAAGGTTAACGTAAGGCTACTAGAATCTCAACAGCCAATCACAGCTCTGTTTCCCAGGCCCTTTTAATAATATATAATAGTATATAAATGGTACTGTATATACTGGATATAAACGATACAGGATAGACAGGGTAGTCAGGAAGATGAGAGGGGTTGAAGTTTAGGAAGTGGGATACCACTTATAACAGCATATGTGGTATGCCTCGGCCTCTCCCTGGTCAAAACACCATTGTCTGCTCCATGCGGATCTGAACTGGCTGCCCCCCTCTGAGGCTCGTACTCTCGCTCTTGGATCACTGACCAACAAAGTCATTAGAACCAACATCCCAGTCTCGCTGGCCTCCCTATTAACTCCACTACCCCCCTCCCATGGCCTCCACTCATCTAATAAAGCATTGCTGAAAATACCAAGATGTAAATCAAACGAAGGCACCCTTGTCTTTTCTCACTCAGCAGCCAAGCTCTGGAACTCCCTGCCTCTTCAGGTTCACCTAGCCCCTAATCATGCCCAATTTAAAAGTAATTTTCACTCCTTCCTCTTTAGCCAGGTCTCCTGTACCTGCTTCAAACCTCTGTGAACCTGTTATCTGACTTCCTCTCCCTCACATCCCCAACTGCTGCATATTACTCACTAGCTAGCTCTTCTAGCTCAGACTATAAGTACTTATGTTGTATGTTTTGTATTTGTTTCTAAATGCCCTTTAACCCAGTGGTCTGATAGAAAGAGTGTGGTATAGTCACGAATTGCAAGTTACTGATATGCCTATTTTGTCATGCATATTTGCTACTTGTGAAATCCTTGGGTCATTGATGATTTCAATATAGTCTAAATGTATGCATTCTTTACTGCTGTATTCCCTACCTATTATCAACTAAGTCTGAAAATCATGTATTGCTATCCCTGATTAGGCAAAATGTGTGTATTGTAAATGTCTGTATTCCCTAAGTATTTCTACCCACTGTAATCTCCTGGGTCGTGCCTGAAAATAGTCATGTCTTGGCTATGGTGCTTATCTGGTTAACAAAAAATAAATAAATAAATAAATAAATATCAGGGACGGAATAGCTTGCATGATGGAGGAGGTAGTCGATCATTAATGAAGGAATACTGATTGCCACAGATGAGCTACATACATACTGGGGAAACAATGGTTACTAACTAGTCATGTATTGCAATTTAGAGTTTTGAAAACAAGGCCATGCAGCTATTATATTTCATAATGTACGGCTGATGATGTTTTCTGGACTGTGTCCACAACACAATTTTTCAGTCTCAGTTGGGCATCTGTTTGCAGTGACTACAGACACACCAATCTGGGATTTGTGGATTGTTAGGCTTCTTCCTATCACCTCCTGGTTGCTCTTCTTGAACTTCAATTATGTTGAAGACCAATCCGGGTTGCTGAAGGGCAGTCTGAATCAAAAAGTCACGTGCCTGACCATGGCTCAAATTATGTATTAGACGCTATTCAAAAATGAAAAAAAAAATGGTGGTTAACATTCAGCATTAACGTACATGTATAACAAGTACACGTTCACTCTGCATTCACATATATCGTGATACTGGTATTGTTCACGAACCATGATGATGCACATGAAACAATGTGGAGGGATTAGATGATACGGCAAGAAAGGTCCATGGAAAGTTGATGAACATAACAGAAAGGAAAAAGAGTGATGGGTGATGCACTAGAGAGGGCGATCAGATGGAGAACTAAAAATAGTTCTACTGATTGGATACTCAATAGTGAGAGCATGAGGGGAGATGGGGAAGAGGGAAGGAAAAAGGGTGGGGATAGAGACACGGAAATACCTGGACAGATCCGAAGGGCCTGCAGGAATGATATGGCATTCACCCCATGGTACAGAGAGAGCCAACAGAAATCCTGGCAGGACCCTTGTTAGACATAGTCAGTGTCTCACTGGACTCAGGAAGTGGACATCAGGACTGGAGGATGGCTTGCCTGGTACCTCTATATAAGATCAGTTTTTTGAAGACAACACCAAAATGGTAGAAATAGTGGATGACCTAGAATGATGGCATGGGTTGCAGGATGATCTGTCAGCTTTGTACCCAATTGTACTTGGACACCTGACAGTTGGAGTTCAATATAAACAAGTGAAAGGTGTTGCATTCCGGGAAACACAACTCAATAAGGAGTTACAAGCTGGCGGGGAAGGGGGGTGCAGCTATCTGTGACAGAGGAGGAGAAGGATCTGGGGGTTAATTATACCGGACTAACTAAACAACTCAACACAATGCAGGAAGGCAGCTGCAAAGGCAAACAAGATGCTGGGTTGTATTGCCAGGTGTATATCTTCAAGGACAGGGGAGGTGATCCTGCCATTGTATAGGTCCAGGGTAAGGACACATCTGGGGCCCGATTTAATGGTATGACGCCTGGTGCAAGGCAAGTTATGCTGCACCAGCTGGTGCAACCTGCACCTTACATCATGCATAATGCCAGTTGGCATTCCAGAAGGCTCCTTACGCCGTGTCGACTGCGGGGTGCACCACCTATGGGTTACACCTGCCCACTATGCCACAACCAACAACGGCATGGCGCAAGTGCGGGTTAAGGCAGCAATGGTGCCCTATTCCAGGAGGGTGGCTGACGTAACCCTTTAATGCAATTCCGACAGGGATACTAAACTGAAATCTTATTTACAGGTGTGACCTGACAGTATAAGGAAGTTACATGACTTGCTCAGTGTCACACAGTATACATGTGGGGATGTGGGATTCAAATCCAGGTCTCCATGTTTGCAGCTCAGAGTTGTAAAGCACTGTGCTACACTGCCTCCACATCCACCATACTCATTTTTTTGGAATGGACTTCACCCTGTCATTGTCCTTATGAAGATGTGGACTCTATAATCATGCAGACTGTGCAAAGATTCAGTGTATGTCGGGATTTGCAAAACCACATCCACCAGTACATGTCTAAATGATTAAGTAAATTCATGAGGGATATGTAAAATGTAGCAAAATGATACAAATGGCATCATCTATGATCTTTAGGCCAGGAAGTTAATTTCACCCTTAAAAATACTGTACATTTTCATAATCAGTTCAGAGGCATACTTCTTTAGCCTGGTATTCAATATGTCACATATTCATATGGAAGGACTATTTTATTAGAAAAGTCATACGCAACAATGTTTTTAATTAATATTTTTTTAGTACACATATTTTTTACTGTGTCCAGTTCATAAGCGCAATAGTAACCTATATGGTGTGCGGTACTGTGCTATATCGGATCTTCCAGGGACTATAATGCCCATCGCCTGATGCGTCAGGCCTTGTTAAACCATTTGGGCAGTCCAGGGTACCACAATACCGCACACCCTGTCAGGTACTATTGTTTTTGTAGAGACTGCTGATTTATGCTGTAGCTTAATTCTGAATCCTTTCTTACTTTTAAAAAGTGAAAACAGTAATGCCCACCATGTCGGTGTAAACTCACCAAACAATATTTTCTTACACGACTGATCAACTCTCACTGCATCTTTCCTGACATTGTGAACACACCAGCACTATGTATCCACTTAGGGAGTAGTCAGAGAAGATATGACTATTGCATCTTCACTATCTGCACTGTGTGGGGGTGTTCTAATGTTCAAGAAGTATACAGTAACAGTATATCAAATAACTGCAAAAAACACAAGACTATGTATTACTACACTGTTGGCAAGAATTCCAGTTATACTAATAAAGGAGGCAGATAGAACAACCAGCATCATCAATGAGTTTTACAAAGTGTTAGATGTCATACCAGGTGGGATTTCAAACATAAAATCCTTACAATTCAAATAGGTTTGCCTATGTGCTTTTTTAACACTTCCTGAAACCAGACCAAGCACAAACCTGAAGAGTTTGCATACGAGCAAGCTTCCTTTCTTCCTAAGTAGTGTAAGCTCTTCTGTGATCAGACAGATAGTTACGTCGACCTCTAATTGTACCTCTTGTGCGAAGAAGTGCACATCTAGAGATTGCAGAACTTCCAGTTGCAACTTCAGACACTGTAAATTCTTCATGACTGCCCATGCCAAGACGATGTCGACACTGAGACCCCCTTCTACCTCTTCGCCCTCTACTATGCCCACGGTGAACTGTTACTACACTGTCCAAGCATCCAGATGAACTCTAGGAAAGAAGAACAATAGTCAAATTATTAGCATCAATTGAACATAACAAAAAACTGTCAAGACATATATACCATAAAGCATTTCATAAGATGATACCTGTAAGTACTCATGCACTCCAAAATGATATATGTACAGGGACTGCCAGATGCTCTCAGGTCATACAATACATATAACTATATGCTTACTGTGGATTACACGGACGTGCGCATTTTAAGCCAAAAATGCAACAAGGCCTCATTTGTTGAAGCAACATGAGGCAAAAGCAGTACATTGCATTCAGAAATTAACATGTTTAACTAATACCCTCTATCACCATGGCTTAACAATACAGATCCAAGTTGCGGGGGGGGGGCGCTGTGGAACCCGAGCCGGTGGCAGCAAGATTTCTTAGCTCCTCGGAGACTCAGTATAAAACTTAAAATTTACCAATCTGAGGCATTTAATAGTTGAAAAGACACTTATTACTAGAATCAGGAAGCTCAGAAATATAAAAATGGGCAATCCTCGTAAGGATCGTACTGGTGCATCGGGGGGAAAACCTTCAAGTTCTACACAACATGTGTGAGCTGGCATGGACACCCAGGCCTCCTATCAGCCTTCGCCTGACTCTGAAGAAACCATGGCATTAATCGGGCTAAAGTTACAGAGAATAATTTTGTCTGTTTCTGACCTGAGCGCCAAGATAGACTCTTTCAATGCTAGAATTAATGTCATGGAAAAAACAGTCGAGACTATTCAGACAGAAATGGTTGAAGTAAAACGGAGTAGTGACTCAACGTCTGCAGCTACTAGCCTCCTAATAAAGGAGAACTCTCATCTTAGAGCCAAATTGGAGACAATTGAGAATCAAAATCGTTCGTCTCACGTCCGGATTCTCGGTTTGCCCGAAGGGATCGAGGGAGATCACCCTCTCATGTTCCTACAGGACTGGTTCCGAGAAAAGTTAATGCTGGAGGATCAGACAACCAGCTTCAATCTACAAAAAGCTTATCGATTTACTCCCCGGGGATACCGGGAGGACTCTGAAGCCCCACGTACCTTGCTAGTGATAACGGATGGAATTGGAACGAGAGATACAATTCTTAGACTGGCGAGACAAGCTAGCCCGATTATGCAAGATGACTGCTCGGTCTATATCTTTCCAGACATAAGTTATGCTACTCGGGAGAGGCACAAATGCTTTGAAGGGGTGCGCAAGAAACTCCGGGAGGCCTCAATCACCCACACGGTAGTATTTCCAGCTCGCCTCAGAGTGGTCTTCGAGGGTAAAGTTTGGATGTTTTCAGACCCTAGAGAAGCAGGCAAGTGGGCTTCTCGATTTGTAGAAAAGTGGAGGAAGCATTTAAGAAGTAATGGCACAGAAGATAGTGATATGGAGGAGGCTGAGGGAGACTGACTCTGATAAATTATATGTTTATTTCCCCCTGACTGATGTAACTAAATAACGGGGATATGGCTGGATCCCTAAATGCTGATTCTGATATAACTTGATTTAGGATATTGTATTTTAAGTTAAGACTAAGTAAAAGTCTGTAAAAATTTATCTTAAGTTATTAGACCCATGATCAACAGGTTTACAGAAATATAGCAAGATTGAACATGCGTGTTGTTACCAGTAGATTAAGACGGTTGAAGCAAAAACTTATGTTAAAGTTATTTGGAGGGTAACTCAGCCCTGATTATTTGTTATGTCTGGGCTTAGTATTGCTATTTTATGCCTTAGTGGTACTGTTATATGCTGCCAAATATTTGTTTACTGGTACGTTTTAAACTTAAAGGGATATAGAGCGACGCCACAACTCCCAAGGGGGAGGTGAAATACTGGACTTCTAACATTGACTTTAGTACACGAATTAGTCGCTCTGCTCATGGGCTACTTTAACAGCCTTAGATCTTGATAGATAATAGCAATAATGTACATTTAGTTAACCCCTCACATGAGGTATCAAAATATTCAGGATGCACCTATCCTTGCATTAAGGAGTTGTTAAACTCTCTGTGGATTGGAATGATGTACGAGGTTTGTCTTGAATATGGACTGAACATATGTTGTAAAACAGATGAAACTAAAAAATAAAGTATAACAAAAAAAAAATACAGATCCAAGTTGAAGGGGTGTGCACAGTTTCACATTGTTTAATAGGCAGGAAAATGGGCAGACTAAGTGGGCCAAGCAGTTCTTATCTGACATCAAAGTCAATGTTTCAATATTTATATTTAGTAATCCCCCCCCCCCCAGCAATTCCCCATGTACCTAGGGATGAGAAATACAAGTCCATTCTGATCTGGCAATTACCTTACAGGGCTACAATGTTTTCAGACTGGACCGTGTCTCTAAAAGGGGAGGAGGCTGTGCCATCTTCATTAAGGATAATCTCCTGGAGCATCTTGTTCCAACCCCTGTCCCTGCCTCCTCGGCCCAGCTCTACCCATTAAAATTCTTCTAGGTCCCAATCAAAAAGCCCTCACCATCATCTCTGTATATATTCCACCTCGAGATCAAGATCTTGGCATCAAAGAAGTTCTTAACTTCGTCAGCTCCCAACCTTCTGGCTCTGAACACATTCTGCTTGGTGATTTCAATATAAACTGGCTCGCATCTGATGTCTACACTCATAAGGATGCCCTTGCAGCTGCCAACCTGTCACAATTGGTCACCACATCAACTCGGATAAATTACAAAACTGGCACCAGTACCCTGCTTGACTGGGTTCTCACCAATCACCCTACCAGGATCTCATACCTCCATTCTCCCAGACTCTCTCAGTGACCACTCCCTGGTTATATGTGAATGGTCTAATAAATTTCTAAAGCCACCCCCTATAATCATTACCAGCAGAGTCCTCCCCCATGGTCAACTTACCCATCTCAAACAGTACTTATCCTTGCAAGACTGGCTGCCCATCTACAAGGCGACGGATGTTAACCTTGCCCTCAGCTACTTCATCACCATCTTCAATAAGGCCTGCGACCTCTTTGCTCCTTCAAAAAAATGGAAAACAAAGGCCCTCTGCAACCCTTGGATAACTACGGAGCTCCTTTCCCAGCTGAAATCTAGGGACCACCTGTGGGCAGTGGCTAAAGCCACAGGCAAACAATCTGACATTTAAAAATACAAACATGCCTGTAATGCCTGCACAAAATCCATTTGTCTCACAAAATGCTCATATTATAAGGACATCCTCACCAACACCTGGGGAAATGGTGGTGCTTTCTGGGACAATATCAAGGACATTACTGGGAAACAATCAAAGTCCCCTCCGGCCATGTTAATTGTTGAAGGATCCACTACCGTTGATCCCATGGTCATTGCAAATACCTTTAACATAGCTTTTACTGACCTCAGTACTGTTCTACCACCTGATTTCTTCACAGTCAGTCACACCCCCTCTAACTCACCCTGCCCTCTGTCAAACCACCCTCATTTCTACTTCAGGGAGATTAAGATGAATGAAGCTTGCCGCCACATTGCCTCAGCCAACTCCACTTCCAGAATCAGCAGTGACACCCTGGACCTTAAGCTGCTATCATTTACACTTGACGAGGTCCTCAGTCCCCTAACTAAAATTCTTAACCTCTCTCTCCACACCAGTACATTCCCTGAAATATGGAAAACTGCCACTGTGACCCTGGTCCACAAAACTGGGGATAAGACCTGCCACTCTAACTACCGTCCGATCTCCATATTGCCACCACTATCCAAGGCCCTAGAGTGTATTGTTGTGGACCAGCTCACTGATTATTTGGACAAATATAATATTCTGTGCACACAACAGCATGGTTTTAGAAAAGGGCATAGTACCACCACTGCCCTACTTGAATTTACCGCTGCAGTGCATAGTTCCCTTGATAAAAGACTTCTCACAGGGGCTGTCTTCATCGACCTCTCAAAGGCTTTTGACACGGTCCATCATTGGCTGCTGTATGACCAACTTCTCCTTGCTGGCCTCGCACTGGACTCAGCCCACTGGTTCAGAAGCTACCTTGACAACCGCTCTCAAAGAGTAAAAATTGCCAATGCTATCTCGGACACCTTGCCTGCCACTCCGGAGTACCTCAGGGGTCCATACTGGGCTCTCTCCTTTTCAGCTTCTTTTTAAACTCCCTACCACAATCCTGCTCAGAACAAATCATCCCGTATGCGGATGATGCTGTTGTCTTTTCTACGCACAAGGACCTTTCACCATTACAACACAGCCTCCAACTCAGATTCAGTGCCGTTGAAACATGGTTCTCCAATCACAAACTAGTCCTCAATCACAAGAAAACCAAGTCCTTGCTATTCTGCAGTTCACATAACCGTTACAAGCAACACGCCCTTGCTATCTCCACCAAGCAGGTGACTGTCCTTGAACAAGTTTACTCTTTCAAATACCTAGGGATTCTGCTTGACCCCAATCTCTCCTATACGGCTCACATTGACAACGTGGCTAAAGCTGCCAGCACATGCCTTGGATTACTGTACAAGCACAGGCAGCACCTCACCCCAGAGGCCCTAAAGATTGCCGTCCAGAGCTCTGTGGTGTCAATTATTGATTATGGCCTCATTATCTATGGCTCCGCCATGACATCCGCTCTCTGATGTATAACAACTGCTCTTAACAAAGCATGCAGACTCACAACTGGTGCCCACCACCTCACCCACACCTGTGCCCTTTGTAAACAATCTGGATGGCTCCAGCTCTCCAACCATATAAAGTATCTCACATGTGCTATGGTGGGAAAAATCAACCTTGGCCTTACACCCCCTGGTGTTACTGCCTTGTTACATCAAAACACCAACCGACGGAACACCAGGAGCTCCACAACCCAGATTTTACAAGTTCCTCGCTGTTGAACTATGCAGGACCAATGCTCCTTCACCTATAGGGCTCCTCTATGGATGAATGGTCTCAGCCACACCATCTCCTCTGCCTCAACACTAGGTCTGTTCAGAACCAGGCTCCGGGCCCATCTCATTGCCTCTCGCTCCTGTGACTGCCTCTCCTAGCTGATGACCTACCCAGCTTTAATCCTAACTTATATACTGCTTAACCCCAGGCCCCCCCAGTCCCCCTCCCCCAGCTCCTGAGGTGCCACTTCAAATCTCAGGTCTTCATGCCACCTCATTAGTCTCTCCTTGACCCATTACAGCACTTATCCACCCCACCCTGCCCCTTTTCTTTGTATCACTCTTACCATTTATTTTCGACAAATGCCTCTGGCTGCATCTTCATCCTCCCTCTCTCCTCTCATCCCTGTTTCTCTGCCACCCCCGGGTGCCTGAAACTACCCATTCCTTGTGGGCATATGTGTCCTAGCTGTGTTCACCATCTTACTATAGCTGCCTCTGTTAACTACCTACGCTTCTCCTTATCCTCTACCCCTTACTCTTCCTATAATTGACCCCTTTCAATAGCACTGTTCTACATGAATTGTTTACTGTTATTTCACTGTTGCTTCCTTGTTGTTTGTTATTTCTGACGTGGAACCTTTGTAAAACAGCTTTGGCTCAAAGGTACTTGTAATCCTAGAATAAATAAATAAATAAAAATAAAATAAATTTTGACAGGGTGTTCACTTTTCTATGTTTAGCTAATACCCCCTATCACCATGTCTGTAAAATACAGATCCATGCTAAAGGGGTGTACATGGTTTTATATTTAGCCATACCCACTGTACCAAGGGACCAAAAATACAGGTACAAGGTGACAGGGTGTGCACGGTTTTATGTTTAACTAATGCCATCTATGGCCATCTCTAAAAGTACAGGTCAATTCTGAAGGTGTGTTTGCACAGTTTCATATGTAGCACTACCTCTATACCAAGGGATGGAAAATACAGGTCAAAGGTGACAAGGTGTGCAGTTTCATATTTACTTATACACTGCATTTTCAGGTCTGGAAACTCCAGGTCCAAGCTGAATGGGTGTACATGGTTTTATATTTAGTAATATATTTCCGCCATTCCCCAGGGATGGAAAGTACATGTCCAGGCTGAAGGGCTGTGCATGGTTTAATATTGAGTAATACCTCCAACCACAGGGTTGGAAAATACAGGTCCAAGCTGACAGGGTGTGCCCAGTTTCATATTTATCAATGCTTCCTATCCCCAGTGCTGGAACATACTGGTCTTAGCTGAATGGGAATACATGGTATCACATTTAGTAATATAGTACCCCCTATTCCCAGGGTTGGAAAAATACAGTTCCAATCTGTAAGGATGTGCACAGTTTCATATTTAAGCAATAAGCCACGAGGGTGTGTGGGTTATCAGGGGATTTACCATGGCTGGAGTGGTTTTCCCATGAGGCACAGCTGAGTAGGTAAATCCGTGCCAGCCATGGTAAATCCTCCGATAACCCAGATCCCCGAGTGGCTTATTACGATTATATCAAGTACTGCTTTTTTTATCATTTTAAAAAAAGCAGTACTTGGTATAATGCTTAAATAAGCTAGTCAGTAGTACAGCAGTGTTTTTGTTTTGTTTTGTTTCCCTGTTGTACGGAGTTGCTGTTTTACAGTCTCCGCTTAGCAGGGAAACAAGATGGCCGTCGCAGTTCCATGATTTTGCCGTTGGATTGCTTTTTTTTCAAGATGCGTCTGACTGGCACCTTTTGTGGTGATAATCAGAGAATTTACAACAGAGGTAAGGTGCCAGCCTGCCATTCTCATTGGTCGGTGTCCGAGGTCCATGGTATAATTAGTAATGCTCCTATAATGAGGGTGGAACATACAGTTCCAAGCCGATGGAGTGTACACAGTTTCATATTTTTTAATACCCCCATCCCAAGTTCTGTTAATATATGTTCAAACTTTATTTATTTATTTTATTAATTGAATTTTGTTGACCCCGTAGGCCCACTGAGACTAGAAGTCCCTTTTTCACGGGCGACCGGGAGGAGGGGGATACAGATGGTAACCAACTGAAACTGAACCAGATTAAGCTGTTGGTGGTATTTCTAGTGAGCTGAAGTGGTGTTCACTGTTTCATACTTGTCTGAGAAATACACTAGGTTGTGAGCATTTGGTATCTCTCATAAACAAAGCCTAAGCTGAGTAACTGTGAGCAGCAAGTGATTTCTCTGAACTGTCACAGAGGTCCGCAGTTCTTCTGTCAATGAATCCATTAGCAGCTGTCAGGGCACCACATTAAAGCAATGGCAGAATATTTAGAAATAATTGTTTTTATTTCCTTCAAGTAAATTGGCTTATTATTGCTAAAGCCTGCACCAACCCTTATTGACTCAGGAGATTTAATGAGTATTTCTTGACAGTGCCAGACAGGTGAAGCCTGATTTCCTGATATTTTTGTCTACACTGTGTCACATTGTACATTTTCCAGTTCAGATTTCCCAAGTTTGATCTAATTATTTAAATATGTGATGTCATGCATGAATATTTATATGACTTCCCTGTATACAGAGAAACTGAGTTTGACAGCAGATAAGGACTGCCAGGCCCATCCAGTCAGCACATTTTCCCTGCAGACCCTACTTGATCTACAGCTCTTTCCCCCTTCCTTTCTATTATGATTCCCTTCTGACCATTCCATGCATTCTTAGATATCACCACTGTTTTTACACCCACCACCTCATCTGAAAGGCTGTTCCTGAAATTCCACCACTCATTCTGTTAAGGAGTACTTCCTCAAATCTCTCCTGAACCTAACCTGTGCAGCTTCATAGCAGTTCCCCTTCCAATGCACCCCAGCATTACACTCGCCCACCCAACTGCCTTGTCTCACTGCCTGGCCTCCTTTACGTTATCAGCTATGAGTACCCCCAGGTATCTTTTCTGCTTGATAGTCATCAATACCACTACGCCCATGTTGTACTCCACCCCTTGGTTTCTGTGTTATAAGTGCATTATTTTGCACCTTTCATGCTACAACCCAGATGCAATACCCTCACCCACTACTCGAGTTTTATCAGGTTGCTATTAATCCTTTCTGCCACCATCCACTCCACAGTGCCCACTGTAGTGAAGATTTTTTTTTATCCCCATAGTCTGTATATCCACCATAGGGAATGGTGGGTTATGCTCCTCGCCCACCAAACACCACCAAAACCATCCACAGTCTCACTAGCTTACCTGGTGGTGCACTATCCCCCCCATTACCCCTATGGCAGGATCAGGATGGGGAGGGCTGTCCTGAACCATGAAGCAGAATTCAGTCATTGCTACAGCTTCAATTGAGTTAGCAAGTGGAGATCTGGTGCATGGGCATCATATGTCCCTTGCCCCGCCATACCATTTTCTGTCACTTTTTTATCACTGGAGCCAGGGACGTGCCATGCTCTGGGCATGGGCACCTGGCCCAATTCCCCATTCTCCCTCTTGACATTATGTCAGCTTCCATTCCTATGTGCTCTGACACCTATCCTCCACTAGGTGTCAACCATCCCCCATTTGGACATCATGTCATATTCCCTTATCTATGCTCTGACACCTGGCCTCCACTAGGTGTCAACCATCCCCCATTTAGACATCATATCATATTCCCTTATCTGTGCTCTGACGCCTGGCCTCCACTAGGTGTCAACCATCCCCCATTTAGACATCATGTCATATTCCCTTATCTGTGCTCTGACACCTGGCCTCCACTAGGTGTCAACTATCCCCCATTTAGGCATCATGTCATATTCCCTTATCTGTGCTCTGACACCTGGCCTCAACTAGGTGTCAACAATGCAGAACAGGACAAATTACCATCCTGAACTGGGATAAAAAGAGATGCTTGACAGCATGCTCAATCCTGCTTCCTCTACATTGGTGACCCCCAGCAACTCAACCTCAGACTAAACACCGGTCCCTGGAGTGACATGAGGTGAGGTGCTTATCAGCACCTCAGTCCTCAGTGCCTACTGACAACTCCTACTGCAGATTTTGGTGTCATCCGCAATCAATCAATCAATCAATCAATCAAAATCTTTATTTATCCAGGCGGGCACCATTGAGCAAGGCTCATTTGCAAGGTGGACCTGTTCATGAATAAATCAAAGTACAGTACAGAAGCAGGTATACAAAAAGCAATAATATACAAGGAAGAAAAAGTATATACAGTGCATACAGTACAGTACAAGGTTGAAATAAATAAATAAAAAAACAGCATTATTTTACAATTGAAGAAGTTAGCAGATGTACAATCAACCATAGGCATACAGGGGTTATAAGCAGAGATCTTTTGAGTGAGGCAGCCGGCAACTACACATATAGGGGAAAGAGACCATGTATGGGGTGGCTGGTTAGAGAGGTAAAGAAGAGGAGGGATATATTACCGACGACTGGGGGAAAAAATTGAGCTAAAACCACAGAAAGTGACGATGGCTGTCGTGTACTTGTTTATTATGATAGTGACGGAGGAGGGGTAGATAATTGGGACACTACTATGGATGGGGTGGGACTTTAGCCTGGCTGGAGTGGACAGGGAAGGGTGGGTGCAGTAGGAAGAGTTAATAGGGAAAGAGTGAGAGCCAGGGGTAGAAACATGGCGAGCGTCAGGATGGAAAGGGGGAGTTGCGGAATTAGTGGGCTAGCGGTGAGGAAAACATTTGCAAGGTGCTTTCATGTAGCGATCATAGAGTGCCTTGAAGATATTCAGGCTAACAGGGCAGCTCAGCTTCAGTTCCTTTGTAAACACGTTCCACAATGTGGGTAAAGAGAAGCTTAAAACAGCTTTGCGAAATGAGTTTTGACCTGTGGAACTTGGAGGGCAGATAGGGAATAGCTCCTTAGAGCATAGGTGCCTAACACACTCTGGGGAATACAATCTGAGACATGTGAGGGTAGCTTGTTGGTCACCGCTCTGAAGGCCCATAGGGCGGTGTTTCTATTCCTTCTATAGTGAAGGGAAGTCCAGCCTAACGATAAGTACAGGGAGCAGTGGTGTGTGGAAAGTGGAAGGCCAGTAATGAACCTGATAGCTCTGTGGTAGAGGGTGTCCAACTTAGCCAGTGCAGAGGCAGTGCAGTGGCTGTAGAGCAGGTCCGCGTAATCTATTAAAGATAGGAAGGTAGCTTGAACCAGTTGAATCTTGGCCTCCTTTGTGAGCAGGTGGTTAATTCTGTAGAACAGTCCAAATCTTTGCCTTAGTTTCTTCTGTAGTTCTTCGAGATGGTTGGTGAAGGAAAGTTTATGATTGAGCCAAACTCCTAGATATTTGAATTTAGCTTCATACTCTAGTGTTTCTCCAAGAACAGTGGTAATTTATGGGATAGCTCCCCCCAGCAGGAATTGCCGCATGCAAGAAGGGGGAGAAGAGCATGGCTTTTGTCTTTTTCACATTGAGCAAAAGCTTTTTGTTTATGAACTGGTATTGTAGAAGGTTAAATTTAACTTGGAGGTCTTCACAGGCTGCTTCTGGTGTGGGACCACTCAAGTACAGTACAGTGTTGTCTGTGAATAAGTGGATGTTGGCTTTTTTGATGGGGTCATTGATGTTGTTAATGTAGACTGCAAAGAGGAGGGGACCAAGGATAGAGCCCTGGGGCATGCCCCTCAGCATAGGCTTTAATGGAGAAAGATCACCTTCAGCTTTAACCTGCTGTTTCCATTCTCCGAGAGACAGACCTTCCCTTCAGGCACCTCTGCAATGTCACTAATGCAGACAATAGTACTGTGTGTATATATAAAGGTGTATGAACACATGCATGAGTGTGAATTTCTGTAAATGTACCACAACAATCCCATATATCTATACATTTTATATATTTATGCAGCCATGGTGCTCCATATACACATCACAAACAATACCCCTACAACCCATTGAACGCACACAGAAATGCAGTACACACACCAGACTGAAACATATGCATCATCACTGGCAATCATTCCAAACATTAAAGTCAAACCAAGTATGTAGGAGACTATTCACTGCAATGCAGTTCTTTGCCAAAACTTACAGCCAGCAATGGTTACCAAGTGCCTGTAGTGTTAACATTTCGTTTTCATGCAACTTTGCCTCACATATTTTACACTGTTTCATTCACGAACATGCAATGATCCCAACAGAGAACAAAATAAAACTATAAATTAGTTAACAGAACACCAACTAGATCCCTGAGAAAAAGCATTTGGATAGAACTGCACATTCTGATTATTATAAGTCACAAAATTACTGCAAGTGAGACATATAAATAAATTCAGATCGGGTAAACCAAGGTGTGGAAGTATGCAGAACTTCAGTGTCACATTACACGATTCACAGGATCCAAATGCCACCTCGCACAGGTAAAATCATCGACAGCTGACAAATAATTAGAAAATCAGCAGGCTACATTGAACACACAAAAGTCATGGACCCAAAATTCATAATATTACATCTGACAACATAATCATACACATTACACAATACAGTATACACACCTCACGACAATGATACAAATCCAGACATTGCCTAGACAGCTTGCATTCAACATCACACTCATTCACACACATTCAATTTGAAAGCACTTGCGTAAAGAGAACCACTGTGGGCTACACTTCATAAAACATAAAACATAAAAAAACCTCTCATTATGCATTGTGTAACACTCCTATAAAAAACACTTTAAGTTATAAATAATCCAGGTTGAATTCATGACACCATCCATTTACAATATGTTACAGATAAACCTGTCACTTGACAAGTAGCTCGAGATCACAATAGATTGTGCTGGCAAATCCAGCTTGCATAACAAAATTTGAGTGTATGTAGGCACGAAAGGGAGCATAGCAAACAGAGGCATCAACTTTTACCTCAGATGATGACATTTCTTTCACAAATATGCCACTTCTACCACTACTAAAAATGTTTTTTTTTGACACTGCTTGATTTTTGACTGACAAGTAAGTGGATTGCGTCAGCTGAGTGCATGCACTACACTTCGTGCGGGTACATGAGAAGTCCAGCGTGAGTGTGCATGACACCATGTCCTTCCATTCATGCTGTTAGACATTTCACTGCAAGTGAGCCGACATGATATTGTAACGTTTGCTGCTTACTCGTTATCGAGAGACTGCGAATATAAACAATTCTAGAGAAGCATTTTTCCACAATTGAATGAAAAAAATGAACCACACAAACCTGTTTCTAAACTACTTTTATTACAGCAAACACAAGGATAATGTTGCAAATAAGCTACAGAAAAAAAAAAAAAAGATTGACAGTGTCCCTTTAAAATGACACTTGAGAAATTTGGTTTTGGAGAAAAATTCCTTAGTTGGGTGAAAACTTTCTACTCAACACCTGATTTATGAGTTGATGTAAATGAGACGGTAACAGATAAACGACATAAAAAGGGGAACACGTCAGGGTAGTCCATTGTCCCTGTTACTGTTTGTGCTCAGTATTCAGCCACTGGCAATGGCAATGTGAGAGTGAATGAAGACATAGAGGGTGTAAGGACAGTAGGGACAGAAAATAAAATAGCCTTAAATGTGGACAATACCTTCATTTTTCTTGGGAACACAGAACACTTGGTCCATTCCCTGAAAGATCTGCTCAGGAAATATAGTGGCCTCTCAGATTTTGAAATTGTGACAAGACAGAATTATAACAAATTAATGGACATCCCAATCAGAAAGTCTCTACACTGTTACTGTACAAATGGGTCTTGACAAAAGTTAGGCATTTAGGGGGTACTCATACCTGTGCAAATCTAGGATTTGGGATGTTACAACTATGGGAAAATAAAATAGGACGCTTTTTAAGACATGCACAGATGGGAACAGCTTTCTTTATCCCTTTCACAGAACACTGAATTAATAACAATAAATCTGCTCCCTAGATTTTTGTTTTTCGACCAGACATTGTCTGTCCTAATACCCAGAGTTGGTTGGAGGTAACTTTGGAAAATGTTATCAAGGTTTATATGGAGTGGCTGTCGCCCTGGAATCAAGTGGGAAGTAATGGGGCGGGCCAAATCAATGGGGAATCTTGACCTCCCTCATTTTCATCAATATTACATGGCTGCACAATTGATCCCAGTATTTGAGATGATGCTTTCTTCCTCTACAGTGGCATGGAAGGCTATGGAGCAATGGAATCTTAGGGAAGGTACTCTAGAAATTTTGCCTTGGACCAATTTAAAACAATCTTCCCCTGAAAGGCATCAATAATGAATGGACTAAATACTCTATTTCCCAGTGGGCTAGGATTAAATAGAAAATACAATTCAGTGATAAGCAGCTGGGGTGGATTCCAATCATTAAGTGCCCTGACCACCATCAAAACTCTATTGATATGGGGTTTAAAAACTGGAATAGGATGAGGCTTCAACTGTTCTGATAGCTTTATAAATCAGGAAAATGTAAAACTTTTGCAGATTTACAGAGGGAATTTCAGCTACCTCCCACTGACCTATTTTGCCGCCTCCCAGTGTGGCACTTCCTAGTTCAAATAGGTAGGAAGGAATGTGTACTGATAGAGCAACCAGAAGCACCTAATATAATTAGAATGTAGACTGTAAAATAGGGAGGAAGGGGACAGATGTCATCCTTATAGTCTGGTTAGTAACATAGGTCACCCAGACTTGGGTAAAATACAAGCAGTGTGGAAAACAGAAGTGGGAGAGATAGGACAACTACCTCCAACAGCTGACCAGTATTCAGGTGGAAGGTGGTGGCAGTGTGCTATTTCATTACGCCTGGCAAATGGAAACACATTAATACCACCAATTCTGATAGATGTTGGAGAGATTGTAGCAGTAAAGGAACCTCATGGCATATATTTTGGGAATGCCCTCATATCTGCCCATTTTGGGAAAAAAGGGACAACCCACACAAAACATATCCCTAAGCATCAATGGAGATATGGGTTTCTATCATCTGATACTGGGTCTGACCCCTAGGGTGCTTAAAACAAAAGATAATAGATCTCTTTATAATTCCCTATGTGGCAGCTACTGGAAAAACCTTTACCAAGTGCTGGCTGTCTCAAGACTGCCCAGATAGTAAAGTATGGTTAAAACTCTGTAAACAAATCCAGATGGTGGAAGGTATTACTGCACTGCTCTGGTTAGCAACAGATACATTTAATTCCCGATTGTTGCCATACTGGAACTGTTTAGAGGTACAAATGGGACCTCTGGTCCTGGAGCAGCTAGTATAATAAGTGGAATAACTAGATTTTTGGGCCAATTAATTGAAACTGTAGTGATAGTACCTGTCAAAGCCATAATCTATACATTGTATAGAACCATGAATGAAGATACACTATGCAAGTTGAGGCCCATGTTGCAGGGCTACTGTTTTGTATCATTGTATAGAGCATTTCAAGAGGCAAAATGTTTTATGACACTGGTTAATCAGTTGAATTGGATAAAAAGACAAATTTATTTTGTTCTTATCTGAATAAAAAGATTGAATTTCAAAAAATAATTTTCACAGCGATTACGGAAACAGCAGCACTGTGAATAGTACAGCACTGCAAGAGAGAGCACAGAATGTGACAAACAAGAGGAAAACCAAAAAAGAAACAGGAGCAGCAAAAACAGAATAAAAGAAATAAAGGACAACCAAGAAAACAAAACACGGGAAAGCAGAAGACAAGCAAAATGAGACAAAACAGAGAGATGTAAGGAGCTCGAAGAACTGGATAGCAGTTATGGTAAAGATAAGGGGAGTGTGAAGACAGAAAATAATCTAGGCATTACAGCTAAAGAGAAAAAGGAAGGATGGAAAAGAATTGAGGTGGCTGGAGTAGTTTAAGCAAACCCTCCAAAATTAATGTCCCCCTTAAATTGTGATAAACTGACCTTTTTGAAAGACCCTTGGGGGATCTTCCTATGATACAAAAGTGAATTTTAAGCCCTGAGAGAGGTTGTCTTCCTTAGCTATAGTACACAGCCTATTGCTGAGTACTCTTCACAACTCACAACAGTGTCTGGCAACCATAACCACCTGCTTCCTGCCCCCAAGCCAGGTGATAATCCACCTCATGTGGGCCACACTGGTGGACTTTGACCAGAAGCTTATCATTTACCATTGTGTCAAAGGCCTTGCTGAAGTCCAAATAGACTATGTCTATGGCCCGGCCACTGTCCACCTACCTGCTCACCCCCTCAAAGAAGGTAATCAGGTTGGTTTGGCATGATCGTGCCTCCAGCATGGATAGAAGGCCAGAAAGGTACGACGCCTGCCACCAGCCAATCGGAATGTGAGCGCCATTTCCTGGCCCCGCTCCGATTGGTCCAAATCTACTCCCTTTGCTTTCACTGTACCTTCAACTAAAACCTGCTTTTCTGTATAGCTGCTGAGTTAAACATTATCTAAAAGTGCATAAAAGAGTGTAATCCTTGAAAAAACTGTGTTATTTTGCCTAAAGCTAAAGTGTTTATAGCCGTTTCTGAATTTTTCTTTCTCGGGAGTCAGACTTGGCACCCAAACTAACTTCTCCCTTTGTCCTGCTAATTTGACCCCCGCAGGTCTGTCTGCTCCTTTGTCCAACAGCCAGCATTTAACTGTGCCCTCTCGCTCTGTTACATCAGCCGGGACCCCCCTCTACAGGGCTCCCCAGCTTCGCTTCAGCCACCGGATGGTCAGCACCACTCAGGCGCCACCTGAGACCTCCAGCATGGATAGAAGGCCAGAAAAGTACAGCACCTGCTGCCAAGTGCAACCCGTGTCAACTTTCCTATCTGCAACCTATACCCCTCTACCACTAGGGGATCTGCAACTAAACACTACTGCTACCAGCTCTCCTAATCACACTCAGCACACCTCCTCACGGTGTTGGCAGCATTCTGTCCAGTCTACAAAAATGACTAGTCTCTGCCCCCTGTTACAGCAGCTCATCCTCCTAGCAGTCCTGTGCCACGGCCAAAGAACAAGATATCACAAGGACCCCCCAACTACCGACAAACCCAGGCGCCAACATTCACTATGAACCATGCTGTGTCACTGGGCACTATATCTTGCTCGCTAAGGGATCCTGGTTCACACACTGGCTCCTGCTACCTCCTCAGGGGATGCTTACACAGGGGACATATAACCTACACCTTGCCCTCAACCTCCGCACTAAACTTGTAGGGCTCTCTGCACCCAACACACATTGCAATTGCAGACAGAACTGCAGCCTTTTCTGTAAAACATGTGGCTACCGGCTTACAGCCTCCCTATTTCTGTTGCTTAGGGCTGGTGATGTGCACCCAAACACTGGCCCAGCTAGGCCACCACACCCCTCCAACCACCCAACACAAGGAACAATCAAGATAGCCTGACTAAACATCCATAGCCTTCCAAGCACATTGGATTACCTACAAGCCTGGACCTCACAGCATAACCCCGATATTCTGTCGGTGGTCGAAACCTGGCTATCACCTAAGATACCAGATAGTGTGGTTGCTCTTCCAGGCTTCACCAGTTTCAGGCTAGACAGGACTACCAAGAGAGGTGGCGGATGTGCAATTTACCTTAAGGACTCCATCAAAGGACACGTCCTCCCCCAGGCTGACCTAGGACTTAACACACAGGCACTAGCCATCAAAGCCCTACTCGGGGCACACAACAAAGCTCTGACTATTATCTCTGTCTACATTCCCCCCAATGAACATAAAAAGGGCTTCAAGGGTATCATGGATTTCATCCGTGGCATGTCCTCCAACTCTGAGATCATAGTCCTAGGTGACCTCAACGTCAGCTAGCTCTACCCTGATGCAGGCCCTTACCGGGATGATATCTCTGCAGTCCACCTCACTCAGCTTGTCTCCACCCCCACCAGGGTTAACTACAAAACAGGCACAAGCACCCTGCTTGACTGGATGCTCTCTAGCAACTCTGAACAACTCACCAATGTGATAGTGCACCTGGACTCAATTAGTGACCACTCCCCAGTCTCCTGTAGCCGGTCTAACAAATTCTTCAAGCCTCCACCCCAACTTCACCTACAGTAGGGTACTAAAGTGTGGGCATCTGGAAGCCTTGAAACAAGAGCTAGCCAACATCAACTGGTCACAACTTGATGACACTCCTGACGTCAATAGTGCCTTGGACTACTTTATACAGCAGTTCACAAAGGTCTGCGACATGCATGCCCCTCTCAAAAAGCTTAAAGCTCAGGGGTCAGTGAACCCTTGGTTAACATCTGAACTCATTAAAAGACTAATGGATCGTGACCACCTCTGGCACCTAACTAGAGAATTGGGTAAACCCTCAGCTATACAAGCATACAAGAAAGCCAGAAACTCCTGCACTCTGGAAATACACCTAGCTAAATCCAACCACCACAAGGAGTTGCTTACTGCCTCCTGGGACAACAGGAAACATTTCTGAAATAATATGAAGGAAGTCATAGGGAAAGATGTAAAGACATCACCTAACCTGATCAACATTCAAGGTACCCCAACCCAGAACCCTTGAATTTTAGCCAATGCCTTCAATGTAGCTTTTTCTGACCTGTCCGGCATACTACCACCAGACTTCTTCGAGGACTCACCACAAACCAATACCACTACTGCTGAGTCACACCACCAGCCTGCCCCCTCCTTTTTACTTTAAGAAGCTAACTCCATTGCTAGTCAGAAAATACCTTAGCAAAGTGCTTGGGAAATCACGACAAAGTGTGGACACATTGGACCTCAAACTTGTTGCACTCACTGTTGAATAACTTCTTCTTCCCATTACAAAGATCCTCAACTTGTCACTCCGTCTTTCGCAGTTTCCACAGGTGAGGAAATCGGCCATCGTGACTCCAGTTCACAAGAATGGGGATAGGGCATCACTGTCAAATTACAGGCCCATCTCAATTCTTGCCCAGCTCTACAAAGCATTAGAGCATATAGTGGCCAACAAACTGGTTGAATACCTCGAAAAATACTCCATTCAATGTCTTGAGCAGCATGGCTTCCATAAAGGCCATAGTACTTCCACGGCATTACTGGAACTCACTGGGTTCATACACCAGTCTTTGGATCAAGGAACCCTAGCTGGGGCAGTCTTTATCGACCTCTCTAAGGCCTTTGATACTGTCCGCCACTCCCTCCTCCTAAACCAATTAACCTCCATTGGCCTCTCTGCAGAGTCAACTCTCTGGTTCAGAAGCTATCTGGAGCAATGCTCACAAATGGTGAAAATTAACAATGACCTCTCTAACCATCTGCCTGTCAGATCAGGTGTCCCTCAGGGCTCCATATTAGGTCTGCTCCTTTTCAGTATCTTTCTCAACAATCTACCATGCCACTGCCAACAACAAATGCTCCTCTAAGCAGATGATGCAGTAATCTTCTCAAACAGCCCTGACCCAGTGGAACTTGAGGCCACACTGCAAAGCAGCTTTGTGATAGCTGAGGAATGGTTCCACAACCATAAACTAATTCTGAACAGCAATAAAACTAAAGTCATGATGTTCCAGCTCTCAAAACAAGCATAAGTCCCATGCATGTAACATCAGTACCCATTCTGGAGCCCAGCTCGAACATACTCAGCACTTTAAATATACTGGGGTCACCCTCGACAGCTGTCTATCCTATGACCAGCACATCAACAATGTTTCCAGGGCTGTCAACTCCAAGATCGGTCTCCTCCACAGACACAAGCACTGTCTTACCTCGGACACCCTCAGACTTACCATCAACAACTCCATCCTTTCTGTAGAAGATTATGGCTTGGTTATCTATGGCGCTGCTTGCCACTTGGCAATACGCAGTATATCAGTTGCCCTGAACAAGGCATGCAGACTGCTCACAGGGGCCAAATGTCTCACCCATACTTGTGACCTCTATGCCCAAACAGGCTGGCTTCAACTCAGTGGGAGGATATGCTACCAAACTTGTCTGCTTGCCAAAAAAGCTCTTCTCGATTTCCTTCCCCCGGCACAGAAAGCCTACTCCAACTGCACAGCAGCTCGCAACACACATGAAGCTCTAGCACCCACTTCTTCCATGTTCCTCATCTTCGAACGATGCAGGGTTAATGCTCCTTTACCTACAGAGCACCCCTCTGGTTTAATGAGCTCAGCTGGGACATATCCAACCTACTTACTCTGAGTCCTTTTAAAAGACTGCTTCGACAACAACTTTCCGCATCCAGCACCTGTGACTGCAACACCTAGTTCCACCCCTGCGAACAGTCTCCGCCCTGCTACCTAGTGGCTCCCTGCACTGACAAGGTCTTTGGCTGCCTCATCCCACTCTCCTCACTCCCTTCCACCCCCCTCACTCTGACAATGTTGCTGACTGCTGCCCCTTTTCCCCTCCTCACTCACATCTCCACCTCTACCCACTTACTCCCATTGCACCTTGCTAACTCCTATCTGCCTGTTTTCCTCTTATGACGTGTTGCTAACCAAGCTCAAGTTTGCTCTCATTGATTACTTACTGTGTACTCAAACCTAATGTATTGCAAATATAATTGTCACTATTTTTACTGTCTTGCTTATATAACCTCCGTAAGTATTGTCTACCCTTCCACTGACGTGGAACCTTTGTAAACGAGCTTCTAGCTCAAAGGTGTTTAATCCTAGATTTCAATAAATAAATAAATAAAGCCATGCTGCCAGTGTGCCCCATTGTGCCAACCTATAAAACTGCTATGCTGAGAACAATGGGTCTCTGGCACAGATCCTAATGTGTAATAAAGCACACCAATGTTACTGTGCACAAATATGGTTCTCACACAGTAGCACCACCAAATACCACTCCAGGCATGTTTGCATGGTGCATTACGATGCACACACTTGATTGCTATGCCATCCAAGTTTTGGAATAAGCCAGAACCATTGGAGGGCCAGCCATGGGAAGATGACTGTGCAACCCACCCAACGCTCTCCTCCTCTGGGGAGGTAAGGTTGCATCTCTTGTTGCTTTACTGTCACCTGGGTGACCACAGGTAGTGGTGTAGGGGAAGCCTCCTGACAAAGCCTTGCAAGAGAGTGAAGTGTTGAGGTGTCTGTGACTACCCTATATATAGTATTCACCCCAAATCCTAAGCTTGTAGTACCTGTAGATTTAATTTTGAAATGTCTGTGTATCAGCTTTTGTATGCACTGCATTTTGTACTTGAGAATCGAGGCAAAGGACTCCCATCTGTAACACCATTAAATTGCACCTTATACTAAGCATGATTCTGTGGTGACAATACTTGTAGAACTAGAACTTTTTGTATATGAGTGCAGGGGCTTACTTCCTTCACTTGGAAGCATAAGTGTGTATGTGTATCAGTGCGTCAGGCTTGCCAACGTCCAAGCCACGATGCTACCATGCTTTCAATGTGAGGACTTTAAAAGAAGTAGTAAAAGTAGTAAAATGGCGGTTAACAAGAAGATGAAGCCCTGCTTGCCCACAAAGTCCATCACTGGGCTCCCTATGCTGACTCCTGGGGCACTTCTGGGTTGCACCTCCACCATGGGTCTCTAGATGCAGTGGAGTAGTATCAGTGAGGAGCTGATAGCAAACACCACTTTGGTGGGCGATGCAGCAGTGTGTTGCAGGTGTCCTGTAGGGTTGAGACTGGTAAGAGGAGCCTCAGGTGACAGGAGGTGGTGCTGGCAGAGGGGGAACAATGTCCCAGACAGAAGACCCCAGTGAAAAAAATAGAATTGAAAAAAGAAAATAAAAATAAAATAATGTCACACCACCCTGCGCCTGAGGGTCACTTCTGGTCCTCCACTGATTTTTAAGAACTGGTCCTGCAGTGTTCTCCCTGGTGGTTCAGTGGACCACCAACACCTTTGACTCATAGGCCCAGATATTGAAACTGCGCCAGGCTGTGGTGCAAGCCTGAGCGCAGCTCAACTCTGTTGTGCAGGGGTGTGGCCTGGGCGATATTCAACGGAGCTGCGCTATGGCACAGCAGCTTTGAATATTGCACCCTGGCCACCCCCACTGTGCATGGCACAGTGGCCCAGCCAGCGCAAGTGGCCAGAGTGGAGCATGGAGATGCGCTAGCGCAAGTGCCATTGCACCATGCACAGCACCTGTGATATTCAAAAGGGGACATGCAAATGGAACCATAATTTATGCAAGGTGCACATGGGGCTATTTGCATGTCATTATGGCCCATTTGCATCCCATTAGCATGCAGGTGCGCCGATCCCCAATGACTGCGCCTGGCGCCTGCCAGTAGCATCGAGGGCATTTGTCTAAAAAAAAAAAACCCCTCTAATATCCCTGGTGGTTCAGTGGACGCTATGTGCCCGATCGCGGGCATCGGTATATAAATTCTTCAATATCCCTGGTGGTCCAGCGGACCGCACTCTGCTGATCGCTGCTATCTTTTTGAATCACTCTCGCATGCCCTGGTGGTCCTGTCGATCACAGGATTGTTCGGCATCTGTGAACATAGAATAGTTCTTCCAGTTTCGGTGGCTTCAGTGTCTCATTTTCATCGAGTCTCACCGCCTCTCGTCAGCCAGCTGGCTGCAGCAGCCTCACCTGGGCTCTGCCGCCACAGCCCGCTGACCTGACAGCTCGGTAGGGGCGTAGTTATATCAGATTATACAGTCCAGATACGTGAATGAATCATTCACATCTGGACTGAGTAGTAGGATGGTTGTACGCCCATTGGCTCACGCCTGTGAACCAATGGCATGCAGCCCTACCGAGCTATCAGTCGGCGGGTGGCGGGTGGCAGGCGGTTGGGGTGCTTCCGCCCACCGGCTGACCCGGGGGGGGAGCAGGGTGGTGGGGCTCAGTGGGCGGGTGGGGAGAGGGTACACTAGACCACCAGGGTAAGAGAACTGTTCTATGTTTTACAGATGCCCGTGATCAGGCAGAGTGCAGTCCACTGGACCACCAGGGATATTGGACGGGGGTGTGTGATTTAAACAGATGCCCGCAATCGAAAGCACATAGGGGTCCACTGGACCACCAGGATATTGGAGGGGGTGTCTTGTTAACGGATTCCCACGATGGGGTATGGGCTGGGCGAAAAAGCGGTAGGAATTGGCCACCACAAGGTGGCAGCTGCCATGTTGCACCCTGCAATGCGCAGCTCACCTGTGGGTGGCTAATTATTTGTTCCTTTTTTGGCTTAATCTTTGTGCAGGCGAGGTAGGTTACAAGATGATGACTCTGCACATCCCGGCTGAATATCGGGCTGTGCAGGTTATGCATGGGCACGCCCCACGTGTGCTCCAGATACATTACTGATGCGCCTGGTGCATCAGGATTTCGCAGCGATTTTTCCCTTTGAATATCACTGGTGCATCAGTGGGTTGTGCATGGCACAACACTGTTGCGCTATGTGCAACCCTTTTGAATATCTGGGCCATAGTTTAAATCCTTGGTTCTCTAGTGGCTCCCCCTCCCTAGTCCCATGTACACATAAATGACCCTTGATGATCCAGTCCCATGCTTCTCTCCATCCTCCCAATGTCCTTGCACAGAATTCTGACACTCCCTACTATCAATTTTTCCTGGCGATAGTTAGGTGCCATTGACAAAGTACTGCTGGTAGTTGAACCGTGAATGGCACTTTGACATGCACAGGCATAGAAGGGCTCCTTAACCCACTCTGAGCATAGCACAAGGGGTTCACAATCAAGGAACTGGCAGGTAATCATTTCACAATGATATACCCCCAGTCCCTTGTAACTGAGAATTGGGCCCCAGGTGTAACAGAAAGGTAGCCAGAGCAGATGAAGTCTAGGGGACAGTGACCTGGCTTTCTTGCAGCAGTCCTCAATAACAAAGAAACATCAGGAAATTACAGAAAATATATTAAATATAGAAGCATAGAATCTGACAACAGGAGACCGATGGCCCATCTAGTCTGACCATAGTTGGCACTACCTTACACCCTGGCCTAGTACCACAGTGGTTTATTCATGCTCTCCTTCCCTTCTGCTTCTTCCCACTTCCTGGTTCCCCAAAGTGGGATTATGAATCCCCTGACACTGTCCCACAGATGTTTAAACTCACTAATGGACTTTGCACCCCACAATGTCCACCAGTTATCTCGTTCAAGGCTCCATCACTCTTTTAGCGAAGTAAAACTTCCTCACATCTTTCCTGACTTTACCTGCCACTAATCTCCAGTTGTGCCCCTTTGTGACTACATATCTATTTCTAACAAACAGGTCCTCCCAATTTACTCTGTTTATACCCCTGAGGAACTTAAAAGTCTCTGTCATGCCCCCCTTTCCTGTCTGGCCTCCAGCGAGTACATGTTCTGGGCCTTCAGACTTCCTTGTGTGATCTGCCCTTCTGGTCCTGAATCATTATTTTGATCCTTAACTGCACTGACTCCAGCCTATCAATGTCCTTTCTCAGGTGAGTTCTCCAAAACTTGGTACAGTACTCCAGATAAGGATTCACCAATGACGTGTATAGGGGCAGTATCACTTCCCCCCACTACTGTCAAAACCCTTCATGTACACCCCAACATCCTAGATGCCTTGCTATAGGCCTTGTTGCACTGGCTGGTTTGCTTGAGTGCATTGTGGCGAGCTGCCCGGCTGCTAGCCCTTATTTGTAGATATAATTCTGTTGTATATATGTTTTTCTTTGTGTGTAATTCTGTGTATATGTACATGCCAATGTCAGCAAAGGCACATAGAGAAACAACTGGATTTTTTTTTAGAAAGGGTTTGACCTTCTTTTAACCTGCTGGTCAGCCTTGTTTGCCAGGAAAATGACAAGTTATTGTCAAAAAGCTTGTGGATAGCTGATCAAAGAGTCTTCCTCTAAGTTAACTACCCAAGGGAAACAGAAGTAATAAAATGTCAGGAGATAGCCCTTTGCACTTCAAGAAAAAGCAGAATGCTTTGATCCCAGGAAACTGTTAATAGTATACTTCATTTAGTGAGGTAATAGGAAAGAACATACCTGTGTGAAATTCCACTTACAGGAGTTATGATTGTAAAACCTGGGTTAACTATAGGAATCTGACCCATCAAAGGTTATTAGAAAAATAAGATTTTGAAGAAGCGCAAGAGTGACACCTGGTGGCCTAAAATGAAAGGTCCAGCCTCTATCCAACAGACAGATATAAATAGCCCCAGATCAGGGCATTTACACACACACACACACACACACACACACACACACACATTTTCATCTGGACACTCTGCTTGACGCACACCAGAAGCCAAACTGCTGAAACCTAGTGTGGCTGCAAGGACTAAAGGAACTGAAATCTTTCATCCACTTTTCTGGTCTTCAATTCACTGCAATTTCAAGGTAGACTTTTAGCTCACAGTGTTAGAGCATTTACATGTATATATTTGTCCCATTTTGTTTCTGCATACTGTAACTCAAATTAGTGTATGTTCTTTTTTGTTTTAACTGTATTTATTTTAGTATTTTAGTAAAAACATTTGTATTTCTAAAGAAATTTTGCCTGTGTGAGACTTCTATATTTGTGTGTGACTGTAGAAGGTTTATTAATGATCTGTGACAACTGTTAATTGCTTAGAGGGGGTCACCAATAGCAACCAAATTGAGAAAGGGCTGTAAAGGATCTGGAAGGGTAGGGAGAATACCAAAGTCTCAGGGACAAGTCTGCAGGGATTTTGAACCAGGCTGTTGCATGTCCTGTAGGGAGAAGGCCAAATCAGGCTTACATGGCTACCCTGAAGAGAGTGTGACACCTGGGTTTTCCTCCTTTGTGTAATAGCAAAGGAAAGGGTTCATATTTGGCCACAAGACTCGAGACTGATATTGTGCCCTTATCCAGAGTTAGAGGGATGCCCTGGGTCCTCATGGCAGAGGTGCAGTCGTGACCTCGGTGAGCATTCAAAAAGGACAAGGAGGGTATCCCTGTCCCCCTCTCATCATGGACTGCACTTAGGGGTGGGCACTGTGAGCTCAGTGGACCCTACCCCCAGGAGTGGGTTCATGACATGCATCACTGATGAGGACTCCCAGATCTCTCTCCTCTGATGAAGTGGCCAGCTTAACCCCTCGTATCTAGTATTTTGTGCGTGGGTTATTCCTCAAGTGCATCACCTTGTACTTCTTGACATTGAATGTAAGCTGTACTTTTTCTAAGTCTAACATTTGTTAAAGTTTCCCCAATGGTGCGAGGGGCTGTTTAACTCTTGACATCAAAAAAGTTTGAAAACTCTGATAGTTTCATGCTGCTGTGGCAACACATCTTTTGTTTCGCCATTTGTCAAACACGTATTTAAATGAACAGCATCGAACATGCATACTGAGGCTATAATTCCATCTCATGGTGATTGTGACACTGGTAAACATCCCTAGAACCCCTCAATGGAAGCTACAGATTATGCATAGTATAGTTAGGTGTACATTATTCTTTACATAGTTAGAGTGTCTGTGTGCTCTGAGTGTTTACTAGAAGGTTTCAACTTGTGCTGGACATCAAGACATTCAGGAGACGTCAGTAGCAGGGCTGAGGCTGAGGAGCAAATATTCCTACCCATATGGCTCCCTTCCCCTGAGTTAGCCTTGCACCAACCCTGAGACAGAGGGTTTCTGTCAGATATCAAGCTGTTTCTGCTGCCTGATGTGTGGCATCTCCGGGTTGGCAGCTTGGAAAGCAGACATGCTTACTGTTGAGTCACTGGGCACCTCCCCCCCAGGAATTGTTTTTCTGAATTTTCCCTGTTTTACCCTCTTCCCCCCCAACCCCACACCGGAGATCAGGGTTGCCTTTGTGGCGAAGTACTGGGGTGATTAATTCTGTGTGTGTTTGGCGGTATCAGTCCATTGGTATTTAAATTATTAAGTGTATCTGTGGGCACAAATAAAGTTTCAGCACTAAAACCTCTGTTTGGACTGGTACTTTCTCCTCCGGAGTGCAGCGGTATTTGGTCATTTGCCATGGCAGCACCCTTCCTCTAGTCAGGAAGGTGGGCAAGCAGCTGCCTTCACAGCCATCATAAACACCTCCCCTTGACTGGCCAGCAGGGGAAGCAGGAATGCCAGTGAACTATGCCCACCAAGAGTCACACTTCAACAATGCACTCAGCCCCCAGATGGCTCTAGTATAGGATATCAGAGCGCGCATATGAACGCTGGTCCCACTGAGCTGATTTTGCAAGGGGGAGGACAGTTACTGAACATTTTGGGCAGGGGAGCTTACAGATCCTTTTTTTTTTTTTTTGCAGAAGGGGGTTCACTGAACTTTTCTTTCCTTCTTTTCACTCCCCTCTCTTAACTTTAAGTCATTCCTGATGCTGCAGTCTTCCCCTCCCACACTCCTACTGACTCTTTGTGGGACACTGGATCGGATCCTCTCAAACCTTCTGTTACCCTCAGAGTCCCCCCAGCAGGGCCCCTTCAGTATGAACTGCAGTTGCCAACCTAGCCAGGTAATGAATCCAGTTCTTGGAGGTCAACAGGAGGGTCCCCATGGGTGGACACATGCCTTACAGTGGGTAGGGCAAGCATCTGCCATCATTCATGCAAGATGAGTTATTTATCTGTTATTCCCTCCTACCACCCCTAATTGGAGGCTTGTTATGGTCTCACGCCTGTTAGTGAAGGGACAGATGATATTTCATCATTACCAGCAATGATAATGCCAGCTGAACTCCCAATATAGAAGATGCTGCACAACCAACCCAGCTTGCCCTCTCCAATCAGAGTGCAGTACTTCCACATTACATTTTGGACTCCAGGGTCCCTGACCTAGGAGTCAGTTTGAGAACTGAACCTGGGTCTTCCTCAACTTGGTAGTGCAGTGCACTACCAGCTGGGAGCATCGAGCCAGACACTGAACCTTTTTATGCAGCTGGGGGAGGGGTTTGGGATTCATTTTATCTCCCCCATGCCTGCAACAACTGTAACACTCTCCTGTACGCTGATGATCTCACAGTTTTCCATACCTCAAAGTCACTGATCAATAGAAATATAGAAACAGAAACATAGAATCTGATGGCAGATAAGGACCGCTTGGCCCACCTAGTCTGCCCATTTCCCTACTTAATGGATATGCTGCAGATCCTAGTTAACAAACAGCCTACTTCCTTCTACCCCCCGCTAGAATTGCTGTATGTCTGTTCCATGCATTCTTGAATTCCCATGCTGTTTTTGACTCCATGACCTCCTCAGGAAGGCTGTTCCATGCATCCACAACCCTCTCCATGAAAAAATACTTCCTCACATTACCTCTGAGCCGTCCCCCCTCTAGCTTCAAATTGTGCCCCCTTGTTCTTGCACATTTCTTTTTCTGAAAGATGCTACCCTTCTGGACTTTGTTGATTCCCTTGAGGTACATGAAAGTTTCTATCATGTCCCCTCTCTCCCTCCTTTCCTTAAGAGTATGCGTATTAAGCTCCTTTAGTCTCTCTTCGTATGTCTTCTGGTGCAGACCCTGCACCATTTTGGATGCCTCCTCTGACAGCCTCCACCCTGTCTATGCTCCTTATGTGGAGATGGGGTTCCAGAACTGCACGAGTACTCCAGATGGGGTCTCACCAACTGTCTGTACAGAGGGATAACAACTTCCTGTTTTCTACTATTGATGCCTCTCCTATGCATCCCAGATCTCCCCAGCCCTCCTTACTGCCTTCTCGCATTGCTTGCCCACCTTTAGGTCATCTGATATAACTACTCCCAGGTCCCTTTCCATTTCTGTTGTTGTCAGTATCTCACCCCCATTGTATACTCTTCTCCTGGGTTTTTGTTTTCCAGGTGCATTACTTTGCACTTCTTTGCAATGAATCTAAGCTGCCATACATTTGACCATTCCTCCAGCCTTGCCAAGTCCCTTCTCATCCTTTCCACCCTACCTTGTGTATCAACCCTGTTGCAGATTTTTGTGTCGTCTGCAAAGAGGAATACTTTCCCTTCCAGTCCCTCTGCGATGCCACTTATAAAGACATTGAAAAGGACTGGACCCAGTACTGAACCCTGTGGTACCCCACTAGTAACCCCCCTTTCCTCACTGTGGACTCTGTTAACTATTACTCTCTGTGTCCTGTTGTCCAGCCAATGTTTTACCCAGGCTATCACCTTGGGACCCATTCCCAGGCTGGTTAATTTGTTTATGAATCTTTTGTGTGGGACTGTGTCAAATGCCTTGCTAAAGTCTAGGTAGGCCATGTTCACAGCCCCTCCCTGGTCTACTACTTTGGTCACCCAGTCAAAGAAATCGATTAGATTTGTCTGACATGACCTTTCTGCTCTGAATCCATGCTGCCTTGGGTCCTGTGCCCCACTGGCCTCTAGGTACTCAACACTTCATTCCTTCAGAAGTGATTCCATCATTTTCCCTACCACTGAGGTCAAACTGACAGGTCTATAGTTTCCTGCCTCTGTCTTGCTCCCACTTTTGTGAAGGGGAATCACATCTGCCCTCCTCCGCTCCTCAGGTACCACACCATCCTCCCATGATTTGTTAAAAAGAGTAGTGAGTGGTGTTACTAGTTCTCCCCTTAGTTCTTTTAGATTTCTGGGGTGAATCCCATCAGGCCCCATTGCTTTGTCCACCTTCAGTTTTAGGAGTTCTTTCAGAACCCTTTCTTTTGTGAAAGGACTGATATTGACCCCCCTATCCAGAGTGCTTCTATTGACTGGATTAGGTACCTCCTCCTCCTCTTCTTTGTGAATACTGAGCAGAAGTATTTATTCAGTATCTCTGCTTTTTCACTGTCCCTCTCTGCCCACCCACCTCCCTCCTCTTTGTTCAGCCTCAGTATCCCTCCCTTTGTCTTTTTTTGCTCCCTAATGTACCTATAAAAGGTTTTAACCTCCTTCTTAACCGAGTTGTCTGTCTTTTCCTCAGTTTGGGCCTTTGCTATTCTAACTGCATTCCCTGCTTCCTTCTGCTTTAATTTGTACAGTTCTCTGTCCTGCTCCTTCTGTTTCCTTATACTTCCTGAATGCTATCTTTTTTCCTCTAACCTTCCCTGCCACCTCTTTTAAGAACCATAGTGTTTTTTTCTTTCATTTTGATTTGGTTATTTGCTTCACACAAAGGCTTGTTGCCTCTGTGATGGCAGTTTTGATGTTTCCTCATTGTTTCTCCACTCCTCCTTCTTGCCTGTTTGCTAGTGCTTTTCTGAGGCACTCTCCCATTTTGACAAAATCCACCCTCCTGAAGTCCATTACCTTCACTTTTGTATGGCTTGACTCTACAGCTGAGTTTATCGTGAACCACACTGTTGGGTGGTCACTTATTCCCAGATGGCTACCCACTTCTAGATGTGAGATCCTCTCTCCATCCCCATTTTAGAGTACCATTTCTAAGATTGCTCCCTCCCAACTGGGTTCCAAAACTAGCTGTCTGAGGCTGCACAACTGCATCAAGAATGGCCCTGCTCTTAGATATGGCTACAGCAAAGGTGCTCCAGTTAACCTCTGGCATATTCAAGTCCCCCATCAGCAATATCTCTGCTTTCTCTGCCATCCTAAGGATGACTTCTATCATATCCTTGTCAATTTCCTCCCCCTGAGAATGGGGTCTGTATACAACCCCTGTGCAGATTGTGGCACCATTTCCAGTCTCCAGGGTGACCTACAGTGCCTCCTCTCCTCCCTGTTTACCCTTTAGTTCCATTGCTTTGATACCGTCCCTTACATAGCGAGCTACTCCTCCTTCTCTTCTACCCTCCCTGTCCCTCCTGTAGATTGTGTACCCTGGTATGTTGACATCCCAGTCATGGTTCTCTGTGTACCATGTTTCTGTGACTGCCATGATATCCAGGCATCCCTCTTCCATTAAGGCCACCAGTTCAGGGAGCTTGTTACCTAGACTACGGGCATTAGTACTCATTACCCTCCATTTTTTGATGGCTTTACCCCTTTTTGCCCCATCTCTGTCCTTACTGCCTTTGTCTTTTTCTCCATTTACCCCCGCTTTTCTCCCTATCGACTTCTCTATCTTGGTGTTTACCTCACTAACTACCCTGGTTTTTGAGGAGGGGGCTAGGATTTCCTTTCTCCTTTTCAGTGCCTCCCCCCTTGGCTAGTTTAAATGCTTGCCAAAGAAGCATTTAAACTGATCACCTAAGATCCTGGTTCCTCTCCTGGACAGGTGCAGACTATCGTACCAGTATAGGCCTGCATCCCTCCAGGTGGACCCCCAGTCCCCAGTGAAGCCAAAACCCTAGCTCTGCACCAGTTTTTCAACCACTGATTGAATTCCATGGTGCAGAGCACCCTAGCCTCACCTATGCCATAGACAGGCAGCATCTCCGAGAAGGTTACTGTGCATGCTACTTGTCTAAGGCCCCTCCCTAACTCCACAAACTCCTCCTGTACTGCTCTGATCCCTTTCCCAGCCAGGTCATTTGTCCCTAAGTGGACCATGACATCCAGCTCCCTCCCCCATGCAGCTGCTCCCATGATCCTGAGAATTCGCTCCCTGTCCTTCCAAGCCATTGCACCAGGCATGCACCTTACCTCCCTCTCCCCTCCCTCCCCCAGTTCTACCCTCCTAACAATGGAGTCCCCCACCAGGAGTTGTTTCCTTCCCCGTGGGCTCCCATGCCACCCTCCTGTGGGTCTCCTTTGTGGAGGTTCCCAGCATCCTCCTTGGTCTCCACTGTGGGTGCCTCCATAGAGGAACCACACTCTGCCAGAATGGCATATGAATTGTGGAGAGGTACAACTGGAGAGATGCATCTCTGTTCCACCACCCTCATCCTCTTGAGCCCACTGTGGGCCAACCTCTCCTCTTTCTTGGCAACCTCTGAGGTAGCAGCAGGGGCCCTGGTGGTCCCTGGGTGGGAAAGGAGGTCCCTCAAATCCTGGCTAACTCAGTCTGGAGATGAGCAACCTCCTCCCTCAGCCCAGAGAGGTGCCTGCAGATGGGACAACACCGCATCCTCCAGAACTTCTCCTGGAAGACTGCTGCTCTACAGCCACTGCACTGCACCACTCCCATCATGTCTTATTTGTGGCCCCTTAACTGTTGTTTTGTATACTTGCTCTTTCCTCTCTCTGTTTATTTTTTTATATATAATGTTTTTTTCTCCCTACTTTCCCACTGCCTCAGTGCCCTTAAAGCTCCTGATCTTTCTGTTCTGGGACAGGAAGTTCCTATATTCTTCAGTAGTCTCCTTCTTGCTCAGAGTCAGATCTCCAGCAGCTAGGGGCGGATGGAGAGCTACTCCTTTCCTTCTAGGATGGTGAGTCTTTTTTGCCACTATGATCACTCTCTTCCTGCTCCCAAACAGGAAGTTCCTGTTGTCAGTCAAATCCTGTGCCTATAAAAGTAGAACCGGCTAAGGGTGGTTGGGTGGAAGGAAGGGACGAAGGGCAATATAGTTCCAGTAAAGTTCTAACAGCAGCTTCTTCCTCTTGCTGTTCTCTGCCAAAAGCTATCTAGGTCAGGTTTTAAATGCACACATCTGGCTTCCTTCTGCTTAAGCCACTCCCCCAGTTCACAGTTTCTTTCTTTACCTAGCTAACTACACAGATAACAATTCCTTCACCCAACTCAGACAAACACACTAACTCTTTTTTTTGTGTTTGTTTGTTTTCACCCTAAATTGAAGTTCCCAGATTAGAGTTTTAGTTCTTTAGTCCAGTACAGTAGTACAGTTCTAGCAGCAGTTCCTTCCTCTTGCTGTTCTCTCTCTGAACTTGAATGATGATTTTTCCTGCACGCAAAGCTGGTCCCTGAGAAACAAGCTGCTACTCAATGTCAAAAAGACTAAATCCAACCGGCCCAGTGGTGCTAAGGGTTAAGGTGTTAGATGCCTTACCTCACGTCACGCCGATGACCCGGGTTCGGGAGCGAGTCTGGAAAGTCGGGGGATGGCAGGGGCAGGCAGCGATGAAGCATCCAAGGGACAGCTCTCTATGCCCGGGGGTGAAGTAGGGACCATGTCACTCTGGTGTGACCCCTGGCGGTGGCCGGGGGTAGCCAAGAGAGGATGCGACTAGCTGAAGGCAAGCAGGGGTGGACCTTGGCGGACACTGGTTGTCATTGCATGACCAAGCTCCATGGGGGAGGGACCAGAGAAAGCAAGAAAACACCTCTCACACTGTCAGGAGATGACGGTGGCCCAAGTGGATCAGCCCACATCCCAATTGCCGGCCTGATGTGCTCTCAATCTCTCTCCATGGGGGTTCACCCAGCGTCAAGGTAGGCACCTCATACTTAGGAGCCAGCCACCGAGGGAGGGCGGAATCAGCCCCGGAGATGGTACCGGGGGTCGTGCCTGCTGTTGTCCGTTGGGTAGGAGGGAGATCTGGGGAGAAATGCGGAGGTTCAGGCTGGGAGTAGGGATGAATCTGAGAGGGCACTCCCGATGCCCGGGGGTTGTGAGAGATACATAAAAAAAAAAAAAGACTAAATCCATACTATTTGGCTGTAAACTGAAACTCTCCAACCAGTCCTCCCCCTTCCCCAAATCTTTCCTACTCTGATGGCCAGATTGTGGAAAAGGCACATACCTTCAAATACCTAGGAGTTACACTTGGCCCCTTCCTCACCTTCTCTGATTCTCTGAGTAAAAGAATGTCACCAAAAATTGAGTTTCGTGTACAGAGTGAAGAACTTCATGATACCTAAAGTTCACCTTACCATTGCCAAAAGTACTATGCTGCCTGTGCTGGATTATGCCTCTCCCATTTACTGGCAAACCACTGTGAAAGATGTGTCCCAGCCAACCAGAATTTATAACCGCATATGCCTTATTTGTCCCTTTTAGAACACACCACTCTGATCTTTACAGTAACCATGACTGGCTCTCCCCACAGGGACTTCACCCTCTGCTGCCTGATTGAAAAGTCACTACCCTCCCACCTCTCCCCCTCGTTGAGGTTCCTAAGGCACAAAAAAAAAATCCATGTGACCTGCATTCCACTGATTGCCTTCTGCTTGAAGTACCATGAGTAAATTCTAAGACTGGCAAAATGGCTTCTCCTCTGCTGGCCCATCCCTTTGGAACACTGTTCCAGTGGGAATTGAACTGCCCCCTCTTTAAATCACAGCCTCTGGGTCACTTACTGAGTGCATCCCACTGCAGTTGTGCAGCCTAAGATATTAGATATTGTCTTGTCAGTTTATACGTACTATGTTCACACTGCTTGAGCTAACTATGCTGTTTTAGCACCAGTACTGCATTCTGACAAAACAAATTGCTTAACTCATGTTTTTGTGCCACTTTATTGAAATTGTATGTTGATAAGAATGTTTCTCTTGTCTACATCCTTTCATCCTTTTCTATGCCTACCTAGGCTTGGATCATTCCTTAAAAAGGTCCCTTGGACCAGCCAGCGTACTAACCGGTTGACAGATAAACAAGGGGGTTAACAAAATGTATTTTATGGGGAAGGGGAGGGCTAACTATTTAGCAGGAAGGGCTCACAGGGCCTATTTTGTAGTGTTGCTCAAGGAATCGTAGGGCCTCAAGGAACCTACAGTATCTGCATGGGGGCTTACAGAACCTATTTTGCAGGGTTGGCACACTGAACCTTATTTTTATGGGAGGCTCACAACCTATTTTTCATGTGAGTTCGCATAACCTAATTTGCAGGGGTGGGGGCTCTCTGAACCTATTTTGCAAGTGGGTCACAAAACCAGTTTTACAAGGGGGCTCACTAAAACTATTTTGCAAGGGGATTAATGGAATCTGTTTTGCAGGGAGATTACTGAACCTAATTTGAGGGCTGCTCACTGAACCCTACTTTACTGAGGGGGGGCTCCCAGAACCTATTTAACTGCAGGAAGGGGACACATGGAACCTGTTTTGCATTGGGTCAGGAACATAATTTGCAAATGGGACTCACAGAACCTATGCTGCAGGGAAGAGGGGGGTCAAGGAACCTATTTGCAGGGAGGACTCAGAGAACATATTTTGCAGGGGAGGTCACAGAATCTATTTTGCACTGGCTACTCACTGAACGCTACTTTTCTGGGGCCAACAAACTATTTTGCTGGAGGATTACAGAACTGATTTTGCAAGGGGCTCATAGGACCTATTTTGTGGTGGTTCAAAGAACCCTATTCTGCAAGGGGGCACTAAACCAAAATTGGATTGCTCCAAAAATCTATTGGGGGGTGTGGCTTATGGAACCTAGTTTGCGAGGAGGTCTGATGGAACCTATCTGCAGGGGAGACACATTGAACACTATTTTTATGGGGGGCTCAGTGAACCTATTTTACATTGGGGCTCACAGCCTTTTTGGCAGTAGGACTCACTATATATTGCAGGTAGGACTCACACAACTAATTTTGTAGAGAGGCTAATGGAACCATTTTTGTGTGTGGGGAGGGCTTACTGAACCTGTTTTGCAGGTGGCTCATGGAATCTCTTTTGCATGTGGGTTCACAGAACCTTATTTTCAGGGGGGCTCACTGAGCCTTGACATAAGGGGGGGCTCACATAACTTATTTTTCAGGAAGAGGTCACAGAACCTGTTCTACAGGGAAGACGTACTGAACCTACATTAAGGAAGGAGGTCCCAGAACCTATTTTGCAGGGAGGGACCTCACAGAATCTATTTTAAATGGGGCTCATGGATCTGTTTTTGCTGTGTGCCTCCCTGGACATAAACTGCAGGACTCACAGAGAGCATTATTACTCACGGAACTCTTTTTATTTGGGGGATGCTCCACGAAATCTACTTTGCTGTGGGGCCTCCAAATCTATAATACAGAGAAAGGGCTCATAAAATCTATTTTGCAGCAGGGTTACCTCAGCTTAATGTGGGGGGTTGTTCAATGAATTTGTTTTACAGGAGGGTTCACGAAACCTAATTTGATGGAGCGGCTTACTGAACCTTATTTGTATGGTGTGGCTCATTGACCCAATTTTGTAAGGGGGCTCATGAAAGCTGTTTTGTGGGAGGGGTCTCACAGAATTTTGTATGCAGGACTGGTTCACTGAACCCTATTTTTACAGGGGGGCAGATTAATCTAGTGCATGGGTGGCTAATGGGAACTATTTTGTGGGAGGGGCTTACTGAACCTATTTTGCAGAGGGGGCTTATGGAATCTATTTGCAAAGGGTTTCATAGAACCTGTTTTTCTGGGAGCTCATGAACCTATTTCTCAGGGTTGCTTACTGTACCCTATGTTTCAGTGGCTCACAATCTATTTTGTAGGGGACTCATAGAACCTATTTTATGGGGGCTCACTGAACCCCTTTTGCAGGGGTCTTACAGACCTTTTTGTAGGGATGGGGCTCTCTGAACATGTATTGCAGCGTAAGGTCACCAATGTTATTGAGGGGTGCTTACAGAACCTATTTTATGAGGGGTTCACTGAACCTATTTTGATGGGGGCTCACAGAACCTAATTTATAGAAGGGAGTCACAGAACCTAATTATATGGGGGGCTCACAGAACCCATTTTGCAGGGGGAGTCACAGACTCTATTCTGTTGGGGGGCATGCTCAGTGACCCTATGTCAGGCATACTCTGGGAACTTATTTTGGAGTTGGGGCTTACAGAAGCTATTTTTCGAGATCTGAGTGAGCGAGTGACTGAGAGCAGTGCAAGTAAATGTTGGCGGTTGCAAGTAAAGGGGCAGGCTAGTGAAATCAGAACAAGAATTTTTTTTTTTGTATTTTTTTTAAATACCTTGAACAAATAAAACAAGAGGTACAAAAGACAGAGGAAGAAAGAAATGAAGTTGAAAATGGATGTTTTCTTTTGAGATGCATGAAGTGTCACAAGGTTTTTGTTTACTGTGAACCTAAGAAAAACTGGCTCTAATGCAAACAAAACTGAAAATTAAAAAAGTAGTACATGGATAGGAGTGGTAATGGGGCAGGGTGGTGTTGGGTCTTTTTAGGAAGACTATGTTGGTGCATAAACATATTGCATTAAAACAGGGTTGTCTAACCCATGGCTTGTGAGCAACATGTGGCTCGCCAAGCCATTTTATGTTGCTCACGAAGGTACGGGTAAAAATTACAGTCCTGTGCCTTTTTTTAATTTGCGGTTTGCGAGTTGTGATCTGCGATTTGTGGTCAGATCATATTATTACTAACTAATGAATGTCAGCTGTCTCTGATTGAACTTCAGATGTACTGCCTGCTCAGGAATGTGCTAATGGCAGTAATCAGGTCTTACTTTCAGCCACTTGGTTGCTAATTATCATCGATTAGCAGTCCATTCTGTAAGGCTGGTGTTTCAATTTAGTGGTCCGACGTGCTTACTATGCCTATTAGCACCACCCTTTGATGTTCTGGTAAACCAAAGTGAAAAGTAACAGTTTTGCTTTCCCGTTTAATTGCAAGCACACAATGGAGATTATTACAATATTACCAGAAATGTAGGTTGCTGATCAAAGTTCTTTCAGTGTTTTTTGCAACAAATAAACCCACATAGTACCTCAGTAGCTCACTGGGTAACAACACTGTCAGAGACTGCTTTGACGAATTGCCTGAGCAAAACCTGAACTTTCTGTATATTTCTGACTTGAACATTAAAATGTAAGGGCAGGATTCACAAAGCAGATGCATTGGGCGTAAATGAGATGCGTCAGCACAACTGGGATGCGCTGTCCCCAGACAGTGCGATTCATAGAAGGATGTTCTGCAAGATGCACTGTGCACATCCTCACTGTGAATCGCACAGATGTGGCATGGTGCAATGTGAGATACTCCAGTGTAACAGGAATGTGCCAGGGCACCATAACAGTGAATATGGAGCAAGTCAGCAAGGGACAAAGGAGCAACAGGGGTAAACTGCAGTGGCACAGAGGATGCAGGGGAACACACCTGAAGGGATTGACCAGAGTGGCCACAGCAGAAGAGGTGAACAGACAGAGCACACAGAGAAACACCCAGAAGCACCTGACACACCCCACACAGGAGCCCGACAGGCACTGATGACATGCCTGTCAACGTGTGCCACGGCTGCCGAGGGGCACCATGCAGCATGGATGTGTCACCAGGACACAGTCTGTTGCACAGAAACCTAGTGGTGTGGAGAATGGAGATGCCATGTGGGGGCTCACAGGTGGACAGGCACAATGGTGGACAGGCCGACTGCCACGCGCTGCACGGGTGTAACAAGCCCACAAGCAATGTGGACCACAAGCAGAGCTGCACTGTGGTCCAAGCACATGCCGCCATGCCCACACCCCATGTGAGTGCGCAACAAGCAGCACACAGACGTGCACAAGGGACCAGCAATGGCCAGCAGGGGGCACTGCCCCTCCCAAGCACACAGAGGATTCACAAAACAGACACTCACCTGCACCAGCAAGTCCCTGTCCACGGGCACCGACACCGGCCCAATTGCGCCTGGCCTCCACCACAGCCATGGCCCTCCATCTGCCTGCTTGCCCTGTGAGAGGAACAAAAGCAGAGAACACTGTGAGGAGACTGAAGGCCTTGCCCTCCCATGCACCATGCACACACACTTACTCCCTGTGTTCATGCAGGCTCAGCCCATGCTGTGTGTGTCCTGCGGTCCACACATGTGTGGGTGTGTGTGTGTGGTGGTGTGCAGTGTACCAGCTCCCCTGACGCATACCCCATGCTGCCTGTGTACATGTGGTGTACTGTGACTTACCTGAGCGTGGCACCACACCCCCTGCATGCATGGTCCTGTAGGCTCCTCAGCCTGTCTGGGTCCCTGCGCTGCAGATCACTGTAATAGTGCCTGCAATGCTCACCAATGCAGACAACCCCTGTCCTGCGCACCAGCTGTGCTGCAATCTGGGTCCACACCACAGAGCATGGCTCATTGAGGTCATCAGACCCGAAGAGCTGTCCCACAACCTGCAGCACCAGTGCCATAAGGTTGAAGAGCTCCACTTCACCCCAGTTCATGGCCCTTGGGCCTGTTCTTTGTGCACGTGGCATGATCCTTCTCAGTGTCACCAGGTCAGATGTGCACAGATCATGCTGCTGGTGTGCAGTGGCACATTTGCGCCACATGCACGATTGGCTGTCATACGACGCACTGCACACGGTGTGGCAATGTGCAGTTGCCACCAATAGTGCATCACCACACATGTGCACAGTGCCGCACATGGGTGGGAACACAGGTTCATGGGTCACGACCAGGTCGCACATGCACACTCCACGTGGATCCACCATATTGTGAGTGGCAAGCAATCCCACGCACAATGCAGTGTCGCTGCGCACACTGCCGGTGTTGTGCTGTGATCCACAGGTGCGCAATGATGCAAGGTCACCCCGAAGCGCAATACACACACACAATGTGACAGGCGGCACTGCAATCATCACGCAAGTGGACATGTATGCGCAGCCGGATGCAATCGCACTGTCAGTAGTACCAGACTGTTTGCACTACGCCTGTCAAGCCACTAACCTGGCATTGTGCATACATGGCTATGTGCTGTGACAGTTGTGCTGTATTCAGGAAATGCCCTATTTCCCATGTGCATGCGCTGGAAATGCACCGTATGGGGATGCACTCAGCACAGCAGTTGCACTCTGCTGATTGGAATGAGCTGGGAGAAATTATGCAATTCACAGACATTGCTCCAAAATCAGCTCATTGCCAGATTCAGGAGCATCTCACCTGATTAGCATCTCATTACCGATGCTTCCAATCTCATTTGCATGCCCTGAGCCATAAATGCTCCTGAATGTGCTTCCACAGAGCTCAGATGACCAAGAGGAATTGTATTCTTGAAGGTAAGTATGTTTACATTCTCTCAAAGGCAGTGTGGCAGCACAAAATTACAGTATGAGGCCTAGGACATACAGCTATGATCCACACGCCTGTTCCTGGTCAACAGGCACATCCAGGTGAGTGCCCCACAGTGTCACACTGTTCAAACCAGATCTGGCTTGTTGGGGGGGGGTTCGTAGCTGGTGTGTGGTGTAGCATGGTATCACAGACTGAAGACATGTGTGTTGCAAGCCGGACCACCATCTAGTGGTACATGGCAAGCAACGCCAGTCACATGTGCAGGACATGTCAGCTACGTGTACCACTGCTACAGAACTGATCCTGCCAATGCCTAGCTGTCCCTAACAGTCCCAATATCTGTTCCAGATATGCACAGCAGGCGGGGGGTGTGGTATGCAGACAGGGTGCTATGACCCTGCAGCAGCCAGACATCATGCCTACACACATACAGAGCTGACTGTTGTGCACTAATGACTACATATTCACACCCACAGAAACCAATATGTCTGGAAAGGACACAGCTGCTAGATGCAGACATCCCAATTTCTCCAGTGATGAGGACAGGGCTCTAATCGAGGCATACCTGCTGTGCAAGGACATCCTGGCTTGCAGGGGTGACAGTCAACAGCTGCAGGATGAGGGCTGGGAGGCGGTGGTATGACATGTCAATGCCATCGGGAAGTTTAACAGGATGCCCAAGGAGTGCAGGAAGCACTTGAATGATGAGAAGAGGTGAGCCAGGGAGAAGGTGGCTCACATCAAGGCCTTCCTTAGTGGGACACGGGGTGGACCACAGACAGGTGTGCACCTTACACCCACGGAGGAGCTGCTGTTGGCCAGCATGGGCCGGGCAGCTGTGCAGGGTGTTCCTGGAGGGGGTTTCCAGATGAGTGGCAGTCCATCGCAACACTGTGAGTATACATGCCCGGGACATGTACTTGTCTGTGTGTGTGTGTGCCATGTGTGCCCTGACAACCCCACTGTGTGTGACTATTTGACCATGTGCCTGTGTGCACCAACCATGGTTCTTTATGCCCCATCCATGGACCGTTGTGCGCAGTCGCATGACAGGCCAGGCATGTGCGGGGGGAAGGAATACCCGTGGTGTGGTGTTCTGCTGTACACCATTGCTGTCATCCCTGTGGGCGGTGGCTAGGGTGTTGTCCCAGTCCCACACAAGTACAATGGGGCATGCACAGGCACTGGGCCTGTCCAGCTGTAGCCAGTGCCTGGCTGCATCATCAGAACCATTGTTGACTGTCGCCCGCATGGCATGTCAGGCGCTCCACTGTCACATGTGTATGACCACCTACACATGCCTGTTTGAACACTACTGTCACACATGTTTGTAACCATGTATCTCTTCTTTCTGTTACAGCTCCATCACACCTCATGGGTGCTGTCATGTCTGATGCACTGCAGAGGATGATGCCGGGCCGTCTCACCAGGCAGCAGCCAGGTCTGGGGACAATGCTGTTCCAGGCCTGTCAAACACCACAGCTGCCCTGGACGCATCACTAGTGGTGGCAGGGCTATCCAACACCTCAGCAAGCGGTGCCATGGCTGGAGAGAGGGATGACACATGGATGGAAAGGTTCTTGGGTATGGCTGATGATGACCCAGAGGACATGGTAGACATTGCAGATGCCCTGCAGGTGCTGGCATCCAGCACACAAGGGGCATACAGCGATGCTGATGATGTTCCAGACACCACACAACTTTGGGGGGACATGGCCAACAGTGGAGTGAAAGATGCACAGGTGCATGCACAGGTGAAGCCAGCAGGTGTTGGTGGTCCTGCAGCCCCTGGCACACCCGCGGGGCCTGCACAGCTGCTCACGGTGGCAGCTGCTGTGGGGTCTGTGCCTGGTGCTGCTGTGGTGGCGGGGACCACCAGCATGGGTCAGCAGGGTGCTGTGGTTCTGCCACAGGTGGTGGAGGCCCGTGATGCATCCATCCCTGGATGCGCATTGGTTACACAAGCCCAATCCCCACCCATACTGCAGCCTGCTGTGGTGCATCCACCTACAGTGGATGTGCAGCAGCAGGCCAGTACACCACCTGCCTGTCAACACCGTCCCTGTGAGCCTTCATCTGCCGACGAGTTTGAGGGCTATGCACACCTCCTGCAGGCCACCGTGGAGGGGTAGGTGTCCCTATGGGCAGAGCTCAGAGGCATTCGGATGCTGCTGGCCATTGAATACGAGTCGTCAGCTGTGTGGCATGCCCAGATGTTGACAGAGGTTTGCCTATTGTGGGTGAGCATGACCACAGATCTGGAGCGGATTGTGCAAGCTGCCAAGGTGGCATGTACAACCAGTGCACCACATGGCTACCGGTCATCCAGCCCAACCCCCAGAGTTCAACAAAAATAGAAACTGTGTGCTCAGTCAGATAACATGGTACAGAGTGAGGTAGCAAACCTTGCTAATTAATGAAAAGAATGTAACTGCACTCTTCTGCAAAAAAACACAGATACATTTGTAATCACTGTTAGTGTTCTATTTATTTCTTACAACACTATAAAAGCAACAGCATAAAAAATAGTACAATAGCTCTTCTGTGGTTACAAACATAAAAAAAGTTTTCCTGTGCCTGAAGAAACACACCCCTGCGCTTCGACTGACTACTCTAATGAAGACTGAGTAGTAGCCTTCACACACCTGCTCCCTCTCCCTTCATTTGTTGTGCCATGGTGGCCCATTCATGGGCATTTCTGCATACCCCACCCACCTACTAGATGGCTGCTGGGTACTTTCCCAGTCTCAAACCAGCAGCAAAGGGTGGACTGGTGCCACATGCGGGCATCAAGTGTACTTCCACGATGTGTGGCGCAGACATTGCTGATGCACCCAGTGGCATTGCACACCACCTGGCAATTGACAGAGTGGTAGCCCTTGTGGTTGACATATGTCATGTCATCATTGCCAGGTGGTGCACAGATTGCCATATTGGTGCAATCACTGTCCCCTATGACACCTGGCATGTTTGCCATGCTGTGGAACTGCTGCATGGCTTTTGCCCGCTCTGCCTGTGAGCTTGGGAAGTGGATGAATTCTGAAGCATGTGGGAGCAGTGCAGTGAGGAAGTGTGAGAGGAAATGGGACGTGGACAGCTGGGATATGCCAGTGGTGTCTCCAGCTGACCTCTGGAAGGTTCCCATGGCGAGCAGGCACATTGCTGTTGTCACCTTGGTCTCCACTGATATGGCATGACCCCTTCCAGTGGGTGCCTGCATTTCATCATGGCACAGCTTACAGAGCTGCCTCAGAATAGCCCTGTTCAGGCCGTATTGACCGACTGTTTCGGTGTCTGTCAGCTGTTCAAACGTCAGTCTAGCATGATACCACAGTGGGGCTGGCCACCTACAGTGCCTTCCACAGCCCCATTGCTGGTTCACATATCTCTTCATCCCCATTAACATTCCCACTATCAGGAATGGTGCTCTGTCCATAGTACTGTTCAGCTGCTGCTCTCCTACTGCTTGCAGCTGCTATCCTGCAGTCAGCCTGCTGGGTGCTTGCACTTAAGTCTACTTCTTTTATACTTATCTCCACATGGCGCATTTGGTACTTGCACCATGAATGCTCCATACTTACGCATTCATTTTGCTGCATGAATGGCTCTGCACTGTATGTGCAGTTACACGCCCCCTCCAGATGTGCCGCATATCATTACTTTCAGTCTCCAGCGCATCCTGTTCAGTGCAACACATTTGGGTTGCATTGGGGCATCTGAGCTTTCTGGGAATGGCTACATGGTGCATTTCCCAGTTGCGCCGGTGCATCTCATTTGCACCCAGCTCCTCTGCTTTGTGAATCCTGCCCATATAGTGTGGCGTAGCTGAAGTTTAAAAGTATCTGTACTGAAGTTGAGCAGTTATTTTTCTGACTTAAACATTCAACTATAGTAGTGTGGCTGAGTATAAAAGTACATGTACTGCTGTTGAATAGTAAGTTTTCTGCATAGCGTGGCTGAAGTGAAAAACTATAATACATGCTGCTGAGCTGTTATTTTTCTGCGTAGTGTAGCTGAGTGTAAAAGTACATTAAATGCAGCTGATAATATGCAATGTCAGAGCTTCCACTAGAGTAGACATGCATAGACATTTTAAAATGAAAACATTTTATAAAGATACTTAATAAAATTTGACTAATCACTCATTATTGACTATTACTGTCATTAATGTAAGTACAAATCATTCAAAATATGTGTAAATATGGCAAATATGGGCACAATAAGCTACGCGCACGGGGTACAACATGGGCCGCATGTCATTGTTGCTCTTGACTGACTCTGAAATTAAAATGTTGCTTCCAGCCCAAAAAGGTTGGACACCCCTGCATTAGAATGTCATCAGCTCATCACATTCCTGTATTTTCCCAAGCCATTTTCTAAGAAAAGTTGAAAATCTTGTTTTGACATTTGCCGTCTGTCATTTTCCCAGCAGTTTGTCTTAATTCACTTTATTTTGTAACTTTTGCACAATATGTTTATTATCTGATGATTGCCTTTATTTATGAAAATGTGCACCTGAACTAACTCCCCACATAGAATAATGGGCTGATTGAGACATGAGGGGCTCTAAATGTTAAAAGAGATTTGTCTTTTAATGTAGTAAGGTGGTATTTTTGTAACTTATGTTTATAAATTAAGTTGTCAAGGATATATCTAACAAAACGAGGCAACAACCTCAATCCAAGTATGATAGATGCTTTAAAGCTGTAACAATATATAAACAACAAAACTTACATCAAAGCACATGTGCATCATTCACTACAGTATATGAAGGAGCTTCGAGTCCACACTTAAGCTATCATGATATCTTAGCATCAGAAATCATAATGTCCAAGGCAGTAAGAACAAATTCCAAAAGTAGTGTATGTCTACAGTGTTGTGGCACTGGACCCTCTATCCGGATGAATGTGGTCAAGAGTGGAGTTGAAAGAGCCTGATTATCATGTTGTGCTCATACCTCAGTTTGTTGGACCTGTGGAGAAACACAGAGAAAGAACTGAAACATGGCCAGGACTGCTAAGTAGGTTCAAAGGGCTCCACTTCTCTGTTACATCAGGCCTTGGAAGGCTGAATCCCTCAGGAGCCACTTTTTTTTCACTATCCTCTGCAACTGCAGCTAATTCTCCCTCACTTTCCACAGTCTAAAACTGTGGGAGAATTCAAGAATGCATGGGACAGACATAAGGCATTTTTTGTGGGGGGGGGGTAGGAAGAAATAGATTGTTGGTTAACTAGGATCTGCAGCTTATCCTCTAGGTAGGGAAATGGGCAGACTAGGTGGGCCAAGCAATCCTTATCTGCCGTCAAAGTCTATGTTTCTATGTGTACCTGTGACATGGTCCCCAAATGACCGGGACGTTTTGCCTGTCCAATCTCAGGTCTCTCATGCGTTCCATGTTCTCTATTTCGTACACTTTAGTTTGCCATTGGGACATAGTGGGGGGGGGGGAAACAACCATTTGATCATAATGCATTTAATGGTAGTCACACATAACATCTGAACAAATCAGTGGACTCATGATGAAACATAGAAATTGACGGCAGATAAGGACCACTAGGCCCATTCAGTCTACCCATTTACCCTACCGGTATTAGTGCCTGCTGACTCTGTCTAGTCATCGGCCTTGGCTACTTCCACCCATCTCTATTGTTCCCTTGTGCCTATCTCCTGCATGTTTGAATCCCGCCACTGTGCATGATTCCGCCACTTCCTGGGGCAGGCTGTTCCATGCATCCACCACCCTCTCAGTGAAAAATAATGTTCTCACATTTCCCTTTAAACGGCCCCCCTCCAATCTCATGTCATGTCCTCTTGTCCTAGTACTGTTTCTATACTGGAAAATGTTTCTCCCTTTCACCTTATTTGTGCCTTTGAAATATTTGAATGTTTCGATCATATCACCACGCTCCCTCCTGTGCTCCAGTATATACATATTGAGGTCCTTTAATCTTTCCTCATATGTCTTGTGCTGCAGACCCTGCACCATCTTTGTTACCCTCCTCTGTACTGTCTCTATCCTGTCAATGTCTTTACGCACATGTGGCCTCCAGTACTGCATGTAGTATTCCAGATGGGGCCTTACCAGCATTTTATGCAGTGGAACCATCACCTCCCTCCTTCAGCTTGTGATACCCCTTCCAAAACACCCCAAAATTCCCCTGGCCTTCCCTACTGCCTTTGTGGTCTGCTTGGTGGATTTCAGATCATCTGTGATGATGACCCCTAAATCTCTTTCTTCCCTGGTGTCTGTCAGCAACTCCCCTTCCATCCTGTAGCTCTCCCCAGGGTTCCTACACCCCACGTACATGATTTTGCACTTCTTTGCATTAAACCTCAGTTGCCACACTTCAGAACATCTCTCCAGCTTTTCTAGATCCTTCCTCATCTTATCCACACCCTCTGGGGAATCTGCTCTGTTGCAGATCTTGGTGTCATCTGCAAACAGGCAGACCTTCCCTTCCAGCCCATCTGCAATGTTACTGATGAAGACATTGAAAAAGACTGGCCCCAGAACTGATCCTTGAGGTACCCCACTTGTGACCTCCATTTCTTCTGACTGGGTCCCATTTACCATCACCCCTCTGCTTTCTGTCTCTTAACCAGTTACCAACACAGTTCCCCAACTTGTTGCCCACCCCCAGACTACCCAGCTTGTTTATCAGCCTTCTATGTGGAACAGTGTCGAAGGCCTTGTTGAAATCAAGGTATGTGACATCAACTGCACCCCCTTGGTCCACCTCCCTGGTCGCCCAGTCAAAGAAATCTATCAGATTAGTTTGACAGGACCTTCCTGCTGTGAATACATGCTGCCTTGGATCCTGTGCTCCTATAGATTCCAGGTGTTCCACAATCCGTTCTTTAAGGAGCTCCTCCATTATTTTCCCCACAAATGATGTGAGACTGACTGGTCTGTAGTTCCACCCCTCCTCTTTGCTGCCACTCTCATAAAGTGGGACCACATGAGCACTTCTCCAGTCCTCTGGGACCACTCCAGTGCTTAACGACTCATTAAACAGGACCATCAGTGGTGCTGCCAGTTCCATCCTCAGTTCCTTTAGGATCCTGGGTTGTATGCCTTCTGGACTCATTGCTTTGTCCACTCTAACCTTTGTAAGATCTTCTAGGACCCTCTCTTCTGAAAAAGAGCCAGTGTTTACCCCCCTCCCTCCTCTCCCTGAATCTGATGTCTAGCTGTGGGCCCTGTCCCTCCCTTTCCCCTGTAAAGACTGAGCAGAAATACCTATTTAAGATTGATGCCTTCTCTAGGTCCCTCTCTGCACACTCTCCCTTATCCTCTCTGAGTTAAGCAATTCCCCCCGGATTTTCTTCATTCACTAATGTACCTGTAGAATATCTTGTTCCCCTTTTTGACTGTCTGAGCTAATCTTACTTCGGTTTGTGCTTTTGCACTCCTTGCTGCTTTTCCAGCTTCCTTCAGACAGTTTTGGTACATCTCCCTATCTTCATCCCTTTGCGTTTCCTTATATTTCTTGAGGGCCAGCCTTTTGGTCTTAACCTTCTCTGCTACAGCTTTTGAGAACCAAAGTGGTTTTCTCCTTCTCTTACCTTTGTTTCTCTCCCTAACACATTGGCCTGTTACCTGAACAGTTGCCTCTTTAATATGTGCCCATTTCCTCTCAATACCCCTTCCTGTCTCTTCCCTTGCTAGGTCTTCTTTAACACTATCTCTCATCTTAACAAAGTCAGCCTCTCTGAAATTTAAGATCCTTGCCTTTGTATGAGTTATCTGTATCCCAGAGCCTGAACCATATCATGTGGTGGTCGCTGGACCCCAGGTGACCTTCTCCTTGGAGATCTGTGACTCTTTTTCCATTGGTCAGCACCAGATCCAGGATCACCCTGTCTCTGGTAGGACCCTGTACCAATTGTTTGAGGTCCTCCCACTGTAGGTAGTTGACTTTTCATCTGCACTTTAAACAACTGCCTGCTATCTATCCTGCTGAAGTGATTCCTGCCACTGAGATTGGAAAGACAATTGTGTGAGAGACTCTTGTTCTTTTCCGTGGGACAGCTGAATTTTCAAACTGCAGTGCACGTAGGTGGGCTTGGGGGTGTCCTGTGAGGTCACTCGGGAGGAGGATTTGAGCCCTTGAAAAAGCAGCTGCTGCATAGCGGCGTTATCATTCATCTGCACTTTAAACAACTGCCTGCTATCTATCCTGCTGAAGTGATTCCTGCCACTGAGATTGGAAAGACAATTGTGTGAGAGACTCTTGTTCTTTTCCGTGGGACAGCTGAATTTTCCAACTGCAGTGCACGTAGGTGGGCTTGGGGAGTGTCCTGTGAGGTCACTCAGGGAGGAGGGATTTGAGCCCTTGAAAAAGCCGCGCTGCTCACAAGCGGCGTTATCAGCTTTTCATCTGCACTTTAAACAACTGCCTGCTATCTATCCTGCTGAAGTGATTCCTGCCACTGAGATTGGAAAGACAATTGTGTGAGAGACTCTTGTTCTTTTCCATGGGACAGCTGAATTTTCCAACTGCAGTGCACGTAGGTGGGCTTGAGGAATGTCCTGTGAGGTCACTCAGGGAGGAGGGACTTGAAAGAGCCGCGCTGCTCATAGCGTGTAGCGTTTGTGGTGGCGTGACGCACTTTCGGGGTAAAATTTTAAATATAATTTAAAAGTTTAGAAGTTGTAGTATGAGGTTATATATGTATTTGTTTGTGGGTGGTTGGATTTTGTGGGGAATGTGTGGTTAATCTAAATGGGCAAAAAGGATTGTAATAAGCGTTAGTAAGGGCTTGGGATTTGTTACTTTGGGGTGGGATTTTATCCTGAAATAAATAATTTTATGTAAGAAGGAATCATTTTACTAATGAAAACGATAGATATATAAAGCAAGCAAGTGTAATACAGATTAAGAATAGAATAAATAATATAGGTGTTGGGGTTTGCTTTGCATACTTTTATTGATGCAAAGTGGAGATATAGAAGGCTAATCCGGGCCCAAGAAGGAGGTAGTGTTACTTTTTATCATGAGAATGCAAGAAGTGTTGTATATAAAATGGATGATTTTAGAATTTGGGTATCAGATAAAGAATATGATGTAATTGCTATATCAAAACTTGGCTACATTTGGGCATTGGGAATGATGAAATTAATTTAAAGGGTATAGACTGGAAAGAACAGATAGGAAAATGAGGGTGGAGGGTAATGTTATATTTGAAAGATAATCTTGGTCCTATAAGGTGCTAGTAACAGAGTGTTATGAAGGAATAGACTGTTTAGTTATAGAATTGCTCAAAACTAAATTGATTGTGGGAGTGTTTTACGCCCCCAAAACAAAACTTAAATATTTTGATTTATTTGCAGATTTCCTCCTGGACAAAGTAAAGGATAAAAGGTAGTCTTTATTGGTGATTTTAATGCTGATTGGAAACAGGCAAGGGTATTAGGTTAAAAAGAGTTTTGAATGTTTAGGTTAAAACAATTAATAAATAAGCCAACAAGAACTACGCATTTGCTTAATCAGGGAACTATTTTAGATCTTATATTTGTTTCCCAGGAATTGGATATAGAGTCATGGGATGTTTTGCCTATAAATCTTGGGGATCATAATCCCGTTATATGTAAATAACACAAAATCAAGTTTCCCCAGTTCCAAAAGAATATAAAGTGGGAGAGGATTATAAAAGATTTAATGAGATCCAGTTTAAAGATTACGCATAGGGACCAAAATTGGAATAGAGTATATTTGATTCGGATATTAACTTAGCAATACAAGAATTTAGTGAATCCTTATTAACTGTGATAAATAAACATGTTCCAATGGTACAGAAAAGGAGGAAAAATAAAGAAGACCCATGGATTTCAGATAAAATAAAAAGAGCTAAGGGTAAGAAATAGAATATGGCAGAAAGCTAGAAAAACTAAGAACTTAGAAGATTGGGAGAGTTTTAAAAATGGAGAAACAAATGTAAAAGGAATATCAGGATGGCAAAGTAAATATTATTTGAATAAATTTGAGAAGGTAAGTGATTCAAGAATGTTTTGAAACTTGTTTCTGATCTAAAATATAAAAATAAGAGTAGTAAAATAGAAAGTATATTACAGGAAGGAAGTATGATTGAAGATTCAGTTAGTATTGCAACTATATTGAATCATTATTTTCTCAAATTACCTGATTTGGATATCCTGCCACCGAAAGAACAGACTGTTGATATAACTATAACTGAATTAATTGCTGAACAGAAAAGAATATAAGATACAGCAAGGAGGTAAGTTTAACTTTAGACTCTTAAGTATAGCTGAAATAAGGAAACAATTACAAAATTTAAATGTAAATAAGGCAGGTGGTTTAGATGGAATTGAAGCTAGATTTTTGAAGATTGGTGCAGATATATTGGCACCAATAGTAACATATCTCTTAAATTGAGTCTAACAAGTTCAGTTGTCCCTGATATGTGGAAAGTGGGAAAGGTAATTCCAATTTTTAAGGGTGGGATAGTACTGTGCCATCTAATTACAGACCAATACGATTCTTCCAATATTATCTAAAATATTAGAACGTAGTGTTCATTTACAACTTAGTCATTATATGGAAACGAATGAAATATTATCTGATAATCAACATGGGTTTAGAGTAGGGAGGTCCAGGGGCACCGCCCTACTGGATTTCCAAAACTTGGTGGTAACATCACTTGATGAAGGAAAGGCCACTGGGGTGGTGTTCGTGGACCTCAGTAAAGCATTTGATTTGGTACAGCATAGAAAACTGTTAGAAAGACTTTGGAAAGTGGGGTTAGAGGAAGGACCATTAACATGGATAGCATCTTACTTAGCAAATCGTAGACAGTGTGTTGTCAATGGTGATTTTGTATCGAGCCTTGGGGAACTAAATCATGGTGTTCCCCAGGGATCGATACTAAGCCCATTGTTGTTTAATATTTATGTGAATGAGTTAGAGCAAACAATAAAATATGGGGAGGTAAGATTATATGCGGATGATATAGTTCTGTTGGTTTCTGCAGATAATATGAGAAATGTTGAATTACAGTTACAGAGATTTAACTTAGCTGGAAAATTGGATGGACAATTCTGGTCTTTTGATTAATGCAAAAAACCAGTGTATGGTGTTTGGTTTGGGGCATAAGCTGAAAAAACAAAAATATCTAAATATTTATTTGGTAAATGGCACTCTGATTGAGGAAGTTAAAGGTTATAGGTATTTGGGTATGTACATAGATTCAGGTATGACATTTGAAAGTCATGTTGATATGCAGATAAAAAAAGTTAATCAAAGACTGGGTGTTTTTAGAAGGTTAACAAATGTATTGACTAAATTTGCCAGGGAAAAACTTGTTAAGCAAATGTTAATTCCGGTGCTTGATTATGGATTGCCAATATATATGAATGCATCACAGAAAGTGTTAAAAAGTTGATCAAACAATTTATAGGTTAGGTAAATTTATTATTAAGGGTGAATATAAAATGCATCATTGTAAATTATATGAAAGATTAAATTGGCTGCATCCTGAAATACAGAGGAAGTATATTTGGCTATTAAATTGTCATAAGTTAATATATGCAAAAATAATCATCCATTACTTAAGTATATTAAGTTGCAGATTCTGGATAGTTATAATTTATGTACAAGAAATTCTGAAAATAGGGTACCATTGCTCAAATATTGTAGTAACATAGGAGAAATGAAGTTACAAAATAGATTTGCTTTATCTTGGAATAATTTACCCAAGCACTTACAGAATATAGCTAGCTTTGCCAGTTTTAAAAGTAAGTTATTTGAATACTTGCAGAAGTTATGTGTGTGTGTATGTTATGGATAATGTTGTATATGTTATTTTATTTAGAAATATTTGTACTTGTATTTTGAGTTTATTTATGTACCACCTATACAGGACTTGATTGTAAACAGTGTTTATTGCACTAATCAAATATACCTGTATAAAAATAAAGTTTTAATCATCATCATCATCATCATCATCATCATGTCCCTGGTCCTGGCTGAGCCCCCAGCTGGGATGGACCATCCACATCCAGCATGTTAAAATCTCCGACAGTAGAACTTCCCTCTTCCCTGCCATATTATGTATGTCCTCCATCTGTATCTTGTCTACTTCCTCTCCCTGACAGAGGAGTACCCAGGATTTCAAAAACTGAAGGCACAAACATAGAAACATCCTGTTTGAGGCATGTTTATATCCATGGCCTATTGAATTAAGGCATATATGTTCAAAATGTTTAAATCCAAATGATGGCCTAGGCCTATGGGCTATGGTCTGGCTACTCCTCTGCCTGAGTTGGAGGCCTGTAGACCACCCTGTTCAAATAGTTGTTCCATTGCCTGGTTCGAGGGTGACCCACAATTCCTCTGCCTCCCCTTGCCTGCCCTGAATTGCAGTTGTTTGATATCTTCTTTGGCATAAAGTGCCACCCCCTTTCTTTCTGTCCCTTCTAAACAGAACATAGCCTGGTACATGTATACCCCATGTGTGGTTACTGGTGTACCATGTCTCAGTTATGGCTACTATGTCCAGTTTAGCCTCCGTCATTACCGTTGCCAGGTCTGGGATGAGCCCTGCCTCAGGATTGGAAACTCCAGTGTTAATTTCATGAAACTCTTGGGAAAGGTTTTCCCTGTTATTTTTTGAATAGCTTGATGGACTTGCTCCCAGAAAAGCATCAATACTGGACAATCCCACAGTATGTGGAAATGAGATCCAACCCCCACACTGCCTCCAACAGGCATCCATAGAACTAGTCCCATTGTGTTGTGTTCCCATGGGGGTGCAAAAGAATCTAACTAGAATTTCTCAATTAAATGCCCACCATGTGGTGGAGGCTATAACCCGCCAATCCCTCTCTAACTGTCTAGCCTAGAGCTTCTCTGCAACTGACCTTCGACCCTCCATTCCCAGCTAGTCTGAACATGATTATATATATGTGTGTGTGTGGGGGGGGCATTCATCCTCAAGACTTTGTACAACTTGGAAATGTATCTACATTTAGTCCTCAGGGTGACTACCCAGTAGAACAATTTTTCAGGCTCTGTTTGTGGTCTTATTAATTTAGGAAGGCCAGCAGTATGCTGTATGTAATCTCTAATTTTAAATACTGAGAATGAGCCTCCCTCCTGAGCTGGAATGTGGTTTTGTATGTTTTTTATGAATTAATTATTATTTTCTTGGTTGGGGGAACAATTATTTTTGCTCCTTCATCCAGCAGATTGGATATACTGCCATTTGGCCATACTGGTTGTCATGGAGCACAGACAGAGGGGATTTTACACCTTACATTTTTAACCCAGCTGCTGTGTTCCCTATAAGCATTAATCCATGACAAGGAGGCCGTGCTAGAGTAATGCCCCGGTTTGGAGGATTGAACCTCCAACCACCAACCGGGCATTAATTCCCTAGTAGAGCCCAACTATGGAGTGGATTAATGCAGTTGTAACATAGTAAGCACGTACAAACATGAATACAAAATTATGTTCTTTGCAAAGAATAACAAAGACACATGTGTACAGTGTTTCAAGACGTTTACTGTGCTTTCTGCATTTTAACATTTATTTATATCGTTGCTGTACCTTGCTATTAATGTTTACAGATATCAGGATGTTTCTAGTAATGGTATTTTATTGTTAACTGCAATATCAGACTTTGGTTAATTTCACCAATACCTTTGATATCATACTTGTAACACATTCATTGCACCATCTGTAAACAGGTGCATGGGACTATGGATTCATTATTAACATATTGCCGCACGCTAATAGAGCTATTTTGGTATACCGATCTGTCCGGGTGGATGTGCACAAATGTGTACCTAGACATGCACTCCGCAATGTTCCTCCCCACATGCTAACTGTTGTACTATCACATCATGTAGTCCTGTAGGTGGCAGTAACACGGTAAGGTGAAGCAGCTGTCCCTCCCTCCCCAGAGAGCATCCATGGGGACGTTTAATCCTCCTGCCCCCGTCCAGCTCCCGACAAGCCACGCTCATTCCTGAACCTAGGTTGCCGGTGTCATGAGTGGTAGTGCTGAACTGATGAGCTGGCACTGCAATAAGTTTTACTCTGAGCCCTGCTTTTTACTTGGTTTAAAGAAGGGACCTCCCCTTCAGGGGTTTCAGCTTATAAAAGTCAATAAAGCAGCGTCCCAACGAAGTGACTGAGTTTACGAAGCTCATGGTCCCTTTTCGCCACCTTAGCACATTACTGATTTATAAGTTTAACTGAAGTGCAATTTCACTGTGATTTTTCAGTGAATCTAGAGTAAGATGCATTTTTGCAGAGTCTACATATGTGCCCTGTTTTTGGGAGGATCGTATTGCCATAATGTAATTTTGAGGCATGGTAGACGGCATAGTGTTCTGCATATTGTTGTCTTTCTCCTGAAGTCCCATAACTTTGAGCTGCTGTAGAAAGACTTTTTGCTTACAAAAGGGACTGCAGAACATGTCCTATGCGGAGAGACTGAGGGAACTGAATATGTACTCCCTGGAACAGAGAAGAGAGAGAGGGGACATGATTGAGACATTCAAATACATAAAAGGCATAAACAAGGTACAGACCCAGGAACTATTTCACCTCAAAAGGGGCAGCAGGATCAGGGGGCACAATCTCAGGCTGCAAGGTGGGAGGTTCTCTACCAACTCCAGGAAGTGTTTCTTCACAGAAAGAGTGGTGGACACCTGGAACAGCCTGCCCCCAGAGGTTGTGGGTATGAGTACCATGGTGGGATTCAAGAATGCATGGGAGAGACACAAAGGAGCCTTTACTCCAAAGGGCAACAAAGGAATCTAATAAGATAACGAATAGGCCACAGAACGGGCAGACTAGATGGACCTGGTGGTCTCCTTCTGCCGTTAACTTCTATGTTTCTATTTTGGAGTTCATGGAATCTATTTTGCATGGGGGCTCACAGAAATTAATTTCCTGGGGGGCATGAGTGTTATGACCTGGGTTTAGTTACTCAAAACCAAACTTGGAAGCCAAATGTGTGGGAGGCAACCTGATTTACTTTATGCTAGCTCAAAGCAAACCTTAATCCCAGTTACAGGACCTCACATAAATCCCACAGTGTCATGAGTTTCACAGGACAAGCAGATAACAAGAAACCCATACTATACCTTTCAGTATGTTTTATTTTAAACAACAGACTTGAAAAGAAAAAGATGACATACATACCTCTCAACCTCCTGTCTCATAAATCAGGGACAAGGCTTAAAAAAGTCAGGGACAACCGACCAAAATCAGGGACACATCTTCAAAATTGTTGATATCCACTCAGGAAGCTGGTAGAATAAGGGGCTTAGTGTAAAATGCATTTTCTAAGGAAGAACAAGTCTGTAACTTTAATGTTTAACATTATTTTGTGCTTACAACCTCCACTGTTGGGTTACAGAAACACAATTTTTAGGAGGGACAGAGTAAATATTTGAGGCAAAATCAGGGACATCCCTGAAAATCAGGGACAGTTGAGAGGTATGATGACATATAAGCAGTTAGCAAATAATTAAGCAACAGTCTTTTTCAAATGCATTTGTAACATTGCACTCTCGTTAGAAGAACTAACATTGCTGACAGTCTTTTGCATCACCCTGAAATGATGGATGGGGTGGGGTTGCTGGAACGATATGTTCTTTGAACAGTTCCTTATTAGCTGATACCTTCAATAGAACAGTTCCAGTTTTGTCTTTGCTGATAACCAGTCCAATTGATGACAGCTTATACAGTTCTTAGGTAAACATGTAGACACATTAATCACTTGATGAACCCACAGCCCCCAGGTAAAATCTCACTCTCAGACCCTTTAGTCTCTTGCCAAAGATGAGATGTTATCTAGGAAGTTTATTTGGCAAGGGCTTGCAGTCAGCAACAAATACTTGTTTTTACCTGGTCTGTGGAGTTGGGGGAGGCAGTGATGCTTGCTGGGATTCTTTCCCTCGATGACCTGATCCAGTGTAGATGTTTGGAACTGGTGGGAGTCTTGTTCCTGAATGACTTGCCATATTGTGATTTTTGAGCACGGTAGATGACATAGGATTTTGCATATTGTTATCTTTCTCCTGAGGTCCCATAACGTTGTGCTGCTGTAGAAAGACTTGTTGTTTACAGGTGACATGATGATGATGGTATCAGATGTTAAGCAATACCACATATCTTGATGACTTGAGATGTTCAAAATATCACTGGCTCATTTTTCAAAGGCTGATGCAGCACGCAGGGCCTATGTCAAGCCTTACATCAACTCTGTTCTTTGGTGCAGCTGTGCCAAACTCCTTTAACACAACTGCACCCAGTTTTAGTACATCAGGTGCAGTTGTGACATTTTCCATGATTTGCAGTAGCGTACACTAAATATTTGGTGCAAGCCCCATAAAACGGGTCCCCCAAATGGTGCAAGTTAGACTAGGGTAAGCCTGCTCTAACTTTCAGCATTTGGCTCTCAGGATTGAAAATTCTGATCGCTGGCTGGGTGAATGCTGCTAGTCCTGTGCATCAAACAATTAGCGCACCAGGAGCTTGCTGCATTCATGGGGCTTTGAAAATTGAACCCCCATATCTCTTGATGACATGAGATGCCCAGGATACCATATCACTTGATGGCATGAGATGCTCAAGATACCACATCGCTTGATGGCATGAGATGCTCAGGATACCACATCGCTTGATGGCATGAGATGCTCAGGATACCACATTGCTTGATGGCATGAGATGCTCAAGATACCACATCGCTTGATGGCATGAGATGCTCAGGATACCACATCACTTGACGGCATGAGATGCTCAGGATACCACATTGCTTGATAGCATGAGATGCTCAGGATACCATATCACTTGATGGCATGAGGATACCATATCGCTTGATGGCATGAGATGCTCAAGATACCACATCGCTTGATGGCATGAGATGCTCAGGATACCATATCGCTTGATGGCATGAGATGCTCAGGATACCACATCGCTTGATGGCATGAGATGCTCAGGATACCACATCGCTTGATGGCATGAGATGCTCAGGATACCACATCGCTTGATGGCATGAGATGCTCAGGATACCACATCGCTTGATGGCATGAGATGCTCAGGATACCACATCGCTTGATGACATGAGATGCTCAGGATACCACATCGCTTGATGGCATGAGATGCTCAGGATACCACATCGCTTGATGGCATGAGATGCTCAGGATACCACATCGCTTGATGGCATGAGATGCTCAGGATACCACATCGCTTGATGGCATGAGATGCTCAGGATACCACATCGCTTGATGGCATGAGATGCTCAGGATACCACATCGCTTGATGGCATGAGATGCTCAGGATACCACATCACTTGATGGCATGAGATGCTCAGGATACCACATCGCTTGATGGCATGAGATGCTCAGGATACCACATCGCTTGATGGCATGAGATGCTCAGGATTCCACATCGCTTGATGGCATGAGATGCTCAGGATACCACATCGCTTGATGGCATGAGATGCTCAGGATACCACATCGCTTGATGGCATGAGATGCTCAGGATACCACATTGCTTGATAGCATGAGATGCTCAGGATACCATATCACTTGATGGCATGAGGATACCACCTCGCTTGATGGCATGAGATGCTCAGGATACCATATCGCTTGATAGCATGAGATGCTCAGGATACCACATCGCTTGATAGCATGAGATGCTCAGAATACCACTCTTGATGGCATTATTGGATGTTAAGCAATAAAACATCTCTCTCGAGAAATGGTCATATTTTTATGCAATACATTTTGCAGAACAAACATTTTTCTTCTCAAGTCATCAGACTCTAAGACAGCTAAACTGAATTTTGCCTACATTTCAACTAAGAACATTTGATAAGCATGTTGTTATGTATCCTTGAAGCGTCAGAGGCTTCACTGAAAAAACCTATAGAGTCATTTCAACCTTAAAATAATAGACTGACTTTTAGCAAAATATACAACAAAGCTGAAATAACAATACTTCCATGAAGTGACCAGGCCTATAATTCAAGTTCAAACTTGACCTGAAAATATGTCACCCTATATTACCCACAAGGGAACAGAATCACGGAACCTTATTGTACTGGTTTACTGGGGCTCACAGAATCTATTTTGAAGGGCAGACTTAAGAACCAGTTTTGCAGGGGGTCACAGTAGTCTTTCTTTATCACTAAATCAATATTGGGGAGCTCCCGGAACCTATTTTGCAGGGGGGCTCATGGAACCTATGTTGCAGGGGACTTACAGAACATGTTTTGCAGAGGGTTCATAAATTTTTTGCAGGGGCCTCACTGAATTTATTTTGCAGAGGAACTCCTAGAAATTAATTGGGGGGGGCTTTTACAAAGGGCCAACAAAACCTGTTCTACAGGCTGGGCTTACTGAACCTATCTTGTGGGTGAAGGAGGACTCACAGACTCAAATTCTACAGGGGACTTATGGAACCTGTTTGCATAGTGGACTCAAATAACCCATTTTGTAATGGGGGCTCAGAGAATCTATTTTTCTAGGATAGCTCACAACCCTATTTTTACGGCTAGAGCTTGCAGAACCTATTTTGAAGGGGTTCAGAGAACCTGTTTTGCAAGGTGGGATCACTGAACCCTGTTTTTATGGGGGACTTACAGAATCTATTTTGCAGGGGGCTCAGGGAACCTACTGTATTTTACAGGTGGGCTAACAGCCCATATTTAGCAAGGGGCTCATAGACCCTAATTTATGGGGCTTGCAGAATCCCATTTTATGGGAGGGCTCACTGAACCTATTTTGCTGGGGGGGAGGTGGGTTCTCTGACTATATTTTGCAAGGGTATTACTGACCTTCTTTTGCCAAACGGCTCGCAAAACCTATTTTTCAGGGGGGGCTAAGGGAACATATTTTGCAAGGAGGCTAACTGACCATATTTGGCAGGAGGGCTCACATAACCTAATCTGTGGGTGGCTCACTGAATTCTATTTTAGGGAAGGGCTCTCAAAACCTATTTTGCAGGAAGTGCCCACTGAATCCTATTTTATAGGGGCTCACAGAACCGATTTTGCAGCAGGGAGTCACAAAACCTTTTTTACAGGGGTCACTGAATTTATGCTGCAGGGGTTCCCTGAATCTATTTTGCAGGGTGCTCATAAAAGACATTTTGAAGGGGAACAAGCTGAACCCATTTTACAGAGCAGCTCACTGAACCTGTTTTTCGGGGAATGGCTCAGAACCTATTTTGTGGAGCAGCTCAGTAAATCTATATTGCGGTGGTTTCAATTAACCTATTTTGCAAGGTGGCTCACAGATTCTATGTTACAGAGGGGATGCTTACAAGACCACTAATGCAAGAGGTGTCACAGAACCTATTCTATGGAGGAGGGGGGTGTCACAGAACCCTATTTTGTAAGGGACTCACAGAACCTATTTTGCAGGGTAGATCACTGAACCTTTTTTCAGGGTGGTGTCACAGAATCTATTTTGCAGGGGGCAAGATTCACTGACCCTATATGGAGGGGGGCTCGATGAACTTATTTTACAGGGGGAAGCTTACAGAACCAATTTTGTACTTGAGAAGCTGTTATGCAGGGATGGCTCACAGAACCTATATTGCAGGAGGCTCAGGTCCACTGAACTTATTTTGTAAGGGAGGTTCACTGAGTCCTTTGCAGGGGGATTACTGCACTTACTGTATTTTTTTGGGGGGGTTATATATTTAGGGGGGCTCATGAAACCATTTTTTTGAGAGTGGGCTCACTGAACGTATTTTGCAAGGCAGTTTACAAAATGTATTTTGCAGGGGGCTCGCAGAACCTAATTTATGGGAGAGGCTCACTGAACCTTGCTTGCAGGTTTTGTAGAGGGTGCTGGCAGAACCTCTTTTGTTGGAGGGTGTCACAGAACTTAATTTGTGGAGGGGGAACTTAACCCTGTTGTTTTAGGGGTTTAAGGAACATATCCTGAAGTGGGGTCTCACAGAACCTATTTTGCATTTGGGGCTCACTGACCTAATATTGCAGGGGGGCTCACAGAATCCATTTTGCATTGGTTGCTCACAGAACCTGTTTTCATTGGGGTCTCACTGGCCCAATATTGCAGGGGGGGCACACACATCCTGTTTTGCAGTGGGGCTTCACAGAATCTACAGTATATTGTGGTGGGGGGCTCAGTTTCATTGAGCTTGAAGGGGGGAGGAGTAGCCATTTATGTCAAGGACATTATAAAAATGATGGAAATACAGGTGTCACAAGGGAACGCAGAAGCCCTGTAGATTACGATCAGAGCTGGGAACAGGGCACCCATCCAGGCCGGAGTAATCTACAGACCCCCAAATCAGGAGAAAGCCAGGAACAAGGAAATCCTGGAAATTATCCAGTGGATGACAGACAAAGGGGACATTGTGCTAGTGGGGGACTTCAATCTACCAGACATTGATTGGAGTTCCTACATGGCAGCATCAGAATGAAGTAGGGACTTCTTAGTTGCACTACAAGGGCAGATCTGAGTCAACTAGTGAAGGCACCCACAAGAGGAGATACAATCTTAAACCTTGTATTTAAAAACAACAAAAGGGTCCTAGGTGTTGAAGTCGGCAGCCACCGGGGAGCCAGTGACCATCGCACTGTATGGTTCAGGGTAAACAGGGTTGAAGATTCTGGTCACTCAAAACTAGAAGTCCTAGATTTTAGGAGGGTGGGCTTCTCAAAAATGAATACCTACCTGACAGGCAACTTAAACACATATCAGGAGAGACCGTGGAAGAGTGTTGGACTAGATTGAAAGGTACAATAGCCTTGGTCACATCACAGTGTACCTGTCAGGTTAGTAAGAATAAAAAGAGGAAGAAACCAATCTGGTTCTCCAAGGAGGTGGCAACAAAGGTGAAGGAGAAGTGTAAAGTGTTCAGAAAGTACAAAGAGACAATGAAGGAGGATGACAAAACAGAGTATAAAGAAAAGCTAAAGGGGGCAGGAAAAGTAATAAAAAGTTTAAAGGGCAAAACGGAGTTAAGAATAGCTCAGAAAGTAAAGAAGGGTGACAAAACCTTCTACAGGTACATACAGGAAAAAAGGAAGACCAGGGGAGGAATTGTCAGAATTACCAAAAAGGATGGGCAGCACACAGAGGAAGATGAAGAGAAGGCAGAGACACTCAAAGAATACTTCTGCTCAGTCTTCACACATGAAGCAGATGTCGACAGACTGACCCTAAGTAAAAAGGACTGTCCAGTTGGGGGAATAGATATGAGTTTCTTCACAGAGGAAAGGGTCCTGGAAGCACTCAACAAGCTGAGTGTGGAGAAAGCAATGGGGCCTGATGTGATACATCCAAGAATACTGAAGGAACTTGGGAGGGGAACCAGCAGCCCCCCTAGCAAGGCTCTTCAACAAATCATTGATGAGTAGGGAGGTTCCCGAAGACTGGAAAAGGGCGATGGTGGTACCACTCCATAAGAGCGGGAGCAGGGAAGAACCTGGTAACTACCGACCAGTCAGTCTCTCCTCAGTTGTGGGGAAACTGATGGAGTTCTTGTTGAAGGAAAAGATAGTAGCTTTCTTAGAGGAGAGTGCTCAACTTGACGCAAAACAGCACGGTTTCACAGCAGGGAGGTCCTGCCAGAATAACCTAGATTTCTTTGATTGGGTCACCAAAACTGTAGATCGGGGGGGGGGGGGGGGGGGGTCCATAGATGTGTTATACCTAGACTTCAGTAAAGCCTTTGACTCCATTCCACACAGGAGACTAGTCAACAAACTGGAGAGCATAGGAGCTGGGCATAAAGTAACATGCTTGGTTAGAAACTGGTTGATGGGGAGAACACCGAGTGTTTTAATTAATAGCACACTGTCAGAAGAGGGTAGGGTTACCAGTGGGGTGCTGCAGAGTTCGGTTCTGGGACCAATCCTTTTCAACATATTCATCAGCAACATCACTGAAGGACTGGAGGGGAAAGTATGCCTTTTTGCAGATGACACCAAAATCGGCAACAGAGTTGACACACCAGAGGAACATCAATGCATGGAATCCAACCTCTGAAAACTGGAGGAGTGGTCGGAAAACTTGCAACTGAGATTCAATGCAAAAAAGTGCAAGGTCATGCAACTAGGAAAGCATAACCCAGGGAGAGTGTACTCAATTGGAGGGGATCAGCTGGCAGCTACTAGGCAGGAACATGACCTGGGGGTTATCATCTCAGATGACCTAAAGGTTGGCAAGCAATATGAGAAGGCTGCATTGAAGGCTACTGGCATCCTGAGATGCATAGGGAGGGGTATCACAAGCAGGAGGCAAGAAGTGATCATGCCTCCATAACAGTCCCTGGTGAGGCCTTACGTGGAATACTGTGTACAGTTCTGGAAGCCACACCTAAAAAGGGACATTGACAGGCTGGAGACAGTACAGAGAAGAGCAACAAAAATGGGGCAGGGCCTGCATCAAAAAACGTACGCGGCGAGACTAAAGGAACTCAACTTATACTCCCTAGAGCAGTGCAGAAATCGGGGTGATATAATAGAGATGTTTAAATACCTGAAGGGAAAAAACAAGATGCAGGTGCAAAACCTCTTTCAGGTGAAGGAGTACAAAAGGAGAAGAGGACATGACCTGCGACTCAAAGGAGGGAGGTTCAGGACCAACATGAGGAAGCTCTTCACCAAGCGGGTGGTCGAACCTTGGAATAGCCTGCCTGACGAGATGGTGGGGGAAAAGGCAGTGGGTGAATTCAAGAGAGCATGGGACAGACATTGCGGGATACTCGAGTAGTCAAGCAGTATGGTGTAAGACAGGCGGAGGGGTAGGAAACACAGACAGGCTAGATGGATCACATGGTCCCCATCTGCTAGCAATTTCTATGTTTAACTAATTTTGTAAGCAGGACTCACTGGACTTCACTGTTTTGTGAGGTTTCTGATTCCCATCTTGCGAAGTGTTGCAGGGTGCTCACTAAACCTATTTGTTTTTTTTGGGGGGGGCTCTTTCAGCATAGGTTATGGTTCTGGCCCTAACTGGTGAACAGATCCAGTCCTTGGAGGTCAACAAGAGGTCACCAAAGGTGGTCAGAGCCCTTGAAGTGAGCAGGGCAAATATCCACCATCATTCAGACAGGGAAAAACTTTTCTTTTTTACATTATTACCTCCCATCATCCCTAACTGGAGGTCCCCATGGTGTCACTTCTGTAGGTGGATGGCTGGCTATTGTTTCAAGATCACCTGTCATGAGAAGACCATCCCAACTCACAAAGTCGAAGGTGCTGCTAGACAGGGTCAGTGTGGCCCCCCCCCATGTCAGAGAACAGTTCTTCCATATTACACACTGGGTCCCAGCAGCCTCAGACCTGTGTCTCCCATATAGTAGTGCATTGCACTGAACATTTTTTTTGCAGGGTGGGGCTCACTCAGCCTTTTTTGTGGGGGGTGATAGGGGGAACCGGTTGACTCACTGAACTTTTTTGCAAGCTTTATTTTTACATAACCTGATTATATGCCAAATGTATGCCATGTATACATTTGGCATGTAATCAGATTATGTAAAAATAACACCAGGTACAGCAGAGATGGAGTTTAGTAAAGCTCCGTACATAGGGGCATATCATAGGCTGAAGCAACCAAGTGTCATCATTTTGCATTATAACCACCGAGATCTCAGGGGTGGGCACCCAGCTGGCACTGCACTTACAATATGCTGGCTACAGCTCGGGGAATTTACAGTTTTACAAGTGTTGCAGTAAGAAAAGCATTTATTTTATCTGGTGCCAGCAGGGAGAAACAGGGTACTGAAGCTCCAATCTGTGCATCAGTCAGGGCTTCCAGTTATACCATAGTTCTCCTTTAAGAGCTAATTAAAAATACATGAATTTTGCTGTACATAATATTTAAACCTGAGATGGCATGTCAGTGCTGGGATGTGCTGGGACTGTTTTAAAAAAGTAAGAAAAATGTTTCTTTTTTGATTTGGTGCATTTCTTCACCCCCTCTCCCCCCTCCAAAAAAAAACACATCTTGGACCATTTTATGACCACAGTAAGACACTCCAGGGTGTATGTTGTGGTGGGGTAGCAGCACTTCTAGGGGGGTTGAAGTGAGGGCACTCAGTGATGCCTCATGCCTCATGACACACCCGAGGTTTGCCACTATCCAACCACAATGCATACCCTGTTATGTCTTTTTGTTTAATTGTTTATTTTGTTGTTGTTTGTTAGGACAGTCTTCAAACCTGTTAAAAAAAAACATGGAATCACAGAAAATAACCATATGGATGCCTCTGCTGCAGCACGATTGATCTCTATAGGGGCACTAAATGGGACTGTCAGTATTAATGTGTTCAAGTCTACAAAGTGAAAAATGAGATGAAAGCAGAGGTATAAAAAATATTGCTAAGCTCAAAGTAATAAAATCAAATATAAAAAAAGTCAGTGTAAGCAATATGGAGGGATGCAGTACAGCTCTTGAAGGGACTATTTTATCTCTATTTTATGTCTAAATTAATTATAATAAAGTTATAATTTCTGATGTGTTTCTTAAGTTTATTGCTTAATCATTTCAGTCTCGTCAAATTTTTTATAGCCATATTCACTAAAATACTGAAACCCTCCCCGGTCCTCCTGAAAAGGGACTTCTAGGCCCAGTGGGCTTACGAGTCAACAAAATTCAATAAATAAATATTATAATCACAATGGGCACTCCAGAGTGTGCGTCGTCCCTGAATAACATCACACCTAGGGTGGCCAGGCACTCAGTCCATGAACTAGGTACTTTGCCCCACCCTAGGTGTGACATTATTCAGTGATGACACACACCTTGTCATGCCTTATTGCTTAAATACAATACAATGCAATACAATACAATACAGTACAGTGCAGTACAATACAATACAATACAAATACAATACAATACAATACAATGTAATGCAATACAATACAATACAATGCAATACAGTACAGTGCAGTACAATGCAATACAATACAATGCAATGCAATGCAATACAATACAATACAGTACAGTGCAGTACAATACAATACAAATACAATACAATGCAATGCAATGCAATACAATACACTACAATACAACACCCAATAAGTGAAAGCATATTCATTTTTATTTGTATTACTCAGGTCTTGTTTTTTCTGATTACAGACAAAACACCACATTATGCTGTAAATACGGAAACAAACATTGCATTTTGAAACTTGGCAGAAGTCATGGCCAGTAGCTCCATTTGTTAAGTTGGAAACCAACACAAAAGAATGGTATCAGGTTAGTTAACATTCTGATTTCCTGCTGGTGAGGCACTAGCATAGCCAGATTACTATCTGATAAACCGATTAGAAGGCCCCTCAGATCCTCCAGCCGCAACCTCCTCAAGGTGCCCAAAGTCAGATCGTCTCTAGGGCAAAGGTCATATCCAGCTAACATCCCACCCCTCTGGAATGCACACCCTGAAAGCCTACAGAACTGCTCCTTCCTTGGGGGATTTAAAAAGGGGCTCAAGGTACACCTCCTGGAGCTCAACCAGTGTACCTGCTATTGCTGACATCCCCAACCACCTAGTCACTGTGCAGCACTTGAAGTAAACTATGTGTGCTATGTTTTATCTGTTCCACAACTGTCTTATGAGGATTAGCAACTGTCTAAAAATGACTGAAGTCATTGGCCTGTAAATAATCACTGTTAGCAAATGTTGTAAAGTGAGTTGGAAACTTACAGAAATATCTTTGTGTATTATATTACTGCTTGCAAATGTATCACCACTGTATGTGTAATTAACTCTGGGTCGACCCTGAAAAAGGAACTGTCATGGTCTCAGTGGGCTCACCCGGTTACCAAAATTAATTAATTAAATAAATGACCGTAGTATGACAGATTAGTAGAAAAACAAACTTGAGATAGCAATAAATTGTTCTGTGTTATTTGCCAACTTTGTAATTTCAGAGATACGTACTGTGATTTTCTGCTTATATAATTTAAGCTTGGTATGTAGTGTAGGTTATTTATTTTATCAAATAAAGAATGAGTTATAAAAAACTATACGAAAAGGTCACACACTGAGAAGAGATAAACAATTCAACATCTTTAGAACTAGTTTGAAAGAAAACTAATAAATAATCACATGTAACATTATACTAAACAGCAGACATGTAAATGTGGGTAAAAGGACAGTTCTGTCCCGTCCAGGTCACTCTTTATGCAGCTCCCATGGGTTCACTGACTTTGGATGACAGGGGGGCCGCTGCGAGTCTGATCCCGATATTTGGATAACTTTTCAGTATTTTCCACCCAAGAGCACTGTGGGTAGTGAAATGAGATTAGGGCTTTTGTTCTGTGCTGCTCTGCTTAATCCAGTGTTTCAATGGAGCTTTGTAGCTCTCTCACTGAAACAGGAGCCACAGACTAAACGCAACTGCTAGAAATGAAACAGGAGAGTTACCAAGAAGGTCCTGTCTGTGGCAGTGAAATCTCCTGGCTGGATCCTAATCAAGTACCAGATTCACAGATGGCCAGTGTCCATAAACAGGTATATAAATTGAAAGGGCCTCTTTTTTTTTGTATGCTTTTTTTTCTACCATCTGCCGATCAGTTCCTCAGCCTGGTCACGGACCCCCACTTCTACTCCCACATCAGTCGTGCCTCGTCAATACCCCTGGCTTATCCACCAGGGTGGGGTCGTGACACTGGCCCTAGAGTGCTGCAATGTCGGGATAGGTCGATGGGCCGGCCTGGGAGCTGTTGAAGCCAAGGGCGGGCTTCATTTGGGGTGGCCGGCAGCATTTTTTCCCTGATATGTGGGGGTGGGGATGTGCAATGATGACCAGTGTCCACCCTTCCCCCCCGAACAAGTGGTGTTAGCGTGCTTTGGTACACCCAGCCTCTGCTAGGTGTCCATGTTGCACCAAACACTCTATCCCTTCCCCCCCAGAGAAGGAGAGCAGTCCTCGGATGCTCAATCCTTCTCCCCCAGCAGACCCTCCAATGTCCCGGGTCTGATCCCAAACCTAAGTTGCCGGTGTCACAGGTAGACAACCTGCCCCTGCACCAGCGGGCCGGCGAGAGGGTCTCTGAGAGCTGTCTCTTATGGTAAAAGAGACTCCAAGTGTGTGGTTTGGCTCAGCTTCCCTTCCTATTCCTCTAGCTCAAACCTCATGAGAGGAGTCTCTTTTACCATAGCAGACACCCTTTAGAGGCCCCATTGTCTTTTTTTAAATCACTCATGTTTAACTCAATTTGTTTTATAAGTTTAGTCTTTTTTTAAATTTTATTATGCTGTCCTCCCACTGGCACTGAAGTGGAGCGCTCCCTGCTAATGCTACCACACGAGGGCACACTGTACACAGGTTAAGAGGTGCAGTGACTCTGTGTGCTGAATGGGTAAATTCATGTTAGTAATTTATCATATGTGAAAATACTACTGGAGCCTAACACTAGCTCTGCATAACTGTAGAACAGATCAACTTGAGACTGGGGCCCACCGGATAGAAAGATTTACCAATGAACTTTTTATTAGGTTAAAAGGATGACAGGTGCATGCAACACAGTTTTATTTTATTTATTTAAAAGTTTTACCAGGAAGGTGTACTGAGCAGACTACCACTCGATTCCAGACATGTCCTGGGGGGTGGGGAGCAAGGGAGATAACACAGAGCATAATACCACAGAGAAATGCATGATTACAAAACACAATATGTACAGAATGAGGGTGGGGAGCAGGCGAGTCAAATGCAGAGTATAAATACATCAGTAATGCATGAATACAAGGCAGATTATGTACAGAGGTACAGCCAGAGAATTTGATACAGGCAGTCTGTTACATGGTGCAAAGAAATACTGGTAGGATACAATCAGGAAAAAGAGCCGGGCGACGTGGCAACACAGAATATAACAACACAGCATGTACACAACTGCTAAAAGGACTAGGTACAGCACATATACATCAGGAATGTGATTACAAAAATGGTCATCAAAAGTGTATAATTGGGATATAGTCTGGAGGGGTGAGATAGCCAGTTAACTACTGGACCATACCTGCACTCTGACAGTGGGGTCAGCCATTGTTTACTAGTCGCATTTTTGAGTTTACCAGCCATCAGGAGGTACAGAAGTGGGCTTTGAGGAGGAAGTTTAGTTGGTGGGCAGAGTTGGTTTACCAAAAGGCCAGTAGTAGGGAATTCCACAGTTTAGGCATTGCAATAGGAGAAAGCTGCCTGTCCTACAGTGGTGGCCATACAAGGGACTCTCATGGAACGGGTGTCAAAATTTCGAAGGGAGTGTGAAGGTGGGGTGGGGGGGGGTGAGGACAGGGCACCAGAGAGGTACGGGGGCAGGGATTGTGTCCAGTAGTTGGCTGAGAGACTGGCGCAGTGAGACAACCTACTATCCTGCAGTGAGGGGAGGTGCAAATTCTGGTATTGGTTGCAGTGGTGTGTGTTGGAAGGATAGTCAAGGGTGAAATGACAGAAGGAGTGGAAAGGGGTGTCCAGTCTGTTTAGGGTAGTCTCGGGAGTGGCACAATAGACTATGTTCCTGTAGTCAAAGATAGGGAGGATAATTTTCTGTAGAATCCCCCACCGGGCCGGTAGTGGGATGCACCCGTGGTTACAGTACAGCGCCCCAAGCTTGGAGTACAGCTTCTTGTGCAGTGCATTTTTCTTATTCTCTTTTTCACCCAGGGAGGCTGCCTACCTTTTGCCTTTAGGACCAACTCCCCCAATACAGCCCCTCAATTGTCAGGGCACAGGCAGGATGGTGTGTTCCACATCTGATAGTTGTGAGGGAGGTCCAATATGTCCCAAGGGCAGTAGTGGATACCCTCCACAAGAAAGTGCTGCAACTCACTGGAAGTAATAGGGGAAGTCCAGATATCACAGTGCACCTATGCACAACCATTTGGCCAGGAGAAATATAAAAGAGGTGAAGGAGAGCTTCTGTGCCCTAGGCATGACTCTCAAGGGCAGGGCAGGAAGAATGACCTTCTCAGAGGTCCTATCACAGCCACACTTCAGCCATAGGGCACAGTGCAAAATAGAGCTGTTTAATGTGTAGCTAAAGAACAGGTGTAGGGGTAGGGTTTTCAGTTCCTAGGAGATTGGGACCACACTTGGTGGGGGTTGGACACTGTTCAAAAGGGATGACCTGTACCCTACCATGGTGGGATCCAGGGTGCTGGGGCTTAGGTTCACAAAACACCTACAAATTTTAAACTATGTGAGTGGGAGGCAGCACAGTTGAGGATATGTGCATCCACACAACTAAGGGAGACGTTGACAGCCTCCCTTTAGCACCAGTGCAGGCAGTCTTAACTGGTTGGTGGGGATGGAAAGGAAATATACAGGCATTGCTAAGATCAAAGGAAATAAGGGGGAGTGTGAGGAGGAGGACCATGTAAAAGCATCTATCCTAAATAAATACTTCTGCTCAGTATTTACTGAAGAGAAGGTAGGGCAGGGCCCACAGCTCAGCACCATGGACCCGGGGGAGGAGGTGAGCACTAGACCCTTCACAAAAGAAAGGGTCTAACAAGAGCTTGATAAGCTCAGGGTGGACAAGGCAATGGGACCTGATGGCATACATCCCAGGGTACTAAAGGAGCTAAGGGTGGAACTAGCAGAGCCATTATCAGAACTGTTTAATGAGTCTCTGAGCACAGGAGAGGTCCCAGAAGACTGGAGAAGGGCTCATGGGATCCTACTTCACAAGAGTGGTAGCAAGGAGGAGGCAGGGAACTACAGATCAGTCAGTCTTACTTCAGTAGTGGGCAAGATTATGGAGGCACTCCTTAAGGAAAGGATAGTGCAACACCTGGAATCAATAGGAGCACAGGATCCAAGACAGCATGGGTTTGCAAAAGGAAGGTCCTGTCAAACTAATCTCATAGATTTCTTTGACTGGGTGACCAGAGTGGTGGACCAAGGGGAGCAGTTGATGTCGCCTACCTTGACTTCAGAAAAGCTTTCAATACTGTTCCACATAGAAGATTGATATATAAACTGGGTAGGCTCGGGGTGGGTCAGAAGTTGGTCAACTGGGTGGCAAACTGGTTGACAGGCAGAAAACTGAGAGTGGTGGTAAATGGTATACAGTTGGAAGACATGCAAGTCACAAGAGGGGTACCTCAGGGATCAGTCCTGAGGCCAGTCCTGTTCAATATCTTCATCCGTGACATTGTAGATGGACTGGAGGGTAAGGTTTGTCTGCTTGCAAATGACACCAAGATCTGCAACAGAGTAAATGATCCAGATGGGGTGGGCAGAATGAGAAGAGAGCTGGATAAACTAGCAACATGGTCAGAAGAGTGGCAACTGGAGTTTAATGCAAAGAAGTGCAAGATCATGCACATAGGGAAGAGAAACCCCCGAAGCCATCTATAGACTGGGAGGGGAGTTGCTGGCAATCACAAGGGAAGAAAGAGACTTGGGCATCATCATCACCGATGACCTGAAATCATCCAAGCAGACCACTAAAGCAGTAGGTAAGGCTAGGGGGATGTTAGGGTGTATTAGTGGGGGTATCACAAGTCAGAAGAGGGAGGTAATAATCCCTCTTTACAAGACACTGGTTAGGCCCCATCTGGAGTACTGCATGCAGTACTGGAGGCCACCTCTTCACAAGGACATTAATCAAATTGAGACAGTCCAGAGAAGGCCAACCAAAATGGTGTAGGGACTGCATCAAAAAACATGTGGACAGATTAACTAGGCTCAATATGTATACCCTAGAGCAAAGGAGGGAGAGAGGTGATATGATTAAAACATTCAAACATCTTAAGGGCATTAACAAGGTGAAATAGTCTAACATGTTTCAATATAAGAAAAACAGCAGGACAAGAGGACACAGCATGAGATTAGAGGGAGGCCGATTAAGGGGTAATGTGAGGAAGTTCTTTTTCACAGAAAGGGTGGTGGATGCATGGAACGGCCTACCTAAGGAAGTGGTAGATATGAATACAGTGAAGGGCTTCAAACAGGCATGGGGATAGGCATAAGAGAGCAATACAGATGAGTATGAATAGATAGGCCATTGACAGAGCAAAGACCGATGGCACATTTATAAGGCAGAAAAAGTAATGGGCAGACTGGATGGTCCTCGCGGTCCTTATCTGCCGTCAACTTCTATGTTTCTATGTAAGGCAAATAGAAAAAGTGTCACAAAATGAGAGCAAGACAGGGCTAAGGATGAAGGAGACAGAACGCAGCAAGAAGAAGCACAGAACAGAAGGTCTCAAGGACACATAGCTGAGGGAAACCAGACAGAAGGGAAGCAGTAGGTTTGGAGGGTAATGTGTATTAAGGCCAGTAACCTAGGTAATAAGACCTGTGTCCTCCAGGCAATAATGGCAGAGGCATAACTGTGTTGAGATTTTATTTATTGATTTTAATGATTGATGTTATTATGGTATGACTATTTATATGTATTATTGGACTTGTATTTGGTGTTATTGTTTTAATGTGTTAAGCACCTTGAAATATTGAAAGGCGCTTTATAACTAAATTTATTATTATTATTATAACTGGACATGGGGGCCATAACAGATGTGAGCAACACAGCACCATGAGTGGGATTTGAGTGTACTGGGGTACACAGTGCTCAGGATGGATAGGAAAGAGAGGAGGCGTAATGGCACCATTTGTTAAAGGAGGGTATTCTAGCCTTAGAAATCCAGGAAATGGGCCAGGTCAGAGGGACTGAAACAGTATCAGTACAGGCAATTGCAGGGGGAGGGAGAGTCATTAGGGTTGGAGTGGTGTACAGGCCTCTGGCACAGAAAGAAACAAGCATTTGTCAATGCCGAATGTTTGCTTGCTGGCATTGGCAGTGGTAGTGTAGAAGTTACAGAGCTGCGTAATAGGAATGGCAGTGAAGTACTGAACTGAAGCCAACCCCACCACCACCCTGCAGAGAGTGACAGGCATTGGGGTGTGCGTTTGGGTTGTCAGGCATAACGGCCATGCCATTTCACCACACCCCACCCTGCAGACACTGACAAGTGTCACGGTGTTCCTTGGGGTCTTTGGCCCTTATGCGCACCCCATTTCATTAGGAAATATGGTGAGATGGGTGCGATATAGGAGAATGGGGTGAAGTTTGGGGCCGAAGAGTCCAAGGCATACCTCGATGCCTCTCACTGACTGCAGGGTGTGGAATGGTATGAGCATCACAGGCAAGAATCCCAAGTCACACCCCTGATGCCTGTCATTCTCTACAGGGTTGGGCGTTATGGTTAGAAACCCTAATACCTCAGGCATTCGTTGGTATTTTCACTCCAAATTTTCAACATGTTTTTTGTGACCCCACCTCATGAACAGGGGAATATCAGTTTGTTAGCAGCTGCTTATGCACAGTGACTACGGCATTTAGCACCACAGGTGCAAAAACATTCCGAACAGGATGTAAAAAATGACAGCTGTACTGTTCATGGGGAGGTGTAAAAAATGCCAATGTTGCAAATCTGTAGTAAAAATATTAAAAAAAATGGTGAAGTCACGAGCGTACATAGAAACTGTGCAACGCACACCCGTAATATAATTAGGTTGGGGATTTTTTACAGCAGATTGTCAACTCAGGCATTTTGGTGCCTCCGATCATGAACAGTGTCACTGTGATTTTCTTTATCTGTGCCAAACAATGATTTCCCACAGCGACCACGCATCTCTGTGCTGAAAGTGTGAAACACACTTCAGGCATGTTGTAAAAATGACAGCTGTACTGTTCATAAGGAAGCGCGGAAAATGCCACTGGTGAAAATCTGGACTGAAAATATGACAAAGTCATGAACTAACGAGGGTGCATGGAAACTGCACAATGCTCACTGTAACACAGTCATTTTATGGACTTTTGTGTAAATTTTCAACATAGCCATTTAAGACCTCTGCTCATGAACAGTGTAACTGTGATTTTCTCAATCTGTCCTAAACATTGCTTTCGCACACCAACAGCACCATTGTGCGCTACATGTGCGAAAACACATTTTGGGCGACATATGAAAAATTGCAGCTGTACTGTTCATAAGGAAGTGTAATAAAATGGCAATGTTGAAAATCTGGAGTGAAAATATTAAATTTGCAAACTTACGAGCATGCATAGGAACTGTGCAACGCATGCTCATAACACAGTCATTTTTAGGAATTTTTTCACCAAATTTTCAAAATAGCCATTTAAGACCTCTGCTCATGAACAGTGTCAATGTGATTTTCTTAATTTGTCCCATACATTGATTTGCACTGACATAGCCATTAATGCTTCATATGAAGATGAACTACGTTTTGGGTGAGATGTGAAAATGACAGCTGTACTACTCATAAGAAGGTGTGATAAAATGGCAATGTTGAAAATCTGAAGTGAAAATATTGAAAATTCGCGAACTTCTGCGTGCGTAGGAACTGTACAAGCGGCGCTTGTAAAACAGTCATTTTTGGAATTTTTCACCAAATTTTCAACATAGCCATTTTAAGACCTTTACTCATGAACAGTTTCACTGTGATTTTCTTAATTTATCGGTACATTGATTTAGCACACCGACTATGCATTAGCCAGCTACATGGTGAAACATGTTTTAGGGTGAGATGTGAAAAATGACAGCTATACTACTCATAAGAAGGTCGCAAAATAGCAATGTTGGAAATCTGGGTGAAAATATTGAAAATTCGTGAACTTCTGACGTGCATAGGAACTGTACAACGCTGCGGCTCATAAAATAGTCATTTTTTTGGGTGTTTATTTCTCCTCGGAGCTCCGGCTACAACCCCCCGCACTGCGTCGTTCCCCCAGTGCCATCCCCGGACATGAGACCCCCTCCCTTCCGCACCTGGCGACTTACCCTTCCGCGGCAGGGTGGTGAGGCGACTTCGACCCACCACAACGGATCCATGCCAGGGAGGCGTCCTCCAGGAATGGCACCAGGAACGCCTGAGCAGCGACACCCATTTTCTTGTTTTTCCCGGACCAGGCCATGGCGTGCAATGACACCAGCGACTGAGTGCACGCACGCTCCTGTGCACGCACTAGTCAAGCGTCTGCCACGTCCCGCCCTCCCCTTGTCTTACGGCTACGTGCTGTTGATCCCCAGCCTCCGCTAGGGGTCAGACAAGCACCGGCCGACCAAATCCCCCCACCCCGGAGATGGAGAGCAGTCCTCCAGACGCTCAATCCATCTCCACCCTGCTGACCCCCGGCAACCCGTGCCCGTTCCCGAACACGGGTCGCCGGCGTGGCGCAAGGTGTGGCGTCCAGCGCCTCAACCCTCAGCGCCACCGGGCCGGCCGTAAAACAGTCATTTTTAGGAATTTTTCACCAAATTTTCAACATAGCCATTTTAAGATCTCTGCTCATGAACAGTGTCAATGTGATTTTCTTAATTTGTCCCATACATTGATTTAGCACACCGACTGCGCCATTGTCGCTACATGTAGGAAACACATTTTGGGTGAGATGTGAAAAATGATAGCTGTACTGCTCATAAGAAGGTGTGGTAAAATGGCAATTTTGAAAATCTGAAGTGAAAATATTGAAAATTTGCAAACTTACGAGCCTGCATATGCACTGCGCAACGCACGCTCGTAAAACAGTCATTTTTTTGAATTTTGGCACCAAATTTTCAACATGGGGTTTTTGGGATCCCTTCTCATGAGTGATGTCACTGTCATGGTGTTATTCAGCCCCAAAGGGTGATTTCGCGCTGTGACTGTGCAGTGACTGCGAAATCACCTTTGGGCCGAATAACGCCATGACAGTGACATCATTCATGAGAAGGGGTCCCAAAAACCCCATGTTGAAAATTTGGTGCAAAAATTCCCAAAAATGCCTGAGATATGCAACAAAGTTGAAATCCCCTATCTAGCCCATTATACAGCTTACCGGCATTTCCTCAGTTTGCGGTCGGCTTTGAAGAGTGCAGACGTGTTCCCGGTCCACCGAAGATCGTCGCGCCGGTCCGGAGGTAAGTATGGGGTGAGGGGGGTGTGGGGAAGCAGGGTGCACAGTGGGTGGGTGCGGGTTGTAGGAGGGGGGCCAAGGAGACTACGTGGGACCGTTTTCTTCCCAGGTAAAAAAAAAAAAAAAACGATGCGGGACGTTTGCCCACGCTGGGATGGGCTCCCAGCATGGCACAAGGAGCGGTTGGGGGGTCGTTCAGCCGGCGGGGGTTGAGGCACCCCATGGGCCAAAGTATGGATTGCCATGCTGGGGTGGGCTCCCAGAGCGGCACCCAGTTTTCGGGGGTGAGTACAGTGGAGCCGACGGGGATTGGGCACCCTCGCCGGCTATATTTCTGCCACGCTGGGGTGGGTACCCAGCGTGGCATTTTGCAGCTTTGGTGGAGGAGACGAAGTACAGCCGACGGGATTGGGCACCCCGCTGGCTATTCAGTGTGTGCGTGGGGCGGGCGGCGCGCATGCCTGCGTGGCATCTGTGTGTGTGGGGGGAGAGCTGCACATGAGCAAGCGATATCTTATCGCTGCTCACTCAAGAGTAGCTCCCCCTTTGAACTGTATGCCTCTGCATTTTGGAGCTTGTCATGGACAGCTCCAGAATGCATTGGCTTACAGGGGCCGCGCCTGCCAACACACTGATTGAATTGGAGGAGGAGGTGACACACCTCCGAAATCTCTGATGATGGCACTATGTTTCTTGCACATGCGTGCAAGCAAACATAAAAACAGACAAAGAGCTAAGTGAAGAGGTCAACAGGATGGCAGGACTAGGAGAGGTTCTATTGGGAGATTTCAATTTGCTGGATGTAAACTGGAGCATCCCAGTTAATAGCAGCGAGCATAAAGAGCCAGGCCCTGGGAGAGAAGATGCAAAAAGCATTTCTGAGCCTGAGGATCGTGGAACCCACAAGGTAAGGGGCCACACTGTACTTCGTCTCAAATGGGGACAGTGTGAGCGAGGTCTGGGTGAGTAAACCACTGGGTTCCAGTGATCACAGAACCCTGTGGGTTGTGATCAAGCTAAAAGTCTATTGGGTACATTCCAGGACTGAAGCCCTCAACCCCAGGCCTCAACCTCAGAAGGTTCAATTTTGGGAGGATGAGGGAAGTGTTGGAAGAAAAACTGTAGTATGTCACAGCAGTGATTGGAGTAACTAGGAAATGAGATCTGATTAAAAAGGAGTACTGGATGGAACAGGGCTACGTGTAAGGACTGTGGGGAAGAGGAAGAAGAAACTACTGTGGTTTTCAAAAGGGGCAGCAGAAGCAGTGAGGGAAAAAAGAAAGTTATTCTTCAGATATAAAATAAGTCAGTTGAACTAGGACGGGGGGCATATCAAGAAAAGAATAAATTCTATCAAACTTACTGTAATTTCTTTTTTTTTTAGCTCCAATGCTATCAATGGACATTACTTATAATATTGGTAAGGTGCACCCTGACCAGGGGCTCAATGGTACAGATATAGCTTTTTTTGTGTTAAACCATGTTATTGATTTAAATGTGCAAAAATACAATAAAACATTCATTACATAGGCAAAACAAGGGTTCAAGAGCTGAGCCCAACTGTATGTAAGAGTGAGATTACGAGTGTTCCAATGCCGCATTTCAGGAAGCCTACAGAAATTATACAGTGCAGGCATCGAGAACACCACCAATTACCGACATAAGGAACTCCAGCTAAAAAGAGAATAATGGACAGCTTAGTATCCATTACCGGGGAATAATACCATCGAGAGGTTCTGGACACAGGAACCTTGAGAGCAAAGCTCAAGAGGTTCCAATGTGTCCAGAACCTTGAGTTGGTAGGACTCCCTGGTAATGGACACTAAGCTGTCCATTGTTTTTAAAAATATATGGATCCAAGGTGTGCATTGCAGAACTTACACTGACCTCAATGTAGGCGACATGGGGTCCAGAGTGATGAGAAAAGAGAAGGTGGCTGCCGGCCCGGCCTTGCAGTTCCTCACGTCGGTGGTGATTTTCGGCAAGTGTTTTGGCTCGGTATATCCACCAGGCACTTTGCCTCTTTGTTCTGTAGATTTACACTGGACAAGTAGGGCTGTACAAAACAGATAGAGGTGGATCATCAAGTATTGTATGATGAGAATGGAAATTTTTTTTTAAAATGCTGCTGTTAGCACCGGGGATTTCTCTTGCTAAGTGAGAGAGCAAGTCGCCTTGTTTTGTGAGTTGCTTTGACTGGCCACACAGGAAAAGTGGTCAATCTCAAGGCATGCTTAGGAAGACGTCAAGGACAGACTTGTGGTTGTGTTGTTGAAGCTCTGTGATAATAATATTATTCAGGTGCAGAACAGTGGCATTACCACATCTGAATGATACTATTATTGGTGGTGAGGTGTGGTATTATCGCTCTGGGAGCGATAGTGTTACCGGGAATTTTTTTGTATGCTTTAGAGTACCATTAATTTCTAAATCCATGTATTAAAATAACATAGTAAAGGTGAAAAAAAGACTTATCAAGTATCTTAATTGAAGAAATCAGCACTTTCCCTCATGCTCACTGTAATGCTGATATGCTGGTCCGGATAATTTTTTTCCTTGTCGTCCACTGGATGTTGGTACTTCATCAGGAAGTAGTGATGTGAGGCATACAATTGTAACTTTAAGGGCCTGATTCACAAATGGCCCACACACTGTTCTGCACCTGAAGAGCTGCTATGTTGGTATGTGGTACGCAGGGTTCCATTGTGCATAGCAAACCACAATGAGTGTAGTGTGCAATAATGAGAAGCACTGCAAAATTAATATATCCAAAGTTTTTTTACTTAAGTAAGTGCTCAAAAATCACAGCAAAAGAATTTACAAGCAGGTACTTCCTGGTAGTAGCAACAAACCCCTGGCACCTTGACTTCAAAAGTTTTCAAGTGCAACCAGAAACCCAGGCTGCTGGCTCCCTCCACACTAGATCCTGAAGTGATGTGGCTATGCTGGCGGGATGGGGGCAGATATGCATCCGATCTTGGAATATTTTTCTGCAGTGCAGAGGGAGAAGAGGCTATGCAGCCATAAGGCCTGCAGCAATGGCTACATGTCCCCCTCAACCCAGCCAGTTTTGTTCCCAGGGCTTAACTGCACCCCAACAGCCCCCAGCCCTTAATTGCTTCACGGTGGGCTTGGGAAAGTACTGACACCAGCTGGCAACAATTTCAATCATTGTTACATTCCAGTGGGGATACGGCAGTCCCTGGAGGACTGCTGTATCCAGTTATTTCTTTCACCCCAAGCAGGCAGGGATTCACTCACTGGCACGAGTATCCAATTAGATTCCCATGGTCAAGTACAGTTCTGCTGCCCTCACAGGGGTCATGGATGCCATCAAGTGTGCACAGGCATCTGGGTACATACCGTTGTAGATGGAATCTGCTCGATTTGAGCATATCCTGGCCCCTTTTGTGGATTGGGAACTAAAAGCTTTTCCAACTAGAAAGGGAACTGTATGAGTCTACAAAGCAATGCTCGTTAACTTATAAGCCAATGAATAAATCAGAATGTTAAAGAGGACAGGAAATTATTTCTGACTTGCAGCTGTTTATAATGTTCCCATTTACAGAAATTATATCTATAAATCTAAATAATGCATGTGTAACTGTGCCTGAACAAATAGTGATGTGAAATACTGTATTTTGCACTGTTTTGTTTTTATGGGCAGCATTCTGTTACAGTTATCCTTATAGAACCTGTAATCTGGAGTTTTATTTATTATTCTTTGGTAACCAGGTAAGGCCCACTAGGCACAAGTGTCTGCTTTCAGGGGTGACCCGGGAGCACTGGAGAGGTTAAGTGACTTGCTCAGAATCACACAGTATGCAAGTGGAGGTAGTGGGAATCAAATCCAGGTCTGCTGGATGTAGCAAGCTCATTCACAGCTCATTACTCTAACCTCTAGGCTATACTGCCAGCCGCAATCTATGTCATGTCACTCTGTCACTATGCCATGGTTTGAGTACTGAACTCCAAGCATGGTTTTAGTAGGACAACAGCTCACAGCATTCTGTACATAAACTGTGACATTATAAAAACTCCAAATTGCTAGTTCCATGAAGAGAACTATGCATAATGTTATTCATCATAAGAAAACAAATGAAAACTCAATTTTTCAACAGTGTTTATTCAGGTACAGTCAAATATGACTCATCTTGAAGTATTGTAAGTCTGCAATTTCTGTTACTAAGAACATTACTAACCACTGCCAATTAGCACAAATTTCCTGACCCTTTTAAATCATTAGTGTGCTGATTCACTGAAAACTCTAAAGTAACAAACAACTCTTGGGTATGGCCCCATTTACAACATTGTACCTAACAGAAAAAGAGATTATGGTAAAATGAGGAAGGACCTAGGGAAGCTTGAAAAATGGTCGGAGGTGTGGCAACTGAGGTTCAATACAAAGAAGTGCACAATAATGCACCTGGGTAGAGGGAACCCTGGGGACAGCTACAGGATGGGGGGTGTTGACAATCACCAAAGAGGAAAGGGACCTAGGGGTTATCATTTCAGATGGCCTAAAGGTATCAAAGCAGAGCACAAAGGCTGTGGAGAGAGCCAGTGGCATGCTGGGGTGCATAGGCAGAGGGTTCACTAGCAGAAAGTGGAAGGTGGTGATGCCATTGTATAAAACACTGGTAAGGCCTCACCTGGAGCACTGCTTGCAATTCCGGAGACCACACCTGTGTAAGGACATTGACAAAGTGGAGGTGGTCCAGAGAAGGCAACCAAGATGGTGCATGGTTTGCACCACAAAACATAAGAGGAGAAACTAAAGGACCTCAGTACAGTATGTACTCACTGGAGGAAAAGAGGGAATGGGGAGACATGATAGAAACTTTCAAATACCTCAAGGGCATGAAAAAGGTGCAGGGGGGAGATCTCTTCCAATGTAGAAGGAGTATAAGAATGAGAGGGCATAATATGAAATTGGAGGGGGGTAGATTAAGAGGAAAAGTGAGAAAATTTTTCTTCACAGAAAGAGTGGTAGATGCATGGAATGGTCTGCCACAAGAGGTGGTGGGAGCTAGCATGGTGGTGGGGGGTTAAACATGCCTGGGACAGGCACAAGGGAACCTTGAGGAGGGAGGGAGTGATGAAAGACCACTGACTAGATAGGGTCAGAGGCCGCATACAAGTGTAGCTCTTACAGGCAGACTGGATGGGCTGAGCGGTCCTTATCTGCCAACAACTTCTATGTTTCTATGTAAGTCTGACAGAACTTATTTCTGTGTTGCTCCACGTTATCAATGAGAATTACTTACAATATTATTTTCTGATAACTGCCTACAGCACTGTGTGCTTAAGTGCTGCATTGGACGGACTTTGTACATCAAGCCTGTAATGTTTTGTGATGATGTGGAGGGAGGACCAAATGGCTACTCTCCACAATTCAGACACCGAAGGCTGCCATAACCCTGGTGAAATGTGCTCTGATCAATGCTGGCAGCTTAAATTTTGCTGTACAAGATGAGATCCACCTTTCTAAGGTGGCCTTGGAAGCCTTTTGACCCTTTGCTGCTCAGAAAAAGTAAAAACTGTCTGAGCAACAGAATTCCGCAGATCACTTAGGTTTTGACTGCTCTGCAAAGACCAAGTTTATGTAACTCATTTTCTTCTGTATTAACTGGCTGTGGACAAAAAGGAAGGCATAATTCTTGGTTCACATGTAAAGTAGTATGACCTTTTGGAAGGGAGGGAACAGTCTGCAAAACTCCTTTGTCTTCATACATAAGATACTGCTCCTTGCAAGTTAGGACCTGAAGTTCATCTGTTCATCTGGCAGAGCAAACAGCTATCAAAAAGCAAGTTTTGTAGGACAGTATATCCTCAAGAATGGAGGATAAAAGGTCAAAAGGCAGTTTCCAGAGTGCTGAAAGAAACACATTCGGATCCCAGGGGGGATCTGGAGAGCAGTATGAAGGTCTGGAGCAGCTAACCATGGAAAAAACTGAATGATGTTGGAAAGAGTACCTTGGGAGATCCCATCCAAATGGTTCACCATGGCCTTCAGAGCCAAGACCCAACACTGGAGAGTGCAGAGGTCTGAGCCCTTCTCCACTGCAGATCACAAAAAAAATCCAAACACTGTGGGACAGTGGCTTTAGTGGGATTAAAACTCTGTTCCTTAGCCCAGGAATCAAACAAGTTCCATCTCTGGTCTTATGCCAATGAGGTCAAGAGCTTTCTGGATAAAATAAGGTGTCAACGACCTTGGCACAGAAATCTTGCTTTAGAAGTCTTCACTTCTTTGGAGAATCTGTCTCCTCTTAGGAGCCAGGCTACTAACTAAAGCAACCCTGTGTTTAGATGTAGAACAGGTCCCTGACTCAGATGATTTCTGCAGCAAGGGAGTTGGAATGGCTTCTTATCTGCAAGATTTATCAGGTATGAGAACCATAGCCTTTCTGGACTCTCTGAAGATATCAGAAAGCAGATTCCTCTTGTTTGCTGAATTTTTTGAAGAACCCTTGGATTCAGAGGAATTGGAGGAAACAAGTAGGCTCTTTTGAAGTTCCTCCATTGAGAGAAGGCATCCACTGCTTCCACTAGTGGACATCGAAACCAACCAAAGAATCTGAGAACCTGAGCTTTACTTCACCTGGATGCAAAGAGAGCAAACTGAAGGGCCCCAAAGTGACTGCACAGAAGAACACATATGGGTTTAGAGGGCCCCCCCATGGATGGATGACTTGGTGTCTGAGTCAGTCCATCCTGAGCATTTAGATCCCTTGCTAGATGAATGGCTGACAGGGGCAGAAGGTCCTTTTTGTTAAACTGAAGAACCTTTTGCGCTTCCATGAGCATGCTTTTGCTTTTTGTGTCCCTTTGATTGTTTATGTATTCAACCAACACTGCACTGTCTGAGTGAATCACTGTCTCGTAGCACTTGAGCTGCTCCTGAAAATGTAGTAGATTAAGAAACACTGCCCACATCTCAAATATATTGATATGAAGTACTTATTTCTCCATCCCAGGAGGCAGGACTCCTTTGTCAGAATTCACTCCAGAAGGGAAAACATTGTGGATCCCTTCATCCAGTTTCTCCAGTCTTCCCACTAGACAAGGGACTGATGAAATGTGGGGAAAACTGAATTATAGTCTGATATTGCTCCGATGCAGGAAACTAGGATGATAGAAAGTAGGTCTGAAGAGAACTCATATAAAGGTGAGCCCATGGGACTAATTATATTATGTGAAGGAAAAAAAGTTGGCTCAACAGCACAAAAGACATATGGATGTTGTAATAGCTTCAAAAATAGCAATTTAGTTTATTACAAAAAAGCACCCCCCCGACACCAGTGACATCAACGTTTCACGCCGCTCTGACACTTTTTCAAGAGGACTTCACTAAGTTTCCATTTAGTATGGCTCCAGCTCATGTCTCCTGAACTGTGTTTGCTTATGCTTGTCTTTTACTAATTATATTATAGCTGTCATCAGACCCAAAGTTTAAAGGCAACAGTGAGCAGAAACCATTTTCTTTGTTCTAATTTACATCTTATATCCCCATGTCTTCAGGCCAGCCTCTCCAGGCTTTTCCAGTTCCTTCCTCTGATCCCAGCTTACCTGTCTGCTGTCTGCTCCATGTAGCCTTGGATTACCCCCCTCAGTTAGCTCTTCATTAGAGGGCCCTTTGATGAAGCTGTAATCGGGCGGAGCACCGGGGTACCTGCACAGCGGGATGATTGTCTGTCCTTTACCTGCACACTGAGATATATTCTCATTTGCATTTACCATTTGATTTGATTTCTGTGCTTCTTCTCTGAGTGCACTGCTTTTTGCCTGTTTGTCTTAGATAACGGGTGTATCCACTCCATGTGGTATCATCAAGTCACCTGCATCGTGAATGCTATAAACAGTCTTCTGAGCTTGGAGATGCCGAATGTCTCACTGAAGAGTTTTCACTCTAAATGAGGAAAGGAAGACCTGATACAAATTCATTTCAAAAAAGCTCCCAGGGGTTCTAGTCTTTTCAGTCAGACTAAAAAGCTCTTCTCTCTATTGACTATCCAACCGTGTTGTTCCTGGACCTAGAGTGTCCTGGCTACAGAGGACCTTGCTGCCTGCTCCAATGAAGCTCTGATCAAGAGATCATCCAGATAGGGATGAGTGTAATGATCTTCCTGTTTGAGGGAGACAACAGTCACTATCCGTACCTTCAAAAAGGCCCTTGGAGCAGAAACCAGGTTGAAGAGGAGAGGAGAGCTTGGCACTGAAAATGTTGATTATGAATGGCAAACCTCAGGAAACCTCAGATAAGAGTGTCAGATCAGGGTATGGAGATAAGCATCTGACAGAAATATGGAAGCAAGATATTTGCCCTGGTTGTACTGCCCTACTAATCAACAAGAGGGACTCCATCTTCAACTTTGTTTGCCTAATGGACTTATTAAGACTATGCAGATATAAAATTGGGTGAAATTCACCCTGATTTCTTGGGGGCTACAAAGAAAAATGAGTAGAACCCCTGTCCTCTCTCTGGGATGGGGGGAAGGGGACTGAGACTATTGCCACTATCTGGAGCAGGCTGTCCAGGGTCTGGTCCACCACTTTTATTTTCACTGCATTTTCAGATACTGGATACAGAGAAAACTGGGTCCTGGATGGCATGATAGAGAATTTGTTTTGCATGATAGGCAATTTACAGCATCCTCAAGTCCATTGTTGTCTGCGTCTACCTTTCAATAAAGTTCTGAAGATGTCCCCCAAGGGCCCAAGGGACAAGATGTGCTGACAAATCCTCATGCAGAGAATCTGCCTTTTCTGCCTGCTCATCCGAATCATCTGCAGGAGAAGGAGCCTCTATTCTGACAGAACTTAAAACCCATGAAGGGGCCTTTTCTCACTGGTTTTTGAAGCCTCAAAAGGAACTTAAAACACTTTGGTTATATCGAGCATGCCCAAAACCACTTCCCTGCGAGGGGTTAGAAGAACTCTGTTGTCCATTGGAAATGGGCAACTGACCCTTTATGTCTTTGATATCCTTTATAATCTTATCCAGCTTTGGACTAAACAACATATCACCAGAAAAAGGAACCCATACAAGTGTGCCAAGGAGGCCAGGTTCACAGCCTGGTGCCGAAGTCAGACTCCTCTCATAGCTGAAAAAATGGCAGAGGAGCACCTGACAGAGAGCCGAAGACTGTCCAGAAATGCATCACCCAGAAAAGGAACATGCTAAATTATTGAAAGGAAGAAGGTAAGAGACCAGTGAAATCCTCTGGTAAGACATCCAAAAGGGCCGACACCCAGTGACGTAGAGCCCTGGAGACAATGAAAGAGGTGTATATAACTCTAATGTTAGACCCTGTTGCTGAAGAAGCATGCTAACCGGCTGTGTCTACCATCTTAGCATTCAGAAGAAAGCAGATGTTCCTTTGATTGGGATTGTGGTGTGCTTAACCATATTATCCACTGAAGCATTAGTGACTGGTTGGTCCTCCTATTTTTTAAATATAGCATTATAAAAATGGATAGCATTTCACCCGTGATTTTGCTAAGCACCTTTTCTTATCAACAACTAGCCACCACTGGTTGAGCACAATGCTGAAAATTCAGAAAATATTTAGAAATGTTCCTAAGTGGAAATTATTGGGTTCATAGGTAGCGGTGACACCGACCGAACCTTCAAGAGCTTTAGTGTTCTGCAGGATTCAGCTACTTGAAAAGACATGAACTGGGAGTCAAACAAAAGTGAAGGGCCCTAAGACCACTCATTTTTCTCTTCCTCAGAGAAGGAATCATCATTGTCCTTCGGCTCAGCAGGATTTGCTGGTATGGGACCTTCATAATCAATAACCTTCTTTTGTGGTTGAGAATTGGAACAGAACCCAGGTATATAGGAAGATGACTGCAAATCAAGTAGAGTATCTTTTAAATACTCTGGTACAACAGCACATCCCTGTTGTGGACAACATTGGCATGAGGGGCCTGCATTGGGTATCTTCACAGGAACGGCCTGTGGTTCTTCAGCATGAGATACATAATTCCAGAGTTTTAATAGGGACTTCTGTAGCTCAGTCTTGTCACTGCCATTAGACTTGCCAGATGAACCCTCCCCTGACACCAGAGAACTTTGTGTTGGGGGACAAAAATGCTATGTTTGCACGACTGGCACCAAAAGGACAGAATAAGCCATAATAAAAGTGTATCTGTATCCTGTGGTGGGTCTTATATATATATATATATATATATATATATATTTTTTTTAGGAAAGTGATGGTAGGAATTCCATGGTGCCAAATTAAGAACAAAAACAGAGAGTTTGAAAATGTAAACATTCTTATTTTGTCCAAATAGAAACATAGACAATGACGGCAGAAAAAGACCACAGGTCCATCTAATGTGCCCAGAGTTTCCTATCTGCCCCAGACCTATTGTCCATGCAGGGTTTTATCCCTCCTGGTCCACCACCTGCTCCTCTCCCCACTGCTATGACTTGAGCAACCACCAAACCCTTCACTCTGTCCCAGCCATGCTTGAAACCATTTATGGTCTCTCTAGGCACTCAAAACTTCCTCTCTCAGACTGTTCCACCACCACTCTTTTCATAAAACCGAACTTCCTTACATCCCTCTTATGCTTTTCCTATGTCAGTTTCCACTCATGACTTTGGGTTCTTGACTCTAAACTCATGCTAAATAGTTCCCTGCAGTTCACCTTGTTTATTCCCTTCAGGAACTTGAATGTCTGTGTCATATTTCCCCCTCTCACCTGGTCTCCAGTGAATACACGTTTAGTGCCTTTAATCACTCTTCATAAAATCTGCCCTTTTGCCCCTGAATCATCTTGATCACCCTGTGTTGTACCATTTCCAGCCTGTCCCCATCCATCCTTAGGTGAGAACTCAAGAAATGAGCACAGTATTCCAGGTGCGGCCTCACTAATGACATATATAGAGGTAGCAGAACCTCTTTTTTCCTGCTGTTAGTACCCCTTCCGATACACCCCAGCATCCTATTAGCCTTCCTATAGGCCTTGTTAAACTGGCTTGATTGTTTGAGGGGGTCGCTAATGATGACTCTCAGGGCCCTTTCCTCTGCTGTAGTGCTCAAGTTTAACTCTTCCCATCCTGTACTCTGTCCTGTTTTTTTTCTCCCAACCTTGCATTTTATGGCATTGAATTTTGACTACCAAACCATAGACCACCTCTATAGCCTTTGCAGATACCTCTGCATCTTCCTAATCCCTTTGTCTCTATCTGCCCTACTGCAGCACTTCATGTCATCTGCAAAGAGGCACAATTTGTCCTGGATGTCATCTCCGATGTCGCTGATAAACATATTGAAGAGGACAGGACCCAGGACAGATCACTGCAGCACCCCACTCCCTTAGTTCTGATTTGACCCCGTTTACCACCACCCTCTGCTATCCCTCCTTCAACCAGTTTCCTAGCCATCAAGCTATGTCCCTAGCCACACCCATGTCCTCCAGCTTTTCAGCAATCTTCTATGTGGCACAGAGTCGAAACCTCACTGAAACTGAAGTACAGTAAATCCACAGCGTAGCCCTTATCTACTACTTTTGTTATCTAGTCAAATTAAACTATCAAGTTGGTCTGACAAGACCTCCCCTGCTACAAACCCATGCTGTTTACCATCCTGTAGACCATTGCTCTCTAGAAAGTTCACAAGGTCTTCTTTAATCAGTGACACCATCAGTTTACCCACTACAGAGTTAAGGCTGACAGGTTTGTAATTCCCCGGCTGCCCCCCCCCACCTTGTGTAGCAGGACTGTGTCCGCTACCCGCTAGTCTTTTGGAAGTACCTCTGTCTGAATTGAGCTATTGAATAACACCACTAGGGGTTCAGCCAGTTCTGAAACCAGTTCCTTGAGCACCCTTGGGTGCATCCCACATGGCCCTGGGGCTTTATCTACTTTTATGGCTTCAAGTACCTTCTGGACCCTTTCTCTAGCAAATACTGGCTGACTCATTTCAGGAACGCCCTTGCTAACCACTTGACGCCACTTTCAAGCAGTGGCCAGCTGTCATCCTTTATGAAGACAGAGCTGAAGTAATAGTTAAGGATGGCAGCTTCTTGTTCATCTTCCTCTAGTACCCTCCCCCCTTGTAACCTAAGAATACCGATGCTGGTCTTCTTCCTTTTTTCCGTAATATATCTGAAGATTGTTTTTCCTCATCCTTGTCTCCCCCTCCGCAATATGCAGCTCAGTGCTTGCCTTGGCCTCTCTGGTCATCCTCTTTGCTTCCCTAGTTTTCATTGGTACTCTCCGCATTCCTCCCCCCCCTGCATTTCCTTGTTTTTTTATTTTATTTATTTATTTGATAACTGGGTATGAGCACTGGTCCAAGGGATTGTTTTCAGATACAACCTAGGCCATAGAGATGGCACATAATAGTACAGTTAAACCAAGCATATATGTCAGGAGGTAAATAAGAAGCAGGCAGAGGATTCTGCATAACAATTTGTACAGGTAAAAGCCATACAGCTGTACGGAGAAAATTATACACAACAAAGGTCTAGACCCCCAGTAATATACCCAAACCCATGATCCCATAAGCAACAACCGTACAATTAATCCCTCAGTTTGACTTCGCAGTCCAGGCATAGAGTAAGGGAACCATATGGAATAATAGTAGCCTGGCTAGATTGGGAGGTTGCCTCCGGATAATATATGGCTCAGGATAATACATGTCACTGAATACAAATAAGCAACAATGAATCGACTGAATAGGCAAACGCTTCTAAAACATGACCAATAGACTGAAGCCAGGTGAGGAAAAGTCCCACATTTCTCAGGTCAGGTGGGGCACTTGCATACAGTGGTGGTCAAAAGGGCATTTTTAAAGTGTGATTTGAAGAGGGGGTATATGCCCAGTGAGTGAAGTGAGGCAGGAAAACAGTAGTAGTAGTAGGGGATTACAGTAGTAGTACTTTATTGTTTGACAGAGGTTATTACAATTAAAATCTTAGAAAAATGACAATACATTTGAAACATTTCAGAAATATATAAAAATAACAGAACATACATACTAAAACATGCAACACCTCGAGGTACATGGGTAAAAAATTTATAATTGCACCCATATCCAACTTTTTAGCTACATTATCAAAGAACACATTTTCCTTTATTCTTACAACATTTTAGAAAAAGAATGTTTCATGATTATAAAATTCATATGAGTAGCTGGTCATACATTCTAAGGATGTAGCAGCTCAAGGTAAAAACAGGAAAACTATTCCAAAGCCTAGGGGTGGTGAGGGAGAAGGCTTTCTGATACATCTCAGTTGCAGTCTAGGGATGTTCAAGGAGATGTTCAGAGGAGGAACTGAGTGTCTGTGTGCAAGACCTAAGGTTGAGAAGGCATGATGGGGGGAGATCTCCCTCTCCCAAAGAGCCTTATCAATTTGAGTGCCCATAAGGAAGTCATGGTGGGCCTTCGGGGATAGCCAGCCAAACATGAGATATAGGGAGTAATTATGCATGTTGCAAGGGGCCAGTGAAACAAACCTACAGATATTGTTATAGGCGATAAGTCTAGCAAGATTGCAACTGGAGGTTTGGGTATAAATAGGGGCGTAGCAGTCCAGGAGGGGTAGAAGCTTGCCTTGTTTAATGGCCAGATGTACTTCTGGAGTTATGAGATTCTTTAGCCTAAAACAGATTCCCAGTTTCTAATTCATATACCTTACAACTTGACCAATGTGATCAGTAAAAGTAAGAGGTTGAAAGTGACTCTTAGGTATTTGAAGTCATTTACCTGTTCAAGGTAGGACCCATTTGGAGTCTGTATATTAAGGGGGGTATTTGATCCCACCAAATCATGAGTGAGTCTTGGTTTGGACCCAAAAGGCATTACCTTTGTTTTTCTGGCATTAACAAGCAGCCTGTTTACATCAAACCACGTGTGGATAGCACTGAACTTCCTGGTAAGGGAGAGGGACAGATCACTTAGGTTCTTGTTAGTCCAGTAAAGAATCAGATTGTACACATACATCATACATTAACATGTGGCAACCCATGCTAACCCTGAGGAGGGTTCACAAACAAGGAGAACAGGAAGGACCCAAGTATGGACCCTTGGGGCACTCCACTATTCAACCCTATAGAGCTAGAGGTGGCCCACGCAGTACAGACAACCTTGTGATCTGCCAGTGAGGTGTTCCTAAACCAGGTTGTAGTAGCTGAAGAGAAACCTTATACATGGTGACAACCTTTTTCTTGGCCCTCACTGCTTCTCAGACCCTTTCTGAGAATCATATTGGTCTCTTGTACCTGTTAAGTTGTGTAACAATTCTTGTGCATGATTCTGTTGCCTCGAGAATGGTTCCTTTGATTTCCCTATCTTTCCTCTAGACCTTTGATGCTGTCCACCCTGGTGAATTTGTCTTGGACCAGCTCCCTCATCTGGTTGAAGTCTCTTCTGAAATCTAGGACTTCAGTTTTTGATAGGGGCATTCTGGTCCCGAGGGCCAGCGCTAACCAAATAGATTTATGGTCGCTGGCCCCAGTGGCTCCCAAACCTCACTCTATTCACCATCTCCAAGTTGATGAGAACCAAATCAAGAATGACTGCCTAATGCCTATCTAGTAGGTTCCTTAACCAGCTGCACCAGCAGGCAGTCCTGCAATATATTTAACAGGGCTTGACTTCTGGTACACTTGGCCACTGGAATGTTTCATTTGATATCCGACAGATTCAGATCACCCACCACCTGCCCCTTCTTTACTCCCCTTGCCTGTTCTTCCTTGAGCTGCTTATCTCTCTCTCTCTCTTCTCCTGTCCTGGTGGTCTATAGATCACCCCATCCATATTTTCTTGCCTGAAGACATCATGCAGTGAATGCACAGTGACTATGTTTCCCCCCTTTGCTTCACCTGATGTGTCTGTCCTCCACAGCCTCTCTGCCCTCCCTGACATACAAGGTGACACCGCCCCTTTTGCCTGTCATCTATCCTATCGAAACATTGTGTAACCTGGGACGGACAAGTCCCAGTCATTATTCTCTGTGGACCAACTTTCTGTGATGGCTATGAGGTCTGCCACCAGTGTCTGCAGCTCACTAATTTTATTGCCCAGACTCCTGGCATTAAGGCAGACTCCCATTCCAACTAGCTCCAGATCCTCTTTTTCTGTTTTTGTGATCCTGCACCTGCATTCCTTCTCATTCTCCTTACCATTTTATTTTTCCTATTGCTTTCAGACCCTGAGAGCATTCCCCACTTTGCCTTTTCCACTACTTCTTTTATAATGCAACCTTATTTTACCCACCTTACTGCTACCAGTCCCCAGTATAAAGGGAGCACTAGCTAGGTTCCCCTCCCTCCTCCCTTTACCGTGGTTGCCCTAGCACCAGAGTCCACCACAGTCAGTTTAACTGTCTAATGTAGACATCAAACTTCTGCCCCAGCTCACTGGTCCCCTTCTCATGTCAGGTAAATGCACCTTTGAAGAGCCTCCTGTCCCAGAAGTACCCCCACAAAGTAGAACTCCTTCTTCTGACACCATCCCTTTAATCACCCATTTAGTTCCTCTGTCTTTCCTCCTTACTCTATCCTTACTCCCCCCCCACTCCACACAGGGATACCTCAGAAAAGACAAGGAAGCCAAGTGTGCCTGCAATCTCTCCTCCAGCCTCTGAAAGTTTTGTTTCACTTGCTCCACAAGCTAGGTTGCTAGATTGTTGGTACCCAAATGTACCAGTACCCCCACATTCCCCCACACACACCGCAGTCCTCCCTATTCTATTTCCTAGATGGCTGATGCCCCAGGAAGACACCTGATCATCCCCCACCTCCGCTCCCCCATCCACCAGCCTCTCTACTCCCCTGCTCATAGATTCCCTGACAACTAATACTCTTCTAGCTGCCTTCTTTTTGTTCTCATCCCTGGGTGCCAGTAGATCATCATTGCCACTTCCCCTGACTGACCCAGAGTCCCCCCCCACCACGGTTAAATTAGCTACCTGAGTCCCATCCTGGGGTGCAAAGTGATTTGCCATCAGGATGGTATGGGGTTGGTTGACCTCCTTGTGGCTGCTCTTGCCACCCTTCCTTCTCCCCCCACTCTTCATCCCCCAAGACCAGTGGACCTCTGGGGGAGTGAGAGCGTGAGCTCCAGCTGAGCAGGTGCTGCAGGAGAGATACGGTATCTCTTCACTCACTGCTACCAGCTGAGTATGGAGCTCTGCAAAGGGCCTGCATAAAGAGCAGTGACTCCCTCCTCCAGAGCATAAACCTGTATAGTAGCACCCCACAGTCACTGCAACTGATTTGCTCCCCGCTAAACCTTATCTCTATACTGATCCTTACGATAACCCTTGGACTTCTGATACTAACCAGTTTTCCCTTCCATCTCTAGTCCCCTTAATTAATCTTAAAAAGTTAAATCTGCTGACTGGAACTGGCTTTACAGTCTATCAAACTGATTTCAGATAGCAAGCAGCACTATCTTAGCTGAAGCACAGAGAAGTAATTCTGGTGTAACAGTTGGGGGGGGGGGCGGAACACAACCAGATTATTTTACAATTATTCACCAGCATCTCATGGGTGCTTTGTTATGTTGCAAAACAAAATTTGAGATGAAACTGAATAAACTTTGATGATCACATTTACACAAACCTCTGCTTTTACTTTTATAGACATAAAAGGACATATTTAACTATACATTTGGTGGCTCCCTCCTCAATAGAATGGCTGTGGCAGTGGAACACCAGGCCTCCATAGCGAGGAGGTCCTACAAGGCCATAGGATACCTAGAGGCATACAATAACATCTATGGGCCATATCTTCAGTCATCCTTACCTGGTAAACCTTCATGATCAAACAATGTTGATTTTTTCTCCTGAAATGAATTTTATTGTTACTAATATGACTGTTTTTTGGTCTGGAAGTTTCAGAGTCAAAAGGGGCTTGCCCACAGATGTGCCTTTTTCTTGTTCGGTGAAAAAATATTAATCCATTCCAAAGTTATTTAATTTTAAAAATTTGAAAAATTTGGTTCTGAGCATTCTCAGTAAGCACTTATTTATCGTTTATTTATTTATTTGCTTTTGTTAACCGGGTGAGTGCACTAGGCATAGAAATGCCTATTTTCAGGCATGACTTCAGGATAGGTATATGAAACAAAACATCTTGTTTCCATTTAAAAAAAAAATCAAAAGCCACAAATATGATATCCTGGAGAGAGAAAGAGACCAACACATCTAGCTGGCTGATCGGAACCCCGTTAAGTGTAATCTACCTCAATGTTGGAAACATGCCCATGAAATTCTATTTTTTTAATATTATAAATCTTTTTTCATGACTGTGTGATATGAAAAAAGAATATTTTCTTGTATCACGAGTCACGAAAAAAGATCCTTTTTCATGAAGGGGAAAAAAAAGATTCCACTTCAGTCTCCATTGCAATGAATGTCCTGACTCCTGTACTCCTGTACCTTGCAAGTGTCCAGAAAGAGAGAAGCCAAATGGCAGTGGATTGTCACTCTAAGCAAGGGCTTTTTTTTCTGGATGATTTTTTTCTGGCATTGCAGGGGTATCGATTGCATTTTCTGTTCTAGTTTTTAATCTGATGACTTCAATTCTGTGGGTAACTGCTTCCAATTACACCACAGCAAAAAGTATCCATCCAGAAGAAGCAGCCAACTCCCCACCACACTTAAGGAATTTCACTTTTTGCACCATGTGAAAGCTGCTGACCAAACACCCCCATAAATGGCACTTGAGGAATTTCACTTACTGCACCTTGTAAAAGCTGCTGACCTAACCCACCTGATAAATGCCTCCACTCTTGTACTTCCAGTTCTTTTAGCACAGTGCTGTACCAGTAATACAGTACATTTCCTGTTTTCTTCTTCTTTCCAACTGCTGCATTTTCGAGTGTTCACTTGCTCCGTCTTCAGGTTTCAGGACCTCCAGGTGGTATCCATACTCAATCCCACTGCCCGTTTTCCCACAGACTAAATTCCTGAGACCAATATATCAACAGTTCACAATGCTGACAGCAGTAAATCCCGAACCATAATTTCCCGCATGCCCGTGGAAACAGAGTAAACAAAGAAGAGAGCAATAAAATGAATTGTTTTATTGAGTGAATTTCCTGCAGCCCATGAAGAGTGAAAACATCTATCTATTTAGTATTTTAGTACCCTCCAAATGCGAATTTCCACGTTCTGGCTAAAATTCTAAACAGTTGCTTAGTCCATGTTCCTCTCCAGCCCACAGCAGTCAGCTGTAATCGCTGTTCTTGCTCACTGTACTTGCTCCTCCAACTCCTCTCCTCAGTACAAATCCAGGGCACTGAAAAGGAAAAACACTCCTAAAAACAAAAAAGCTGGCTCCTCATGCTAATTCACTCCAGTTGTAAAGAAATGTCCAGGTAGGCCAGCGGTACCCCCCTCCCCACTTGCGCACTCAGACCCGCCACCCTGCTCCCCCCCAGTCAGCGGCGGGTGGCAGCTCCCCACCCGTCAGCCGCCCGGCTGCCCGGCTGACTGACAGCATACAGTGCGGTTGTACGCCCATTGGTCCACTGTGGGCCAATGGGCATGTAGATCACTGTACTACAGTCCCGAAATGAATGGTTCATTCACATTTTGGGATCAGTAGTGTAGTATGGTCTGATGCCTGCTGGCCCACGCAGTGGACCATTGGGCATACAGCCATACTGTATACTGTCTGTCAGCGGGTGGCCATGTGGCTTGCAGGTGAGGAGCTGCTGCCTGCCGCTGACCGGTGGTGGGAGTGGGGTGGCGGATCTGAGTGCATGAGTGGGGAAGGGGGTACCGCTGGCCCACCTGGGCATTTCTTTACAACTGAAGCCCATGATCGGGCTGGGGATCAGGTCCACTGGACCACCAGGGAGATTAATTTATTCATTTGCCCACGATCGGGCTGGGGATTGGGTCCACTGGACCACCAGGGGGATTAATTTATTCATTTTCCCATGATTGAACTGGGGATTGGGTCCATTGGACCACCAGGGAGATTAATTTATTCATTTACCTGTGATCGGGCTGGGGATCAGACCCATTGGACCACCAGGGAGATTAATTTATTCATTTGCCCATGATTGGGCTGAGGATGGGGTCCACTGGACCACCAGGGAATTAGTTTCTTTATTTGCCCATGATCGGGCAGGGGGGCAGGTCCACTGGACCACCAGGGAACATTAATTCCACTACAGCCCATGATCGGGCAGGTGGGCAGGTCCACCAGGGATTTATTTATGTTGTGCCTGTGATCGGGCATTGGGGCACATTGCCCGCCGAGGGGCAGGGGGCATTGGTCCCTGACAGCTGCAGCCTGGCAGGGCACCAGGCGCAAGTCGCTGGGGCTTGGCGCACCTGCATGCAAATGGGGCCATAATGACATGCAAATGGCCCCATTTGTGCCTTGCATGCATAACGGCCTCATTTGCATGCCCAGCACTGAATATCGTGGTTGCTGTGCCTAGCACACCCACACTTGCGCTAGCGCATCCTCCTGCTCCTCACTTGCCACTTGTGCTGGTGCAGTGCCACTGCGCCATGCGCAGTGGGCAAGGCCCTTGTGCCATATTCAGTGGTGCTGAGCCATGGTGCAGCACCATTGAATATCGCCCGGGCCATGCCCTGGCGCATCCCAGTTGCTCTGTGCCCAGGCTTGCGCCCCTGCCTGGCGTAGTGTGAATATCTGGCTCATTATGTTTAATCTGTTGTATTTACTCTGCAATGTGACTGTTGGAAGTGTCTTTGGTGATGTTGTTTTAAGAATTGTACAGTGCTCCAAGCCTCCAGGAAGGGCCGCTTTATAAATAAAGTATCTATCTATCTATCTATCTATCTATCTATCTATCTATCTATCTATCTATCTATCTACATCCAGCAGACATGGGTATGATTCCCACAACCTCCACTTGCATACTGTGTGACTCTGAGCAAGTCACTTAACCTCCCCAGTGCTCCCATGTTGCTTCTGAAAACAGGCACTTGTGCCTAGTGGGCCTTATCTGATTACCAAAACAATAAAAAAAAATTAAAATAAAATAAAACAGCATATTTTCTATTTTCTTCTTTTTTCTTCCTGCTGCATTTTCAAGTGGTGAGAAGGGAGAAATGAAGAATACCCATGTGATATCTGAGTTGGTTAACACGACAGTCACTTACATATGTTTATAAGAATTACAAAAAGGGTCTGAGAAATGCAGCTTTCTGATTGGCTGCAAATATTCTAACAGCCTTATGTTAATCTTTTATTAACATACATGTAGAGCTTAGCCATATGCTGAACAAGGTTCAATACTGTTTAAATTTTTTTTTTATTATAATAGCAATAAGGCACTCCCAGGGATTATGTTAATGGTCAGTTAATCACCCTCTAGGGGCATGTAGCACTCGGCCACACCTCGTGCCACAGTACACCCCTAGAAGGTGATTGACAGACCATTAACATAACCCTTGGTCATGCCTTATTGCTTAAGTGTTTCCACCCCCCCCCCTTCGGGATAGTAGAGTGGATGTCACAACACGATCAGGAAAGCCCTGTTTAGAGTTGTATAGTGCTGGGCAGAATGGAACAGAGAGATTATGGGCAGGATTCACAAATGTGGGGGAAGGTCCCACAGCTGTGGGAAAACCTCAATGCTAGTGGGTTTCCACTTGCGAAGCCGCAGGTTGCCCGCAGCTGCGGGTATTCACAAAGGTGGAGCTGGAGTGCACCGCTCCATGGAATACAACAGCTCATGGATGCTGCTGCCAGGGACAGCACTGCAGCTGCGGGAGGCTGCTATGGGCAGTGGGACCCACTGTAGCACCCTCTGCAACAACTGGGGCTGAGGATCGGCCGCTCCGCAGCTGAGCCGATTTTGGCATGCAACTGGGGTTGCGGAGTGGGACTTAGTCCCATTTCGCTTCGTGAATCCTGCCCTATGTGACTTGCTCAGTAGGTCAAGCAAGCAACCTGTATTTGGCTGTAGTGGGGTGTGGTGTTTGAACCTGTTCTCTCCTGGTTCCAAAATGGTGCACTCTGTTCCAGACATAGCCTCTTCCCAGAGGCTTGGCAGGGCTGGAAAACCCCACCACCAGCTGTTATGTGAACCCTTGTAGCTATAGTAGCACTGCAGTTCAATTATAATTTGCAGGGGGTTAAGACAAAGACAGTAGAGGCCCCCATATCTCAGAACTTGCCATTCCAATGCTGTTTATAAGGGACTATGTAATCTGTCTTTGTAAGTCTATGACTGGTTTGTCGATAACTATACCTAAGTGTATACTGTGCTGACTCATTACATTGTTTACATACGTTATACAATAATCACTGCGATCAAAACTACTGTAGTGTTCAGCAGTTTATTGTACAATACTAAGGTCCCTGGTACCTGAACGAGGAAGACATTCTCCAGAACTCCTGAAATGTCCTAGTGACAGTAATAAAACTATCTGATGGTGTAATTTGAGTGTGCATGTGTGCATGTGTGACACAGATTCAAGTTAGCCCTGCTTTAAAAGTGAAATGGTGTCCTGCCTTGATAAGATGGATTATGGAAGTAAATGTTGTTGACTGCTCTAAAGGTCACAGACACATATGTTTTTTTTTTCCAATATGTGTGGAAAAGATTTCACTTAAAAAAAAACTACAAATTTTCTTTGCAGGGAAACACTAATGAGTGATTTCTGAAACTGAATCAGAATTGCACTTAGCACTGTACTGTACCCCCATTTCAGATCCTGAATCTCATTCATTTCATGTCCTTGTTTTGCAAAACATTACCCTGCTTTGTATTACCACTTTATTTTGCAGAAGGTGTTGTTCCCAAGAGTCAAAAAATCTAAACAGGATGCACATGTACATGTAAACTATAAACACCACTGTCCCCCTCTGTGGAGATGCTCATCACAGTGTCGGCAAATCTCACTATACAACACCAAACAATACATGGTACAATTTAAAGCATATTTCTAAATTAGCTCACATGGAGTCACATATATCTAAAAGTTATTTTACTATTATCTCACAATTGGGCTCGTGCTTCATAAATACCACAACCATGGTAACACAACTTATTTTAGTTAATTACACAAAGCCTATCCATATCTGAATCATGTATTATCTTCTGATGCTTCGCACGTGATGGCTTTGGGGTTAGGAGAATGGTAAATTGGAATTGTTCATGACACCATTAGAAAACTCTGTAATGTGTTATATACTCATGTAGAAGTTATTTGTTTACTCAAATGTGAACCAAAAGTCAGAAGCATTAAAACGTATTAAATAAAAGTCATTTTTTGAAAAATGTGTATGTGTTGCATTTGCAATATATTATGTTAGTAGTGCTTTATGTGATTACAGTGGTGTTGTAGCACCACTATACTTAGGGCTGAGCTAGCAGTTTAATGCTAAACTCCAAGTTTTGTACATTAATAACTTTGCAATCGTTCAATGGATTTGCACAAAGTATTTCAGCTGCCAGATAATTATAACTGCAACATATATTGCCATCTAAAGAGCTGCATAATATTTTACTAACTACCTTGCTATGTAGCTTGTGTGACATCTTTACATCTTTGCTGGTAGAGTTTATGGCAATTTTTACTGATGGCTCTAAAATATATATATATATATATACACACACACACACATATGTGTGTATATATATATATATATATATATATATATATAGATAGATAGATATGAAATTAGGCCATTATTCTTGACCAATAATGACTTTTTAGGAACTAAGCCCCTTAGTTCTAGAACTATACTTCTCAACCTTGTGTATCGGAAATCAGGGACAAGGTTTACAGAAAGTCAGGAACAAAGGACAAAAATTAGGGACACACCTTAAAGATTGATGGTATCCTCTCAGGAAGGTGCTAGAATAAGGGGCTTAGTCTAAAATTTATTTTCCGAAAAGGAACAAGCCTGTAACTGAAGGATACAATTTTCTTTATCTCAAAAACTGTGGATGGACAGCACCGTACCACACACACGACAAGGTGTTTAATTTCTTCTTCGTGGACATCGCAGGAAAGCAAGAACTCACAATCATTTATCCCAGTTTAGAAATAAAGAAAATGCAAAGAGAAAAATGATGTAATGCTGTTTTCCCCAGACATACGTTATAAAGGTGCATGCACCGCTACACTCAGCAGCAGCAGACAGCCTTGATGGTCTGCAAGGCTACCTTCTGCTGGGGAAATTCATCAGTTTCTACTGCTGGTAACAAACAAATACTGCTGCTTTAAATTCGTACAACATAACAAATATAAGGCATCAACACAAGCTGATTTACAAACAGAAATGAACAGCAGGGATTAATAAAGGTATAATGCCCAACAGGATGGGAGTTATGCTGGGATAACATCCCACCTCAGGTGGTTGGGCCCGAGGGTGCAGGCCAAGGGCATCCAACAACCGAGAGGGAATGTTATCCCAGCATAACACCCACCCTGGAGGGCATTATTCATATTATACAATGGCTCATTGTTTTATGCAGAATAAAAAAAAAATAATTTTAAAGAATGTTTTTGTTAGTGTGTAAAAATACTTTTGTTTCTTAAGAGAAGATGCAAACAGTCATGATGCAAGCAATCATCATGAAAGCAATCATGATGCAAGCAATCAGCAGGGATGTTATGCCAGGCTAACATCCCTGCTGTGATGGCCAACTGACCAATCAGAAGCCAGGATTCTTTCTTGCCATTGTATGATGTTGGTTTGCCTGTTGCTACCAAGACAAAGTAATGAAGCCATATGCATTTAAAACATACACATGTGTCTGCTACTTTGGAAGGGGGCTGCTGGCTGAATGGGGTTGGTTAACAAACAACGTGTAAAACACAGTCAAACTCACTATAAATCAATGTGTGAGCTTAACTCATTCAGCTCGAAGCAACCATTTTAAGTAAGGTTAAGCACAGAACACTTCAACCCATTATATATATTCTTTGCAAAAAAAACTGCATTAATGCACCAGTTAGGGTTCAGCTTAACACAACAAAATTAGGGAAATGTGGCATTATGATTTTCAGCTCTAACTCTCCACCCCCACCCCCCAAGCACAAAAGGAAAAAACAGGGTTTGAGTCTCCTGAGTCTTGCTGAATCAGTGTTGGGATCCTCTTTGGGGTTGCCAACCCCATTGCTCACCCTTCCCCAGCCTGTAGCCTCCTGGCTAAAGCAGAAGGTGCAGCTGCAAGCCAGTGCCTTATACTGATATACTCTTCAAAAGTAGATGACTCTGTCTCGCCACAGGATGCCTACAAAATATGTTGTAGCTTTCTTCACACAGGGCCCTGTAGGCCCTGCAAGAAGAAATGAAGTCACATCTGACCTTGTTTACTCAAGGGAGGGGTGAGCATTAGGGTTGGTGACCCCAAGGAAAAGCCCACAACTGATTCACCATGACTCAGGAGACTCCAAACCCTAATGTATTTTACTTTTGCTGCTTGGGGGTTGGGGGAGAGGAGTTAGGGTTCAAAACCCTAACACCACATGTCCCTATGTTTGTGGTGTTTGCAAAGCATATATATATATATATATATATATATATATATATACATATTATGGTAGCATGGTAGTGCTACCATAGTTAGGGTTGAGTAGCACTTTTAAGGTTAAAGGGTCAGACTTTGCACCTTAATAACTTTGCCACCGTTCAATGAATTTGCCTGAAATTTGGAATGCATGATCAAGAACCATACACCTTGGGGTCTGCTAACTTTCGTACCAGTTGGATATACGGCTGTGGAGTTATTAAGTCAGATCTGCGAGTGCATTTCCGGTTTTGGGTGAATTATTTGCTCGTGCCTACAGGTCGCACAGTTTGCACAAATGGTCCAAAAACTTCAGGGAACGTGCGGCCAGGGTGCCTGGTGTGCCTTTTGAAGATTTTGTAAAAAAATATTAAATGGTTCAAAAGTTATTCAAAAAACAAGTTCCCATTATAAGTCAATGGGAAAAGTTAACAAAAAGTTCAAAAGTGTCGCAAATGCAGTTTTTACTTTCGCAAATGGCCCTTTTACTTTTGCAAATCTGCCATTTTGTTTTCAGTTGGTGATCAGAAAAAATGCTTGCCATTTAAATTTGGGACCCCCTAGCAACCTAATTCCTTTTGTATTCACCTACTCGGAGCCTGAGGATGCTAGCCATGTCTTTATTTTGGGGTGAAACACCCCAGAAATATGTTTTCTCAATTTCTGCAAAAAGTAGTGTCGCACATGCAACACTTTCGTACTGTTTTGCGAAAGCTTTTGCAAAGTTCGACAGTACTTTTCCAGACTATGGCCAAAATGACAGGAGTTCTTTGTCACCCTGCTGCAAAAGAACCATTTGGTCTTTTGGGCTGAAATTTGGAGGAAAGGCAGCCAACATCTCACAGATGTGCCTTTCAGTGGTTTGGTGAAAAAATATTGCATGGCTGCCAAGTTACGATACTCTGAAGTTGACATTTTGTCCCATAGACTAACATGGTGGCATACACTGCGCCTTTCGGGGCTCGTATCTCGAAAATGGTGCAAAATACAGAATTTTCATTGTGATTATGCGTAGCATATATATATATATATGTCTTTGTGAAAAACGTAAATGCACCAGTTGGGGTAACTTAATGTCACAAAAGTAGGGAAATGTGGCATTAGGTTTCCAACCCTAACTCCTCACCCCCTCCCCAAAACAGCAAAAGAAACAAAACATTAGGGTTTTGAGTCTCCAGAGTCTTCGCAAATCAGTGGTACGGTCTTCCTTGGGGTTGTCAACCCTAATACTTAATGTTGTAGAAGTATAGGTCAAGAAGCATTTGCAAACCAGGAAAAGTTATAACATTTGCAAGTAGCATTTTATTATTATCAATAACAATAAAACAAAAATATAAATGTACATAATTGCTCTTCAGAAAGATAGTACAAGCAGAAAAACACAGTCCTTCATCTGAGAGTCTCCTTAAAAACTCTTGGTCTCGTCTAACTCTGAAAAAAACATTGTTGTCTTTTTATAAGATGTATTTTCCTGGCAATTAAATTCTGCATCCTGATCTTGTAAGTTACATCTCCTGTTTTTCACAAAACGTACTAGAACTTCATCGGTTTCTTTCCTGTACCCAGCCGGAAGGCAGTTCATCTAGTTTTTAATGGGTGCAACCAATTAAGATATCCTGCCCCAGGGCTGATTTCCTGCTGATAGTTCTGCAAACAAGAGTGCTGAGGTCAAACTACAGCTCAAGGTTTAACCCCTTGTATTACAGATTGCAATTTTAAAAGAAACCCAAATAGCTTTCTGCACTCATTTCAACAATCTAATTGTATACATTAGCAAACCAAGGGATCCCAGTTTCACATAAAGATTCACATGTATTTTTCAACCACAGGAAAACAAAGGAAGAAAGAAAGAATAGAAACAACAAGTGAAGGAAAGGAGACAATGGGGGGATTTGTGGGATTGTCAGAGTGTCCAATGCTGAGACTCCACAAGGAAAATTTGATTGCGCAGTCAGACAGGCAAGAGATTGACAAGTGACAGAATAGGAGAGAACAGAACAGATCCTTGCTTTTAAATCTCTCTCTCTCTCTCTGCATAACAAATGGGTCAGGGTCTTACCCAACCCTGTCACATACCCCCTGCTTTAAAAAGAAACCTGTTTCTTCCTATTTTCCTCCTCCAATCTGAGGGTGTACAACCAGCACAAGTGATGGAAAAAGAAGAACAGGCAGGGACAGATCCAGAAAGCATGTCTGCCTTCTTTGAACAGTGTGCTATACAACAAAGAGAGACTTAAAAACAGAGAGTAAAAGAGATGCAGCACCTAGTGAAACAGAGAAGAGAAGAGAAGAGAAGAGAAGAGAAGAGAAGAGAAGAGAAGAGAAGAGAAGAGAAGAGATGCAGTAGCAGCGATGTCTGGATGCCTTGCAGGCTAGCACAGCTGGAGCATCTGGTAAAGGTCCAGTGGATCAACAAAACACAAACAACTTAAAAGACATGAAACTTACAAAGTTGTGTCCCATGGATGATATGGAAGCATACCTGACAACTTTTGAAAGGGACGCTGAAGTTTGCCAATGGCCAAAACAGCATTGGGCAATCAGGCTGATACCTTACCTAACAGGTAAAGCCCAACTTGCCTACAGCAGTGTGGATACCGCGCAGTCAGAAAACTATGACATTGTGAAAAGAGACATCCTTAAAAGGTATGACATCTCAGGAGAGACCTAAAGCGAGAGATTCCTGTCCCTGAAGTAGCCGGCGATCCTCGAGAAGCCCTCACCTGACTCAGAGAACTCCTCATTAAATGGCTCCAACCAGAAGGCAGAACAGTCCCACAGATCATCAATATATTTACAATGGAGCAATTCATTAACATCTTCTCCACAGATGTGCAGCTTTGGGTAAAAGAACACTGACCAGAATGAGGGGAAAAGGATGTTTCTTTGGATGAGGACTATCAGATTCCCAGACAGACACCGCAGCAGTGAAGCAACAGCCAAGGAATGATAAGACCCTCTTTTTCCCTTATTTAACTCCAGTTCAGATAAGAACTCTGATGGGAGTAACAAATCTGCACCCAGAGATTGTATTTGCTATAACTGTAATAAGCCAAGCCATACTACAAGAAACTGCCATAAAAACAAGGAGGGTACCAGTGCAGCAAATTTGGCCTTAGCAAATTGGGGCAAATATAACAGATGTCGAGGTGGGGGATAAGATGGTAGGAAGTGATCGGAAGGAGGACAAGTGGGGGAGAGGCGGAGTTACGCTTGTGTGACCAGTCCATGATGGCAGCTTAGTGCTTGCATCCTGAGTGGCATCCGCAGTTTACCTTAACATTCCCAGTTTCTCTTAGCCTGAACCCTCTTAACAACTACACTGGGGATATGTGAAGCAGTATTTTTGTGCTGTATCTGCAGTTGCCTTGGTCCAGTAGCCCGGCTTGAAACTGCTCCGCACCTGCTGTTGTTAACTCTATGGATTTGTGCTCGCCAATAGTTTAGGACCTTGATTTCGGTGGCGCAATGTGTCTTTTTGTGTTTTAAAACTGAGCAGCAAACTAGGTAACCTGTGCACTGACTTGTTCCAATATAGTCTCCTTCACCCTAGCAGCTGCGTCTACTGATGAGCAAGACCCTTGATTTTGGGGTGCACCATGGAGCATGTCCACATCTCTAACAGGGCAGAAAAATCAGCAAAAGCAGCTGAAAGAACCTGAACCTAAACACAAAAAAAACTGCAAAACAAAAATGAAAAAATCTCTGATACAGCTACCCTTAATGGTTAAGCTGCACCCTCTGGTATTTGGACTCAGCTGCAGCAACAGAAACTAGTCAGTTTTCTTACACCCACCAGTATTTTCTCTGGGAAGCCTCTGTCTCCTCTCCCCACCTAGCCCACTTCACTGAAGTCTGGAGATCCTGTTGGTTTCGACGTGGTGGACACTGAGCTGGATAAGCCAGGATACCAAACAGCAGAGGATTAGGAAGACGAAAGTGAATTTCTACTCAGCTCCTCGGTATGAAACCCCTCACCAGCTGCTGCAGTTACAAAGGTTAGTGAAGCTTTACCTGACTGTCAGACACAAATTTCTTCTACTGGTGTGGCTCACATAACTGTATTTATCCCTTCCTGTTCTGGCTCTGAGATGGTGGACAGAATGGCTTCTGTCTCTACTGCATCTGAAACAATTATTTTCCCCAATAACACTGCAAAAGTCCCCACGCTGGGTAAAGACAATGGCACGACTATTTTATCTGTGGCCAACACCATGGAGGGGGGCCAAGTAAATAATCAACAAGAGTACTCTGAGCCGTTAACTTACCTTAACCTCAAGGAGTTTAAGGAAGAAATCAAAAATGAAATGAAAGTGGGGCTAGCTACAATAACCACGGCTCTACACGATGTGTCCACTATGCTAGGTTCTCTACAAACTAGAATGGAGTCTCTGTCAATACGAACTACTGAGCCAGAGAATAGAATCAGCTCTCTGGAAGAGAAATGTAATTCCATACAGCACCAGCAGCCTATATGGGAAAAGAAATTAGGGGAGCTGAGATCGAAAGTTCAGGACTTAGAAGACTGATCCTGGCAGTTTAACATTAAGTAAATCAGGGTACCTGAAGGCCTTGAAGGCCCTGGAGATCCGTTACCTTTTTTTGAGAAGATGATAACAATTGCCCTGAATAGAAAATTTCTGGAAGAACGAATTCCTCTAGATCAGACCCACAGGAGTGCCAAGACTGACTCTGTGAATTGCACTAATATGTCAACTCCTAGACCAATATTTATCAAGCTGTATAATTCCAAGGATCGAGAGTTAATCCTCAGACACGCCAGCAATAATCGGTGCCTGAAGTATGAACAAACAAAATTCTCAGCTTTTCCAGACATATCTCTTAACACCCTGCAAGCTCGCAGATCTTTTGATCGATCCAAGGAAATTCTCAAATCTCATAACATTAAGTATAATATTTTATATCCTGCCAGACTGCGATTCTACCTACATGGAAAATCCTGGACTTTTCATGATCCTAAAAAAGCAAAAATAATTCCTGATTGTTAGCAGTCGATATGAGGTGGGGATAATGGAAGAGGAAAAAAAAAAAGAGAAGCCTAATTGTCTATTACTATAGAGTTTTGTTTGGGTGGGGGGTAGGGTTGAGGTGGAACGGAGCTGGTTATATGTGTGGGTGGAGTAAAGGGAGGGGGATAGAGGAGGTATAATGGAGAAGGAAAGAAATTGAGTAATCTGAATTCCAATAAAATATCTTTCTTTTCTCCACTATCTTCTCCACCTCCACTACTCCTCTCAATGGGGGGCGATGGCTAAAAGTTGCTAGCTGAAGTGAGAGACTGTGAGGATGCTGCCCGCTAGCTACTAAGTTTGGACATTGGGACAAGGAGTAAAGGGGGAAGGGGGGCAAAGTGGGGATTTATTACTAAAGTTTTGAAGTTGTATTTTTTTTCATTTGCTCCATGTGATACCATAGCGCCAATGGTCTGGCCCACCATTTTGTTATCAATTAGTAACAGATGTAACTTCTGTACTTCACAGATCATGCTAATCTATACCATTATAGATACCCTTTATACTTTAGAAAATAAGTATACAACTAACAAGCTCTTATTATTAAACTATTTGGCCTTAGTAATATATGACCTGGAAATAACCACGTGGTTTGACAATAGGGTATACACTGGAATCCTAGGAGCACCTCTTTCATGGAGGAAAGAGAAGGGAGGGTACAGGAGGGGTGGTAGAAAAAGGTTTTTGTTTTTTACTGAGTGAGGTACATATTCTAGATTTACATTGCTAACTATACAAGATGTGTGTTTAGATGTGACTCACAATAGGATTAATATAAAACAAAGAAGTTCTGCTTTCCGGTCCCTACATTATTATTACTGGCTTAAGCCTAACCTTTTGGAGTGGGGTATTGCTCTTTATGTTAAATGGCATCACCTCTTTTGAAACTCATCTCTTGGAATGTCAAGGGAATGACGGATAGGCTCAAGGCAAAAAAAAAATGTTTCAATTTATTGATCAGAAAGGGGCCAATTGTGTACTGATCTAGGAATCCCACCTAAAACATCAGGACTTTCAGTTTTTTACTAACCGATGGGGCAACAGTCTGAATGCCCCATATACTAATGTATCATGTGGTGCTGCCATTTTCTTTAAAAAAATCCCTTGCTCTGAAAATGGTCAAATCTAAACTTGAATCTAACGGGCGATATATTTATTTATTTATTTAGTTTTTTTGACCGGGTAAGTGCACCAGACAAATCCTGCCTATTTTCAGGCACGACCCAGGGAAGGGGGATACAGATGAATGCCAACTGACCTTGAACCAGATTAAGCTGTTGGTGGTATTTTGCTTGAATGAGGGAAATTTGGCCAGGACACCGGGGAAATTCCCCTACTCTGATGGTAGGGGGCCCTCCCTGAGACGACTGGATCAGGTTTTCTTTATGCTCTATACGCTTTTAGCTAAATCTAATGTTAATAGCATTGGTTCACAGTATAAACGCACAGCTACCTTTTCAACCTTACATAGTTTGGCTTATGAGGTTTATTTGTTGCAAAATGTCAGGTTTTATACAACTGGGGAAGCAGCTACAGCCTCAAGGGATTGGGGGTTGGGGCCTTCATATTGGTCCCTGGGCCAGGACCTTTGTTCCGGCATTGGATATTGTTTTACTTCATCTAACTTTACTTTGCAGAAGATGGTGGATTTGGTTCCAGGTAGAGTATTATTATTGGACCTTTTATGGTATGGTTTACCTTACCGACTTATTAATATTTACGCTCCACAACAGAAGGCTGCTAGGGTTCAGCTTTTCCGCCTAATTAAACCTTATTTGTTTACAAACCGGATTATTTTATGGGGTGGAGATTTTAACTCTAGTCTAGAAGTCCCTCCCAATAAGAAAGTTTATTGTGATACTCAAGCTTTACGTACCATTATTAAAGAGATGAATTTGATTGATGTATATGCCCAGTCCCTGTTGCCTACCTTTTCGAAAGGTAAATTAACCTCTAGGATTGATTTTTGGTTCTGTTCACAGACTATTGGTGCAGTGACAGGTGTAACAGTGCCTATGGCTACTTCTGATCACCATTTATTAGGGATACGGATTCAGTTGGAAGTTTTATCACAGGGCCTGGGGTTTGAGAGTTAATTCATCTTTATTATTGGTTCCAGAGTTTCACCATGGTTTTTTGGAATTGATTTCGGATCGCATTTCCGTAGTTGTTCTTTATGATTCCATGATCGACTGGTGGATTGATACTAAATTATATATGGTGACCTATTTTAAATACTATGCTAGATTTTTGGCTGATACTAGACACCATACTTCCAGTCTTCTACGAGCTGAATTGTTGGCATTATTTACTGAATCTCATTTATTTGGTTCTGATTGTTCTGCCCGTATTAAGGAGGTTAAGACTGCCTTAACTAAAGTACAGTATGATAGACAAAAATCTATTATTTTTGAACAGAAATTTCGGACTTCTGGGACACAGCGTCAATTTAACCCTTTTGACGTTACTAAGGAAAAGTTTTGTGGTAAACAGATGGTTCAACTGCTTGATGATCAAGGGCATATAGTCAAAGGGCAGACGAATATTATGGAATGTGTTACTAAATTTGTGAAACATACTTTTGAATATCCAGTTGCTGAATCCTCTGATATGTCACTATTATTACAAGCATTGGATGTACCTACCCTGCCGGCAATTCAAAGCATGAGCTTGTAGCATCTTTTATTTTAGAGGAAGTGAAAGGAGTTATTTCTGGTCTTAGGGATAGGGTGGCTCCCGGCTCTGATGGGTTATCAGCGGAAATTTACAAGTCCTTATGGAAATTTATGCCAAATCAGTTATTAGCTGTATTCAATGCCTTTTTGCATGAGGACTGTTTGGCAGATCAAATGTATGAAGGTTTGATGTTGTTTCTTTATAAAAAGGGTGACAAATCTGATTTGGGGAATTGGAGACCTATCACCCTGTTAAATACGGATTATAAAATTTTTTCCAAATTACTGGGAAATAGGATTTCAAAACATTTGCCTTCTTTAATTTTGCCATTTCAGTATTGCTCAGTCTCTGGTAGGTCCATCCGAGATGCTTTACTTTAAATAAGAGAATTGTTTTCTCAAGGTCAAAAGGGGGCTCTGCATGGCTACTTATTTAATTTTGATCTCTCCAAAGCTTTTGATCGGGTTTCTCAAGAATTTATATGGTTGACCCTTAGAGCCTATGGGTTTCCACAGACTTTCGTTAATTGGCTCATTTTATGTTATTCCTAGCTTATGTTAGACCATATATTAATGGGTGGATTGGATCTCCTGTTACATCTGTCGAGAGTCCGACAAGGTTCTCTTTGAGCCCCTTATTGTTTGTAATAGCTTTGGATCCCATTATTAGGCTACTTTACAAATCCCCCAGACTTTTAGGTCTTTCAGGTTTGGATTGCAGTATTCAAAAAGTAATTTGTTACGCGGATGATTTATGTGTTTTGGTGCCTACTACCTCGGTGGGTTGTTTATTATGTAGGGTATTACCGTTTTTTTTATCAGTTATTGGTTCCAGTTTAAATCTACAGAAGAGTGTGGCCCAGATATTCAAACTGCGCTCAAAATGAGCGCAACAGCAGGAGCAAGCACAAACCAGTTGCGCAAATGCGCAACAGGTGCGATATTCAAACATGGAGCAGAACAAATTGGCGCGGAGGCAACCAACGCCTTGAATATCGCACATACTGTGCCATAGCGCAACCAGGAAGGAGAAGCTGAGTCAAATGTTGCGCCTATGGCGCAACCAGGCAGCCCAGCTGAGCATTCCAGAGGTGCCATAGCGCAAGAGCCCCCTCCCAGAGCAATGGAACTGTACATCCAGGGAAGCAGGCTGGGGCCCACCGCCAGCCATGCCACACATGGGCACAGGAACACACTGCAGAACCCACACCACACCTGCACACCCCAAGCACAGCATCACTGGGGGTGGGACGGATGATCTACTTGCCCATGGGTACAAGCCAACAAAGCATAGCAGAGCCATGACACGCCAGCACAACCACTGGCAGGCTGAGAGTGCCACACACAGGGGGTTGACAACCACAGTGCACATCAGCCCCCCCGTACGCACAGCACACCCTGCACTGTGACCCCAAGACACCACCTATGTGCAGTGACTGGCACTGCAGGAAACCATGCATCCCCCAGCACACGTCAACCCTGTGCAGCACAGAAGCCTACAAGCCAGACACACCCTGTGACCCAGCAGTGGTGGCAGCAGACAAGACCAACCGAAAGTCACTGCCATGCTGGAGATACCTCCCCATGCACACACACACACACACACACACATACCCAGGACCATACCACCCCAGATGGCATGTACACCCCTGCAACTGAGCACCCATAGGCAGCTGCAAATCAGAGACCAACACATTATTCAGATAAAAATATAAATGTATATTAACACAACCAACATGAACAAGAACAATTACAACTATTTACAAGGGGATGGGTACAAGGTGAGGGTGGTCAAGGGGTAGGGATGACAAACTTGGAGAGGGAAGGCAGGGTGGTAGGGATGGGAGAAGTGGGAAGGGAAGATAGCTCATGGGCCAGCCGGCCGGCCGGCCTCTGGCTGGTGTCTGCCAGTCTCCTGCCGCCTCCTCCGCAGGCCATGGTGGTGTATCGACTGGAGGATAGTGTTGTTGTCGGCCTCAAGCTGTCTGATGGCCCAGACATCCCTCGCCAGGCGATGGAGAACCTCGAGGCCTAGGAAAATGGGAACACAGTCAATGGCTTTGACTGACCACAACCCTGAACACCACCCAACCTGCAAGCCATATAGCCCAATGTCCCGCACCTGTGATGGCATGCACCCACCCACAGTGAACATGCACATGGCCATCACAAACAGGCGGCACCAGCTATGCACACCACTGCACACACACACTGCCCATGTCCATCACAGCACAAACAAGGCTGGCAAGTGACGTGGCAACGTGGTGCGATGCCAGTTACACAGCTATGTGCCCAGTGCATGCATGGACCACCAGTGATGCATACACAGACGTGCTGTGAAACTGGACAGTGATGCATGTCACCTGTGTCGTGCCTACAGACATAGATACATAGCCAGTGTCGGCAGATAAGGGCCTATGGCCCACACAGTCTGTCCATTTCAGCCTGTAAGTTCACTTTGTTTACCTAGAAGTCTGTTGCCCTTACCCTGACCTCAAGAATTCGTTATGTCTATCCTGCAGACTGAAATCCCGTGAGTGTGTCAGCCCCCACCACTCCCTCTGGCAGGGTGTTCCACTTGTACACCACCCGTCTCTGTGAAGAAAGTCTTGCTCATGTTTCCTCTGAATTGTCCTCCTCCAACTGCATCCCATGCCCTGTAGTCCTGGAACATCTTTTGCACTTCAAAATAGTGTTTCCTGCACCCTGTTCCACCCCTGTAAGATACTTGTATGTCTCTATCATTTCCTCTCTCTCCCTCCTCTCCTCCAGGGAGTACAGGTTCAGTTCCTTCAACCTGTCTCCATAGGAGTTGTGATGCAAGCCATGCACCATCTTTGTTGCCCTCCTCTGAACCTTCTCTGCCCACTCTACGTCCTTACGTAGGTATGGTCTCCAGAAATGTACACTGTACTGCAGGTGGGGCCTCACTAGTGTCTTGTATAGTGGAATTATTGTATTGTGCAGAGCTACTGGCCCCCCCCAGCATGCAATAGCATCCATGAAGTCATGATACTCACACTGCTCAAGCAGCTCTGACTGCCGCTGTTGCTGGCGCTGCTGCTGCTGGTGGGGTGCAACCCCTGCTGGCACCGGGTCCCTGGCACGGCCCTCAGCAATGTGGATCCCGCAACCTCACATCCCAGCCTGTGGGAGACATATGTTGAGACTAACATCAGTGTGACTCAAAAGCAGACTGCCCCCTGCCCCAGTGACAGTGCCTGCCCACACAGCCATACCCATTCATCTCACAGCTGCACACACTGACACAGCCAACCGTGGCTGAGCCATCACCTATGCACAGCCACCAAAACACACACACACCCCTACAGATAATACAGGTGCATAGATGGCACACCCACCTGGCCTAGGCACCACGCCCCGCCTGGCACATGAACGCAGCCGCATTAACAGCTCTGGCTCCCTCTGCCAGAGGTCAGTGTACCAGTGCCGGCACTGCTCAGCAGACCGGCACTGTCCAGTGACCCTCACCAGGTCAGTGGCCACTTGCTGCCACACCTCACTCCTTGCACTGGTGAGGGGCACCTCACCATAAAGGCCATCATAGTGTGGCTCAACTAGGGCCACCAGGTTGGCCACTTCAAGCTGGCTCCAGGACACTGCCCTCCTCCTAGCCATGGCACCAACTTTACAGCAGGCAATACGGTGCCCCGCTGCACCGTAACCCCACATGGAGATGTTGCTCAATAGACCACCACAGGCTCCAATCGCGCTGTTCGAACAGGCGTCACACTTACAGCGCTGTCACCAGACAGCGCAATAGGACGCATACATGGCAGGCTATGCCAGGGCAAAGGTCATACATAAGGTCATGGCAACGACGGAGGCTCTACAGCGCCATCTGATGTATAGGCATCCTGCATGACCGACCAGCTACGTACTAGTGCCACAGTGGAGTATTGCTCAGTAGTGCCACAGCGCCATATAGTGCCCATTGCTGTAGCGCCACTGGCACAATGGTGGCCATGACCTGAATTGCCGATCGCGCTCAGCACGTCAGCAGCGCGACAGACGCCTGCGTAAGCTATCTGGGCATGTGCAATGCAGTGTACCACACAGGCACAGATTCGCCGATATTACAACCGACTCTTCCGATGGCGCATGGCGCAGATTACGTGATATTCAGCCGACACATGCAAATCATCTGATCAGCCATTCAAGGCACAGTGGCGCGATTTGCATGTCATTATAGTTGCTCCTACTCTAATTTGCATGTTATTGCGCTATAAATGTGCGATATCTTGCCGCGCTGGCCAGATTCGGTTACTGCAGGTGAGAGGTGAGTTGCATGCTGTGTGATGTTCAGGACAATGGTCATGGGAAAATGCTGTAGACTGCACAGTGACAGGTGTCCACTTCCCCCCATACAGATCGCCATGACTGAGCAGAGCCAAGGTGAGGGTGAGGACGGTGGGCGTAGGAGGAGGCCCAACTTTACAGCAGCAGAGATGGAGGCCCTCTTTCAGGCCTACCTGGATGAGGAGCCAGTACTGAGTGGACGGAGGGGCACCCCTCAGTCCCTTGCGGCTGCATGGAAGGGGGTAGCTCAGGCCATTAACCTGCATGGAAGCCACCAGCGCTCCATGCAGGAATGCAAGAAAAAGATGGGGACAGACCGCAGGAGGTTGAAGGAAAAGGTGGCAGCCTTCAGGGTGGCACGTGCTGGCACTGGCGGGGTTGCCAGTGTGTTGGAGCTGATCATGCACTGAGGCACTGGTCACAGCCATGCAGCTGAGCCGTTGAGGATGATCAGGCAGTGGATCTGTGGTGGAACACGTACATATGGCTGGTGTTTGGGGCTCACCCGTACTCATATGCTCTTCGTTAGTGATCCGTTCTTTCATAGATGGTGGTGGTGGTCCAGTAGGATGCTGACCTGACATGAGGAGGGTTCATCCACCTCCACCACCAGCCAGCAGGCACTGCAGCAGCATGCCTGGGCCGCCAACTCTGGTGTCGGTGATACTGGTGCGGGGGTGCACAGCCTGTGTCTCAGCAGTCTGGCATGCAAGCATGCCAGCACGCTGTGACCATGGCTGTAGCACGTACCTGCACCATTGATGATAGAAGGCCTGCAATGGGCAGTGATGGTTGTGTGTCCCATGATGGACACACGGCAGGCCAGCATGTGCCCCTGAGCCTTTCTGGTTCCAGCTTGTGTACCAGCATGCTGGCACAGTCCCAGGCTGTGCCTGTAAGCACTGGTAGGGCAGCACCGCTGGCTGTGCAGATGTCTGGCACTGTTGCCAGCACAGCGGTGTAATGAGTGGACCGGGCACAGTGGTTGGAGGCGGCAGCAGCAGTCACCCACCAGGTCTGGGGTACAGTGTCCAGTGGCACATGTCCACCGCCTCTGATCCGCCCATTCCTGGTCCTGGCAAACAGCGCCACCCTCAAGGGTGTTGTGCATCAGGACCGCCCACACCCTGGGGTCAGGATGCCGATGGGGCACAGTACCCATTGGACGAGCACACCCACCTGCTGCAGGAATCAGTACAGCTGCAGAGGTGGGTTGCAAGGTCCATAGAGGCACTGTCTGTGTCCGTGGAGTGGCACAGCAGGGAGTGTGCTTGGGACTGAGCCGAGCTGGTCTGTATGCAGACGGATGTGACCACCGCCATTGACAGGCTGACCCAGGCAGTGGTCTCTGTTGTGGCCGCTTTGAGCACACAGTCAGGTGCCCCTGTACCACACCCCACACAGTGCACTCTCCACTCCGTGCCACCGTGCACAGACATCAGGCCTGTCGACACGGGTTCCTGCTGTGGCATCCCAAGCACCCCTGGTGCAGGTTTGTTCAGCATGCTGCAGACCCCTGTCGGCAGGTCGCGCTTGCAGTGGGACCCTGGTGGTGCAACAGTGCCACCCCATGTGGCCCTGCTCAGCCTGCCCATGCTGTTGGGTCATGGCGGGCCACCCACACATCCGTGGTGGCTGTGGGACAGTGCTACATGACTGAGCTGTGTCCCAATGTGGGCCCTGTCTGGTGCTGCCATGTGTGCAATGTGTGTCATGGTGGGCAGTGCACTGCTGGGTGCTCTGCTCACCACGCCGACACGGACCACCTGCACACCTACCCAACTGCTGTCCACAGGTGCGTGTGCATGATGATGCCTGCATTGCACTGTACACCAAGGTGCAAGGGTGCCCAGCATCTGACATATGTACTTGGACAGTACAGGTGGTGGGGGTGGTCGGTGGTGCTGTGTGTTAGCAATGTCGGTTCTGCAGTGCTGTGCATCTGCCCATGTACGCTCTGTGCCTGGTGTGTGTGTGTCCATATGAGTGCTCACCCCTCCCTGATGGTGTGTCTGTATGCCTGGACCGTTCCACTCCCCTGACCGTCATGCACCCCTGGTGTGTTCCCCTGTGTGCCTGTGGTTTGCGCATGGACAGTGTTGGTTGCACATGTCCCCTTGACTTACCTATGTTGTGCGTAGTGCTCCTCTGTGATGGTGTCCCGGTGCAGCTGGGCCTGCCGGATCAGTCGGGGGTCCCTCCATCCTGGGGGCTGCTCATCACCATCAACACCGGCGCCACTGGCGTCCCATCGCTGTCCCCTGTTCGACCTGTACGGCTATCCCATGGTCTTTGGCCATGTTGTGCAGGGATGCAACAGGCCAGGAATATCCCACAGGCCTTTTGGGGGCTGTACTGTAGGGCACCGCCGGAGGTGTCTAGGCATCGGAAGCGTGCCTTGAGCATCCCAAACACCCGCTCTATGATGTTGTGTGTTGCGGCATGTGCCTCATTATAGCATAGCTGAGCTGGGGTCATGGGGCGCCGGTACGGTGTGAGCAGCCAGGGACGGAGTGGGTATCTGCAGTCACCTGTGTGGAGATAGTGGAGATCAGTGTCATGTTCAGGTCCATATTGGCCATCTCCTGTGTGCCACTACCATGGCACCTGTGGCATCTCCACCCTTGCCCCGAGTTTGCATTCCATACATGTACTCACCCACTAGATGTCCTGTGGGATGTCCCCACTCTTGAATCGATGGCACAGTGCAGACTGATACCATATGTAGGCATCATGTGCTCCGCCAGGTGTGTGGCACAGACATTGATTATGCACCCAGGCATCACACACACCTGGCAGGTGACACTAGGGAATCCCTTTCTGTTCCGATATGCATGGCCATCGGGGCCAGGTGGCGTGCGGATGGCCACATGGGTGCAGTCTATGTCCCCTAGCACGCCAGGCATACGTGCTACCCTGTGGAACTCCTGCATGTTTGCTGTACGCTCTGCCGCGGTGCTGGGGAAATGGATGTACTCGGCAGCATGTAGCAGCAGTGCGCTGAGGAACTGGGTGAGGATGCGTGACGTGGCCGACTGTGTGATGCCTGTGGTGTCCCCTGTCGGCCTCTGGAAGGTGCCCGTGGTGAGCAGGCACATGCAGGCTGTCACCTTGGTCTCCACTGACAGAGCGTGACCGCCGTGAGGGTGCCTGCATCACATCACTGCACAGCTCACAGAGCCATCTCAGTATTGCCCTGTTCAGGCGGTACCGGCCCACGATCTCTACATCTGTGTACAGCTCAAAGCTGATGCGGGCACGGTACCGCCTGTTGGGGGCATACCACCGACGGGCCCTTCCATGGCCACGTCCCCCTGCAGCATGCATTCTCACCCCCCTCATTACAGCTTCCATGTGGAAACTGGCACTGTCCATCTCCCTGGCTTCTGACCCCCGGCTGGTGTTGCTGTGTTACCCCTGCCGTCCTGACTGCTAGTTCCACTGCACCGGGCACCCCCCGCTGGCCTCTACAGACTATGGGCCACACTTTCCTTGCCTGCCCTTTGCTGTCTGTCTGTCTGTCTGTCTGTCTCTCTCTCTCTCTCCCCACTTGGCAGCCTGGTAAGCGTTCTTACGCCCTTCGCCAAACCTTTTATTTTGGCTCATTTCCTTCAGTGCGCAATTTCGGCTGTGCAGCTCTTGCTGTCATCTCAGGTCTTTGAATATCGCATTGCGGTCTTTATGCATGGATCCACCCCCTTCGGTTGCGCATGCCTTCATTTTCATTGCGCTGTTGCTCAGCATGTTTTTGGGGGCGCAACTGCCTCCTTCTGAATATCGCTAAATGGCGCCGTTTTGGACTTGCACATGCACAACCCTGTTGCGCATGGCGCAACCCTTTTGAATATCTGGGCCTGTGTGTTTTAATTTGGCTTCATCTCTGGAGGGTATTTCCTCTATTGAGGGTATTAGGTTAGTGGATTCTCTGCATAAATTACTAGGTATTTATTTTGGGGTTCCGGATATGGCTATGTATAATTGGGAAATATGTTTGAATAAGGGTAGGGAAAAGGTATGTAAGTGGAATAAATGGCTTCTAGGTAAAAAGAAATGGATTTTTTTTATCAAAACGTGTTTGCTACCTTTGTTTTTACATGTAGCACATATTTTTCCATTGCCTAGATGTTTTTTTGTGCCCCTCTTAAGCCTTTTCTTTTCTTGTTTTTGGGGAAGTCACCTTAATCCGGTTAAGCGTAACATTTTGTTGCAAAACTACCGACAGGAAGGGGTCTCTATGATTCACCCAATAGTGTTTTTTTATTCTCTCTTTTTCTCTACCAATTTGAAACCTTTAGTTATTGACTCATTTCAGCTTTGAGTTCCCTTTGTACGAATTTCACTTTATGGGATTTTACAGGAATGGGGTGTAGGGAGTTTTATCCATAAAAATAAAAGGAAATATGTTTTATCACCAGATTGGGTCATGGTGTTTGACATGCTAAAGACATGGCATATTACGGTACCTATGATTAAGGATTTAACTCGGAAAAAATTGTATACAGTGATAGTAGAGTCCCATTTTATGGAAGAAGTTTTCCCAGAGTTTACATTGCCAGAAAAGAAACAGATTGGAAATCGTCTTGTTGATGCTCGTATTCCTGTGGCACTGTGGGATATTGCTTGGTTAGGAGCACATGGAAAAATTAATGTATGTGGTAATCACAAACATAAACAAGTACTGGATCGTTATTGTTTTCGGGATTCTTGTTCAGCTCTTATAGAAACTATGTCTCATTTATATTTTTCTTGTCCTTTCATTTTGCGGTTTTGGTTTTTGTGGCGTCGTCATTTTTGGAATAAAGTTTGGCGACAGTGGGACCAGAGAGCTTTATTTTTGGTTTATTTCCGGTCTCTTGGTCTGGGTGTAATTCTAGTACTTTGAATATTATGGCAATTATAATATTGTATTGGGTATGGCAGGTCAGGTGTTGGTTTTTATTTCAGCAACGTCATCTTACTCCTGAGGATTTACTCATGAAAGTATTAGCCCACATTGATCGTATTAAAGAAGGAGAAAGGAAACTTCTCAAACAGAATATGTGGGAACAATATTGGGATTTTTATTGAATTTTTTCTTTGACTGTATATATGTTTTTTTCTCTTCTTATCTAATTTTTTGTTTTTTCCCTCAGGATGCAAGGTGGACTTTGAATTTCTCCTTTTGAAGATTTTGTATGCATTTTTTTGATTTATTTGCTTCTCTTGTTAAATATTGAGTTGTTGTATATATGCTTTGATTTTAATAAACATACCCCTACTCTTTTCGATAAGTGCCATGGGATCTTTAACATCCACCTGAACTACCACCAATCCAGGCAGATGGGACCTCGGTTTAACGTCTCATCCGAAAGACGTTTTTATTTGTCAAATATTCTTAAATGGCCAAAACTATACCATCGGTAATGTTTATGGCCCCAATGACAATTCTCCCAAGTTTTTTACAAGTTATTTTCTGGAACTTGCTAATTTTCCCACCCCATACATAATAGGTGGAGATTTTAATCAAGTTCTCAACTCAACCCTTGATCGGGCAGGCTTTCATGCAGACATATGTAACCCAGCCATGACAAAAATACAGTCAATGGATGATTATGATCTAGCTGAAATATGACGTAAAACATTTCTGCAGGAATGACATTATTCATTCTTCTCATGCCCACATCAAACTTATTCACGAATAGATTTCTTTTTAATATCATGTAGTATCCAGTCTCTAGTAGCAAAAATTAAATATAATAATATTTTAATATCAGACCATGTATCAGTCCAATTATCTTTACAAATTCCTGATCATGTGAAAACAATCTCATTGTCCTTTGATCCAATACTTCTTAAAGAAACCGCTTTTATACAGTTCATTAATAAAGAGATTGACTTCTTCTTTGAAATTAATATACCCTCAGAACAACTTTTCTTAATATTTGGGAAACTTTTAAGGCTTATATTCATGGGTGCACAGTTGCTTATATAGCTAAATGGAATAAAACTAGAAAATCCAGATTTATGGAACTTGAAAAATCCATTAATGAATTAGAACAGTCTCATATGCAAGAAAACCATCCAAAAATCCTGCTTAAATTGACTGCCTTACGGGATCAATATTCCCAGCAGATGGCTGAGCAGGTAGAGAGACTTGCCCTATTCCTCTGAAGCCATTATTATATAAAAGGAGACAGGTCAGAAAAACTTATGGGCTGGCAGCTAAGGTCGGTGTAACAAAAAAACTTGATTACACAAATATTTGATGCTGCAGATATAATTCATACTTCCCAGAAGAAAATGAACGGGGTGTTCTTTAAATATTACCAGGATTTATACTTTACAGATCACCCCAATGATCATGTTCCACCATCGGAGTTTTTGTCCAATATTCTTTTCCCAACCATTTCCAATGACCAGAAACAAATGATGGACAAAAACATTTCTCTGGAGGAAATTGCTCTTACCATAAAAGCCCTGATCTCCGGTAAAGCACCGGGCCTTGATGGGCTTCCTATAGACTTCTATAAGCTTTTTTTCTGACAAATTAGTGTATCATCTTAAGCAAGTCATCAATTCTATGTTCGATAACCAATCACTCGCCCCTTTGTTTAAGGAAGCCAAGATACTTTTGTTTCTAAAAAAAGATAAAAACCTGTTACTTCCCTCATCTTATTGTCCCATATTGCTTATAAATTCTGATGCAAAAATTGTGGCAAAAATCCTGGCCACCAGGCTCAAGACAACGCTTCCTACCCTCATACATACTGATCAAAATAGATTCATAAAAGGTAGATCTTTAAGAACTAATATTCATCAAATCATAAATATATTAGATACTAACCTGAATGTGGATTTAGCTTTGATGTTTGTCGATGCAGAAAAAGCTTTTGATCGAGTGGAATGGATGTATATTAAATATATTATTTGAAAATATGGTTTTGGACCATATTTCAGCAAGTGGGTGGATGTGTTGTACTCGGGCCTGGTGGCCAGTGTTAGAACTAATTTAGATCTCACACCAAACATTCAGTTACAAAGAGACACCTGACAGGGCTGCCCTTTCTCTCCTCTTATCTTTGCATTATCCACTGAACCAATGGTCATCGCAACACGAACATCTGCACACATTAAGGGCCCCATTATTAATAACCATGAGCATCGTATAAGCCTCTATGCTGATGATACTTTATTTCATGCCATAGATTTAAACCATAGCTTCCCTTACATTATGGATATACTTACACAATTTGGAAAAGTTTTGGGGTACAAAGTCAATTGGGGAAAAACTGAGGTCATGGAAACTCCCAAACATTCAAATCCTTTCACCCCTCCCCCAAATTTCAATATACAGCACACTACCCAGATAACATATCTCAGGATAAAAATAGATAACAATCTCTCTCAACTTCAAGCCCTAGATCTGGACCCTCTAATAGATGAAACAAAACAACTGTTAACGCATTGGGAAACCCTACCTTTTTCATTAATAGGTTGTGTGAATGTGGTCAAAATAGCCATACTTCCCAAATGTATGTTTTTTTTCAAACTATACCTATAATTCTGAAAGATAATTTTTTTAAAGGCATTGAAGTCATAATCAAAATATTTCTTTGAAAAGGAAAAAGACCCTGACTAAAACTAGAAAAATTGTATTTAAGCATGTGGATGCTCGACTGGCCCTACCTCATTTTAAACATTATTATTACACAGTGAATCTCACTATACTATCAAATTGGTTTAAGGAGGATCCGTATGATTCAACTTATAGCATCGAAGACAGTCACTCCCCTCTTAAACACTTAAGACATCTATTATATATATTGGTCCACCTAAGTAAAGCTCATATAAACTTACACTGAGCACTTTAACCACACTGTATGTCTAGTACAAAGTTTTTCCACCTAGGCACTTCAAACCTTTTTTCTCGAAATATACACCCTTATATTTGAATCCCTATTTTCCCCCATCCAATCAAGTAACCACCTTTAAACAGTGGTATACTAGCGGATTGGTAGAAGTGGGGCAACTTTTTCGGCAAAACGTGATCTGTGATTTCAGTATGTTGAAACATACCTACCATAGTCCCAATTCCCATCTATACTGCTATCTCCAAATTCAAGATTTTATTCAGAGAAATAGACAGCCCCCTGACGATTGTATTAGCAACGTGGAATTAATCATTACTCACCCCACCACATATAAATTGATTTCCCAAATTTACCAATGTATTGATTTTAAAAGCAACTGTCTGACTAATGAATTGAAATTAAAATGGACACAAAAACTAAATACCCCTATCTCTTGGAGCAATTGGAGGAACATTTTTAATATTAAGCAATGGGGCTTTTTATCAGTTAAATCACAGCAAATTATGTTTAATATTCTTCCTAGCATATATTATACTCCCCATTATTTACACAAACTTAACACTTCCATTTCATCTTTCTGTCCTCGATGCCAGAAAAATATGGGTACATTAGAGCATATGCTCATATTATGTCTCATAATAGATATGTGGTGGGACTCAATTCTAGCCTTTATATCTGAAGCCATAGCCTGTGCTCTTAATAAAAATCCTCTATGAATGCTCCTTTGTGTAGACATGACAACTGAGGGCCTAACTATATATCAAACTCACTTTGTTAACATATACCTAACTTTGGCCTTCAGACTAATTTTACTTAAATGGAAAGACATGGATCCCCCACAATATACAGCATGGCTCAGAGCCTTAACTGCACTTGAACACATATACTACACAATTTACAAACATATACAAAGATATGAGCTGATCTGGAAACTATTTAAAGACAAAATCAATAGGTAATAATCATAAATCCCCATTCCCTTGACCACCAAGAGATCACTGGTAGGGACCAAAAAAAACTCAAGTATAAAATTGTTCTGCTCTTTGTGTGTTGCAATAATATCTGCCACATTTCTATTTGTCTAAGTCACTATATCTATGGTATTACAAAGTATATGTGTACCTCTTATCTTAATTTTTTTTTGATGTTGAAATAAAAAAAAAGGTGGGGGATAAGACTGTGGAGGGACCTATAGATTCGGGAAGCTGACAGACCCTGGTACATGTTAAAGTGCTGGGAAAAGACTGTTCAAAAGGACCAGGTACTCCTGATGATGCATTAACGGTGCAAAACTGGTAAAGGTTTCAACAGCAACCCATGGTTCTTCAAGTGGTGGTATGTACTTTTAAATATTCTGTAATAAATATGCCTTTTTAAACAGAGTGGAGTGGTGCTGGTTTTGCTTTGCTTTAGTACCAAGGTTACCTGTACCTGAGATTATTGGAAATTACTTTCCAGGATTTGTGAAGTTAATCACAGAGGAAGTAAGAGCTGCTGTTTCAGCAGTTATCATAACAATAGCACAGGCAAAGAAAATCTCAGATGCTGGGGACTCTTTTCCTTTTGGTGACTTTGATTTGGATTTATTTGAGCCGAGCTCCAAGTTCCGGAAGTCCAGGAAAGAAAAAAAAACATATGAAAAAGCAGTGACAACAAAAGACTGATGGGCATACAGTGTTTATTTATTTTTTTTATTTATTTGTTTTTGTTAACCAGGTAAGCACGCTAGACAAAGAGTGCCTATTTTCAGGAGCGACCCGGGAGGTTACAGTACAGAGAAACAAGGTACAAATACAGGGTAGCATACAGGCCCACAACTACAAGTGGATGAAAGTGGAAAACAGTACTCAGGACATTGAATGGACAATAGAACATTCACACCCACACCCACACACAGGTGGGGCCAGGGTAACAGCATGAAGACAAAAGTACATGGTCAGAGCAACAAACGAGAATACAACTACAGACTCATTAATACATAAGTTCACAAATTGTGGCAGGGTGTGGAGAGCAGCAAGTACAGGGGGTAAGAGGGAGGGAGTAAGAGGGAGGGTAAGAGGGAGGGAGGGGCAGAAATCTGCTGACTCCCTCCGAGGCGGTCGGGAAGAATGAGCAAGGGGGGCAAGATTTTGCAGAGGGCAGCATAGCAAGAAGGTGAGGAACCCACCCTGGAAGACCACCTCAGCAAGCACGAGCAGCATGGGATTACTGCCCCGTCCCAGTAGCAGGCCCTAGTAGAGAGTCGGGAGCTAGAGGACCTACAGGAGACCCAAAGAAGGGAGCAAGAAGGGGAGGGATCCCAGATAGCATGGGGGGAGGGAGGAGCGCAGACTGAGGGGAGTGGTAGGGATCAAGAACTGCTTGAGGGTGGGGAGTAGGCATGAGAGAGTACTATGGGGTGAGAGGTTGAGGCCGAAAACCAATGGGTTGGGGGAGGGACAGGCAGCCGGGGGAGGCAGCTACATGATTCCACAAGGACAGGTGGAGGCCCCATTGAGGAAGTTCCAAAGGGACGTTTTGAAGCCAGAGTGGGAAGAGATGGCTCGAACTAGAGCAGGGAGGGAGTTCCATAAACTGGGGGCATAGGCGAAGAAGGCCCGATTGATGTATGAAAATGCTGAAACTAAACTGATAATTGATTGTGATTTTGATTCTAAGCAAAATAACAATGTTTTTCTCCAAGGTTTTTTTAAGCAGCTCAGCTGGGTGTGAAACAAAAACAGGGTGAACCAATGCTTAAAAAATGTAATGGGCTATTGTAGAGAGTTTGGGTTAATCCACAAACCCAGGAATGGATAGAACAATTGGTCATAACAAAGAAGTATAGGTCTGAGTTGTTACAGATAGCACATGATAGTCCTATGGCTGGTCACTCGGGGAGGGACTGCACCCTTGCCAGACTGTTGTACAGATTTTACTGGCCTGGGATTCATGAGGATGTTGATACCTATTGAAGCTCTTGTGTTGAATGTCAGAAAGTAGCACCAGTAACTAAACAAGCATTTGTCAATGCCGGATATTTGCCATGGTGTGTATATATGTGTGTGTGTGTGTGTGTGTGTGTGTGTACTGGGAAGGTAGTCCTGGCTGTCCATTCCTGTACTGTCAACTGTGTGACTACATGTGGATATTCAAGGACAGGGTCAAAACAAGTCCACTAGCCAAATGCTGTTAGATTTTTTGAGGGGATAGTCAAAAACCTTTTTAAGTAGCCAGGAGGGGTTGTACTGGAAAAGGTAATGTTTCAGTAAGTAGATCAACTGGGCCAGTAGAAAAGCCTGTGGGGCTTGTGGATTTTGAAAATCACTACCCTGCTGGCTAGTAGCCACAAAACTTAACCTGACCCCTGCATGGATCAGCCTCCGATGGGATTTTTTTTAATTCAATTTATTCTCCCCAAGCCGGCTCTTGGTAAGGACCCAGTCTAAAAGGGAATGCCAGATTTAATATTGAGCCTGGTGGGTTCAGTTATTAATTGAGATAGGTGGGCTTCAGATACACAGGTGTGAGTGGAATTAGCTAATGATCCCAACCAACTGATGTTGAAATCCCTACATAACACCAAGTTGCAGGTGGGGAGGGAGGCTAGACCAAGAGGAAATACGGGAGGGAAGAGAGATGGATTGGGGGATTGTGGGGAGGTAGACACATTCTATGGTAAGTTTCTTTACTTGGCCCAGGGTGATTTGTACGTAAACAAACATATGAGGAGATGCTGAGGTAACTGAACATGTACACCCTGGAGCACAGAAGGGAGTGGGGAGGTATGATCGAAACCTTCAAGTTCATTAAGGGCATAAACAGGGTCAGTATGGAAGGCATCTTTAACTTAAGAAAGGAAGGAAGATAAGGACCAGCCCAGTGGTGCTGATGGATGAGGCACTGGTACACCACACTTCGCACCACGCCAGCAACCCAAGTTCAGGAACGGACTCATGTTGCCTGGGACCGGCTGGGAAGAAGGGTACAGAGCTGGATCAAGCTGCTAGCCAGCAGCTCTCCTCTCCAGGGTGGGAAGTGAGGTCTCCCCGGCTCTTGGCTGCCTCCCGGTGGAGGCCAGGTGGCAGTGCCAAGCCCAAGGGAGACCTGGAAATAGTCCAGATGGGAGGAGGGGGCTATCACTGGAGCTGCAGCACACATGCATGCCAACAGACTCACTCTGCAACCACGAAGTCCACATCTAGAGCATGCGAAGCTCGGAGTGGGGTACTTCTCCCTGGCCCATAGTGAGAATGTCTTCGCTCCGGGTGGACCTTCAGTTTTCCCTCATCTTGATGACACCTCTGGATGTAGAATTTATGACTTCCAGCTGTGAGGGGTGGGGCTGTCATCTTCAGAGCCCCTTTGGCTGCCTGGGTGGGTCCAGAGGCACCCTCTATGCTATTCTCTATCAAGACCGCTTCTGGTTCACCTGGTCTGTTTTGTAGGCTTGCATAGGCCAGCTGAGTGCCTCAGCAGTCATCTCTCTCCTCTTTTGCTTTTGAGTGTCTAGTTGCAGAGACATCGCTCGCAACCCTCAACAGCTGTCCATTTAGAAGGACAGAGTGAGAGCTTCCTCTAAATTGGAATATTTTCCTCCTCCCTTGATCTTGACTCTAAAGTGCAGTAGCTGAGTTGTCACTAAGCAAAACATCCTTCAGCCTGAAGGGAAGGTGACCTAGACCTTGGATCCCCAGAGGTTTCCTCTTCTAAGGGGGTTTTTCCTTTCCTCTGTGCCAATGGTCATAATATTAGATAGTGTTGGAGTTTCCTTAGGTTCTGTAGTTTAGTTCCGCTGTTGGATGGAGTCAGATGGTGGCCTCGGCTGTTCCCTCTCTCCTTAAGAAGTCTGCCTTTCTGCGTCTTGTCTGCTTTCATTTCATTCATCATCCTCGTCATATCTCATTCTTCTCCCGTCCTTCCCCTCTACGTCTATCACCTTAAATTCTGATCTCAATATAGTCTGATTTCTCGCCTCTTTGATGCTCGACACCCTTTTGAGTATTCGTTTTGGGCTCCTTCCTAAGCTACCTTTGGCCAAGGGAATTATTTCTGTGGCACCTTTGGGGAGGAACCTTCCTCTAGGGTTCCTTGCATTGTACCCCTACAGGGTGGTATATTCCATGGATAGAGAGGTGAACAGCCACAATGTATCGAAGTCACACAAGCATACATCTCATCCAGTTGTGCAATCCCATTGAAATTAATGGTTGAGGGCTGGCCGGAGTTTAATGGGCAGAGTAACAAACCACTGTCCTAACTAGGCCTTAAAAGGCCCTCCTCTGAGCCAGTCCGCATTCGTTTTCTTCGTTGCCCCACCATCCACCCCTCCTCCTCCTCCTCCAGTGGCTCATCTCTCTTTCCCATGGGCCTCTTCCTAAGCTACCTTTAGCCAGGGGAATTATTCCCATGGCACCTATGGGGGGGGCCCTTCTCTAGGGTTCCTTGCATCGTATTCCTACAGGGTGGTATATCCCAAGGATAGAGAGGTGAACAGCCACAATATCAAAGTCACACAAGCATACATCTCATCAGTTGCACAAGCCTATTGAAATAAACATTTCACATACTCTCGAAACTGTACATGTTAAAGCAATTGATCTAAAATCTGTTGACATATTTTTAGGTGTCACAATTTTAGGAAGGGGAACAACCTTTGCTTCCACTGTAAAGGAATTTCACCACTCAACATTGATCTATTAAAAATATGACACACCCATGGTGCAAGCAAGTCAGCACCTTCCTTCCATACCCAATTTGGAATTGCATCAGCGCCAACAGCCTTATTTATTTTAATCTTTTTTAATTCCTTTGCTATTTCTTCCACATATACTAAGTACTTATGGGGGATCATTGCTCCTAAAATATCCTTCTTTTCCAATGGGAGTAAATCTCTACTTACTTCACCAAATAGTATATTTAAGCAGGTCAAAAAGAAAACACCTTCGTCTCTGTCAGAAAAACTACATATTTGCTCCCATCTTTTTATTTGGTCACCTCATTTTCCTCTTCCCAATAATTCTTTTGTACTTTTCCACCACTTTTTAGGGTCAGATTTCCTTAACCCCTCTAATTTCCTTTCAAAAAAATTCCTACGTAACATCTTTCCTATGTGATTTATCTGATTTCTCAACCTATGATATACAATAATATCTTTCCTCATAAATGCTGCTTGCCTTTCATTTATCAATTTTTTATACTCCTCAGTAACCCATGGTTTGTCACCACCCACATTTGTTATTTCTTTTGTAGGCATTACTTGATCTAGAGCTTCATTAACTATGGATATCATCATCTCTCATGAAGCAGCTACATTCCTATCCCCAAACTTTGCTTCCTGTAATTTACCAGCTGTCACATCCAAAGTTCGACTCTTACCTTCCCTGGTAATCTTTCTACATCTAAATACCATTTTCTCCTCTTTTAACCTTCTACACCCCTCTGAATTATTTGCTAGCAATACAACTTTAAGGTCTAATAATCCAATAGATGGCGCAATTGTTGGTTTACAAAAAAAAATTCAGTTAAATTTGTTATAACCACATCTAACAAAGTTTGTCCCCTTGTAGGTTCTTCAGCTATTTGTTTTAAACCATCTTCACTTGTTATTTTTCCAAGTGGCAATCAATTTGCATCCCCCATAATAACAAGACCACACTTATCATGTTTTCCCCTAATTTTGTCTAAACACCAGATTATATGATTTACCATCTGCTGTTTATTACTTGTAGGGGGGTGATAAAACCCACCTACAATTATGGTCTACATTGCCTTGGTAGAGTTGGTACATTCAGTTCCACCCACGTCATTTCAAACCCATCAACTTCCACATCTAATAATCTTCTATAAGGAATACTGTCATGGATATATAAAGCTATCCCTCCCCCAATTCACTCTAACCTATCCTTTCTTTCATAGAAACATAGATACATAGACTTTGATGGCAGAGAAGGACCACTTGGCCCACCTAGTCTGCCCATTTCCCTACCTAGAGGATAAGCTGCAGATCCTCTTTAACCAATCACCATGTCTCTGTTATCACAACCACCTGGACTTAATTTTTCTTCATTAGATGTGGGATATGAGTTTAAAAATGGGGCAAATGTATATTGTTTGTGTACTCCTTTTAGGATTGTGTGGAATAATGGATGGGAAAGTATATGAGATGAGTATGTCTGCCCATGGGGAAGGTGAGGGGATGGGGGGGTACAATATTACAGCAATGATTAGTAGGGAAAGAAAGAGACATGTAAATAGGAATGTTGTAAATGTGAATAATTTATGTCAGATATAAACCGGATATGTAGTTGTGGGAGAAGCAGATAGAATACCTGTAATGATTACAGAAAGGAAAATGAAGTACAGAGGTAAAAGGGACGTAAACAGAAGTAATCTGACAGTAATTCAAACTGGGAAAAGGTGGGTACCAAACAATGGGGAATACTAATGTAAGAGCTTTAACTACAAAGGTGAACAAACTTGCGGTAGTAACAACTATTACTACCTAAACCCATGTATAATCACATATAAAGCTAAGAATACTAAGTAACTAAATCCAACCTTTAACAAATCATTTACTCCCCTCTCCTGTTCCCCTGCTGACTCCTGCAGACTCCTCCGTACTCTGCTGGAGTACTCAGCCAGAGGAATCAGCTGGACACTACATAGCCACCGCTTAAAGACGCCGCAACATCTTAAGGGCTGTTCGTAAATAGTAAATTGAGACCACACTAGTTGCTGCTCTGTCACCACAGCCTTTTTGTGAGCCCCCACTATCCAGATCTAAATTACTATCCCACCCATTTTTTCTCTTTTCATTAACATATCTATAAAAAGTCTTGTCCCTTTTCTTACCTCCTGTGCTATTTTTTCCTGTTTATGCCTTTGCTCTCCTGACTGCTTTCCCTACCTCTCTCTGTTTATCCAGGTACATTGCCCTGTCCTCCTTCCACTGTGTTTACTTGCATTTCCTGAAAGCCGTCTTTTTCACCCTTACCACCCCGGCTACTTCCTTCCAAGTCTCTTCTCTGCCCCTTACTGCTCTATCCAGGCTGCATCCTGCTACTATACCTGTGGAAGGGAGAGAGTTAAAGTCTCTGAAAGCCCTGATCCCATTGTCTGTCAGCTCTCAATCTCTCTCTTTCATTCCCTGCTGTGCTGCTCTGCTCTCTCTCCCACTTGCAAATCACTCTCTTGCTCCCAGCTCAGCAGCAGTTTGATGGCAGATCCAACTTCTATGTCCTACACAGGGCTTTAAATGCAGCAGAGCCTGAACATACTCCCCATGCTGACAGGTGACAGCTGACCACTCACTCTCCCTGGTTACTTGCTCTTTGGAAACTGAGATTGCTCACAGCAAATGTAAGCACAAAAAGATGAGCAAGGTAGAGCAGTTAGAACTCTGGGGGACTCTGAATGTTGGGGTAGACAAAAGTACCAACCTGAGGCTGCTCCAAGTGTTGGAGGGGACTTGGGCCCCCATCCTCCCTATAATTATGTCTATTACCCCAACAGAAGAAATCCCACTGGAGCTGGAAGTAGAGAAATTACAGCAAGCAAATGCAGTGGAAAAAGTGCCTGCCACTCAATGGGGAAAGGGCCTTTTCTCCACATACTTCCTGACCACAAGAAAAATGGGGAGTGGAAACCAATTTTAGACCTGAGATACCTGAACAAACACTTAAAGAAGGAAATTTTCAAAATGCAAACACTGGGCTCAGTGATATCATCTCTACAAATGGGAGACTGGCTGGGGTCACTGGATCTGAAAGATGGTAGCAGGGGCCAGGTTTTAAATGAGAGATATTCAGTATCACCTAGGGGGGTCACCGGTCCCAAAGGTGGAATCATCAGTCTGAACTGGTGTCTGTTGCAAAAATCTTGCTAAAAGTACCAGAGTGGTTGAAGTAGAAGGAAGAAAGCAACCTCGGGGGGGCTTCCTTTCATCCAACAGTACCTCACAGCTATACTCACAATGGATGCCTCCCATATAACCTGGGGTGCCAACCTGGAGGATCTTACTGTGAGTAGCACCTGGAGCACACAGGAGACTCAAGAGCACATCAGTCTCCTGGAACTCTGGGAAATCTACCTGGTAATGCAGGCTTTTTCCACTCAGATCCAGGGTCAGACTATTCAGATCAGAACAGACAACACCACAACACTGTATTACATAAACAAGTAAGGAGGAACAAGATCTTCAAAACTGCGCACAGAAGCTATGAAGATCTGGAACCTAGCCTACTCCCTGGAAGTTCAGCTATTCACAGTATACCTCCCAATGAAAGACAACACTCTGCAGACTGTCTAAGCAGGATCAGCCAGGGAAATCATAAATGGACCTTGAATCAGAAGGTGCTGGCATCAGTGTTCAGATGGTGGGGTACACCAGAGATAATCTGTTTGTTCCTGGGAAAACAATCCACTCCCACTCTTTTGCTGCAGCATCCCAGCAGTGGGTTCAGTCTCAGAGGATGCTCTAGTTCTCAGGTGGTCAGGGAAATTTCTATGTAAGCATCCCTTTTGGGAGCTTATGAGTTAAATTCCTCTAGTTAGGCAGGAAGCCTTGGTGCCTGTAGGTCTGGGGTGTTGGGACTGCTGTGTCCAGCAGGGGCCCCCACCTCTGGAAGTATATAAGCAGGGTGGTTTTGGCACCAAGGGGAGGAGCCCGGGGGTAGACTGGAGGGGGAAGGGAGAGAGAGCTAGGAGTCAGGGGTCAGCCCAAAAGTTCAGCCGGAGGGCCGTGGCACGGCTGGGTAGTTCACTTGCCACCCCGATCCTCCTTCCTCAAAGAGCCACAATTGTTGTGTGGTGGTTTGGGCAGTAAAAGGCAGGGGAGCAGTGGAGCACTAGTGTTGGGTCCCACAGTGCTGTGTGTAGGAGCTGGAGCCCAGAGGAGAAGAATATGGAGCCTGCCAAGTGATCTCTGGCACCTTGGCATGGTTTAGCACTGATGGGGGTCCTGTTCTAGAATATTTCTTACCCATGGGTGAGTGCAGTCTAGGAGCCAGTGGGTTTTCTGTGTCTAGGCCAGCTATGGCAGAGAGGGCCTAGGGCATGGTCCAGAGGTGGCAGCCTGGATTGTTGGGGGTGTAGTGAGGCAGACTATTCCTTTTCCCCAGACTATGTGGCCACTGCAGGGTTAGGGCTACCTAGTTTGTGCAGCCAGTGGAGGCATGAGGAGTCCTGCATGGGGAGCGGCTGGTGGGACCTCTGGTGGGGTGGCTGTCTGCCTGGGTGCTTCATGTGATATGTCAGCCAGGTCCCCTGGGTGAAAGCAGTCCTGAAATTTGAATTGCTGCATGAGCAGCAAGTGCCTGAAGTTTCTGTAATGGCCAGGGGTGTGCATAACAGCCTGGGGGACCCAGAGTCAAGCATGTGGCATCACTGATTGGGTGGCAGGAGGGTTTTTGGTAGTATTTTTCATGCTAAAAGTGAACACTGTTTAAAGGATAGCAAGACTGTCTCAGATTCAAAGTTTTTCCCCCTGTATTGAAGTAACCCCAAGTTTAGAAGGCAAATGAAGAATGGGATTGGGACAGTAGAAATGTCTCAGGCTGTCTCGGTGCTACTTCAGTCTGAGTATGAACGAAACTAAGAGAGAGATTAAATCTAAGCCTGTTTTATTGGGAAGAAATGAAGGAAGGAATATGAAATGGAAGTGCTGCTAATAGCCCAAGTATCTCCATGTGAGGCCTTCCCAACACACAGTGAATTGCTGCTGTCAGGAATGTAACTTGTTTGGCTCAAGGGGATTGCTGCATAGAGTCAAGTCAATCTATTGGAAAAAGAGACTGCGTGCAGATTTATGGTCAGGTCCTATGCCTGCAAGAATGCTCCCACTGTTATCATGTTACCCCCATGCTCCATGGAGTGGTTTATCAAATTAATCTTTACAAGTAACAGCCCTTTGACTCACCTTGGCTGCTCTGGGGCCCTCAGGGTAGTTCTGAACACACCTCTGAGGGGGCCGGCCCGGGTTCTGCAGTGACAGCTCATGTGGCACGGTGCCTCCACCTGGGGTAATGGCAAGGGAATCCTGTGGATAAAGAACAGGTTACCACCCTCCAGGAAATAGTACCCTGCCCCAACAATATGTTCACCACACAAATTACAGTTTCCACACTATTGCCCCACACCCTCCAGCAGCACTCTTTCAATAACACAGGGACAGTGAATAAAATGCAAACCGTAACCTTATTTATTGGGGAGGGGGAACAAGGAGGAGAATATCAAACACAATTCATTCTAGGCACAATACATTCCCCAGTATTAACCCTTCTCACCACCCCCTGGGTGCACCCAGATTGTCCCTGTGCAGTGGTGCAGGCCTGGGGTCTTTCGTCGGGGTCCAGTTGAACATAACACACGTTGGATTGATTGTCTTATACTAGCAGACTTGAATGTCTCTTACTAGAGGTGGAATGATTTACTCCCAGACTGCTAACTGACTAGCTAACTAAAAGACTCCTCAGAGCCACAGCTCGGGATATTCATGGTTTGCAGTCCACTCTGGGGGTTCACAGCCAGTTGCATTACATGGTACCATGGACGTTTTGATGTAAGTAGTGCACCTCTGGTGTGGAAAGTAAAACTGGATGGCTCGAAGGTGATGATCTTCACCTGTCTGGCCTTGCCAACTTCGCCTACAGGCCTTTGTATATAGACTTCACACGGGCAGGCCTATTTCATCCTTCAACCCGGTGTATCAAATGTCTTCAGTCCAGGGAATCAAGATTGCTTAGGTTCCTGAAACCCTTACCAAAGCACGCAGGCCCACCCTCAGGACCAACACAGGGCAGCAGTGTTTCCACATTCTCAATATCTACAGCCCCTCACCTTGAGGATACTTTCACCAGCAGGCTGGGTCCTGTCGCAGCAGCTTGGATCAACACTTGCAGACTCTCCCCTGGCTGAAATGTTCACTTCACTTGACAGTTTCTGCACAGTGAGGAGCAGGAGTTATTTTTAAAGTCCACAGCCCATCTCTTATTTTCTCAATCCAAACTAGCTGGGCTGCTATAAAACTCTGCTTTTCTCTACCCTGTGTCAGTCTCACAAGCAGCTACTTTTCCCCCTGAACTCAGCTTGGCAGATGGAGGTAGGCAGGGTTTTCACAGTCAGGCAGACTGTGTTCAGGAGAGTAGTGTCTCTTCTCACATCCACCCTGCAGTCCCTCTTGACTTCCAGCCTCTTTTTGGCACCAAAAACCAGCCTTATATTTCCCCTGAGCAGCCTCCCTATTATTGGCTGCAACTCCCCAGGTGATCGCCAGGCTGCTTCTGGGTATTTTCCTAGCAGCAATCAGTTTATAGTTCTTTAGGGAGCTGCCACTTTGTCTTCCTGGCAGTCTCCCTGAAGTCGAGCCCCAGATTATTTAATTTAGCCCATTAACACTACAGCCATTCAGAGGACACCTTGCAGATGGTAGAAAGGCTGTAGCCCTTCCATGTAAGCCTGAATTGGGGGGCTTACACACTCCCCTGGCTGAATGCGTGGCGTCCCGACGAGCCACTCTATTAACCAACATTTTAACATGCACTTTTCTAACTAGACACCTGATTCCTAACACCAACAATAATCACATATTCATTAAATTTTGCATCTCACCAGTGATATCTGTTCAAACAACACAGGTTAACTATATACAGGTAACTAAAGGTATGCACATACACCTTCCACCCCATCCATTGGGCAACACCTTGGGGATAAAGAACAGGAACCACAGGCTTGTGAATAACATGGAGGGGAAGGTCAGAGAAGGCACCCAGGGCATCATACGTAAGTTTGACATTGGGCTTGGGATGTCTTGCCGTCCTCCTAGGCAAATCTGTGTCAGGTATGGGAATCTTCCCAGGAATAATGGGCAACCCCACCTGGCTAGGTTCTACAGTCCACCCCGGGGCCTGGTCAGGTACAGCTACACTACTTTGATCCTGCTCCGGGGCTGGGACAAGAGCAGGGCATGGCGTGGCTGGTACATCAACCACAGGTTCGGGGGGGCCCCAATCATCTTCATTGTCCATTTCAATGTCCACATTGGGCTCTTGTGTAAGGATCACAGTCCCCTTCTCAGGAATGAAAGGCATGGCATTTGGATTCAGTGAGAACTGAGAATCTGGAGGGTCGGTGCTGGTGGATGGAGGTGAATTTCGACAGTACCATTCCCACAAGGACTGGGATAACTCAGAACTTGGCTCACAAGGACAAAGTTCAAACTCCTCCTCCTCACTTTCTTCAGAAGAACTGCTGGCAGGCCACTCAGGAGGCTCAGTTGGACCAGTGTTCAAGTTCAATGTAGTCCTCTCGGGGGTGCATATCAATAGCAGAATCACTTCTGTGAGTCCTCTCAGAAAGTGCAGTTGGGCCAGTATTCAGGTTCAATGTGTTCTTTTCAAGAGGCATGGATGGGCTTGGGCTTTGTTGTCTTTGCTGAGCAGCTTGACTACATGTTGTGGGCCATCTTGCAACTGGAAGTTTCGGACCAAGGGCAGGGTCAGGCATAATCTCGCCAATGGGGAGTAGGTGGTTTCGGTGGACAGTCTTTCCTCAACCCTGGCTTTGCTCTTGTTTGATTCAGTACACTGGCAATTGTGGCAGCTTCTCAACCACAATGTAACTTTCTGGGGCCTACCCATCTTGAAGCTTGTGTTTGCCTTGCAACCCCAAGTTTCAAAGCAGAACATGATCCCCCTCTTGCAACTATTGACTACAAACTCTGTCGTCATACCTCTGCTTGTCACTCTGGTTACTGCAAGCTGCTGCTTCAGATGCAAGCTGGTATGTGTTTTTAAGTTGCTCTCTTAACTGATGTGTATACTCCAGGTAGGTTCAGTGGGATGTGCCATCAGAGGACACACCAAAACAAAGATCAACGGGTAGCCGGGCTTCACAAACTAACATGAGGTAGAAAGAAGAGCGTTGAGTGGCATCATTCTTGGTGCAATTGTACGCATGCACCAGATAACTTACTTTCTGACCCCAGTTTGTTTTGTCAGCTGGGTCCAGGGAACCCAACATGTTCAGCAGAGTTCGGTTGAAGCGCTCAGGTTGAGGGTCTCCCTGGGGATAGTATGGTGTGGTGTGGTGTGAGATTTCTTTATACCATACGTGGCCAAGAACTCTTCACCAGTCAACTTTCAAAATCTCGGCCTTGATTGGAGTGAACTCTCTTTGGGATGCCATAGTGCTGTACAAACTGCTGCAATACTTTGACTACAGTGCTAGCCTTTTGATCTTTGGTGGGAAATGCTTGGGCAGACCTGGTATAGTGATCAGTAATAACCAGAATATTGGCGGGTGTTTTTGCTGTCAGGCTCAAAGGACAAAAAGTCCATGCAGACTAGGTCAAGGGGCCCACTATTACTAATGTTCACTAGAGGGGCAGTTTGCTTTGGCAGGGTTTTCCTCTTTATGCACTGCAGATGGTTTTCACAGTGTTTTTCTACATCAGCCTTCATGCGGAGCCAGTAAAACCATGCTCTGCACAGATTGAGGATGCGTTTATAACCAAGGTGACCCATGTCATCATGCAGGGACTTTAGAACTATATCACAGTACCCCTGTAGCAGTACCAGCTGAAGCTTGGAACATCCAGGGTTGTCTTTGTCATGTACCTTTTGCAGTAACAGTCCATCTGTTAGAACTAGCTTTCTCTATTCTCTCAACAGGTGTTTGGTGTCAGAGTGATGGCTGCACACTTGGTCAGCTGAAAGTCTCTTTTCCAGGGCCCAGATTAGGTCTTGGATAGCAGGGTCATCTCTCTGCACCTGCCATAGTTCAGGCTTACTGGGTTGGGGCAGTGAAGACATGTCCAGCCTGGTGAAATTCAGGTATGCCAGTGGGATAGCTTCGGGAGAGGGCCCCAGCATATCTATGGATCTGGTAGGGTTCACAATTGGATCATCAGCAGGCAAGACAAACTTGGAACACAACACTTGAACCACAGCACTCTCAATTTGAACAGCGGAGTCAGAGGCATTACCATGTGGACATTTTGACAAAGCATCGGCGTCTATGTTAGTTTGTACACTTTGATACTCAAGGCTGAAATTATAGGTGGAGAGAGCAGAGAGCCATTGGTGCTCTGCAGCATCCAGTTTAGCTGTCGTGGTGACATAGGTCAAGGGGTTGTTGTCTGTTCTGACCATAAAAGGAGCCCCATACAGGTATCCATGGAACTTGTCAGTCATGGCCCACTTTAATGCCAAGAATTCCAGTTTATGCACCGGGTAGTTTCTTTTAGAAAGTGTCAAACTATGGCTAGCGAATGCCACTGGCCTATGCCCTTCTGGATACTCCTGATACAGCACAGCTCCCAAGCCATTTAGACTGGCATCAGTATGGAGAATATAAGGTTTGTTAGGGTCAGCAAATGCCAAAACAGGGACCTTATTAACTCTGAATAATCTCCCGGAAAACAGCTTCACACTCAGGGGTCCACCATTCTCCAAAAGGTTCACCAACTCGCAAGTACTCCTTTGCTGGGCTTGTCCTGGACCCTGGGGCTCTCTTCTTCTGGTTAGTGGGAGATAACCGTGCATCAAATCATTAAATGGGCATACCACCATAGAGTAGTACTTTACAAAGTGATGGTAGTAGCCACAGAACCCCAAAAAGGACTGCAGAGCCCTTAAATTGGTGGGCCTAGGCCAGGTGGTGAGGGCCTCCACTTTAGCTGGATCAGTTTGCATGCCCTCTGCTGAGACGATGTGCCCCCACATACTTGACCACTGCCTAGCACAACTGGCACTTTCAGTTGATACCTTCAGGCCAAACTCTTCCAGTCAATACAGAACCTTCATTAGCCAGGTCTCATGTTCTTCCAGGGCGCGACCAAATATGATCAAGTCATCTAGGTAGACAATAACTTCGAGCAAGTTCATATCCCCCACAGCCTTCTCCATCAAGCACTGGAAAGTGGATGTGCTCTGGATATTCCCTGCGGCATACTCTCAAACTGGTAGAACCCCAACTGGCAGATAAAAGCATTTTTTTCTTTGTCCTCCTCCGCCATGGGGATTTGACAATAGCTGCTCTGGAGATCCAACACAGAGAACCACTGGCTCCCAGACAGGCTAGCCAAGGCATTTTCTATCCGGAGCACAATGTACTGGTCCGGGATGGCCTTCTTGTTTAGCGTGCGATAGTCTATGCACATCCTCATGGCTCCGCTCTTCTTCTGGGCCACTACAATGGGGGAGGCATAAGGACTCTGGGACTCAGTTATTATGCCGGCATCCAATAACTCCTACAGGTGTTGCTGTACATCCTCAATGTCACCTGGGGCCAACCTTGAGACCTCTCTCAGAAAGGCTGCTCATCCTTCAACCAAATCCAATGCTCTTCACCTTCCACACACCCCATGTCCCACTCATGCAGCGAGAAGACCTTTCACCGCTTGGCCAGTTTTTGACTTAGACTCCAACAGTAACTGGTGGGTATAGGGGAATCACCAAACTTGAACAGATTCTATCTCTTCTTCAGTGGCTATCATCATGTTCACTGCAATTACACTGTCACACTGGTAGATACTTGCCAACACTTGACCCTTTTGGATGACTCTGGGTCTCCCCGATTCATTCTGGACCCTCTCCGTAACACGCCTAGCCGAGGGTGTATCCAGAGGAGACAGCATTCCTCTTTGCACCAGCAACCCCTCAGGTAAACTGTCAGGCGGCGGAGCGTCAATGATGAAGGCACATCCTTGAGGTGGCTGAGCAACTGTGCAATTCCCACAACTTGGCACTCTGAACTTGGAGGCAGAATCAACTCTTTTCCATCCACTTGGCACACTACACCAACACTCTCTTCCACAGTTGTTTTTGCACTTGCCACAGTCAAGCCCACTTTCTTTACCACAGCTTTTACCAGAGGTTCACTAGCTCATCAGTCCTACCTCTTTTGGTACACATTTTTGCCAGCCTCCTCAACATAGAACATATCAGCATTTGTCCTAATTAATACTGGTGTGTCAGTCATCCCTTGTGGCTTCGGGCATATCAAAGCCAAAGTCTCAATGGTGGGGTGGTTTCTGGGACCCTTTGAAATGAAAGCTATTTGTACCAGGCAATAACCATCATTGCGGTAATTTGAACTACCAACTCCCCACAGTGACAAACTAGACAAGGGCAGGTGGGGCAAATGCTGCAAATGTCTGTTACAGAAAGTCTGGTGAATGATGGTGACCTGTGACCCACTATCTAGTAGAGCAAAACAATGCACTCCCTCTAGCAAGATTTCTGCATCAGCCAGGGGGCCAATCAGGCCGAGTGGCACCCGGCTGGTGGGGGGAATTTGGAGGTCGGTCCACTTGGTGGAGCAATGCAATGGCTGGGGCCCAGGTAGCTCCATTACTGCTCCCCACTGGCATTTCCCTGGTCCATTCACCTTCATTTTTTGGCCACTAGCTGGGGATTTTCAGCACTGAGGTAACCACGTCGGGTATGACTATCTTGCCTGCATTTGAAACAGAACCAGCCCTATTGAGGCCCGAGGGGTATCTGAGGTCCAGGCCGGGGGCAGAATACTGAGCAGACTGCTGCCTAGGTTTGGACACAATAACACTTTGCAAGGGTAGGGACTCCCATGCCAGCTGCAAGGCCTTCACACAATCTTTTATTTCTCAGAACTCTGCCATAATAGGGGTGGGAGGTGTCTCTTTTTCCCTTGAAGTCCAGCACATAATCTCTTAACTCTTTTAGCACATTTCCCAACTTCAAGGAGCAAGGCCATTCTGCAGGGTTTGTGGTTTGGGGTCACAGGGCGGCACTGGTAGCTGCAGACGTCTGCAGTGAGTCAACGACATCTCCCTGAGCTTCCTCCTCCTTCACCTCATCCAACAACTGCTTGAAAGATGGGGGGGGGTTGTTTTGGGTCTCTTAACCTGAGGGAGATTAGAGTCAATTGGGAGTGCATAGCCCCCCTCAGAACCTGGTCAAGTCTCATCTTAGCTACTTGCTCGGGGGACTCTCCACCATCCTCTGCAATCATATGCACTATGGCCTCCACCCTGGTAATGTACTGTGACAATTTTTCACAGTGCTGCTGCATGGTGCCCCACAATTGAAACAGGATGGCCTCTCTCTTCTCGACAACTCCAAAGATGGTTTCCAAAATGGCCACATGGTCATCTGCAGTACAGTTAGGCTGGCTGGCCCATAGGGACTTAATCACATCCAGAGCCATGCCTTTTAAGCTTTCAACAACCCTCTTGCATTTTTCCTCATCTGAACACCTCCAGACTTGGACCATTTGGGTAGCCTGACTTATCCAGGATTCAAAGTCATCTTCCCCAGCTGGCGTGGGGATTGTCCCTGAGAAGGTGTGCAGCTATTTGTACTGCTCATGCGGTGCCACTACATAGAGGGTCACCCCACTGGGCAACACTATAGGAGAGGAGCCCTCCTCCCAGAAACATAGCCTGAAGATCCTTCAAGGACTTCCCTTCACTAGCAAGCAGGGAGTCCAGTTTAGCTTCAAAACTCCCTAGGTCACAGGGCAGGGGGTTATTGGGGGGTGGACTACCACATGGTGGACTAGCCTGACTCCCTCTCTTCACCACCATCCATGTCTCCTGAAACCCTTCTAATGTTACAGTAGGGGGTAGGTCAACAGCACCTAAATCCTTGTTCATCTCTATTATTAACTCCCTAAGTCCAGAGCTAGGGTCCTTGGTCACCCTTTGAATTTTCATTCTCCCACACTTTGTCAGGGTCCCATCTAATACTTCCAGTATAAACTCTTTTGTCTGTCCACCACATTCTTTAACAGCAGCATCCTCTGGGGGTCAAGGCCCTCAAACATACACATCAGTCCTCTACTTCCTGGAACGCCATTTCATTTATCCCAACCCGGGGGGAGAGGGTACTAAAATTTTCAAACTGCAATTTCAGGGGTAACATCTAGGGGGCAGCAAATAACAGCAGTGCCTCCACTTGTAACAGCCTTTTGACTCACCTTGGCTGCTCTGGGGCTCTCAGGGTAGTTCTGAACACACCTCTGAGGGGGCTGGCCTGGGTTCCACAGTGACAGCTCATGTGGCACGGTGCCTCCACCTGGGGTAATGGCAAGGGAATCCTGTGGATAAAGAACAGGTTACCACCCTCCAGGAAATAGTACCCTGCCCCAACAATATGTTCACCACACAAATTATAGTTTCCACACTATTGCCCCACACCCTCCAGCAGCACTCTTTCAATAACACAGGGACAGTGAATAAAATGCAAACCGTAACCTTATTTATTGGGGAGGGGGAACAAGGAGGAGAATATCAAACACAATTCATTCTAGGCACAATACATTCCCCAGTATTAACCCTTCTCACCACCCCCTGGGTGCACCCAGATTGTCCCTGTGCAGTGGTGCAGGCCTGGGGTCTTTTGTCGGGGCCCAGTTGAACACAACACATGTTGGATTGATTATCTCATAATGGCAGACTTGTGTGTCTCTTAATAGAGGTGGACTGATTTACCCCCAGACTGCTAACTGACTAGCTAACTAAAAGACTCCCCAGAGCCACAGCTCGGGGTACATATGGTTTGCAGTCCACTCTGGGGGTTCACAGCCAGTTGCATTGCACGGTACCGTGGATGTTTTGATGTAGGTAGTGCACCTCCAGTGGGGAAAATAAAACTGGATGGCTCCAGGGATGATGATCTTCACCTGCCTGGCCTTGCCAACTTCACCTATGGGCCTTTACTGTATATACAGACTTCACACTGGCAGGCCTGTTTCATCCTTGAACCTGGTGCATCGACATCTTCAGTCCAGGGAATCGAGATTGCTTAGGTTCCCCAAACCCTTTCCAAAGCATGCAGGCCCACCCTCAGGACCAACACTGGGTAGCAGTGCTTCCACAGTCTCAATATCTACAGCCCCTCACCTTGAGGATATTTTCACCAGCAGGCTGGGTCCTGTCACAGCAGCTTGGATCAACACTTGCAGACTCTCCCCTGGCTGAAATGTCCACTTCACATAACAATTTATGTGCAGTGGGGAGCAGGGTTATTTTTAAAGTCCACAGCCCGTCTCCTATTTTCTCAATCCAAACTGAAATCCAAACTAGCTGGGCTGCTATAAAACTCTGCTTTTCTCTATCCTGTGTCAGTCTCACAAGCAGCTACTTGTTCTCATACACCCAGCTTGGCAGATGGAGGTAGGCAGGGTCTTCAAAGCCAGGCAGACTGTGTTCAGGAGAGCAGTCTCTCCTCTCACATCCACCCTGCAGTCCCTCTTGAATTTCAACCTCATTTTGGTGCTGAAAACCAGCCTTATATTTCTCCTGAGCAGCCTCCCTATTATTGGCTGCAACTCCCCAGGTGATCTCCAGGCTGCCTCCAGATATTTTCTCAGCAGCCAGGGCCAGCATTAGGCACCCACAAACCCTGCAGCCATGGGGGCTCCCAAATGTAGTGGGCCACAGGCGGCACATGTAGTCGGTCTGGCGGTGGGCACCAACAGCAACCCATTAACCAGCCCAGCAGCATACTTTTTTGTCTGTCCCACACCACTCCCTGCCTGGATCACCACAGCATCCTATAAGAAAGTAAAATACTGCCCCCCCGATCAACATAGCTGAGCAGCATTAGTACCTGGCAAGCCCTTGTGCTCCTCGCTGACTGCATCAGTGAATTCTCTCCGGCTCCACCTCGGCTCCCCATCAACAACATGTGATATCCTCATCCAGTTGCCCTTTCATGTGGTTTATATTGTGAAGTTTTGCATTTGTTGGTGCTGGCTTCCCATTGTGCCTGAAAATCATGCCCCAATTTCCCCAAAGGAACGCCAAACCATGCCACGTGGTCCATGCCACCAATATTGCAGCAGCTGGAGAGGAGCATTTTTTGCAATTATATTATTTGTAGTTTTGCTCTTAAGGTCATTAATTTGGGTCTGAGACTGAGTCTGACAGATTATGCAGTGGTCGATGGGGCAGTTAAAGAAGGTTTTTTTTGCAATTTATTCTATTAATTATCTGTTAGAAATGTAATACTTCTAGTGTCTTCAGATCATTGTGTCTGACAAATTGTGCAGTAGTTGGATTTATGTACAAAGATTACTGGGGGGTTGGGAGGGAAACGAGGAAGGGATTCAGAGAGGGCCCTGGGAGGGGGAAAGGGCCTATCAGGGGCCCATCTGTGGGGTCCCAGTAATTGAGTTTGCTGGGGCCCCCAAAGTCCTAACCCCGGCCCTGACAGCAGCAATCAGTTCGTAGTTCTTTAGGGAGCTGCCACTTTGTCTTCCTGGCAGGCTCCCTGAAGTTGGGCCCCAGATTATTTAATTTAGCCTGTTAATACCACAGCCACTCGGAGGACACCTGGCAGAGGGTCGGAGGGCTGTAGTTCTACTAGGTAAGCCTGGATTGGGGGGCTTACACACATTAAATCAGTTTTGCACTTTTGATTGCAGAGTGGACACCGGGTTTACTTAATAAAAACATTTGTTGCTTCTGCAGCATTTCCCTCTATCCCAAAGCGATGTGCCTGCTTCCCAGCTATGTGAAGCCATCTCGCAACAATCAAGAATTAGGTAATGAGCATCTTTATTTTCTGGGCTGTGTTTCTTGGGCTGTATAGTGCCCCACTCCCCCTCTTGCACCATCTGGATACCCCTAGACACCAGGAAGGAGGGGGAGGCTTGCATCTGTATGCCTTCCTTCCATTCACTCTGAGAGTGCTGCTAGAGCTGAGGAGGGAGTCAGAAACAATGATTCTCATATCTCCAGATTAGAGCAGGCAGACCTGGTACTCCATGCTCCTGTCCATCTCCAACAGGCCTTCTAGCAATCTGCTTCTGAGATACAATCTGCTAGCACTGTCTTGGGGCAGCACAACATTCCCAGATCAGAGAACTCTATGCCTCAGGGCATGGTTCTTGAAGAGCCAGAGTTTTCTGGGCTAAATCTTTCTGAAGAAGTAATGAAGGTGTTGAAGGTTTCTATGAAACCAGCAACAATGAAAACTTATGCTTCAAAATGGAAAAGGTTTTCATTCTGGTGTATTACTAGACAGATTAATCCCATCTGGGCAGGTCTGTATACGATCCTGGACTATGTAGTCCACCTCCAGTGCCAGTGCAGAAGGACCTCAACCCTGAAGGTACATGGAGTCCACTCTGAAGAAAGAGGGGGTTACTAGTGGAGTACCACAGGGTTCAGTACTGGGTCCAGTCCTTTTTAATGTCTTTATACTAACATACTAAAATGCCAGCAGAATAGGCCTAATGGTCTTTCGTGTCTGCTCATTTGGTCAGCCCCCACCCTGGGTGCTGACCTTGCTGTCCCCCTCGCCTTCTCTGGCTTCTCCCTTCCCAGTTCCGGATATTCTTGCTGCATTGGATTTTGCTTCCTGAACCCTTCCCCTGTACCTGTCCCACCCCCTCTTGAACCCCTCCACTGTCTCTGCCTCCACCAGCCCCCTAGGTAGTGCATTCCATGGCTCTACCACCCTCTCAGTGAAGTAGCACCTCCTCCTTTCTCCCGTGAATCTTCCCCCTCCAGCTTCCACCCATGCCCTCTAGTGGCCCCCTCCTCCTTCCTTCGAAGCACCCTCACTGTTCCTCCCCTATTTACCCTCTTCATGTACCTGAAGACCTCTATCAAGTCCCCCCGGTCCTTCTCTCCTCCAAAGTGTACATATTTAGCTCTTCAGGCCTCTCCTCATAGGTCCTGTCCCCAAGCCCAAATCATTTGGTTTGCCCTCCTCTGGACCCTCTCCAGGAGGTTAATGTCCCTCTTTAAGTCGGGCCTCCAAAACTGCACGCAGTACTCAGGTGCGGCCTCACCAAGCAGTTATACAGAGGGAGTATCACTTCCCTCCTTCTGGAGGTGATCCTCAGCGATGCATCCCAGCATCCTGTTGGCCTTGGCTGCTGCCCTCCTACAAGTCTCAGAGTTGTTCATCTTGACATCCACCACCACCCCAGGTCCCTCTCAGCCATCGAGACTTGTATTCCCCAAGTGTGTACTTGGCCTGGGTTTCTGGCCCCCAGGTGAGTACCTTGCATTTCCTCATTAAACCTCAGCTTCCACTTTCTAGACCATCTTTCCAGAGCCTCCAGGTCCCCTGCAGGGCCACCCTCCTCCTCCCCATCCACCACCGCCCCCAGTTTCGAGTCATCTGCAAGAGACTCATCTCACTCCTGATTCCTGTCCTTATGTCAGATACGTGGCGTTGAACAGAAGGGCCCAAGGACTGATCCTGTGGGACCCCACTAATGACCCTCCTTGGGAAGAGACTATCCACCAACCTCGACCCTCTGGGTCCGGTCCTGGAGCCAATTGCCTATCCATCGGATCATCTGGTTTCCACCCCATTTCTCTAGTTTATCCAACAGGCCCGTGAGGAACAGGTCAAATGCCTTGCTGAAGTCTAGAAAGAGGACATCCACTGGTCTACCCAGGTCCAAGGCACTTGTCACCCAGTCATAGAACTCCACCAAGTTTGTCTGACCACGATTTCCCAGGATGAATCCATGCTGTCTATTGTCCAGGCACCCTGACTTATCCAGGTCCCCCCTAGCCTCTCCTTGACAATGCCTCCATCACCTTGCCCACCACTGATGTCAGGCTGACAGGCCTGTAGTTCCCTGCCACCTCCTTGATCCCCTTGTGATGGGCACTACATGCACCACCTTCCAGTCTTGGGGCACCACCCTGTCCTCAGAGAGATGGTGAAAAGCTCTGCCAGGGGTTTCACCAGGACATCTGCAAGTTCCTTCAACTCTAGGATGTAATTTATCTGGCCCGGTGCTTTCTCTCCGTCTTAAGAGACTAGGGCTTCCCTCACTCTCTCTGCTGTAGTTCACTTCCAGTACCTCTTCTCCTGCTAGCCCGCCCCCCACCTGCCAGTGATGCCCCCCCTCCCAGACCTGCCGATTGGTAGGGGCCCCTCCTCATTATCTCTGTCTCCTCCCTGTATGATGCAGCATCCCATTTTCCCTAGTGAAAACTGAGGTGAAGTACTCATTTAGTACCTCAGCCTGCTCCTCTGGGTCTTGTGCCCATCTCTTCCCTGATTTAATCCTGCTAATCTGCCCTTCACCTTCGTCTTTCCCAATGTATCTAAAGAACCCCTTTTCCCTCTCCTAATTTCCTGGCCGGGTTCTGCTCCTTCCTTGCCTTAGCCACCCTCACCACTCTAGTGGCCCTTCTAGCCATCAGCTCATACTCCCCTCAATTCCTTTCCTCCTTGAGCACTTGAATTTCTTATAGGCTGCTTTCTTTCCCCACACCACCTCCTGGACCTCCTGGTCCACCAACAGGGATTTTGGGCCCTACTGCATTTCGTCTTACTCTTGCACAGGTGCTGGTAGCATCCTGCACCCCTCTCCTGATGATTTCCCACCTACTATCCCAGCGTCCATGTCTGACCCAATCCCATCAAATGCTCATAAGGATCCTTCCATTTCCTTAAATCCACCCCTGAAGTCGGTTACTTCCGTCTTTTGCAGCCTTCTACCCTCCTGGGTCCAGGCAGAACCAGACTGTGGCATGGTCACTCCCGCCAATGGGTCCCTTACCTCAGGTTCTGCAATCGGTCACTGTCTGCCAGGACCATATCCAGTACCAGCCTCCCTGGTCGGTTCCTCACTCTGCTGAGTTAGGAATGCGCCTGAAGACATCCAACAACCTCTGTTCCCTGGTCACAGAGGATGTCATAGTCTCCCAGTCTGTTCCTGGCATGTTTAAGTCCCTAACACCACCACTTTCCTCTGCCCAGTCTGCAGTGTCTCTAACATCTGCCGCAGACTGTCCTCCAGCCCCCTCCGCCAGGGCAGGGATCTTACACCACTCTATTTTACTCTCTTGCCCCCCTTGTTATCAGGTGACCAAATCGCCTCCACAGTTCCCTCCACCTCCTCTACTACCCTATGCCAATGCAGCTTTTATCATTGCTACCCCTCCTCCCTTCCCTCCCCTGTCCTTCTAGAACATAGTGTAACCCTCCAGGTTCAGGTCCCAGTCATGTCTTGCAGTGGCCCAAGTCTCAGTGACCGCTGCCACATCCACTGCTCCCTCAGTTAACATCGCCTGGAGCTCAGGCATTTATTGCCCAAGCTCCTGCATTTAGCAGGACTACCTCTTCCACCCTTTCCCTATAGTTCCATTTCCCTGCTCGTGTTCCCTGGGGATTCTGTTTTCTCCTGGTCTGCACTTTGCCAGTTGGTCTTTTCCTGCAATCCTCCTGGTCCCCAGGGGTGGAGACAGAGTCCCTCCTTTATCAGCATCCCTTGACTGCCTTTTCTCTATCCCACCCCTTCACAAGTTTAAACCCCACTTTCACCAATGAACTCCTCTATTTTCAACAAGGATTCCCTCCCTCCAAATTGAGATGTAGTCTATCTCAGCATACAGCTCCTTATCCTCCCAGGTCTCCCCAATCCCCATCAACCCATACCTTCTGGCCTCACACCACTCCCTGAGCCACTGGTTTATCTCCTAATTTTTCTTTTGTGTTTCCCCAATAGCCCTTGCACTGGCAGGATTTCTGAAGGAAATGCATCCTATGTCATGACAGACCCGGCAAGCTCCCTGAATCTTGCCTGTATCTCTAGCTGGCTATTTCCCTCAATGTCATTTGTGCCCAGGTGGACCAGTATGTCTGGGGAACCCCACAGTCCTTGCCAGCTGATATACCTCGTGCTTAGCCCTGTACACGTTAGTCCAGGAAGCATCTTGTTCTAACTGGCCAGGCTTCTCCTCCCTATCCCATTTGATACCCCTGATCATAGAATCCCCAGCAGGAGCACTCTGACCACTCCTTTTCCTCCATCCCCCCTTCCATGTCCCTCATCCTTTCCTATCGACCCTTCCACCCAGCTGGCTCCTTGTTCCCTCCCCTATCTGTGTGCCCATACTGCTCCTTCATTTACCATGGCCACTCCCTCCTCCAATCCTATGCCTCTCCTCCTCCTGAGTATCCTTCTGTACCTTGTTAATTTCCCCTCACTGCTCACAACTGGTCCTTCTCCCCATCTGCTAAACTAGCCTGGCTCATCCTCCTTCCTTCCTGTCTCCATTTAGTTCCTCCTTGCTCCATCGTGCTCCCTGGCCTACCCCTCAGCTCTCTTTACTGAATCCTCCTTGTACTTCTGGTCCTTCTTTACCTTTCCTCCCAACTGGTCCTTCTCCTTGTGCTTTCCTCCCTCTTCCCCTGCCCTCCTGCTCTGATTCACTGCTCCCCCATTCTCCTGCATTCCAGGTCCCCCTGTTCTTCCTGCTATCTGGCCCTGCCTCCTGCCCCCCACTCCCACCACTTTCCGTCTCTAACCACCTCTGTCGTAGCTACATCCCCCCTCATCCTTCAGGCAGAAGAGAGAATAAGCGGTTACTAAGTATAAGGTCTGATCCACCCTCCTGCCTTTGCTTCCTTCTGTCCAGCACTGGCTATCCTCCACTTCCCTGAGAATGTTGTCCTCCATCCCCTTTGTGAGGGTCCCCAGTTACCTGCCTGCTTCCTTGTAGTGTCCTTTGGGCCCCCTCTTCCAGGGTCCCTATGTGACCCCTGAGTATTCTCCTGCACTCCTTTCCCTATACCCCGCCCCAGTGCTTGGTGCACCCTGTGGAGATTTCCAGCCTTCCCCAACCATACCACCCCCTTCCCAGCTTTCTCCTCATCCCCGCAACCTCCTCCCTAAGCTGTGCTAGCTGGTAGCACACTGGGCAACCAAAATTCCCAAGCCCAGTCCAGTATCATGGCTGCTCCACACCCTGTGCACCCCACCACCCTCCCAAAGATGCCAGCCCTAATGATATGTGGTTCCATCCCTTTCAAATAGGTTTCCTTGGGTGAGCCACCAGGTTCCCCTATTCCAAGATCCCTACTGCTAATCAGGTCACCCACTAATCCTAGAGACAGTCCCACTGTACACCAGTAACTCTGTTACTAGGTGCAGTACAACACATTAAACATGTAAGGAAAATGAACAACTCCCTAAGCTCCTCTCTCCCGGCCTTTAAATTCAACCCCCAGTGGCTAGAACTACATGAGCTGCACCGCAGCCTTTTCCTCCAATTGCAGGGCAGGTCTTCCCTATAAATTTGCAGACTTCTGGGAGGGAGGGTGGGGAGGTGGGTCTTGGGCAGACACCTGACAAGAGAGAGTGTATCAGCCCTGTGTCTCCCCTCCAAGCCCTGCAGCTAAAGAACCAGGCCCAAGCAAATCCCACCAAACAGGTTTTAAATCAGAAGAAATAGGCCTCTACCAACGCAGCCTGTTACAACATCCACAAAAAGAGCCCCACTTACAGCCACTAAATCAGTTTACAAACATCCAGGATCCCCCAGAACAATACCCTGCTAGCCCCTTAGAAGCAAGAAAGAAAAGAACTAACCTACTAAGTAAAATCCACAAGAACCCTGTGAAAACAGCAGCAGCTACTGTCCTGGAACACAACTGATCCTGCCCACTTCCAGTTCTTTCGGAGAAGACAAAGCAGCTAGCACTCAACCTGATTCAGCCCTGCCTCCACTCAATTGGCTGAGTGAGACCTGCCAGACCATTAACACCCCTCCCCACTATGAACTAACCTTACAGCTAATGGAGTCAGCACAAGGAATCAAAATTCAAGTCAAAGCCCCAAAATATGTTTGCTGCCAAAGGAAACAGTTCTCCAATTTAATCAGCTTCACTAACACCAAATCAAACTAGGCTTGAAATTAACAGATATAGGTCTCCAATTCAAATAACCATCTCCAAGCAAATCCACCAAACAGGTTTTAAATCAGAAGAAATAGGCCTCTACCAGTGCAGCCTGTTACAAAGTGAAACATCCACAAAAAGAGCCCCACTTACAGCCACTAAATCAGTTTACAAACATCCAGGATCCCCCAGAACAATACCCTGCTAGCCCCTTAGAAGCAAGAAAGAAAAGAACTAACCTACCAAGTAAAAGCCACAAGAACTCTGTGAAAACAGCAGCAGCTACTGTCCTGGAACACAACTGATCCTGCCCCCTTCCAGTTCTTCCTGACATTGCAGAGGGATTGGAAGGAAAAGTATGCCTCTTTGCAGATGACCAAAGATCTGCAACAGGGTTGATACACAAGGAGGCATGGGAAGGATGAGAAGGGACTAGGAAAGGTCAGAAGCATGGCAGCTTGGATTCAATGCAAAGAAGTGCAACATAATGCACCTGGTAAACAAAAACCCAGGGGAAGATTACACAATGGTGGGGGAGGTAGTAACAACAACAAAAATGGAAAGGGACCTGGGGTAATGATATCAGATGACCTTAAGGTTTGCAAGCAATGTAAGAAAGCAGTAGGGAGGGCTGGGGGGATACTGGGATGTATAGGGAGAGGCATCACCGGCAGAAAACAGGAAGTTGTTATCCCTCTGTACAGACTGTTGGTGAGACCCCATCTGGAGTACTGTGTCCAGTTCAGGAGACCTCATCTCTGCAAGGACATAGACAGGATAGAGGCAGTCCAGAGGAGGGCAACTAAAATGGTGCAGGGTCTGCAAGAGAAGCCATATGAGGAGGGACTAAAGGAGCTTAATATGTATACTCTTGAGGAAAGGAGGGAGAGGGGGACATGATAGAAACTTTTAAATACCTCAGTGGAATCAACAAAGTCCAAGAGGGTAGCATATTTCAGAAAAAGAGATGTGCAAGAACAAGGGGACACAATTTGAAGATGGGGGGTGGTTCAGGGGCAATGTGAGGAAGTATTTTTTTCACAGAGAGGGTGATGGATTCATGGAACAGTCTTCCTGAGGAGGTTGTGGAGTCTAAAACTGTGGGAGAATTCAAGAATGCATGTGACAGACATAAGGCAATTGTTGTGGGGGGTAGGAAGAAATAGGCTGTTGGTTAACTAGGATCTGCAGCTTATCCTGTAGGTAGGGGAATGGGCAGACTAGGTGGGCCAAGCAGTCCTTACCTGCCATCAAAGTCTATGTTTCTACATTTGGCAGCAGAATTAGCTTATACATCAGCTGGCAAAGACAGCTCCATGGCTTCACAACCCATTTTGAAAGAAAAAATTCAAAGGAATAAATCACATTCACCCTTCAGTGGGGGACCCTCTCCCTCCATGGGACTTGCATGTGTGCATTGCCCAGCTGATGGAGGCTCCTTCTGAGCCTTTGGCCATTGCTATACTGAAGTATGTCACCTGGAAAACAATTTTTCTCCTGGTGGCAGAGACATCTGCTAGAAGGGCGAGCAAGCTGCAAGCCCTCTGCAAAGATCCTAACTACATAATTCTCCACAGGAATAAGGTAGTCTTGAGGTCAAACAGGAAATTCCTTCCCAAGAGGGTATCAGAATTTCACCTGAACCAGTCAGTTGCCCTTCCAGTGTCCTTTACTGGAAAATCCTGATCAGGGGAGAAAAAGCTTCTTTACCTGGACCACACAAAAGATTTCAGGTCCACTAACACTGCTGTTTGTCACTTATGATGAAGTAGAAAAGGTAAAACAGCATCCAGGAGAACCATGTCTCACTGGGTAGTCTCCTGCATACAGTTCTATTATGACAAAGCTGGTAAATTGCCACCCAGAGGCCTTAGGGCACACTCTACAAGAGGCACCTTTGCTTCTGTGGCAGCATCAAGGGATATTCCCCTGCAAGACATCTTTAAAGCAAACACCTGGAAAACAGTACACACCTTCACAAAACACTACTGTCTAGACATACAGTCCAGAAGGGAGACCAGCTTTGGCACTGCTGTCTTGCAGAACCTATTCTCTAAATAGGTTCTATACCCAGCCTCCCAAGGTATTGCTATGGAGTCTGTTGTTGTTAAATATAAGCGAGGAATTCCTGTGATTTGAAGAAAAAAATCTCTCACTGTAATAATACTGTTCCTTCTAAGGGATCCCTCACTACTGCACCCCTACTGCCCCTCCCATCTGCTCTACCGACAAGGGTTTGCTAGAGATTCCCAGGGTGCTGTTGAATACATCTGGGGCTCATGCATTTGCTTATGTGGTATCTACGCTGTGGAATTCTCTACCTTGTCAGGTTCGGGAGTGCCTGACTGTAGAGAGATTCAAAGCCGCACTGAAATTCCACCTATTCAGGCTTGTCTTTTCATAATCAGATTCATGTTTTCCACTGCAATTATTGAATTTGATTATCTACAGTTTTATATTTTTTTTATGATGTTTTTGTTGTGAAGTGCTTTGATATCTATGAATTGCGCTATATAAATAAAGTTATTATTATTATTACTGTTTCACAATCCTTAATCAATGTCTCCCCTTTCTGGAACCTGGTAAAATGTTCCAACAAGAATCCATTATTTTTTTATTGCTTGAGCATTACTTGTTACAGTGCCTTTACAATTGTTGCTCAGTGATTGAATTCAGTGGTCTGAATTACATTCTTTTTTCAAACTAAACACGTTTGTTCTGCAATATTTCCAACTTTTTCCAATTTTTTTTTGAAAATTTACCAATATTTGGTAGCCATTTAGTTTATTTTAATTGTCACACCCTAGCTCTATAAAAAAATCTGACGTTGAAGGGCAGGGGTGAGCATGACCACACAGCAGAGTTTGAATTTCATCCTAAAGTTCTAATATTAGCATACAATTCTATAGCTCTAGGGCTGTTCCTTCCAGGAGAATGATTGCTGTTGTTAAACATAATGAGGGATCCCTTGGAAGAAACAGTATTACTATGGTGAGTATTTTTTTTCTTCTAATTTACAGACAGGTAGTAAGTACCATTTTAGAACTGTATGATGTAGTCTATGTCCCTTGCTCAGGTCTTCCACTGTTGGCAAAATGCATCTATGTTCAACTATAGAACTCTGGTTGGGAGAGACATAAACTACATCACACAGTTCAAAAATGGCACTTAACACCAGAGTGTAAATCAGAAACACTGGCTGAGGTTTCTAATAGGCTCACATAGATGGAACAAGATTTGGAACCATAACTTATCAAACAGCTTCTACTGGGAAAAAATGACATTCAGGGTCACTGTAATTCTCCTTTAAGATGCCGGTGAGCTATTACAGTTTCCAGAAATAGGTCAGTTTCTTGTCACAGTTGAGTAATGCAGCCTCATGGTATCAAAACACTGCCCCCTACAATAATACATAGTAAACCAGATATTAAACAAAAAATAATTCAGACAATCCAGTGAGAAAGTAGTTTGTTCATCACACCAGGGCAAAACAATGACGATACTCCATGCAGGGTTCCCTTGCACCCAACTGTCGATCCCAGCTCATGGTAGGGAAAGTTTTCTTGGATCTTCCAGGGCAACAGAAACAGCATTGTCAGTAAAACTCAGCACACATGTGTGACCCTCAGCTAGAGAAATTCAATGGCTTGCTATAGAATTTCTCCTTGACTCCCCCTTTGTTTGTTGGCTAACCCTATAGGGCATTACCTTCACCTCCCATGGATTTGCAGGTTTCATGCCTTGGGCTTCTTATAAGGATGTGGGTGTTGAGGGCCCTGTAATGGGTCCTCACTGATAAACATAGTTCTAAGTGTCTTTACAGTACTTTGAGTCCCCACTCATTTCGTTACTTTTGGTTTTCTGGAGACATTGCTCTAATTCTAACTGGCACTGAATTCTGTGACAGATCAACTACCAGCAACCTTCCACTGTGCCCTTGACCACTTCCCACCTTCTTTTACTACCCTGGGTTTACCAGTGCCTTACTCTTTTTGCAATCTCATTTAGTGCCTGCATGGTGGTGGTGGCAAAGGTTTGTGCTGTGTGACATCCAAGCTGCAGATACCTAGAAAGCTTTTCATGCTGTTCTGTGATATGTCAATGGCTCTGTGGTACACATCCACTTGCAGACCTATGACAGAAGGGCTGTGCCATCCCACAGTGTATCAACGAAGGGTGATATGTACTGTGAAAGAAGTGGGAGAACCTAATATACACTGTCCTAATATACAACATCTGAAGTCAGCAGACCAGATCAGTACTGGGACCTGTCCTCTTCAAAATCTTCATAAGTGACATTGCTGAGCAACTGGAGGGGAAGGTGTGTCTCTTTGCAGATGACACAAACATCTGCAATAGGGTGGACACTTGGGAAGGGGTGGAGAGAATGCAAAGGGATCTGGAGAAACTAGAGGAGCAGTCTAGGGTGTTACAACCAGGTTTCAATGCCCAAAAGTAAAAATCCATGCACCTGGGGTGGAGAAACCCGGGAGCTGTGCATAAGATGAGGGGAGGAACTTACAGTCACCAAGTGAGAAAGAGACCTTGGGGTAATCATATCGGATGATCTCAAGGTGGCAGGGCAGTGTGATAAGGCAGTAAACAAGGCTAGTGAGATGCTGGAGTAAATAGGGAGGGGTATTTCTAGTAGGAGAAGGGAGGTGGTGTTGCCACTGTATCACTCACTAGTGGACCCCACCTACAGTACTGTGTCCAGTTCTGGAGGCTTCACCTCTGCAAGGACATTGACAGGGTGGAAGCGGTCCAGAGGAGGGCTGCCAAAATGGTATGGAGGTTATATGAGAAACAATACAAGGAGAGGCTGTGGGAGCTCAACTGGTACTTTCTGGAAGACAGGAGAGTGAGAAGAGGCATAACTGAGACCTATAAGTACCTCACGGGGGTGAACAATGTGCAGGAGTCTTTTTCAGAGGAGGAGGAGCACCAGAACATAAGAGCATACATTGAAACTGTGAGGGGGGAGTTTAAGAAGAATGTGAGGAAATACTTCACAGAAAGCATGGTGCACATCTGGAACAGCCTGTCAGAAGAGGTGGGGGGTGAAGACAATGGGGAGCTTCAAGCATGTGTGGGATAGGCACATGCATATAACAAGTAGAGGTAAGGGAGGAGGGAGGGGCACTGATGACCAAATGGAGCCTGTGGTATAGTATTAGGCAGGGAAAAATAGGGTACACTAGATAGGCCTACTGGTCCTTTACTGCCAACAAATTTCAGGTTTCTATGTTTCCATATGTAGCAGCTCTTAAATGTTCCAATTTCATCAAAAGCTGTCATGCCAAAAAACCACAATCACAACAACTGGTTCTGAAAAGACGTCAGACTTACATTTCCAGTGATTGTTTACTAACCAAATTCTTGTGGACTAAGGATTAAGTGACAGATGTGTGTTGGGTTCCCTTGTCAAGTTTTACTTGTTGTTTGTGTGCCAGGCTTTACCTGCACTATGTTGTCATATTTGATCACTGAATTGTTATATGTCAGTGGTTACATCCACCCCACCTCCACTGCTGCACCTACTTGGGGGGGGGATCTGTATCCATGTGATTGTTATGTGGCAAACATGTAGATTACTCTCTCACATTGAAAGCTGTTTTTGTGTTTTATATTGAAAATCAAAGGCAGCCCACTGTGACAGCAGTAGCAGTACCTCTTGCAATGCCAGTGACCTGTTTCTAGGAATGAACCTGGAGCATCAGAGAGACAGCGGGGGTATTGAGCATCTGAAGGACAGCTGTGCTCCAGGGAGGAAGAGATGTGAACCTTGGCATTAGCCTGACCTCTAGCAGTGGCTGGATGTGAGGGAGTCTGGGGCCACCAGACACAGGAGTGGTGGACACTGACGCATTGTTCCATGGAGTGTGGAATAGTGATGTTGCTAATGCCATTGTGCCCATTTTTCTGGGGTACAAAAAAAAGGGAGAATGTTACCAACTGGGCAGGTGATGTTGCACTTTGCCTCCCACATCTGTTAACAGTTGCATGGGGTGAACAATCTTCATTCAAAAGTGTTGTTTCACAAATGTTTATTTCACCATAATTCAGTGATATTCCCCAACGTTTCGCCAAAATATTATTGAGTTCTTAGGGCGTTCATGTACAACACTGTTTCTTTGGAAATAAACTCTGTTTATAAGCTTTCTCAAAGTATTATTATTCTGTCTGCACACTAATATTTGTGTGTATTTCTTTGCCTTTCTATTACAGCCTTTGAGCAGCCTTGTAGTGGCTTTTTATAGTAGGTCAGCATTCTTTTGCAGCATTGCTGGGCCTATCCTGCCTGGAACCACAAAACCACGCACTTACAGGAACTGAGAGGGTACTTTGCCAAAGTAATGACCAAAGAGAAACCACCAACTGGTGGCACTCGTTAGAAAAATAACAAATGCTGCAAAGTCAGAAAAATACAGGGGCTTAGTGCCATGCTCTCATTAATACAAGTTGGATTAAATGTATTTTTATGACTTTGCTGCATTTGTTATTTTTCTGCTGAGTGCCGACAGTTCGTGGTTTCTCCTCTCCTGCCTGTACCTGGATTTCCCCCAGTCTTCATCTCCACCACTGGACCAATAGGACGTAAAAATGAGTTGCTGAGGAGCTGTGGGTGGGGGGGCAAGCTGAGGAGAAACAACCCAATGGTGAGTCATTGGTGGACCAGGGACCCAGTACTGCAGGTTGGGGGGCCTCAGGAGGATAGGAGCAGGCCCTGGTGCATGCTAAAGGAGGTCCCAGTTGGTGGAAGGAGCCAGCATAAAGAGAATTAAACAAAAACTGAAAATCATTAAACAAAATGATACAAAAATGAATATTTGCAAATACAAAGGATCTTGATAGTGTTGAAATAGGAATGGGGCAAGTTGAGTAGTTTTCAGTTTGTTTCCCCAGGATAACTCAACTAAGATGCATCATATCATTTTCTGTGAGGGTCCTGCCCCACTTTACAGCTGAGAGGGATGAAGGGTAACCTGTAATAAGGGCAACTGAGATTGAGCGAGTCACATATGAGTGACTCAGTCTCAGTGCCTGTAATGTGAGCTACCCAGAAAGGGTAGTGACGGAAGAAGAGCGAAGATGTAGGTTAGCGAGGAAAGATCAGCAACAAGGTAGGATGGCCAGTGGAAGGGGAGGGATGAGGAAGATAGTATGTGGGAGGTAGTGCGATGCAATGTTGTCTAGCTGCCCCTGTGCTGCTCCTGTGGTGTGGTAGTGAGGGTGGCTGGCTGTAGGGAGCTAGGTACAGGGTTCAGGGCTGGGCAGAGGAAAGCTTTTTGTGCAGGTGGGTTTATTTTTTTTTTGCAACTGTCTTCCCCTCCCTGACATGCACCCCCTTGGAGTTAACAATCTATAGCTCCCCACATAAACACTGCTTACAGTTTTTGCCTGGTTCTCGCTGGTAGTGTACATCGGCATTTTTCTTTTTGGTGATGTACACTCGCTGTAATGGCAACTGCCATTGTGACATGGAACCGGACTGAAGCATAGGTGGTCAAGAGACTTGTTCAAGGTCACATGGTAAGTCAGTGATGGTGGGATGCAAACTTGAAATCGGCTTTTTTTTTTTCATAAATACTTCCTCTGCCTTTTACCCTTTGGTCCCAGTGGCACTCCCTCTGCCCTTCTGCTGACCTTCTCATGGACCTACTGTTAACCACCACTTACACTGAGCCTGTTAGGTGGGTGCACTGCCATGTTAGTTGTGTGGTGCCTGCATATGGTTTTGAGGGGGCTGGGCAGTTTCTTCCTGTTTTTTCATCCCTGGGTGTCATGCATGCACCGACGCACATCGCTGCCGCTAAGCTTCTGTGCCGCATTTGACGATGCCTTCCCCCACCCTGCTGCTCATGATGTCATGATCACAAAGCTTCCGCCAGGTGGCAGTGAAGTGGTGGGATACAGGATACCCCCTCACTGAGGGAGGAGAGCTGTCTGTGAGATGATCAATCCTCCCTCCTCGCAGGCCCCAGCAACCGAAGTTCATTCCTGAATGTGGGTCACCAGTGTTATGAACAGTATCACTACCACTATGCCAATGGGCCAGAACTGCAATAAGTTTTTTCATAATTCAGCATTTTAACCAACTCCATCTTACATAACTAAGGTTGGGTGGTCCTGTTGTTAGATCATACAGATGTAAACACTGAGACCTCAGGTTTGAGTCCCACCACAACTACTAACTTATTGCGACCTGATTGAAGTATTTAATTTCATCTCTCTGTATTTCAGACCTCTAAGCTGTAAAACTAGTTAGAAAACAATGTAGATGTTGCAGATCAACTATATTATCCTGGATAAATACAAAATACTATCTGGAGCCCCCAGTTTAATCACTTATAAAAAGAAAGAAAAAAAAAAACAGTACTAACACAAAACAGTATAATACAACAGTGCCAAGTCTGCTATACTTTGGGGGATGTACAGTTATAATGTGCAGACAGTAAGCAGTAAACATTACAATTGCCTGTAAATGATACAGGCAAATGTGAGGAACCAAGGATTAGAGCAACTGAGTTACAGAAAACTATAGTGTAGTTCATGAGGCCAGTGAGCTGGGTTCAGGAATGAGCCGGAGTCATTGGAGGACCAGCTGGGAAGAAGGATCGAGCATTTGATGGGATGCTGTCCTCCTTGGGAAGGGAAGGTATACAGACTGGGTGACCACAGGTGGTGGTGCATGCAGAGCTAATAGACAGGAAGGGGGGGGGGAATGCTGATGGAGTTCTGATTCACTGATGCACATATGTTTTCACTTGCATACAGCCCCAGGCAGCCAGCATCCTATGGGAAGGGAAAGAAAGGTGGAAAAACCCAAGATGAGGAAGAATGAAGCCAGCCCCATTCCACAGGACCTACACCACTGACAGAGGCATCCATCTCTGCACTACACTGAACCTCTGTTGGGGCCTTGCCCACCCCATTAACCCTGCTTGGGGGGGGTTAGCCAGGGAGGAAGAGGCGGTGATGTAAGTCCAGGAGTTGGCAGATGATGGGCTGGGAGGAGGTGGCACAACTTATGAGGGCAGACTGGAGAATGGGAGTAAAAAAAAAGAAAACTAGGGTAGCTTAACATGTGATAACCTGTTTTTTAAGGAGGGTGTAAGTTCATATGGGATTGAGATGAGGGTTAGAACCACTGCCAGTGGAGGCTAAAAGCAGGAGCAGACATAGAAACATAGAATTTGGTGGCAGATAAGGACCGCTTGGCCCACCTAGTCTGCCCATCAGACTACAGTATAGTGGGCTCTAAGGAGCTGTGGAACTAAACTTGTAACTCCATACCTCAGAAAACAAGAATATCAATAACTTAACCCCAAAAGCCCTGTTCAGTCCCACCCTTAGTCCTTATGTCTGCTAATCTTCACTCATCCCAGAACTGGAGGATGATGGACTGCTGGGGGCACAAGTAGAGGGAGGCAGCTCAGGCAGTCCAAATTTGCTCCAAGAGCAATAGGTTAAGATAACGGTACTTCAGCTTCCTGCACAGAACCTATTTATGTCATACCTAGCACACAAAATAGATGCCACAAAGATAGACACTGCCCCAAATGCAAAGTGGGAACAGGGACCTTTTACACCTCAGCTGGGACTGCCTGGGGATCTCCAAACTCTGTGGGGCAGTGGTTGAGGCTTTAACTAGCTGCTTAGAGTTTAACTATGTACAATCTGTAGAGACTGTAACACTGGGATGCTCCCCAGGAGGAGACACATCACGCTACTTTAAGCACCCACTGAGGCTGGTAGTGGGTAAACAATTCATTGCTTGTAACTGGTTGTTGGAGCAATACCTGACAGTATTAAAATGGGGAAACACTGGGAAGGAATGCTTGAGGATACAGAAACTCCAGTGTACCATGCTTAATCATCTAGAAAAGCACAAAAGCATCTGGGGCTCACTGAAGAGGGTGATGGAAAGGGGTATTTCTCAGCTGAGGTTCCAATGTAAGTCATCAGTCCAAGCATTTAGTAGGAAGTGCTAAACTATTTCCAGGTCAGGGGAACATCTACAACTTTAAGTCTATGAGGGGTACCTCACAGCCCACTATAAGTTATACAGAATTCCTAATATGAGATGAGATAGGAGGCAGTATAGCGCAGTGGTTTAAAGCTCTGAGCTACAAATCTGGAGACCTGGGTTTGAATCCCACAGCCCCATTTGCATGTGACCCTGAGCAAGTCACTTAACTTCCTTGTGCTCCCAGGTCACACCTGTAAACAAGCTTTCAGCTTAGTGTGTCTCTCCTGGTAAAACAAAGAAAAAAAAAAAAAGAAAAAAAGAAGCTAGAACGTATTAACATGTGCAATGTAAAACAGCCTGTGTATTCAAGTTATTTGAGATTTAGTCAGCATGTACAATGTTATAGTATATGGTTAGGGCTTATTGTGTACGGAAAACAAAGGTTTTCCAAATCTTGCTGTAGGACAGTTCAAAGGTCAAAAAAGTTGTTGTACTATCGCTCTGACATCACATCGATAGTACAACAACTTTTCCCCCTTGAGCTCCTACCTAATTGGTGGAAACAGGCAGAGATTCAAAAAATACATACAAAAATGGTGGACTCATTAAGCAAGTGGTCTGGGGAGCAGACAGTGTGGACACAGACTACCATAAATCGGGTTGGTCTGTCAAAAATATCAATTTGCTGTTTGTTTTTTTTTTTTAACAAAATGGCACAGTTTCAGTAAAAGCAGAGTGGGACTATGGTGAGGAGTGTGGACATGACCGGAACATGAGCGCTTAACTGCAGCGAGGAGGAGGACCGTTATCTTAGGGAAAGGGACTCGAGCATGGAGGAGTGCAGAAGCGTGAACAAGGTATGAACCATGTATCTATTTTGGGGGAACCATATACTATAAAAAACAATGGATGGTCGCCCATCCACAATGAAGTCTGTGTTTCCATCTCGGGAGTTGATGATGCCAGAGATATGACATCATCAACCCCCTCGATGGAAACGCAGCCTTGTTGTGGATGGTCGCCCATCCACTAGTCTATATATAGTGTATAGTGGAGTGTTGTTCTGTATAGAATACCATCCCTTTCAAAATGCTGTTCTACCATAGTTTCAAGATCATGGAATGCTGTTCTACCGTTCTGGGGTTGAACAGCATTCTAGAACCTCTAGAGACTGCATGAGTCAATTTCATTTTGAAAGCAAAAGAACTCACAAAACACATTTTTCACACAGTAAGATACACTATAAAAAATACAGGATGAGCAACTCTATGCACAACCAGTGTGTTTTGCCACCTCAGGGTTCTGATTCCCATGTACCTCTCAAGCTTCGCTGTCAAGGTCAGAGGGAATCAGAATCCCTCTGTGGTAGAACACACTGGTTCTGCATAGCTGCCCATCCAGTATTCTCTATTTCTTCTTGTGTTACCTGTTTGTCAATCACACGAATTAAAAAAAAAATAAACTCATCCCTTATCAGTCTACTCCTACTTGTAGGCCAGCGCCCCTCTCGCTAACCTATCCTTACCTATCCTTACTCCTCACCCCTTATCTAATTTCATTTGCAATAGTGCTATGGTACTATATAGCTCCCAGTATAATTGTATTCATTTAACTGTGTATATAAGTAGTAGCATAAAGAAGACAGGAAATGATTTCTTATTGGCAGCTGTTCCTAGTTTGAGAAATTATATTCATACCCATAAATTATATGTAATTGTACCTGAATAAAAAGGGAGGTGAAAAACTGAAGTTTGCATTTTGTATTGTTCTGTTTTTATGTGCAGCAGTGTATTCCAGTTCTCTTCATGGAACAACTGATCTAGAGTTTTAACTATGTCAGGGTTTGTTATGATAAGGCAGCTACTCACGTTTAGCATTCTGTAGACAAACAATGACATAATAAAACTTCAAAGTACTGGTTCCATGAAGAGAACTGTGCATACTATTGCCCATAAAAAGAAAACAACTGAAAACACAGTTTTTACATCAGTGGTGACTCAGGTACAGTAGGTAAATATGGATCACGTAGAGGTACGGATTTAATTTCTGCAAACATGGACATTACAAGTAGCAGGCATTTCCTGTCCCCTTTAAAATACGTCAGCTCTGCTGCTCTAACTGTCCCCCGGATCCTCTTGTAAAATAGGATAGGTGACTAACTTAAACGAGGTTATCTTGCTATAGGAGCATCAAAGGAAATGAATCACTTGTGGAGTGTTTTCTGTATCTTTAAATGTTTAGGTGTCAGTGAGAGGGCGGGATGGTTTTCCTCTCTGCCGGCTGTGATGCTCCGAGTCAGCCTCTGGTGGGCAGCAGGGACACTGAGCACCAGGGAGAGGGCCTTGAACAGCTCACGGTGTAGTCTGTGAATGTGCAGCAACTATATCTAACGGTGTCTGACGTCTCTCCTTACCTGTGTGTAAGAGTGTGAATGTGTGTATGTGGTGCATGCGTGACTGTGAGTGTGTGTGAGAGAGGGAGAATACTAAGACCTGGCACCTGGTGTTAGATGCTGCCATGGTGATAATATGCCTATTATTGTCTGCACACCTCAGCTAAACTGTGATGCTAGGTGTCCATGTTAGCAAAGGTGAATCTGTAGACGCTTTGTGCAACAAGGTGCTTCTCCCAGTCTGGTCGCACACATCAAATCATCTCAGCAATCAGACCCAAACGAACCCCCCCCCAGATGTCAGATTCGGAAGGTCCCGCTTGATCCTGACTTGAATTTGGGCTGATTCGAATATGAATAGGTGGATTTTCGCCATGGAGGATGAGGAGGACCTACATGCAAGGACATTTGAAGGAAAAATGATGAAATCTTGAGGAGGTCACAGCTCTAGAAAGTGGGGGAGAAATCAAAGCAGAGGCAGCACCATGGATTCCGATGCCGGCAAAGATCTCAAGCCAGGCGCCGCAAAAGATGGCAGGAAGCTCAGAGGGAGCCTCCCTTCTCTAACAAACAGGAATTCCCAGGATTGTGAACTGGAGGAAAAGCAGCTGATTATGGATGGAGACGCGACCATACATGACGAGGACGGAGCCGCCGGTGCCGCTGATGGCTCCAGCGGTGGCGATTTGAGCTCAGGGCCCAGCCAAAAGCCCTTAATGGGATTAAATCAGAAAGAGCCGGCCTCTTCTCTCTCCTCCCCTGCACGCTCTTCTCTGCAGAAGTCAGTAGGGTTTGTAAAGGCGGACGCCTCGGACCAAATCCTCCCTGATGTGGAGGACCCAAGTTCCTACCAGTCCACTTTCATGCGAAGGCAGTTTGCGGCCATGCTGCAACCGGCGGTCAACAAGTTCTCCCTGCGGATGTTTGGCAGCCACAAGGCTGTGGAGATCGAGCAGGAACGGGTTAAATCGGCGGGATTCTGGATCATACACCCTTACAGTGATTTCAGGTAAGAGTGGAAACACACGGCAAGACGCCTTGCTGTTACAGTCAGCTCTCATTGCTAGGATGTTCAACAGGACCACTTCTCAGAGCAACTTGTGGTAGTTACAGATTGTGTTTAACGTTAGTAATGAGACCGGTAATGGACTCCCCGCGATTTTTTTTCACTGTATACTGTACTGAACTAATGCCCCACCACCGGTCCCCCTGTAGTGCTACTCCATTTAGTCAAAGTCGCCCCTCGTACCCAATAAAGAGCTCCAGCGCCTGGGTCCCTTCGCCCCCTTTACGGAACTGTCCCTGGTGCTGAACGAGGGCTCTAGTGCTGGCTGTCCCTGGTGCTGAACGGGGCTAGCATTCCTCATTCTCCCCGACTAAACAGAGCCCATCTGTTTTACTGATGGAGGGTTCAAGTACCCCAACCCCCATCTGCGTCCCTTATACAGATCTATCTGTGCTTCTAAACGAGGACTCCCCTCGAATTCTGCTCCCACTGTACAGAGCTGTCCTGGGTGCTGAACAGGGCGCTTGTACCCATACCTCTCAAGTGTCCCTGATTTTCAGGGATGTCCCTGATTTTGCCTCAAAATTTGACTCTGTCCCTCCTAAAATTTGTGTTTTTGTGGCTAAACAGTGGGGACTGTAAGCACAAAACAATGTCAAGCATTAAAGTTACAGACTTGTTCTTCTTTAGAAAATGCATTTTGCACTAAGCCCCATATTCTACCAGCTTTCTGGGTGGATAACTCTAATTTTGAAGATGTGTCCCTGATTTTGGTCTTTTGTCCCTGATTTTTTTAAGCCTTGTCCCTGATTTATGAGGCAGGAGGTTGAGAGGTATGCTTGTACCGGGCTACCTTAGGAATTCTGCTTTATTCAGAGCTGTCAGAGGGGCGTAAGATCTCCAACACCCTGAACCCTCACTAACCCTCTGCATTCATCAAGGAACTGCTATGTGAAGTGAAAAAAAAAACTGTAAGGACTAGTCTCTGGGAAATGGGCGGTACCAGCTGCTTGTTTTGTTATTTACAGCAGTGATCTAGAGGGCATTTGAGGTTTCCTAGAGATGTTACAAAATGCCCCTCTAGGAATTGCCATTGACAGTTGTTACTTTTAGAGTTGGGATGCTAATATACTGTATGTCTGAACTAGACCAGCATGTGCTGAGGGGCAGAGTCGGATTTAGTACAGATTACTTGTCAAGGGAAGCCCTCAAAAATTAATTGCGTCTCTGTTGCTACATTTTTATTCTACATTATAAGGAGGACCATAGGAAAAATCGGCGTGTGTGTGTGTGTGTGTGTGTGTGTGTGTGAGTTGATTTATGAACCGGGTATTTAAACCATTTGTACCTGTAGTTTGGCTGCTCTAGCAAATTTGAAAACACATTTCTTACAAAAATTTACCTGTCTAGGGCCATGCCAGTGGTATGGTGGATGTGCATCATACTGCAAACTGGGAAACTAGAGTTGGTGCCCCAGAATGCCACAGTGGGGCCAGCTGATGGGTGGCCAAGTGCACCAAGGAGGTGAGACAAATGGTTCCAGAGGAGGGATGGCATGGTCTGGCTGGCCTTCCCATAAATCCCTGCCAGACAATCAAGGATCAGATTGGAATCTGTGGTGAAGGCTGCCCTTCACTTACTCCATCCCTTTCCACAAATGATGGGTAGTTAGTAGCTGTTATGGTAGTAACAAAAAAAGAGTGTTTTAAAATTTCCTGGAGCAAGCAAAATTGTTTGCACAAATGTTGTGCATGTCTGGCCCTGGGTGCTCACTTCTGCACACTAGTGCAGAAATGTGCATGTCTGAGAGAGAGAGAGAGAGAGAGAGAGAGAGAGAGGAGAGAGGAGGAGAGAGAGAGAGAATGCATGTGTGCGTAGTGTTGCCTTCGATCAGTGGCATAACAAGTAACTTTTCCACCACCATGACAGGCTTTGTGCAGCTGGACTCTGATTGGTGAAACAGTTAGCTGATTACTACACTTGATAGGCTAATTACTATTGTGATTGCATGGCTATATTACTGCCAGTGTCCACCCTGGGATACCTTGCCAAAGAAACTGGTTAATCTCCAGGGTCTGTACTTTAATAAATTATGCTTCAGCACTAAGCCTGATAAAAGACAAGAAACATTTACACTTTGTTGACCCCACTATAAAGTATGCCACATGGTAAGCATTGCTAACCACTGAGTTTAGCTTTGTATTCTAACTGCAAGGCGTCAACCAGTGACTACAGTAAAGTGAGGCAGAGATTCCCTGGTGCCTTTAAATATTTACTGTTTGTACTCATTCGTAGAATTAATCAGAAATATATATACATAAATAAGGGATACGATATGGGTCTAATTAAAAAAATGCATGATATGTTACGAGTGGTCTATGACCCCATGACATCATGAGTGGTGATGCCATGAGTGATGTCACAAGGGTAATAGATCACAAGTTGATGAACTAGTAAGTCATTTGTTTAACCTGCATTGATCTCACATATGGGCTCACCACTAATAATGTTTTGTCTTAAAACAACACGTGACGCATATTTCTTATATATCAACAACAGAACCTTGTCATATATATATATGTGTGTATAAACAAGCAGACAAATATATCAGTAGTGACACATTTTTAAGAATTAATCATCTTATTTTCTATAATGGTAGATCTGTGAAAAAAAAAGCATGTGTTCGTGTTGTGGAGTCATTGAAAACTAACTTTGCTCAACCAGAGGACTTGTATTACAAAGTGATGCATCAATAAAATACATTTAAAATATCTAAACTTTAGAAGTTCTGGGAGTAATCTGGTTTACTTCAAGGCCACCTTACATTTGACACCTTTAATATAAACATTACATCTCAGCCAGAATGTTCCTGTCTCCTTCATGCAAAATACCTAACAAAATGTAGAGTGTTGCACACCACAGAAGTTGCCATTTTTCTCATGAATCTAAATATATAGGGGAGGTGTACAGTGATATACGAGGCAAAATGAGACTCATACCTTGCTCTTGACAGGAGTTATCACACATTTCAAAACTGAATGCAAAATACACAAATGACTGCCACATCTTAACAACCCCACCCTTTGCACGCTCACACACACACACACACACACACACACACACACACACACTACCACCACTTAATTTCAACATTTTACAATGGTGAGTTTGACAACATGGTGGATCTCTGCACTGCCACGTGGGACACCTGGGTTCATGAGTAAACCAGGCACATCTACCTCGGGCTGCTGAAGATTAGGATGTGTCACACAGGTGACATACTCAGTTTTTCAGTCCTTCCTGTCCTGCATCCACTAGCTGCCTGGGGGGGGGGGAATGGGTCACTGGTTCTTAAGGGAAAGTATCAGAGACAAATGGGGTACAAAATGCAGACCGTTCATGCTTAGGGTGAGGGGCAGTGAGACTCTTCTCGGAGCTGTGGGGGAAGTTAATTGGGTGAACACTAGTGAGTGAGTTGAGCTGTGTTCTGGAGCTGGTTGGAAGCCAAATCCCCATAAATTCCAAAGTAATAAGCTATTAAACTGGATGCCAGCACTAGTGGTTCTACAATGAAAAGCTATGGTATATCCACAGGAGGAACTGAAAGGTTGTAGACAAGAAAATAGGCAACTATACAAATATGATTTGTACATTACTCTGCTCAAAAATAAGCAAAATACATTTCTGATATGTGTTTTTAATCTTAATTTATACAAGTGAGCCATTGTATAATAGGGTGTCTGTCATGCTGATATAACGTCATTCCTTGAGTGGTTGGGCACGAGGCCACAGACTGACTGTGTGAAAAAGCCAAGAAGTGATATTATCGCCATGACATTCACCTCTATGGTGCCTTATTGCTGTTATACAATGACTCACTTGTATACAAAAGATAAAAAATTAAAAGATGCATATTTAAAATTTATTTTAGCTGATTTTTGCATAGGTTAATATACATGAAAAAAAAGTTCTGATGTGCTGCTTTTGGCCATTAGGTGATGCTCTGTCTGCAGCTCTCAGTTCCCTCCTCCCCCATCTCTCTTTGTATCTCATTCACCCTCTATTTGCAGGTCACATTTCCTGTTGTTCCCACTCTGTCTGAAGGTCACAGTTTACTTGGTCATGGTTCCCTAGCACACTGTCATACTCACGGTACAGTTGTCTGTAATACTAGGAGAGGTTGGTAAACCAAAGTTGGTGACCAGTAAGTGACACATGCTCTGCTTTTGAAAAGCAGACACTCTGTCAGGGACTGAAGCCAATCAGAATGCTGGCTTATAGTTTACTTTAAATTGAAAAAGGACAATAAACAGTGTTTTAGTCGGGGAAGAGGGGTAGGTCTGAGGAATGGGCAACTGAGCAGGGGATTGTGAAGCCCATGATGGCTTTGGCATTTGGGAGTGAGTAATTTATTTTTTTATGTTGCTGTGGTCATGTATGTGCCAGATCTTCATACAGTGATGTTATGCTCAGATAACATCATTGCTGAAGATAGGCACTGACCAATCAATACCTAGGATTTAGTTTCATGACATTGTATAATCTTGGATAGTCAGCATGCTTACATGTGTTACCCATTCTAGTTGGAGGGGAGGGTCTTAATTATGCCAACAGGCCACTCCACATAAATGCTGCATGGAAAGGCAGACTACTCACAGAGGGTCACTGCCTGTGTGCCCAAGAAGTACCCTGAGGTGAGGTGGGGAATCCAGTGGGGGGAGCTTTGTCAGACACTTGACATCCAGTTGTAAGACTGGATCCAGACAAGAGTATATTCCTGCCCTACATGCAGCACAGCAGTCTGGGGCTTGACATGTGCTGCTGCATCTCCTTGAGAGTGGGGAGACTGGACAGCAGGAGGACAGAGTACACACAGCACCACCTCTGCACCCCAACACTTCTGGTACTTGAGTGCTAGGTAATCTGCTGTTACACCATGCCACATGCCCCTCGGTGGGGTCTGGGGTGGGATCATGCTTTACAGTACCTCCCAGGCAGCATCGCATATGTAACTTCTGAACCTGTCCATGTAGCAGGCCGCATCATGCCAGTGTAGACCAGTTCTGCTGTCAGCCCAGCATGGAGGGTCCAGCACACAGGTGGTGTGAAACTGTGCTAGTAAGAGGCTATGCTGTGGGATGGGGTGTCTGTGAATACCATTAAAGCCGATGATTACAGGTCTGCATGCAACACGGGAGGGGGGGGTGTAGATTTTTAATACTGGGCCCCATTATAGTGTATTATTGTAATACTCCATATTCTGTAGATCAATTTTTATTCATGCAAGGATACAAAAAAAAAGACTTTACAAATAAATAATAAATTATACAATGGCAATAAAAAATCCTGGACTCTGATTGGTCAGTCTTGGGCTGGACCCGTGATATTATCCCAGTACAACATTACGGGTCTAGTCTCACTGTGAACCTGGAGATGATTGTTTGCTTGATTTGTTTCTGCTTGATTGTTTCATCTTCTCTTAAAAAACAAAAATATTTTTCTACACAAAAACATCTTTAAAATTATTTTTTTATTCTGTATAACAACGAGCCATTGTGTAATAGCAATAATGCCCTCCAGGGTGTGTGTCATTTGGGATAATGTCACACCTCAGTCATTGGACGCACTCGGCCTGTGGCCTCGTGCCCAACCACCTGAGGCGTGACGTTATCCCAGCACGACACACACCCTGTCGGGCATTATTGCTTAAGTAGCAACCTTAGGGCTTTCTGCTTGGTTCATGCTCCCATCTATCCAGAGGAAGAAAAAATATAAGTAAACACAGGTAGGATTTATAATGGGTCAGATTTATGCCAAGAAATCCCAATTTCAGCAGCAAAATGAATTAATAGGGCATCTTCAAATGTCATTCTATTAAAATGTAATGTTTTGCCTAGTAGGGCAAAGAATGTTCTGTGCACCAAAACAGATTCTCTTTTAAGGTATATTGGGGTGGGTGGGGCTTGCCCTGGTGGCTGCAGGAGAGTAAGGATGAAGGGGTGACGTGTGGAGGAGGTAAAAGGTCAAATGTTCTCTTTATTATGTTCAGTATATATATATATATATATATATATATATATATATATGACTACATACATTAAAATAAAAATGAATTGCCTACTATAGCAAGAAACCCATTTTATAAGCATGGAGTACAAATAGTTTACGAGAACCTGGGGAGGAATAGGAATTAACTTGTGTTGTAACACTTTTGACTAGTTTAAGAATGTAATATATAGAATAATACATGGGGAGGTGTGCATAGAAGAATTTTACACACGCCCGAGGTATGGAATGTTACAGAGAGAGTGAAGCTTGAAGGGTTTATTAAAAACATCCCACACACCAAGGTTGTGTGTAAAATTCAAGTTTTACACACCTTCCCATGTTTTGTTTTATAAACTTGCTGAGTAGTGTTTTCTCACCTTGAAAACACTACCCAACAGTTATAGAACACAGTATGGCTAGTGGATATGGTATTGTCAACAGCGTGGTCAGGCTGAAGCAGGCATTCAGGGGGTGAAGGAAACCTGTCACATGCTCACCATTATAACCACTGGTTATAACTGCAAATTATAACTGTTTTTCTCTATGGGCGAAAATGCTCCCCAGTTATTATAAATAGAATAATAGATGAGGGACTATGTATTACAAAGCTTTAAGTACTGGTCCTAATTTTATGTCTGGATAACCAGGCTTTTAAATCATGTTACAACTGCACAGTTGATATTTTGTGTTACAACCAGGTGGTTGTAATCAGTGTCTGTCAATCAAGCTCGCACTACAGAAAGCATGAGCAAACTGCACCAGTGTGTGGCTGTAAGGAGTGTCAGCAACTGGGAGAGAGAGCAGAGAATGACCAGGGACATTGTGGGCTTACCTGGTGTTAAAGCCACCCATCCCATCGGTTCATTTGTGTCCCAGGTCTCCTTTGGTCTGTGACATCATCCTTGCTGTCTTCTAGTGAAAGCGGTATCAGCGGTTGGAAGTGGTGGTTCCAGTCAGCATTGGTATGAGTCAGCAGCAGCAGTATGGGCTCTGTTTGCCCCATATCTTTTTTTTATAAAGTTAAGTCTGGTCCCTTGATGGTGGCATGACAGAGTCATGGCAGTGAGAAGGGGAGAGTAAGAGTGGAGCCACAGTGATGAGACTTACAGAAAGAGAGAGAGAGAGAGAATATTGGGACAGAGCAAGGAGGCTCCAGGAGGACCCCAGCTGACCTCAGAAGTTGCAACAACTGCTCCTCCCTCCACCAAAGTTAAATAAAAAATGATGACCAGTGACTAAAGGAAAACGGCACCCTCATATCATTTAAATTGTATTTGTTTCCATGCCAACAGACAACTACTTTCCTGTAGCTGTTAGGGCTATATCTGTTACCTTTAGTTTGTTTTCACTGCTCATGGTAGCCCCTGTGACTGCCCTGCGGGGTCTCCATTCCATGGACGTTGAAATCTCAAGGTCTATGAGAACTGCATTAGCATATGAGAACATGACATCAAATCAACCATTTGTATCATGTATCTATATGCTGAAAGAACAAATACCCTGCAAAAACCTCTCTAGAAACACATAAACTGAATGAAGTTTAAAGAGAAAAGTCTTGCATTACAACTCAGATAGTTTGCAAAGTTCACTGAAGGTAAAAGTGGTATTTCATACCTTCTTGAAGCTTGTTTCTTTGAAGACTAATTAAGCAGACAGGCATACTGGGGAGTATAAAGGTTGATTATGCATCATGGGCTCTATTCACAAAACAACATGCAAGAGGCACGAATTGGGGTGTACAGCTCTGCACGCAAGGGATTTCCGCATGGGGGCCACATTTACGAACATCATCCCCCACTTGGTTCCCTTACATGGCTCTGCCTCCTCGATGTGCAGGTCCACGGGGGCAGATGGGTGCAGAGCAGCAGATCCTAGCGGGCAGCCAATCAGCTGCCGAGGCAGGGACCCACAGTGGATCACTTGTGCCCTTGGGGCACCATGTCGTTGGCTGGCATGCAGAGCACTGACCATGCAGATGGGGGGGACCTCATCTGCCCAACTCCCATCCTCCCGGAGTGCCCCAATGTCAGGGACAACATTGTTGGGGGGCATTGCCCCCCACCATGTCCTTCTCCTCTTCTGGAGGCAGCTTCCCCGGGGGGGGCATGTAACCAGCATCAGTGGTTTTACGACTGCCTCCCAGACACGGAGCCTGCAGCCCCTGCGCACAGTGTTGTGCATGCATGGAGTGCTGGCTTGCTCCCACGCACAGCCCCCAGGCCCACCCCCATGCACAGCTATGTGATCAGCTGGGGAACTGGGTGCATTGGCGGGTGTAATGATGTCCTGGATAGGGCAGAGGGAGCACAGTGAGTGCAGACAGCTGTGCTGTGGCTGTGCGCCCGACCTACATGGCACATAGCCTTTGTGAATAGAGCCCCATGTTCGCAAATGCTTATGTAGCTCTCAGGGGCAATGAGATTTCAACAACCACCAAATGGAGCCTCCCAGGACAGTTACAGGGCCTAGTATGAAGTGTGAAAACAGACTAAGGCAGTTGCATGCGTCTCTAACAGCTACATGAAAAGAGTTGTCTATTGACACGGAAACAAAATTTAGAAGATACGAGGGTGTAGTTTTCCTTTAAATAAAATAAAACATGGGTAGGTGTGTGTAACCATAATTTCATACATGCCCATGATGTGGGACGCTTTTATAAACCCCTCAAGCTTCGCTCTTGGGGTTCATGTAGCATCCCAAATCTCAGATGTGTGTAAAATTCTGGTTACACACACCCACCTATGTATTATTCTATATATAATGCCACTGAGAGGTTCTGGGGACATGGGAACCTCAAAAGCAAAGCTCAAGAGGTTCTAGCATGTCCCCAGAACCTTGAGATGGTATTATAGCTGAGTAATGACAGTCCCCTATCTGTTTATTTTGTAATATATGAATCCAAGAAAGGCTTGAACTTGTGTTTATCATATGTAAGTAGTCAATGACTGTGGGCAGTAAACTCTGAAGTCTCTTCAACAGGAACAGCAACATTGTTAAACAGGAACAGTTTTACACAAGCACCACCCCCACCTCACATTTTGCTCCACCTCTGAAGCTTCGCCAGAAATTAAGAAACATGCCTGGGCAGAGGTTAAAGGTGCCTGGTAACAATGTCTCGAACAGTGGATAACAAAAAAAAACAAAACAACAACTGTTAAAACATTTTTTAGTTTTGCTTTCTGATGTTCGTTCCTGTTTAAAACTGTTACTGCTTAACAATGTTGCTGTTTCATATAGTTAGAGAGGAGGCATAAGTCCAAAGCTGTTTTTTTCTTTGTGCTTTTATTTTCTTGAGCCTCGATGAACTAGCATTTTTCTTCATATTACTATTTTCATTTTGCTGAGCCATTTTTGAAGATCTGGGTCTATCAGCTGTGGAGATTAATGGCTTTTAGAAACATAGCAACATCATGGCAGAAAAGGACCGCCAGGCCCTCCTAGTCTGTCCAGTATGCCTAGCATGCCACTAGGACTTTGCTATTGCTAGGGAGGGGAGGAGAAGAAGTAGGAGAAGCACTGGAGTTAGAAAAGATGCGAACATGGCAGGAATGGGAGAGCCTGACGACACGGTGAAGGAGTGGATTAAGAGGCTTAAAACAGAGCACAATGAGAGGAAGTGTGAGAGGGAGTACAAGGAAGAGCGCTTATGAAGTGGATTTCTCTGTGGGTGGCTGCTGGGTTTTACTGTACACAACGGTTGTAGTAAAAGCCAGCTCACTAGCAGCTGTTCAGAGTGTGTGCAGATCTCATGGAAGCAGGCTTCTCATGGCATTGTATTGGGAGGTGCATCGATAGTATTATGGGATCCTGTAATACTATCGATGAATGTGGAATGATAGTATGGCAGGATCTCATAATACTATCGATGGATTGCATCAGTGATATTACGGTGAAAAAAGTATATGGTTTTTGATAGTATTATTATGCATATTCATATATTAAAAGTGTAATAAACCAATCTGGGTGTGCACCATAGAAACACAGAATTTGACAGCAGATAAGGACCACTTGGCCCACCCAGTCTGCCCATTTCTTCCTATCTATAGTATTGCTGCAGACTGTGTCTGATCTATACCTGTAGCTCTTTCTCCCATCCCCCTTCCTTTCTACTATGATTCCCTTGTGCATATCCCATGCATTCTTGAAACCCACCACTGTATTTTCCCCCAGCAACTCCACCGGAAGGCTGTTTCAGGAATCCACCACTCTTTCTATGAAGAAATACTTCCTCACATCTCTCCTGAGTCTACCCCTCTCTGGCTTCATGCATGTCTCCTTGTTCTTGAGTACCTTTTTCCTCTGACAAATACTTCTCTCTTGTAACTTATTTAACCCCTGAGGTATTTAAAAGTATCTTTTATATCCCCCTCTCCATCCTCTGTTCTAGGATAAACACATTGTTGTCCTTCAGTCTCTCCTTGTAGGGCTTTTGATGCAGACCCGGCATCATTTTAGTTGCCCTCCTCTGGACCACCTGTCTATGTCCTTCCAGGGACATGGTATCCAATACTGGACACAGTACTGTAGGTGAGGTCTTACCAGTGATCTTCACAGAGGCAACAGCACCTTAATCTTTCTGCAGGTGATACCTCTGTCTATGCACTCCAGCATCCCACTAGCCCTCCATACTGCCTTGTCGCACTGCCTGGCCACCTTTAAGTCATGTGATATGATTACCCCAGGTCTCTTTCCTGCTTCATGGTCATCAATACCATACCACCCATTTTGTACTCCACCCCAGGTTTCTATGACCTAAGTACATTATTGTGCACTTTTTCACATTGAATCATAGCTGCCACACCCTTGACCACGCCTCTAGTTTTCTCAGGCCTCTGCTCATCCTTTCCACACACCCCCCCCCCGGAGTGTCCACCGTATTGCAGATTTTGGTGTCATCCGCAAAGAGGTAGACCTTCTCTTCCAACTCCTTTTTATTGTCACTTATAAAGACATTAAAGAGGACTGGTCCCAGCAGTGATCCCTGAGGCACCCCACTGGTCATCCTCCTTCCCTTCCTTGGAGTGAACTTTGTTTTTCACCACCCTCTGTCACCTATTCCCTGGCCAATTTCTTATCCAGTTTATCACCTTAGGACCCACTCCTAATCGACCCAGCTTGCTTACTAATCCCCTATGTGGAACAGTGTAGAACACCTTACTGAAATCTAGGTAGGACACATGCACTGCTCCACCTTGATCTAGTTCCTTGGCCACCCAGTAAAAGAAATCTATCAGATTCGTTTGTTATGACCTCCCCCCCCCCCGTGAATCCATGCTGCCTCGGGTCTTGTAACCCACTGGAATCAAGATATTCCACAGTCCTTTCCTTCAGCAGTGATTCCATTAACTCTCCACCTCCAATGTCAGGCTGACTGGCTTATAATTGCCAGCCTCCTGCCTGCTTCCATTTTCGTGTAGTGGGACTATATCCACCCTCCTCCAGTCCTCCGGAACCACACCTGTTTCCAATGAGCTGGTAAACAGAACTGACAGAGGTGCAGTCAGTGTATTCCTGCGCTCCCTCAATACCCTTGGATGCACCCCATTTGGCCCCACTGCTTTGTCAACCTTCAGATTAGCTAGTCCCTTCAGGACTCTCTCCTCCAAAAAAGGACTAGTGTGCACCTCCCTCCCTCCAAAGTTTTTGCTACTTTTTTGTGCTCCTCCTCCTTCCTCTGTGAACATGAAACAAAAGTATTTTGTTCATGATGTCTACGTTTTCCTGGTCCCCTTCTGCACAGTCCCCCCTTCCCTTTTTAACCTTACAATCCCACTCCTAGTCTTCCTGTTTTCATTTACATATCTACAAAATGTCTTGTCCCCTTTCATTACCTCATGGGCTATTCTCTTTTCAGTTTGTGCCTTTGCACTCCTTACTGCTTTCCCTCCTTCCCTCTGTTTCCTCTGATACCCCATCATCCTCCCTCCCTCCCTCCCTCTGTGTCTCCTTATATCTTCTGAATGCTACACCTGGATATCATGGCAGTCACACTTGATGGAAGACAGAGACCTGGATATCGTGGCAGTCACAGAAACATGGTACACAGAGAGGCGTGATGTATAGCTGAGTGAAACGTAAGATGTTTTTGTAAGCCTACCTGTTGACATTTTGTCCATGAACCAGTAATTTTGCACTTATGCACTTTTTGCTAAATAAAGCACTTTATATATGACCTGGACCGGGTGCTGATTCTCTTCCTTGATGTACACAGAGAACCATGACTGGGGTGTTAACATACCAGGGTACACAGTCTATAGGAGGGAGAGGGAGGGTAGAAGTGGAGGAGGAGGAGTAGCTCTCTACATAAGGGAAAGAGTCAAAGCAATGGAACTAAAGGGTAAATAGGGAGGAGAGGAGGCACTGTGGGTCACCCTGAAGACAGGAAATGGCACCACAGTCCGTATGGGGGTTGTATACAGACCCCCATTTTGGGGAAGGAAATGGACAAGGAAATGATAGAAGGCATCCTTAGAATGGCAGGAAAGGGGGAGATATTGTTGATGGAGGACTTGAATATGGCAGATATTAACTGGAGCACCTTTGCTGCAGCCACATCCAAGAGCAGGGTAATTCTCAATGCCCTACAGGGGGCATGCCTCAGACAGCTAATGTTGGAACCCACTCGGGAGGGAGCAATCTTAGACCTGGTGCTCTCAAACAGGGATGGAGAGAAGATCTCGGATTTAGAAGTGGATAGCCACCTGGGAACAATCAACTAGCAAACAGTGTGGTTCATGATAAACACAGCCATAGAGTCAAGTCACACAAAGGTGAGGGTATTGGACTTTAGGAGGGCTGACTTAGGCAGACTGGGGAGTGCCTCAGAAAAGCACTAACAAACAGGCAAGAAGGTGGGGTGAAGGAACAATGGGGAAAAATCAAAGCTGCCATCACAGAGGTAACAAGCCTTTGTGCAAAGTAAATAAACAAAACAAAGGAAAAAAACACTATGGTTCTCAAAAGTGGTGGCAGGAAAGGTTAGGGAGAAAAAGATAGCATTCAGGAAGTATAAGGAAACACAGAAGGAGCAGGACAGAGAACTATACCAGTTAAAGCAGAAGGAAGTAGGGGAGGCAGTTAGGATTGCAAAGGCCCAAACTGAGGAAAAGATAGCCAACTCAGTTAAGAAGGAGGATAAAACCTTTTATAGGTACATTAGGGAGTGAAGAAAGACCAGGGGAGGGATAGTGAGGCTTAATAAAGGGGACTGGGGTGGGCAGAGGGTGACAGTGACAAAGCAGAGATACTGAACGAGTACTTCTGCTTAGTATTCATAAAAGAAGAGGAGAAGGTATCTAAACCAAATAATAGAAGCACACTGGATAGGGCAGTCGATACCAGCCCATTCACAGAAGAAAGGGCCCTGAAAGAACCCCTAAAACTGAAGGTGGACAAAGTGATGGGGCCTGACAGGATTAACCCCAGAATCTAAAAGAACTAAGGGGAGAACTAGTGGCACCACTGACTACCCTTTATAACAAATCATGGGAGGAGGGTGTGGTACCTGAGGACTGGAGGAAGGCAGATGTGAGTCCCCCTTCACAAAAGTGTGAGCAAGGCAGAGGCAGGAAACTATAGACCTGTTAGTTTGACCTCAGTGGCAGGGAAAATGATGGAATGACTTCTGAAAGAAAGAATTGTTGAGTACCTAGAGGCCAGCAGGGCATAGGACCCAAGACAGCATGGATTCTCAGCAGGTAGGTCATGTCAGAGGAATCTATTAGATTTCTTTGACTGGGTGGCCAAAGTAGTAGACCAGAGAGGAGCTGTGGACGTGGCCTTCCTAGACTTTAGCAAGGCATTTGACACACTCCCACACAAAAGATTAATAAACAAGTTAGCCAGCCTGGGATTGGGTCCCAGGGTGGTAACCTGGGTAAAAAATTAGCTGAACAACAGGACGCAGAGGTTAATAATAAATGGAGTCCACTCCGAAGAAAGGGGGTTATTAGCGGGGTACCGGAGGGTTCAGTATTGGGACTGGTCCTCTTTAATGTCTTTATATGTGACATTGTGGAGGGACTGGAAGGAAAAGGATGCCTCTTTGCAGATGACACAAAGATCTGCAACAGGGTTGATACATGGGGGGGGGGAAGTGGAAAGGATGAGAAGGGACTCGGCAAGATTGGAGGAATGGTCAAAAGTATGGCAGCTTAGATTCAGTGCAAAGAAGTGCAAAGTAATGCACCTGGGAAACAAAAACCCAAGGAAAGAGTACACAATGTTGGGGGTATTAGCGACAACAAAAATGGAAAGGGACCTGGGGGTAGTCATATCAGATGACCTAAAGGTAGGCAAGCAGTGTGAGAAGGCAGTAAGGAGGGCGGGGGGATAATGGGATGCATAGGGAGAGGCATCACCAGTAGAAAACAGGAAGTTGTTATCCCTCTGTACAGATAATTGGTGAGACCACATATGGAGTACTGTGTGCTGTTCTGGAGACCCCATCTCCACAAGGACATAAACAGGATGGAGGCAGTCCAGAGGAGGGCAACTAAAATGGTGCAGGGTCTGCACCATAAACCATGTGAAGAGAAAGACTAAAGGAGCTTAATATGTATACCCTTGAAGAAAGGAGGGAGAGGGGGAACATGATAGAAACTTTCAAGTACCTCAAGGGAATCAACAAAGTCCAAGAGGGTAGCATCTTTCAGAAAAAGAGATGTGCAAGAACAAGGGACTACAATTTGAAGATAGTGGAGGGACGACTCAGGGGCAACATGAGGAAGTATTTTTTCACGTTGAAGGTGATGGATGCATGGAACGGCCTTCCTGAGGAGGTTGTAGGGTCGAAAACAGTGGGAGAATTTAAGAATGCATGGGACAGACATAAGGCAATTCTAGTGGGAGGTAGGAGGAAGTAAGCTGTTGGTAAAACTAGGATCTGCAGCTTATCCGATAGGTAGGGAAATGAGCAGACTGGGTGGGCCAAGCAGTCCTTATCTGCCATCAAGATCTATTTTTCTATGTTTCTTTTAGTCTTTATCTTTTCAGCCACCTCTTTGGAGAACCATAACAGTCTCTTTTTCCTCTTGCTCAGTGCTGTAATAACTTCACTTCCTGGGTGGCTGAACCACCCAGCTCATTTGATTATTACAATATTGCTGCACACCCAACCATGGATCATTCTTTACATATTCTCCTTAGGTCCCAAAATGTGAGTATAGTTGTCAAGGGAGTGCAAACTAAAGAGTTTATTCATTTATTTAGTTTTTATTTACTAGGTAAGTGCACTAAAATTAATTGCAAAAGAACCCCAGAGAAAAATGCACTGGGGTATGGGTTATCCCGGAGGATATTGGCCACACAGCCAAATTTTACAGAAAACTCAAATTGCACATATACCAATAATGCAAAGCATCATGGGAAGCATATGCAAATGCCCATGAATTAATTTGAACTGGCTCAACTTTAAGCAGAATTGCATGGTGCCGAAAGGCCTCACAATATAATCAGCAAAGGCTGAGAACAGCAGACACAGATGCATGTTTTGTCCTCATTTGGACTCATCAGTGTGCCATATCTGTACCTCAGCCCAGGGAGAGGGAGACAGCCACCCACCCTAAAGGGGAACTTATTTGGTTGGGTCAAGGACAGCCCAAAGCAGAGAGAGAAAAGAATTACAAAAGAGCCCCAAGAGCAAATGCACTGGGGTATGGGTTATCCTGGAGGATATTGGCTATACAGCCAAATTTTAAAGAAAACTCAAATTGCACATACCCCAATAATGCAAAGCATCATGGGAGGCTGGCTTCCTCTTCCTGGGCTGAGGTACAGATATGACACACTGATGAGTCCAAATGAGGATGAAACACGTGTCTGTGTCTGCTGTTTTCAGCCTTTGCTGATTGTAATGCATTTTTCTCTGAATGATGCTACATGCTCTCTGTCTCTGCCTTACTGTTACACAACCTCCTGTACAAATTGTATATATTTATTTTTTTTGAAGCTGTATACTGTACCTTATGTACAAATTGTATAAATATTTTTTGAAGCTGTATACTGTACCTTATGTAAAGTTGGTGGTGTATCCACCCCGGGTCGCCCCTGAAAAAGGGACCTTTGGTCTCAGTGGGCTTACCTGGTAAACAAAATCTAAATAAATAAAATAAATAAATAAATATTGTGAGGCCTTTCTGCAATATACAATTCTGCTTAAAGTTAAGCCAGTCCAAATTAATTTGTGAGCACTTGCATATGCTTCCCATGGTGCTTTACATTTATGGGGTAGGTGCAATTTGAGTTTTATCTTATTCTAAAATGGCAGAGCAACCCAAAGAACAAAACCCGGGAGATTTTTGATTCCCTCATTTCATGATGGTAGAAAAACAGTTTATGGATTTTAACCCATCTGGTGACTTATGATGACTTTTATAATATATAAACCTGTTTGATATGCAGACCTTAATCCTAATAAATGATTGATGATTCAGACAGCTGTGATCTCGTCAGGGTTCGCAGTTCCTCCAAGCTGTCATTCTGCTTTTCAAAAATAATTTGGTCTCAAAAGCATTCCATTTCATATTGCCAGTCCCAAGTGTAAATTCAGTGTCTTCTTTACAAATCCATGAGTTCACTGAGCCAACACAGAGCAGCATGCAAACAGTAGTGGAATAGTATTTATGCAGACTGAGACTAGCTAGTGTGTGCATTCAGAGGTGAGCTGCTGTCGCTCAGAATGAAACAAGATAGTTTAATGTTTTCTAGAGTGGCTAATGTACTGTGAATAGAAAACACATGAAAGAGTAGTGATATCAAATACAACCATTTGTGTGTCAAACCAGATTACTTGCCAAAACCATCAGGGCTACAAGGTATCTATTCTCATGCATGGCCTTTTTTTTGGGGGGGTAAACTTATAGCCCACATCATGTTATACTTCCTCGATGTCTCATAGTTTTGAGGGTAAGGCAGTGCACTGTCCTGTTTGTGCTAGAGTGATTAGTCACAATGAACAGTATCACAGGGTAAGATGGGACCTGTAGTGATACCAGTACTTGAGTAATTAATCACCATTAACAAAATGTTTGTCTTAAAAAGTCTGAATCTTGTTTCTAAGGATATGGACTGTGTGTTACTTGTGGGTCATAGAAAGGGCCGCATACTTAAAAGAAACCTTTTTTGTACTTTTAGATGCATCCTGTTTTCTTTTAGAGTCCTTCCTATAGTCTAATATGTTTGACTTTTTTGGGGTTACATTAATAATCTGTTTTTTTAAACTCAGTTTTATTCAGAGGTTTCACAATAGTACAAGGACATAAAAGCTGTGGAGGATGGACACATCAGTGGAAGCAAAGGCGAAACAGAGTTCTGTAGGTTCGCCTCACAATGCCTTCAGGCAAGAAAATACAGGTGGGGTGATCTATACACCACCCGACAATGGGAAGAGAGAGATAGGGAGCTCAGAGAGGAGCTGGCTAGGGAAGTGAAGAAGGGGGAGGTGGTGGTGGGTGATATAAAGCTGCTGTATATCAACTGGGACATTCCAGCAGCCAGGTGCACCAGAAGTCAGGCCCTGTTGGATACACTGCAGGACTGCCTGCTGGTGCAGCTGGTTAAGGAATCCACTACACAGGTAGCCATTCTCGATTTGGTGATCACTAACTCAGAGATGGTGGGTGGAGTGAAGGTAGGGGAGCCAGTTACTGGGGTCGAGCAACCATAACTCCATTGGGTTCAGGCTGGCCCTTGGGACCAGAATTCCCCTATCAAATACTGAGGTCCTAGATTTCAGAACAGCAGTCTTCAACCAGATGGAGGAGCTGGTCTGAGACAAATTGAGCAGGGCGTACATCATCAGAAGTATAGAGGAAAGATGGGAGGCAATCAAGGGGACCATTCCCGAGGCAACAAAGTCATGCGTGAGAATTGTTACAAAATGAAGCAGGTACAAGAGACCAATATTTTTCTCAGAAAGGGTCAGAGAAGCAGCGGGGATCAAGGAAAAGGCTTTCACCAGGTACAAGGAAAAGTAGGGTGAGAAGAAATGGGGAGAGTGCTAAATGAAAATTAGGGAAGCAAAGAGGACAGTTGTGGAGAGAAAGGCAGACACAGAGCTGTGTTTTGTGGAGGGTCCAAGTGGGGGGAAAAACAATTCTTCAGATATATTAAGGAAAAAGAAAGGATGGAGGAGGTATTGTTAGGCTACAAGGGGGGAGGGACTAGAGGAAGATGAACAAAAAGTAACCATCCTTAACGATTATTTCTGAACTGTCTTTGCAAGGGAAGAAAGTGGGCAAATGGCATTAAGGCAGCTGTCACGGGCATTCCAGAAATGAGACAGACAGCCAGTATTTATCAGAGAATAGGTCCAGAAGGGGCTTGAAGCCTTAAAAGTAGATAAAGCCTTGGGGCCAGATGGGATGCTCCCAAGAGTGCTCAGGGAATTGGCTGCAGAACTGTCTGAACCCCTAGTAATGCTGTTCACTAGCTCAATTCAGACAGGGATAGTTCCAAAAGACTGGAGAGTAGCAGATGTAATTCCACTACATAAGTTGGGGGGGGGAGGGTTAAGGATCAACCAGGGAATTACAGACCTGTCAGCCTTAACTCTGTGGTGGATCAACTGATGGAGTCACTGATCAAAGAGGACCTTATGGACTGCCTAGAGGAATGGTCTACGGGATAATAAACAGCATGAGTTTTTGGCTTGGAAGTCTTGTTAGATGCCGTGGAGTTACTCTGCTTCGATTTCAGCAAGGCTTTCGACTCAGTGCCACACAGAAGATTTTTTTTTTAATTTTATTTATTTATTGAAATGTTTCACCAGGAAGGGTACACTGAGCAATGTAATGCTCATCTCATGGTACGTCCTGGGGGAGAGGAGAGTGGGAAATTACAACATGTTTAAATGATACAAAAAAAATCAAAGCATAGTACAGTACAGAATAGAGACAGTAGCATATAATAAATGTCAGTCGATACATATAGGAATACAGTGCAATCGGGAGATACATGATAAATACAATACACAAGGGAAGGAAACATGAGTACAAGACACAGTTATAAGTGCTAGGAAGTTTAGTGTGAACTTAGGTGGAGAGGGGAAGAGGGGAAGGGGGTGGGAGGGGAGAGTAGGAGAATACAGAAGGGGGTTAAGAGCAAGAGCAGTTAGGGATCAGATAGTTGAGTAGAGCTGTATTGAGGGAGAACAATGATGAGCAGTGGTGGATTTATGGGGGAAGAACATTCCACAGTTTAGGAAGATGGTGTGAAAAAGCATTTTGACCAGAGGATGTGGATCTGGTGGGGATAGCGAAGGTGTGTAGGTTGTCAGAGCTCAGTGAGTAATGGTTGGGGGGGGTACTAAGTGAGGCAGAGAGGCAGGAGGGTAGAGAGCTGAGCCAGTATTTTGAGATGAATTTGGCCTCATGAAGCGTACATTGATTTCAAAGCGTGAGGAAGTTTAGGGACCGGTAAAGGTCACAGTGGTGGGTGAAGTAGGGGGCATCAAGGGCAAAGCGGCAGAAGGAATTATAAAGAGAATAGAGTTTGGCTAAGGAGGATTGCGGGGCAGCACCATAGACTATATCACAGTAGTCGGATATAGGCAAGATCATCTTCAGTACTAGCTCACGCCTAGCCGCAAGTGGTATACAGCTGCTATTTCTGTACAGGGAGCCGAGCTTAAGCTTGAGTTTTTTCTGGATTGCCTCAATGTGTGATGAGAAGTTTAGGTGTCTATCAAGCCAGACACCAAGACACCTGAATGAAGGAGAGTCCTCCAGTACCGTCCCATCCAAGGTGTGGAATATAGGTAGGGTGGTTAGCCTAGCTAGTCTCTGCCTAGTTCCAAAAGTCATAGAGATAGTTTTCTTGGTGTTTAAAAAGAGTTGATGTGAGTTAAACCAGTGTTAGACTCTGGAGAAGTCAGACTGAAGCCTGGTGGTGACATCTGTGACTGAGATACCAGAAGCATATAGAACCGTGTCATCAGCATATATGTGGATGCTGGAAGTAGTTCAGGTTAGGGAGAGATCATTTAAGAAGATGAAAAACAGAATGGGGCTGAGAACCGAACCCTGGGGGACACCAGTGGTTATGGGCAGAGGGGAAGAGGTGATGTCGGCAATTTTAACTGATTGAGAACTGCCAGACAGGTAGGCATTAAACCAGCTTGTGGCAGAAGGAGAAAGACCAGCAGCTGAGAGGGAGTTCAGGAGGAGAGGGTGCGAGACAGTTTCGAAGGCTTTCGCCAGATCAACAAAGATGGCAGAGGTAATATGCCCTTTGTCGAAGCCAGTGAGGACTGTCTCAGTTAGTCTTAGCAGAGAAGTGGTGGTAGAATGTGACTTCCAAAATCCAGATTGGCACAGGGTAAAGAACCCAGAGTCAGATAGGAAGGAGGAGAGCTGACTGAGGACTATGCGCTCATGTAGTTCAGCGAGATTGCTAAAGAAGCGGGAGGATCTAGGTGGGCTAGGGATGTATTTAGATGGATAGGAAACTGGTTGAAGGAGACAGCAGAGGGTGGTGGTAAATGGGGTCAAATTGGAAGAAAGGGAGGCCATGAGTGGGGTGCCACAGGGATCTGTCCTGGGTCCTGGCCTCTTCAATATGTTAATCAGCAATATCAGAGAAGACATCTGGTGCAAGCTGTGTACCTGCAATTGACATGAAGCTCTGTGGTAGGGTAGCTAGTGAACAAGAGATAAGTCAGATGCAGAGGGATCTACAAAGGCTAGAGAGGTGGTGTAAGGCGTGGCAGTTGAAATTCAATGGCAAGAAATGCAAGATTATGCAGCTGGGGGAAAAACCAGGACAGTGTACTGGAGGTGAAGGGTTAACTGAGCACTACAGCAGAGGAAAGGGACCTGGGAGTCATCATTAGTGACCCCCTCAAACAATGAAGTCAGTGTAACAAGACCTATGGTGAGACTAGTAAGACGCTGGGGTGTATCAGAAGGGGTACTCACAGCAGGAAAAATAAAGTACTACTGTCTCTATATAGGTCACTGATGGGGCCACACCTGGAATACTGTGCTCAGTTCTGGAGTTCTCACCCAAGGAAGAACAGGGAGAGTCTGGAGGTGGTGCAGTGCAGGATGACCAAGATGATTCAGGGCCAACAGGTCATATCATACAGAAGTCATCTGAAGGCACTGAAGACCTTCAAGTTCCAGAAGGGAATAAACAAGGTGAACTGTGGGAAACTATTTAGCAGGCATATAGAGTCAAGAACCTGAGATCATGAGAGGGAACTAGCGGGGGGAAGGTTTAAGAGGGATGTGAGGAAATTGTATTTTATGGTAAGAGTGGTGGAACTGTGGAACAGTTTGACAGAGGAGGTGGTGAGCGCTAAGATATAAATAGTTTCAAGCGTGGCTGGGACAAAGTGAAGAGTTTGGTGGTTGCTCAGGATGGCAGCAGTAGGGAGAAGAGAAGGGGGTGGACTGGGCAGGATAAAACCCTGCATGGACAATAGGCCCTGGGGCAGATAGGGAACTCTTGGTAGACTAGGTGGAGCTGTGGTCTTCTTTTGTCATCATTATCCATGTTTCTGTGTTTCTATGACATATACATTTTCCATGGCGAACAATTTCCCAGCAAATAAGTTCATATGCATTTAAAATGGCTTGCACTTTCATGTTACACAGTGGCATCATTCTTCTGTTTGGACTTCATCTGTTAACAGGTAGAACTTGTTAAAGCTAAGCCATATATCAATACTTCAGTGCCAAACATGCTTCTCAACCTTTTGTTATTGAAGTTAGGAACATGGGAACTCAAAATAAGGGACAACGAAGGACACTGACCCTCAAAATGAGGGACTCAACCTCAAACATGGAGGTACAAGCTTAGAACACAATGTTAACCACTGTGTTTACTTATACAAAGTTTATTTTTTTATTTAGCATCTTAAATATTATGAATTCTTGCTGTAAAGTTTAAATTTACAGTACATTCTCTGTGCAGGTAGCACCTTTTACATGAGGGATGGATGAGGGACACAGCAATTTTGAGGGGTAAAATTAGGGACGTCCCTTGTAATCAGGGACAGCTGAGAGGTATGGTGTCAAACATGACATAACAAATTGGTAACAGCATATAACAAGGGCATTATAGCCTAAACCAACTGTTTGTGCACAACGTTAGTGATTTCTAGTAAACCGATGATTGGTGAAGGTCGGTGGGGAGGGAGTGTGCCTATATCCAGTTACTAAAAAAGCCACCCTGACATTACTGTAGCATAAGACCCTTCTCTACCCCCTATCATTGTTATCTACCTCTAAGAGGTTTCATGTCCTTGGCAAGATTCCTACTTGGACCATATCTCTGTGTGCTTTTCTAACGCTGTTCTTAAAATTGCTGTAATTCACCCCATCCAACTGAGCTCCTCTACCCTCGTAACCCCAGGACTCAATGGTTGGAGCTGCTTTTTTGTAACTAGTTGGCTGTAATTCTCTTTAGAACTGCAGTGCAAAGAGTTTGCAGTAACCCTTGTTGTGCTTGGTCCCCACTCCTGTGTCTTTTGCCCAAAAACTAAGTTTTTGAATGTAAAGGGGAGGAGTGTGTCCCTCATGTCAGAAATTGTTCTGTGTACCCGGAACCAATAAGGCTGAAACACTGGGCAAACCCAGAAGATGTGGTAGTGTGACCCTATTTCACCACACTCTTTCCAGCAGAGATGAAGGCTTCATTCCCCAAAGTGTTGTGTTATGGTGGGGGTAGGAGAAAACCTGGTCAAGCACTTCCAGCAAAATTCTTGCCATCCAGACAAGGGAGTGACTTTCCACCCCATCTCCCACAGCTTTGACAACTCCTCTGCTGGGATGTCAGTCTTTGCGTCTTGCTCGCAGTTGGTGCGGGTCAGGGAGACCTCAAAGTGGTCTATGCCTGACAGAGCTTTATATGCCCTTGAGACTGTCCCCCCCCCACCTGCTAGCATTGTGGGCCAGTATAAGTCCTGCAGAGGTGATGATCTCTATCTACCTTAGGAATCAAACTCCTGGACCTCAGGTACTGCCTCACCTGAAAGTATCTAAGTAGGTCTTAGTAGGAGACCAAATCGCGCTTGTAAGTCCAAGAAAGAAACACAAACCCCATCCTAAATTAGGGATTTGTATCTGGTTATCGAGAACCTGTTCCATCAGTGAAACCCTGGGTCGGTGCAGGGTGGATGGAAATCAAGATCACTGATTATTTTGGAGAAGCCTTATTTCATTTTGGTAATATATCTTAACACTGAAGCAGCACTCAGGTGAAAAAAGGAAAAAAAGTACATATAGAATTGAAGTTTTGGGTTCCTGTTAATTTTTTTGGTTTTGAAAAGCACGCTAAGGGTATGTTCAATGAAGGGATTAGACATATCAGACCAAATCCAGGGGGAAAGAGTGACATGGGGAAGGGCAAACAGTGGTACTGATGGTGGCTGCTTCGCTTCTTTCTAGCCAGCCTGTGTCGTCTCCCTGCTTAGTCCGGGTTACAACTGGTACCAGTTGAGTCACAATGTAGTATAGTCTGAAGTCAGGCATAGCCAGGCTTCCTTGTTCCCCTGGAAAGGTAAGAAGTTTTTTAACAGATCCTGTGTCTCCTCCCTGGCCAAGCAAATTACAGAAGTTTTTGTAGTCATCTCCACAACAAGCTTGAAGCAGAAACAAAAACCGCGGGAGGATGTTCATCTTAAGGGTAGCAATTCTACCCCCAAAACCGAGCGGGAGTTAAGTCTCACCTGGCTATGTCAGCCTTAACTTCTCCCATTAGTTTTTCATAGTTGAGAAAAAAAGAGGAAGTCTGGCTTGGGGAAATTTGTATTCCAAAGTACCTGACAAAGTTCTTGTTAGCCCACTTGAAGAATGTATCCCTGAAACCGGGCGGGTATCTACCTCCACGTCTTATTGCCTCCTACTTGTCAAAGTTTATTTTAGAACCAGAGATATCTTTGTACTCCTCAAATTCCTCCAGGAAAGCTGAAACCGAAGTTTCAGGTGAGGTAAGAAAGAACAGGAGATCATCTGCATATAGTGGGTGGGATATTCAGAAATGCGCCTGGCAGGGGCGCAATCCGGGTGCAGCGCAATTGGGATGCGCAAGGGCGTGGACTGGGCGATATTCGACAGTACTGCATCATGGCTCAGCACCATTGAATATGGCAACGTGGCCTCCTGCATTGCGCATAGCTCAGTGGCACTGCACCAGCACAAGTGGCAAGAGAGGAGCAGGAGGATGTGCCAGCGCACGTTCAGTTGCGTTAGGTGCAGGAACTGCGATATTCAGCAGTGGATATGCAAATGGGGCCATAATTCATGCAAGGCACAACTGGGGCAATTAGCATGTCATTATGGCTCCATTTGCATGCAGGTGTGCTGCCCCCTGTGACTTGCGCCTGGCACTCTGCCAGACTGCAGCTGTCGGGGACCAACGCCCCTTGCACATCACGGCAAAGTGCCCCAATGCCCGATCACAGGCATAGGTATATAAAAAAACATGTCCAATATCCCTGCTGGTCCAGTGGACCACTTCCAGCCTGATCGCGGGCATAAGTATAATTAAAAACATGTCCAATATCCCTGGTGGTCCAGAGGACTGCTTCCAGCCCGATCGTCGGCATAAGTATTATAAAAAACAATTTAAATTATCCCTGGTGGTCCAGCAGTACCCCCCTTCCCGAGACTGTGTAGTACACTGTGGACCAATGGGCGTACAGCCGTATTGTATGCAGTCAGTCGGCAGGCGGCCGGGCGGCTTGCAGGTGGAAAGCTGCTGCCGGCCGCTGACCGGGGGGGAAGCAGGGTGGTGGGGCTCAGTGGGTAGATGGGGAGGGGGTACTGCTGGACCACCAGGGATAATTTAAAATGTTTTTTATAATACTTATGCCACCAATCAGGCTGGAAGCAGTCCATTGGACCACCAGGGATATGTTTTTATTTATACTTATGCCCGCAATCTGGCTGGAAGCAGTCCACTGGACCACCAGGGATATCATTTCTATTACAATGCCCATGATTGGGTGTGGGGGGGGGTGCAACGCCAACAGACCCTGGTCCCGGAGCTTGGGTAGCCACCCACAGCTGGCGGCTGCCGTGTTGCGCCCAGCATTACGGAAGCTCACCTGTGGGTGGCCAGCCCTTGCTCCTATTTCTTTTTGGTTCAACTTTGAGCACCAGTGTGTGGAGCAAGTAGGGGTTGCACCAGCATATGCGCTGCACATCTCAGGCTGAATATCGGGATGTGCGGAATATTCATGGGCACGCCCCCCGCACATGCGCTGCATACATTACTGGTGCACCCCAGCGCATCGGGATCTGCGCGGTGCAACATCCCTTTTTGATTATCATGCCGGGGCGCATCAGTGGGTTGCACATGATGCAACACTGTTGCGCCATGCGCAACCCCTTTGAATATCCCACCCAGTGAGATTTTACGAACCCTTTCCTCTGCTTTTATTCCCCTATCCTCTAGTTCTGGCATACTACCACTGCAAGGGGTTCTATGCAGAGTGCAAACAGCAGAGGGAAGGGGGAAATGCTTGCCTAGTTTCCCTGGTTAAAAAGAAATGGTGGAACTGATTTCTGTTTACTGTGACAGTTTCTTGTGGGGAGTCATACATTGTTTGGGCATTGGTTTGGAATGTTTCCCCCACTCCCATCTCCTCAAGAGTTGGATGTAGGAATCCAGACTTTTTAGCATCTGTAAATACTGCCAGTGCAAGATATGGGGACTAATGCTGCCATGATATGATGTTACATTGGCGTCTGATATTATCGTGGATCAGCCTCCCATTGATAAAACCCATCTGGTCCTGGTGAACAAGGAATTCCGCACTGCCCTGGAGTCATCCCAGTAGAACAGAGGGAAACACTTTTTGGTCAGCATTCAATATCGTGGATCAGCAGCAGAGGGGAGGGGTCATTAACTGTGCCCCCCCCTTAAATTGAATTAAAGGCTAGGGCAAAACTCTTCAATTAGCAAAGGTCCAATAAAAGTTATCCGTAGGAATAGTCTCAGTAGGGCATGCTAGCTGAGGTAGTTGGACCTAACAAAGATACTGATATGTACTTAGTCATCAGCTTCAGGAAGGTTCTGTTGTCACTGGTTGTGCCTTTTGTCCAGTATGGGGTGGGGTTGCTTCATCAGCCAGAGGGTTGGATGTAGATGCCTGAGAATTCTGGTTTCAGCCCTTTTACAAGAGCATAGAGCAGTTTACTAGGGGTTTGGGCTGACCATAGATAATCTCTTTTTTGTTCCAGGCTTTTAGAATAATTTGTTTTTTGTTCTGTAATCCAGAAATTTTAGGATTATAGATAGGGGCCTTGGTTTGGTGTCTATCAGCCTTGGGCCCAGCGCTCTGTGCGCATGAACAGTTTTCAGGAGTTTTGAGTTGGGCCAGTTTAGTAGTTCTTTGAGGAAGGATTCAAGAAAAGGTTATATGGCTCTTGTTTCTGTACCCTCAGGAAAGTTGTGACTCCTGATGTTATCCTGTTGGGAGCAGAGCTCTAGGTCGTCTACTTTTTCTGTGAGCTTACACTCCCGGCAGTATAGAAAATGTAAGGCCATGTTGTGGCCATTGATTACTTCCATGGCCTCAGTGAAGCCTGACTGGAGGTCAGTCATCTGTTGGGAGACCTCTGTGAGGCCCTGGGAAGCCTCCCTGACCAATTTTTCCAATTTTTCCATTGTGGTGCTCACCTTACTAAGTTCAAAAAAACAGGCAATGGGGGCTGATGGTGAACTGTTCATCACCCTCCTCATCATTTTGACCACTTATCTGCACTGATTTAACTGAAGCCAACCAGCTTTGGCTTTAGGCTCAGGTGTCTCAAGTCAGTGGAGCGGCTATGTTTTTCACAAAGTCCATTTTGGTAATTGTTTTTTTGGTCTACGGTTTGGTAATCATCTTTTTTTTAGGTGCTAGCTGAATCTTAGATTTTGCCAAACAATAGCAGACTACTCTGGATTTTGTTGTCCAGGGGAGAGAGCCAATTTGACCCATGTCCTCATGGATGGGAGGCAGAACTGGAAGACCAATCTAACTTTTTTTATTGCCGTTGTAGCTACTTTGGGCTCATCTCACCTCAGCAGCTACTGCTCTTTCTTTTTCTACAGCTTCAACAGTCTCTGAAATCAGTTACTTTCCAGGCCCATTTTGATGACTAGCAAGGAATGGTGTAACCAATGTTATGCAGTACCTTGGAAATAAGGAAAGAAAGTGCAGTAACTGCTGAGGAGTAGGAAACAATGAAGATATAAGAGCACTTCAAAGTTAGAGTATGGATTTATTAGCAAATGGTTGACTCAGAATATATGACTGATATGGAAAAGAACATGGAAGGGCATTTAACAGAATAAAAACTATTTCCTGTCACTGTAAAGAAGGATCCCAAAGCCTGCCTATCAGTGCCACGGCAGTGCCACTGCTTGGGTTACTGGTGAACCTGGTTTAGGGAAGGGCCCGGAACACTGGAGGGGTAGCTGAGCGGAGAAGGATTAAGCATACCAGAGGACATTTGTTGTGTGACTGCCACCTGGGTGGGGGCAGGCAGAGGAGTTTGTGGTAGGATAAGATTCTGACTGACTGTAGTACATTATGTGTGTGCATTCATGGAGCCCCAGCAGTTGGTGTCTAATGGGAACAGGAGAAACAACAACAACTCAGGCTAAGGAATTGGACTGAGGTACTCTCAGGCTCCCCACCAATGCTGACCTGAAAAGAGTGCTGCTGTGTATAGCCTGAGGGGTATCCAGTCAGTATCATACATCCATAATAGCGCGAGTCAAAATAGCGCTTACATTTGCGCACAAATACAAACCTGCGCATATACACAACCACGCATGCACAGAACTGCGTAAGTAAAGTAAATAATTATTTTCAGTACATTGAACCGTAGCACACACAAATATAACATCAGCACTGAGACAATGCAGTACATGTACATAGTAAACAGTACAAGGTATTTAATGTATAGCTGATACCAATCAATCAAATGTCCATAAATACCAAGGTGTCACCAGCAACTAACTAGATTGCTGCTGGTTTTGGTGTTGCTGTAAGAATGGAGGTTCAGTTTGTAAAGAGTCAGAAGGGCAGTGATCTGGCAGCTCTTGATGGTTTTATGTACCACAGAGAGTGTGTTACTGAAAACAAATCATGTTGGAAATGCTTGGAGTATGACAAGGGACATTGTGGTGCTTGCATACATTTAGTGCAGGCGACATTGTGTAGACTCATTATTTCATGCTAGCGCTTATAAGCAAGCGCTGATATGACTTGTGCTAATACATCCACGCTATTTTAACACTGAACCTTTCCTGAGGGGTGGGAGCACCCTGAAGATCCAGTCATGAGTGGTAGGTGGGAACTAAAACAGGTGGATGGGGGTGATGGGGCTGAGAAGTGACCCCCAGCCAATGGGGTAGGGTCCCAAGAGAAAGACATAAATTACAGATAAAAATAAGAGTTGCCGTGTGCCAACAGCAGCTGCTTCTGTGTTATAAAGGCATTTACTGCATGTGAAATTATTTGAGGCAGTGTGGACATACAACAACATGCACACTGACACAGAAATGCACACACAGACACAGGCACACTAATGCACACAGTGATACACATGCAGACACATGAATAAGCACACAATAACATGCAGACGCAGACACACACACACACACACATGCAAAGCAAAACCCATACATAGTAATACACACAAACTTTCTAATGTGCACACACTGATATGCACAGCTACACTAGAGTGTACACAATGAGATGCACACAGACACAGAGTAAGCAATAAGAACTGACAAGGCATGGGGTATTGGTTGGATACATGCACACCCAGAGGCATGAGGAGGCCTGACCCTGCAAGCAGAGGGCCTTACAACCCCTAGAAGTGTGGGTATCCACCAATCTCCCATACCCGGAAGAGTCTTATTGTGGTTAGCAAATGGGTTGGGCAAATTTAAAAAACAAATTTCTAAAAGAAAAAAAGACACAAAAAACAATGAAGTATTGCTTAGAAAATATAAATTCCCTCCTCAGGTGGTTTCTACCTGTCAGTCATTTGTCTTTCTATACATGCAGTAAAAGGCTTATTTGTTTACCGTGGAACATAAGAATTCAATATTCTGCATTATGAAATGGGTAGAAAGAATGCTGGCTCCTGATTGGTCAAGAGCAGCTTTCAGCTGGGCCGTTATCTCAGCACAACGGCCTAGCTGAAAGTAATATGTTTAAAAAAGGCATCAAATTTACTGAAAATGACCCATTTACAGCATAATAAGGTTTGAGGCAGGGCTAACTGCCCTTCGTGTAGGGAAGCACTCGGCTGTGCCTCGTGCTTCAACTCCACCTGAGGTGGGCCATTATCCCACCATAACGCACCCCTTGTCATGCCTTATTGCTTAAGTATTCTTTCTAATGGAATGTACCTCAAGCATGGAATGTTAACATGGAATGCATAAATTCAAAATTCTGCAAAATTCCAGTGACGTACACTCACACAGATAGACACAGGCCACATATGGAGCCAGAGGCTCAATTTTATTTGGGGAAGGGTTAGCAGCAGAGCTTGCTCTGTCAAGCTGGTTAAACTATGAGGAGGACTTTTCATGATCAAAGAAACACCAGAAATAAAAATCTGATTAGTGCTCGACTTTTTTACATTTATGTGTATATAAAAAAGAAATAATGAGTAGAAAGAAGATTCAGTTATTCCCTTTTTTTCATTTAAGGGAGTTTTATTTTTCGGACCTAGTTGGAGGTTTTTATATGAGTAAAGGTGGCAGCCATGTTTGTGATGGTAATCAATAATGAATGATATGGCTCATGAATTATGTATGTGACTTGTCCAAATTCCAGATCACATGTTGGATTTTCTCTATGTATGGAGGTGGGTGGGGGTTGGGGTTGGCACATAAACCTATATCAGTGGAATGGCAACAGCCAATCGGAATACAGTATTTAAGGTGCCCATTTTCTAAACACTAATACACATGCATGCATTCGCGCGTATATACTGTATACACACACACACACACACACACACACACACACACACACACACACTCACACACAGAGTAACTAATGCATACAGTTAGTATTAACATGCATCCAGGCACATAGAAATAAATGAATAGAAATAATCTTTCCTTTCCTCCTCGTGATGTTGTTACTATTGTCACTTTTGTCAAAAATTGGATTTGACTAGGAGTGGATGGCAGACTGTTCTGATTACATACCCTGTGCCCAAAATTCACTATTTTCTGGTATCTGGTTAATCTATGGAACACATATGTTTGTTGCAGTCTCAAAGGTCATATGTTAGATAAAAACAAACAAACAAACAAACTTTTATCCACAATATAATTAAAGCAGTTGTTGCCAGCTCGGGGTAACCACTGTCATTACACCATCACACACTATGGAGGGATACAGGAGGTCTAGAAAGTGTGTGCTCTGAGGCTCAATGACTGGAAAATGCATTGAAACCTCACCTGTGGATGGTCCCTCCCAGCAAAGTGGCATTTTGTGACAGATCCTGGTGCTGCCCATAGGTTTTATGGGAACTGAACCTTTTTATTCCTTTCATGATTATAATAATAGCACAGCTGCATCCTGCGGACCAGCTAGAAAAGAGAGGAACCCCTCATAGTATGTATGTATGTAGGCAGTCCATGGCCCATGCTGTTGGGGGGGGAGGTTATTCATTGGTTCCACTCAGACTGTGGCACAAAGCACATAACACTGAACATTATATTACATTTGTCGAGACAGAATGAAGCAACACCAAGCTAGTCTGTCCCTAAATTGTCTCAGTGGTTATATCCTCTAATAGCCATCAAATCCAGGTAGGCATCCAGCCGTCTCTTAAACTCCAAAACTGATTCTGCCTTTATTACTTCACCTGGTGAACTGTTCCTCAGCCTGACAGTTCTGTTGCTAACAACAAAAGCGTTTCCTTAAATCTGGCCTAAAACCACATGTAGTCAGCTTCACTTCATGCCCTTTTGTTCTCCCATGCTCTACTGTCTCCCAGAACTCCTTCTTATCAAGTGTAATGTGCTCGTACTTAATGTCATAGACTGCTAACCTCTCTCAGTCTCTTGTATTACAGTGAAAATAACTGCAGATCCATTAAACTATGCTGACATGCCGCCGCTCCTCCCCTGCCTGTGATCTTCCTAGCTGCCCTTGTTTGGATCCTTCCAGGTTCATCCCTATCCCTTCTGATATATAGTGACCAAATCTATATGCAATATTCCAGATGTAGCCTCACATATACCCTATAAAGTGGTAGTATCATCACTTCCCTGTAAAATTCACCTGATAAAATGCCTCATATTATCTAAACTATCCTGCATTGCTAAGGAAATCCACACTCCTGCTACTTAAAACTGCATTAGCTATTCTAGCCCTTTGAGCATTGCTTAACACTCCTCAAATCTCTGGTTACTGTCATCCCAGGTCCTTCTAATTTTCATCTGCTTCTAGCATCTGACCTCCCAATGTGTAATGCTATTTGCCATTGTTATAACCAAAGCACATTATCTTCCATTTATGAACATTAAATTTCATCTGACATGCTTCTATCTACTGACACAATCTATCCAGATTCTCCAGTAGTTGGTTAACATCATCAGTTGTTTCTATTGTATGACCCATCTTTGTATTGCATGCAAACTTTGATGTCCAACTCTCTAATCCTCTGTCTAAGCCACCAATATACAGATTAAATGAAGTCAGCCCCAGCACCAACACCTACAGTATGGCACTCCACGTCCCACACTATCCTGACTAGATGCTACCCACTTCACCATATGCCCTCTGATCTCTCCTTGCTAACTACTCTTCCACTCTTCTCCTCATGTACGACTCAACTCCCATACTTTCTTTTTTTTTGCCATATGTATTTTATTCTCTCTGTCTTTCAGCCCTTTTCAGCTCCTAGCCCATCCAGCCCATCACCCACTATCCTGGGACTTACTGGCGCGGATGTTTCTCCACAGATTGCCCCTGTCTGTGGCAGGGATACGGGGGAGGGCCATCCTCCCACCAGTATCCTCATCCAAATTTGTAGCCTGCCCAGCTGGTGGTGTGTGTGTTTCATCCTGCAGTCAGTCCTGTGTAGTTTTCCCACTAGGGTTGTTAGGGTGTAGTGACACACTGCATGCGTGCTTCCATACGCACATGTGTATCAGTGTCGGGGGAAATCCTTGCCTTCGAAGAGTCCTGTGTGCTACCACCTGATCTCCATCAGGTTTCAGCCAATGAGAAGGATGTCTGAACCCCCCCATCAAGGGAGGAGAGCAGTCCACATGATGCTCAATCCTCCCTCCCCTGGCCAACCCTCAATGACCAGAGTCCGCTGCCAAGACTTGGTCACCGGCATAGCAGATGGTAGCCCTACCATGGAGCCACTGGGTCTGCCTGCATCCATACTTCCTTATTTCTTTAGCTGATTTATGTGCAACACTTTATCAAAAGCCTTGCTGAAGTGCAAGTACACTGCCATCACTGGCCTCCCTCATCAAGTTCTCTAAACAACTTCTCATGAAAAGGACAGTTGACTAGTCTGGGAGGACCTATGCTTGCCGTCCTTAATAAACCCCTTCTCTTCCGCAAATTATAAAATATCTCTGTATTGTTTTTCCTGAATTTTACTTACCACTGATGTCAGGATTGCAGGCCTGCAGTTCGCTGGTTCATCCCTTCTGAGGCTCTGGAACCACATTTCCCTTTTCCAATCCTTTTGTGCCTCTGCATATTTGATTGCAGAATTAAGTATCATAGTCAGTGGCAGTGCTAATTCTTTAGATAATTCTTTAAGTATCCTTGGGTTATCCCATCTGGTCCCTATGATTTCCTTGTATTAAGCCCCTTAACATAACATGTAACCTTTGGCTGTTCTATTTTTGTGTTCTCTTGTTCAATCATAGGATTCCCAGCTACCAATTTTCCCCTTCTCTTATCCATTCCTTCTTTCTTAATTACTAAGAGAGAGAATGGCTCTCTTTTTACATTGTCCAACCAGGACTTCTCCTACGAAGTAGAAGAGCTTGTATGTGCTCTAACTTCCCCTAGCCCGCTGCTGGTCCTTCACCTGCACCGGCATACAGGAACTCTCCTAGAGCCTGCCCACAGGGCTACACCACCTTCTGCATACTCCCCCCTACTCCCATTGACTCTCTCGGTCAGGGTATTATTGTATGCAGCATTAGGAAAACTGGGAACTAGCCTCAGAACTCCCTATACTGCTGCAGACAAATCACGTAACCAAAAGAAGACTCAGCCACCTACACTTCTCCTAGGACTCTGCAGAAAACTCTTGTTCCTGCTTTTACTATGCTAGGGAAATGTTGAGCTTAATCCAGGCCCTCTGGCACCCATGAAATCCCCAGCAGAGCTACAAAGCCTCAAGGGGCTTACATTCTTGCATGTTCATGTATGTAGCCTATTAAAAAAAATCACTTCTGTTCAGGCCTGGGTATGTCATACTGCTGTAGATGTTCTGATGATTACGGAGTCCTGGCTCCAACCGGCGACCAGTAACAACAAAGTTAACATCCCCTCCTACTCTTTGTTCAGAGCCGACAGGCAAACCAGAGGTGGTGGGGTAGCTATTTACATCAAGGATAAATTCCCAGCCTCCATAATTGACTCAACCTCTGTCCCAAAAGAACTCGAAAGCTTGTGATTAAAGATTGAAATTGCCACCGGTGTCTCATTATGTATAATAGGATGCTACAGACCCCCAACAGCTGGACTACAGTTGTTAAAACATCTTGGAAACATCCTGGGTTCGTCATCTTCAGAGTGTATCATACTGGGGGACTTCAATTTAGACTGGCTCTCCAGTGCATCTACCCCACTTAAAATGTTCTGTGATTCCCTTGGGTTGTCACAGCTAATAAACGAATCTACTCATCCTAACAAGCTCAACCCTAATAACAGTAATCTCTTAGATATCATTTTAGTTAACAAACCCCATTTATTCTCCCATGCTAGCGTCTTTTTCTCTGATATTAGGGACCATTGCTTCATTGTGTATGTAAGATCCACTTTTAAATCCACAACTGCACCAAAATTCTCCTTTAAAAGGTACATATGCAACTTTGATCTCCATGGGTATATATCAGACCTAAGAGACTCCATGCAATGGCAGGACTTCTATCTAGCCAAGTCCCTGACTACGGCTTATGATATTTTCTTAGAAATTGTGCTAGGGGCTCTCAACAAGTATGCTCCCATAGTAAAAGTTTGTGCCAGAAACAAATCCTGTCGGTGGTTTACAGAAGACCTGAAAGATGCTTTGCGAAGTAGGGATGTACTCTGGAGAACTGCTAGGAAAACTAATTTAATAAATGACTGGAATTCTTTCTGGAGGGTGAGGAACCTCTGCACCAAAATGGTCAGGGAAGCCAAAGCTAATTTCTACAGACCTCAGCTGGAGAGCTCCTCAAGAAATGCCTCCAAATTCAGGAGGACTATCAAAGACATTGAAGGTCACACCACTGTAAATTCCCTACCTACTAAATTATTGATCGACAATACAGTCACCTCAGACAGACCGTCTATCCTCGGTGCTCTCAATAATCATTTTGCCACTGCAGGGCTAGCCTTTGACTCCTCTCCCGTGAATATCCTCTGCCAACAACTTAGATTGGATACACAAGAAAAACTCATCCCCAGTCCATCCTTCTCTCTGCAGCCTACCTCCCTGAAAGAAGTCGAAGATCTTCTCCTTCAGCTGGACACTAAGAAAAGTGCTGGGGCTGACCTCATTGACCTGTACTTCTTAAAGGTCGGCTACCATGTCCTCGCAGTCCCAATTACTCATCTCTTCAACTTATCCTTGTCCCAGGGTGACCTACCGCCCATTTGGAAAAATGCTCTTTTGGTGCCTTTGTTTAAGTCAGGAGATCCTAGTGACCTCAATAGCTACAGGCTAATCTCCCTACTTCCAATCCTGTCAAAGATGCTGGAGAAAATAGTGAACTCCCAGCTTCGGAAGTACCTGGAATCAGAAAAATTGCTCAACCTGTTACAGTCTGGTTTTAGAGCACAGCACAGTACAATCGCTGCTCTAGCCAAGGTGACAAATGACTGGCAGCTTGAATTAGACAAAAAAACTGCACAGTTTTCTTGGACCTAAGCAAGGCGTTCGATACCATTGATCACAGACTGCTTCTGTCGTCCCTCCAGAACATTGGTTTGGATTTCCTATCCCTTAAATGGTTTTCTAACTACCTCTCAGGACGATTTCAACAAGTAAAGGCAGAAGGGGAAGTTTCTCCACCAAAACCCCTATTGAGGGTATACCGCAAGGTTCCATTCTTGGTCTCTTGCTCTTCGCCATTTATATTAACAACGTAGATGCCCCCATCAAAGAAGCACAAATACACCTATTCGCAGATGATATGGTACTCTGTGCTAGTAGCCCCACACCTGAAGCGGCCTGTAAAGCCCTTCAAAATGAATTTAATCTGCTGCAACATCAGTGTATAAGCCAGAAACTGCTCTTAAATGCAAAAAACAAAAACAAAGCAATGTTCCTCTTGCCCCTTCAAAGAGCAATAAATCCTGCAATTGCTGGCATACTCCCACAGATCACTACCATTCTAAGTGAGCGGTTGGACTATGTACCAAAGTTCAAGTACCTGGGGGTCTGGGTAGACCATAGACTTACTTTCACAGATCATTTAGAAGAACTGGCAAAGAAACTTAGACAAAGACTTGGTCTGTTCTTTAGGATTAATAATCTCCTCACAAGAGATGCTAAACTGAAACTGGCTCAATCTACCTTTCTTTCCCTATTGGATTACGCAGACTTTCTATATAGTCAGGGACCTGCAGGTACCCTAGCCAAATTCGATACGCTTTATCACAGAGCCATAAGATTTATCACTGGTCTTCCATACTCAACCCACCACTGTGAATTGTACACGGCAGTGGGATGGTCATCCCTTGCTTACAAATGACAAAAAAATGCTGCGATTTGGACATACAAAGCTATCTCAAATAAACTGCCCCAGTATATCTCTGTCTGTTTACCCTTGTGACTCTGGGGAAGTATACCCTGAGAAGCACCTCATATATCTACCTTTATGTTTACAAAGCAAAATATCGCATTGACAGAGCAGCCATCAGCTTTGTGCTCCCTCAACTGTGGAACAAGCTTCAAAAAACTTTGAAATTAACTCACCCCATCAGCCTAGCAGCTTTTAAATCTCTATATCTACATCATAATAAGGAGTCCTGTGCTGGTCTACCCTAAATAGTGACTCCTATAAGTCCAATCACACTCTAATTACTACTGTTAAAAGACTGATCACATCTATAATTGACTCTTCCTTCTCCCCTTTTTCTACCCATATATCTGTCCCTTCCACATTCCTTTGACCCTGGTTCCAGCTCTAAATTCTCCATACCGTATCACTATATGATACTATATGAAAGTGATGGAGTCACTTCTGAAGGAAAGAATAGTTGAGTACCTAGAGGTCAGTGGAGCACAGGATCCAAGGCAGCATGGATTCACAGCGGGAAGGTCATGTCAGACGAATCTAATAGATTTCTTTGACTGGGTGACCAAAGTAGTAGACCAGGGAGGGGCTGTGGACATGGCCTACCTAGACTTTAGCAAGGCATTTGACACAGTCCCACAAAAGATTATTAGTCAAATTAACCAGCCTGGGAGGGTCCCAGGGTGGTAGCCTGGTAAAACATTGGCTGGACAACAGGACACAGAAGGTAATTGTAAATGGAGTCCACTCTGAAGAAAGGGCGGTTACTAGTGGGTACCGCAGGTTCAGTATTGGGTCCAGTCCTTTTAATGTCTTCATCAGTGGCATTGCAGAGGGACTGGAAGGAAAGTATGCCTTTGCAGATGACACAAAGATCTGCAACAGGGTTGATACACAAGGAGGCGGGAAAGGATGAAAAGGGACTTGGCAAGGTTGGAGGAATGGTCTGACATATGGCAGCTAGGATTCAATGCAAAGAAGTGCAAAATAATGCACCTGGGGAAACAAGAACCCAGGGGAAGAATACACAATGGGTGGGGAGGTAGTAACAACAACAAAACAGGAAAGGGACCTGGGGGTAATCATATCAGATGACCTTAAGGTTAGCAAGCAATGTGAGAAGGCAGTAGGGAGGGCCGGGGTATACTGGGATGTATAGGGAGAGGCATCAGCAGAAAACAGGAAGTTGTTATCCTCTGTACAGACAGTTGGTGAGACCCCATCTGGAATACTGTGTCCAGTTCTGAGACCCCATCTCCGCAAGGACATAGACAGGATAGAGGCAGTCCAGAGGAGGGCAACTAAAATGGTGCAGGGTCTGCAAGAGAAGCCGTATGAGGAGAGACTAAAGGAGTTTAATATGTATACCCTTGAGGAAAGAAGGAGAGGGGACATGATAGAAACTTTCAAGTACCTCAAGGAATCAACAAAGTCCAAGAGGGTAGCATCTTTCAGAAAAGAGACTTGCAAGAACAAGGGACACAATTTAAAGATAGAAGGAGGGTGTTCAGGGGCAATGTGAGGAAGTATTATTTCACAGAGAGGGTAGTGGATGCATGGAACAGCCTTCCTGAGGAAGTTGTGGAGTCTAAAACTGTGGGAGAATTCAAGAATGCATGGGACAGACATAAGGCAATTCTTGTGGGGGCAGGAAGATATAGGCTGTTGGTTAAATAGGATCTGCGGCCTATCCTGTAGGTAGGGAAATGGGCAGACTAGATGGGCCTAGCGGTCCTTATCTGCCGTCAAAGTCTATGTTTCTATGTTTCTATATATCATTTTATATTAGGTTTTATTTGTGTTCAGTGCACCTGATATGTATATTTCTTTACTTTTATGAAAAATTGTGTCCTACCCAAAACTATCTGTATCTACTGTTCCAAACATATATTACTGTCAATGCTACCTGCTGATACTTTGCATATACTGTATTATTGTATCTCACTTTATTTGTATTATTACTGTTTTCTTGTATGTTGCATCCCATGTATATTGTCCCTTGTTAACAAACCCAGGTCCACCTTGAAAATGAGCTTGCTCAACGGTGATCGCCTGGTTAAATAAAGACTTTGATTGATTAATTGATTGATTGACTAAGAACTGGCAAAGTACTGAGTCAGTTTCTGAGCTATTTGCATTGGGTCATATGTTATGCTTTTCCCCAGTTCTGCCTGATTTGCCTAACTCCCCTCCCGTTCTCATTTGTGACTCCTTACAGATCCAAAGAACTTCTTCCAAAGAACTTCTTCCTATTGTCCCCTTTGTCCATCGTTGTAGCCAGTTCTGTCCTTTATCATCTTCTTGCACCTATCTCAAAATTACCTTCTCTCTGTCCTCTTTCTTCACCTCATATGATACTCATTTCTTCTTTATTTCCTGTAGCACCTCCTTTGTCATTCACATTGGCCTGTTTTTTGCATCCTTTTTCTCTTACTACCTACTGAAATAAACTCCTTCTGGGCAGTTAATAATGTTTATCTAAATCTTTTCCATATTTTGTGTGTATTACGATTCCTCCTTCCCAGTACACTTCCCATTGGCTCGGGTGCAGTCCATCTCTATCTAAGAGCTCAAGATGTTTCCAGAAAGTGCTCCAGTTCCTCAAATGGTGATATTCTCTTCAGTCTTCTCCATGTCCTCAACCAGGTGTCCAGCTTCCTTAAGGCCTGCTGTCTAACTATTTCTGCACTGGGGACTGGCAGAATCTGACTGATGATCAGCTCCCATTACTCTGCTTGATCTTAGCTGCAGTGGCCACATAGTGTCTAATCAAGAAATCTGTGCTTGACTGACCACGTTGTTCATTCCCACATGAGCTACTAAAATTATTTGGTCTCCCACTCCATCCAGAATCCTGTCTATCTTCTCCTGAAAATCCATCACTCCAGCTGCTGGTAGACATGTCACCGTAGGGTTCTTCTGTCTGTGTGGCACAGCTTGTGCTCAGTTCCATTAATAACTGAGTCCCCAGTCATTATCACCCTGTGTGGCTTCTCCAGTGTTCTTCTCTGTATATGGTGACTCTGCTCCTCCATGCTGACAGTCTCCTGCTTGCTCTCCCCTTCTAACTCCTTCTGCTTCAGAATGCTGAACGTGTTGAATGTGCCAGTTGGCTCCACACAGACTTGTCTCCTTATGGGCCTCCTGTGCTCCCTTTCTGACACATTCACCATCATCTCTCATTCTTCTGCTGGTCCTTTCACTCCATCTGGCACAGTCCATCTGCTCCATCTGCTGCCTTCCCAAATGTTTGTCTCAGAAACTACTCTGCTTCCCTTGTCTTCCTCAGGCTCCGTGTGTGCCTTTCTAGCTTCCTGCTCTCCTTTTGCAGCTCCTCTGTTCTGTGCCACTTGCTGCAAATATAGTCTGCTGTAGTTTCTCCTTCTCTGAACTTAAACGGTATGCAAGATGTGCAGCACACTATCTCCTGGATGCTCCTGTGGTACATTGTTTTCCACTTACACTACCTCAAAGATGCACAAAAAGAGCAGAGGGAAGAAAATACACACACACACCAACAACACAACAGCAACAAGAACAACAACAGCAGTGTCAGTGGCTCAGCAGGTAGCACACTCACCTCTGAGGCTGGAAGATCAGAAGGCTGTGGGTTCTATCCCCACACCGGTCACTTGAGTTAAATCCCAATACTGACACTATAATGCAGCATGAAGGGGGTGCTACACTCCTGAGGTGCCGTCTTTCGGATGAGATGTTAAACCGAGGTCCCATCTGCCTGTTCTGGTGGTAGTTCAGGTGGATGTTAAAGATCCCATGGCACTTCTCAAAAAGAGTAGGGCCATTTTTTATTTATGTCATCAAAAGAACAAAGAACAAATCAATATTTCGTTATGCAGAGTCAAAAAAAGTAAAATAAAAAAAAACTAAACACAAAGGAATACTGAAGTCATACTTAAACCAAATACAGTATTAAAGGTATACCCCCTCCCCTTCTCTGCCAAAAAAAGAAAGAGGAATGTATATTAAATTTTCAACAACAAACAAAAATGAACCATGTTAAATTCACACGAATAAGCTGAAAAATCCAAAAAAAAGAAAGAATTTAAATAAATATTATTATCTTACTATGTCTAGCTGTCAAATGGCTAGTGCGTGGAACTCCAAAAAATAAAATCTTAAACTGAAACACCATCCCCCCTGTCCTCAAATAAAGAAGTAGTTTTTTTTTGTATTAAATAAAACATATGAAATATTCATAATACAGTAGTATATCAGACAGATACATAGTAAACAAAACAATAAAATAAATAAATATTCCATCACACCAAAAAAACCCTTAAGTAAAATCAAAATTCCCCCCACCGAAGGAGCGGAGGAATTTCCATTGACTCCAAAACCAAAATAAATATACTACAAAATTTTATTATATACTTACTATATACAAACCTGACTTCTATGAAACCCCCAAATTAAACAGAAATCATAAATAAACTAAATACCTCCCTCTCTACCGAAGTAGTGGAGGAATGCAAAGTCAATTAACCATTCCTTATAAATGGATAGAACTTAAAACCTCATAAACTGACATCTTCCTCCCACCATACAAAAGGGGTAGGGAAATGTGGGAAATACAATACCCAGATGCAATTAGAAATATCAGTACTAACAGTGGTATGTATACAATGATCCAAGCCCACAATATCAGCTAGAGCCAGTCAATACTTTTCTACCAAGACCGAAATACTTCGGGTGGCACTGACTTACTTTCTAAAAGTCTGTGATTTTGAACTGCAGTAGATATGTAAAGGAGCTGTTCTTCAGTATACCATATTTGTTGAAGCGTAAGCCTGCATCTCAAATGCCATATATAGAATTTAAAACAAACCAAAAAAAGCCAGAGTGTAACCCTGTCATGTTTAGTCCACACAAAAGGAAGAATTCCTAAATTTAAAATCTCTAGGGTTAAATCATAAAAGGGTGATGTAGGCCATTTGTTTCGTAAAAGATTCCAGAAGTTTTGAACAAAGGGGCAAAATAAAAATAAGTGATCCATTGTTTCCATAGTATCCAAACAAGTATCTCTAGGACAATAACGTTCCACACTTTTATGTTTTAGGTTACCTTTAACATTGAGTTTCCCATATAAGGAAAGCCACATAACATCCCACATATAGATAGGAATGTGGGGGGATGTTAACATTTCCCCAATCAGCAATTTGTCTGAAGTTGGTTTGGAATCAAAAAAGGCTGTATCTCGAAAAAAAAGTTGTTATAAGGTGAGCATATAATGCTTTCCGATCATGTTGGAAAAAATGTTCTGGCACCAAACTTTGGAGTTTTATTTTTCCAAAACACACCTGTAATATCTCAGGGATACTGTGCAGAGATCGTTGTTTATGAATGTAAGAGTGAGGAAGCCAAAAAGGAAGTATTCCAGCAAGACAGTCCCATACCCATGGAATCCAAATCTTCCCAGAATCGAACTACAGCGTCTTAGATTAGTATTAGCAAATATTGTAAAGAAAAATACAACGGGGTTAATCATTTTAAGCCCTCCTGATCTTTTATCCCAAAACAATAAGCACCTCTTAATGGGATTCAGTCTGCTACCCCAAATACAAGAAAAAAAACAACCATAAAATTTAGTTTCCAGCAGTGGGGGCAGGCTAGAAATTGCAGCAAGGTACAAAAAAATGGGAAGTAAAAAGGTCTTAACCATATACACACATTTTAATTTAGACAATCTCCACTTGTTCCAATGTAAAACCTCCTCTTGTGCTATGTCCAATTTGGAAGTCCATTTTAAGAGAGCCAGATCCCCTGAACCAAAAGTGAGTCCTAAAATTGTACAGGTCTCTGTTACTATAGGGATCCCAATTAAGGTAGATTCTGAAAATTGTACTGTGCCAACGGGAGGCATTTGCTTTTCATGTAATTCACTTGGGCCCCGTGGAGTTTGTGGATTCAAAGAGTGTATGCCCCACTAAGACTGCCGACAACAAATCTTCCACAATAAAACAAATATCGTCTGCATACGCAATATTTTTTATTTATTTTGTGGTGCTAGAAAAAGAAACCCCCTGGATAGCAGCATTGTTATTAATATGACAAAGTGATAATTGACTGTTTAATAAAATAGCAAATATGCAATAATATAATAAAATAGATAAAATCTTGGTTAACTGGAAGACAGCAACACGTCAGTATTCATGGGTATAGCTCTGTGTGGAGTGAGGTGACCGGTGGAGTGCCTCAGGGCTCTGTTCTAGGACCTGTTCTGTTTAATATTATTTCCACTATGTCAACATCTAACGGGGTATGGCTTAATAAATATGCAGATGATGAGAAATTGGGCTATATTGTAAATAATTCTGCTTCTGTATAAAATCTCCAAATGAATTTAAACAATATACAAATTGGACTACTCAAAATAACTTATCCCTAAATATATCTAAATGCAAACTTATGCATTTTGATAGAAATAACCCAATGTCTCATTATGAAATAAACAATGTACCACTGATTAAAGTCTCTTCAGAAAAAGACCCGGGTATTGTTATAAGTAATGATCTAAAATTTACAGATTACAATAATTTGACAGTTAAAAAATGTCATCACTTAATAAATTGTATTTTCAAAAATTTGAAGAGTAGAGTTCAGATGTGCTTATTCCATTATACAGTAGTTTGATTAGGTCAAAATTTGATTATTGTTCTTTCTTTTGTGCACCTACTTTGATAAAGGATAAGATCATTAGAGAAAGAGTACAACATAGATTTACAAAGAATATTAAGAATCTAAAACAGCTTCCCTATAAAGATAGACTAAAAAATCTAAATCTTTACTCATTGGAATATAGGTCAGTGAGAGGTGACTTATGTTTAATTTATCGAGCTACAAGAGACGAGACTCTATTTGAAACCCTACGCTTAGAGTGGGGAAACCCCTTTAATTATACACGATCACATAATGTTAAAATTAAGACATTTAATGTAAAAACAAATAAGAAGAAAACTTTTATAACACAGAGAATAATCCCTGTGTGGAACTCTCTGCCACAGGAAGTTGTAAATAGTCAAAATTTCAACATGTTTAAAAGTAATTTAGACAATTACATGGGTGATTATAAATATCATTACCACCCAAGCTAATGGGTGGCAAAGTTATAATGGGCTTGTCCCTCGACTTCGTATTCTACCTATGAACCTATAAAGGATCCAACGTAAAAGGATACAAATGGGGACCAAGAGGGCATCTCTGTCTAACTCCCCGAATGACCTCAAATTGCTTCCCGATCCACCCATTACAATAAGCTTGAGCCTTAACATTAGCGTAACAAGATTGTATCCAGGATATAAAAGTAGCTGGAATCCCACATCTGGCCAGGCAGTCCCAACAATAATCATGATCTACCTTATCAAAGACTTTGGCCTGGTCTAAGCTAAGGATAAACCCAGTTAATTCCCCTGACTCCCCTCGAGACAGAATTTCCCTCAATAAAATTAAACTATCCGTAATACTCCGTTCAGGAATAGTGCAAGTCTGAGAAGGATGTATAAGTGAAGATGCACAAAGCAAAAGCCTGTTATTTAACAACTTAGTAAATAATTTAAAGTCAGTGTTAAGTAATGTAATGGGGCACCAATTAGAAAGATCTATCCTGTCACCAGATTTATACATAAAGATAACTAACCCATCTCCCATGGAGTCAGGCAAGTTCCCAGAAGAAATCATGTCCTGAAATAACTCTAAAAATTCAGGAAACAAATATTGCAAGATTACATTATAAAGTTCATAAGGGATCCCTCATCCCATCCATCCCGGGGGCAGAACCATCCTTAACCAGTGCCAAAGTGGCCATTATTTCAGATTGTGTAAGTGGTGACACAAGTACCTGTTGATCTGATAATAAAGCTTATGGTAGAAAACAACCATCCAACCATGCCTTGTGAGCATCAGGAGGGGACTCCTGAGTGCTAAAAAGAGAATGCACATGATCCTCCACAACTGTTAAAATATCAAGTTTTGTAGTATGAAGAAGTCGCTTAGCATCCCGAACTAAAACATCAATTTCCAATATTGCTACTGAGCACAAAATTTATATGGAGTCATAAAATCCTGTGAGCCTTGGTTTCAGAACTTGCATTCCTGTGCCAGGGAATTAAGTCTGCTGTTTTGTAGGTCGTTCATTTTTTTGTTTAGTCTCTGCCAGATCTGCAAGAATCTGCACGTCACCTCAGGAAGCTTGAAACACCAAATTCTGGAAATGTGTCTTATAATCAGATATTGGTCTCTCTCTTGAATTTCCCATTCAATCTACAAATATGCTGGAAATACCTCTTGATATTGAGTTTAGTCTCCTCCCACCACTCCTGTGAGGTGTCATATAAAATTTTTACTGATTTGCGTGCTTCAAGTAAAGAAATCAGACCATCTTAACAGTCGGAAAGGACAAAAGTTCAAAATTCAACCTCCAATATCCAGGCCCCTGCTGCATTCCATCATAATTAGAGACTGACAGCTCTATTATAGCGTGATCAGATGGAGCAACAGGGAGGGTCTTAGCATGTTTAATCTCTAAAGAAGGAGATATAAACCAAAAATTAATTCTAGTAGCAAGACTGCCCCAAAAATAGGTCTTATCCGGCATTCCAAATTGGCCACAAGCATCTATCAACCCGGTTGGAGATATCAAAGCAGTTAAACAATTCATGTCGCAATAACATTTTTGGGTCTGGGGGCCCCTGTCTTTTAAATATAACCCACAGTTAAAATCACCCCTTAAAAAACATATCAAGCGGTAAATAGATATGGTTGTATAAGATGAAAAAGCTCTATTCTGGCTGTTTTTGTTTGTGGAGCATACACATTGATAAACCGACAGGGTAAATCATACAGAATAACATCCAACAGCAGGGCACGTCCCGGAACTATATCTACAGAGTGTGTAGATTTTGCAGAGGGAGAATTTATACAAATACCGACCCCACTACAAAGGTCATCTCCGATGGACCACTGGGCCACCCCACATTTCCACCCCAAAGAGGCTCTATCCATCTCCTGCCTGGTAAGCAACCTGGTATCCTGAAGAAAGACCACATCATAATAGGCAGATTCGAACAAAGCATAAATCAATAGCTGTTTCCTTTCAGACTGAATACTATTAGAATTCAAGGAGGCTGTTTTAATTTCAGACAGCTCATTCATAGCAATAGAGACCGGATAGGGCTGTAAAAAACTAAACTCAGGGAAATTAAATTATCAAAGGGGAGCTGAAAAGTATCAAGGTTTCTAACATACTAAAATGTCAGCAGAATAGGCCTAACAGTCTTTCGTGTCTGTTTGTTTGGTCAGCCCCCACCCTGGGAGCTGATCTTGCTGCCCCCCCTCTCCCTCTCTGGCTTCTCCCTTCTCAGTTCCGGATATTCTCGCTGCACTGGGTTTTGCTTCCAGAACCCTTCCGCTGTACTTGTGCCACCCCATCTTGAACCCCTCCACCATTTCTGCCTCCACCAGCCCCCCTGGGCAGTGCATTCCATGGCTCCACCACCCTCTCAGTGAAGTAGTACCTCCTCCTTTCTCCCCTGAATCTCCCCCCTCCAGCTTCCACCCATGCACTTTAGTTGTCCACCCTTCCTCCTTCGGAGCACCCTGACTGCTCCTTCCCTATTAACCCCCTTCATGTACCTGAAGACCTCTATCATGTCTCCCCGATCCCTTCTCTCTTTTCCAATGTGTACATATTTAGCTCTTCGAGCCTCTCCCCATAGGTCCTTTCCCCCAAGCCCCAAATCATTTTGGTTTCCCTCCTCTGGACCCTCTCCAGGAGTTCAATGTCCCTCTTTAAATGTGGCCTCCAAAACTGCACGCAGTACTCGAGGTGCGGCCTCACCAAGCAGTTATACAGTGGGAGTATCACTTCCCTCATTTTGGAGGTGATCCCCTAGCGATGCATCCAAGCATCCTGTTGGCCTTTGCCGCTGCCCTCCTACAAGTCTCCAAGTTGTTTATCTTGACATCCATCACCACCCCCAGGTCCCTCTCAGCCATCGAGACTTTTATCATTTCCCCCTCCAGGGTGTACTCTTGGCACAGGTTTCTGGCTCCCAGGTGCAGTACCTTGCATTTCCCTCATTGAACCTCAGCTTCTACTTTCTAGACCACCTTTCCAGAGCCTCCAGGTCCCCCTGTATGGCTACCCTCCCCTCCTCCCCATCCACCACCGCCCCCAGTTTTGAGTCATCTGCAAAGAGACTCATCTCACTCCTGATACCCTTCCTTATGTCAGAGACATAGGCGTTGAACAGGAGAGGCCCAAGGACCGATCCCTGAGGGACTCCACTAATGACCCTCCTTGGGGATGAGACAATCCCGCCAACCATGACCCTCTGGATCCGGTTCTGGAGCCAATTTCCTATCCATCTGATCATCTGGTTCCCCACCCCCATTTCTCCCAGATTATCCAACAAGCCCCCATGAGGAACAGAGTCAAATGCCTTGCTGAAGTCAAGAAAGAGGACATCCACTGGTCTACCCAGGTCCAAGGCACTCGTCACCCAATCATAGAACTCCACAAGATTTGTCTGACACGATTTCCCCAGGACGAATCCATGCTGTCTATCATCCAGGTACCCCAACTTTTCCAGGTCCCCCCAGTCTCTCCTTGACAATGCCCTCCATCACCTTGCCCACCACCAATGTCAGACTGACAGGCCTGTAGTTCCCTGCCACCTCCCTTGATCTGCCCTTGTGGATAGGCACTGTATGCACCACCTTCCAGTCCTGGGGCACCCACTCTGTCCTCAGAGAGATGCTGAAGAGCTCCGCCAGGGGTTTCGCCAGGACATCCGCCAGTTCCTTCAGCACTCTGGGATGTAATTTATCCAGCCCTGGTGCTTTCTCCATCTTAAGGGACCTGAGGGCTTCCCTCACTCTCTCTGCCATGATTTCCACCTTCGCTACCTCGTCCCCCTGCTTTGTCTTCACCCACCTGCCAGTGATGCCCCCCTCCACAGATCTGCCGATCGGTAAGGGTCCCCCTCTCCTCAGTTTTACCATCTCCTCCCGTGTATGATGCAGCCCCCCCATTTTCCTTGGTGAAAACTGAGACAAAGTACTCATTTAGTACCTCAGCCTGCTCCCCCGGGTCTTGTCCCCATCCCTCCCCATTTTAATCCTGCTAATCTGCCCCTTCACCCTTCGTCTTTCCCCAATGTATCTAAAGAACCCCTTGTTCCCTCTCCTAATTTCCCTGGCCAGGTTCTGCTCCTTCCTTGCCTTAGCCACCCTCACCACCCTAGAGGCCCTTCTGGCTATCAGCTTATACTCCCCTCGATCCCTTTCACTCCTTGAGCACTTGAATTGCCTATAGGCTGCCTTCTTTCCTCTCACCACCTCCTCAACCTCCCTGGTCCACCAGCAGGGTTTTCGGGCCCTATCACCTTTTCGTCTTACTCTTGCACAGGTGCTGGTAGCATCCTGCAGCCTCTCCTGATGATTTCCCACCTACTGTCAGCATCCATGTCTGGCCCAATCCCATCCAAGTGCTCCTTAAGGATCCTTCCCAATTCCTTTAAATCGGCCCCCCCCCCTGCAGTCAGTTACCTCCATCTTTGTGCAGCCCTCTACCCCTCCTAGGTTCAGGCAGAACCAGACTGTGGCATGGTTGCTCCCCGCCAATGGGTCCCTTACCTCCAGGCCCCCAATCTGGTCACTGTCTGCCAGGACCACATCCAGTATCCGCTCCTCCCTGGTCAGTTCCCTCATCTACTGAGTTAGGAACGTGTCCTGAAAGACATCCAAAAGCTCTGTTCCCTGACCACCGAGGATGTCATAGTCTCCCAGTCTGTTCCTGGTATGTTTAAGTCCCCCAACATCACCACCCTTCCCCTTTCCAATCTGCAGTGTCTCCCAACATCTGCCACCAGACTCTCCTTCAGCTCCTCCGCCAGCGCAGGGGGTCTATACACCACTCCTATTTTTACTCTCTTGCCCCCCCCTTGTTATCAAGGTGACTCAAATCGCCTCCACAGTTCCCTCTGCCTCCTCCACTCTTCCTATGTCAATGCAATTTTTGACTATTATTGCTACCCTCCTCCCTTTCCCTCCCCCCTGTCCTTCCTGAACATAATGTAACCCTCCAGCTTCAGGTCCCAGTCATGCCCTGCGGTGGCCCAGGTCCCAGTGACTGCTGCCATATCCACCTCTCCCTCAGTTAGCATCACCTGGAGCGCAGGCATTTTATTGCCCAAGCTCCTGGCATTTAGTAGGACTACCTTCCACCCTTTACCTATACTTCCATTTCCCCTGCTCATATTCCTGTGGGGATTCTGTCTTCCCTTGGTCTGCACTTTGGCAGTCAGCCTTTTCCTGCATTCCTCCAACTCCCCAGGGGGGTGGAGACAGAGTCCCTCCTTTATCGGACCCCCTCAACAGCCTTTTCTCCCATCCTTCCCCCCTTCACAAGTTTAAGGGTTCTTTGAACCCATTTACGGGAACCCATTCTGGATTTATTTTTTGGAAGGGTGGTTAAGTCCTCCGTGGAATGTTCTGTATCAGAGCCCCCATCAGCTTGGGAGGAGTGAACCGAGACTGAATCCGATTCAGTTCCTACATCGGGATCCTCACCCTGTAAGGTGAAAAAAATATTATGCATGGGAAGTTGGAAGACATCTGAAATGGAGGCTACTGATTTATTCCGTAAACTCCTTCCCCGATTGTTGACTATGGTAAAGGCTCCTTCCAGCGGGAGAGGGGGAGACATAGCTCCCGTGTCTTTGGTATCTCAGAAACAACTGGTTCATCCCCAGTAGGAGGTAAGCCAGGAAGCAGACTGAGGTTTAGAAGATGGAAGTGTAGCAGGTGAAACCTCCTGAAAGAGGAACAGTGGCCTTTCAGAAGGTAGTCCTGCCAAATTGGGGGAGGCATGCTGATTCGAAACTGTTTTCAAGGCCACATTCCAATAATAATCCTGAATAGTAAAATCTCTATCATTAGTATTGTGAGCTGCCCAAGGGCAGTCTACGAAGGAGTGATTCTCTTCACAGAGACTGCGTTTTGGTGGGTGATGGCAATCAGTCATGACATGCCCCAGTTCCCCACATTGTGCACACTTCAGCATGTCACAAATCCTGCTCAAATGTCTACTGGAACCACATTTGTAGCAATGGCATGGTTGTCCAGGATAAAAGATAAAGCCTTTATCCCGACCCAGATAGAAACAGCCGGAAAGATGTTGAAACCCTTCAGCATTCTGTGATAAAGTCACTTTGTACCTCCATCCCCATTCCAAAATCTTTCTGAATCAAAAATCAGTTCTGGGTTTTCCTGAATTTGATAATGTTTCTCTAGCCAGTAAGTAATATCCACAATATTCACCCCCTCATTTCTAAAAAGGACTGTAATCCCTTTAAAGGTTTGTTTTGTGAGGGGTATGGCCTGGAAATGGTCCCAGGCAGGATTTTTTTAAAGAGAGCATACTTCATCAAAAAACAGTTGAGGATGTCAGGGGAACGAAAACTAATGTCATAGGCAGACTCCCCTGGGGTATGAATCAAGGCACATACCTCAGAGGGAGAAAAACCAAGCATCTGCTTCAATAAAACTTTCCCCACATAGAAACGATCAGACATGTTGTCAACAGGTCCCAAAAACCGCAGCCGAACAGCACTGTGGCGTTTAACTAAGGAGACAGGCTTTTGAAAAAGACTGGCATAAGTAGGAGCAGTTAAAGTTGGGGGTACTGGATCAATATCAGGAGGCACATCAGGAAGAGTAACTGACTCCCTTCTTGTCTGAGGTAAACCATCATCCAAATGTGAAGCTTCAGGGAGCCCCTGCTGTGAGGAAGTCAGTGCAGGGGAAAAAGAAATAGAGTCAAAAATAGAATCAGAAACATTTGAAACAACCGGCATTGTGTCTGCTGTAGCAATTAATGGTGGAATGGGACCTGCAGCAGGGCTTAAAGTCGGTCGATGTTGTGCAACGCTAGGCAAGGATACATCTTGACCTCCCTTGACGTCGAGGAGGCTATCCTCAGTTCCCCCTGGTAACCCCGTAGTAACACCCGAAACCAGAAGTGGAATTTTGGGATCCACAACCCACTGACCTGTCTCTGTCTGAAGCCAGCTGGCTCATTCCAAAGCTCGCTCAGGGGACCATGGAAGATCCTGCTGTAAGCGAGTATCAGTCTCCGTCTCCATCTATGGTACATCCGGGGCTATGACTCCTTGTGTCTGGGGGGGTCGCAATGAATACTTTCGCTGCAAATTCTGAGGTTGGCGATGACAAACCATATACTGAATGCTTCCTTTTCTTTTCTTCTGCTATGTGTAATTTAGCAGCCTTGTAATCTGCTTCAGCCTTTAGCAAGAGATCCTGTTTCAAATGGACCACATTGTCGAAATTCTCATCTTCCACTACAGGCATAGTACCTGCACCAGGACATCTTGAAGATTCAGGTAAGAGTGTGGTGGGGGAATCAGAAAATCCCCTATTTTCAGGACCTCCTCCATCCATTTCCACCGCAGCTAGAAGCGGAGGATAAGGTACGAAAAGCTGGTCACCCAGAAGGTGCCTCCCAGCCGCACCATTCTCCCTGCTCAGGCTTGCAGACTCACTATCCATAGCACGTCTGCCTCCACTATCCCCCTCCATCTGACTGAGGAATTTTTAATTTTTTTTTTATTTAGTTGTTTAACCAGGTATAGCACACTAAGCTGAAAGCTTTTTTACAGAAGCGACCTGGGAGCACAAGGAGGTTAAGTGACTTGCTCAGAGTCACACAGTATGCAAGTGGAAGCTGTGGGATTCAAACCCAGATCTGGTCTGCTGGATGTCACCAGATTTGCAGCTCAGAGCCTTAGACCACTGCACTATACTGCCTCTTTCCCCGTAGATACAGTATCACCTGTCTACAGATTATGGGAATTTCCCTGTTGTCCTGGCCAAATGTCCCCCCAGTCATTAAAATACCACCAACAGCTTAATCTGGTTCAAAGTCAGTTGGCATTCATCTGTATCCCCCTCCCCCGGGTCATGCCTGAAAATAGGCAGAATTTGTCTAGTACACTTACCCGGTCAACAAAAACTAACTAAATAAAAAAATAAATAACATTACTTCCAGCAGTTGCCACCCGAGAGTTCTTTGCAAAACCACACCCAGTCAGTCTCTTCCTTAGTTACCTACCTAACCAGCCCCCATTAACACTCACCATCACAGTCTACAGACCTGCATGTCAGGCAAACTGACCTCCTAGCCTCCTTCCTTTGGTAAATTTCTTTGGGCGGACTCTGCCTCAAGCTTGTAGCCTTAGACAAGCATGCTGTCATTCACTAGTGGTCTCCTTATATGCTGTGGGACCTCCTATCTTACTTCTTGTTCCTGTCTGTGAGATGGAACATGCTTATTGCTATCTGAAGCCTCAAAATCAATACAACTACTAAAACACTTTTATTCAAACTGCCAGTCTAGTAGCAGATGCTGTGCAGTTAGCCTACCTCAAAACATATCTGTCTAAGTTGTAAATCCCACTGTATTTCTCTAGTTCCTGTTACTATTCACACGTCCTATCTGACTCGGGCTACAAATCCTAGATGTCTGTTTTTCATTGTTATTGCCTACCTCTGCTGGCATAACCATGGACCTCATAGGGATAGAAAGGAAATGCCTGTAGAATTCTGATGACAGCTGCTCTCATAACAATGTTTTGCTCATAGAGAAATGCTTGTATAATGTCATCCAGGAAGTAGGCACACTGGCACAGGGATAATTTCCACTCTAGTCCTAAGAGTTCTATGAGCTGAACTGGCTACCAGTCCCAGAGTGCACTGCACTCCTCAGTTAACACCAAAAACTCCTGCCCCAAGCCCGAATCATGCCCTGCTCAGAAAACAAATGCCTGTCTGCTTTTATAAATAGGAAAATGAAAATACACCTAAATAAGCTGAAAGAAATAAATTACTCACCGTAGTAATGTTGTTTCTTCCGAAGGGATCCCTCACTAAGTTTAACAACTGCAATAATTCACCTGGAATGACCAACCCCTGAGCTTTAGAATTTATGCAAATTATGGAATATGGAACTAAGTTCAATCTCTGCTTTGTGTGGTCATGCTCACCCTTGTACTCTAATATCAAATTTATTTCAAAGGCTAGGGTGAGCTGTGACCACTAAAACTAGCTAAATGGCTATCAAAAAAATTGTAGTTTACCAAAAAATTTAAATAGTTAGACAAAACAGAACAAACTTATTTATGAAAAATAAAGTAAATCAGACCACTTAGCAACAGTTGCAAAGGATCTGTAACAATTAAGGCACAAAGCACGTAGAAAAGAACTGATTCTTGCCCAAACTTTTTTCCAGTTTCTGGAAGGGGAGGCAGGGATTAGGGATTGTTAAACCTAGTGAGGGATCTCTTTGGAAGAAACAACATTACTATTGTGAGTAATTTTTTCTTCGAACTCCAGGAATCCATCACTTAAGTTTAACGAGTGCAGACTCCGCAGCAGTATATTGGGAGGCTGGGTACAGAAGCCGATTTAGGGAAAAGGTTCTACAAGACAGCAGTGCCAAAGCTGACATCTCTTCTGGACTGAATGTCCCTTCAGTAGTGCTTTGTAAAAGTGAGCACTGTTTTCTGTGTTGCTACAGGGAATACCGCTTGATACTGCCACAGAGGCAGAAGTTCAGTACAATCTCGATTATCCAGACTGCTTGGGAGACCTAGAATTAGTTCAGGTAATAGGGAGTCTATAAAACTGTGATTAAAATGTTCAGAGTGTATTCACTTGGAAGACATGCTATCAGTCCATTAGATAGGGTTGTACGTATAATGGGGGTTCATTAGATTGAGATTGCACTGAGGCCTCTGTGTGGCAATTTACCAGCTTTGTCACAACAGAACTGAATACAGGAGACTATCCAGTGAGAGATGGTTCTTTTGGCTGCTGGGTTACCTTTCCCCAGTTCACCATAACTGACAAAACAGCTGAATGTTACTGGACCTGACCTCCCTTGTGCAGTCCAAGTAGTAAGTGAGTGCCCTTTTCACATCCAGACTGTGGAACGTTTGCTCCCCCAAGCTGGATTTTCCTGTGAAGAGAACTGGAAGGGCAGTTGACTGATTCAGATGGAATTCAGATACAGTACCACTTTGGGAAGGAATTTCCTGTTTGTCCTTAGGACTATCTGTTTCCTATGGAAGATTATGTAGTTAGGATCTGTGTGGAGGGCTTATAGCTTGCTTACTTCTGGAGGATGTTGCTGCCACCAGGAAAACTGCTTTACAGGTGGCATGCTTCAGTGCAGCAGTTGCCATGGCCTTGAAAGGAGCCTCCATCAGCTTGGCAATATACATTTAAATCCCAGGGAGGAGAGGCTTCCTGGCTGGAGAGTACAGGTGATAAAGGCCCTTGAAAAACATTTTTGAAAATGGGTTGTGTGGCTACTGATCTGTTTCTACCAGCCGATGTATAAACTGACACTGCTGTCAAGTGTACCTTCTGTGTTGAAGTCTTAGGCCCAGACACTGAAGCTGAATTGGGTAGTCCAGGATTGCAGACAGAGCTGCCTGGATAAGCTTAGTCTGTCTAGGAGTACACCAGAAGGAAAATTGTTTCCATTTCGAAGCATACATTTTCCTTGTTGCTGGTTTCCTAAAAACTTTTAGCACCTCCGTTACTTTTTCAGAAAGATTTAGCCCAGAGAACTCTAGCTCTTTGAGAACCGTGCTCTGAAGCACATAATTCTCAGGTCTGGGAATGTTCTCCTGCCCAGGGACAATGTTAGCAGATTGTGCCTCAGGGACAGATTAATGGGGGACTTGTTGGAGAATGACATAAGCATGGCAATGACATAAGGAGTACCAGGTCTGTGTGGCCAAATCTGGAGCTATGAGAATCACTGTTGCTGAGTCTCCCTCAGTTTTATCAGCACTCTCAGCAGAAGTGGGAATGGGGGATGGCATATAGAAACTTTCCTGACCAGTTGAGAAATGGTGCATCCTCTGGGACTGAACCCACTACTAGAGGTCTGCAACAGAACAGTAGGAACTGGCTGTTTTCCCAGGAAGTGAACAGCTCTGTCTCTGGTGTACCCTACCATCTAAACACTGATGCCAGCACCTGCTGATTAAGGGTCCATTCGTGATTTTCCTGGTTGATCCTGATCAGAGAGTCTGCCAGCACATTATCTTTTTCTGGTAGATGTACTACAGATAGCCGGACCTCCAGAGAGCAGTGTAGGTTCCAGATATTCATGGCTTCTGAGGACAACTTTGAAGATCTTGTTCCTCCTTGTTTGTTTGTATAGTACATGGTTGTGGTGTTCTCTGTTCTGATCTGGACAGACTGACCTCTGATCTGGGAGAAAAAGGCCTGCATTGCCAGGTACATTGCCATAAGCTCCAGGAGATTTATGTGTTCCTGAGTCTCCTGTGTGTCACTTACAGTGAGGTCCTCCAGGTGGGCACCCTAACCTAGGAGGGGGGCATCTGCTGTGAAAATGGCTGAAGGGGATTTCTGAAGGAAGGAAACTACCTGTCTGAGGTTGTATTCTTCCTTCCACCACTCCAGTACATTAACAAGGTTTTTGTGGCAGGCACCGATTTGGACAGAGGATCCCACCACTGAGACCATTGGTCTCCTAAGTGATGTTGGATGTCTCTCATTTGGAACCTGGCTCCTGGTACCACTGCAGTGGACAAGGCCACATGCCCCAGTAACCACGTAATATCTCTTGCAAGTCTTGGCTGACCTGCTTTGAAGGATTCTGCAGTTGAAATCAGGTTGGCTACCCTTTCTTGAGGGAGAAATGCCTTCCCTTGCAGGGTACCCAGTTCTGCACCAATAAAGTTCAGGACTTGAACAGGTTCTGTCTGGGACTTCTGAAAGTTCATGAGGAACCCAGGTCCTCCGATGTGTTTTGCTGCAGCAATACAGAGGACTTGACTTCCTGCAGTGTTTTTCCTGAAATCAGCCTGTCGTTCAGATAAGGAAAAAACACTACCCCTTGCCTTCTTAAATGCACTGCCACCACAGCCAGGAACTTTGTGAATACTCTTGCTGAGGTAAGGACAAAGGTAAGGTCTGTGAAATCGTACTGGCAGTTCCTTAACATGAACCTGAGGTATTTTCTGTGACTTGGCCTCACTGGTATGTGAAAGTAGGTGTCTTTCAAATCCAGTGATCCCAGACAGTCTCCTAATTGCAGAGAGGGAATCACCTAGCCAAGTGTTACCATCTTGAACTTTTCTTTCTTTAAATGTTTGTTCAGATATCTCAGGTCTAAAATGGGTCACCACTCCACTTTTGTCTTGTGGATCAGGAAGTATCTTGCCCCATTGTGAGACATGTACTTTTGCCATTGTATTTGCTTGCAACAATTTATCTATCTCCTTCTCCAACAGAATTTACTTCTGTTGGAATGTGTGGCTTCAAAATCTTTGTACTCTGCAGTTGTGGGAATTTTCTGAACTGCAGTGCCAAACACTGACCCACTACTTCCAGGACTCTCTTGTCTGTGGTGATTTTTTTCCCCATTCCTGGAAGTAGTGTGCACATCTTCCACCCACTAGCAATGGATGGGCAACCTGGACACACTTGTCAGGGGGTTTGCTTTGCTGGGGTTATGGGCTAGTGTTGCAACAGTGTGCCTAGTGCCCCTGTAACCCATGCCTCTATAGTAACCCCTTTGTGGGGGTACTCAAGGACGCATAAGCATAAGGGTAGTATCCCCTACTCCTACCTCCCCTTCTATAAGGCCTGTAGGAAGTGGAGGCCTTTTCTTTCTCAGTATTGCTCTTGTAGGTAATTTTGAACTCATAGAAACACAGACATTGTTGGCAGATAAGGACCGCTAGGCCCATCCAGTCTGCCTGCAGGCCCTATACATTGTATGTGGCCACTGACCCTATGTGATCAGTGGATTTTCAACACTCCTTCCCATATCAAGCTTCCATTGTGCCTGTCCCAGGCATGCTTAAACCCCTCCACTGTGGTTGCCCCCACTACCTCCTGTGGCAGACTATTCCAAGCATTGACTGCCCTTTCTGTGTAGAAAAACTTCCTCGCATTATCTCTTAATCTGCCCCCTTCCAGTTTTATATTGTGGCCCCTTGTTCTAGTACTTTTTCTACATTGGGAAAGGTCCCTCACCTGCACCTTGTTTATGCCCTTGAGGTACTTGAAAGTTTCAGTCATGTCCCCCCGCTGTCTCCTCTCCTCCAGTGAGTACATATTGAGGTCCCTTAGTCTCTCCTTACTGGTCTTTGTTGCCCTTCATCTGCCTTCTTCATGCAAGCCTCTGTTTTGCCACCAAACAGTGAATTTCCCTGACAGGGAAGATCAATTGCTTTTGTTTGAGCGTCATGTGATAGGATTGTAGTTCTATGCCAGGCAAACTTTCTTAAGGACACTGCATGGGCCATAACCCTAAATGCAGTGTCATTTATATCCACTGCCACGTGGAACTGATATTTTAGATATAGATAGATAGATATTTTATTTATCAAAGCACCCATCTCCATAGACTCTGGGTGCTGTACAATAAAACACACAACAATACGTATACACAGCAGTATGGCATCTGTCTCTGTCTGCCATTTCCTGTGCCAGGTCTCTGGTGGCTTTATTGCTCAGTGCCAATATTTATTTATTTAGTTTTTATTAACCATGTACGATGCACTAGACAAGCATTTGCTGATTTTCAAGCATGACCTGGGAGAGTACAACCAGAAAACAATACAACATGTGACAATGACAACTTTAGAAAAATGTTACAACAAGGTAATACACAAGGTATAAACAGGCGTACACTCTACATAGCACATATACAAAATGAGAAGTGCAGGAGTATTATACACATAGGCAAATACTCAAATTCAAAGACTAGGAACAGGTGCATGCTGCCAACTGTTGTAAGTGGGACTGGTACAGGTTTCTGAAGGTGATAGTGACACGGTACCTGATGTTGGCAGGTATGGTATTCCATAGTTTAGGGGCAGTGACTGAGAAAGCTATCTCACCTAATTTGGTCCTGGTCCTTGGGATGACTAGTGGATCAAGGTCAGATGATCTAAGTGGATATAGAATTCCACAATGTCCTCTGGTACTGGGCTGTATAAGCTAAATAAGCTGCCTGTCTCAAAAGCAGGGAGGCTGAGGTGTAAGCCTTCTTACCATACTATCCAGTTTCCTGGAATCTCTATCAGGGGGCTGGGAAGAAAGAGGCATTTTTGCCTTATCACAGATGGCAGTCTGGATCACTCCCTCATGACCAGGGTGGGAGCAGAGGTACTCAACACCCCGTTTGTCCACCTGATATTTTTTCTCAGTTTTCTTGTCTATGCCAGCAGCTGTGGGTGCTGACATAATGTTGAAAGCGGCTTTCTTGTGGGATTTGTGAATGAGCAGCATTAATCTCCTTGCAAGTGCTAAGCCCATCATATCCATAAAATCTACATCCTCATCATCCTCCTCAGTCTCATGGAAGGATATGTTGAGGGTATTCACCATATGCCTCACAAAGGTATAGTATGAGGTATAGTCCTCTGAAGACCTAGCCAAATTCCCACTCAGGGCAACCATCTGGCTCAATGGGGTCTCCTTCCTCCTCTTCTTCATAGTAGATTTCAACCTCCTCTCCACAAGCATTAGAAATGGAACCAGTGCCTGGAGAGGGGGGCAGGCATTACTGTAAAGTTCCTTGTTTCTTGGAACACTTGGAGAAATTGCCATGCCTTTGTCATGTTTTCTAGTAAGGCCATTTGTTGTTGTCCACTGGCGGCTCCTTTCCTTCTTCAGGAGGAGGGACAGCGACATGTTTTTCTTTTGGTTTTTTCTTAGCAGGCCCCATCTCCAGTGTCCGTTCAGAGGCTCTTTAATTTTTTGCATATTCAGGGTTCCCCCTTTCAGACACCCTCAGTTCTGAACCATCATTAACAGCTTTCTTATTCTTTTCTGTCCCCTTTGGCTAGGACTGCTGCTTACTCAAAGGGGCTGCACCCTCACCTGAGCCTTGAGGTGACACTGAGGCAGACTGAGAAGCAATAAGGACTTTTAATTTTTTTAGCCCTTTTCTTTTTTGTTTGAGGGTAAAACGTTTTACAGAGATCACAACTGTCAAAATCATGGTCTGGACCCAAGCACTTTAAACACAGCTCGTGGCAGTCTGCATTTGCAAAGAGCTAAACATAAACTGTACAATTCTTAAAGCCTGTGTTCTGTTTTCTTTTTGTATCTGTCAGCCGTGCCAAACACTGAAGACCCCAGAAAAAAACCATTTCTGGTTCCCAGAAAAGAACAAAAACTGATAAGCCCCCAAAATGTAAAGGGCTTTTTAAAAGAATGAATGCGGTTCGGTTCCTTGTAGAGAATAACTGCAATAAAATTTACCTCAAGGAGGTTCAAATAATAAAAATCAGAAAATATTGTGTGGGTTCCCAAAAGATGTGGGACCAAGACTAATACAGTGTAAAACTGCTAAGTGGTTATGGAAAACAAACATTTATAAAGCTTTAAATATTAAATTTAGCAGTTACCTTAGGGAGGGAACCGTGGATCTACGATGCCGGTTTGACAACTGTTTTGTCGACCGACATCACAGTGATGGATTTATGTTGACTGCAAGTTGTGGTTGACATAAATCTGAGAGGAGACCCAGTTCCTTTTCTGAGTCGGAGTTGATTCAGGGAGAAGGTGCAGGACCCGGGGAAAGAGTGCCAGGGTCTTGGGCGGACTATTACAGCGAACTGTCGATGTTGACGACATTGAAATGCTTGCTGTAATAGTTTCGCTGTACAGAGGGCATACCAGGAACCGCACGGAAAATGGCCTTGTCCAGTTCCGGGGAACCAGAGAAAAACAGAAAATAGCACAATATAATACAAATAACACCTTAACTAATGCATAGTATTGAATATAAAAATGAAAACACTACAAATAAAGTAAATTTAAACTGTAAACCAGCCAGAAGTGAAGAGAAGACTGGGGCGACTGCTCTCTTAGGCGGAGAAATAAATCTGAAGTTAGAGTGCAGGGGTGAGCATGACCACACAGAGCAGAGTTTGAATTTAGTTCCAAATTCCGTAATTTGTGTAAATTCTAAAGCTCTGGGGTTGCCTATTCCAGGGGAATGATTGCACTTCTTAAATTTATATCAAGGATTCCCGGGGTTTGAAGTTCTGCAACTACACCAGCATTTTTGCGGATTTAAAGCAGGGCAAACATAGTTTTGTACACATTCTATTTCCAATTTAAATGGGGTTTGCCTGATCTTTGAAAAGTCATACAAAATCTAAACAAAGAGCCAGGGTACCAAGTTGAAGTATCTAACTGATAGGATTGCCTGCTCTGGGCTCCCAGATACTATTTTTGGGTGGGACCCCTGCACTACAATGCACTATGGCCCAAATCTGCCTGTGTGTCTCCTTCCCTCTTTTCCCTTCTCTCTCTCTCTCTCTCTCACTCTTTTTCTCTCTCGTTTTCTCTCTTCTCTTCTCATTTACACACATTGTCTTACTGTTTTTCCCCATGATGCACTACTCTCCCTGGGCCAGATGTCCGCCACAGATGCTTCAGAGCTAGCAGCATGACTACAGATGGTCTCTCAGCTCTGTGCTGTGCTTCATGGCTTGATCCCCAACTCCACTCCACGACATGATGGGGTCGTCTGAGCTTGTCAGACTCTGGTTAGGGGTACAAGGATCTACTGATGTATGGAAAGAGGAGGAACTTCCCCAGTAGAGATATACTGGATGCCACACATGTGTTAGATGTCTAGGGTGGGGTGGGGAAATTTCATCTGCATCATCACCTGGTCACCATGAGACTGGAATGAAGTTGGACTTGCTGCAAACACTTCCCTATGTGAGGTCAGCATCTGTTGGGCAGCCCTGCCTTTTCTTTGCCAGTTGACTGGAAAACCAAACACAAGATTTAACCCATATCTCCTGCAGAAAGTGCAAGGGTCCACAGTGAAGAAAGGGGGGTTACTAGTGGGGTACCGTAGGGTTCAGTACTGGGGCCGATCCTTTTTAATGTCTTTATAAGTGACATTGCAGAGGGACTGGAAGGAAAAGTATGTCTCTTTGCAGATGACACAAAGATCTGCAAAGATCTGCAACAGGGTTGATACGCAAGGTGGGGTGGAGAGGATGAAAACGGACTTGGCAAGGTTGGAGGAATGGTCAAATGTATGGCAGCTTAGATTCAGCGCAAAGAAGTGCAAAGTAATGCACCTGGGAAACAAAAACCCGGGGAAGAGTACACAATGGGGGGTGAGATACTGACGACAACAAAAATGGAAAGGGACCTGGGGGCAGTCATATCAGATGACCTAAAGTTGGGCCAGCATTGTGAGAAGGCAGTAAGGAGGACTGGGGGTTACTGGGATGCACAGGGAGAGGCATCACAAGTGGAAAACAGGAAGTTGTTGGCCCTCTGTACAGACAGTTGGTAAGACCACATCTGGAGTACTGTGTACAGTTCTGGAGATCCCATCTCTGCAAAGATATAGACAGGGTGGAGGCTGTCCAGAGGAGGGCAACCAAAATGGTGCAGGGTCTGCACCAGGAGACATATGAAGAAAAACCAAAGGAGCTTAAGATGTACAGTATAGCCTCAAGGAAAGGAGGGAGAGGGGGGAGACATGATAGAAATTTTCAAATACCTCAAGGGAATCAACAAAGGCCAAGAGGGCAGCATCTTTCAGAAAAAGAGATGTGCAAGAACAAGGGGGCACAATTTAAAGATGGGTGGTGGTGGCTCAGAGGTAATGTGAGGAAGTATTTCTTCACATAGAGAGTTGTAGATGCATGGAACAGCCTTTCTGAGGAGGTCGTAGAGTCAGAAACAGTGGGGGAATTCAAGAATGCATGGGACAGACATAAGGCAATTCTAGTGGGGGGTAGGAGGAAGTAGGCTGTTGGTTAACTAGGATCTGCAGCTTCTCCATTAGGTAAAAAAATGGGCAGACTAGGTGGGCCAAGCGGTCCTTATCTGCCATCAAATGTTATGTTTCTATGTATGTTAAGGGCTCTACCACTTGGCCATCAGGCCAGATCTCTCTCTCTCTCTCTCTCTCTCTCTCTTCCAGTTTTGAACTTTTGAAGTAGCAGGTCATGTATTGTGGAATTCACTCCTGAGGGCTTTGAGGGAGACCTCTTCAGTGGAGTCCTTTAAAAAATGGGGTCTTCAAACTTTATTTTCCCCAGGCTTTGGGGACTAATCTTGTTTTCTGGTAATAAGGGTGACCATCCAAGTTATGTGCAGTGCAATTTTATTTATTTATTTCACTTTTATTGTCCAGGTAAGCACACTAAACAAATATATGCCTATTTCTAGGTATGTCAGGGGAGGTTACAGAGATATACAAACAGTGCAAAAACTTAACAATAAGGAAGCAGCAACATATAGAAAAAGGCTGTTTTTCAAGTAGTTCAAGCCATACATTTGGCTATTTATGTAAGAGTTAGTTTTATTAAGGGGTTGGTTTTTGTATTTGCTACTGTCGTGTTTTTGTATTGGTTGATTTTTATTATTTTTAACTGCTTTCTCTATCTCACTGTACTGGCACCCGAGCCTCGGGGGAAGGGCACCATAAGTAAATAAAATCTACTACTATTGCTCAGTGTTGGGTAAGTTACTTTCTATTATGTTTGGAAACTTGTTCCAGGAAGCTCTGTGCAGTCACTAGCAAGGATGGAGAGGTACTAGAAAAAGTAATACACCTTACAATTATAGTTACTTATTTCTTTTTGTACAAAAACAATACAAAAATAATAAATAACTTTAACAGATTACATTTTTTGAAAGTAATAGGTTAGTTACTAGTTACTTTCAAATAAATGTAATCAGTTACAGTTACATATTTCTTTTATGTAAAAAGACATAAGTAATTGTAACTGTAAGGTTTATTACTTTTTCCAGTACTTCTCCATCCTTGCTAATGACTGCACAGAGCTTCCTGGAACAAGTTTCCAAAAGTAATAGAAAAAGTAACTTACCCAACTACTTTCTCTCTGTCTCTCTGTCAAAATTCTTGCCCCTCAATCCTCCTTCCTCTCTTACTCCCTCACTCTCACCTAGGGTTGCCACCTGTCAGGTTTTTTACCTGGTGATCAGGTTTTCTGGGTCCCTATCAGGTAATCCGGTTTTGCTGTGTGCTGGTCAGGTTTTTGAGCCATTTTGAGTGCTCACATACTTTTGAAACAAATGTTGTCATATTATTCATTGTTTCAGCTGCATGGCCAGCTTACAAACAAGTTCTGGTGTCAATATAACCTTTGTTTGTGAAAGCAGTCAGCCTGGGAGGTGTAAAGTATGGCAATTAACACCATTAGCACTTACTTAACCTAATCTTTTCCACTGCATCTTATCTTTTATTGATATAACAGATGGTCTTCTAGGAGAAACAATGCATAATGAGTCATAAAAAGGGGTGGGGCTAGGGGCGGAGCTTAGGATCCAGTTTTTGCCCCATCCAAAGGTGGCAACCCTACTCTCACCCTCTCTCTTTCTTGTCCTTCAGTCTTTCCCTCCCTCTCTCTCCGTCCCCTTCACTCTCTGACCCTCTCTTACACCTCCTCCTCTCACCCCTCCCCTCTAACACCCCTCCCTGTTTCTGTCTCCCTCTGACTCACTGATCACAGCCCTTCTTCCCTTTCCTCTTGTAATGTCTTAGTTTACCTGTGTTTGGTGTGTTGCACAGTGCTTGGGTCACATTCAGCTGTTAGTATGGGGTTACCCAGACTGGTATAAAATGGTAATAAATAAGTGATTAATAGGAAAGTGTCCTGCTGTCACAGCCCTGCAGTAGACCAAATGGGAGGTGCCTGTAGGGCTTTTAAACACACCTGTGCAATGCAGGAAGAAGCAAAGCACCTTCACTGTGTACATGGACTGAGCCCAGACAGAACCAGACTACACTCCCTGAGCCAGGACTAGGCTGCTGATACCCAGCTGCTTTCAACATGTGCTATTTATTTATATAGAAACATAGAATTTGTTAGCAGAAAAGGACTGTTTGGCTCACCCAGTCTGTCCAGATGTTCTTTGCCTATTTTGTCTCTGTAGACCTTACCTGGTCTCTGGTGATTCTCCCCCTTCCTGCCTATTTACCAGTATTCCTCTTTGCCTATCCCATGCATGCTTGAATCCCCCACTGTTTTTGCCCCCCCCCCACCTCTGCTGGCAGACTGTTACAGGCATTCACTGCTCTTTCATCGATGTAGTGCTTCCTCACAACCCTCTTAACTTCCTGTCTTCCAACTTCATTGCATGCCCTCTTCTCTGGTACACTTCCTCAATAGAAAGAGACCCTCCCCCATACTCTGTTCACCCTCTTGAGGTAGTTATAGGTCTCTATCATGTGCCCTCTGGATGTACATGTTGAGATCCAGTCCCTTAGTCTGTCCTTGTAGACTCCTTGTGCAGCCCCTGCACCATTTTAGTTGCCCTCCTGCAGACTGCCTCCACCCTGTCAGTGCCTTTTCTAAGATGTGGCCTCCAGAACTGGACACAGTACTCCAGGTGGGGTCTCACCAACAACCTATACAGTGGTAACACCACTTCCCTTCTCCTGCTGGTGATACCTCTCCCTAAGCATCCCAGCATCTCACTGACCCTGCCTACTTCCTTGCCACACTGCCCTGCAACTTTGAGGTTATCACATATTATAACACCAAGGTCTCTTTCCTGCTTAGTGACCGTCAGTAGCTCCCACCTACACACACATTTTAAACAGCTTCTGGGTTGCTGTGCACTAGGGGAATGATTTTTACTTTTTGGCATTGAATCACAGCTGCCATATCCATGACCGCTCCTAAAGTTTTCAAAGGTCAATAATCATTCTCTCCACCCCTTCTGAGTAGCCAACCAATTACAGATTTTGGTGTCATCTGCAGAAAGGCATACTTTCCTTTCCAGCTCTTCTGCAGTGTCATTTATGGAGACATTGAAGAGAACCGGTCACAGTACTGAGCTCTGTGGCACCCTGCTGGTCGCTCTCCACTCATTACAGTGAGTGCAGTTTACCATCACCCTGTATCGCCTAGCCATTAACCAGTTTTTTAGTCAGTTTACCACTTTGTATCCCACCCCTAGACTGTCTAATTTCTTTATCAGTCTCCTATGTGGCACAGTGTCGAAGGCCCTGCTGAAGTACAAGTAGGCCACATCCACTGGTCTCCTTAATCTATTTCCTTGGTCAGCCAGTTGAAGAAATCGATCAGACTCATCTGGCATGACCTCTCCCCATGAATTCATGCAGGTTATCTTTTTTTTTTTTGAAATTGTTTAATTTTCCAACTTATACAAAGAGAAGTACTTACATCTTGCGTAATGATTAGTACAGGCAGAGACTACCAGGGAGGGGAGAGAAAAAAAAAAGGGAGGGGAACGGGAGAGGGAGGGACAGAGGGGTACAGCAAGGGAAGGTATGACTCTCTTAGCTGAACATAGGATGTCATCTGACAGGTAACGATAGTATATGGTATGGCAGCAAGTGCTTGAGAGTCAGAACTACTAAAAAGTAATCTACATACTGTATACTGGTAGGGTAAACTGACGAAACCAAAGCAAGTGATTGGCATCACCTATCGTGCCCTCAAGTATCGCCAACCCCCAGGGCTAGTCCTGTGGGCTAATAGCAAGTGGAGATAGAGGGTACATGAATACGGGAGAAACAAAGGGGTACTCACTATACAAGGGCTGAATGGACCAAACCTGCAACAGGACTATGTCCCCTTCGTAGCTGAGTGTCTGTCATCCTCCGCAAGGCATCTCAGCAGAACCCAGATAGAAGTGTCTTCAGTTCTTTTGGTCTAGACAGCTTCTAGTGTCTGAAATATAAAATGTGGGACCACAAAGGAGAAAGGTGCAGTATAGAAAACAATGATTGTATACACCCAACAGTAGATCCAATCCCCCATTGACCTAGACTAGCATCAGCATCTGGGTTCCCTTACAACATCTTGCTGGGCCTGAACTACTGGTTTGCCATCCCTAATATTTCACTAGTACAGGTATACAGGTATAAGGACCCCCTCCCCCAGGGCAGGGGTAACCAGCCAGCCCTTTTAAGCTATCCATATTGGATAGTACCTTCATATAAGGAAAAAGCCATCAAGTAGTATTCGTGTCTCAGCCCATTCCAGTAGAGGGGCTGATACAGTGGATATAGGGGCCCCAGCAGTTCTGGGACCTGACCATCTGAAAGTTCTGGAGGTGGGACATTTTATCTAGGGTTGCTAAGTGCGAGAGGGAGACTAGAATCTTGCCAACGGTGGTAGTGACAGTAGTACACCATCTGCAAACCAAGGCCCTCTAAGTCTGGATAGATAGAAGGGCAAGCCAGTGGTGTTTGTGCTGGTTGAGAAATAGGAGATCTCCCTTGAGACCCAAGAGAAAGAAAGTGGGGATCAGTGGAATAGGTTTCTGTAAGACTGAGGAGGCCAGTCATCATACCTGCTGCCACATACCTTGAATCCTGGGGCAGGACCAAAGAACATGCAGAAGGTCAGCCCCTGGGCCCTGGCACCACCAGCATTCATCTGATGGAAGACATTTGGCTCTGTGAAGCACCTCGGGGGTTTTGTACCATGAATGGGAAACCTTGTTTTGGATTAACCTGGTACGTGCATCTCAGAACCAGGTGTGGGAGTCCTTCCAGGCCTGTACCCATTGGGAGTCCGGGATAGAGCACTGCAGCATCTTTTCCCATTTGGACTTTGCTAAACCAGATTGCAAAGGTAGGGTGTCCCGGAGCAGCTTATAAATCCGACCTGCCAGGCCCTTTGGGTGGTCAATCCAACCCTTAGGGTCCAATATTGGAGGAGATTGCCTGGCTAGGGTCAGCAATGGATGAAGAGCCACCCTCATCTGAAGGTACCTCCAGAAGTCCACCTGAGGTAGATTCCATTTCTCCTGCAGCATCTGGAAGGAGGTGATTCTCAGGTCTGGTAGATCAAGGAGGTCTCCCACTCTCCTTATGCCCCTGCTGCTCCAAGGTGGCCAAGCCACTGTGTTGTTATCTATACTAATGTGGCAGTTATGCCACAGGAAGGTAATGGAAACAGGCAGAGAGCCCCCTCTCAGTTTAGTCCTCGTAATGTGCCAGATTTTCCTGGAGGCCACAATGGTAGTGAGGAGCATAGGAGACAAATTCCTCGAGCACAATGAGCCCCTAGTGGGAATATGAGAGAGGAGGCATCTAACAGACCCACCAGAATTACTTCCATCTCCACGCACTCCAGTATCTCAGTCCTGGGCTCTCTGAACCAGTGGGTAGTCTGGACAGATTGAAAAGCCCATTTGTATCCCTCTAACTAGGGTAGACACCAGCCTCCCTGGGGCCAGTGGGCACAGAGCTTGTTACGGCTGAACTGAGGTTTCGAGCCTTCCCGTAGTAGGTCCCCAATCAATTTGTCAATGGGCTGGGTCCATAATTTGGGGGGCATGATTGGGAGGTGGAATAGGAGATAGAAAAATCTGAGGGCTGTCACCATTTTAATGGCTGCTATCTTCCCCGCCAGAGTGAGTCAAAGCAGTTTCCACCTTTCGAACTCCAGTTTGGTGCTAGTCAGTAGCGGGAGTACGTTGGTACCCCAGATATCTTCTAGCTTTGGGGGCACTAAGATGCTGAGGTATGTGATCCTAGAGGGAGACCACACTAGACCCATCTCCCTTGCGGTTTGTTGGATACAGTGTTTATTCAGGGGCATCATCTTAGTTTTGGCTTGGTTCAGCTTGAGCCCTGAGATCTTAGAAAAGGAGTCCAGGAGGGCCAAGAGGGGGGTAGGGAGAGGGGGGGCATCAGCCAGAGGGAGAAGCAGATCATCTGCATACATCAAGGTCAGGTAATTTCTGGGACCCACCGTGATTCCTCAAATAACAGGGTGGTGTTGGATGGCTATGGCCAGGGGTTCAATTGCCAGGACAAATAACAGAGGGGACAGAGGGCAGCCCTGCCATGTTCCCCTCTCCAAGGGAAACTGTGTAGAGATCATCCAATTGGTGGTGACCTTAGCCACTGGCAGGCTGTATATGGCCTTGACCTTCTCCCTGAAGCCGACCCCTACTCCCAGGTGGGCAAGGATAGCATCCAAATAGTCCAATTCCAGGGAGTAGAAAGGCCTTTTTGAAGTCCGATGTGATAGCCGCCGCTGGTATCGATAGCCCCCTGGTGACATGCATCAGATTCAGCAGGGTTCTTAGGTGGTCTGAGCTGTATCTCCCTGGTATAAAGTCCACCTGGGAGGGATGTATTAGGGTAGATGGCAGGGGACTCAGGTGAGTGGCAAGTGCCTTTGCAGAAACCTTGCTGTCCACATTAATAAGAGAGATGGGATGGTAGCTACCTGGATTGGTGGGGTATTTTCCCTTCTTGGGGATAACAATAGTGTTTGCTTATCACAGGGTGGAGGTAATATGCCTCTGGTTTTGGCTTCCATAAAAACCTCAGTCAACAGCGGGGCCACCTGTTAGCGGAAGGCCTGGTAAAAGTCAACCGAGAAGCCATCCCTCCCCTGGGGATTTACCCCCCTTCAGGTTCTTGATGGCAGGTTCAACTTCTGCCACTGAGATCAGTGCATCCAGCATCTTAGACTGTTGGGCTTGGAGTGTGGGAAGGGGGGGTCCCTTGCAGGAAGGGCAGGATCTCTGTTGGGGTGGTGGAGTGTGTGTGTAGAGCGGTATAGGTTAGAGTAGAAGGTGGCCATTACCTGGTTGATATACACTGAGCCTGTCACCAGCTCCCCTGTCCCACTCCTCAGACCTGGTATATGGCTGGCTGTCTGCTGGTTCCTGAGCTGGTATGCCAGTATCTTGCCTGCCTTATCTCCTCCCTCCCAGAATGTGTGCCAGAGTTGGAGTATGGCCACTTTGGCCTTTCTGTTCAGGATTTGATTTATTTCAAAGCGAAGCCCCAGGATCTCTTGGCCAGAAGGTGAGGAAGGGAAGGGAGAGGGCATGGCCTTGTATGGAGCTTCTGCCAGTATGAGGCGGGATTCCAGATCAGCCGACTTCTGCTCATGCTCTCTTCTCTTGGTTGCTGCATAGCCCTTTATACTGCCGTGCATGGTTGCTTTGAAGGCCTCCCATGTGTTCCCTGGGCTGGTATCGGATATGGGATTGATCTGGAGGAAGAGTGAGGCCTCCGTCCTAGCCCAGGGGATAAATTCCGGGTCCCGCATAAGGAGTGGGTCCAGCCTCCAGGAACGGGTAGGGGTTTCATTAGGGCCCCATGCTAGAATAAGCTGGACCGGGGCATGGTCCGAGATGCTCCTTGGGAGTATGACAGAATCCAAGGAGGACTGTGTGAAGGACTGCGTCACCAGCCAGAAATTCAACCTGCTATAGTAGGAGTGGGTTTCTGAATGGTAGGTATAATCTCGAGTCTGGGGGTGGAATAGTCTCCACACATCCGTGAGGCCCAGGTTTCCCATTAGCAGGTGCAGTGCCCTTCCGCCTCGTATGTGTGCCTCAGTACTCGTGTCATTTCTGTCAAGCCAGGGTACCAGGGTCAGGTTAAAGGCCCCATCCAGCAAGAGTGTGGTGTTGGGGGGAGAAAAGGCGGTGAGGGTCACAGCTGAGTGAAAGAACAGAGGGTTGTCTTGGTTAAGGGCGTACACATTACATAGCACTATGGGGTCAGTCAGAGTGTTGTATAACCTCATCACCCGTCTACCCTCACCATCTGCTTTGCTGGCAGTCAACTTCCAGGGCAAAGATTTGTGCAGTAGGATGGCCACCCCTCTCTTCCGAGATGGGGCCTCCGCAAGCATTATTTGTCCCACCCAATCCTTTTGTAGAAGGGAGCAGTCTGACTCCGAGAATTTGGTCTCCTGAAGGAAGGCCATCTGGGACTTCAGGTATTTTAGGTGGGAAAGGACCTTCTTTCTCTTTATGGGGGAATTCATCCCCCTGACGTTCCAGGTGTGCATCACTATCTCTGTCATGGTATCGGGGGGGCCCTTAATAATAAAGAACAAAACTAGGATGACATTGAGCAGTCTGACTTTGCTGTAAACCTCAGAAGGAGCAGGGGTGTGCTGCTCATATGGTGCAGGAGTAGACCCCTCACCTAGATTGCAGACAAGTATGACTCCCAGATACGGCCTCTGTGAGTGCCCCCTGAAGGCCAAAAGAGGCAAAGACCTCACCCTGTTGTTTCACTACGACAATACTACTTAACAGTACTATATGAGTTTGACTAATATAACTGCAATATACATATACAGCACAAGTATGTTTTGAACTGCAGAAAAGAAAGAGAGTTTAGGATCACAGACTGGACTAAGGCTGGCTTTATCCATAGCCAATGGCTGGTCCAGCCTACCCCGGGGAGTGGTTTAGTCCAAGGGTGGAACAGATTGGTGTCCCTGTCGGGTGGAGTACCTTGGAGTCAGTAGTCCAGACTCCAGGCATCCATAAATACCTAAGGTAGGTATAGGAGCTTTAGTCTGCTTTGTCTTCCCAATGACTCCAATAGAGAGAGCCACCTACTGGAGCTTAACTATTCTCACTAATCCTCTAGGCCAACTAACCAACTAAAATGAGGCCTAGCAGATAGGGCTTAAAAGGTGCTGGGTAGGATACATCTCGGTTGTTGTGGTCCTGGGGTACCAATCTGAGACTCCACCAAACAGGCAAGGAGAGAGGGGCAGTCCCCCCTGGCTTGGGGGGTGACTACCTTCCCCTCTCCCCAAGAGAGAGAGAGAGAGAGACATGCGTCTCTAGTCGAATGCAGCAGGTGAACACACATAGCTCCTTTGCATGCCCCTTAGATAAACTCATGAAGCCTCGTAGAGGTATCGGGGAAGGGGGACAGGTTACTGAGTGGGTCAGAGTCACCGTAGGCCCACCTGCAGCCAATTGCTCTCCTGGGGTGCATGACCAGGTACAGGTATTTGGGAGAGTCGCAATTAGTTAGCTGGTGGCAGGCTGGCCAATTCCTATGCATGGTCAGTAGGTGCCAGGTGGAAAGGGCCAGGGTGGATAGGTAGTTAGACGCGACTGCGCCACCTCCGGCACCCCTGAAACAGAAGGCCGTACGAAGGTCGATGCATCGCCAGTTGAGGATGTGATACATAGCCCCCCCACCCAGAACAATGCAGTATTAACCCAGTACAATAGTCCTGCTGGGTGGCAATTACAGAGGAGGGGGCAGGAGTAAAAGCACCCCTGCCCGTTGCATAAACCCCCCCCCAGGCAAAAGGAGCAGGGAGTCAAGGGCGAGCACTTGTTATAGTTAAAGGTTGCGGTGCTCCCCCTTCTCCCCCTTGCTTCCTCCCCCATGATTAACCACTGCGCCCTCCAATACTCTCCTCCAATATGCCACCCTACACAAATGCTGCACTTATCTGAAGGCTCCTGACAGAGTACCGGTGTAGGAGGAGTTCGCCCGTCTTCGCACCATGGGCCAGGGAGACTTCCAGGTGTTTTGCACTCCAGGCCCACAGCAGTGCCTTGGGTCTCTGGAGCTGGGGATGGTGCAGGAAAATCCGAGGCATCTCCCCAGTCTGGTACTTGTAGATCAAGGTCATCGAGGGTTTCCTCCATGGTCTCAGTGGCCATGTCCTGGCAATCGTCAGTCTCGTTGGGCAGGGTGACCAGCGCAAGCGGGGAGAACCTGTTCTATGTAAAGTATGGACTGGTCACCACCGGGTCCGCCAAGGCCTCTCGGTGGCTGGATGTGGGCTGCCACGCAATCTCCTCTACTCCATCTTGCGGGTGAACTTGCTTGCTGTGTGCCTCCTGCTGTAGCTGCTTTTTCTGATTTTGCAGCCGCAGCTCCCACAATGTACGCTGAGGTAGGGGCCCAGGCAAAGGGCCTGCTGGTTGCGCTTAATTGGGGATTGTCTGTCTGCGTAGTCACTGGAGTGAGTTGCAGGTGGGCCATGCACTGGACTGGGCCTCTGGTTGTTGTCCATGCTGGGAAAAGTCTTCTTCAGAATGTCTGCTGTGGCCTCCGGTGTATTGAACTGCAGGGAAGTACCGTTGTGTGTAAATTTCAGGATTGCTGGATATCTGAGTGAGAAGGGGATGCCCAATTCATGAAGTTTTTTCCTGGCTTTGGTGAATTCCTTTTGTCTGGCCTCCAGGTTCTTAAGAGTAATCTTGAAAAAGCATTATCCGATTGCTTTGCCAGTCCAGAGTTCTGAGCTCCCTTGCCTTGGACTGGATGTCCTCCTTCTCGGCGAAATTCAGCAAGCATGCTAGGATGGGTCGGGGTCTCTCTCTGACTGCAGGCCTTGGCTGGGGAGTTCGGTGGACCCGCTCGATAGTGACCCCAGTGCTGGGTGGCAGTTTGAGAACTTCTGGGAGGGCTTGCTGAAGAAACTGAGTCTCACGGCCCCACTCACATTCCTCCAGGAATCCAAGGAGCTGCAAGTTGTTTCTGTGGCTCCTGTTTTCCAGGTCAACCATTTTGTCCTGCATCTCCTGGATTTGAGCCACCTGCTCCCACAGTGTGGCGCAGTGACCTTGGAGAATTTCCTCCTGGCTGGACAATTTCTGCTCCACAAGACCCAGTCTGGCATCAAAGTTCGTAAGGGCCCCAGCAGTGACGTTGCTAGCGATGGTAAGCTCTTCCATCCTGCCCATGAGTGAGGTGAACATTTCTCAGACTGAAGGCTCTGGGCCTTCTGTGCTGCATCGTGCTATGCGGCAGAACACTCTGTTCAGTTCACGATGGCTGGTAAGTGCAAACTGGGAGTAAAACACCCAACACTCATTTGTGGCAATCAGCCAGTGTTCCTCTATCCCTTGATCACTTTTAATGGTGACAAACCTACAGGAAACATGGCGTTAGAATGGGTTTAACGCTCCTACTGGTGGCTGCTATAGATTCAAGCGGCCATCTTAGTTGCCGGCCAAGCCATGCCCCCTAGCTTATCTTTTAACAAAGTTTCCATTCATTTCCCCACCACTGATGTGAGACTGACTAGTCAATAACTGCTAGCCTCCTACCTGCTGCCACTCTTATGGAGCAGGACTACATTTTCTCTCCTCCAGTCCTCTGGAACCACTCCTGTTTCCAGTGAGTTATTGAATAAAGCCATCAGTGGTGCTGCAAGCACCCCCTTAGTTCCCTTAGCTCCTTGAGTGTATCCCATCAGACTCCCTGGCCTTGTCCACTCTCAGATTAGCAAGTCCCTTCAGTACTCTTTCCTCTGAAAATGCACTTGTGTCCCCTACCTGCCCCAAGTGTTTCTGCTGCTCCATGTGGCCTGTCCCCATCTCCCTCCATTATGGAGATATTGAAGAAGTACCTCTTCAGGATGTCTGCTTTTTCCTGACCCTCCTCTGCGTAGTCTCGCTCTGCAATCCTCCTTATCCTCCCTATCCCTCTCCCTGACTTCCTGTTCTTGCTTATGTACTTGCAGAAAGTCTTGTCCCCTTTTTCTATCCCTTTGGCTATCCTTTTCTCTGTGTAACTTTGCACTTTTGCTTCCCTCACTGCCTTGCCATCTTTCTTCTGTTTTACCTGGTGTATATCATCCTCCCTCTGTGTTTCTTTTACCTTCTAAATGCCACCCATTTTTTCCTTCACCTTCTTGGCCACTTCCCTAGAGTACCATAGTGGTCTTGTTTTCCTCCTGCTTTTGCTCGCTTCATTCATGCAGAAGTTGCCTTCACTGTTCAGTCCCTTAATTTTCTCCACTGTTCCTCTACCCCTCCCTGACAATTCTCCCCTGCTAGGTTGCTTCTAACACAGATTCCCATTGCTTTAAAATCCACCCTTCTAAAGTCCAGAACCCATGTCTTTGTGTGGTTTTTCTCTGTACCAGTCTTAATGCTGAACCACACTGTACTGGGATCACTGGTCCCCAGAGGACAGCCCACTGTGATGCCAACAATACTGTCTCTGTTAGTAAGCAACAGGTCCAGTATCATCCTGTCCCTAGTGGGTTCACTGACAAGCTGCATGAGAAATGTCCTCTGCAGGGAGTAAAGGAAGGCCCTGCTACTGGCTGAAGCTTCAGCTGGAAGGCTACAATCCACATATGGCAGATTGATGTCCTCAACTGGCCGCACCGCCTTCTTATTCGCCATCCTGTTGATGGGTTCCCCTAGTGACTTATCCATCTCCTCCCCCTGAGCTGTAGGTCCGTTTATCACACCAGTACAAACAGTGGCCCCAGCTTCTGCCTCCAGGGTAACCCACAGCATCTCCAGCCCTTCCATTACCTCTAGATTCTCTCACACTTCCATAGCCCTGACACCCTCCCTCAGATACAGAACAACCCCTCCTCCTCCTCCCCCCCTCCCTAACTCTTCCGGGCCGAGAGTTAAGGATGGGAGAACCTGAAAAGGTCCTGACCTTTACTGTCAGGACCAGGATCCAGGCCAGAGTCCTGATTAGTTCTGATCGATTCTGATTCAAATCAGAACCTTTAGGGAGTAATGTTCATACTTGAGAAACAATCACTAAATGCACTAAAAATGGAAAATAAAGTATAATTCTAACTGAAGTTTACTGATCTGTGTTTCTGACTCTGTTCTGTGCATTCTTCTTCTCTGTTTCCTATTTTATTCTGCAATAGACACTCCTACTTGTGCTCCACTCTGCCCTATGTACTGATACCCTCCCTTCCCCTTATGCACAACTCTGCCCCTCATGCAAACACACTCACCATGCTCCAGTGCAAACATCCCTGCCCACATTGTCTGACACCCATACTGTCCCAGAATACACATCCTTACCCCTTCCTGATCTGCTGAAGTACCCCTTTCCCTGGTAGCCAGTCAAGAGCATGTAGCAATAACAGCGTGGTAAAAACTGCATAGAGAAAAGAGCATAACAAAAAACTGCTATGCGTGTAAAACAGCGAAGTCGTAACAGTGCAGTACACCACGTAGCTGTTGTCAGTGATGCTGGGAAGTACAAGTGTGCAACTGTGAGGTGTTCTGATGTGCTGATATTGTGGTGTACAGTGAAGAGGCAGAGGAACAAGCTTCCGCATCCAGCTGGCTGGGGCTCGAATCCCAGGTCTGACTATCTTTTTCTGTGCTCATCATTATTCAGACTTGTTTTTCCCCATGATTACCATTTCGTCCCTATATTAAATCTCCCTCTCCCCAAATACCCCCCCCGAGTTTATTATATATAGTTGCTGGGGTGGGAATAGCCTCTCAGAGGGTGCGGGGGGCATAGCCTTCTGCACGGAAAAATATCCCCTGTCCCGATTCATGGATGCTGTTTGTGCAGTGTTTGCGCTTGTTGTATTTTCTACAAACTGGAATATCGGTCTGCCATTTGAATGTGTGTGGCTTTCTTGTGCCGTGCACCTCCCAGTACTAGTGTTTAAGCTGCCCACCCTCTGATATTCGCTCACACCAGTTACAGCGCTGTCTCTTCCTATGATGTTTTTGGTCAGCGCTATTATATGTTTCACTGTCTTGACTATGCTCAGTTCGACCACACTATTTTAGTTTAGCGGTTTTTGACCTGAACACATTGCCCCAATATTTACAACTAGGGCTTACAGTGGGCTGGGTCTGGCAGTGTCTCAGAGCCAGACAAAAATTTTTTTGAGGGAGTTGAGGGGTGTCTCACAGGGTCTCAAAGCAGGGATGTTACTTCATGTTTGTCTCCCCTTAACATCACTTCAAGAGGGCAGTATGGCTCTTAGTTTTTTGTCTCTCAATTTCCTACCGTATCTTCATGTTTAGTGCCTGCGTTTTGACCTATTGAAAAACTGGACAATAATGAAAACACAAATTCTACAATATGACAGAAAAAAGGAATTCCACAGTAGTAGTCAAGTACCTTTTTATAATTATGACCCTTTGAAGCCCAGCTGTTTTTTCTACATACTTCATGCACTGGATGTTACCCTGCCCCTCCCTCAGTCTCTCTCCTGACAGGCCCCTGCAGTGATAAAGTCTTCATTTTTCTGACCGAAGTCTTACTCATAAAATGAAGATTAGCAATGCAGTTCAGTGGGTGTCTTGCGCTTTGGTGTTTTAGTCTCATTCCTAAAATCAAGAGCATTACACCCTTATAATGTGGGGCAACTTTATTTATTTATATATATTCATTTATCGTACTGGGAAACCTTAATGGGCAAGGCCTTTTTTCGTAAGTGCCCAGTGAAACAGAAGGTCAACAGGTTACAAATGAACATAGTGACACTTGAGAAAGCCGGAGCCTATTGCAGTCAGAGTGTGCTGCAGCAGTTACATAAGTGCAGGCGGAAACAGTTACAGTGTGAGTCAGTAACAGTTGCAAATGGCTTGGGATGATAAATACTGGACCCAGGCACAATCACCAAATATATTATGGTATTTAGCTTTCTGTCTTATTTTATAAATGCACTTCAGTGCTGTTATTAACCTCTTGTGTGTAATCCCTATTCTATGTAATGACTCTGTAAATTGGTATTCCTGTTTATGTATTGTTCATGTATCTTGCCCAGGTCCATCTCGAAAATGAGCTTGCTCAATGGTGTTCACCTGGCTAAATAAAAATTTTGATTGATAGATTGATTGATTTGACTTGATATTCATACAAGAAAAAAAAAAACACTGGAAACTAGTGCCTTGATTTGGGCAGCGTCTCATTTTGTGTTAGCAGCATAGATTATTTAAAACTGCTGCTTTACAGTTTGATATTACATTCTGAGACAGTAAGTACCTTTCTGTGTGTGGATAGCAGCTATTGATGAACAGACCAGTTTGGCAAAAACAGTGTCTGACACCCTCTCCCACTCCCCAAGTCTACGCTTGTATTGCACATTATTTATTACAAAATTTAAGTCACAGACTTGATGCTCCCTGTCCTCTCCTGCTCAGTTGACTTCTCTCCCTAACACCAGCTTGCTTGCTCAATTTTCTTTGTTGCACCTGTACTTCAAGCCAGCATGCCTATCTTTGTACATACCACAGCTGGTCGTAGGACCACTCACCCGCACTCTCGTTTGATCACCGTCCCTGCAACCTCACTTGACCACCTGCCCATGTTCTTGCTTGACCATCTGCTGCCTTCCTGCTCAACAGCCATCATGCACACACAAGCACACTAATACATTCCCACCAGCCTCCAACTACCTGTTTGCTTTGCTGACCACTCCCTCATGTAGCTGGGATAGAGCAGAAGGAATGTCAGTACGCAGTGGCAGCATGCTGCCTAAACAAAAACAGGCATTTGTCGATGCTGAATGTTGGTTGCTTGTTAATTTTTTTTTTTTTTTTTGCAATTCTGACCCAAAATTTTCAGCCAATAGCTTTGGTAACAGACCTGAGAACAATAGTATTATAAGCAAGTGTTTTATAGCAAACTCATCAGAACAGCTAATATTTTTTAAGGCAAGCTACCTCTTGCTGGGAGCTACAATACTGAACATAGGATTTGCAAGAAAGCGAGTTGTGCTCACAACAGAGGGAAGTGAACCTTGCAATTGTCTTTGGTTTGTAGCAGATATTCTACAGGTGGAGGCTACTTCTAACTGAAAGGTGAAATAAGGAACTTAATCAGGAAAAGACAGTCTTGTTACAATTCTCAAGATTTTCAGTGCAGGAAGAGTTTAAAGCACAATTGACTTATTTTGGGGCTGACTGCTTTCAGAAGCACAAACCACCAGGCTGTTTTGGGGCTGGGGAGGTTTACCTGTGTCTGACTTGGATGTCTGGATTTTTCTCTGTTTGATTAGCAGGGGATTTGCTCTGTCAAATTGTTGTGTATGGTACCTTGCTGACAGGAAGGCACTCATCGCAGCGGTGGGTCAGAGCTCTTAGCTGATTGTTTTGTGAGGGCACAGTTTAGGCCCAACCTCTTCCCACCCCTCACCCCACCCACCCCTGGAAATAGTTCCTTTATACCTGGGGTTCTGACATCATTCTCAAGAATGCAAGGTGCATATCAATGTCATATCCTCTCTAGCACACAGCACTGAAAATATAAGCATACACATTGTATAATATATATATTGCTATATAACAAACCAATCACACACACAAACAAAAAAAAAAAGTACATAATCATGTGGGGAGTAGTGCAATGTAATGGCTGTGGGCAGCAGTCTTCGGGAGACTTCTGGAGGCTGAGATGCTGCCTCATTTGCAGACAACTCTCTGCCCTGAGGGAGGAATTTGCCTGCCTTCAGGCCACACTGGACAGCAGTAAGGGAACCTTCCCCAGGCCAGACTGATGGTAAAGGGAACCTCCCCATCCAGGGGAGCACCAGAGCCACCACCACTGCCTCAGAGGTTGCAAAGAAAGCACAGCAGTTGGACCACAGTGGGCTCAGGGAGGGTGAGGATGGTGAACAGAGGCACACCCAGTCAGTTGTTCCACTCCACAAGCCATACATCATTCTGGGGAGCACAGCTCCCTATGGATGCACCCACAGAGGAGATTAAGGAGGCTGAGGACACCTGTCACAAGGGAGGCCCACAGGAAGGAGGCAGAGGACACCACAAGAAAAGGAAGCAGCTCCTGTTGGGGGACTCAATTACTAGGGGGATAGAACTGGGTGGAGCAGGGAAAACTGAAGTAAGGTGCCTGCCTGGTGCCATGGCTTGAGGGACAGGAAGCACATCCTCAGGATCACGAGAACAGCTGCACGGGAGTTCGAGCTGGACGTCATTGTCCACCTAGGGACAAATGACTTGGCTCAACATGAGATTAGAGCAGTGCAGAAGGACTTTGTAAAACTGGGAGGGCCTAAGACAAGTAGCACACAGTATCCTTTCTCAGAGGTGCTGCCTGCAAATGGCATGAGGAGGCGAGGGTACTTTGCACCATGCAGTTTAATGAATGGTTGAAAAATGGTGGTGGAACACAGGGTTTGGCTTCATTGGCGACTGGGGTTCCACCTGGAGGAACACCAGCCTATACTGGTAGGATGGTCTGCATCTGTCCAGGAAGGAACAAGTCTTTTGAGCAATCGGTTTAAATGCTTCATTGGCAAGCTTTTAAACTAGTCAAGGGGGGAGGCACTGATAAGCAACAGGAAAATCCCAGCCTCCCTACAAAACAGGGTACTAAATGAGAAAAAGACCAAGGTAGAAAGGTCAGTGGGGGATGCTGCAACTGAAGGTAAAGCCATCAAAAAATGGAAAGCATTGAGTACCAATGCCCGTAGTCTGAGTAATAAGCTTCCTGAATTAGTGGCCTTGATGGAGGAGGAACATCTGGATATCGTGGCAGTCACATAAACATGGTTCACACAAAACCATGACTGGGACGTAAACATACCAGGATGCACTATCTACAGGAGGGACAGAGAGGGTAATAGAGGAGGAGGAGTAGCTCTTTACACAAGGGAAGGAATCAAAGCAGCAGAACAAAAGGGAAACAGGGAGAAGAAGCACTGTGGGTAAATTTGGAGACCGCAATGGCACCACAATCTGCACAGGGTTGTATACAGACCTCTTCTCAGGGGAGGAAATGGACAAGGAAATGATAGAAAGTATACTTAGTAAGGCAGAAAAGGGAGATATTGCTGATGGGCGATCTGAATATGCCAGATGTTAACTGGAGTGCAGTTGCAGCAGCCACTTCGAAGAGTGGGGTTATTCTAGATGCCCTACAGGGGGCATGCCTTCGACAACTAGTATTGGAGCCCACTCGAGAGTGACCAATCTTAGACCTGGTTCTCTCAAATGGAGATGAAGAGAGGATCACAGATGTAGAAGTGGGTAGCCATCTGGGAACTAGCGACCATCGAACAGTATGGTTCACAATAAACACAGCAATAGAGTCGAGCCATACAAAGGCAAAGGTACTGGACTTTAGGAGGGCTGACTTTGCCAAAATGGGTGAGTGCCTAAGGAATGAACTAGCAAATGGGCAGGAAGGACAGGTAGAAGATCAATGGGGAATAATAAAAACTGCCATCACAGAGGTAACTAGCCTTTGTGCGAAGCAAATAAACAAAACTAAACGATGTAAGAAACCACTATGGTTCTCAAAGGAAGTGGCAGTGAAGGTTCAAGAGAAAAAGAAAGCTTTCAGGAAGTACAAGGAATCACAGAAGGAGCAGGACAGAGAACTGTATCAGTTAAAGCAAAAGGAAGCTGGGAGGCAGTCAGAATAGCAAAGGCCCAAACTGAGGAAAAGATAGCCAACCTCAGTTAAGAACGGGATAAAACCTTTATAGGTACATCAGGAGCCAAGGAAGACCAAGGGAGGGATAGAGGCTTAATAAAGGGAGGGAGGGTGGGCAGAGGGTGACTCGTGAAAAGGCAGAGATACTAAACAAATATTTTGCTCTGTATTTACAAAGGAAGAGGGGAGGTACCTAAAACAAACAGTAGAAACACTCTGGGTACAGAAGTTGATACCAGCCCATTTACAGAAGAAAGGTTCTGAAAGAACTCTTAAAACTGAAGGTGGACAAAGCAATGGGGCCTGATGGGATTCATCCCAGAATTCTAAAAGAACTAAGGGTGGAATTAGTGACACCACTGACTACCCTGTTTAACAAATCATGGGAGGATGGGGTGGTACATGAGGACTGGAGGAGGGCAGATGTGATTCCCTTCACAAAAGTGGGAGCAAGGCAGAAGCAGGAAACTACAGACCTGTTAGTTTAACCTCAGTGGTAGGGAAAATGATGGAATCACTCTGAAGGAAAGAATTGTCGAGTATCTAGAGGCCAGAGGGGCACAGGACCCAAGGCAGCATGGATTCACAGCGGGAAGGTCATGCCAGACAAATCTGATAGATTGCCTTGACTGGGTGACCAAAGTAGTAGATCAGGGAGGGGCTGTGGACATGGCCTACCTAGACTTTAGCAAGGCATTTGACACAGTCCCACACAAAATATTAATATACAAGTTAGCCAGCCTGGGAGTGGGTCCCAAGATGACAGCCTGGGTAAAAAATTGGCTGGAGAATAAGACACAGAGAGTAATAGTAAATGGAGTCCACTCTGGAAGAAAGGGGGTTACTAGTGGGTACCACAGGGTTCAGTATTAGATCGGTCCTCTCAATGTCTTTATAGTTTACATTGCAGAGGGACTGGAAGGAAAGTATGTCTCTTGCAGATGACACAAAGATCTGCAACAGAGTTGATGCACAAGGTGGGGTGGAAAGGATGAAAAGGGACTTGGCAAGGTTAGAGGAATGGTCAAATGTATGGCAGCTTAGATTCAGTGCTAAGAAGTGCAAGGTAATGCACCTGGGAAACAAAACCCAGGGAAGAGTACACAATGGGGGTGAGATACTAACAACAACAAAAATGGAAAGGGACCTGGGGTAGTCATATCAGATGACCTAAAGGTGGGCAAGCAATGTGAGAGGGCAGCAGGAGGGTTGGGGATACTGGGATGCATAGGGAGAGGCATCACCAGTAGAACAGGAAGTTATTATCCCTCTGTACAGACAGCTGGTCAGACCCTCTGGAGTACTGTGTGCAGTTCTGGAGACCCAGTCTCGCAAAGACATAGACCGGATGGAAGCTGTCCAGAGGAGAGTAATCTAAATGGTGCAGGGTCTGCACCGAAGACATATGAAGAGAGACTAAGGAGCTTAATATGTATAGCCTCGAGGAAAGGAGGGAGAGGGGGACATGATAGAAACTTTCAAGTACCTCAAGGGAATCAACAAAGTCCAAGAGGGTAGCATCTTTCAAAAGAGGTGTGCAAGAACAAGGGGCACAATTTGAAGATGGGGGGGCGGCGCAGAGGTAATTTAAGGAAGTATTTTTTCACAGAGAGGGTTGTGGATGCATGGAACGGCCTTCCGGAGGACCTCGTGGAGTCAAAAACAGTGGTGGAATTCAAGCATGCATGGGAGAGTCATAGGGCAATTCTAGGGGTTGGGGGTAGAAAGAAGTAGGCTGCTGGTTAACTAGGATCTGCAGCTTATCCAGTAGGCAGGGAAATTGGCAGACTGGGTGGGCCAAGCGGTCCTTATCTGCCGTCAAATTCTATGTTTCTATGTTTCTAAAACAATTTTTGGCCAGGATCTGAAAAATGACAGCTGTCAAATTCATGGAGTGCAATGAAGAAATGACCATGTTGAAAATTTGGGGTCAAAGTATTGAAAATTGCCAAAGTTACAAGCCTTCGTTCACAAATTTCAACGCAGGCTCATAACTTTGTTGTTTGTGAATATTTTTGCCCCAGATTTTTAACATACCCTTCTTATGACCCCGCCTCATGAACAAAAGCAGAGAAAAGTTTCACCTCCTGCCGAAAAGGTGATTCCATGCGCAACTGCAAAATCACCTTTCGGGATACAAAAAAAAAAACATTTTGGCCAGGATCTGAAAAATTACAGCTGTCACATTCATAGATGTTGTGAAAAAATGGCTATGTTGAAAATTTGGGGTCAAAATATTGAAAATTGCCAAAGTTACAAGCCTGCGTTCGCAAATTTCAATGCAGGCTCATAACTTCATTGTTTTTTAATATTTTTACACCAAATTTTCAACATAACCTTTTTATGATCCCACCACATGAACAAATGTAGAGAAAATGTTCAACTCCTGCCCAAAAGGTGATTTTGTGCAGTTGCTGTCACTTAATTATTCATGAAGTGGGGTCCCAAAAAAGATATGTTGAAAATTTGGGGCAAAAATATAAAAAGATGGCTAAGTTATGCCACTAAGTTGAGAACCTCTTTGAAATACATTGAAACTGAAAACCCCTTTGAAATACACTGATGCACTTACCTCAGTTCGCGGTTGGGCTTTGAAGAGTGAAAAAGTGTCTGCGGTCCAAGGAAGATTATGACGATGGACCTCTGTGGTTAAGTATGGGGTAGGGGGATGTGGAGTGGTGGGTCCTGACTGGGAGGGTCTGGTGCAGGGATGGGTAATGGCGCAGTGGACAACGATGGACGTTTTCTTTTTTTCAGGTTAAAAAAATGACGAAGAATAGTTTTCTTTATTTCAGGGACAGGACACTGGGGGATTGTGCACTAGGGAATGTGGGAGGGACACTAGACTACCAGGGACCTTTTTTTGTCACTCTGGGGACAGCTATCAGCCAGTTGGGATGGGCACCACTACATAATTGCAACATTATATTTCATATGGCATGGACGATTGATGGGGGACAGGAAGGGGCCACTACTCTATGGAAAATGTTTTCCATTATCAGGTGGGAGATCATTAAAGGGGGGGGCACTACGCTGCGGAATAATGTTTTAGGTTGAAAGCCAATCTGCTGGGTGGTCTGAACGGTCATGCAAATCAAAGGGCCGAAGCTCTCTCAGATTAGAGCAACTTTGGTCCTTTGAAGTGCATGACCATTCAGCCCACCCAGCAGAGAGTTGTGTCAGGACCACACCTAGTGGTCATTTGGGTAGACTGCCAAGCCCCTGGTTCTGTGAACTGCAATGGGCTTGGCGGTGACACCCCTCGAAATCCCGTATTGCTACAATATGTTGGTTTACACAAGCGCAACCAGCGTAATTTGGGGAGGCAGTATAGCGCAGTGGTTTAAGGCTCTGAGCTGCAAATCTGGTGACATGCAGCAGACCAAACCTGGGTTTGAATTCCACAGCTTCCACTTGCATACTGTGTGATCCAGAGCAAGTCACTTAACTTCCCTGTGCTCCCAGGTCACTCCTGTAAAAAAGCTTTCAGCTTAGTGTGCTACTCCTGGTTAAACAACTAAATAAAAAAAAAACATTTTAATGAGGCATTTTCTCTGCATCTGAGTGATGTCTCTAGGCAGATGAGAAGGGGAATTATTTTTCAGTACTGAAGTGGCTGGAAAAAAAAATGACACCAGACAGACCAGGTACAGGACTCCAGATGAAAAGTCCTTATCTACTCGGGTCTGCTGGACCGTATTAGATCCAGGGAGGGGGTTCTGATTTTGAATGGACCAGTCTGCCCATCCTTACTGAGAGTAGCCTGACATAACTATGCCCCAGTCATGATTTTCAGTGTACCACAACTCATTTAATGGCCACCAGCTACAGGTCTCCTTTATTTAGTTAGTTGGTTAGTTAGTTAGTTATGCATGTATCTGTTTAATGTTTTGTTCCATGGGCAGTATCTCTTTTTTTGGAGAGTCCCAGGGACAGCAGTCACAGCACAAAACACGACTGTGAATTGCAAGAATACAAAATTCTATGGCAAACAGCAAACAGCATCTGTGCAGATGTTGAACCCAAGCAACTGAGCCAGGGTTTTTTGAACTACAAATGTAGGATCTTTTAAAGCTGTTTAATGTAGGGCTTGCTGTAGCTCTGTTTCTGAACTGATCCTTCTAACAGGCTGAAAGGGCAAAGGCAGGTCTGCTGTGTTCATTTATCTGCCTTCCATACCTTTAATGTTACTGCACTGGAAGTGGGAAGGACACACATTGAGCAGTAAAATGAACAAATGCTAATAGGCCGGGAGACAGAGGTAGAGTTGTACACCGTACATGCCCCATCTGATTCTGGCATCAGTGTCAGTGGCTCAGTATGTAGCACACTCACCTCTAGAACTGGAAGATTGGAAGATCATGGGTTCTAGCCGCACACTGGATGCTTGGGGTATTACCCATAACTGACACTGTACTGCAGTACAAGAGGGCTGCTGAACTGTTGCTTGGTGCCGTGCTTCAGATGAGACATTAAACTGAGGTCCCTTCTGCCCACCTCTGGTCACTGTCCAGGTGAAAGTTAATGATCCTATGGCACTTATCAAAGAAGAGTAAGGGAGCTTCATCAGCATCACAGCCAGCATCCCCATGGCGATAAAACAGGTTCATGTTACCTATCGCCAGGGTCAGAGTGGGGTACAGAGGGCCCGCCTGGAAAGAAGATAAAAGGGCCCACCTGGAAATTAATAGAGGGCCCAGGTTGACACACTCATATCAATATTCCACTTCAATCTGATACACTAGCTCTGTATTTGCATCTTACATTTATCAACAGTGCCCCAGATACCCAATTTAATTAGAAAAAAGGAGATAAATGCAAAAGTTCAGAAGGTAACCACTTACCCAACTGAGGGGGGCCCACCTGGAAATTTCCAGATATCCAGGTGGGCTAGCCCGACCCTGCCTATCCCCAGGACTCACCAGGAAATGAGCTGTCACAGCTCAATTAGCCTCTCCTGGTCAAAAATTACAAATAAATAGAAATAAATAAATTACAGCAGCACTTGTTCATCCCTCCCACAGTTTCTGTTTCTTTTTCAGTATCTGTGTCTGCGTACATGCACCTGTGTGTAAACAATAATGTATCTGACAGGGGTAAGCATACTATAGGAATCTGACGTTAACAGCTTCCCTTACATGGACACTGATACTCTACAGGTGCTTTGTGATGACCACACACACACACACACACACACACCCTCCCTGTCTCTCAAACACTCACACTAATGCATATAGGACCTGGTACTAACAGTGTGAGGATTCATCATTGACAGTGTGGGGACTGAATAGTTGGGCTGGTGGTTCTATGTTCCATTACAGACATTTGATTTAAAGGATAGGAATGAAACCAAAGAAGGAACATCCAGCAGCCTTCACAGATGCCCATCTGTTATGCCTTTGGTTGCTGGCTGTGCAATCCTGTGGGACCTTTAGATGCACAATTAATTGGTACTGACTTGGTCTTTTGCTCACTAACACAGCTTTTTCCTAACATTCTGCTGCCTTAGTATGTGAAAAGAGAGAGAGAGAGAGAGAGAGAGAGAGAGAGAGAGCTTTCTGAGTAAATCTGCCCAAATGAGTTTCCTTAAAAATCATGAAATACAGACAAAATACTACTGTGGCCAACAAGAGGAGGGTTTACTGACTTGACTGCCAAAAGATCCTGTACGAAAAGTCATGGCATTTTTAGGGCTGATCGGCATAGCAGGCCAGTACCTGTTTTGATCAGAGTCAGAAAATGTCTTGCAGCTGTGCCATGTGACTCCACCGGGTCCGGGACATGAGCTAAAAAATGAGTGGCTGAAGCCATTTCCTATTGGTTGGGACCGCTGTCAATAACATAGTGTACCTATTCCATTGGATGGGCTGGAACTGTGCGTGAGTTCCTCATGAGTAAGTGGCAAAAATGCAGTCATGAAGTTATTGTTAAAGGGGAAGTCTCCCATAGTTTCACACCCATATTTTCCCAACGCCTTATGTGTAACTGTTGTGTTCCACCTCTAGTTGCCAGCAGTCCTATTGCTGCCCAAATCTAAAATCTAAATAAAAATATACAGCCCCCAGAAGTTATCAATGTGTTTATCCTCCATTTACCATCAATGCTGCTGGAGGATGATGTCATCAGAGCAATAGATAATGGTGCTGCACTAAATGCTGTTCCACCAGTAAACAGAACCCACACTGTTTGGTCCCCCACTTGAGTAATGGGGGAACTCTTTAAGTGTTGTGCACATTCTGAAGTGCAGGTATAATAGGAACTAGGACCATATGAGTGTGATGCAGCACTGATTTGACATGTATATACAGTATGCCTATAAGGAAGTGCCTGTATGTGTTGTGTTAATGTTTCTGTTAACAAAAACAGTTTACCCAATAAATGACTCTGGGTACAACAAGAGTCTTACGTGGTATTATATAGCTGTTGTATTATGTTCTGTGTGTGTGTTAGCATTCTCTGTTTTGATTGACACCAGCAGTGAGACACAATCTTGCAAAAATGCCCCTTCCCCTTTGTAACTAAGCAGTCAGTGATTGGATGGCTGATGTAAGGCAATAAAGAGTTCAGCTATAGCAAGGAATAGGTTACCAGGACAACATCAGCTGCAGCATATGGAAGAAGAGTAATCTAGTGGTCAAAGCACAGGCACAGTAACTGGGAAACTCTGGTTCAAATCCTACTAAAGTCCCTTACTCTCTAACCCTTAACAAGTTCCACTAACTTCCTTGGAAACTGTGATGGCCCCTCAGGTCCACAACTTTAAAAGTGCCCCCATTCCCATTATAAATCATTAGCAGTGATGTGACAGCTACAGCACTTCACTTTGAAGGTATTGAAAACAAGCTGTGGCAACCCCTCCCCCCTTGTAATGCCAGCATTTGAAGTAGGATGTCCCTCACAAATCAGATGCTACACTTCAGCTGTTGCAGGTAAGGAAACAAATCAGTCTCAGTGTTTGTAGTACTCTGTATTTGCTTAGCAGTCAATGGTTCTTAGACTTTGTCACAGTGAGCCTCCCCAAATCCATGGAAAAGACTCTGAGCCTCCCCCAAAAACTGAAATAATCTTGGGCCTCCCCAAGGAAAAATAACATACTGTACTTTGCGCAGCACACCATGAATAAATTGAAACCCCTTTGAGTACTTGGTTCACATTCAGTTCTTTGTCTTATACTGATGTGGAACCTTTGAAAAGAGTTCTTGTGCTCAAAGGTGTTATCTGAATAACAAATAAATAAAATTAACAAATATTATTAATCAGTTTATTGTACCCCGGCCAGCCTACTTGCTCACTATTTTCATTCTTGAACCATTGTTACCCCTTGTTGCAGTACCTTCATGGTTCAGACTACTTTCTCTGTTTCCTCTTATGAAATTACCTTACATATTGCCTCTCCCTTTCTTCCCTGCTGCAGCAACTTCTCTGGGATTACTTTGTTCCTTCCTGCTGTTGCTCTTAGTACCTCTATGCTCAACCCTTGTATTTGGGCTGTTCTGCCATCAGTTTACAAATTGATCAATGACCACCACTCATTATCAATTTATTGTTCATATTTGTTTGCACTATTGTTCATTGTGTATTTCTTGATTGTTTTGCAGTTACCTTTTTGAAATATATTCACTACCTACCCTTCCCAGGGTACACCCGAAATGAGCTTTGGCTCATTCACCTTCCCTTGTCACCTATTAGTAAATAAATACATAAAATTCAAATACTATTAGCCTCTTTCAGTTTGCTTCATCTCTTCACACAAAATACATAAAACTCAAAATTTAAATACTGTACTTTTTCAGACTCGCTTGAGCCTCCCCTGGAACAGGTTGGGGCCTCCCCAGGGAGGCTGGCCTCACCATTTGAGAACCGCTGGGCCTTAGCTCATTCCTCCCAAGTCATATGCATTTTGTGTCTTGGTATTTCCAGTCAGAAACCTAGCTGTAAAGAGCATTTGAAATGTAAAACAATACACTTTATAAAGTAAGTGATCTAGCTCTCCACTTTCAGGCTCCTGAAAGGGGAGTGTATAATTTGTGCAAAGGAGGAATTCAGTCTTGTGTGATCCTTTGGGAAACTGCTCAGGCCTACCTTGTAAATGAATCCTCTCAAGGGTGTTACTAACATACTAAAATGCCAGCAGAATAGGCCTAATGGTCTTTCGTGGCTGCTCGTTTGGTCAGCCCCCACCCTGGGAGCTGACCTTGCTGCCCTCCTCTCCCTCTCTGGCTTCTCCCCTCCCAGTCCCAGATATGCTTGCTGCACTGGTTTTTGCTTCCAGAACCCTTCCCTTGTACCTGTTCCACCCCCTCTTGAACCCCTCCACCGTTTCTGCCTCCACCAGCCCCCTGGGCAGTGCATTCCATGGCTCCATCACCCTCTCAGTGAAGTAGCACCTCCTCCTTTCTCCCCTGAATCTCCCCCTCCAGCTTCCACCCATGTCCTCTAGTTGCCCCCCTCCTTCCTAGAGCACCCTGACTGCTCCTCCCCCATTTACCCCTTCATGTACCTGAAGACATCTATCATGTACCCCAGTCCTTCTCTCTTCCAATGTGTATATATTTAGCTCTTCGAGCCTCTCCCCATAGGTCCTATCCCCTAAGCCCCAAATCATTTTGGTTGCCCTCCTCTGGACCCTCTCCAGGAGTTCAATGTCCCTCTTTAAATGTGGCCTCCAAAACTGCACGCAGTACTCGAGGTGCAGCCTCACCAAGCAGTTATACAGTGGGAGTATCACTTCCCTCCTTCTGGAGGTGATCCCCCTAGCGATGCATCCAAGCATTCTGTTGTCCTTTGCCACTGCCCTCCTACAAGTCTCCGAGTTGTTCTTCTTGACATCCACCTCCAGCCCCAGGTCCCTCTCAGCCATCGAGACTTTTAGCATTTCCCCTCCCAGGGTGTACTCTTGGCCCGGGTTTCTGGCTCCCAGGTGCAGTACCTTGCATTTCCCTGCATTGAACTTCAGCTTCTGCTTTCTAGACCACCTTTCCAGAGCCTCTAGGTCCCCCTGTAAAGCCACCCTCCCCTCCTCCCCATCCACCACCGCCTCCAGTTTTGAGTCATCCGCAAAGAGACTCATCTCACTCCTGATACCCTTCCTTATGTCAGAGACGTAGGTGTTGAACAGGAGGGGCCCAAGGACCGATCTCAGAGGGACTCCACTAATGACCCTCCTTGGGGATAAGACTATCCCACCAACCACGACCCTCTGGGTCCAGTTCTGGAGCCAATTTCCTATCCATCTGATCATCTGGTTCCCCACCCCCATTTCTCCCAGATTATCCAACAGGCCCCCATGAGGAACAGAGTCAAACGCCTTGCTGAAGTCAAAAAAGAGGATGTCCACTGGTCTACCTAGGTCCAAGGCACTCTTAACCCACCTGGTTCAATACTGATTGACTCATTGACTGCTAGATTGGCTGCTTGATTGTCTGATTGATTCTTTCTACTGCTTTCCACAACATGCTGCAACTGTCTCACAGAGAGAAATGAGCAGTACAAAGAAACATTATGTTTCCTGTGAATGAAATACTATTAGATGTATTATTTGCTCTACACATGCAGTATTAATGCTACAAGTACCACTCTCTGTGTGAGTTGCATGACAGAACTATCTTAAGCTATTGCAAACTTAAACTAAAATCAGGATAGACAGCATTAATACCCTTATGTGTACTTCTGCATTGTTGCTGCAGTGACACCAGGGAATGGGAGGGGCTGTATTACAAGTGACTCATTTGCATGTAAATGGAGGCTTGCTTGACATTTTACTACCTTGTGTCAGAGCCTCAGACTCTAGATATGTGTTGCAACAGCAGAAATGACTGATCTCTTTTTTTTTAATTCAAGTTTATTGACAACATACAGGTACGTTAATACATAAGTCAGATATAAAAACAACATTATCACAGGAATAGACAGAGAATCCATAGAGTTCCAGGCTTAGTTTACAGGAATGAAGAATAATCAACATACGTACAGTAACTGATGTAATGTATAGTAAATACATCAGACATATCCAAATCAGAAATATACAGGAGTCTTCTCCTTTAATGTGCTCTGTGTTTCACAGGCAGGAAAGATCATGGCAACGCACTATCTGTAGTAGGCACAGTGATTTGGTGTACATCACACCAGCTGCTGTGTGAACAGGCTCCATGTTTGGGCAGCAGTGCCCAGAGTACTAACCCCCATCAGCTCACACAAAAATCTAGTGGGAAGGGGTTGCAGGAGCTCCATTTTGGGGCATTTGGGACAAGACTACAAGGCATCCTCCTGCTGGTTCTTACAGAAATATGGCAGACAATGGTTGCAGTAGCTCAGAGTTTGGCCAAAAGCACCCTCACTACAAGACCTTTTCCCAGGTGGCACACAGAAAAATCTGGCAAGGAGCATGTGGAGGAACTCAGCGATGTGTGTGTGTGTGTGTGTGTGTGTGTGTGTGTGTGTGTGTGCGCGCGCACGCACACGTATGCATGCTGAGTGACAGATTCCACTATGCAGATGAGGGAGGTGAAAATGGCTTCGTCTTCAGGTAGCCACTCCCATACTTCAAGTTCCCCCTTCTGCCAGCACGCACATCATTGTGTTCACACTACAACAGACTCTCCTATCAGTACTTGAAGGCAGGTCTGTGTTCAGGCAAGAGCGCCTGCAATACAACAGCCCCTCCCATTGGCAAACACAGAAATTCAGCAGGTAGAGTGTGAAGGAATTCAGTGGAAGAGGGGAGCACAGAACTATCTGAAGGAGTGAGTGGCTGTAGTTAAGTTGGCATTTCTTATGTCAACTCCAAAACCTGTACATTCCATAAAAATTGCGTACTTTAAGTAGTACATTTGATGCTTTCTTTTGCAGTCAGTTATAGCACAAAACAATTCCAGATAAGACTATCCCTATATACATGCACAATTTATTTACCAGCTGTAGCACCTCTGACATTATCAATGGAAGCCTGCCTCCACCCATTTGTACAGGCTGGCCTGAAGCACTGAGCTGTTAAGCAACCTGTTCTGGGTAGAAAGTGGCTCTGGTGGGATGTGAACCTAGGTTTCCTGGTTCTCAAGCCTATGAAATTACCATGAGACCACACTGCCTCCAAAACTTAAGTTAGTCCCTTCTTAACTTGATACCCATGTCAGCAATTTCAAAAATAAGACAACCAACAAAACAATTTTCTTTTTTTTGAAGCTCTTTTTTTATTGGTATTTGGCAAGGGGAGTAAAATACAAATTTACGGATAATTATGCATGAGTACAGTGATTCAAGCGTCATTTGCATTTTCAAGAGTAGCTTTGCAATTTCTAGTACTTAATCAGCCTGAGATTAACGGCCTATGAGAATATAATTACTCCTATAAAAAAGGTATAATCTGGGTATAATTTCCACATTTACTCTGTTGGACTCTGTATCCATCAACAGCATCCTTATACTTGTAAGCCATTGGGATCAATGGGGTGATAAAATGCTGATGTGCCGACTGGACCAATTTCAAGCATCCTCTTATGGGATGAAAGATGGTCTATATTGACTAATATATAGCAGCCACAGAGTCTATTTAGCCATGATGGAGGGAGTATTGTTATTTAAAGTTGCAGTCATGGACTCCAATCTATAAATGTCATATGTTGTATTCTCCCATTGTTCTTTGGATGGGGGAGCGGCTTGCAATCATAATCTGGTAATAACTTTCTTTGCTGTGGTAAGGAGTATTTTATTTTATTATTTATTTTACCAGGTGAGACACACTAAGCTGAAAGCTTGTTTGCAGGTGCAACCTGGGAGCACAAGGAAGTTAAGTGACTTGCTCAGGGTCACACAGTATGCACCTAGGGGGCTGTGGGATTCAAACCCAGGTCTCCAGATTTGCAGCTCAAAGCCTTAACCCACTGCCCCATACTGCCTCCTTCAGTATCCGAAGAAGATAGATTTGACGCATCTGAATTTAGGGTTTAGGGAAATGAAGTAATAAAACCATCTCTGGAATCAAAGGACCCAGGTGTGGATAAAGTTCTGCTATTGTGTCCCCCAACTGGGCAGTACCAAAGAATATGAGCATGTGTAGCTACCTCACATCCGCATCCTCTCCAACAGGATGAGTCTCCCATGGCCATGTACTTAGCCATAATTTGTGGGGTTCGAAAGAAGCGGGTTGCTATTTTCCAACTAAATTCTCACCGCCCATAGTAGCATGTCAACCTGTGCTGTTGCTGCCAGATTCCATTCCACTCCTCCGGGGACAGGACTGTCACCAGATCCGCCTCCCAGGAAGTCTGAGTTCCCATCATCAGAGATGTTGTGGAAGCTAGGATTGCCCTATTAATCCTTGAAGTTAAGTGTTGTGGTGACCCCTCTGTTCCAATCTGTATCAGCAGTGGAAACAATGGAGGGATCTCCAACGCGGTTATATCCAGCCCCAGGGTGTCTGCAAGGTAATGTCATATCTGTAAATATTAACAAAAATCCTTTTGCAGGGGAGCAAACTCGGTCTGTAATTGGGAGAAGGATTTAAAATATGCCATTATTATAGAACTGATATGTATGTTTCAGTCCCTTCCTAAGCCATCCCTGAATCCCTGAGTCAAAGCCTGCTGGTGTGAACCCTGGATCGAGCACTGGTATGCCCACCCAAACAGACCCTTCTTTATTTAGCGGTTGTTTCCGAAAACCTCCGCAACACCAGACTACTGATTTGATTTAATAAAAATTTGATAAAGAAGGACTGTGTATCAAGGTGGGTGTGAAACTACTGCGTTGATTTGATTTGGACCCCTGTTGTTCAACATCTTTATAAGAGACATAGCGGAGGGGTTGGAGAGTAGAGTGAGCCTGTTTGCAGATGATGTAAAAGTCTGCAATAGAGTGGACATGCAGGAAGGAGCTGAGAGGTTGCAGAGGGACCTAGGGAAGGTAGAGATATGGGCCAGGAAGTGGAAGTTATCGCTCAACACGGCAAAATGCAAAATCATGCACCTGGGCAGGAAAAATGGGAGAGCGGAATACAGTTTGGGGGACAAGCCACTGGCAGTGACCAAGGAGGAGAGGGACCTGGGCATCATCATTTCTCAGGATTTGAAGGTGGCTGGGCAGTGCGGGAGGGCAGTGGCAAAGGCAAACAGTCTGTTGGGTTGCATTGGGAGGGGGATCAGCAGCAGGAGGAAAGAGGTCCTGGTGCCCTTGTACATCCAACTGGTCAGGCCTCATCTGGAGTACGGGGTCCAGTTCTGGAGGCCTTACCAAAAAAAGGATGTGGAAAGGGTGGAGCAGGTACAGAGGAGGGCAACAAAGATGGCAAAGGGGCTCTGCCACTTGCCATATAAGGAAAGACTGGGAGCCCTAGACATGTACTCCCTGGAACAAAGGAGGGAGAGAGAGGGGGCATGATAGAGACCTTTAAGTACCTAAAAGGGATCAGTAAAGTGCCTACAGAGAACCTATTCCAATTGAAAGGATGTCCCAGGAAAAGAGAGCATGATCTCCAATTTGAGGAGGGGGGGTTAGGGGTAACATCGGGAAATACTTCTTTACAGAGAGGGTGGTGGACACCTGGAATGGGTTGTCTGTAATAGTTGTGGGCAAAAACACAGTGGGTGGGTTCAAGAGGGCTTGGGACAGACATAGTGAGATGTTAAATGGAGGAGTAGGGAAATCAGAGCAAGCCTAGGGGATGCTAGGCAAATGAGCAGACTAGCTGGGCCTGGCGGTCCTTTTCTGCTGTCACTTTCCTATGTTCTTATGTATCCGGGTGAGAATCCCTGGGTGCTTGGAAAACCACCAAGCCATCCAGAGGTGTGTTGGACAACTCTCTTTCTATCTGTACCCCCTGTGGGGCAGGTTGATATATATCAAGCCAATAGGATAGATGCATCAACACTGCTGCCATGGAATATTTAATAATATTAGGTAGTATAAAGCCGCCTTTGTCTTTAGGGAGCTGTAGTTTTATAAAAGCTATCCGGGGCCTATCTCCATGCCAGAGGTACAAGGAGATAAGTTTGTTCCATCGGTGGATCACCTGTTTGGATGGAGGATGTGGGATATTCTGCAATATGTGCAAGATCCTAGGAAGGATGTTCATTTGAACTGAATGTACCCTGCTGAGTAGGGTAATTGGGAGGTGCTTCCACCATAGAATGTCATGTTTTATTTGGTCAAATAATGACTTGAAATTTAAAGGGAAGATTTTGGTGGGATCAGATGTCAGGGTCACTCCTAAGTAGGTAACAGCAGGTTTGTGCCATTTATATGGGTATTTTTGTTTGTTGTGTTCCGAAAGTGGATTATGTATCATTAGAACCTGTTTTATTTTGTATCCTGTAATTTGTTCAATTGTCCTGACACAGTCATCCAGTGCCCCTAAAGAAGTGGTTAGGTTTGTTATGTAAAGGAGTAGGTCATCTGCGTAATATGCAATGTTGTTTTGTGTAGATCCAATTGTGTATCCTGTAGTTTGGGTAGTTTGGCGTAAGTATTGAGCTATAGGCTCCACATACAAGGCAAACAGGTATGGGGAGAGAGTGCATCTCTGTCTTGTACCCCAGGCCAAAGGGAATCTGCCTAAATGAGAACCATTTATTTTGACTGTGGCTTCAGGTTTAATGTATATGCCAGAGATGTCTCTTAAAAAATTTTTCCGGGAAGCCGAATTTCTTCAGGGCAGCCTGTAAAAAAGGCCATGAAACACGGTCAAATGCCTTTTGGGCATCTAGACTTAAAATTAGTAATGGGGATCTGGTGACTTGGGCATGATCAAGTATATTGAGGGTCCTTTTGATATTATCTATAGTGTTTCGGGACTTCATAAAGCCAGTTTGATCTGGATGGACTAAAAGAGGCAAAATATTATCAAGTCTGTGTGCTAGTATACTAGTATATATCTTATAGTCTTGGGGCCAGATATTCAAACTGCGCCCAAAATGTGCGCAATAGCAGGAGCAAGCACAAGTCAATTGCGCACATGCGCAACAGATGCGATATTCAAACATGGAGCAAGTCAAATTGCGCAACCAGCCAACGTCTGAATATCACACAACCTGTGCCATAGTGCAATCAGGAAGGGGAAGCTGAGCACATGTGTTGCACCATAGCGCAACAAGGCCAGCCCAGCTGAGCAGTCTAGAGGCGCCATAGTGCAAGCAGGGAGCCCCCCCCCAGCAGCAGAGCAATGGAACTGCACAACCAGGGAGGTCGGCAGGGGCCCACCACCCATGCCACAGAGGGGCACAGGAACACACTGCAGAACTAAAAACACACCCCCACACCCGAAGCACAGCATCACTGGTGGAGGGACGGAATATCCACTGGCCCATGGGGACAAGCCAACAAAGCACAGCTGGGCCATGGCGCCCCAGCACACCCACTGGCAAGCAGAGACTGCCACACAAAGGGGCCGGACAGCCCAAGTGTACAACAGCCCCTCCTGTGCACAGCACACCCTGCACTGGAACCCCAAGACACCACCCATGAGCAGTGACTGTGACCGGCACTGCCGGAATCACCATGCCCCCCCCCGGCACAATGCAACCGTGTGTACCACAGAACCATACAAGCCAGACCCACCAGGAGCTCACAGCGGTGTGTGGCAGCACATGGCCAGACCGGCTGAAAGCCACCACCACAACAGGGACACCCCCCCATGCACACACACACACAATCCCAGGACAACACCACACCAGATGCCAGGCACACCACTGCAACTGAGCACCTATAGCCAGCTGCAAATCAGAGACCACCACGGTATTCATAACAAAATATATATATATTTCCAATCAATAACACAACAAAACAACAGGAACAACCATAACTATTTACAAATATATACAATACAGGGGTGGGGTACGGGTACAAGGTAGGGGTGGGTGTGGGGCAGGGTGAAGAACTGTGAGGAAGGCAGGGTATGAGGGAAGGGTAAAGGGGGTAGGTGTGGGGCAGCTACTGCCCCCCAGGCTGCATATCAGCAGGCTGCCCCTGTCCCCGTGGCCTCCTCTGGCGTCGGACACCTCTCTGGTTCATCTCCCTCAGGATGTGCAGGGACTCAGTGGACAGCTCCAGCAGGCGGTGGATGGCCTGCTCAGTTCTGTGCAGGACCCGGACACCTAGGGCAAGGTAACAGAATCAATGGCTATGACTGTCCACAACCCTGAAGCCCACCCAATATGCATGGCATACAGCCAAGTGTCCCGCCCCTGTAATGGACTGCACGCACTCACAGTGACCGTGCACAGGCCAAGCCCAACCAGACAGCAACAGCCATGTGTGCCACTGCACACACACACCACCCATGCCCAGCACAGCACAACCAAGGCAGTACAGTGACATGGCTACATGGTGAGAAGGTAGTGCCACAGCCATGTGCCCAGTGCATGCATGGACCACCAGTGATGCACTCACAGACATGCAGTGCCACTGGACAGTGCTGACTGTCACACATCGCGTGCATGGCAGTGTTGTCCATGGATGGTGGCCATGCCCTCCCCCCCCCATAGCACGCAATAGCATCCATGATGTAATGACACTCACCCTCATCAAGCTGCTGCTGCTGCTGCTGCTGTGGGCCCACACCGCTGCCACCTCTGCCAGCCACCTCCGCAGCACCCCTCTGTGCCTCATCACGGGCCCTCCTCCGCTCCTCCATGCCTGTGGGAAACAAATGTTGAGAAACACATTAGTGAGATCCCAAAGCAGACAGCCCCCTGCCCCAATGAGTGTGCCTGCCCACACAGCCAGACCCATACATCACACACCAAGAACACTGTCACAGCCAACCATGGACCAACCCTCCCCCATGCTCTGGCCACAAGACACAGTGTTACCCCTGTGGACAATACAGGTGCATAGACGGCTCACCCACCTGGCCTAGGCACAATGCCCCTCCTGGCACGGGACCTGAGGCACACCAGCAGTGCCCGCTCCCTCCTGCGCAGGTCACTGTACCAGTGCCTGCACTGCTCCTGTGTTCTGCGCCGCCCAGTGACCTGCTCCAGCTCGGTGGCCACCTGCTGCCACACATGGGTGCAGGCCATGTCTAGGGGTTCCTCCCCAAACAGTGGCCCGTAGTGAGGCTCCACCACGGCCACTAGGTTGGCCACCTCCAAGTCACTCCACTGGGGAGCTCTCGCATGCCATGTCTACAGGTTGACAGTAGGCAACATGACGCTCCGCAGCGCGGCAACCCCACCTGGAAATGTTGCGCAATACAACTCCATCTGTCCCTATCGCGCTGTTCATACAGTGCCGTCGGTCCCTATCATGCTGTTACTGAACAGCGTGACAGAGCTGCAGACATGGTAGACGTACAGCGCCAAGGGGGAAAAGGTCGGGCACAAGGTCATGGGACTGTGGCGCAAGGCCAAGCACAGCGCCATCGAACATCTACACATCCAGTGCGATCAGTCACCTGCATGCCAGTGCCACAGTGGACTATTGAGCAATTGTGCCACAGCGCCATGTGGTGACCAGCGCTGTAGCGCCACTGGCACAATGGTGGCCGTGTCCTGAATTGCTGATCACGCACAGCACGTCATCAGTGCGGCAGACGCCTGCATAAGCTACCTGGGCATGTGCAGTATGGTGTACTACGTAGTCACAGAACTGCACCATAGGCTCAGCCGGCTCAACCGTATTGCGCAAAGCGCAACAGCGCAATATTCAGCTGTTATATGCAGATTAGCTAATCAACCATTCAATGGCACAGCGGCATGATTTGCATCTCATTAAAGTTGCTCCACTCCTAATTTGCATGCATTGCGCTATAAATGTACGACAGTGATCTGCAGTGGCCATATTCGGTTACTGCAGGTGATAGGTAGGTTGCATGCTGTGTGATGTTCTGGACTATGGTCATGGGATAATGCTGTATACTGCACAGTTACAGGTGTCCACTTCCACCCATACAGACCGTGACATGGCCGAGCAAGGACTGGGTGAGGAGGATGATGGTGGGCGGGAGAGGAGGCCCAACTTCACAAAGGCTGAAACAGAGGCACTCTTTGAGGCCTACCTGGATGAAGAGCCACTACTCAGTGGACGCCGGGGCACCCCTCAGGCCCGTGCTGCTGCATGGGAGGGGGTAGCTCACGCCATAAACCTGCACGGAAGCCACCAGCGCTCCATGCATAAATGTAAGAAGAAAATGGGGACCGACAGGAGAAGGGTGAAGGAGATGGTGGCAGCCCTCAGGGCGGCACGCGCTGCCACAGGCGGGGGCCAGCCAGAGGTGGTGCAGCTGACCCCGGTGGAGGACCATCTTGCTGCATCCATGCAGCACAGTGCCATCGAGGACATTCCAGGAGGTGGCTTTCAGACAGGTGGTAGCCCATCACTGCATGGTATGACATGGTCGGGGGGGGGAAGGTGGATCCCATGCACTAACATGTTCTCACTTTCTGTTACAGATCCTGTGCATCTGCAGGGGACAGTGGTGGTGGGCCCGTGCACTGTGGACATCCAGCCAGAGTTGGAGGAGGGTCCATCCACCTCTGCTGGTAGCCGGCGTGCATTGCACCAGTGTGCACGCCTGGCTGCCATCTCCGATGTCGGTGAGTCAGGTGTGGGGGGTGCCCTTCCTGTGTCTCAGCGGTCTGGCATGCAAGCATGCCAGCATGCTGTGGCTGTGGCACGAACCTGCACCATTGATGATGCAATGACCGCTATGGGCAGTGACACATGTGTGTCACGTAATGGACACACAGCAGGACAGCTCGCGCCCATGGACCTAGCTGGTTCCAACGTGTGTGCCAGCATGTCAGCACAGTCCCAGGCTGTGCCTGTCAGCACCGGTGGGGCAGCACCGGTGGCTGTGCAGGTCTCTGGCACTGTTGCGGACGCAGCAGTGGAATGACTGGTCCCTTGGGCACAGCAGGCGGAGGAGCAGCAGCAGCAGTCACCCACCGGGTCTGGGGGAACAGGGTTCAGCGGTGGCATATGCACACCACCTGTTGACTTGCCCATACCTGGTCCTGGTGAACAGCACCCCCCCTCAAGGGGTGTTGAGCATCAGGCCCTTCCATACCCTGAGGGACAGGTTGCCGATGTGGCAGACGACCCGCTTGCGAGCACACGCCTGCTGCGCGGCATCAGTACAGCAGCAGATGCGGGTTGCAACGTCCATGGAGGCACTGTGTGTGGCTGTGGGGTGGCACAGCAGGGACAACGCGATGATCCTTGCAGAGATTGTCCAAATGCGGATGGATGTGACCACCGCCATTGACAGGCAGACCCAGGCATTGGTCGCTGTCGTGGCCGCATTGGGCACACAGTCAGGTGCCCTGTACCACGTATCCCACGCAGTACGCTATCCACTCCCTGTTCCCGGCATCATGCGACACCCAGCCTGTCAACACCGGGTTCTGCTGTGGGCATCCAGAACACCCCTGGTGCAGGTATGTTCGGCATGCTGCAGACTCCTGTGTGGACAAGGTCGCGCTCATGCAGTGGGACCCCTGGTGGTCCATCGGTGCCACCCCATGTGGCCCATGCTCAGCCTTCCAGTGCTGCTGGGTCTCGGTGGGGCCACCCACGCACCTGAGGTAGCCGTGGCACACTGCCACATGACTGACCTGTCTCCCAGTGCGGGCCCTGTCTGGTGCTGCCTTGTGTGCAATGTGTGTCATGGTGGGCAGTGCACCGGTGGGTGCCCTGCCCAACACGCCGACACACGGACCACCTGCACACCCACCTGACTGCTGTCCACAGGTGCATGTGCGTGTTGATGCCTGCATTGTACTGTACACCAAGGTGCAAGGGTGCCCAGCATCTGACACACGTACATGGACAGTACAGGTGGTGGGGGTGGCCTGTGGATCTGTGTGTTTGACATGTCTGTTCCTGCTCTGCTGTGCACCTGCCCCTGTGCACTTTGTGCCTGGTGTGTGTGTGTGTCTGTCCATGTAGCATGTAGTATTCACCTCCCTGGTTGTGTGTTTGTGCCTGTACCTTCCACTCCTAGCCGTCATGCACCCCTGGTGTGTTACCCTGTGTGTATGTGGATTGTGCCCTGGACAGTGTTGGTTGCACATGGCCCCATGACTTACCTGTGTTGCGGAAGTGCTCCTCTGTGATGGTGTCCCGGTGCAGCTGGGCCAGCCGGATCAGTCGGGGGTCATGCTGTCCAAGGAGGGGCTACTCATCCCCATCATCACCAGCGTCACCAGCATCCCCATCGCTGTCTCCCTCCTCGACCTGTACGGCTATCCCACAGTCTTTGGCCATGTTTCTTTGGCCAGATCTTTCCTCTTCCTCTGTTGGAGTCCCCCAAGGATCTATTCTTGGCCCACTACTTTTCTCCCTTTTCATTAACAACTTGCCCTCCCTTCCCTGCTCCTCCTCGTTAATCATTTATGCTGATGACATGGTGCTTCTCTCCAGTGGTAAAGATCCCTTATCAGTAAGAGCACATCTTCAAGCAGACTTCACACTGCTTGCAGGAGTGGTTACTACAGAACAGGCTCCTAATGAATGCTAAGAAAACTGTAACTATGCTTTTTGGCCCCCCTGTCAAGAATCAGATCTCATACTCCAGACTTATTGATACATTCTCTAGATGACTCCCCTCTTGAATTCGTTACCTCCTTCAGGTATCTAGGAGTCACTCTCGACCCATCTCTTGACTTTAACCTCCACATTGTGGCTACATGTAAGACAGTTTACTCAAAACTTGGTCTTGCCTTTAAAGTTAGGTCCTCCTCAATGATGCTGCCCGGCTTGCTATTGCACAAGGATTTCTCCTCCTGCTCTAACATATTGCTCTCAGGTTTACCTTAAAGCTAGCAAAGGAGCACTCCAGAAATGGAGCACCTGCTATAACAGTATATGCAGATTTGCTCTCTCCGCCACAGACTTACCCATCATTGCCTGCTCTACTCAAAACTAAATTGGCTCCAGACTCGCTCAGACACTATTCTGCAGGCTGTACAATTGATAATATGATCAGAACGGGGTCCCCTAAATACCTTGCCAAACTATTAACTCAGCCCTCCCAAGCATACCTCCTCAGGGCATCTGCTCAAACCCAACTTGAAATTCCAGATATCTCACACAAAAGGAGAACGATCCTTGCCATATCTGCCCCCGCTTCTGAACTCCATTCCTCCCACATCAAACTCTCCAAATCCCACAAGACCTTTAAACTGAGTCTTCAGGCACACCTATTAGAATCCGACTGCTGCTCTTGTGCTGTAACTTGAGCTTCTCTCCTAGCATTTTCTCCTCCCCCCTATGGCACTTACTGATTTCCTACTGGTCTCCAAAATCTGAAAGTTTCCCACATCCAGCAGAAATCCTATTGTTATAAAGCTACTTCATTTAAGTTTTGTTTGCTGTTTGTCATTTCAATTTAGTCATTGATGTATCATCAGATGAAAATAATTAATGTAATGTCATCCGTTTCTCTTTGTTGTTACTGATAATGACTGCACCTGGCTGTATACTGTTCAAATGTTTGTTCTCACCTCATGCTGCGTCATGAAATACTCTTTAATGTTGGCTCTGGTCTCCCCTGTCTGTACTCTCCCGGGTCGTGCCTGAATATAGGCAACATTGTTGTCTAGTGTACTTACCCGGTAAACAAAAACCAAATAAATAAATAATGTTGTGCAGGATACAACAGGCCAGGAATATCCCACAGGCCTATGAGGGGCTGTACTGTAGGGCACCGCCGGAGGTGTCTAGGCATCGGACGCGTGCCTTCAGCATCCCAAACACCCGCTCGATGATGTTGCGTGTGGCGGCATGTGCCTCATTGAAGCGTTGCTGCGATGGGGTCGTGGGGCACCGGTAGGGTGTGAGCAGCCAGGAACGGAGTGGGTATCTATTGTCACCTGTGTGGAGATAGTGGAGGTTAGTGTCATGTTCAGGACCATATTGCCCCTAGCCCTGTGTGCCACTCCCATGGCACCTGTGGCTTGCCCACCCATCCCCCAACTTTGCTGCTCCTACATGCATACTCACCCACTAGGTGTCCTGTGGGGATGTCCCCACTCTCGAATCGATGGCACAGTGCAGACTAGTACCATATGAATGCATCATGTGCTCCGCCAGGGTGCGTGGCACAGACATTGATGATGCACCCACTGGCATCACACACCACCTGTCAGTTGACACTGGAGAACCCCTTCCAGTTGCGATATGCGGCCCCATCGGGGCCAGGTGGCGTGCGAATAGCCACATGGGTGCAGTCTATAAGCTAACACGCCAGGCATACGTGCTGCCCTGTGGAACTCCTGTATGTTTGCTGTGCGCTCTGCAGCGGTGCTGGGGAAATGGAGGTACTCCGCAGCATGTGGCAGCAGTGCGCTGAGGAATTGGGTGAGGATGCGTGATGTGGCCGACTGTGTTATGCCTGTGGCATCCCCTGTTGGCCTCTGGATGGTACCCATGGCGAGCAAGCACATGCAGGCTGTTACCTTTGTCTCAACTGACAGAGCGTGACTCCGTCGTGAGGGTGCCTGCATCACATCACTGTACAGCTCACAGAGCCGCCTCAGTATTGCCCTGTTCAGGTGGTACCGGTCCACAATCGCGACATCCGAATACAGCTCAAAGCTGATGCGGGCACGGTACTGCCTGCTGGGGGCGTACCGCCGACGGGCCCTTCCACGGCCACGTCCCCCTGCAGCATGCCTTCTCACCCCCCTCACTACAGCTTCCATGTGAAAGGTGGCACTGTCCATCTCCCTGGCTTGTGTCTCCCCCCAGCTGTTGTTGTTCTGTTCCCCCCGCTGTCCTGACTGCTACCTCCACTGCACCGGGTACACCTACTGGCCTCCGAACTCTGTGGCCCCACACGCCTTCAGCTGCCATTATTCTGTCCTGCCTACTCCCTGGCCTGCACTGGTTGCTGCTGTGGCCTGCTCTCTGTTGCTGCCTCATGAGTATTCCGTGTCGAGTTCTTGCGCCTCTTCCTTGAGCCTTTTTATTTTGGCTCATTTCCGCAGTGGCGCAACTTCCGGCTGATCCACTGTTGCGCATTGCGCAAGCCTTTGAATATCGCATTGTGCTCTTTATGGATGGATCCACCCCCTTCGGTTGCACATGCCTTCATTTGCATTGCGCTGTTGCTCAGCATGTTTTCAGTGGTGCAACTGCCTCCCGCTGAATATCGCAGGATGGCGCATTTTCGGACTTGCACTGGCACAACCCTATTGTGCATAGGGCAACCCTTTTGAATATCCCACCCTTGATTTAATACTGAAATTGGCCTATACGAATCACAGGCTTGGGGTGGTTTGTTGGGTTTAAGAATAGCCAAAATCGATGCTTGCCTCCATGATATAGGGTATAAAGCCTCCACATGGCTACTCCGTTGGATGTCTAGCAGTATATCTTTAATCCAGCGAAGGGATGTCTTCTAAAATTCAGCTGTATATCCGTTCAGTCCCAGAGATTTGCCATTTTTTCAGGTTTGTTATTGTTGTAGAGAGTTCTAGCACTGTGATTGGGCTGGCTAGTAAGTCTGCATGTTGTTGTGTGAGAGAGGGTAATTGGAGGTCCGCTAAAATTTTTTTAATTTTGTCTAGATCCGGTGACTGTGGTTCTGTGTAAAGGTCTTTATAATATTTTTAAAGGCCTTTAGAATATCAGCTGTCGCATGCACCTGTCCCTGTCTGTGGGTCTCTGATCTCAGTTACGGTACACATTTGTGTCTGTTTTCTTAAGCGGTATGCCAGTATTCAGAAAGCTTGAGCCCCACCCTCATAATACTTTTGACGAAGCCAAGCCAGAGCCTGTTCTGTTTTTTTTTATTAAGAAGGTTTTGTTTATCTTGTTGGAGTATGGGAATTTGGTTTGCCATTGACTGGTCTTCCTCCATAAGGGATACCAGAAGAAATGTCATTTCTCCTGAAGTTCTCTGAGATGAGTCTGTGCCTGACATTTTTTCTTGGTGGCGAACGCTATTATGTATCCTCTGAGAACTGTTTTCAGGGTGCCCCAGAGCAGTTGAGGTTAGATATGTGGGGAGACATTATCTTTAATAATCTCAGAGATTTTTTCCTTTAGAAATTCCTTAAAGGTCGGGTCTCTCAGAAGAGCAGGATTAAAACGCCACTGTGTGTTTTTGTGCTCTTGTGAAATGGACAATTCAAGTGTCACAGGGGCATGGTCTGACAGACATATATTGTGTATTTCCACCTTGTTGATAAGTTCCAAATGTTCCCCGTTAATGCAGAAGTAATCCAACCTAGAATAGTGATTGTGCGCATGTGAGTAGAAGGTGAACTGTCGTCTTGTGGGATTTAAATGGCACCAAGCATCCAGTAATCCCACTTCCTGTAGCACCCATCTCAAATATTTTTGACCTGAAGTAAGCGATGAGGGTTTGGGGTTTGAAGTATCTAATGAGGGATTCAGTGTGCAGTTAAGATCCCCTCCCAGTGTTAGGATTCCTTGTTTATGTGTAATAATTGTGTCAATAAGCTGTTGGATAGAGGAGACATCGCTGCCCAGGGGAATATAGAGACTGTAGATGGTCAGGGCCCAGCCCTGGAATGCGCCCACAGCTAAAGCTAATCTACCCTCCCTATCTGCATACTGCTCTGTTATTTTAAATGGAAAGGACCTGGGTACTAGAATAACCATTCCTCTGTATCTTCCCCTACTATACGAGGATGCCACCAATTGGGAGAATCCAAATTTCAACAATTTCTGATGTTAGGAGGATGACAAGTGGGTCTCTTGTAATAACAAGATGTCTGGCTTGTACTTCTTAAGAGCTGCTAGTGTGCGGTGTCTTTTGGTTGGACTGGTCAGCCCATTCACATTGTGTGAAAGAATCTTAAACGGTAGTCCCATTAGATGTGATGCATTATGTTCTGGTATACAGAGTCCTTACAGTTTATCCAAAATGTTCTAAGGCTTCTCTCATAAGACCCTAGGTCTTGAAATATAAACATCAGTAGTCTAGCTATAAAAATTATACCTACTGTAGATTCATGCACACATTTCTCTGTTATATTAGTCTGGGCACCCTGTGTAAAAAAAAAAAAGAACTAAAGAACCTTTAACGGTTAAACTATAAATCTCTATTATGAACAACTGCTAACCATGGCCAACTGGGCCTAATACAATGTCCCCCAATGCAGAGGGGGCCGTGGTCTCCTCCCCATTTGTGATCAATCTAAGAACCTTTCTATAACTGACTTCCATGGTCAGGTGTATAGGTGTCTCACCTGATCTTGGCAGAGTCCAACTCTGCTTGGGGAGACTGATTACCTCCATCTTGGGGGTCACTCCCATGGGATAGAAACCATCTCAAAAGGTATAGAAGTGGGTGGGGCCAAGGGTGGAAAAAAGTAGAACCAACCAATAAAGGGGAAGAAGGGCTAAGGGTCTGGGAGAAGGTAAAATTGTCCTCTCCTAGGCCTCCATGGTCCATTCTCGTCCCCAAAGACGAGATCAAGGAAATAGCGGGGAACAGTTAAGGCACAATATAATAAAGGATGAGTTGAGGACTCACATCCTGTCAAGTTAAAAAGTAAGAGGGGCTAATTGACATGATAATGATAAGTCCTGTTAATGATGTATCTAGGTACAAGTACTTAGAAATGGCCTATGATAAACAAATGTAAATTAATGTCCCAGAGATCATAAGTCTGCTTCTGGTAGGGAGGCTTCCATTAAATCAAAATCTAGTCATCAATCGACATCTCTGTAAAAGTCTATTAGATGTATGTAGATTTCCTCCTCCAGATTTCTTTGTGAGCACTCCCTATGTAGGGGTCCCCGGGCCTGGATCCCCTCGCCCCAACCCCAGCCACAGGGTATGTGGGAGGGTCATTGGTAGTAATAAACTCCCATTGATGTACCCCCTAGGGTCCACCTGGCCTCACCCCCCCCAGGATATCCAGAGCCCGCCCCAAGGAACGAGGAAGAAAGCCTCCCACCCGGCCCCCCTCCAGGGCACCCCCCGAGTAGTCTGCTAACCAGTGGGCATTTGTATAATCCAGCGGTCCCTTTTAACTCCTGTAGGTGTGCAGCAGGTGCAGACCGCAACTCCAAGCCATGAGTACTTGTCTTTGTCCTGAACCATGGGAGGAAGGGCCCCTTGTGGTCCCTCATCTGTCAGCATCCGGGAGGTAGACAGTCCGTTTCCAGGTTAAGATTGTGATCAGTACACTGGACCCAATCCCACTCCTTCAGTAGGGGGTATGACCTCAACCCGACTCAACACCAGCGAACCTGGTAGCCCGAGTCCCCATTTGTCCATGTCGGGGGGAACCTCCCAGGCATGAAGGGTAGTCATGGAGAAGCTTCTTATCCCTGTGTATCAGGTAAAATTAAAAGCCTTCTTTCTATTTCCAGCCATTCCTATGTTTTATCTCCTCAATCCCTCCCTGGCCGATCACTCCGAGTTATACAACCCTGAAGCCACTCCACGCCTGCACACCACCCAACCAGTCTATTTAATTGTATGAAAGTAAGTATAAAGGGACACTGTATGACCTGCTAGAGTCTGTAAAGGAGGACAGCACCCTGGAGGCATGGCTGGAGAGAAGCCCCCCCCCAGAGAGACAGAGCAGACCCCCACCAGGCCCGAGAGGAGCACTCGCCTTGGCAGAACTCCCTACCTCCCCAGCCAGAGGATGGGCGAGGCATCACCCAAGCACCCAGAAGAACCCCCTAGGTTACTCACAGTTTTAGAGGTAGTCTAAATTATCAAGGAATGTGTCTGTTCAGGCCTCCATCAATGAAAACTGTCGGAGAAGTTTCTTGATAGAATCCAAGGCTGCTTGTTGTGATTCTAAGTTAGGTGCGGAGTGTCGGTCAAAGGTGCGGCCTGTGGCTGGTCTCAGTGTTAAAGCCGATCTGGGGGAATAGTATATCCACGCTTCTTTAAATCTTCTGTGGCCTCCTGTGGTGATTCGTAGGTGTGTTGCCCAGAGGGATACTGAATCACCAGTCTGGCCAGATAGAGTGTACGGAACTTTAGGTGATTTGGGCGTAAAACAGAAAATAGCGGGATAAATTCCCTCCTGCACTGCATTGTGGCCGGGGCATAGTCATTATCAATAAAAATCCAATTTCTGCCATAGAATACATGGGGAAATGGTCGTGCTTTCTGGGACAATATTAAGGATGTCACGGGGAAGCAGCCAAAACCTCTTTGGCCATGTTAATGGTTGATGGATCCTCAACCCTCGACCCCAAGGTGATCACAAACATCTTTAACACGGCTTTTTCAGACCTTAGTGCTGTCCTACCCCATGACTTTTTCAAAAACAGGACCTACTCCCCAAATACCTCAGCCCCACAGTCTAACCATGCCATCTTCTACTTCAGGGAGGTAAGGCTGAATGAAGCGCGCCGCTATATTACTGCAGCTATCTCTAAATCTAGATCTAATAGCGACACCCTGGACCTTAAGCTTCTGTTGCTCACTCGATGAGGTAATTCATCCATTAACAAAATTCTAAACCTCTCTTTCAGCTGTGGAAAATTCCCGGACTTATGGAAAACAGCTACCGTGACACCTGTCCATAAAAGTGGGGATAAGACGAATCACTCAAATTATCGCCCTATCTCCATACTGCCCCCACTCTCTAATTCACTCGAGCGCATCGTGGCTGATCAACTTACCGACCACTTGGATAAATACAATATACCTTGTCCACAATAACACAGTTTCCAGAAAGGTCACAGCACCACCGGAGCCCTTCTTGAGTTCACTAGAGCTTTGCACAAATCCCTTGACAACGGCCTGCTCACAGGGGCCATTTACGTCGACCTCTCCAAGGCCTTCGATACAGTACACCATGGACTACTAATTGACCAACTACTGAATGCCGGGCTATCACCTGACTCTTCTCTCTGGTTTAAAAGCTACTTAGAAAACTGGTCGCAGAGAGTAAAAATTGCTGACACTCTTTCTGACACCCTGCCTGTTAGCTCGGGTGTCCCACAGGGATCCATACTGGGCCCCCTCCTTTTTAGCTTTTCTTAAACTCCTTCCCTTACCACTGCTCTGAGCAGATCATACTATATGCCGATGATGCTGTTGTATTCTCCACTCACAAAGATCCTGCAACTCTCCAACACAACCTTCAACTTGGTTTCAGTTCTGTAGAGACATGGTTTCTTAATCATAAACTGGTCCTCAATGACAAGAAGACCAAATCTATGCTCTTCTGCAGCTCTCATAACCCACACAAGCTACACCACTTGGCTATCTCCACCACCCAGGGGAACACTCTAGATCAGGTGGGGTCCTTCAAATACTTAGGGATACAGCTTGACCCTAATCTCTCCTATGGACCTCACGTAGATAATGTAGCGAGAGCTGCTAATACATGGCTTGGTCTCCTCTACAAACAGAGACAACACCTGATGCCAGAAGCTTTGAAGGTTGCAGTCCTGAGCTCTGTAATCTCTGTAATAGACTATGGTCTCATCATTTATGGCTCGGCCACAACCACAACCCTTAGACGCCTCTCAACTGCCTTAAATAAAGCATGTGGGCTCATCACTGGTGCTCACCGTCTCACCCACACATATGAACTGTACACCCAGACCGGCTGGCTCCAACTATCAAACCGCATAACGTTTCTCACCTGCACCAAGACAAAAAAAATCTACCTTGGCCTTGCACCTTCTGGGGTCTCAACTCTGTTACAACACCGAACCAACAAATGGTGCCTTCGGAGATCCATGCTACAGCTATTGAAAGTCCCCCGCTGTCACACTTCACAGGGACAACGCTCTTTTGCTTATCGAGCACCACTCTGGTTCAATGGCCTCAGCCCCACCATCTCCTCTGCCCCGACAATTCTTATGCTTAAAACTAGGCTCCGGGACTATCTCACTACCAACAGCTCCTGTGACTGCCCAACTTAACCTTGTTTCTCCACTTCCCTGCCTGCTCTAGTGGCCCTCCCCCCACTGGATTCTACTCTCACATCTTGGTATACCCAGTGCTGCACTTTTCACCCTCTCCCCACCCTACCTACGTTCCTACCCCCCCATGACTCTGGCACTTCTTATCTCTTGTCTGTTTTCTCTGACAAATGCCACTGGCTGCTTTGCTTACAATGTTACCCTTGAATTGTATTAATCTGTAATCTGTTTGCAATGTCCACATTGTTGTAATGTCTGTCTTGATGTTCCCCATAATTTGTATTTCTCTGTTGTAGAACCTTTCTGAAAGAGCTATACAAAAAAGAGTCCATAAAGCAACATGGACATAATGGGTCTCAAAACAGAGAAGTGCACATAATACCCCAGGAGCTGAAAAATTGTAAACATGAATAACTGTAGATGGGGTCAGCACAAAACACTTTTAAATTTTAGGTCACATAAGACCTTTTATTATATAGAGAAGCATCACCAATAAAAGGCATCACATTTAAATAATGTACAGTCTCACCAAAAAGATTGCACACATCTCATTCTAAATGCTCTTCAGAGCTTAAACTGCTGCAGAAAAAAAGGGAGACCGGCATGAAATAGCAGTGTGAGCAACTTAACAAAACTGCCAGCAGCACATATCGAGAAGCGCTATTCGACCAAAGTCAGAAGCGGTTAAGCGTAGTAATAAATGCCTGACTAACCACGTCGAAAGGTGCTGTTCGACTGGAGTCAAAGGCGAATAAGCGTATGGTAAATCCACAGCTAAATGGCAACGTGGAAAAAACTAAAATTGGAACCATACCACATGCTGCATACAGACGCCAAGGCACACAAATGTATTTGCCATAAACGCCACAAACTTCAAGCCGCTGGTTACACACGGAAGAGACAACAAACGTCAAACTGTGATGCGCTTACGTATTGACCAATGGAGTCTTCATCAGAGTATGATGTGTAGATGCATCTCCTCCACTTAAATACAATCCAGCACTTAAAGGGACAGGCAGATACAATATAAAGGACATTCTACCAACATTACATCATTTAATATCTACAATTAAAGAGAAACAAAAATATAATACTCCAATAGCACATCCAACCCTTATAAATGAGAACAGAGCGGCAGTCATGTTCTCAAATCACAGAGCACAAAAAGTCATAATTTAATACTATAAAAGTGCGACCACTAAACCCAAAACAAATATAACTGTGTATAAATGACTTATAAGAGGTAAATATGTGAAAAAACAATAAAGTCATATCCACAAGCCTTGAAAAAGTAGATGTGGGTTTCTGAGTGGAGACCTGAATGTAAAACTTCTACAAAGGGAAGTTTTTTTTGATCTTTGAATGCAGTACTATGGTTCCATTTGGCCTGAATGATGACATTCCTATATATAGCTATCTGTAATTGATTTTTCATGTAAAGTTTAGTATTTGTGGATATGACTTGCCGTGCTCTGTCCACAATAAGGAAACAAGACTTTTCAGCTCTGTTTCCTTTTGGTGGTTTCTGCTATTATTATATGGTTTTATTGTGTTTTAACATATTTACCTCTTATAAGTCATTTATACACAGTTATATTTGTTTTGGGTTTAGTGGTGGCATTTTTATAGTATTCGCGGCCATGACTTTTTGTGCTCTGGCAACAAGATTTGAGAACATGACTTGCCCGGCTCTGTTCTCATTTATAAGGTTGGATGTGCTATTGGAGTATTATATTTTTTGTTTCTCTTTTTTAATTGTAGATATTAAATGATGTAATGTTGGTAGAATGTCCTTTATATTGTATCTGCCTGTCCCTTTAAGTGCTGGATTGTATTTAAGTGGAGGAGATGCATCTACACGTCATGCTCTGATGAAGACTCCATTGGTCGATAAGTAAGCACATCACAGTTTAATGTTCGTTGTCTCTTCTGTCTCTTCCATGTGTAACCAGCGGCTTGAAGTTTGCAGCATTCATGGCAAATACGTTTGTGTGCCTTGGCGTTTGTATGCAGCATGTGGTATGGTTCCAATTTTAGTTTTTTCCATGTTGCCATTTAGCTGTGGATTTATTATACGCTTATTCACCTTTGACTCCAGTCGAACAGCACCTTTCGACCTGTGTTAGCCGTGGATTTACTACATGCTTAACCGCTTCTGACTTTGGTCGAATAGCGCTTCTCGATATGTGCTGCTGGCAGTTTTGTTCAGTTGCTCACACTGCTATTTCATGCCAGTCTCCCTTTTTTTCTGCAGCAGCTTAAGCTCTGAAGAGCATTTAGAATGAGATGTGTGCAATCTTTTTGGTGAGACCGTACATTATTTAAATGTGATGCCTTTTATTGGTGATGCTTCTCTATATAATAAAAGGTCTTATGTGACCTAAAATGTAAAAGTTTTTTGTGCTGACCCAATCTACAGTTATTCTTTGTAAAAGAGCCTTGGCTCAAAGGTATTTGTAATCCTATACTTAATAAATAAAAAAATAAATAAATAAAAAAAACTTTGCCTTCGGCCCAGGCCATTTTTAGTAAGGTCTCTTTAGTTTGATATCGCAAAAAACACACTATAATAGAGCGAGGACAGGCACCAGGGTTGGTAGGTTTAGGCCCCAGTGCCCCGTGGGCTCTCTCTACCTCCAGCCGAAAGTCTGGTGCCAAGGACAGTGAGGTGTGCAGCAGAGTATCTATGAATTCCGTCATATTCGATCCCTCGCTATTTTCAGGAACCGAGTATATTCTTAAGTTCCTTCTCCGGTGCCTGTTTTCAGGGTCCTCTTGTCTAGCTGCTGCAAGCTGGCAGATTTGTATGATCTGTGATATTGTAGAATCAGTTCTTTTTAAGTGCTGGGCTTGGGCCGAAGAGGTCTCTGTCAGCGTGGCAGACTGGGCTTTAAGTGCAGAGACATCTCGCTGAAGTCCCTCCTGAGTCTCCCTGAAAGATTGGAAGTCCGCTTTAATACCCTGCAGCTCGGTAAGAATTGCATCTAATTTAGCATCCCTATTTTTATTAGGAGAGGATTGGGTCTTAGAGCCTTTATGCTTGGAAGTGTGGGTCGGCTGGTGTGAATACTCAGACGCCCCGGAGTCTGAATGTCATGGTAGGAGCCGTCCTCGTCCACCGGTAATACTGCAAAACAATTGGAGTCCCCACTGTTTTTCTTTGTGGCCATGTCTGGTATGTTTGTTAATTATTTTAAATAGAATCCCAATTATTAGGAAGGCGATTTATCAAATTAATCAGCACGGGGAGCAGGGGCTTGGTACTTAAGTGGCCATTGTTGGTAAGAGCAACACTGGAAGTCCAACAAAACAATTTTCATTTGGTTCTCCTATTTGTTGTGTTACTCATGGTGTATTTTTTTATAGTGAAAATATCAATTTTTCAAAACAAATTTTATTGACAGAAAGCAGTTTTTAAGAAAGGTACACACCCTTAAAGTGTTTTTAGAAGAGTGTGTGTATATGTGTTTTATAAAAGCAGTAAAAAGACTGCAGTAAGTAGTTGGGGCTGCAATAGTTTACCAGGTCCAGGAATGTGCCTGGGTCATCAGGGTCTGGCAGCGGGGCGGGGAATCAAGCACGAGCATCCCAGAGGACTGTCTTCTACTGGGAGAGGAGGAATGTGCAGCCGCCACAGCTGCACCATCTCATGACCATAGGTAAAGCTGCATATAGGTACATCATTAGAGGAAGGGGAGATGCTGGTTGGCATCACCTGAGAACATGTCTTGGCATGCATGTCTGGGGATGACATTGCAAGAGCTGGCATCTTATGGGGGGGGCCAGAAAAATGTAAAAAAAAAGGCCCAGGTGGCTGTAGATGACGAACTCCAGTACCTCTGGGCCCCCACCAGCCACTGCCTGCCATCTCACAAGAAACCACTGTTGGGATATATTCCCCATGCAACCTGACCTGTGGGAACCCATGGAGAGCTGGCGGTGGTGGGGCTGGGGCATAGGGTCAAGGAGGGTACCTTGGGACTCCAGGTGTCGGTCACCAGGAGTGAATTAGGGGACAAAAAGTACAGACTAAAAGAAAAAGAAAGAAATGGAGATATTGCTATCAGAACTGCATCCAAATTGATATGGGGACTTGCTAGGACTCAGTGTATTTGCCTTGGATTATCATACAGCTTATTTACAGTAGCCCAGCTGAGGCACAACATCTTGTACTGGCACTGGAAAGTTAAGTGACTTGTTTAGGGTTGTGCAGTAAGTATATTGTATGTTTAAATATCTTGTATTTTTCTAATGTTATTTGTAACTTGTAGCCCTTTCCCTTCCACCCTGGTCGCACCTGGAAATAAACCTTGGTTCAGTGTGCTTTTTTGGGCCAATATTTCTAAATATAATTTGACAGTGGGGTTTGTATCTGTGATATCCTAGTTCCCAAGTCAGTGCTCCAGCTACCACACCACTGGCTCCTGCTTTATCGATCACTCCCCTCAGCCGACGAGGGGTTGCTAGAGGTTCCAAGGGTGAATCTGAAATCTTCAGGCACACGGGCTTTTGCGTTTGTGGCCCCCACCCTTTGGAATTCTCTACCCTGTTGGTTGCAGGAATGCACTTCTGTGGAGGCCTTTAAGAGAGGTTTGAAGACTTTTTTTTATGGAAAACTGCATTTTTAGAATATTGATTGTAAAATTTTTTTTTGACAAAGCTGTATTTTTTAGTGTTTTGTATTGTTTTAATTTGTATTTATGTACGGCACCTTATAAATAGAATTATTATTATTATTATTATTATTATGGGTGCAGATGGTTAAATAGCTGGTGCAGTCTGAAAAACTCTACAATTCACAATATATTTAACAATTTTAAGTTACTACTTATTTACTCAGGATGGCCCAGCTGTGATTCAATGGGCCCGATTTTCAAATGGGATGCAGTGCTTGCGACCAAACCCTGCATCCCTGCAAAGTTTGCCGCACCTGCATCCAAGGGTTTTCCTTAGGTTGCACCCAGTTTTGTAACCTTGGATGCAAGTTGTGAAAGTGCCCTCATTTTACAGCAGCTTGTGCCAAATGTTTGATGCAGGCCCCACCAAACGGCTCCCCCCCATGGTGCAAATGTGGACCGGGCGGGAGCTGGGCTAAATCCTGCATTTGACACAAGGAATGTGTGCCAGGGAGTTGTGGCTCTAAATCTTCTAAAACCAGATTTGTGACATCATTTGCCACAAGTTGCCACTTGCACCAAACTACCTGCTGCAAATCCACTGTGGTGAATGCAACCTTTTAAAATCAGGCCCAGCATCTCATTTACAGTGGGGTTCTGCTTCTACTTCTACCCATTTATGCAGCTGGGTGGACTGGAGCACTAGGAGGTTAAGTAACTTGCCCAAGGTCTGTCACACAGTGAGTATTTGGCTTTAGCAGGGTTTGAACCTGCAACCTTGTGGTTCACAAGTTGGTGTTCTAACCTCCGATTCAGATGGTGCTAGACCAGTTCAGGTATAGCTCTTGCCCTAAGGTGTATGTGTCATTGATATAGCCATTCTGTTTGCTACTGCTGCCTATCTTATGTAAAAGTAGTTTATCTTGGCATGCATGTACCATTTGTATTGTTCTATCACTGACCTAAGTCGATGGAGTTGTGCCCTTGGACCACAGTTCCCTGATTTTGGAGATGATAGCCCTGTTTTACGGTTTCCTGCTCTGGACCCAGTGTTTCCTCAGGGGTCTGATTTGGCACGTCGAAGTGCCAGTGCCCAGAATATGAAGTGATTGCGGACTGCCTGGTGATGACTGGATGATTTGGTACTGTTTTCCACCGCTGGAAAGGTTTTCTGGTGACTGCAGTTTTGTGAGCAGTGTCATCTTTGGGTGGACTTGCTGGGGTTTTCCCCCATGTTGGGGAGGCATACCATTATATGGGCATCACAATTAGGGTGTCACAGTCAGTTTGCGTGTCATGCAGGCAAACTGGATTTTGCGGTATTCATCAGGGATGTGTGTCCTGGTGTTGCGCCCCCTGCTCCATACACCTCTGACTTGGAGGTGATTATATTTAAGTATGGGGGTGTAGAACATGTCCCAGGGCATTTGGCATACTGGGGGTCGGGTGGCTCAATTGCCAGGTGCGATGTTCACTATCGGCATTGTATTTGCACCCTAACGACGGTCGCATTTTTTCCTGTCATCACCACATGGGTGAAACTTGGGGAATTGGTAATCATTGGCTAGTAAGTCTGGGTGGTGTCTTCCCCATGACAACTTGCAGTGTGGATGGACCTGTGACTGTTTTACCCAGGAGCGTGGTCTCTCCAGCAGCAGTTGTTTGAACTTGCTCCCAGTAGCAGCCTGTTCCAGATCAAGTCCAAACCGGCATGAGAAAAAACAAGACTCATGGACAGAGAGTTTGATAAAACCATTTTCATCTATTGAGGTTCGTTAAACTCTGTTATGTTGGAATCATAGGCGAATTTCCTTGGGATGGCATCACTCAAGGGACTCTAATCAATATAGATGTTTTGAGCTTGCTTAATAGATGATAAAATTAGTGGCACATTTTCATGTTTCATGCATCTTTCATTTTATGCTTGTATAAATGTCAACCACAAGGTTTCCCTGTGGTTGTAATCCTCCAAAAAACATGGAAATGTAAGGGAAACCATATACTGGCTGTATTTCTATCAAGGGGTGAGATGACATCATAGTCCTGAACAGTAAAGCCTAAGAGGTCTCTATGACATCATCTCACCCCAAGATGGGAGCATTAACCTGGTTATGTTATTTTTATTTATTTCATTTTATTTATTGAGTCTTGGATTACAACACCTTTGAGCAATACAGCTCATTTACAAAGGTTCCACGTCAGTAATACAAAAACAAAGCAAGGTAAACAATAGATAAGTAAATAGCAGATATCAAGAATATACTTAAAAAATGTATGCATCAAAAGCAATCAAAATAGCACTGAATGTTGTTCAATATAACAGTAGAGTGGGCTAGAAGAGAGGGCAGCCTGGGAGGCCTTGTCAAAATCTAGGAGAGAAAGTAATGGGGTGTAAGATGGGGGATGGGAGAAACAAGAGGGAGAAGAAGATGAGTTGCACAGGAGGTGGAGAGGGAAGGAGCGGAGTTGCCAAGGAGGTAATGGGAATAGAGAGATGAGAGGATGAGGAGGTGGAATGAGGAAAATGGGGTGAGTGCAGAGAGAGGGGGGAGTGCTGGTGAAGTGAGAGGGAGGAAGACAAATTAGTAGTATAAGGAAAAGAGGTGGTGTTTAGTCAGGAGAGCGGGCAGCCTAGCAGGCCTTGTCAAAAACCCAAGAGAGAGAGTAATATGGGTGGGAGAGAGGTAAGTGAGAGAACCGTAGGGAGAAGGAGGGGAAGAAGTTGCAAAAGAGATGGCATGAGATAAGTGAATGGGTGGAGGGTGGAAGAGGGAAGGTGAGGAGGAGCAAGGGAAGATCTTGAAGATGCATGAGCAGAGAAGCAGGGGTGAGGGGTGGAGAGGAAAAGGCTGGAGGGTAGGATTGAAATGAAGTGCCAAGAGTTAAAAGTGCCAAAAGGTATAAGTACAATGATAAAATAAAATAAAATGATATGTTCTGGCACTTTCACAGGCAAAGCCTGTGAAAACAAAGAAGATGTACTGCTGGGGGGGGGGGGGCTGAAATGTTTGCAATGTGATTTTGATTATAAAATGAATGAAAATTAAGTTGAAAACCACACCATTACTAATGAAATAATGTCTAGTAATGCCAAAATTCAGAAAAAGTTCAAACTTTTTTTATTAAATATTTTTAAACAGCCATGTAATGTTATGTATTAATAGAAAAAAAACAGTACCGATAAAGTCTATTGCTACAAAAAATAGTATTGATACTATATATTTGCTGTTTTTTGACTGTCACAACTAAAAAAATGTATCAATAACATACTGAAAAAGCAGTCTCAGATAGTATTGATACATATAGAATAGTATCGACATATAAAAACAGTATTGTCAGAGCTAATTCTTAACAGCTGGATGCCAAAGTTTTATTTAAAAAATATTAAGTTTCTAGCCTAACAGTCCCAAAGTTAAACTTTTCAAAATGTAATTTCTTTGAAATAGGATAACTTTAGAACCGCTGGGGCTAGAGACTTAATTTTGTTTTATAAATGAAAGCTTGAAGTCCCCTAAATAGATATATCAATAAGATATTTTGATTTTAAAATACATATATTTCACAATGATACAAAAACATAAAATGGCTCACTAGATTTTTAAAGTCCTACTATTTTTACCAACATATTATATCAACACGTACAGACATGTGGCAACACAAGAGAACTGTATTGTTGGGATCTACACATTGATAGCATTCCAAGCTTCCATTGAACAAAAAACAATTTAATTTTCTATGCTTAAAAGTTCAAATGTTACTGTTTTCAAAATATAATTTCAAGCATAATAAAATATCATAAAATATTACTTTTGGAAATGATTGGCAGATACTAGTGGTTGTTCTAAGAATAAATAGATTCTTTTCTCGGAAAATGCAAGAAGAAAGCCGCTCTACAGTCTGTGGTGCCTATGGCAAAATTACTCAAACAAGCGGCACAAAAGCCAAGTGCGCACACACACGCCAGTCCCATTATAGGAAGGAAATGCAACCTTACAAGTGTTTCTTCAGAAGTTGCTCCTTTTATTATATCCAGCATAAAAACAGCACACATGGACCAGGCATGCCCCTCTCCCAGGTACAGACCCTCAACATTTCACGTTCAAACGTTTTGTCACACCTGAATAATACACTTAAATAGTGCTCTCTTAAAGGCATAATGTACTATTTTGTGTTGCATGACTTGAGTGTGTCAGTTCTTAAATGTAGTAAAACTTAAAATTATGATAAAAAATGAAACCAAATCATCAAGCTAATCATTCTTCTCAGTGACAATCAATAAAAATCAAATAATACACTTTGAAAAAACTTGTAATCTAAACAGCTCATTTTTCGTAATCTTTACAATCTTAATATTACAGAATGCTGCTGCCATAATTATTTAATTAACTTTTTGCCATCTTTAAAGCAAAGACTCACCCATATTCTTAATTAGTGTTATAAAAAATGCATATAAATTATGCTCATTATACACTATAAATATTAGATATATGGAGAAAGTTCAATCTTTTTCATGAAGACCAGGTAAATTCATAGCATGTGTTTTAAAAATCCAAAATTACTCTATTTGTGTCAAATTATCATCAATACTGCCCCCTCTGGGGCCCATTCATATTTTCTCTATTGCTGCAAAAGAGCACACATGATTTACAATATCTTGTGTATCCTGTGCATTACATAGGTGAAGAACTGTAGCATAATCTTTGTTTCTAACTGCTATCACCCTAACATGGTTGCCTACTCTTTCTTTAAATTTTCTTTTAGTACGGCATATGTATTATGCCCCACATAGGCAATTGGCCATGTAAATAATGTATGTGGTATCGCAGTTAATGAAATCCAAAATATGAACCGGTAGAGTTGTCACCTCTATTAGTAATCATATTAGTGCAGGTGATATGCTCACAAAATTTGCATCTTTTACAGGTAAAACAACCTCTAGGTAAAGGTGGGAGCCAACGTCTACTAATTTGTGGGCTTTTTTTGATGGTTATTAACTACAGTATCACCTGTGTTCTTAGCTCGCTTATACACAAATCTAGGCATAACATCCACAAATGGTTTTAACTTATTCTCTGTAAAATTCTCCAATTTTTCTTAATGATATTTTCCACTTTCGTAGCTTCAATACTATAAATGGTAATGAAAGTCAGCCTGTCATTACTATTTCTTAATTCCAGCTTCTCCCTGGGCAGATCATCTCTGTTATAATTTTGCACTGCTAGTCGTGCATCTGCAATTAAAGACGTTTGATAACCTCTCTCTACAAATCTGCAGTCTAAGTCATCTGCTTGTTTCTGAAAGTTAAAATTAGTACTACAATTTCTGAGTGCCTTATAAATTGCCCTTTAGGTATTACATTCACAATATGTCATGGGTGACAAGAATTAGCTAGCAAAACAGTATTTTTGTCAGTAGGTTTTCTATATAAAGTAGTATCAACTGTATTCTCATTATTTTTAACAATGCATAAATCCAAAAAAGAAATACTTGTACTACTAACTGTAAGTGTACATTTCAAACAAGGGTTTGTGGACTCTAAATATGTCTCAAATTCATATAATCCTTCTTTAGTTCTTGACCAGATCATAAGGCAATCATCTATGTAATGACGATATAAACTTATTTTGTCATAAAAAGGATTGTTTTCCATATCATAAATTGCTTGTCTCTCCCAAAAACCTATATATAGGTTGACAAAATTAGGGGCAAATTTCACACCCATAACTGTTCTGCTGACCTGTAAATAAAAATTACCTTCAAACATAAATGCATTGTATTTTAAAACAAGACCTGCCAACTTAGAAATAAATTCAGTAGATGGGCTAGGGTTAATCCGCTGATTCAAATAATACTCCATAGCTAATAATCCTGCATCATGAGGTATAACTGTATATAATGAAGTCACATCTAATATGACTAACAAATCCTCTGGTTCCACTTCTATGTCTTCCAATATCTGTAAGGCCTCCTTTGTGTCCCTGATATGAGACTGCAATTTCTGGACAAAATGTTAAATATGAAAATCAACAAATTCAGAAAGTTTCTTAGTCAATGACCTGATTTCAGCAATTATCGGGTGTCCCAGAGGATTTATTAAACTTTTGTGCACTTTAGGCAGCATATAAACTGCTGCCGTGATCAGGTGATCAACTGTAAGAAACTGCAGTACATCAGAATTAATGATACCCTGCTCAAAGGCAGATTTTAGATAGGCATCAATTTCTTTTTTAAATTTACCAGTAGGATCACTATTAAGATGCCTATAGAAGGTCCAATCATTAAGCTGCCTTTTGACCTCCTGGACATAGTCATCCATGTTTTGGACTGTGACACTGCCCCCTTTGTCCTCCTGCTTAATTACTGTTAGCGGATCCTTTTGGAGAGATTCTAGGGCCTGAAACTCTTCACTGGTCATATTAACATATTTTGCTTCAATCTTGTTCTGACACAACTGCTGTAAATCATGCTCACATGCTTTAAGAAAAATTGGAGAATTTTACAGACAGAGAATAAGTTAAAACTATTTGTGGATGTTATGCCTAGATTTGTGTATAATCGAGCTAAGAACATAGGTGATACTGTAGTTAATAGCAATCAAAAAAGCCCACAAATTAGTAGACATTGGATCCCACCTTTACCTAGAGGTTGTTTTAACTGTAAAAAATGCAAATTTTGTGAGCATATCGCCTGCATTAATATGATTACTAATAGAGGTGACAACTCTACGATTCATATTTTGGATTTCATTAACTGGGATACCACATACATTATTTACATGGCCAATTGCCTATGTGGGGTATATTACATAGGATGTACTAAAATAAAATTTGAAAAAAAGAGTAGGCGACCATGTTAGGGTGATAGCAGTTAGAAACAAAGGTTATGCTACAGTTCTTCACCTATGTAATGCACAGGATGCACAAGCTATTGTAAATCATGTGTGATCTTTTGCAGCAATAGAGAAAATATGAATGGGCCCCAGAGGGGGTAGTATTGATGATAAATTGGCACAAAGAGAGCAATTCTGGATTTTTAAAACAAATGCTATGAATTTACCTGGTCTTAATGAAAAAATTGAAATTCCTCCATATATCTAAAATTTATAGTGTATAAAGAGCATAATTTATATACATTTTTTATAACACTTATTAAGACTATGTGTGAGTCTTTGCTTTAAAGACAGGACATAAAGTTAATTAAATAATTATGGTAACAGCATTCTGTAATATTAAGATTGTAAAGATTACTAAAAATGAACTGTTTAGATTACACATTTTTTCAAAGTGTATTATTTGATTTTTATTGATTGTCACTAAGAAGAATGATTAGTTTGATGATTTGGTTTTATTTTTGATCATAATTTTAAGTTTTACTACATTTAAGAACTGACACACTCAAGTCATGTAACACAAAATAGTACGCTATGCCTTTAAGAGAGCACTATTTAAGTGTATTATTCAGGTGTGTCAATTATCATCTTGACAAAGCATGTTAACGTGAAACGTTGAGGGTCTGTATCTGGGAGAGGGGCATGCCTGGTCCATGTATGCTGTTTTTATGCTGGATATAATAAAAGGAGCAACTTCTGAAGAAATACTTGTAAGGCTGCATTTCCTTCCTATAATGGGACTGGTGTGTGTGTGTGTGTGGGTGTGTGTGCACTTGGCTTTTGTGCAGTTAGATTCTTTTCTTGTTTTATATAGTATATGATTCATGGACATTCTCTGTCACTAACTAAAACATGTTAGGGATCCGTATCGTCTACATAAAAAACATTTTCATTTTGTGCTGTAGTTAAAAAAATAAACCCACCCTCTACCCAGCTGTGCAGTACCCAGTCAATGCTCTCTGTAGTAGCTCTGGAATGGAAAATATTTGTAAATGTTATTTCCTACAGGAAAAGGGTATCATAATCAGGCAATGTTCATACCTCAGTAAGCTCTTCCATTTGAATCATTCACATGGAAGCACTTGCAGTGACAGTTTCTGTATAAAACATTTTTATTGGTTTTCCACAGGCAACAGTCCATGTACCAGTACAATCATTAAGACATATTCCATTTCAGTACAGGCTTACTGTTCAATCCCATAACGCACACATTTCTATCAACCACTGATACATATATACTGTATCTCACCCCACCATTATACTGAGCCTGTGCTGTTTTTAAACAGAAAACAAGTGGGAAAGTGAGATAAAAGGATAGGAAAAAGAGCTACAAGCTGATAGTCTAGTGAGAGAAAAAGAGAAGGAGAGAAGGAAGAAGCAGAAAGAACAGATATAAATAAAACAACGTTTAACCACACCTCAACTTCAACTTTTAGGTCCATATCCTATATTTCCAAGGGATTAGTCCTTACAATAGTTTATTATCCCATCTTCCATTCATAGAAGAGTGTCCACTCTATGGGTTGGCTACCTTGTCCAATGGTGTACCAGACGTACCTCTCTTTGCCACATCAATACCCTCTCCTCAGGAGCGATAGTGTTCCAAAATGGGGCCCACATAGTTGTAAAGGCTTCCTCCCTCCCCTTAGCTTTATATGTCAGGCTCTCCAGCCGCAAGGCGCCCCATGCCAAATTCTTCCACTGTCCTGTGGTTGGCCTGTCCTCTGAAACCCACGTATTCAAAATACATTGGCGTGCCATGGCAAGCAGGTTTCTTATCCATTTATCCGCGGGTGCCCATTCTGCTATCTCTGTTTTCTCCATGCCAAAGAGCATCATGAGTGGGAGAACCTGCACATCCCTTCCCCTCATATTTGCTATTTATTTTGCCTCTTGGCCCCAGAAGGTCTGAAGAACCGTACATGACCAAAATGAATGAAAGTAGGTGCCCATGGCCACCCCACATCTCTGACACAATGCGGGCACAGCTGTGTTATACTTATTCACGGCCACTGGAGGACAGTAGAGCATATGTATAAATTTGAATGCAGACTCCTTATACCTATTGCACATCGGGAGCCCCTGGTGTGTGTTCCGGACTTGTTGCCACTGCTCCTCTGACAGGGCTATGCCCAAATCCCTTTCCCGAAGTCCTTTAATCTGGCTACTCCTGTCTGGGAGTTGCTGTCTGATGAACTGAACCACCTTTCTAAGGCTACCCCTGGGTTCACCCTTAATCTGCTCCAAAAGGGCTTCTGTCTTCTGCATGCAAGAATCCGGTTCCCTCTGCCTCTCAATATCCTGAATACATGTCCTGGCTTGGAAATACCTAAATAAGTGCGCTGCAGGCAATCCAAGCCCCTCTCTCATCTCTGCAAACACACAGACATGTCCCTTCCTCCTAAGGTCATTTAGGCACAAGATTCCTTTGTTCTCCCACATACGAAATACCGGGTCACCCATCCCTGGTAGAAAAAAAGGGTTACCCACCAATGGGATCATATATGTCTCCCCCTTCTGATGTCCCCCCTTCTTCTTGGTTTGTCCCCAGCTTTCCACTATACCCCCCACTAAAATATTCTGGTGTCCCTGATTTATGTATATCCTTCTGCCATCTTCGGCTAATAGAGCCGACAACCGTACTTCATAATTGGCTTCCTCTAAGTCCAACCAGCTTGCTTCTCTGCTCCGACAGATCCAATCCCTGATCACCCGGAGCTGTGCCGCCAAGAAGAAGGTTCTCATATCTGGATAATTAAGTTCGCCTCTACTCCCATCTACCTTAAGCCTATCTAGGCTAGCCCTAGGCTTCTTCCCCCTCCATATGAATTGCGAGCAGGCCTTCTCAAATCTCCTATTATCCCTCTCTGTTAGGTTCATTGGCAACATCTGGACTGTATATAGAATTCTTGGCAAGATATTCATTTTTATTAAATTAATACGTCCTAACCATGATATGGGGAGGGCCTTCCACTTATTCAAGTCCTCTAATATTAATTTCAAAAGTGGGATGTAGTTTAATTTGTAGAGGGAGGAGAGATCGTGCTCAGTCTTAATGCCCAAATATTTAAAGGCAACACCCACCCTTTGCAAGCCCCAGGAGTTACTAACACCCACACCCCCTTGTCCTAGAAACATAACTTCAGATTTTCCGAGATTTAGTTTATACCCAGAGGAGGTTGCAAATTAAGAGATAGTTTCCACCAAAACTGGCATTGATCTCGAAAAGTCCCTGATATACAATATCATGTCATCTGCATACAAAGTGATTTTGTGTTGCTGCTGACTCTTCCCCTCTATTCCTAGTATTCTCGGGTCTTCCCTTATAGCGATGGCTAGTGGTTCAACTGCTACAGTGAACAGGAGTGGTGAAAGGGGGCAGCCCTGTCTGGTGCCCCTATGCAGGGAAAACTGGTCTGACAGTGTTCCATTTACTAACACCGCTGCCATAGGTGCTGCATACAGGGCTTGTACCATCTTAACATAGTTCTCCCCTAACCCAAACCATCAAAGCACTTCAAACAGGTAGGGTCATTCAATCCGGTCGAACGCCTTCTCTGTATCCATGGACAGGACCGCGGTCCCTCCCTGGAGGTGAGAAGAGTGCTCGACTACGTTAAGGACTTTCCTGATGTTATGATATGCGTGTCTCCCTTTTATGAAGCCAGTTTGGTCCAAGTGTATTACGTCTGGCAACAGACCCTCCAACCTAGCAGTCAAAATCTTGGCATAAATCTTAGCATTACAGTTTAAAAGGGAGATGGGTCTAAATGATGCACACTCTTTTGGGTCCTTCTCTGGCTTGGGGATCAAACACACAACTGCACTGCTAGATGTGGGGGACATACCCCCGCCTTCCCACACCTCTTTAAACAGTCCCCATGACATATCCAACGTCTTGACTTTGGTCACTTTATTATATTCTGCTGGTAGGCCATGTGGGCCACAAGCCTTCCCAGCCTTCAGTGATCCGATTGCTCTGCCAATTTCCTCCCTTGTTATCTCCTGGCCTAGAACCTGTTGCTGCTGCACCGAAAGCTGTGGTATTTTACACTTATCTAAGAATGTTCCCATCTCCCCTTCAGTTCCCTCTCCCTCTGTCTGATATAAGTTCTCATAGTATTCCTTGAATATTCTCCTAATTTCTCTATAGGTAGTGACAGTTTGGCCTTTGGCATTTTTAATCCCCACTATATGTGATGTACCCCTTCTACCCCGACCAGATTTACCAGCAGTGGGCCCAGCTTGTTGCCCCATTCGTATATCCTATGTTTCATATAAAACAACCTTTTCCGAGCCTCATCCAATAACATAGAATTTAATGCTTCCTTGTTTTTCGCTAACGCCCACAGCACATCTCCCCCCACATCCCATGGGCCGCCTTACCCTCCAATTCCTTTATTTTCACCTGTAAGGCTCTCTGCTGTGCCAGCCTATCCTTCTTGCATCAGGCCATATACCCAATGAGGGCACCATGCATGAATGCTTTACTATCCTCCCATAGAAGTTGCTTAGAGGGGGCGGACGCTGCATTGGTTTCCGTATAAACCTTAACCTGATCCTTTAAAAATTGCTGAAACTCCTGTGAACCCAGCATATACTAACATAGTAAATGCCAGCAGATTAGGCCTTACGGTCTATCGAGTCCAAACCTCAGATCCCTAGTTGTGTGCCGAGGCCCTTCCCCCTTGTGTTCCAGAAACCCCTATCATCCATCCCCACCCCCCTGGGCCAGGCCATCATCTGATACGTCTGCTTTCTGTGTATGTCCCACCCTCTCTTGAAGCCCTCCACTGTGGATCTCTGAACCAGCTCTCCAGGCAGCGCATTCCAAGGGTCCACCACCCTCTCAGTGAAAAACCTCCTCCTCTTTCCCACCTCACCCTTCCACCTTCCAACTTCAAACCATGCCCTCTGGTGATACCGCCCTGCTTTAGTCTAAAGATCCCCTCCATGTTTACCCTATTTATTCCCTTGAGGTACTTGAAGACCTCAATCATGTCCCCTGTCTCTCCTCTCCTCCAATGAAAACAGGCAGAGCTCCTCAAGTCTGTCCTCATACGTCAAATCCCCTAGTCCTCGTATCATCTTAGTTGCCCTCCTCTGTACCCACTCCAGGAGCTGTATGTCCTTCTTCAAGTGTGGTCTCCAGTACTGTACACAGTACTCAAGGTGTGGTCTAACCAGTCCATTGTACAGTGGCAGAATCACTTCCCTGCTCCTAGAGGTGATCCCCCTTACGATGCATCCCAACATCCTGTTTGCCTTGCTAGCCGCTCTCCTGCACTGCTCAGAGTTATTCATACATGCATCCGCCATGACCCCTAGGTCTTTTTCCCCTGTTGAGGCCTCCAGCGCCTCCCCTCCCAGGGTATACCTGTGTTTAGGGTTTCCCCACCAAAGATGTAACACCTTGCACTTGGTGATACTGAAATTTAATTTCCATGTGTGAGCCCAGCTTTCCAGGTGTCAGGTCCCTTGCAGGGCCAACCTCCCTCTTCCCTCAACTACTGCTCCCATCTTGGAGTCATGGTGAAGAGACTCATTTCACACCCTATACCCTCCCTGATGTCTGATATGTATGCATTAAACAGGATCGGACCCAGGACCGAGCTCTGCGGTACCCCACTACCGACCTCTCTAGGGTTCGAGAGCTCCCCACCGACCACTACTCTCTGGGTGTGTCCAGCTAGCCAGTTTTCAATCCATCTGACCATCAAAGGGCCCACTCCCAACCCCATCAGTTTCTCCACCAGACCATTGCTGGGGACAGAGTCAAACACCTTGCTGAAGTCCAAGAATAATACATCCACAGGCTTTCCCCTGTCCAGTTCTGATGTTACCCATTCGTAGAACTCCACAAGATTGGTTTGACATAATCTACCTGGCACAAACCCATGTTGCCGACTATCCAGACCTCCCACCTCCTCCAAGTACACCCCCAATCATTCCTTTATTATACTCTCCATTAATTTTCCCACCAGCGAGGTCAAACTGATGGGTCTATAGTTACCTGGTACTTCCCTTGACCCCCTTTATGGATTGGTGCCACATGTGCCTCTCATCAATCCCTAGGTACCCTCCCTGTGTCCAGTGACCTGTTGAAGAGCTCCACCAGAGGTGCAGCCAGTAAGTCCGCCAATTCCCATAGTACTCTCGGATGAATGCCATCTGGCCCAGGAGATTTATCTTTCTTTAGGGCCTTGAGGGCTACCCACACCCTTTCGGTGGAGATAGCATCATCCGCCCCCTCCACCTTACTGGCCTTTTAGTCCTTATCCTGATGTGACACCCTGGGGTACCTCTCCATCCCTGCTCTCCATTTCTGTTGCTCCTGATCCCTCCTGCAGCCTCCTCCCATTGTGCCTTGCTTTTAGATATCCTACCCCTCCCTAGTGAACACAGAGGCAAAGTACTGCGTTTAACCTCTGCTTGGTCCCTCGCTTCCACCCACCCTCCTTCTGATCTCAATCTGCGAGATGGCCCTTAGTTTTCTCCGCTCCCCAATGTACCAGAAGAACCCCTTTTCCCCTCCATGTATCCCCTGTGCCAGCCGCTGCTCTTTACTGGACTTTGTCCCCCTCACCTGCTCTTTACTGGACTTTGTCCCCCTCACTCCCCGGGTGACTTTTCTAGATGCAAGATGGTACATTTCCTTTTCCCTATCCCCTCTTGTTGTTTTATATTTTTTTGTAGGCTGCCTTCTTTTCTCTGATCACTACCTGAACCTCACTGGACCACCAGCATGGTTTATGTGACCTTGCTCCCTTATGTTTCACCTTAGCGCAGATCCTGACTGCCTCATGAAGTCCCCGTTTTATGACCTCCCATCTCTTTTCCACATTTGTCATTGATGTAATCCCCTTCAAGTGATCCTTGAGAATATTTCCCATGCCCACAAAGTCTGCCCCTGAAGTCCACCGCCAGTGTCCTAGATCTCTCCCCCCCCATGGTTATTTGAAACCAGACAGTATTGTGATCGCTCTCAGTCAGGGTATCCTCTACAACCAGGTCCCTTACCAGATCCCCATCTGCCAGAACCACGTCCAGGACATGCCCCTCCCTTGTGGGCTCCATCACATGCTGTGTTAAGAACACATCCTGGAAGCCGTCCAGCAGCCTCTGCTACTTGGCCACCTTAGAGGACATGGTTCCCCAGTTTGTACCTGGCATATTAAGGTCAACACCACTCCTTCCCCTTTTGGTCCACACTGGGCAATGATGTTGTCCAGCAAACCATCCTCCAGAACATCACCCATCCCGCCAGGCCTATGTACTACACCCAGCTTGACCTTACCTCCTGCTGGGGTTCGTGAGGTGACCCATAAGGCCTCCACATTTCCCTCTGCCTCTTCTACCCTAGCAATTTCTATGTCACCTCTAATGAACATAGCCACTCCACCCCCTCTGCCCTCCTTCCTGTCCTTCCTAAGCATAGTGTACCCCCGCACGTTTAGGTCCCAGTCATGGTTTTTGTTGGCCCACATTTCCGTGGCCGCCGCAGAACCCCGAGCAGCATGGCCTGGAACTCTGACAGCTTATTTCCCAAGATCCTGGCATTTACTAACACCACCCCTCACCCCTTATCCCTGATCCCCTTTGTCGAACCCCACCCAGGTTCCTTATACTTCCATCCTCCCTCTGCTCCTCCTGAACCTCCTCCCCCAGTCTGTTTCCCCCTCCCCCTTGGGTTTAAGGCTACTCCCTCATCTGGAGGAGAGGGCTTCTAGTCAGCCCTCCTTATCCCTCCTCCTCACAAGTTTAAACCCCACCTTTCTTGAATGTAGTCAGCCACCCCTGTTTAGGGACTTCCTTCCTAACGGGCAAGATGAAGCCTGTCCTTGGCATACAGTCCTTATCCTCCCAAACTCCTTTCCAGTTCCCTAACACCCCAACCCTCTCTTCACCCACTTCCTGAGCCAGTCATTAACCTCTGTGATCTTCATTTTTTCTCCACTGAGGCCTTTGGTACTAGCAATATCTCCGAAAAGGAAATGTTGCATCCATTATCCCGACAGACTCTGGCAAGTTCTTGGAACCTTGCTTGGATTTCCAAAACACTATTTCCCTCTAGATCGTTAGTTCCCAAATGCACCAGGAAATCCGGTTTCCTTCCACAATCCCTAACCAGTTTGTACACCATGAACTTTGCTCTGTGCACTGTCAGCCCAGAGATACTCACTACCTTCACCTGGCTATGGCATCCACCCCTGTCCCTCCCTGGATACCCCTAATCATGAGTCTCCCAATAACAGAACCTTAACACCACCATCATCCTATGGTTGCCTCCACTATGCATCTCAACCCCCATCCCCACCTTTATTGTGATCTGAATTCCATGGAGTCTTCCTGCCTTATTAGAGACCCCTTGTCATCCTCCTTTCTGTCTCCCTTGTTATTTTGCCACTTAACTCAGACCCCCTGAATAGGTGTCCCTTTAACCTCTCTTATCCAAACCATTTATCCTGGCTCTGATGGTTTCCCTTCCCCACACCGCATCCTCTCCCCTTGTAATAGTACCCTACCTCCAGAGCCCTCTGTGGGTCCCCTTACCTAGGTCCCCATCCTTGGTACAGACCCCCCCCTGCTGAAGGGGCCCTCCCGCCTCCTTGTCTCCCAGTTTCTCTCCGGTCCACTCTCCTCCTCATGTCTGCAATATGTTGCATCTCCCCCATCTGCTTAACATTTATGTTTCCCTTCTCCCTCTGGGACTAATTCTATCCTTTCCATTGCCGGTCTGTGATGCCCTATGAGTATCCGACTCCCTCCCTCCCCCCGGCCTCTGTATCAGTTTCTCATTTCACCAACCCCTTCCTCCCCCTCTAGGTTGCTTAGTAGCTCAAATTTATTGTAACACTCTATGCCAGCCTCCATCAAGTAACCTGAGTTTCCCCCGACTGCCCCTCTAAACTGCCCCTCTTCCTCCCCTCTTGCCCTGTTCTCCTTAGCAGTTCCTTTCCCACAGTCTGCTCTTTTAGGCTTCCCCACAACAGCCCCTCCTGACTCTTCCCCCTCCACTCTCTTTATATTCGGAATGTTTACCCCGTACGTTTTCCCCTTAGCGTCAACAACCCTGTCTAAGGGTCCTCTGTCCCTAATACCCCCCTCCTGCTTGCTGTAACATAACATCCTGTAATTTCTGAGCGTTGCCCCAGCCTCCCCTCAGCCCCACCCTTCTGCCGCCCATATCCACACCCCTTATCCTTGGACACCCCCCCAACTCCTCCAGCTTACTCCTTAACCAATATACTTCACTCCTGATACAAGATAGCTGTCTACAGAGTGGGCAGCCTCCCTCTCTCCAGGCCCAATTAAGAATTATTGCCATCCCACAGCCTGTGCAGCCTACAACCCTTCCGAAGATGCCTGCCATGGTAGAATGTGGCCACCCTGTTTGTCCCTCTCTGTTCATAATGGCACACACCCTTTTTCTCAGTCCCTTCCCCTGGAATACAGTCTCTCTCTATACTGACTGCAGTTATTTATGACAATTTCAACCCCTTCAATAAAGTTCCCAAGTCTCACAAACACATACAGTCCAGTGTGTGTCCAGTCCCGCTAACCGTGTCTGTATGCAGACATCAGATACCGTATGATGTCACAGGCCCACCAGTTCCTGTTGCTTCAAATTTCAGTCACAAACAGAAATGCACAGTCCTTCAATCCCAACCCCCAGTGGCTTTTCAGTGTTAACCCCCCTGCAAATGGGGGTTCCCAAAAGACTTCCAGGAGCTTGCTTGAATGCTTCAAGCCTGAATGGTGTTTGGCGTTTAAGCCATTTATCTGTGAGTGTTTTTAAAGCCTCTGATACTGTCTCTTTAAGAGCTGTCTGCTTGAAGACATAATTAGTTTGTATGGGGGGACTGTGTGTTTCTCTGCTTGAGTACCACTCGAGCTGCTGTCAATTCACTCCATTTTGCAGTCACTAGGAGTGCAAAGGAACCTATCTGAAAGATGTAACTGTTGAAATCATTTAGAGTAACAATGAAAATACAGTTTGTCTAACCTGCTTTCTTTGCAGTCAGAACTGTGTTGCCTAGTTCCCCATTCTAGTTTTGAACTGCTGAACTGGACCAATCAGTGTGGGTTAAGGTAGCTCTAAAATGGTGCCTTGGGCAGAATCAGAACTTGGACTCGTAATCTGAGCCAGCCACAAGAGGATTGTATGAGGCAGTGACTCTGGGAGATGTAGTTTGGAGTTCGCCTTTTTGGACCGACAGGGCAGTCTATTGTGAGTGACAGCCAATCCAGCCAAGAACTGGGAGGAACTCAAAGGAAGTGCCGGTTTTGTCTGCTGGAGTTTCAGTTGAGCTCTGGCAGTGAAGAGGAAGTAGCCCTGTGCTTTTTCGGTGTGCAGTTTTGAGTCGGAAAGCGTGTAAGGCCCCAAGTTCCGGTCTGCAGCTTGTGTAACTGCTTGTTAGGACTGAATCCGTCCTGTGAAGAGAATCAAAGGATATCTGAAGTAGAAACCAGGCTCACCCGTAGAAGACTGGAGAAATTGCTGAATTGCGCTCGGTCTGTCAGAAACTGAATCTGCTGTGTGTTCTCGGGTATTGTGCAGTAATTGCGATCGGGATAGAGAAGCAGCCTGCCTGGTATAGTACTTTCTTTTACCATATAAATGTATGCGGAGGCTTGTGTAGCTCAAGTGAATCCTGCTGCCATTAAAGGACTTTTCCTGTGACTGTTTACCATATAAATGTGTGAGGGAGGCTGTGTAGCTCAAGTGAATCCTGCTGCCATTAAAGGACTTTTGCCTGTTACTGTTTACCATATAAATGTGAGGAGGCTTGTATAGCTAAAGTGAATCCTGCTGCCATTAAAGGACTTTTGCCTGTTACTGTTTACCATATAAATGTGTGAGGAGGCTTGTGTAGCTCAAGTGAATCCTGCTGCCATTAAAGGACTTTTGCCCGTTGCAGTTTGTCATATAAATGTGTGAGGAGTCTCGTGGAGCTCAAGAGTAGCCCTGTTGACGTTGAAGGACCCTATCTTGTTTGGAGGTCGTGAGTACTAATTCAGGGTCGCTCCTGTTGAATTGCCACATTGAATCCAAATGGAATTACTGTACTGCTGACTGTTTAACTAATTTTCTTTTCTCTGTGAAAGGGCCCCTACCAGCTGCCACGGTTTGGACTAACCACTGGGGCTTGGGTACCCAGGGACAGTAACTGGTAGGGATAGGCCTGTGCACAGAGCCATAGGTAGATGAGTAAAGTGATAAGCTAATTAACCTGATTTCCCCCTGTCCTTGTTATATCCCCCTAAATAAATCAGAGCTGCTTGTTTCAGCAAAGTTATACTGCCTGAGGTATTTGTCTATGTTAAAGTATTGTACTGTGATTGTTGCACTGTATCTTCTTGTTTTACAGGGGGTCCCAAAGCCTGAACCAGTCCTGGGGGTAAGTGTATACTGTGAAGGTAATTCTGATATACTGTGTGGGCCACTAGTGGGAAGAAAGGGGGGGTTGCAGTGTCCCAGAGGGCTGTGACCAAGTTAGTTTAACTATTGCAAACCCTGACCTCTGGGTGGAGGCATCCGCCATTGGATCCAGGCCCCTCAACCTGTTAGTGGCAAATCAGGCAGGGGTAGTAGCCCCTGGGATAGCGCCATCTAGGGGTTACATCAGTATTTAAGAAAGCCTACAAAACAGGGTCGGTGGGAGGGCTCTACGTGGGAAATTTCCAGGAGGCTCCTTCCCTTCCTACCCCCGTACCTGGAAGGTTGCAGTAACCGCAATATTTTCCGAAAGATGGATCAGGCCATGATCCACTTTCACCAGCATCTCATACCATTTCATGACCACATAAATGTGATCTATCCTGGACCATGTCTTATGCGGGTTTGAGAAAAAAGCAAACTCCTTTCTCTGGGGATTGGCAGTTCTGCACACGTCGACCATCTCCAGCTCCGCAATCCCTTCCCTCCATTTCCTAATGCAGGGGTCTCTCCTCCCTTTACCCAATGAGTGGTCCAAGTCCACATCTGGTGTGCAGTTAAAGTCCCCCCATAATAAGGTTCTCAAATTGCTCTTTCACCAATATATCTAATATCTGACTGAAAAATTTGGCCTCCAGATATGTTGGTGCATAGACACTACCAAACGTAACCACCATTCCGTGCAGGGTTCCACACACAAATATAAATCTGCCCTCTTTAGGGTCAACAACCACTTTTGAAACCTGAAATGGCAGCTTTTTGTGTATTAACACTGCAACCCCCCTCTTATGAGAGTTAAAAGATGAGGAGTAGCATGCACCCACCCATCCCCTTGTAAGTTTCCCATGCTCCATTTGTGTTAAGTGGGTTTCCTGCAACAAAGCGATTTGCACATGCGCCCTATGGAGTGCTGTCAAAATCGCCTTCCTTTTAATCGGAGAGGAGAAACCCCGCACATTCCAGGACTGAGTCACCATATCATTTGTAGCCCCATATTTGTTTGATCTGAGCTCCCTTTCCTCCAATCTGTACCATCGATTCTGACTTTCTGCCCATGGATCCCTATCTTCAACTAAACGGATAATTAAATGGACCTGATGTAAACACACAACATGTAACGAACTCTGCAAACCATACAATATGAAACATGTATCCCCCAACTGTAAATCCCTGTGATTACAACACAGTTTAATCCCCATTCCCTTAGATAATCCCTGCCTCCCCCCTCCACCCCCGATTGTTTGCCATCAGTAGCACACATGGCTGAAAAGCCCATCATCTGCTATTCGAGCAACTGCCCCCTCGAGCTCCCCCACCCTCATACCTTGAATTTCAAAAATCCCTATTTAAACATCAAACATATAAACTACTAACACATTTCCCAACATATCACTGCTTCAAGCACCCCACCAGCTGAAGAGGAGAGTGCTGTGTGAATCTTCTATTCATACATAAGTTTCCCTTTCCTCCCCCCCATCACTCTACCTCTTCTGTGCAGCATTTTGTAGCATGTGACACCCCTCCATGCAGTTTTCTACCCTGAATCCCCATTTTATGCAAGGGTGCTGTTACAGTTCACTAGCAACCAGGACACACTCAGATATCTTCCTCATCCCCTGCCCCCCCTCGTTTACAGTCCCCTCTCTCCACCCAATCTATCCATCCGTGATGTTCTTCAGCCCCAGACCTAGGGGAGGAGCTGGCGACAAAAGCCGCGTGAATGACAACAGAATATGCGTCGGCTTCAACCACCCAGCTCCCACTCCCTGGCCTACCTTATCCTTGTTCAGGTCCACCGCTCCTCGATCTTCAAGTTGCTTGGGGAGGAAAAAGACAGCTCTCAGTTCCACACATCACCAGTTAGCGGTTATTGTGGTGATCCAACACAGTTCCCTTCTAAGAGTCCCAAAGCCACAAAACAAATTATTCGGGGGAAAGAGGGAATGAGGTCAGACTGGTTCCAGGGGCGATCACAAACACCCCTAAGCACAGAGGAATGTCAGCCACTCAAATATTGCATACAAAGTCCCATATGAGTCTCTACTTCTCTCCCTGTGAGTCTTCACCCCAGCCATCGCTCACAGTCCACTTTACCCCACTTTCTTCTTGAGTCCATCCACGAGCTTCTGCGCCTTATCCACCTCCCAAAACATGCATGTGGCACCCTCATGTCGTATTTCAAGGGTCGCTGGATATAGGAGACAGTTTTCCACATGCATTTCTCTTAATTGTGCCATGGTAGCATTATAGGCCCTGCTAGCTGCATGGAGTAGTCTTGTGTGATGAAAATTTTGGTCTCCTCAAACAGTACTGGTTGCTTTGCCGATAGGCGCGGAGCATCTCCTCCCGATCCTGGAAATTGTGGTACCAGATAATGATGTTGCGAGGGGGAAGGCCCGCAGTCGGTATGGGTGCTACAGCTCAGTAGGCATGTTCTGTTTTGTGCTTGCCCCTTTTGGGTGAATACCCAGTAGCCTCAGGATTTGCTCTGCACAGAAATTCAGCACATCGGGGCCCTCCTGACCCTCAGGGAGGCCTCTCACTCACAGGTTGAGCCTGTGATGATAATTTTCCTGATAATTGAAGGCTTCCCTGAGGTCTTCCAGCTCTTTTTTCAGCATCGCCACGTGGTCTGGCAACTGGTGCAGTGTGTCCTCTATTCTTGAGGTGCGCTCCTGCACTTCTGACAGACGTTCCCCATGAGAAGCCGTCTGCTCCGCTATCTCCTGCATTTTAGCTTCTATTTTGTTTTCCATTTTTTTCCAGTCATGGATTCAGGGCTGCAAGAACCTGTGTCATAACTTCCTGACCCAGAACTGCAATCTCTGCTGTGGAGAATGAGATGGTACCCGAAGCCTCTGAGGTAGGCCCCGCAGCTAGCTTTTGCCCGCTTTTACCGGCATTTCTTGTGTTTTTGTTTGTTGCGCTGGTCAGATATTCATCCATGGCTGCTCTGGAAGGTAGGATCCTCTGTTTTAAATGATACGAGCATGAAAAATGTGTTATTTCCTCTAAATATTAAGTTTTTAGGGCAGGAGCTCAAGGAGATCGCGTCCGCCTTGCTAGCCGCCCAGTACTGGACTTTTCCCCATCGAAAACAGTAATTACAATATTTTGCAGTTTCAGAGCTACTGTGGAGGGCATTGGAAGGGTACTAAGCTGTTGGGTGTGGGTGTGTTTTTTTTTTTTTTTTACAGGCAACACAAAGTAGAATGTTTTAGTGCATGGGAGAATATGGTTGGGCAGGGAAGGGGGAGTAGCAGCTGGCTCATGTGTTGCACTGTGATGTAGCTTACAATGACAAGCTGCACCACAGTAGCCGCGGCAGAACTTTGGTACAATATATCGAATAATGTATGGGCAGCCTTACACAACAAGGCTGTTTTTCCAATGAAGGGTTGTAAATGACATTAAAGAGACCTCAAGAACGTAGTTTGAGAAGTCCTTGATGTTTTCACAATCCCCGAGATGGAAACACTGGCTGAGTTGGTATGTTTATGTATTATTTTGTACAGTATAGCACAATATAGTATTCTATTTTTTATTTTATTTGATATTTTGGCAATCAGGAAAGGCACACTGAGCTGGGGCTCATTTCCAGGTGTGACCTGGGGACAGGGGAAACAAATACAGATGTAACCCCTCACCCCTCCCTTTTTTGCAAAACGACAGGTGGCATGCTGTTGAAGCTGACAGCAGTACCTGGTGGGGACTGGGTTCGGGGAGGATGAGGTTACTCGGCACAGGGGACCTAGGTTTGGCTACTCTGCACAGGGGCACCCAAGTAAATCCGAACACAGGAAGCAATAACTGTAATGTCCAGAACCAGGAATGGGATTCTACAGTATGGCTTTTATTCACATCCAAGCTGAACAAACAAAGCATAGACGGACCCCCACGGGGCTGCATTCCTGGTAATGCAGATTATAGACAACAGAACACTTTATCACTATTTCCATCCCTCAGGCTCTGAACCAACCAGGCACACAGCCCGGACTTGCATGCAGCTTTGGGTACACAGCCCGACTTGTACACTACTTGGGTTTTCCCCACGGACCCGGCTCCCCCACCGGCCACTTGATCCGTGGTCCATTTTGGGAAATGAACCAGTTATCCTGCTGTGGCTCCCCAAACCACCTTAGAGCCTTCGACTCCTAGAGGGAATTTTCCTTCCAATCCCACATCTGGGTAGTTCCCTCATCACTGGCCAAGTGCATGAGGCAAAGTAGAAATCCACAGAGCAAATCTGTAGAGGTGGACCTGGTCACTAAAGATGGGGGGTCTCCCACCTCCAGCTCCCATAATCCATACTCGGCCATTTCTCTGGAGACTAAACATCTCTTTCTCTGAAAGCTTGGCAGTGTAGATTACTGGGTAGACGTATGTCACATCTCCTCTACATATCTAGAATTCCCATAAGTGCTGGACTTGAACATACTTTTACCTTTTGGCTAAGCCTATTACTCTAGGCCTCCCACTATTTCAGTAGTCCAATCCCCACATGTCACACAAGTCCCAGGGTGAAAAACATGGTCCCTTTCAGAAGAGCAGACACTCACCCTCTGGTTGCAGGTGCCCCACAGGGGATTCACAAATCTTCTTGTTCTCCCAAAAACTCTGGAACAAATAGGCAGCTTCTCCATTAGTAACAGAACCAGGGGGTTGCCCCAGGAATATGCAGGAAACCCTTTCTTGCCCCCATCCCCGGAGGGAGGTAGCACTGATACCCGAAACAGCGGTCTCCACCACTTCAAACTACTTCTGTGTCTCTCTTTTGGTGGTGGAGACACACACCCCTTTTACCTAAATGTAGCCCTCTGTCAGGGCTGAGGCTCCAAGAGCCTACACTGAGCTGCTGTGCTGCTTTCACAGCAAGCTCCCAACTCCAACTGACCTACAGACTACTGTTCAAACCTCCCAACATTCTATTCCAACTCCCTGCTGCAGATTCCATTGTGGCTCATGCAGCTGTGATAGTTCTATGGTGATGTCATCCCTCAGTCTCAGCTGAGACTGAGAACAGAGTGAGACAGTGTGAAATCCATTTAACTGGAGTTTCACAAGCTGCCTTCCCTGCCTACCACTAGGTCTTACTGGGATCCTAGTAACCCGGTAACAAGGGGGTTACACTCGCCCTTGACCAGGAAAATGACTGTCCGCAGTCATTGTTTACCCGGTTTTAGGTCATCCCACCCTATGTGCTATCTGCGGAGAGGGGTGATCAGGCCCCCCTCCTACCATGTGCGAGCACAGACAGGCAACACTAAGGGCCTAGAGGCCTTTAGCTGACATATCAGCCTCTACTCTACCCACTTACTATGGACGCCTAGTGGCTCTGGTAGAACTGTCCAGAGCATAGCCCTAATAGCTCAGAACTGCAGTCCCTATGACCATTCAGGACCACAGCCTGTCTATCCCCCCTAGACCTCTAGGGAAAATCTATCTGCCTTTGCTTAATACCCCAAAACCAAAAACAACCCGGGGACCTCCCCGACCTTGGGCAACCTGCAACCACACACCAAGAAAATACCACATTGTTACACCATTTTACGGCCTCCTCCCTACCCCACAACCACACCTGTGGAAGGAAAGGGTTAATACAGTAACCACAACAATAACACCACCACAGTACTTTAAATTACTACACACTAAAGGACTAATGAGGAACTCCGATGAGCCCCTCCTCCTCCTCCTCTTCTTGTCTTCTCTTCTATCTTCTCCAGCAACACCTGCAAGAAAAAGAAAGACAACACACACCTCCTAATCTGCATACACAGTCTACCTAAACCCCTACCATCAAAACACTGAAGAATCCCAAAAAGATTTTTTTAGAAAAAGGTAGAAAATAGTATTTACATTAGAAAACAACGACATTATTTACAGTACACATTTGGGGGGATGGAGTGCCTTAAAAGTCCCAACTAGTGACCACAGTGCCCGAAGGCTAGTCCAATAAAGAGTCTCTCCTGGGCCGGAGCCCGGTGAAGCACAGTTCTATCAGGCCAAAGTCCGGAAGGGGAGAGTCTTTGCGGACAGTTCACACATTTTGAAGTCTGCTAGTGTAGGGTGTGTACTGCAATGTCATAAAGATAGAAAAGTTCGGACTTACCAGCCCCTTGTAGAATGGAAAATTCTGCACCGACCTGCACCTCTGACGAAGACTCTCTCTGGCAGCATTTCTTCCGATACAGCTGGTCGGACCTCTTCCAGGAACTACAGGAAGGCACATCTGGGAACTACTGGGTTGATGTCATCTCTGGAGATGGAACCTTAGAACAGAAACAAAAAGGAAACAGCTGGTCTGACGTCATCCGATTACCAGGCGATGGCTCAGGATACAGCTGGGCTGGTGTCCTCTCTGGATCTGAAGTCACCAGGTGGGCCAGTCGACGGAGTCTGGAAAGGCCAGTACACTGTAGAACTGATGAATGTGGGGCACCTGAGTCCTGGATGCCATACTGGCGGATCAATAAAGGCACTTCACAGTCTGGTGTGGCAGTATTGACTACCACTGCTCGGCTTTCCATTTAGTAGGCACGGGCACATTGGTGGGAGGTCCTTGCACTGAGGCCAATAGTACCGGGGGTCAGGAGCTTGAATTATTGCCCCATCTGGGCGCACATAATTCACACAGTGGGAGATTTCACATCCCTCTCCGTCCACTATTCGCACTCTGTCCATAAACAGTGTCCTGCCTCTCTTCCACTGGGTATACTTCTCATGAGACAGTCTGTTCTTTACATGCTTGTTTGCCCTAGGATGCACACCTTTCATTGCTTCGGCCCAGATCCAGGATTTCCTGCTGTTCTCAATCTCCTCCCAGACTTTCCGAGGAAAGGTAGGAAAGGTCATACCATAGATCTCATTTGCCTTTTTTACGAACCAGTCTCACCTCTTTACTTGCTTTGGTCAATCTGAGACCGCTGGCCTGGTTTGGGGGTGGCCAGTCCTGGTTCTGCCAGCTATGCATCCTTAAAGAAATTAGAAATGTATCCCTGACTTCTTCCTCTTGCAAAACCAGGGCAGTGGCATCACCGCTCTCTTCCATGCATTACTCCGAGGCAAGATCTTGAGGCTGTGTACCCATTCCTTTGTCACAAGGCCTCATAGGTCCCCCCCTCATCTTCCTCTTCACTGAGGATCTGAGCCCAGGAGTGAGCAGTCGTTCTCACTCCTGAGACTATCCACTCATCACTAGGCGCGGAGGTCGACACCTCCCACTCAAAGGCCTCCTGCATCTCATCTTCTCCTAAGAGACTTGGGCTAGGCCCCACCCTCCAGGGGTCTACTGATGCTTTATCCGAACTTTTCTTCTGGGATCCAGCATCCGAAACTTCAACTTCTGGTTCTGTCTCTAACTCTGCACCCTCTAGCTTTGTGCCACACTCCCCTGAGGGGCCTTCCTTCACAGGTTCCACCTGGTGCTGTGTGCTGCCAACTGCAGATTCCTGAACCTTTGTCCATGTGGGAGCCAACCGAATTTGAGGCGCTCTATACAAGCCATATTTTTCTAGGCATCCAGCACAGTGAGGAATCATGAAGACGTCTCTTCCAGCTCTCAAGCATATTTGACACACATGCACTGGAAAACCAGGAATCGCCACATGAGGAGGCAGTTGTCCTCCATACTACCACTTTTCAATATCCCTCAGTCTATTCACTGCTGCTGTTACTGCAACCCGGGCATGATCCAGATAGTGAGCTGGTCCTGAGGCCATAACTACAGAAAAACAAACAAAAGCTCACTGTAACTGAAAGTCCCACTTTACTGAACACCTCTTTAGTTTTAAAATGGCTCCTCTGCTGCTGTGTTTACTTTACTACCCCACCCATAAATGGCGTCGGCAGCAGTCCTGTACATCAACATTCAGAAATTGGGTCAAGCTACTGCACACCCGATTTACACAAACTGCTGATAACTTTTGCTCAAACTGCACAAACTTGCACTGTTCTTGTTTTAAACACATTTACTTGATTTTCCACAGACTTTTTACATGCTGGAAACATTTATTTGACTCACAGTCCCTTAAAGCTTCAGGTTTTTAAGCACAGGATTGCCTGTAAAACTAGTGCTGCACATTTGGCTACAACTCACAATCTCTTTCTGGCTTTAAACTTTAAACTGAGGCTGAATTCATTACTATGCACACAGTCAATGGCTTAACAGACTTGCACTTGCTGGCAGGACTTGACACAGTCGTTACTTGCAAAGTGACTACACTGCTGCACACATATTTATGTGGCATAGGGCAGAAAATCACTGTTTGAGCAGTTTCAATGTTAGTACTTACTGTTATCAGTAGCAGTTTGCTGCGATGGGGAAAAACGGCCTATAGCCAGTTCTTGGAGGCCTCAGAACAGAAACGGGCGGGCAGTCCTGCCGATCGTCTTTTCGACCACCACACTTGCAATTCTGATGATCGATTAGCGGGTTGAGCCCGATTTTGAACAAAAAAGTCTATTTTTAGAATGTTTACAGCGATTTTAACACTCTGCGACGCTCCTCCACAAGCCAGTGCAGGCACTCCACTCACACTCCCTCTCGAATGCTGGGGCAGTCACTGTAGAGCTGGCTGAGGGGTGGAACTGATTGCAGCCTCACCAATCACACAACGCCATGCAAATGAGCCTCTTCTTCCTAGCGAGGGCTCTTCTCCTCACAGCGATCGTCGAGCAGGCAAATTTAAACTGCAGAGTGCAACTTTTTTTTTTTCTTTCAACTGACTCCACGGCGGGAGCCCATTTCAGCCATTTAACATAGCCATTTACACCTGCAAGTCTCTCAGTTCATTTAAAAGCATTTCCAACCTCCAGGGCACAATTTTCCTGTTGCTACCCCTAGTCTTCCACACTTTTCTTTACCACAGTTCATTCAAAAAGCATTTCCAACGTCCAGGGCACAATTTTCCTGTTGCTACCCCTAGTCTTTCACACTTTTCTTTACCACAGTTCATTTTAAAAGCAGGCAAAACACTGTAAACAATTTGATGCAGGACAAGGGTACACTCTTTGGCTTTACTGCTCCTTGGTAAACAGTTGGCATTTTAAACAGCAGCATAAGATTCCCAGCACACAGCAACACACTAATTAAATTGCTTCAGCTTTTGGGCTACCCACTGCCAGATAGCCAAAACGCTAGCCCCTTGCCCGAGCACCTTCCTCCCAGAATTAAATCCCAGCCGTGCCTCCATTTTTGTAACCCCTCACTCCTGCCTTTTTCGCAAAACGACAGGTGGCATGCTGTTGAAGCTGACAGCAGTACCTGGTGGGGACTGGTTTGGGGAGGATGAGGTTACTCGGCACAGGGGACCTAGGTTTGGCTACTCTGCACAGGGGCACCCAAGTAAATCCGAACACAGGAAGCAATAACTGTAATGTCCAGAACCAGGAATGGGATTCTACAGTGTGGCTTTTATTCACATCCAAGCTGAACAAACAAAGCATAGACGGACCCCCACAGGGCTACATTCCTGGTAATGCATATTAGAGACAACAGAACACTTTATCACTATTTCCATCCCTCAGGCTCTGAACCCACCAGGCACACAGCCCGGACTTGCATGCAGCTTTGGGTACATAGCCCGACTTGTACACTACTTGGGTTTTCCCCACAGGCCCGGCTCCTCCACCGGCCACTTGATCCGCGGTCCATTTTGGGAAATGAACCAGTTATCCTATTGTGGCTCCCCAAACCACCTTAGAGCCTTCGACTCCTAGAGGGAATTTTCCTTCCAATCCCATATCTGGGTACTTCCCTCATCACTGGCCAAGTGCATGAGGCAAAGTAGAAACCCACAGAGCAAATCTGTAGAGGTGGACCTGGTCACTAAAGATGGGAGGTCTCCCACCTCCAGCTCCCACAATCCATACTCGGCCATTTCTCTGGAAACTAAACGTCTCTTTCTCTGAAAGCTTGGCAATGTAGATTACTGGGTAGACGTATGTCACATCTTCTCTACATATCTAGAATTCCCATAAGTGCTGGACTTGAACATACTTTTACCTTTTGGCTACGCCTATTACTCTAGGCCTCCCACTATTTCAGTAGTCCAATCCCCACATGTCACACAAGTCCCAGGGTGAAAAACATAGGCCCTTTCAGGAAGAGCAGACACTCACCCTCCGGTTGCAAGTGCCCCACAGGCGATTCACAAATCTTCTTGTTCTCCCAAAAACTTTGGAACAAATAGGCAGCTTCTCCATTAGTAACAGAACCAGGGGGTTGCCCCAGGAATATGCAGGAAACTCTTTCTTGCCCCCATCCCTGGAGGGAGGTAGCACTGATACCCGAAACAGCGGTCTCCACCACTTCAAACTACTTCTGTGTCTCTCTTTTGGTGGAGACACACACCCTTTTTACCTAAATGTAGCCCTCTGTCAGGGCTGAGGCTCCAAGAGCCTACACTGAGCTGCTGTGCTGCTTTCACAGCAAGCTCCCAACTCCAACTGACCTACAGACTACTGTTCAAACCTCCCAACATTCTATTCCAACTCCCTGCTGCAGATTCCATTGTGGCTCATGCAGCTGCGATAGTTCTATGGTGATGTCATCCTTCAGTCTCAGCTGAGACTGAGAACAGAGTGAGACAGTGTGAAATCCATTTAACTGGGGTTTCACAAGCTGCCTTCCCTGCCTACCACTAGGTCTTACTGGGATCCTAGTAACCCCGGGTAACAAGGGGGTTGCACAGACACAGGGTTTCAACATACAAATAGAATACGAGTACTGAGTAGCATTAGAGTCACAGGTGGTTTCCAGGCATTACAAGATAAAAATTCAGTGACTAGGCAATCCAGGTTTATGCATTTGACAGTATAGTAGTATATGGTAAGTAACGTGCAGGCCTACAAGTCTTGACCCTGGTTAGTGTTTTGCAGTGGAGTCAGGTGGGGAGGCAGAAATGTAGAGGCAGGAGCAAGGGGGGGAGGAGGAGGCATAAGTGCTGCTTGAGGGATGGATAGGAGATATAGTTTCAGAGTCGGGGAGTTAGATGGCTCCATAGGGATGGGAGTCTGTAGGAGAAAGCAGATTTGCCAGCTGAACTAGTATAGTATAGTATAGTATAGTATAGTATAGTATAGTATAGTATAGTATAGTATAGTATCGTATCGTATCGTATCGTATTTTTCATAGTAAGTGGACATTCATTCTTTTTTTTTTCTATTATCTTTTTTTGCACCTGGAAGCCTGGCAGGTGGCTCCGGTCCCTCTCTTGGAGGGACTCGGTCTCCGGCTCTCCATTCCCTTCCCGACTTCCCCTATATCCCCTATGAATCCCCCCTCCATGACAGGGCCAAGGTGAAGGGGCACCAGCTGCCCACCACCCCTAAAGTGAAATTCAGATAGCTAGAGAAGCTGGGACAGGTGCAGAAGAGCCATCACAGAGCCTGCCAGCTCCATTTTTCCTCTATCTTTTCCCTGCCCCCCCCCCGATGGTGCACATTGGCAACATGCCTCCCGACTCGCATCTCCTCTCCCTGAGAGAGGAGAGCAGTCCGCTGGACGCTCAATCCTCTCTCTCCCCTGCTGACCCCTGCTGGCCCAGGCTTGTTCCCAAACCCTGGTGTGGCACGAGGTGTGGCATCCAGCACCTCAACCGTCAGTGCCACTGAGCCAGCTGTGGTCATTCATTCTTAAAAGATGTCCTAGATATCCCTGCCACCGGACAGAGTTAATACACTGCGGGAACTGATGCTCACGCCATCCTCTAAGTCATTTTAGTTTCATTTTGAATTTGCACAATAACAGTTTAGAACAAGTACATTGTGGCTTTTGTGAAGTGGCTAATTTCCATATATAACAAGGGGTAACAATATACTATGACTTTTTTGACTGCATAAAAATCTATGCACAACAGACACTAAACGTATATTATTGCACAACTGTACCTTATGTGTTTTTAAGTTTTCAAAGTACCCAAAGAACTTGTGTCCCTCAAAACTTTGTAACATTTGTTGGTTCAATACAGGGTATATGTATCCAAGATTAATAGCCATAACACAAATGAGTCCATATGCATTTGATACAATTAGTATATATTCTGCAATATTTGTTTTACTATGTACTGGATGGGCAGTTTGACATATATGCTTTAATCTACATGTTTTGAAAAACTCAATGTATTTCAATGGAGGCATGCTAAAAGGGCTGTATTACTGACAATATTGTCCTGTAACACTTCTGTGATCAGCATTACCAGAGGAAATCCATTCTGTGAGTGTAGCTGATGTTATCAGCTCAAGGTCACCATCACCAATCTACTTAAATATGTGAAATGGATGACAGCAACCAAAAGCCACTGTTTTTAATTAATTATGCATCCAGTTAATTCACAATTACAACTACAGGCAACTGCTTTCAATTTGTATGTAAGTGCTGAAAGTCATTTCAAGGGTGCTAGTGATTACATGAGTAGAGGAGCTCAGTGCCAGCTAGTGCGTATGCGATAAGGTTTTCTGCAAAGAAGAGCTTCCAAGTAACTGGCCCTACTATAAGAAAAGTGATATTTACCTAAGCATCTATTGCCTGGCTATTTTACTTTCTGTTGTTGCTAACTGCTGTTTTTGTATTCTATGAGTCTTGCATGGATTGTATTTCTTGTCCCAGCTGTTATTAATTGTTCAAGTGTGTATTCTAACACCAGAAATCCCTCACTTAAATGTTTACACTTTATGCAGTCATCTCAGGTGAGAATGACACCCCAGAGATTAGAAACTAAGCAAATTTTTAGAATGTGGACTGTATGTTCAAACTCTGCACCCATGCTCCACTCTGGAAATTGCTCAGATCTGTTTACCCACCTGAAGAGAGCAGTCAGCCCATAGTGAACTTAGGTAATGGGCAATGGCTGGTTCTCCAGTAGGGTTTTTATTTTGTAGTTATATCAGTATGACAGGGAGATCCTGCCACTCTTGAGGACCGACCTTTCTTAAATCTGTTGCAACAGTTCTTCTGTTTCTTAGCCTAATCTATCCTTTACAATTTCTAGTCCATAAGGTTGGCCACTTATGGCCCCCCTCCCCTTTCTTGACTATGCTATAGTGTCTTCTTTAATTTTCCTTTTCCCTTGCAGGTCCTGGTATGGGGAGGTTATTGTGGTGACCTCCGAGCTTATGTAAAACAGGCTGTGTTTATAGTTGTTGGACTTAGTATGTAATAGCACTATGTCATAAAATACCTTAATGTATATACCTTTGTTTATGAAACCTATAAATGTTGAAAATACCATAGCACTAGGTGTTTTTGATACTAGTAAAAAAGTACTAGGTGACTGTATTATAGAAATTAAGTTGGTGGTGTTGTTAAATGCATGTAAATTGGTATCACGTATTCCTGCTGTAAACTGAGCCAGTCTAAAATGGCATGGTGATTTGCATATATCCCATGATAAAAAAAAACAAAAAAACTTTGCAGGTGTCTACTCGTGGAACTAGTGCCGGAGCCATGACGAAAAAATTCCAAGAGATCGGCAGAGTTGGGCTGCACAGCTAAAACCACAAAAGACCTCACACTAGATCAAGTTAAAATAAACTTTAATTACAAAGCTTAAAAGTATCAGAAAAGAGTGAGTGCCATGCGAAACGTTGGTCACATGGTGTCATGAGGGGGTGCTGCTGTTCTGATACTTTTAAGCTTTGTAATTAAAGTTTATTTTAACTTGACCTAGCATGAGGTCTTTTGTGGTTTTAGCTGTGCAGCCCGATTCTGCTGATCTCTTATATCCCATGATGCTTTGCATTATGGAAGTATGTGTGATGTTGTGTTTCTTTGAAAATTGGTGTCACAAGTGGGGATAACGTGCTTGAAATGTCTGGACTGGCCTAAGAGAGACATTTTACAGTGGATATTGCCCAGATATCCCAGGTGGACCGATGCACCAGGAGTTGCCAGAGGAGAACCTGGAGAAGAAAGTCCATGGAGTTCCAACCAGAACCATGGCTGACAGATGGAGAGAAGCTGCTGCCTGGACTGGACTGGGGAGCTCGGAAAAAGGCCAAGCCTGAAGACAACAAAGAGATGCAAAGGGATGAGGAACTACTGTGGGGTCGAGGCAGACCGACTACACTGAGAGGTGGAATACCGGTGCCAGGTACTCGAGGTCCCTGCCAGAGAGTTTGGATAAAGAATCAGAGGAGGATTTTCATGGGCTCAGCTGGAGAAGGACTCCCTGACTGAACAAGATATTCCTTTGTTTCCTGTGTTCCCAAGATGTTGCCTGTTGGAGGTCAGAGATGCAAGTATGGAACTTGAATGTGAGACCCCATGTAAGACTGTGCCTAGTGATATTGTGCTTGGGTTGAAGTCTCCAAACAAGCAAGAAGAAGCCTATGAGGCTGAAGGGACTTTTTCTTGTATTGATACAGTTAAATCTATTTTCAGTGTTGACTGGTGTATACTGCAGGCTAAAGATGCTAATGTTGCCAAAATGTTACAATATGTTAAGAGCAAGGAGGTGGTATATTTATTTTTTATTTTTATCGAAAACCTATAAAGGAGGAGGTGGGTGGAAAATGGATTGGAACCTATGTTAGGGTAACACCTAGAGTGTCTACCCTCAGGTGTCTGTATCAGTAGTAAGTGAAACAAATGAATCAAGAGACATAGTGGGTTTATGTAGAGGGTTGAACCTAGGATTGGGCCCCTGCTTGAAACCCGACATGTCTGGTGGGGTTGGAGCAGGTAATTACTCACCCCAGAGAAAGTCTTTCTGTGGTACTGGACTTTAAAGCCATCCAGATTTTTGGTTAAGAAATATGACGGATTTTCCCTAAAAGGAGATGGGAAGGTACCATGAGTTTTGGTTGAGAAATGTAACACCCCAGGGTAAAGCATGATGATATCCACTGTGTTTATGATGGAATGTTTATCATTAATAGGAACCCTGAGACAAAGCCTTCTGAAGATGGATGGGTGGAAGCTCCATCCCTTCCTGGGACAGGAAGATGGTAAACAGTCTGAGATAACTACTTCCCTCTTAAGGTGAGGAGCATGTGACAGGGAGATCCTGCCACTCTCGAGGACCAACCTTTCTTAAATCTGTTGCAACAGTTCTTCTGTTTCTTAGCCTGATCTATCCTTTACAATTTCTAGTCCATAAGGTTGGCAACTTATGGGCCCACCCTTCCTTTTTCTTGACTATGCTATAATGTCCTCTTTAATTTTCCTTTTCCTTCTCAGGTCCTTGTATAGGGAGGTTATTGTGGTGACCGCCGAGCTTATGCAAAACAGGCTATGTTTATCACTGTTGGATTTAGTGTGTAATAGCAGTATGTCATAAAATACCTTGATGTATATACCTTATGTTTATGAAACCTATAAATGTTGAATATACCATAGTACTAGGTATTTTTGATACTAGTAAAAGGTATTAGGTGACTGTATTATAGAAATTAAGTTGGTTGTGTTGTTAAATGCATGTAAATTCATATCATGTATTCCTGCTGTAAACTGAGCCAATCTGAAATTTCATGGTGATGTGCATATATCCCATGATGCTTTGCATTATGGAAAGATGTGTGATGTTCTGTTTCTTTGAAACTTGGCTTATTGTCAATGCTCTTTGGGGTAACACTTGTTGCAGTGCTTCTGCACTGAGGTTCTTTGTCTGCAGCTTGTTTTGGGTGGTTTTTTTTTGAGCCCCCACCTCCCAAGCAAACAAGGTAACCATAGGGATGAAGGGTTTTCGCTGAAAAGTTTAGATCAGGGATCAGTATCAGTAGGTGTTGGCTAAGTGCAGAGAAAGGCCATACATATTCTGTTGCTGCAAACTGATGTACTGAAGAAGGAATATGCCATTGCTGAAGGTTATTTTTCTGTATTTTGAATAAATACCACATACAGATTGTGTGTTGAACCTGAAGTTTGGTGTCTGGTCCATCTGTTATCCCACAGTTCCTCCACAGACTTGGTGTGAGAAGTGGGATAATGTGCTGGAAATGTCTGTACTGGCCTAAGAGAGATGTTTTCCAATGGATATTGCCCAGATATCCCAGGTGGACCGTTGCACCAGGAGTTGCCAGAGGGGAACCCAGAGAAGAAAGTCTGTATAGTTCTGACCAGAACCATGGCTGACAGATGGAGAGAAGCTGCTGCCTGGACTGGACCTGGGAGCCTGGAGAAAGACCAATCCTGAAGATGATGAAGAGATGCAAAGGGATGAGGAACTACTGTGGGGTTGAGGCAAACCAACTACACTGAGAGGTGGAACATCGGTGCCAGGTGCTTGAGATCCCTGCCAGAGAGTTTGAATAAAGAACTGGAGGAGGATTTTTCATGGGCTCAGCTGGAGGAGGAGGACCCCCTGACTGAACAGGATATTCCTTTGTTGCCTGTGTTCCTAGGATGTTACCTGTTGGAGGTCAGAGATGCAAGTATGGTACTTGAATGTGAGACCCCATGTAAGACTGTGCCTAGTGATATTGTGCTTAAGTTGAAGTCTCCAAAAAAGCAAGAAGAAGCCTATGAGGCTGAAGGGATTTTTTATTGTATTGATACAACTAAATCTATTAACAGTATTGACTGGGGTATACTGCAGGCTAAAGATGCTAATGTTGCCAAAATGTTACAATATATTAAGATCAAGGAGGTGGTATGTGTTTTTTTTATATCGAAAACCTACAAAGGAGGAGGTGGGTGGAAAATGGATTGGAATCTGTTTTGGGGTAACACCTAGAGTGTCTACCCTCAGGTGTCTCTATCAGTAGTAAGTGAAACGAATGAATCAAGAGACATAGTGGGTTTATGTAGAGGGGTTGAACCTAGGACTGGGCCCCTGCTTTAAACCCAACATGTCTGGTGGGGTTGGAGCAGGTAATTACTCTCCCTAGAAAAAGTCTTTCTATGGCACTGGACTTTACAGCCCTCCAGATTTTATGTTAAGAAATATGACGGATTTTCCCTAAAAGGAGATGGGAAGGTACCGTTAGTCTTGGTTGAGAAATGTAGCGCCTCAGGGTAAAGCATAATGATATCCACTGTGTTTATGATGGAATGTTTATCATTAATAGGGACCCTGAGACAGAGCTTCTGAAGATAGATGGGTGGAAGCTCCATCCCTTCCTGGGACAGGAAGGTGGTAAACAGTCTGAGATAACTGCTTCCCTCTTAAGGTGGGGAATATGTGATAGGGAGATCCTGCCACCCCTGAGGAACAACCTTTCTTAAATCTGTTGCAACAGTTCTTCTGTTTCTTAGCCTAATCTATCCTTTACAATTTCTAGTCCATAATGTTGGACACTTATGCCCCCCCCCATTTCTTGACTATGCTATAGTGTCCTCTTTAATTTTCCTTTTCCCTCTCAGGTCCTCGTACAGGGTGGTTATTGTGGTGACCTCTGAGCTTATGTAAAACAGGCTGTGTTTATAGTTGTTGGATTTAGTATGTAATAGCACTATGTCATAAAATACCTTGATGTATATACCTTATGTTTATGAAACCTATAAATGTTGAAAATACCATAGCACTAGGTGTGTTTATTATTAGTAAAAAGTACTAGGTGATTGCATTATGCAAATTATGTTGATTGTGTTGTTAAATGCATGTAGATTGGTATCATGTATTCCTGCTGTAAACTTAGCCAATCTGAAATATCATTGTGATTTGCATATATCTCATGATGCTTTGCATTATGGAAGTATGTGTGATGTTGTGTTTCTTTGAAACTTGGCTTATTGTCAATGCCCTTTGGGGTAACCCTTGTTTCAGTGCTTCTGCACTGAGGTTCTTTGTCTGTAGCTTGTTTTGGGTATTTTCTTTTTTGAGCCCCCACCACCCAAGCAAACAAGGCAACCATAGGGATGACGGGTTTTCAGTGAAAAGTTTGGATCAGGGATCAGTGTCAGTAGGTGCTGGCTAAGTGCAGAGAAAAGACATACATAGTCTGTTGCTGCAAACTGATGTACTGAAGAAGGAATATACCATTGCTGAAGGCTATTGACTATATTTTGAATAAACATCACACAGAGATTATGTGTTGAATCTGAAGTTTGGTGTCTGGTCCATCTGTTATCCCACAATCCCTCCACACACTTGGTGTGTGAAGTGGGATAATGTGTTGGAAATTTCTGGACTGGCCTAAGAGAGACATTTTTCAGTGATATTGTCCAGATATCCCAGGTGGACCGATGCACCAGGAGTTGCCAAAGGAGAACCCAGAGAAGAAAGTCTGTGATGTTCTAACCAAAACCATGGCAGACAGATGGAGAGAAGCTGCTGCCTGGACTGGACCTGGGAGCTCAGAGAAAGGACAAGCCTGAAGACAATAAAGAGATACAAAGGGATGAGGAACTGCCGTTGAGTCGAGGCAGACCAACTATGCTGAAAGGCGGAACACCAGTGCTAGGTGCTCGAGGTTCCTGCCAGAGAGTCTGGATAAAGAATCAGTGGAGGATTGTTCATGGGCTCAGCTGGAGGAGGGCCCCCTGACTGAACAGGATATTTCTTTATTGCCTGTGTTCCCAGGATGTTACCTGTTGGAGGTCAGAGATGCAAGTATGGAACTTGAATGTGAAACTTCATGTAAGACTGTGCCTAGTGATATTGTGCTTGGGTTGAAGTCTCCAAGCAAGCAAGAAGAAACCTGTGAGGCTGAAGGGACTTTTTCTTGTATTGATACAGCTAAATCTATTAACAGTGTTGACTGGAGTATACTGCAGGCTAAAGATGCTAATGTTGCCAAAATGTTACAGTATGCTAAGATCAAGGAGGTGGTATATGTTTTCTTTTTGTGATCGAAAACCTATAAAGGAGGAGGTGGGTGGAAAATGGATTGGAACCTGTGTTGGGGTGACACCTAGAGTGTCTACCCTCAGGTGTCTGTATCAGAAGTAAGTAAAATGAATGAATCAAGAGATATAGTGGGTTTATGTAGAGGGGTTGAACCTAGGACTGTGCCCCTGCTTGAAACCCAACATGTCTGGTGGGGTTGGAGCAAGTAATTACTCACCCTGGAGAAAGTCTTTCTATGGTACTGGACTTTACAGCCATCCAGATTTTCGGTTAAGAAATATGACATATTTTCCCTAAAAGGAGATGGGAAAGTACCGTTAGTCTCGGTTGAGAAATGTGTTAACGCCTCAGGGTAAAGCATGATGATATTCACTGTGTTTATGGTGTAATGTTTATTATTAACAGGGACTTTGATGCAGAGCCTTCTGAAGATGGATGGGTGGAAGCTCCATCCCTTCCTGGTGCAGGAAGGTGGTAAACAGTCTGAGATAACTGCTTCCCTCTTAAGGTGGGGAATATGTGACGGGGAGATCCTGCCACTCTTGAGGAACAACCTTTCCTAAATCTGTTGCAACAGTTCTTCTATTTCTTAGCCTAATCTATCCTTTACAATTTCTAGTCCATAAGGTTGGCCACTTATAGGCTCCCTCCTTTTTCTTGACTATGTTGTAGTGTCCTCTTTAATTTTCCTTTTCCCTCTCAGTTCCTCGTACAAGGAGGTTATTGTAGTGACCTCCGAGCTTATGCAAAACAGGCTGTGTTTATCGCTGTTGGATTTAGTATGTAATAGCACTGTCATAAAATACCTTGATGTATATACCTTATGTTTATGAAACCTAAAAATGTTAAAAATACCATAACACTAGGTGTTTTTGATACTAGTAAAAAGTACTAGGTGACTGTATTATAGAAATTAAGTTGGTTGTGTTGTTAAATGCATGTAAATTGGTATCATGTATTCCTGCTGTAAACTGAGCCAATCTGAAATTTCATGGTGATTTGCATATATTCCATGATACTTTGCATTATGGAAGTATGTGTGATGTCAAGTTTTTTTGAAACCTGGCTTATTTCAATGCCCTTTGGGGTAACCCTTGTTTCAGTACTTCTGCACTGAGGTTCTTTGTATGTTGCTTGTTTTGGGTGTTTTCTTTTTGGGCCCCCACCACCCAAGCAAACAAGACAACCATAGGGATGAAGATTTTTTTCACTGAAAAGTTTAGATCAGAGATCAGTGTCAGTAGGTGCTGATTAACTGCAGACAAAAGGCCGTACATAGTCTGTTGCTGCAAACTGATGTACTGAAGAAGGAATATGCAATTGCTGAAGGTTATTTTCTGTATTTTGAATAAACATCACACGGAACCTAAAGTTCGGTGTCTGGTCCATCTGTTATCCCTCAACCCCTCCAGATTCAGAAAAGTGCATTTTAGCCAGTTTTACTAAATTACCCTGCATTTAGCTAAGTTTTTCTGTAAATTACACTTTCTCCATTTCCCGTTTGATTCTCAGGAACTGTACAATATCCTACTTGGCTACCATTGCTATTGCTTGACTACTCAGCTCATAAACCACATTACTTTTTGCTTTTATTAGTGGTTTACTACTTTTAGCTATCCAGTTTACAGAGAATGGAGCATTTTCACTTTCCATTTCTGTCTGTGCCATTTCACCTTAATTAATCAGTTCCTGTTACGGGAGAAGCAATTTAACCTTTGGCACAGTTTCTTCAGTACGAGAGCCAGTTTGAGTATGGTGCTCTTGTACAGCATCATTTTTGGGAATAGTTTATTATTTTAAGGTTTGTCTCAAACTGGTATGTCAGAGAGACCTTGTGAACCATCAAAAAAGTGTACAAATATTTCAGCTTCTGTAAAGGGCAGACTGTCACAAACTTTGTTTAAAGTGTTTAGATCTACAACACGACTTTATAAATTGTAAGTCCTGTCATATTATTTTGCCCAAAACTCTAATTTAAAAACGAAAAAATGTTAAAAAGAAGCATGCCTTCTCACTCTGCCTCTGTGTCACCTAAAAATAGGCAAGGCAATTTTATTTTATTTATAAAGCACCCTTTCCCAAAGACTCAGAGCGCTGTACATAATTTAAAAGATTAAAAAATACATAAGGCATAAAAAGACAAAACATAGCAAGAAATACAATGCATCACAGCCATTTAAAGTACATAAACTGCTGTTCATCAACTATTTGTCAGTTGGGGAAAGCCTGCTCAAATAAGTATGTTTTCAGTGATCTTTTAAAGGCCTCCACCATGCCAGCTGGGTGGATACTCCCTGGAAAAGAGTTCCATAACACTGGAACTGCTACTCCAAAAGCTCTGTCCCCAGATTGTCTTATACAGACAGAACGAACAGTAAGTAAGCCAGCACCGGCGGAGGTGGTATGGAGGGGTCAGGCTGGGAGGTAAGGAACCAGCAGATCTTTCAAGTAGTCAGGTTTCAAACCATACAGGGCCTTGTATGTTAACAAGCATATCTTAAAGGTTATGCACCACCGCAAAGGCAACCAGGTCAGCACACAAAGCACTGGTGTGATGTGGTCCCTCCGAGAAGTTCCTGCCACCAGCTGAGCTGCAGCATTCTGTACCAGTTGCAGGCATCATATTAAACTTACAGATAGCCCTAAGTACAGAGCATTACAGTAGTCCAACCAATCGGTAACAGAAGCATGAACGATCATCAGCAGGTCAGCAGCAGCCGGTTCCCCCTCCTGACAGCAACATTTCACCAGCGAGGTCTCCCACAGTAACTACAGTGCCATGCCGCTGTGGGAAACTCTCTGGAACCTGCTGCTGTCTGTCCTGCTCAGCTCCGACTCGGAGTTGATAATCCTAAAGTGGGGGTGGTGTGGGTGGCGCAGCCCCCCTCATGGGGGATTCAGGGGTGAAGCTCCCCAAAGAAAACACAGATGGACAGTGAGAACTGGCAGCTGACTACAGAATGCGATTGACCTGCTGGTGTCGCTGTCGGGGCGTTCAATAAATTTTTTGTCAAGCACCCATCGTGGATCCAGCAGGAGCCAGATGCACTTTAATCCTGGCGTTGTTTCAAAGATGATAGAAGCCAGATTAGACCTCTGCTGACACCTTCTGATCTAGTGTCAGCCCACAGTCTGAAATAACCCCATGATTCTTAACTGCATCAACAGCAACAACAAGAAATCGGCCACCAAACATAGGATGGGCTACTGCACCTCCCATTGCTGCTGCAGCCCATTGCCCAGGCTTGATCAACATAACCTCTGTCTTCTCTGGGTTGAGACATAGCCAGTTTGAGGTTATTGAGTTGTTTATCTTGGCAAGACATCGCCGCAGTACCGAAGCTGCATGGTCCCTGCCAGGAGAACAAAACAGGTGTAGCTGAGTATCATCTGCATAGTAGTGAAACTCAACCCCATACCATCTAATGATCTCCTCCCAAAGGCAATATATACACAGAAAACAACACAGGGACAAGGATCGAACCTTGGGGACCCCACAGGAGAACGCAGAAACTCCAGACATGAAATTTCCTACAGCAACTTGGTGCATTCTCCCAGTTATGTAGGATTTGAAACAATGCAAAACAGTGTCAGTGAGACCCATATAGCTCCTCAGGTGATCCAACAGCACCCCATGGTCTACTGTGTTAAATGCTAATGAGAGATCAAGAAGGACCAAAATGAAACAAAGTCCTTGATCCCTTGCCAGGAGGAGATCATGAATCACCCAGACAAGTGCAGTCAAAGTGCTATGGCAGGGTGAAAACATGACTGGAGAGGTTCATAGATGTTATAGTTGTCCAGGCGATCCAGAAGTTGGTCAACTACCACTGTCTCAATAACCTTCCTCAAAAAGGGAAGGTTTGAAACAGGGCTATAATTTGCCAGAACATCAGGGTCGAAATATGACTTTTTTTAGGAGGGTCTACTGTGTCAAATGCTGCTTAAAGATAAAGGACCAAGATGGAACAAAGCTCTCGATCCCTCGCCAGGAGGAGATCACGAGCCACCTGGACAAGTGCAGACTCAGTATTATGGCGGGCCAAAAACCTGACTGGAGAGGTTCATAGATGTTATAATTTCTGTAGGCAAGCCAATAGTTGGACAACCACCCCCTTCTCAATAACCTTCCCCAAAAAGGGAAGGTTCGAACCAGGTCTGTAATTAGCCAGAACATCAGGATCCAAGGATGGCTTTTTAGGAGGGTTCTAACCATCACCTTATTCGGGGCAGATGGAAAAACACCCTCCATCAAGGAGTCACTGATGATCTTGGTGATCACTGGACCCAGGGATTTGCTGCAGCCAAAAATCAACCAGGTTGGTTCAGAGTCCAGTATACAGTAGGTGGCATGCAAACTAGAGAAACCAAAGATGTCAGAACAATGGGTTATAATATCATTTTTTATAATGCAGCACTTGGATTTACCTCGGGCCTTACCAAAAAAAATATTTTTATAAATTACCAAAAATAATTATAAAATTCAAACATGATAACCCCCATTCTCCAGATTCAAGATAATGGTAATAACGCTTCTGCCACACTTAGGAATAAGAAAAATATTCCTAAACTCAAAGCACGTCATCCTCCAAAATCAGCCAGAACTCACTCCGGGTAGGCAGATCTACATTACTAAAACAGACTCTGAGGGTGGGCTCAACAATGGTGGAAAGCATGCATCTGAAGGCTCCATCTCCTGATGTACTGTAGCAAATAATGTAAAAGGAGAAAAGGAAAAATAAAAAGATAAAGCTGCATAGCCATCAGAAAGGCTTGTTAAAGATGGTTCAAATATCAGGGTGTCTGAAAGGGGGAACCCTGAATCTAGTGATTGCAAAACCAAAAATAAAAGCACCTTAGATCAGGCACTGAAAAGGGTGTGTGCCAAAAAAACAATTTAAAGAAAATAATGTCACCGTCATGACATCTTCCCTGCTTATCAGGCAGGCAGCTTATTCGGCACTTATATCACAGTACCAGAAAGCACTTTGGAATGCAGTTCTGGCACTGGCAGAAAGAACAGGTTTGGCACAGTACCTGATTGCTACAGCAAGATCAGTCCTGGATGCTATCAGATATCATTTCCACACTGCAGTGTACACTAATGACCCTGCTGTCAGAGCTTTGGCTCAGGCAGTGCCCTTAAAAAGGTTTTCCTGGCTGAAGGCTACCATCCTTTCCCAGAATACTCAAAACAAGACCATGGATTTTTCCTTTGAGGGAGAGTCATTATTTGGAGACGAAACAGAGGTCTACATGAAAAATGTAGATGAATGCAAAACCACTTCCAAAAGTAACAATGAGAAGGAAAAGGCCTCTATCTCCTAAAGGTCATATGGAAAGGGAGGCTGAGGTAGGGGATACTTCCCAAGAGCCTATGTCTATTATACCGCCTATGAGTACCAATCACAAAGAGGTTACTACTGGAGAAGGGAAAAGGGCTTCCAGGCACAGTGCTGCAGCTCCAGTGCCTAAGCCCCAGCCAAATCAAATCTCCTGGCTATTTTGACCAGGTCACACAGCCATTGCCAGTGGGAAGAAGACTGGCACACTACTTCCAGGAATGGGTAAACACTACCGCAGACAAGTGGGTACTGGAAGTAGTGGACTGGGGGTAGTTTTTATTTATTTATTTATTTAATAGTATTGGAATTGCAAACCTTTGAGTCAGAGACTCATTCACATAGGCTCCACGTCAGAGTACATAGAACAATGTAGACAGACATATAACAAGATACAGTTGAGGTATAATAAATTCCTGTACAAGGTAGTAGCTAAAGCTATCATTATAGTTTTCACAAAGATAAATAGCACTTGAAGAACAAAGCAATCAAACAATAGCACTAAGGTGTGGAACATAGTAGGGAGAAAGCCCTAGAGAGGGAGTTGTAGGCAGGACATGTATTTCAGCCTAGAGGGGGTTGTGCCTGCAGTTCAAACAGTTTCCAAACCTGTAGAAAGACAGAAATTTTCCAACTCAGTCTCCGACGGAAAAAAGTCTGCTTGAACTGAAAGTAAAAAAAAAAAAAACTGTTAATATCAAAAGCTACAGAAAATGCTCCTGCCTCTCAGTGGGGCAGTGGTCTAATCTCAAGATACTTACAGACCCACAAGAAAAATGAGGAGTGGTGACCCATTTTAGACCTCAGGTTTCTGAACAAGTATTTGAAAAATGAAAAATTCAAGATGGTAACACTATGGTCAGTGATATCATCTTTGCAGAAAGGTCTTTGGCTGGGATCTTTGGATCTGATAGATGCCTATTTTTAATTAATGTTGCCTGGATAGTATCCTACCAGGTCGGTTACCATCGGACACCATCATTTTCATGGGATGTTGGATAGCATGGAATAGCATAGACATATGACCAAGGATCTGACCTGCCAGGATCCACAGTAAGTGTCCGAGGTATCTGTGACTCTGACCTGGATCCAACGGATCTGACCATTGGATCCAGGTATCCAACCATCCAAGGTTGGATCTGATGGATCTGACCATCGATCCAACTATCCAATGTTAGATCCTATGGATTGGACCTCATATCCACAACTATCTGACTATGGATCTGGAATCTGACTTTGGTCAGATCCTAGGTTGGATACCAGTACTGTCCGATGGAGGATAGTTGGATCCGCAAAAGTAATATCCTAGCACCAATAATTTTAATGAACCAGTCAGTCTGACAGAAAATACCACAGATTCAAGCTGGGGAACTACCAATGCCAGTTCACAGCTCTCTCATCTGGTCTCACATCTGTTCTAAGGGTTTTCACAAAGTGCCTGAATAGGGTGGCAGCACATCTGAGAAAACAAGGCATGGTGGTTTTCCCCTACCTAGATGTCTGACTAATCTTTTGGAAAACAGAACAAGAGGCAAAGGGCTCAGTTCAGTTGGTAAAAAGCACCCTGGAGAACTTGGGATTTTTGATAAACCTACGGAAGTTCCAACTGAAGCCTGTTCAAATACTGGACTTCATAGAAGCAGAGCTAAACACCCTGCAGGGAATAGCTTTCCACTCACAGGCCAGAGTCACAGCTTTGATAGCAACAGCAGGGTCTTTCACGGCAGGTCAGCCAACATCTGCAAGCCACTTCCTACAGCTACTAGGACACATGGCTGCATCCACAGCTGTGATTCCATGAGCCAGGTTCCAAATGAAAGATACCCAGTACCACTTAAGGGACAACTGGTCTCAAAGATGGGATCCACTTTCAAAGTTAAGCCAGTGACAAAACGCTAGTGAAATTATTAGAGTAGCAGAAGGAAGAAAGCAACCTTAGAGAGAGCACCCCTTTCCTTTAGCAGGCACCAGCAAGTATTCTTACTATGGATGCCTCTCTCCTTGGGTGGGGCACCCATTTTCAGGACCTCACAGTGAGTGGCAGATGGAACCCACATAAGTCAATAGAACACATAAATCTCCTAGAACTCAGAGCAGTACTGCTAGCAATGCAATCTTTCTCAACCTAGCTCTAGGGTCAGACTGTCCACATCAGGACAGACAACACCACAACAATGTACTAAATGAAGAAGCAGGGAGGAACAAGGTCCTCAAAATTGCATATAGAGGCATTGAGGATCTAGGACCTGGCATTTTCCTTTGAGACAAACATATCTGCAGTGAATCTGCCAGGCAAAGACAGTGTCCTGACAGATTCCCTAAGCAGAATCTATCAGCGGACTTGAGAATGGTCTTTAAACCAACAGGTTCTGACTACAGTGTTCAGAAGGTGGAGCATTCCCAATATAGACCTTTTTGCATCTTGGGAGAACTATCAGCTCCTATAGTTCTGTTGCAGACCACCAGCCAGAGGAACAGTCCCAGAGGATGCCCTTGTACTGGACCGGATAGGAATGTTTCTGTATACCTTCCCACCATTTACACTCATTCAGAAAGTACTCCTGAAACTCAGGAGGGAACCTGCAACAATGATCATGATAGCTCCAGACTCTGACAGTCAGGTCTGATACTCAATGTTACTTGTCCTGTCTGACAAGATTCCAATTGGTCTGCCACTCACTCACTCACTCACTCACTCACTCACTCACTCACTGTCTGTTGGACTTTGTCCTGGGGTAGAATAACATTTCTGAACCTCAGGACCCAATGCCTGAGGGCATGGTTCTTGAGGAGTTACAATTTTCCTGATTGGATCTCTCAGAAGAAGTCTGAAGGTGCTTAAGGTTTCAAGGAAACCCAAAACCAGGAAAGCTTTTTTTTTAAAATGGATAATGTTTACTGGTGTGCCCCCAGAAAACTAAACCCAGTAGAGGCAGAGTTGCCTATAATTCTGCAATACCTAGTACACCTACAGTCGTTAGGCCTACGGCCTTCAACCTTAAAGGTGCAGTTAGCAGCAGAATCAACATGCATATCTGCTGACAAGAAAAAGTCTTTGGCCTCACAACCCATTTTCAAAAGGTTTTAAAGGCCTAAACCATTTGTACCCACCAGTGAGGGACTCTGTCCCACCCTAGGTCCTCAACATATGCCTTGCTCAGCTTATGGAGGCTCCTTTTGAGCCTATGGAAACTGCTGGTGTGAAGTATGTCATACTGAAAACCATATTCCTGGTTGCAGTGACCTCTGCTAGGAGGGTAAGTGAATTGCAAGCCCTCTGCACAGAGACAAATTGCATAATTCCCACAAGGATACAGTAGTTCTTAGAACCAGTAAAAAATTCCTTTCTAAGGTGGTATCTGAGTTCCACCTGAATCGGTCAGTGACCATCCCTCTACTCTATCCAGAGCATTCCAGTCCAGATAAGGAAAAGTTGCACAGCCTGGAGCTAAAGTAAGTCCTGACTATCTACATGGACTGGACAAAAGACGTGAGGTCCCACAGCACCCAGCTCTTTCTTACTTATGGTGAGGTTGGCAAAAGCAAACCAGCTACAGAGAGATTTATCTCTCACTGTATAATCTCTTGCATTCAGTTCTGCTATGAAAAAGCTGGAAAAATGCCACCAAGAGGCTTAAGGGCACACTCCACGAGCGGTACCTCTGCTTCTGTGGCATCCTCAAGGGGCATCCCATTATTAGACATTTGCAGAGCAGGTACCTTGAAAACAGTACACACCTTCACAAAGCACTACTGTTTGGACATACAGTCCAGAAGGGATGTCAGCTTTGGAACTGCTGTTTTGCAAAACCCTTTTCCCCAACCCCCAAGGTACTGCTACTGAGTCCTGCATTATGTGTAAACATTTAAGTGAGGGATTCCTGGAGCTAGAAGAAAAATAAATACTCACAGTAGTAATGTTGTTTCTTCTTAAAGGATCCCATACTATGTTTATGCTCCCTACCCTACCTCTTCTTCCAGAACCTGAAATAGGTTCACACAAGAATCAGTTCTTTTTTCACAGAGGTTGCTTGAGTATCACCATTGTAGTACCTACAATTGTACGTTTTTTATTATGATTTACATGACACATTTTCTTATGGCTGCTTTCAATTTGTTTGCCATTTTTTAAATTCTATAAACATTTTCAAAATTGTTGGTAGTGATTTAACTGGTTTCACTAGCCACTGCTCCTCTCTGGCTTGGAAACAGATCTGAGGAACCTTGGGTGAGAGGACTGCATAAAGTGTAAACATAGTAAGGGATCCCTTAAGGAGAAACAATATTACTATGGTGAGTAATTGTTTCTTCTCTTGTGTAAGCCCCCTCCATTTATGAGGGTTACCGGTGGGGCTCTTGGACCCCCAGAGGCTCCCTCTGCCTGCTGTCCGGCATCTTCACCCTCCAGTCCCCCCAGGACTTGCAGCTTAAGGACCGGACAGGCACTGAATTTCTTTTGCAAGTAGTTCTGGTGGGAGTTGAGTTTGACCCCCTACCAGAGACTTGTGGCCATGGCAGTACTGTTTGTCCCATGAACCTGGCCCCAGTACTCAAAGGTGGGGTCATGACCAGGATTTGGTACCAGCAGCACCATTGGGTGCTTCTTCACAGTTCTCCAACCCCAGGTGTAGAAGATGGGCTGAGAGCAAAGCAACGGCACCAAAGCACCATTGAGGAGAGTCACACACATACACAACACAAAGCTGGAGCTCTTTTTTTTAAAATCGTGAGCAAGTCCACACTTGCTCAATGGTTCCCAGTTCCAAGGAAAGAGATGGAGCCAGGACCTCAACCTCACTGCAGAACAGCAGTTTCTGTAAAAAAAAAAAATGCCACCTGACCCAGGACATGAAGAAGTGCCAGGAAAACCACAACATATCAGAGGCCCTCTGCGCATGTGTGGTATGCCCTGAATTTGAGCCAGAGCTCCTCAAATGATTTGAGGAGCACGACTGCTCCTAAAACCCCAGTCATAGTTGCAGGACCATCAGCGGGGTCAGGACCAGTGTTTCCTCTAATTGACCCTGTAGGCAGAAGTCTTGTGTGTGTGTGTGTGTGTGAGCAAGACTGGATACCAAGAAAAGTTCCATGTGTGCAAAGTGAGTCCATATAAGGGATACCGTTATTACCAATAAACACTGTAAAATATGAATGAACACTATAATAGTCAATGTAAAGCATATACGTTTATCTCAATGTAAACACAGTGTAACACAATACAAACAATGGTCAGGATTCACAGAAGGGATGCACCTCTGAGTTGTGCTGGGGCATCCCCAAAATGCGCCAAAGGGCGATTCAAGCAGGGTGCCGATGCACCAGCGTATCCCAGATGCACCGCTTACCACCGGTAATGCTATGCGGTGCATATGGAGGGGCTGTGATGGGAACGTGCCCATGCATACCGGGCGCAACCCCATTCACATCCCTATTCTGTGGCGCAACCCTGGGGCAAGACCGGGGATGTGCCACAGAAAGATAAGTCTAGAAAACTAGACTTAAGTAGGTTGCCACCTACAGGCAGGCTGCCACACTGCAGGCAGCAGCATGGTAGCCCACCACCCTGGCAGTCCAGTGTGCCCCCACCCAAGCCCCCTGTACAATGCTGTTCCTGGCAGCAGTAGCGAAATGACAACCCCGAGCCTCAGTGCGATGCACGCTCCGGCGGCAGTAAACAAAGCGATCCCCACCCCGAGGCCCCGTGCGTGCTGCTTCCAGCAGTGGTGAATGAAATGATAAACCCCTCCCCAGCCCCAGCCCTTGGTAAAACCACCTTCTCAGGCAGTCAGCCAGTAAAGACTGCCCCCAAGCACCCCAACCCACCTCTCCCCCACCCCAGCAGAGAGTCCCACTGTTGGCGGGCAGCTCAACCCACCTGCATTACCACCACGGCCGCCCACTGACAGAGCTGTCTGAGAATGACAGCTATCGTACAATGTTGTACAACAGCTGTCATTCTCAGACAGCTTTGGCAGTGGCGTCCGTGGCGGTATGCAGGTGGGTTGAGCTGCCCACCGACAGTAGGACCCCAAGTGAAGAAGAAGGGTGGGTACTGCTGAAGGGGTTGTCTTCACCTGCCAACAGCTGTGGAAGGTGACTTCGAGGGGCATGGGAATGAGAGGAATTCATCTTTTTCATTCACCTCCGCTGGGACAGCATCCGTCCTGAGACTGTCGTGTTTACTGCCACTGAGAACGCGGCGGCATTGACGGGCTCAGGGGTGACATCATTTCTTTACTGCTGCCAGGAGCTTGCACTAACCACAGAGATTTAGAGGTTTCTTCATTTCTGTTACCGCTCTCCGGGAGTGGCATTGTATGGGGGCTTGGGGGGCATCATTTCTTTTACCGCCGCGGAGCGGCATTGTACAGGGCTCAGGGGGTAACATCATTCCTTTACTGCTGCCAGGAGTGGCATTGTACGGGGGCTTGGTGGTGTGTGCATCAGTTCTTTTACTGCCGCCAGGAGCGGCATGTCTTGGGCTGAGGTCGGGCCAGGTAGGGGGGGTGGCTACAGGTTGGCACATTCTGCTGGGGCATCCCTGCAGGCGCAATGCAAATGTGGCTATAATGTTATGCTAAAGGCCCCATTGCTCCATGCATGCCTAATGGCCTCATTTGCATGCCCCTGGCTGTGAATCACATTTTTGGGTGCAGGGCATCCTGAGATGCCCTGCCCCAATGGGTTCACAGCCTGACATGGGGGATGCTCTGGGGGCATCCTGGGCTGGGCGCACCTGTGCTGTTCACAGAGGGGATGCGCTGGGGGGGTTCTCCCTGTGCCTCCTCTGTGAATCACCCAATTTGCACTCAGTGCATCTCCCCTGCACCAGGGTAACCAAGATGCACTGAGCGCATCTTCTTTGTGAATCCTGCCCACTGACTCTACAATATAACAGTGCACAATATACAGTTTTATACAATGCAGTATGCAGACTATGAATGTGCAGAAACACAAATATTGGATGTGCAAATAAAATGTAATGTATGCACCAGCTATCCTGTGTTAATTTATTGCTTTTCTCTCCCGTCTTTCCCATTTGGCTGCCTGGTCCACTGAAGCAAATAGATAGTCACAGTATTTGATGTACAGTCTCTCTGCATTACATATATCAGATTCAAAGCTGCAGTGTGGAATTGCATCAAAATCGCAGACAGACCACTCGGAAAGTTCATCTGTGGGGAAACAGTCTGTCTAGATGTTCACATAATAGGCTAATGAATCTCAAAATTGATGTTCTTACTTCCCTCGTACAATTAGCTAGAAGCAGTTGTACAGGTAGACTCCAGTAGACAGTATCACACAGGTGTTGCCCCGTGATCTTTACTATTTTAGCCCTGGCAATCTGTGTAACTTCAGTTGTTGTCAAGTCATTTTTTTTGTTCACCCTTACACTTGCACAGAACAAAGATATTAGTATGATAGTGGATTTTGACAGGTTTGTCACTGTCGATCCAATCTAGGGCACTCTGTAAGGGGCGCAACAGTGTCAGACCAGTCATCAGCCAAACTCATCATGGCACTCTTCTGGTCTTGCTGGGTGGAAACTTCAAGTAGTTCAAAGAAAAGAGACACCCACATCATAGGATGGCTCTTTCCTTTGATCTGCATAATGCCACCCAGAGAGCAGAGCTGATCAGCATCATGATCAACCTGCTGTGGTCCTCCTCCCCAATATAAAACAATCCCTCCCACCTCTTCCTTCTTAATTTTCTGACACTGGGGTGCCCAATCCCTGCTGCTGGCAAGTACCCCCTCCCACCCCATCCATTTTCACTGTGTGACACCTGGAAGCCCAACATAACACTGGCACTGGGGTGCTCAATCCCCAGTGTCTATGCCTGAAATAAAAAAAACTGTCCCTCAATCCCTCCTACCCCTTCCTTCTTAATTTTCTAGCATTGGGGTGCCCAGTGCCAGCTAGTACACCCCAGCCCACCCATTTTCACTGTGCGACACTGGGGAGCCCACCTCCGGTGCCATCAAACATAACACCAACACTGAGGTGCCCAATTCCTACTGTTAGTACCTGAAATAAAGAAAAACGTCCCTCTTAGTCTTTCTTTATTTTATATACTCTGTAAAAAAGAAAACCGTCCATCAATGTCTGTTGCTGCTGCTGACCCACTGCCGCCATTACCTTCCCCCCACATAACCCTCCCACTCAGCACTCACCACCTCACACCTCCCCATCCCTTACTTACCTACTGGGGTCTACCGCTATAATCATCTCTGGACCAGAGATACGTCTTCATTCTTCAGTGCTAGACCAGGAACTGAGGAAATCAGGTATGCAGTTCAATGTATTTTAATGCATTGTTAACTTGTCCTCATAACTTGGCTATTTTTTAATATTTTCTCACTAAATTATCAACGTGGCCTTTTTGGGTCACCACTGCATGAACAAGGGAGTAAAATGATGCAAACCCATCCCAAAAGGTGATTTTGTGGTTGCTGTGCAAACTCACCTTTTGAAAAGGATTTGAAAATTTTCTCCATCCTTGTTTATGGGGTGGTGTCATAAGAAGGCTATGTTAAAAATGTGGGGTAAAATATTAAAAAACTACAAAGTTATAAGCGTGCATTAACATTTTTGAATGCATGCTCATAACTTGGTAGCTTTCAATATTTTAACCCCGAATTTTCAACACAGACATTTTTTTTCATACCACCTCATGAATGTGACAGCTGTCATTTTTCATATATTGACCAAAATGTGTTTTACACTTCTGTCATGAAATCACCTTTTGGGCAGGATTTGAAAGTTTTCTCTGCCCTTGTTCATGAGGTGGGGTCATAAGAAGGCCATGTTAAACATTTGGGGTAAAATATTAAAAAACAACAAATTTTAAATGCAGTCTCATAACTTTGGTAATTTACAATATTCTGACCCCAAATTTTCAACATAGCTATTTTTTACACCGTCTCATGAACATAACACCTGTCATTTTTCAAATCCTGGCCAAAATGTGTTTTCACACCTGTGACATGAAATGACATTTTGGCCACTATTTTATAAGACACCTGACATATTCAGAAGAAGTGGTCATAAAAAGACTATGTGGAAAATTTGGGGTAAAAATGTGAAAAAACAACTAAGTGATGAAAAAATATTAAATTGGCCCAACGTTTACTCATAACTTAATTTTTGCAGATTTTGGACCCTAATGTTCAACATATCCCTTGTGTTACCCCACCTCTTGAACATGAGGGCTGTCACTTTTCAAATCCTCTCCAAAACCTGTTTTTGCAGACTCACTGCAAAAGTACCTTTCGGCTGGGATTTTAAAAATTCCAACTATCTTGATCATAATGTCAGGTCATAACAAGACGGCTGCAAATGTGGGGTCAAAATGTGGGAGCCCACAGAAAATTAGATATTGCTTCTCAGTGGGTCTATGCTGGGTAAATACAATCTAAAAATGTGTAAAAGCAGGACACCACTGAAAATGAGAAATTGCATCTCATCTGCTCTAGCCTAGGTAAATATACAGTAAAAATGTGTCTGGCACAACAGCAATGTAAACAGTGAACATTCAGCATTGACAAATGCTTGTTTGATAAGTCTGCCAAGTCACCAAGTACGTCATTTAATGCTGCTAAAGGGGCTTAGACCCTAGTTGGAGACATGTAGACATAATTAGATGGAGAGATGGTAGACCTAAAGCACTTCATTGGAGGCATATGACATAGGCTAACGAAGGAATAAAGTAGAACAAAAGATTACTTAATCTAGATTATAAAACGGGCAAAGGATTTCAAGCAATCTGATTGGTTGTTAGCCATGCATTAGATGTGTCTAATGCACAGCTAAAACTAGAAACCCCATTTAGAATACACAGGCCCATTTTATAAGTGTAATAAGCCACTCTGGGGATGTGCATTAGACAGCTCTAATGCACGGCTAGGGGACCGGACGCACTTGGCCTGTGGCCTTGTGCCTCACTACGTCCCCCTAGCCGTGCATTAGATCTGTCTAATGCATACCCCATTGTGTCTTATTGCTTACTTATCTGTGAATAAACAGTGATCTATAGAAGAAAATAGAAATAATGTTTAGACCGCAACAATAGTTATCTCTTTACTTATTTCCTTTTATTATAATTCTTTAGTATACCTTTTAAGTTTTCATAACAAGAGTAATTCAGAATGAGTTTTATTAACTATGTGACCTTGATAAAGATATTGTTATTAAAACATATTAAAATGTATGAGAAGTCTAAATGAAGTGTAATATCAGATAACTATAAAAGTGTACATGTGAAATTATAGAATTATAATATTGTATATGACATATTGAGAATAGATGTATTGTGCTTTGATGCCTTTTTCCTCAATAAAATGAAGTTTTAAAAAGAAGAACAAGCTCTGCGTTGGCCTAGAAATAAAAACCTCTACTTTTGCAGAAACTCAAAGAAAAACCTTCTCAAAACTCCATTAGAGGTGCCCAGCGACATGAGGAGGATGGGTTGGAACCACTCACTGGCCAAATTGGTGGATGGGGAGGGCACTGAATTTGGCAGCTCAGAGAGCGAGTGTTCCCAGACCTCAAGGGCTTTGCATCAAGGCCATGGTTGTAACTCCTCAGCAAGCTCAAAACAATACATAAAGAAATGGATTTAATATTAACCGACCCAAGGGACTTCCGAAAAGAAATTTGTTCAACCAGCAGTGCACGTCAGATGGATATTATAAAATCAGATAAACGTCAAACTGCTGTGGAAAATCAACTCACCTCCTCAGATAGAAGAATTGACTGTACAGAGGAGATCATGCTGCCACTGCATACCACTATATAGCAAATGCAGGACCAAATGGAAGAGTCAAACAGATGCAACAGTCTATGGCTCTATAGACTGCCTGAGGGAATCCCCTTCCTCCAAGACATTTTTCATGATACCCTGGGCTTCACTGCAGAATGCACCCTTGAAACTGAGCAAGCTTATTGAGCACTTGGCCCAAAGCCCAGCTCTCCTGAAGCCCACCCCCCTTCATAGTTGTGTGCTTTTTGAGGTTTACCTTTGAGGAGGATGTACTTCATACAGTGTAGTGGCAGAAAGATGTTCGTTACCAAAATCACCGACTTTATTGGGATAATGATTACTCCCCTCCAGTTTCAGCTCACAGATGGGAATACGGCCTGGTACTGAAGGTGCTTCAAGCAAAACAACTGTTTCCAATTGCCCTTCCCTATGAAAACTGGTAGTAGACTCTCCAAACTGAACATAGACCTATGATATTCAGCAGACCAAGCATTCAAGACATGTGGACCCATGGAATTGACCTGCCATCCCCTCCACCCAAGAGACCAGTGACTGAAACTTTGGTCTCTAAACTTTCCAAGCATGTATGGATGCTACAGGTACTTAAAGCCCAAAGGAGACAACAGGCGGTGGCTGCATTTTACAAGATAGTTACACAACTGAAGGCTAGACAGGCTGCACCAGACTGCAAGACCCCCAAGTTCCTAGAAGAAGACACTGGAAAGTGAACCCTTCCTTTTTATTTTATTATTAATATTGTGGCCACTCATTAACTGTATTTTGCAGGTAGGTGTCTAGTCTGGCCGCCCTCCTGGTCCCATTAATTGGAATTTCTCTTGCACTTCATTAGAGTACCATCCTCCCTGCCCCCTCTCCCAGTTAACAATAGGCAAACTTAAATTTGCATGGCTTCCTTTAGAATCCAATGGAGATGGGAAAGAGGGGTTTGACATCTACCCAAATGCATGTACTGTATGACTGCCCCTTACTTTATTCATGGTGCTACCTCAGCAGGGACAGAGCTTAAATCTATATGGTGCTCTGGTGGTGCCTTGTGTACAGGCACTGGTAGACCTGCTCAAATCTATGACTGCCTGCCTAGCACCCCAATAAGAGGATTTACTATGAGGAACAGAGGTGGCCAGGGCACCCTGGGTGACTGTAAAGCCTCCGTACAATAGATGGTCACCACTGCTAGCCCTCGCTGACCCTGAGCTGAAGTTAGACAAGATTATAATATAACAGAGATACAGTTCAGTCCCCAAGAGTCAACACCACAGTACATAGCACGGCAATATCGAAGGCAAGGTATGGCTCATGTGGGCTCAGGGATATGTCCATGACACTAAACCTAATCATAATTAAGTATTTTAATTATCCTAATTAATCTGGCTGCTCATAGATATAAACTGGGGATGCAGAGACAAGTTGAAAGCTGGCAAGGGGGTGATGGGGTGGGGAAGGGGCGTGGACACCAAAAAAAAAAAAAGCGATGGAAGCTGATGGGCTGGTAGACTGGTGGGCACCTCAGAGACAGAACACTGCATGCTCATTGCAGCTCATATTTTCTAAAAACTGATTTATAATTTAAAAATTACATTTTGTAATGAAACGAGGTTGCTCCGGAAGAGCTTAAAGTATGTTTAGGGAAGCTCCCTGATAGAAAGCTGCTGTACTGAACTCTGATGGGCAGTTTATTTCCATTGTTATAGTGAGCTCTTGGAGTGGCAGTGCAGTGAAGACAGGCAAGAATTTTGACTGGAATTTGAATGTTTTAAAATAGTTTTAAATTAGTTTTTTCTCAAGTGAAAAAGATGGCTGCTGCATTTTACATAGAGATGGTGCTGTGGACCTGGCAGAGGTTAGGATTGAGAAGAAGAAAAAAGGGAGCTCGTGGTGCACAGCAGGGAGATACCTACACAGGTACATTTGACAGGTATGCTGGTATGTTTCGTAACTGTAACTGAGATTAGCATTTTTTGGCCAGACATTTTCACTGCACTGCTGCTTTAAAATTTTTGATCATAAGTTGAGCAGATGGCAAAGAGGGCTTTTCCATGCCGGCAGCCTGGGTTTGCAAGCAAGCTTGGGTCGCTGGGGGTCAGTAGGGGAGTAGAACTGAGCATCTGAAGGGCCGGCTCTCCTCTCTTAGGGTGGGGTGGCTTGCCTTCTCGGCCCTTGGCTGTCCCATGATAGAGGCCTGGGGAAAGTGCCAGCAGTGCAAAAGACACGGGGGGAGGGCTGCGGTGCTGTAGATGTGTGCACCTTCACACACACACACGCTGCAGCAGAGCTAAGGGAGAGAAGCAGTATATGGTTGGTGCAGGCTACAAGAAGCCCTGCATGCCTTCCACTGCCCCATGCCAGCAGCAGGCTACCTGCCCAAGTCTGGATGTGTGTCATTGGGTGAGGGAAGGATGGCCCTCTCCTACTTGGCTCCACCATGGGGAGGCAATCTGTGGGAGATTTCTGGGCGGGATGGTCCAGTATGGTGGTGCTGGGTGAGAGGAGGTTGGGACAGAGTTGAAAGCCTGCCCGTACTGACCGACATGATTTACAATTACAAATACATGTATATAACTTTATGGAAGGTGGTAGTACAGGAAAACATATCTATACCTGATAGTCTAATAGAATGTTCCCCCGAATTGTGTATCCTAGGACTAAGAGGAGAAACTTGGGGCCCAATTTTCAAATGACCTGGCATGGCCAAGGAACAAGGCCCCATGTGCAACCTTGTTGGTCCGGAAAAAAATCATGACACTGGCCAAAACGCTATTTTCTGTGTTTCTGGTGCACTGGTGACATTCTGCATCTTTGTACAAGTGCACAGAAAATGCAGTGCCTGGTAAATCGAGGTTTAGTTTATGCACAGCTGCACAAAACAATCTGCGCAAAACAACTCCTGTAAAATGTGGAATAGGCTGCAAAAAAGCAGGCTGCTTAAAAATTGAGCACATGCAGGGAAAACTATGGTTGTGCAAGGGTACTCTTCCCTGTGCAGCTTTTTTTGCTGCACATGCGCAATTGTTCCTCTTTTGAAAACTCGGCCAAGGTCTCTAGGAGATATTCAAATCGCTTAGATGGCAATACTGCTTCTGGATGCTAAAAATGTATCCTACCCCCTTAGAAAAGGGACCAGTCCCCCCTATTAAACTGTGGCACACAACTTGACCACACTGGCAAATGTGTCATGTAAGCAATAGGACATGGCTGGGTGTTGGCAGCACTGAGATACCCTCACATCCAGGGGCATAGTGAAGCATGACGCGACAGGCCAAGTGCATTCGGCCCCTGAGTGTGGGGCTATCTCAGTACTACCAACACCCAGCCATATCTAATTGTGCTAATAAAATGGTCTTTTATTTTACAAGAAATGTTTAATTAACGTACAAATGTTTAAACTCGTAAAACTGTACCTGAATGTTTGTATTTTACCTAAAATGGTTCTTCCACCTACTGATGCTATATTGACTTAACTGCTTTGCCTTAGATTGTTTGACCTAAAGCAAATTGTGTAACTGTATTTTTTTTTAACCTGGTAGTTTTTTACTGTTCACAGCATAAATCTGAGTTGCTGCAGGAGTTGTGCTGACTATGCTGACCAACTTTCTGTGGCCATCCACAAGCCGGCTCATTTCTGATCTGCCGCCTGCCCACCCATGCATTCCTACCTGCCACCTACCCACCCTTTCATTTGTAATGACTGCCTGACCACTCACTCGCTCTCACCCTCATTCCCTCTGGAAGTTTACTTGTCCTTTTGTGTAAGTGGAACAGGCAGAGTACACTGCATGCCAGAATAGAGGAGCGAGCGTTAGGGCCAGAATCAGGGGGGACACAGCTGGAAACTTGGCAAGTGTCTCATAAAAAAATGCTACGTGTTTCTATTTCTAGAGGACAATAGGATATGAACAGAAAGCTGGGGCTGGAGGGCTATATGCAATGCATATCCGAAGACAGCTGCTGGTCCAAGTGGAGAGACTGGCTATAGTCTGTGTCAGCAGTTAAAGAAATAAATATAAATTGAACATAAAATAACAAAAATATTACTCAGAGTAGTGAGTCGATGCTGTGGGTATGGCTGATGTCAGTTTGATGAATGTTGTGCAGGGAACACATTAATGGTGAATTTTCCACTTGCTTGCTTTCCAGTTTAGGGTTTGTTGGTTCAGTGAATGCCTGTTTGTTGGTACTGTGTGTGACTCTCTGATACCTCAAACCTTTTTTTTAATTCTGTTTCCGTAGTGATTCGTGATAAGGCTAAGTGCCAGGATGACCATCAGATGACCATGGGTAGTATGGTCATACTGGGTTAATGCAGGGTCATGTGACTCTTTCTAGCCAATCAGGATTTGAAGATTACACTACCTATTTTATAAAAGTCACCTACAACATGGGCAGCGGTCTCAAGGCATATATGTTTTTTTGTTTGTTTTTTTTATTTAAAATTTTGGCAACTGGATAATTACCCAAGGAAAACTATTGCCCATTTTCTAGCTGGCCCCTGAGCAACCTAAAACACACCTAGAAGAACACATAAACACATATACATGGAATTGGATAATAAGAAACATTTGTATAGAGATTTAAATATGGCAGCATTGTTGACATCTAACTAGCTGCGAGGAGCAGGGTTCCATTCTTTTGCCGTGGAGTAAGTAAAGAATCTTTGTCCCATTTTACTTTTTCTGACAGGTATATACAATAATGAAAGCTTTGAGTTTCAAGTACAATACACTGTCCTAGAGTCTGAGACAAACTAGACAGGTAACTAAGCCCTGCCCCATTACTATTTTGCAAGTTGTAGTAAGTCAGGGTATTAATGGCACTGCTCAAGGCATAGCCACTAAAGATCACTATGCAATGAACAATAGTGCATTATTCTGCCAGCACCCAAGACAAAATGACACAAGCTGTTCAGAAGAACAGCCCTGTTTGAGTAGGATTTAGTGGATGCTGAATAGATTGTGAAGCATAATTAATAACGAAGACAATCAAACCAAGGGCAGCCAATATATCACCATTAATTCTGTGGCGAAGGTAAGGGAGACACTGGGAGGGTATGGGAGGGCATCAAATACATCACCATTAATGTGCAGAGAAAGTAAGGGAGACACTGGGAGGGTACAGTGACCTTAAGGAGCTCCTCTTCTAGGAAAGTTTCTGAAGGCCTGGTGGTGAAAGTAGGGTCCAGACAGTTTTATGTGATAATGGCAATCGCCGATGGGAGAGCGCCGTTACAGCAAAGTCACATCGCTGAAAGTTTTTTTTGGCAATGGACTCTCTGGCGCACAGCAACATGGCGCTGGGGACATAGATTTTTATTGTTTATGCAGGGGCTGCCCCGCCTTCTTAGGATTCTTAACTCCGGGAGGGTGCATGTCGAGGTGGTGCAAGTTGAAAAAAAAAAAATTGGGGCCAGGCACAACAAAAGGCACCCGCGCCTGGACCCGATCCCGGTGCCACACCCGCCACAGCCATGGACCAACCCCCGACGCCACAATGCAGCTCAGCAGCCCACCGAAATGCCACCCCCTACAGCTCCTCCGTCCTCTCCCAGCCCACGCTCAGCGCGCTCACTCCCCCCCCATGTGCGTAGACCTATAGCGACATCTGGTTGCTATTTCGCCCACCCCCACCATCCAGTTGCCCAGCTCCCCCAGTCGCCCCATCCAGAGGCGCCACGATTGTGTTGCCCTTTTGGAGATCACCCATTGGCGATCGCCAGCATCACATAAAACAGGCTGGACCCTACTTTTTACCACCAGGCCTTCAGAGACTTTCCTAGAGGAGGAGCTCCTTAGGGTTTTATGTGATAACGGTGATCGCCTACAGCAAAGTCACATAGCTGAAAGTTTTTTCGGTGATGGACTCTCCAGTGCACAGCAACACTGTGCCAAGGGGGTGCATGTCGGGGGGTGGTGCAAGTTAGAGAAAAAAAAAACAGGCCGGCACAACAAAAGGCACCCATGCCCAGACCCAAACCCGGTACCACACCTACCGCAACCGCGGACCAACCCCACACACCATGATACAGTTTGGCAGCCCACCGCAGTGCCACTCCCTACAGCTCCTCCGTCCCCTCCCAGCCCATGCTTGGCATGCTCGCCCCCCCTCCCTGTATGCGTAGACATATAGTGACATCTAGTCACTATTTCACCCACCCCCACCTTCCGGTCACCCAGATCCCCCAATCATCCCATCTACAGGCACCATGATTGTGTCACCCTTTGGAGATCGCCCCTCGGTGATCGCTGGCATCACGGGATACCGTTCCAGCTGAAAATGGGTGCTCATCTTTTCTGTGTGTCTTCAGAGTCCTGTGCCCTAATGATGCTACCAGCTGTGCTGAAGATTGTAAGAGACTTGGTAAGAGAGATCGAGCCTCTGTCAAAACTAGCAGATAAGCCTACCATTTGTGAAGGAGAATTCCCTAGCTGGAATGGACATCAGAAACACAGGTTCAGGCAGAGAGGTAGGGGCAATTGCTAACCACTGCCAGAGGACAGGCTGTAGTACACACTGCGGTGTTGTGTCCAGCACACCATCCAGTGAGAGGGGTTAGATTGAAGCAAGGTACCTGAAGCAGTTGCAGCCTTCAGGCTCCAAGGGAAGACTGGGATGAACAGAGCTATGGTCTGCTGGTTCAGGGCCTCTGGTGGCCAGCAACCAGAGAATTCTTTTTTTTTTTTAAATTGAATGTACTTAATTGAAATTTTCAGTTTTTAAACAAGACACAAACAACACACATTATAGCACAGTACGAATGGTTCCATGTCAACACATTGACAACATTGTTGTCGACATGTTCGACAATGACGGGAACAATGCCAACTGTTGGCAGTGTTTCTGTCGGGAAGAAATGTTTTCTTTCGGGGGCCTGTGTCCCCCACACCTCCCCCATCTCTAATTAACCAATTCTGAGTTGGAGCTGGTTCGGGGTGGGGGCGAAACACCGGGAGTCAAGGTGTCAGCATACAACGGACCACCACAGTGACCAGTCTCGACCTGGTGAGATTTGTCGCTGTGGTGTTCGCTGTAGAAATGTTGTTGTGGTGGTGTGTTACCAATACAAACATGAAATGCACCCCCCAACCCCCGGAATCAGATACAAACAGCTGATAAGCATTACTGCTTAATAAATTCATGGTGTTCAGCTGTTTCCAAGATGTGTACAACACCAAAGTCATTTACATAATGAGCAGCAATGCATGATGGGATTCCAATGTTTTTCAATAGGATTCAAATCTGTTGTTAAGACTGACTATTTGTTTTTGGTGTTCAGGGTGAATAAAATCTCCCTATGCCACTCCGCCCTAGTCGGGATTTGATCGTCCAGCCAGTGTCGCAAAATGACCAGCCTGGCCGTGGCTGCAATCAATGCTGTGTAGACTTTTCTGTAACCCATGATTTCACCCTGGTATCAGTCAGTTAGACAAATTTCAGGCGTAAAGACATCTTGGAGGTCCAGAATGGGGTCCAGATGTTGTTTAATGTCTGCCCAAAAGGGTGTCACATTCTCATAAGACCATAGAATGTGGACAAGTGTTCCCTGCACTTTGCCACATCTGGTACACAGGCTGGACTCCAGCTTACCTCTTCTGTTTAGTTTACTGGGCATGTGGTACATATTTTGCAATATCTTAAATTGCATCAACCAGAGAATTCTAAGAGAAAGTCCCTACAGAGATGTTGCCTCCTGCACACCAACTGATGTAGACACTACAGTGTCACAAGGTGTGTGTGTGTGTGTGTAAATGGTGTGAAACCCAAAGCTAACAGCAAGGTGATATTCATGGTAAATTCAGTACAGATAAGATAGGCTCTGATCTTAGGTATAACCTCACCCACTGTTTGTGAGGAATAAGAGGGTTGTGTGGCCCAGGAATAATGAGAGGGGATACAGCCCATACAAGGGGACCCTGTATGTTTTGATTGGAGTTCAGGGTCAGGGTGGAACCTGTCTGTACAGTGCCAGCAAGTAGATTGTTTTGGAGACCAGCGTTCCCATGTGTGTGTGTAGCTGTAAATCAGTGAATCTTCAGTAAAGAGTGACAACTACTTAAACACCTTGCAGTGTGCTATTGCTTCTGCACAGATGTACTGTTTAAATTGAGTGCACTCCACAGTATTGGGAGAGAGTCCCAAAGTGTGTTTCAATATTGCAGGAAACCCTCTGGCAGGCATACCATCTTACCCCTAGACACAGTGGGCCTTGGGCTTTGCCCAGTCCCTGTGGATACCAAGAGAGGGATATCATAAGTGCCAGCCTCAGCGGAGAGATTTTGTAGTGGCTGCTTAGTGGGTTGCAGGACCCAAGTACATCTGGTCCAGGGGCTGAACCCATAAATTACAAAATGATATAGGTGCTTCCTTTAGCACCCTATTCAATACTTGGTTTAACATACCATCCCTTTAGTTAAATAAATAACTTTATGCACACATGCCCCTCTGCTTCTACCCCCTAAACTATAATCCATCTTACCTTCTGATTCTGCCTATGTATGTCCATGTACCTCAGCACAGCACTTTTTGAATGAATTGTTTACTGATGTTCTTATGAAATGTTTGCTTGTTTTTATTATGAAGATAAGAATAACAGATAATTCTAAAACAAAAACAAATGAACGCCTGCGGTTAATCTGTGGACTGTCAGGGACGGTCCTCAGATGGTTCCATTCTTTTCTCATGGGCAGTTCTCAGAGGGTGGTGTCTGGGATTTTTTTCCTCGGCCCCCTTTGCCCTGCCTTGTGGGGTTCCGTAGGGTTCCGTACTGTCCCCCATGTTGTTCATGGTGTATATGCTGCCGTTGGGAGACATCATAAGGTGGTATGGGCCGAGTTTTCACTGCTATGCAGATGACACTCAGCTCTACCTGTCCTTTGAACCCGAACAGAGTAGTGCTGTCCGGTATTTAACAACTGCCTCATTCAGATTCAGGACTGGATGAGTGCTTACTGGTTGAAACTAAATCCGGATAAGACTGAAGTGTTGGTGGTGGACCCTGGTCACCGGGTAGAGAAGCTGACTCCTGAGCAACTGTCCAGCTTGGTGCTGGGGGGTGACCAGTTGAGACCTTCTGAGAAGGTACGGAATCTGGGGGTTGTGCTTAACAATGAACTGAAACTTAAAGCACAGGTGTCAGCTGTTGTCAAGTCCTCATTTTTCCATCTGAGGAACTTGGCCCGGATAAAGCACCTTGTTCTGCCCGATGACCTTCCTGTGTTGGTTCACACCTTTGTGTCTTCTCATCTTGACTACTGCAATGCTCTATTCCTAGGGTACCGGGGGTGGATCTCTGTCACCTACAGTTGGTGCAGAATGCAGCAGCCAGGTTGTTAACAGGGCAGTCAAAATCTTGCCATGTCATGCCTGTGCTGTGCGAACTGCATTGGCTGACGGTGTGATGGAGGATCATCTTCAAGGTCACGTTGCTGACCTATAAGACCCTATACAGACAAGGACTGGGTTACTTGCAAGACCTCCTGTGACCTTACCGCCCCCTACGCCCTCTCTGCTCCGCTGACGAGGGATTGCTAGAGGTTCCCAGGGTCCGCTTACAGACATGAGGTGCCAGGACTTTTGCTTTTGTGGCCCTGGCCCTGTGGAACTCTTTACCTCATCGGATTAGAGACTGCCTGTCCACTGAGTAATTTAAATCCTCCTTGAAAACTTATTTATTCAATCTAGCATTTGGGAAGGATATTTAGCCATATGTATGCTGTCTTTTAATTCTGCATGTTTTAACTGCTGATTATTTTAAATTGTAAACGCGCTTTGATTTAAGAAAAGCGCGTTAGAAATAAAGTATGATTTGATTTGATTTGATCTGACTGGCAAGACATAGGGAGATGACAGCTGAGATTCAATGCCAAAAAGTGCAAGGTAATGCACTTTGGGAGATGGAACCCATGCACAGAATACTGAATGCGAGGGGTTAGGCTGGCCATTTCAACAGAGCAGAGGGATCTGTGGGTCATAATCAGTGACTCTCTCAAGAAAACAAGTCACCATAACAAAACCTACAGCAAGGCATTGAAGATATGGGGGTGTATAGGGAGGGGATTTTGACAGTAGGAAAGGCAAGGTGATACTGACCCTGTACAGATCCCTGATGAGACTTTATCTGGAGTCCTGTGCCCAATTCTAGAGACCTCTCTTGAGGAAGGACACAGACAGACTGGAGTTGGTGCAGAGATGGGTCACCAAGATTATCTAGGACCAGTGAGACAGATCCTATGAGGAACAGCTGGTGACCCTAAATATGTACTCACTGGAGGTCAGGTGAAAAATAAGGACTGACAGACAAATACAGTTACAGACTTACAGTTGCAATGCGAATAAGTGTAAAATCATGCACTTGGGGCATGGGAACCCAGGGGAGGATTTCATGATAAGGGGGGAAATATTAGCAGTCACAGAACAGGAACAAGATCTGGTGGTCATCATCAGATGACCTAAAGGGGGCCAAACAATGTGCCAAGGCAGTGGGGAGAGTCAGTGGGATGCTGGGGTGCATAGGGAGAGGTATTACAAGCAGAAGAAAAGAGGTCATAATGCCACTGTACAGGTAACTGATGAGACCTCATTTGGAATACTGCATTCAGTTCTGGAGGTCGCATCTCTGGAGGGACATAGACAGGGTGGAGGCAGTTCAAAGAAGGGCAACAAAAATGGTGCAGGGCCTGCACCATAGGTCATACGAGGAAAGATTGAAGGAGCTCAGTATGTATACTCTTGAGGAGAGGAGGGAGAGGGGAGACATGACAGATACCTTCAAGTATCCCAAGGGGTTTAATAAGGTACAGGAGAGATGCATTTTTCAGAAGAGAACCTGCGCTAAAACAACAAGAGGGCATGACATGAGACTGGAAGGGGGTAGACTAAGGGGCAATGTGAGGAAGTACTTTTTCACGGAAAGGGTGGTGGATGCTTGGAATGGCCTGCCCCAGGAGGTGGTGGGAACAAGCACAGTGGGGGGATTTAAACATGCATGGAACAGGCGTAAGGGAACCCTGGGGGGGGGAAGGAGAGGCAGCAACTGGTGACCAAGTATGGCTAGTGGCAGCTAACTAAAGGTAGGATATACGAGCAGACTGGATGGGCCTGGCGGTCCTTACCTACCGTCAATTTCTATGTTTCTATGAGGGGTATAAACAAGGTGAATAACGAGGACATGTTTGTAAGAAATAGGGATTCAGGTGCTAGGAGGCATGATTGGAGGTTGGTGGTGGGCAAGTTCAAGAGAAATGTGAGGAAGTTCTACTTCATGGAAAGGGTGGTGGAACAATTTAACAGTCTGTAAGTGGAAGTGCTGAGGGCAGCTACTCTTAACAGGTTTAAACATGACTGGGACAGGGCAACAAGACTCATAGCCCTAAGGGGGCAACACGGGATTGGGAGGTGAGGGAGCAGGGGAAGAGGTAAACAACTCATCTGTGCAGCAGTTTGAGGTGGTGACATAGTATATTAAGAGCAGAACTGATGGACCTTCGGTCTCCCGTTGCCATTGAATTCTGTTTTTCTGTGGTATAGTTGAAGAAAGACCAATGATTCATTGAATAAGAAAGAGGCAGCACGGAACAGAGAGAAGTATAAAATAAAAGTGGATTTAGAAATTCTAATGTAATGATGGCATAGGTAGCGCATTTCACTTCTGTGAAGGACACCCAAGTTTATGCCCTAAATCTGAATCCCATACCCAGAGCTGGCAGTGTGACTCACAGTAGGCCCACTCTGGTATATCCTCCAGCAGCACAAACTGTGATGGCATTCATGTTGTAGGACGGAGACTATGCAACACAGCCATCCTGCACGGATAATAACAACATTGCTGGTGGCCTCCAGTTAGGGGTGGCGTAAGGGCTTGAACAATCAAAAATATTCCTAGCCCTATACAGATGTCGACCTAAGCTTGCCTGCCCACCTCATAGTCTGAGATTACCCCTGAGATCCTTCAGCTGCCATCCTCAGTAAATGGGTCCCTGTTTTGACTAGGCCAGAAACTCTGGCCCAAGCCAAAAGGGCCTCGTCACAAATAAGGCAAGGCGTTCTTGTTATACTGTGTAGTTCCCTATCCACTAGGGCTCAGAGTGCTTTAAAATTGAAACATAGAAAGAACATGTTTCGCAATAAACTCAACAGAAATACATAAGATTATGAAAACAATAAAAATAAATATTTAAAATACTGAGACTGTGTCCTATTTTAAATATCCAGATTATAAGGGGCAAGTCACGGGGTATGGGGGATCAGGGGATTTGGTTTGGTGTCTCGGTGGCCACAACAGTGTCAGAGGGGAATCAGAGTAGCTGATGGCCTAAGGTAGAGGGCACAGGATGAGCAGAGGCTGGGAAGACATAACTCGAAACTTGCCCAGTAGCTCAGAAGAAAAACTCTGCATTACAACATGTGGGACATAGGTTCTGGGGTGGCCTTGGGTCTCTTGCTCACTGGATCAAAAAGGTGAGTGTGTAGCAGAGGCAATTTGTTTGCCGTCTGTGTGGGGAAGGCTAGAGCACGTTGCTCTCCTGTGCCCCCTGCAGCTGACATATGAGCAAGACTCAGCAGGGTCTTGCCGCAATGCACTATCTAAGTGTAAGGGAGAGGGGCCGGGGGATCAGGGGAGACCACCACCCACATCCTCTGCAGTCAAGATCAAGTGGCAGAACAAACTCTAGAAGTCAACATCAGGGGACAAAATGGGAAAGGAAGCAACTTGTCCCCAACGTGAAACTGCCCTTCAGTGTTTCAGAAACAGGGTATTTCAGACCCACTGGGTCCCTAAACACAGGTAGGACCACAGCAAATGAACTTTGACACCATTCTTTTTGTAATGTAACCCCCTCCCCAGTCTGGAAAAGTCTCTCTTTACACAGCAGTCACTTCCAGTAACCAGATACAGCCCCTGCACTACAGGCAAGAGTTTGGTAAAAACACATTAACATTTCAGTGATTGGTTTGTTCTGACCTGGGCTGTTCTGAGCTCCGTTTGGTGCCAAAAGTGTCTCCCCAAATAAACCAAAAAGCTCTTTTTAAGCACGCTAATCTGTAATCCTGTTTAACTCATATAAACCAAGAGTAACTCATCCCTTTTATACTTAATTACTTTAGTGGCTCTCATGACCAGTGATCTCAGTGTCTGCTGATCTGACACTTTTAACTTCATGTGGATCTTTCCTTCTGCCCTGCATTCCTATGTCTTTTGAAAGAGACTCAGTAATTTTATCCAGGGAAGTCAAGCAGTATCAAAAGGTAAATGATCTTGTAGTGAAAGCAGAGAGTAAGCTTGAGAAAACCAGGACTACCTACCAGGACTAAAGAAAATGTTGGAACTTGGCTAGACTAGTCATGCCCAGCCCTGTAACCCACCACTCTCTTAACCTGCAATGGACAGATACATGTTGTGTAACCCACCACTTTCTCAGGCCTCATGTAAATGGCACTGGAGAGATCTCACTCCCTCCATCAGCCTGGAAGGGGCAGTACCTCTGTCTGAAGCTTCTCTTTTTACCCTGTATGAGACTGTGGTACCTCAAGATCTCCCTCCCTCCCTGCCTCAGTCTGAACAGGGCAGTAGCTCTTTCTGCAGTTGTTCACTTCACTGTGATGGACTCTCTGATACCTTAAAAATAAACCTTACTGTATATATGTATGTCAAACTCGAATGTAACCACTTGTAAGCATCTTTTCTGCTCAGTGTATCAGAGTAACATTGGAACTGTCTTGTGTTTACTGTACCTCACCTGTATCGTTCTCCACTGTTGTACCTCACTACCAATTGTCTACCCTCCCTGCGACGAGATGCCTTTGTAAATGAGTCATTGACTCAAAGGTTGTAAATCTGAATTATACAAATAAATAAAAATAAAATAAATAAAATCTCACTCCATCCATTAGCCTGAACAGGGTAGCAGCTCACTCTGCAGCTGTTTTCCTTACTCTTGTGTGTGGCTTTTTGGTACCTTAGGATCTGCCTCCCTCAGCCTTTACAATGTAGCAGCACTCCCTGCAGCTGTTCTATTTACTGGGTATGAGTCTCTGGTACCTCAGAATCTCCTTCCCTCCCTCCCTCCCTCAGCCTGGGCAGGGCAGCAATTCTCTCTGTAGCTGTTCTCTTTACTGTGTATGACCCTAGTACCTCAGAATCTCCCTTCCTTGTTCAGCTGGGCCAGGCAATAATTCTCTCTGCAACCATTTTCTTTACTTTGTGTGAGTCTCTGGTACCTCAGAATCTCCCTCTGTCCCTCAGCCTGGGCAGTACAGCAACTCTCTCTGCAGCTATTCTCTTTATCCTGTGTATCACCCCAGTACCACAGAATCTACCTCCCTCTCTCAACCTGGGCCACTCAGCAGACCTCTCTGCAGCTGTTTTCTTTACACTGTGTGTGACACTAGTACTTCAGAATCTCCTTACCTCCTCCTTACCTGCCCCTAATCCTAGTCAGATCAGTAGCTCTTTCTGCAGCTGTTCTCTTTTTTCTGTTCACATCAGAAACCACAAAATATTCCTTCCTTCCCCTGTCTGGCTTGCACACTTGCAGGAGCAGCCTCCCATGTAAACAGCAGATAGTTATTCAAAGTGTTCTTGTACTGTAAAGCTAATTAATCAATGACAGACCTCCCAGAGGAAAGTAACAAAATTATTAACCTCTCAAAACTTACACAGAGTGAAGATAATTTTAGCATCTCCACAAAAGAAAAGCCTTTCCTGGCTGTGTTGGTGTCATTACAGTACAGTACAATTTCTCTTCTCATAATGTGATGGTTTTATCCTAAATCTCTTTAAGCCTTTTGGTTGCGTAGGATGAGTAATGATAACAGCTGGAATGGGTGGCGTGTGGTGGGGGGAGGAGGCAGGGAGTGGAGGTACAGCACAGTGACTGATCAGGTATTCACACTACTTAGGATAAAACACATTTCTGTCACATGAACTTGCAGACGAACTGCACATCTTTGTATTCCTAATGTCATAACTTAAGTGAATAAAGTGTACGGTGGGGTCAGCCACAGCGCAACACAATAACGTGCAGTAAATTATATGTCACAAGATACTGCAGTAAGAAAGGGCCCTATTGCCATTGAATTACACTGTTCCCTGCGCCATACTGCAGCAGGTTATGAAATACTGCAGCATTAGTGCCTTGCATCCTGGCAGGTGCCACTGGATGTACTCTTAAGAAAACCAAAGTCCTTTCTGAAATATAACTCACTCAAACATATCCAAAGCCAACTGCAGGTAATTCCTTTTCACATGGCTTTTTGGACCCTTGATCTTTCTGGAACATACTGTATACTCTTGCTTCTATAAATATTTTAATATCGTTTACCCAAATTAAAATTAGCACTGAAAAGAATAGCCTTGTTCATGCATGTACAAAAGGATACAGGCAACCGTGAAATGTAAATACTGTGACAGTCTAGACAAAGTAACATTTTAGGTGAATAAATAGAATTTCACTATAACAGTATACCACTGCATCTGATATATGATTTGTAGGTGTAGCTAACCACCAGACCTTGGGTACAGTGGGACCCTTCACCACTGAAAAGGGACAGTCAGGGTTCTTTTTAGTGGCTCTGATGGGACTCTGAACTGCTAAGGCAGTGGGACACTGTAACCGTAGCAACAGTAATGCAACCAATTTGTTGTCCACATAAATCTTCCCGTCAAGCAGTAGGAGTTTATAAGCTGCAGCTGTCCTGATGGCCTAGAAGTTAAGGCATTCTTCTTCCACTCAGAGGACCATGGATTTAGTCTGGTGGCCATGATCCTAATTGGGGATAGCAGACACAGTTGGAGCTGTCCAGCAGATACTCACTCTGCCTTAGAGGGGGCTTCCTGCACCTCTTGCAGAACAGTTACTCCCTGGTGGCCCAGGGGATTGGGGACTGTTTTGTGAAGAACCACACTTAATTATGCCTTCCCCTCCCCAGCATTGGGCTTTATGTAGGGGCCCTGCCTCTGACGCTGGTGTGCTGATAGTGAGTTGGGACATGCTCTGAGATGGCAACTGTGTTGCTTCACACAACTAATCTGCAAGGAAGAGTCCACCTCTCCCTCTGTGGTCCACTGCCACTCAGTGTGTATTCCCGGAAATGTGCCATAGAGAGAATGGGACTGGCACTCTTCAGTGGCTAGGCATTGCATCGCAGGTGGCTGGGGAGCCAGCAAGCTGTTTTGACAGACTCACATAGATGCCTTAGAGATGGCAGGCCCTGTGGCGTCTGGTGGGATCCCCTCTCTGGGGGCAGGTAGGTGTAGGAGGGCTAGAGTGGGGTCATAGGTGAAAAAAAAAAGCTGGAAGAAAGAGAATGATTACAATAAAAAGGAAAGCAGAAGGTGAACACCCTGGCTGTTCCCAGGCATGGAGCAACACAATGAAGCCACCACAGACTCATGGATGCTACAGGACTGGATAGGGGACCTCAGTAAACTCAGAAACATTTTATTCATTGATCATCTGCTTTCTGGTGAGAGGTGGCACAGATACACTTTGGAACAATTCTTAGACTTCCCATTTGATGGTGCACAAGAGGCAGGTGGTACATGTGGTAGTTCAGACACTGAGCCTTCCACTTGTGCCCAGCCCTCATTCCCACCGTCCCAGATGGGCCAACTTTCTTGTGAAGATCTGGGTAACAAGCATAGTTCTTGTTACAGTTCAGTACATTTGCATGCCCCCCCCAAAAAAAAAATACTTGCACCCTACAATATTGGAAGATTGCTCCTTGTCTCCCACTGTTGAACTATCCCCATAGGGCAGCACCCCTTGATCAGGATTAAACCTGCACATGACTCTGGTAACTCCTTTGCATTATATTCATTTTAAAAGGACCCTGGAGGAGGGTTGTCAATAATTAATACCAAGTGCATTTCCAATTTTCCCTATGCTCCAATCTGTACCTTGTTTTTCCACTAGTCCTTCAACACAGGAACCCCAATTAGCAGAGATGGAAACAAGACGTCTTCAACTCCCACTGAGGGACCACGGCTGAACTGGGACCCAGGCACCCTGCACACTACCCAGACAACTCCCATGAGGAAGGCAGCACTGCTTTCTCCATGTATATCATTTTAGATTTTATTTTCTTATTTAGAATTTGGTTAACCAGGTGGGGAAGCACTTGGCCACCTGACCGTTTTACAGGCTTGACCCAGGTACAGAAAATAACAGACTTAAACAGATATACAGAACTGTAATAACACATTTACACAGTTGTTTTACAAAACACATACATCAGAAGGCAAAATGCAAATACATTAAACAAGTAGGTACTATATACATATAACAATTGGTCAAAGCAATACAATCATATTAAAAACAAGTACATCTATTGTCCACAAAAAGATGTGCTTTGCATTTGAGTTTAAAAAGATTAATGTTAGCAGCGTCTCTAATCCCCAAATCAATACTGTTCCATAGTTTAGTGGCTATATAACAAAACTATTTTTGATTTTTTGTTGCTTTAAAACAAGGTATCTGAATAGATTCACAAATCGTCTGATCTCAGGGGTTGTGCACATGTTTTCTAGACAAATAAATTTGCTAAAGGGCTGTCATTACCTTTTTCCAGTTCTTTAAAAACAAAGCAGCTTTTACATAGTTTGTCCCATGACCAACCAATAACCATTTCAGTCTCTCATAAAGGGTGCTGTGGTGCTCCCTAGACTTTGCTTTGATTGTAAACCGGCAGATGGAATTAAACACACAAATACGTTTATTTAATGTTTTCTCAGAAACCTCTCCCCACACAAGGCTGCCATAATCCATAGCTGGCAGTGAACAACTATGCACTGTTTTCCTTGCTTCATCAATCAAAAAATTGTTGACTGGGTATGATGTTCCCAGTTTATTATTTAGTTAGATAGAGGTTTGTTCTGCATGTTTATCAAAATTTAAGTGGGAATCTAACGTAACACCCAAATATTTGAACTTGCTAACTGCTTCCAGTGTCTCATCCCTCCCAGTAGCAACCTGAAAATTTTGAACTGTGGATTTTTTTTTATAAGCAGAGCAGAATACAGTTTTTTTCAAAATATTAATACAAGTTTATTTTTTGAAACCGTTTTATTAACGTTTTATGTTCTGCTTCTTTTTTTTAATTTAGTGATATCTTTGTCCACAGTGTGTATCACTGCATCACTGGCATACAAGACTATTTTTGAAATAGTGAGAGCCTTGGGAAGATCATTGATAAACAATGAGAATAATAAAGGCCCCAATACTGATCCCTGGGGCACACCGTACTCAACCTTCCTTAGTTGGGACATTACTTCATTAACCCTATGTGATCAATCTGTTAGGTAGTCACTACACTAATCCATTCCACCACGGGTGTCCCAAAACCCATTTTCTCCAGCTGCGACTTCAGGAGGAAGTGATCCACGGGGGCAAATGCCTTGATCAGGTCCACAAGCACGCCGCTATGAACATACCCCCCCCCCATGCTCTCCTGCAGGTCGCTCTTGAACATGACCAAGGCAGTCACTATACTACTGACCCTCCTGAATCCATGCTGGGGCCCCCATCAGTAATTTATGTTCATCCAAATACTCAGTAATCTGGTTGTGTAAAAGTCACTCTAAAACCTTACAGACTAGTCTGCATGTCCCTCATCTTTCCTGCTCAGAGCACTGGATGCGTTCAAATGATTCTTCTCAATCAGGAACAAGGTACCCCTAGCTGGATGAGCTACTTCTTAGCCCCTGAGAGGCTGCTGATTTACAACTTCTGCCACATCACCACAGCCCTGTTTTGGCTCAGCTTCATTGTCTTATAGGGCACAGTTCCCCCCATTCCCCTGAACAAAGTGAGACACACACCATGAAGTGGAGAGAAATGGACACAGCCATGTGTTTATTAATTCCAATTATCAATGATGATCATTTCAATTAATGACTTCAACACATTCAGCTGTACGTGTGCTGCCAGGTGGTCTTGGTTGGTACCTTCCTGAATAAACTGGCCTTCCCTACCTTGGAGGGAAGCCAAACATTTGCAACCCCGCGAGGGACTCTGGCCTCTGGAACATGTAGGAGGGCTCAGGACCAGCAACCGTGGCATCCCCCCGTCCGGGGATGTCCAAATGCCATGGGCGTGCACCCCGTGAGGCTGCCCCCCCAGCTGCCTGCCCCTATTGTACTAGGTGAGCCTCAGCCTCCTGTCAGCCACCGGGTGATCTGTCTGCATAAGACCATAACCCCCGTTACCCCCTCTGCATCAACCAACCAATACCACCTTGCCACCTGGTCTCATGGCTGTGACAGCCTACCTACCTGTCTATCAACTTGCTCTCGCTGGAGAAGGCGAAAACCCTAGAAAACCCAGTGGGAAAACATGGGGAAATTCCTTCCCAACTCCTAAGGCGGTCCCCCCTATTGGTAACCGCGAGCCCCTACCTGCCTACTGTTCCCCCCAGGATGAGGTGGGATGAGGGTGGAATCTCGGCCAGAGAGAGTGGAGCAAAGAGGGTGACCCCCTCACTGTCTGGCCTTAAGTAGGCCTAGCTCCTCCCTCCCCGGCTCCTGGCCCGTCCCCCTGGGAACACCCCCCTCCCCAGTCCCCTTCCACCCCTTGCTGGGCAGTTCTACCTGCTCCCCAATTCAGGTGAAACTCCAGGGGACATGCCCACAGACAAACGTCCCACCCCGATATGCATAGTGGGCTCCTTCATTGTCTTATAGGGCACAGTTCTCCCCGTTCCCCTGAACAAAGTGAGACATACGCCATGAATTGGAGAGAAATGGCCATAGCCATGTGTTTATTAATTCTGATTATTAATGATGATCATTTCAGTTAATGACTTCCAACACATTCAGCTGGACGTGCATTGCCAGGTGGTCTTGGTTGGTACCTTCCTGCATAAACTGGCCTTCCCTACCTTGGAGGGAAGCCAACCATTTGCAACCCCGCAAGGGACTCCAGCCTCCAGAGCATGAAAGGGTGCTCATGACTGGCAACCACGGCACCCTCCCATCCGGGGATGTCCAAACGCTATGGGCGTGCACCCCGAGAGGCTGCCCCCCCGGCTGCCTACCCTATTGTACTAGGTGAGCCCCAGCCGGGGAGGCCCCAGCCTCTGGTCAGCCACCGGGCGGTTTGTCTGCATAAGACCATAACCCCCCTTACCCCCTCTGCATCAACCAACCAATACCACACTGCCACCACAGGGTGAGCCCTGCTCACACTCCCCCAAGCATGTCGGACAAAGTTCTTGAATATCTTCTAAGAACCTATCTAACCCCAGACTAGATAAATGTACCCCATTACTTGCAAATAACTCTGGTTCCTGTATCCTAATATTGTCGTGCCTTACTGCAGATCCCCCAAGGCTCACTACAAAGGCCCTCATGGCTGTGTTATGCAGTCGTCGAACTTTTTCCAAAGCCCTGGGATCCCTGGCCTGACGCCAATGATGATCTCTGTATCATGTCAGACCATATGATATGCAAGCTGGGCCATCTGCCCTTTAAGTAACACAAGTCCTATTTTCCTTGTCTCAGCAGGTCAATGGATGAGACCATCCCCATGTCATTGCCCTCTAAGTGGATCACTGACATCTGCAGAGGACCCCTCTATCGTGCTTCCATTAACACCATTGAAATCAGCCCTTGCCATCTCATCTCTCTCTGCAGCCCAACAAGACAACTTCAACAGCCTGTTGATCTAGGAACAAATTTTCTTCCGCCATGAGTTCGACTTGCATGTCTGGCTGCCCAATGTACAAATGAATGCCCGCACACCCAGATCTTATACTGCTGTGGTTTGGGTCCTGCTGAGATAAAGAGAAGACAAGTTAAAGCATATGTGGCCTGATATACCTTTCAAAAACTTGTGAGCGCTACCTGCCCAAGGCCTGTATTTGCTCATTTGTCCAACCTCTGGTCTTGGCATGCGATGCTGCCCATATCTGGAATGAATGGGTGTTAAATTCTTTCGCACCAAAACCTAGCTACACCAAACTTTTGCCCAGAATATGGTGGAATTGGTACACTGTATCTGGGGACCCATCCTGGTGCTGAAAAAATGCTACACCCCACACAGATCTGTGGTCCAGGTAATCCTGAACTCTGTCCTGGACTGCCCACTGGACCCCTGGTGGGGACATTAAATTACACCAACACCCTCATGACATAGCATCTGTCTTGCTCCAATGTAGCTGAACAGATACGCCCTCTTTTGTCAGGGCTATGGCTTCGTCGGTTAACACCATTAGCCGGTCTGATGCTTTGCTGGGTTGTACCCACTCAGATGCCTGGAATGCCCTGCAAAAGGCCACCAAGTATGCTGTGCTGAAAGGAAAAAATTACTCACCATAGTAATGTTGTTTCTTATAATGGAGTCTTGCTGTATTCCGGCTATATGCAGTTAGCCCCAGTACTTGAACTGCTCCGGAGAGGAAAGAATTAACTTTATGCAGAAGCATAGAACGTTGAGCTCAAGCTCGGTTTTCAAACCTCTGTCTCTGGTACTCTGAAGTGTAACCATCAGATTCTTATGAGCACCAAACTAACTAAACTAACAGGTAGAAATTGTTTTTAAACCTTTTTAAGCCAAATGGCAATAACAGATTTTTAGGGTCAAAAGACTCAAGTCTAGAACTCCAAAAGGAAAAAGATAAAGATAAAGTAGATAGTGAAACCAACAAAACATTCATAATAAAACCCTTAATAAGATAAGGGGCATGCCAAGTACACCTCTGGGGTGCAGCACTGAGCCTGCCCACCCACATCCCAAAACTACTAGGTTCCAGGAGGGAAGGGGGGTCAGAATACAACAAGACTCCATTAGAAGAAACAACATTACTATGGTGAATAATTTTTTTCTTCAAACAATATGAAGTCTTGCTGTATTCTGACTATATGCAGACTACCAAGCAGTACTCCCTAGGAGGAGGGAGGGAGTCACAGAACCTATTTTGGGAACAGGTTCTGCAGCACAGCTGTGCCAAACCTAGCATCACTTCTAGACTGCATATCCAGAGAGTAATGCTTGGTAAATGTGTGAACAGTTTTCCAGGTGGCTGCTTTACAGATTTCCACTAAAGGTATATCTCTAACTGCTGCTACCAAAGCAGCTGTACCTCTGGTAGAATGAGTCCTCATGCCTGAGGGAGGTTCCTTCCCAAGCTTTGAATAGCAGAACTGGATACAGGAGACAATCCACCTGGCAATAGTTCTCTTGGTGGCTGGTTTGCCCCTTTCCACCTCTCCATAGGTGAGAAGCAGCTGAGAACAGCCTTTCCTATGTGCCTTAGTATGCTCCACATAGTAACTAAGAGCCCTCTTCACATCAAGACTGTACGGTCTTCTCTCCCCAGAGGAAGAGTGATCAGTGAAAAATATAGGCAATGACATAGATTGATTCAGATGAAAGTCTGATACTACCTTGGGAAGAAACTTTATATTGGTTCGAAGGACCACCTTATCCCTGTGAAATGAAATGAAATCAGGTTCCACTGATAAAGCCTGTAATTCACTGATTCTCCTGGCAGAGGTAATGGCTACCTGGAATACAGTTTTTCAAGTCAAGTATTTCAGCTCTGCTGAAGATAAAGGCTCAAAAGGGGGCTGCATAAGCTGTGCTGTACAGATATTCAGATCCCAAGAAGGGGTAGGTTCCCGAAAGGGAGGAGTAACATGTACTAAACCTTGGAAAAACTTCTTGAAAACTGGATGAGAGGCCAGGGAAGTGCCTTTACCAGCAGATAGAAAGGCAGACACAGCTGACAAATGGACATTGAGAGTAGTAGGCCGGAGGCCTAAACTATTAAGATGCACCAGATAGTCAAGCACCGTTGCAATATCAGCAAATTCTGGCTGAACATGTTTTGGAGAACAACTAAACCCAAATCTTTTCCATTTGGAGTTGTAGTTCTTTCTGGTAGCAGGTTTTCTGCTAACTTTTAAAATGCCCAAGACTGATTGAGAAAGGTCTAGGCTTGCATATTCTAACTCTTCAAGAGCCAGGCCTTGAGCCTGAGAGTCTGAAGAGTGGGGTAAAGAATCCTCCCCTGAGAGGATGTCAGAAGATTGAACTGTCTGGGAAGACACAGAGGCATTGCTACTGACAGTGACAATAGCAGAGGATACTAAGGCTATCTGGCCCAGTCTGGAGCCACTAGAATCATCCTGCAACGCTGAGACCTGATTTTGATCAGGACCCTAAATATCAGAAGAAAAGGAAGAAATGCATACAGGAACCTGCTTGTCCAATTCAACAACAGAGCATCCTGATGGACAGAGGCTAGGAGAGGAGGCCTGCAATAAAAGAGAGGAAGTTGATGATTGTCTGGGGCTGCAAAGAGATCTATCTCTGGAGTACCCCACCTCTTAAAGATGACCTGAAGAATCAGAGGATTCAGGGTCCATTCGTGATGACCCTGAGAAATTCTGCTGAGAGCATCTGCTAAAATGTCCTTTCCTGGATGATGCACAGCCACCAGAGAAGCCTGAAGGGAATAAGCCAGAGACCATATTTTCATGGCCTCTGTGCACAGGGCTGAGGACTTAGTGCCTCCCTGCTTGTTGATATACCACATGGTTGTGGTATTGTCTGTCCTGATCTGCACTACTTTTTCCTGAACAGGAGTTGAGAATGTCTGAAGTGCTAGAAAGACAGCTCTCAATTCCAGAAGATTTATGTGTAGAAGGGACTCCTCGTGAGACCAGGTTCCCTGAGCTGTAAGCTGATCTAGGTGAGCCCCCCCAACCTAGAAGAGAGACATCTGTGGTGAGAATCACTGAAGGAGCCTGACTGACAAATGGGACACCTTGTCAAAGATTGTCCTCCTCCAGTCACCACTGGAGTGCCTGAACTAGAGTTTGAGACACTGGAACCAATTTGGAGAGAGGGTCTTTTTTCTGAGACCAGTAAGATCTGAGATGAAACTGAATGTCTCTCATCTGAAACCTTGCTCCCTGGACCACAGCTGTGGATGCTGCCATGTGGCCCAGTAACTGTAGAAAATGTCTCGCTGGATGAGAAACTAGAGGGCTAAAAGAGGAAGCCAGAGTGACTAGCTACTGAACCCTTGAAAGAAGAAGAAATGCTCTTGCCTGGATAGTGTCTATTTCTAGCCCATGAAGGTGAGAAGCTGAGCTGGTTCCAGAACCGACTTTTCTAGGTTCAGAATGAAGCCCAAGGACTCTAGGAGCCTTTGAGTGACCTCTAAGGCTGACTTGGCTTGGTCTGAGGACTGGCCTATTAGTAGCCAGTCATTCAGATATAGGAACAGAAGGATACCTTGTCTCCTGAGGAATGCCACCACTACTGCAAGGCACTTGGTGAACACTCTTGGAGCAGATGTTAGGCCAAAAAGCATGGCTCTGAACTGATAATGGCATGAGGGCAACTCGAACCTGAGGTACTTTCTGTGGGAATGTCTGATAGGTATGCGGAAGTAGGCATCCTTGAGATCCAGGGAGGCTAGCAAGTCTCGTGGTCTGAGAGAGGGAAGAATTACTCCAGAGTCACCATTTTGAATTTTGGTTTTGTTAAATGTTTGTTTAGGTACCTTAAATCTAGGATGGGTTGCCACTCCCATATCTTTTTCAGGGTAAGGAAGTATCTGGAATATAGTCCTTTTCCCCTGTGACAAAGAGGTACCTTCTCTACTGTTCGCAGGAGCAGAAGACAGGAGACTTCTGCCTCTAAGGCCTCTGTCTCCAAGGGAGAGGGAGGACTGAAGGACCTTGCTCTTAGTTTTGGGAACCTTTTGAAACTGAGAACAAGTCCCTGACTCATTACTTCCAAGACCCACTTGTCTGAAGTAATAGACTCTCAGGCCTGGGAGTGGTGAGCCAGCCTGGCCCCTACAGAAACTGGGGAGGTGACCCTGACTGACACGTCAGGGTGTCTGTTTGTCAGGGGGCTTAGGCTGAGTGGATGATGGAGTCCTGGTCATCCCTCGTCTGCCTCTTCCCCTAAAGAACCCCCTCTGCTGGAATGAAGAGGAGGCATGGGCTTGGTAAAAAGGCCTGTGAAAAGGCCTGCCCCTGCCAGCCCTAAATTGCTGCTTTTGAGGAGTGGCCTACTTTTCTTTTGCTGCAACACTCCTGTAGGTGGTCCTGTACACGTCCATCTTCTTCATGTAAGCCTCTGTCTGTTCTCCAAACAGAGAGTTACCAGCAACAGGAAAATCCATGGCCTTAGTCTGGGTATCCTATGACAGACTGGTACATCTGAGCCAAGCTAAACTCCGCATGGAGACAGATGTAGCCATGACCCTGGAATGCACATCATTCGAGTCAACAGCAGCAGCATGAAATTGGACTTTGGATGCCTCTATACTATCTACAGCCACCTGCTCCAGCTCCTTGGCTAGCTGGGAAAGGGCATTCTTAGCCAGCTCCTGAACTGTATCCCAAATAGATTTCTGGTACCTGGCTGTATATGCCATGTAATGAGTCCTGAAGAGGATGCCAAGTATTGCTTCTTGGCCATGGCAGCCACTTTCCTAGAATCCTTATCTGGGGGGTGAGATACCAAGGGAATATTAGCTTTGTCACAGGCTGCACCTTGCACTACCCCAACATGGCTGCAGTGAATTGTAAGGAATTCCATCCCAGGACCTGACAAAGTATACCTTCTGTCCATCTTTTTATCCACAGGAGGTACAGATGTTGGAAACTGCAGAATTTTCTGTGTCTGTTTCCCCAGGGATTTATGCAAAGGGATAGACACTTTCTTTGACTCTGGGACATCCATAATTTCCATGAAGTCAGGTTCCTTCTGATCCTGTTCAGCTTCTTCCACTGGAAGCTGAAGAATATCAGCCACTTTCTTGTAGAACAAGAAATGGGAGGGGGACTCAGAAAGTCTGGGAAGAGACACACTGGAAGGCCTGTCTGGGGAGATGTCAGGCTCTACTGGCTCATCTAGCGCGTCATCGGGAGGTGGGCTCTCTCTCTGTTCAAAAGTTTGCGCTGCTAGCAAGCGTGAGCACCACTCCAAAGAAGAAAATCATCCACTGAGTAAGCTTGCCTTAGTTTGAGGTCTTTTGTTATCTGGATTGCTTAGTTCATAAGTATTTTACTTTTATTAGATTTGTTTACGTTTTAAGTAAGTTCATTTTTATTGTTTGAATTTATGCATCAGCCTGTGTTACATCTAGGTTTTGAAAGTTCCAGATTAACTTTAAACAGTATCGCTTCATTTTTCATGAATTATTATGTTTCATTTAGATACTTATTCTATTAGTATTTATGCTGTATTTAAATTTAAACAATTCTAGTTTAAATCAGGCTCATAAAGTTATAGACTTAACTTGCAATATCATGGTTTATTCATTTTAGAAATGCCATCCTTCATTATTTATATTTGCAATCAGTATTCATTTATTACTTATTCTGAAACAGTATTAACTTAAAATTCTTTGAAAGTGTTATTTTTCTTACTTTCGAAGCAATAAGTATCTATTTTGTTGTTTATTTTAAGATTTTTTATTGTTTAATTGTTTAAAGATTTTGCTTTCATTATGTTTTTGATTTATGTAATGTTTTTATCTGTTCTTTTCCCAATTTTAATTAGTGTTTCACATGATAAAAAGATAGTTTTCAGTTGTCATACTCTTGCCCGTTTAGCACAAATCAGGATAATGGATTCCTTAGTAAGGAACTGTTTGAATTTTGTTTCCCATATTATTTTTCCTTTTATGAAGTTTGCCCATTTTATAATTTTCAGCCTAGTAAGTTTATTCATAGATTGATTACTACTACAACAAAAAGTGAAAGACAACTTGAGAATAGGACTAACCTAAAAAGATTACTAATGCTGCTTTTACTCATGTCTGGATCAGTGCATCCACACCCTGGGCCTAATTTTGCATTAATGGGAAATTACGAATCAGTCTCAGTTAGTGTCAACAAGGGCCCAGTTTCCCCCACACTTAAGATTGTTCACTTAAATATACAGAGTTTTGTTATCTAAAATGACCCAATTTGTTGCCTGGTCCCAACTTCACTCATTTGATGTTATTACCCTCTCTGAAACGTGGTTACATAATAGTATACCGGACTTGGAGATTCATCTCCCTAATTATAACCTGATTAGACAAGACAGAGAAGGAAAAAGGGGAGGTGGAGTCCTAATGTACATTCTTTGCAAATTCGATTACATTGTTCTTGACCATTCTCTGAGAAACTCAGGATGCAACATGATTTCTATTGACTCGATTCTTGAACAAAGTAAACATTTGACCCTTAGTACAATTTATTTTCCCCCTGGTAAAATATCCCATGGTCTTGAATTGCTGACCTCATTTCGTGAGGTTTTACCCTCTGATAGAGAGTGGATCACTCTTGGTGATTTTAACTGCAGTTGGGACAAAAGTTTGGAAGGTGAAATGAGATAAATTTTGGCTGATCTGGGTGTTACGCAACTGATAGAAGAAACCACTAGGCCCAATTATAAAACAGGTGGAGGGACCGTTCTTGATTGGATCATGGTCACTCATGTTGACAGGATTATTAACTGTGAAGTTATGCCTGATATCATGAGTGACCATCATCCCATCAAATGTGAATGGGCTGTAAAAGTGTTTAAAAGTCCTCCAAGATATGTTGAATGTTGAAATTTGGCTAATTTAACTCCCCAGAGAATTGAAGCTTTGTTCAACAAAATTGATTGGTCTCCCCTAGTATCTTGCACCAATATTGATGCAATGTGGGAATTTTTCTGCATAGCTTATAATGCAATCATAAATGCAGCCTCTCCTTTAAAGAAAATAAGAATCAGATCCTCCAAACAAGAATGGGTCACTAGGGACCTTATACACTTAATGAGAAAATGTGACAAATGCTGGAAGCAATACAAGGTATCCAGAAGCCCCGCTCTTCTCCAAGAGTATAAGACACTCAGAAATAAGTGTAAATCTGAAATTAGGAAAGCTAGGGTTGCTTATTGCCTAAATGAACAAAGGAACTCCAGGGCTAATCCTAAAAAAACCTGGAACTTCCTAAACAAAATCATGGGAAGAGGAAAAACGGTCTCTGTCCCAACCATTCTTCAAAATTGACAAAGTATATGTGATCATTCTGAGATATCTAACATCTTCAACAGTCACTTTGGGAACCTTGGTTCCCACAGAACCCCCATAACCTTAGATGGTGTGACTGATCTCAACGATACCCACAATAATACCAAACCAACGTTTTATTTTAAATTTCTTACCCCTTTTTCAGTAAAAAAATATTTTTGGAAAAATAACCCAAAACCCCTTCAAGGTCAAGATGGAGTCGACATTAGGGTTATTAAACTAGGTATAGATTGTTTTGCTTATCCATTAGCACATATTTTTAATTTTTCTTTACTTTATAATGTTTTCCTGAGTAGCTGGAAACAGGCAATCATAAAACCTATTCTGAAGAATGGTAATCCCTCTTTCGTTACTAACTACCATCCAATTTCTCTTTATCGCCTATATCAAAAATTCTGGAAGGGATTGTGATGGACCAAACCTTTGGTTTCTTTGGGAAATATTCCTTACTCTTTGGGAACCAACATGGGTTCAAGCCAGGGTTTAACACCGAAACAGCTTTGGTGGGGTTCACGGGCAGTGTACACGGCGCACTTGACAGAGGGCACTCGTGTGCCGTACTGTTCGTGGACCTCATCAAGGCTTTTGGCCTGGTTGAATTTGATCTTCTTCCAGGTGTTCTTCGTGGTCTTCACTTTTCTGGGGAAGTAATTATGTGGTATCAACATTTTTTACGTAATAGATCCTTTAGAACCATTATTGGTTCTTCCTTAAACCCACTCCCTTCCATTAGTTTCAATCCTGGGGCCACTTATTTTTTCCTTATTTATGAATTCTGCACCAAATATTTGTACAAAAACAGAGATGATTCTATACGCCGCCGCCGTTATATTTTGTACTAATCCCCGATCTGATACTGCCCTCTCCCACCTTCAAACTGATTTTGATTATCTGCAAGATTGGCTATCATTAAATCACCTGGTTTTGAATTCTCAAAAAACAAAGGTAATGGTTTTTACCAGGAATAAGAATGTATCTTTTGACTCTCTTTCAAATACTGACAGAAAGGGCAATAACATCGAATTTGTTTCAGTTTTCAAATATTTGGGCATAACCTTGGACAATCAGTTTTCTTTTGAACCTCATATTCAGAATCTTATGAAAATCCTCCATCAAAGATTGGGTATCCTTTATCGAGCTAAATCCCTTTTGACTTTTGAATCAAGAAAGCTCTTGGTTCATAGTTTTTTATTTTCGGTACTCGATTATGGAATACTTATATATACCTCCTCATGTCATAATGTTCTGAATCCGCTTAGAGTAATATATCATTCAGCCTTGAGATTTTGGCTAGATCTACCTTTTCAAACTCATTGTTCTGATCTGTATAAACAGACTTATTCCCTTCCTTTTGATAACCGAGTTCTTTTCAAAATGGGTACTTTCTTATTTAAAGTCAAATGTAATTTTCTCCCCCTGTCTACTTCTATAATGTTTCCCAGGGCAACAAATGTATTATTTACTAGGTCCCAGTCTAATTATAAATTTAAAATGCTATTTTTTAAGACCTCTTTTGGGCAAAGAGCTTTACTATTTTGAGCCCCTACTTTTTTTCAACAAAATACCATCTGTAATTGTTGAGAGTAGTCTCAGTCAGTGTAATAAGAAAAAGTTGAAATATTGGCTTTTCTCAAAAATATAATGTTTCTGCTTCTGCACTGCACTTTATTGATCATAGTATGCTCCCCATGTCGTATGTTGTATTTTTTATATTGTGTTTTTAGTTTGAACTTGTCACCAGAAAAACGGGCAATCTTGCACATCTGATTTACAAGTATAAAAATTAAAAATGAAATGAAATGAAATCTTCCTCATCATCATAAACTTTTTCTTCTCCTTCCCAAGCACCCTCATAGACAGCTTCTGGATCAATGTCAGAAGCAACTATGTCTGACTGAACCGAACTTCTCTGAACCGCTGTAGGTTCGGTCGGAACCGGGCAAAGCGACTGAACAATAGTAATCGCTTTTGCAATCACTTCAGCGGTCAGAACATGGGTAACGGGATCCGAACCGGCTGATTTGCACTTTCTTTTTGATGGAACCGGCTCCGAAGAGTTGAATCTCCTTTTGCCCGAGGGGTATCGCCCAGGTCAGTGGGCACCTCCTCAGGTTCGGTCGCAACTGAACTGGGCTGGCCATCTGGGTCAGCGGACTTCTTGGCCTCCCTCTCCCTCAGCCTACTCAAATGTTTTTCCAGAGTGGTTTTGGGAAAGTTCTTGCAAATCTGGCAGTCTTCTTTGAGGTGATCAAACCCCCGACTGTAAACACAGACGAGGTGAGGATCGGCCTTAGCAAAGGCATCCTTACACTCAGTACAGTGCTGAAACCCAGTGGGCCTGGTTTTCTTTCTGGGTTTCTCAGACATGCCTAAATTCAAACAGTTACCTATGTCAGCATTTAAGCCAGGCAACTAAAAACTGATCGGTTCCAACTGTGTCATGGGTCAGTTAAAAAAATCCACAAAATCGGATTTTTTAGGAACCACTGAGTACTGGAAAACCACAATAAAATAAACAGTAGAACTCAAATACAATAGATTTCGGTTCTGAATCGGACCAACTGGAAAAGAACCGAAGGCAAAACAATTTCCACAAAATCACCACAAAACAATAACACTACCTACCACTACCACTTGCTGTTACCGAGACAGAGGTGAGAACACTGATTATAAGAGTTGTGGTTGAAAAAACCGACTGATTCGAACTATACCGAACCGAAGCACAGGAGGGATCTCTGGAGCGACTTCACAGTTAGGTGGAGTAAGAAATCTGACGGTTACACTTCAGAGTACCAGAAACAGGTTTGAAAACCGAGCTCGAGCTCAACGTTCTATGCTTCAGCATAGAGTTAACTCTTTTATCTCCGGAACAGTTCAAGTGCTGGGGATAACTGCATATAGTCAGAATACAGCAAGACTTCATGTTGTTTGAAGCTGGCCCCTGCCTGGGAGGAGCATACCTCACCTAAAACCTCCCATACCTGCTCCAATAGGTCGGGGCTAATGGGTCGTCTACTGTCAGGGGTCATGGGGGTCTCCCTGGCCCAACCTTCTAAGAGCTTCTGTAATAGGAATGCCCTCATATTGTCAGAGTAATCCATGACTTTGGAGAACCATGCAATGCCCGCCAAACGTTGGCCCACTACTGCTTGTGAGCTGCCGCTTCTTCTTCTAAGGAGGGCATAGTCGCACAAATGATCCACTGGAATGGACCATGTGTTGTCCCACCCTTGTTCCTGGAGAACCTTTATGAAATTATCTACTGCCCTTGTATATATAGCCCATGTGCTGGGCTCCAGTGACTGCCTAATTAATCCCCAGGCCTCTGAGTTACCAGCTCCCACAGGTACGTTGGGACAACCCTGGGGTGTTTCTCTACTGCTGGTGCCAGTTGCCAAAACCTCTGCCACTGTGAACGAGAGAAAGCATCAGTGATGCCATTCTCCACTCCTGGTACATGCATAGCCCCAAATTTTATGTTCACCCTAAGGCACTTTAACACAAAGACCCTCATGAGATCACCCATTGAGCCCTGCCCGCCCAGCTGATGATTGATGGTGTGCACTACCCCAGTGTTGTCACACCTGAACACAATACTCTTGTCCTTTAACTTCTCCCCCCATAACGCTAATACCACCACTATGGGAAAGAATTTTAAAAGGGTGACCTGCCTACGTATCCCCAAGCCAACCATGCAGACAGCTACTGACTTGTGCACCACTGGTCTTGAAAGTAAGCCCCGAACCCCAAGCTACCCGAAGCATCCGTGAAGAGCTCTAACCTTGGCTGGATGTAGGGGCCTGCCAAATAGCCCGTCCATTAAAACATGCCAAAAAGGCCTGCCAAATGCTCAAGTCTTCCCTCATAGCTGCCGTTACCCGTATTTTGTGATAAGACTTGGTGTACCCTGATCCCACCTGGGCCAGTCTACACATGAAAGTCCTGCCCATTGGCATCATTCTGCATGTGAAATTCAAGTGACCTACGAGCTGCTGCATCTCACGCAGCGTGGTCTTCCATGCCCCCGATACTCTTCCCAGCAGTTTCTTCAGGGTGACCAACTTCTGCTGGGGCAATCTGCACTCCTTCGCCACCGTGTTTATTCCTAAGAAGGAGAGTGTTGTGGTAGAGCCTTCTGTTTTTTCTTGGGCCAGTGGCACTCCTGTGTAGGCAGACATTTCCTGAAATGCTGCCATAAGACTGGCACAATTTCTTGACCCTGCCTTCTCGATGAACAGGAAGTCGTCCAGATAATGTATTACTTCTGATCTCCTCACTTGCTATGTTGTGACCCAATGCAACACTGAGCTGAACTGCTCAAATACTGCGCATGCCACCATGCAGCCCATGGGCATGCAGTTGTTGATATAATAGCTGCCCTCAAACTTCATACCCAATAAATCTGTGTCATCTGGGTGTACTGGTAACAACCTGAAGGCTGACTTGATGTCTGCCTTCCCAGTAAAGCGTCCTGCCCCACAGCCCAAATCACTTCTAGTGCCTCATCGAAGTGGATATAAGTGACTGGTGTGGGCTGGGTCGATGAAGTGGTTTACTTACTCCCCTTCGGGATAGGATAGGTGATTTATCATCCTAAATTCCCCTGGGGTTTTCTTCAGGATGAGCCCAATGGGTGAGACCCGCAATGTTCTACTTGGCAGCTCTTGGAATGGGCCGCTTACTCTCCCTGCAGCTACCTCTTTCTTGAGCTTCTCTCTGACCACTGCCAGCTGTTCTCTGGCAGACTTCAGGTTCTGTGCCTCATACTGTAAGTGAGGTGCTTCATAAGGGATTCGGAAGCCAGCCCCGAACCCCTCCACCAAGAATCGTGCTGCTGCTGTGTCAGGGTACTGCTGGAGTCTCTCCCTAAGATGGTCCACCCTTATGGGCATTGGGAGTTTTGTACTAGCCCTGCTTTGAGGCATGAAAGGACCCAGAGACCCACCAGCACTGCTCTAATGGTTGTGGTTGTCCACACACAAAGCATTCACGCTTGAACCTGCAGTGCTCCATTTTGCATGCACCCTGGTTGTATAGGTAACAGTGTCCTCCCTTCATCTCTCTTATTCTCTTTCCCCATTTTTTTGGAGATAAGGGTTTCCTCACTGAAATCTGCTATCTGTATGCTGGACCCTCCCCCATGTTGATGGCCCAATAGTAGGGGTAAGTCCAGCATGTCCCAAGATCTTCAGTATCATACTGCATCCTTCCTGAATTCTTCATCGTATTCTAACCATCCCTCCTGGTTTTGTTGCTTGCATGGCCATGACTCCGCTCAAATACACCTAGAGGCCCTTAGTCTTCTCAAGGTTCCCTTGTGCTAACAGACCAGTGTAAATAGCAAATCCAGCTCACCAATCATCCCAGGTTCACTTAATGGGCACCTTCCATTTCTTTTCTACCCCATTGTCTTTCTCTTTCTTATCTTTTCCTTTTTCTTCCTCCTGTTCTTTGGGTCTGTTCAGCAATGTGAACACATCCACAGACTCCCCCTTTATTATTTGCTGTCTTACCTTGTCTGGTAAATGGGATCCTACCGGTTCACCCAAGCTGACAAATCCCCAAGCTTCAGCTTGCCCAGTTGCCGGCTGCCCAGACCGGTCTGTTGTGGCTGCCGAACTGACATTGAGGCCCTCTACACCCCTTGAGCTTGCCTTGTCTGGTGACACAGCAGCCTGTGCTTGCTCTTGGGATGCAATAAAAGCCAGCACTTTGTCCAGCTTTTGCTCCAAACTAACCTGGCTCATTGATGGCTGGGTGGCTGTCACTTCCACCACCCCTGTGCTTGGCCTGGCTGCCGCCTGCCCTGGGGGGAAGGTTTGTTTCCCTGCCGTTCACTGTGGTGGGGGTGCCACGGACTGCATTCGACCAACCGGCCCTAGGTCTGAGGCAGTGATCCCACAGTGTACCTGATCAGCTACCTCAATTGCACTCTCCATTATGAGGGGCTGGACATTGGGCCCATTGCCCGTGCTCTCTTGCCCCTTCCTGGGCTTCCTCATCCATTTGGGCTAAGGTTTTGGAGAGCCTTCCAGTGTTTGCTGCAGTAAACCTCTCAGTTCTTCCACTAACATATTCTCTAGGTCGGGCTTACCTGTTGGTTGGCATGCCCAAACTTTGCTGGGCAGCTGGTTCTGTCCCGGGTCGACCTCCCTGATGGGCACCCCAGGCTCCAGCTGCACCCCTTCCTGTGCTGTAGAGGAACTCTGCTGCTTGTCTCCCTATGACTCTGCTTGATTAGGTAACAACACATCCCACCATGCCTTCCCTTTGCTCCACATCAATTCCACCAACTGGCTCTCCAAACTGCTCCTGCTGGCCGCTCCTTCTTCCATCTTGCCCGGAAGCTGTAACACAGACCAAACACACACACATACACACACACACACACACACACACACACACACACACACACACTCGAACACTTCCCTGGCTGGTATGCCAGTTTCCGCTGTCGAACAACCAAAAAACTGCCTCGCCCAAAAACAGAGATTAGTGTCTAGTGGAGATTATTAGATATTCTATTATTATTAGTAGAGATTTTAAATCTCATAGAGATTAATGTATATGTCTATCCATAGCGTCTGTTGCCTGGTACAGGTGCTAACCCCCCCCCAGTCTTCTGAGCTCCCAGACGCAGCAGTGGTTGTGTTACCTTCTGAGCCACTGCACACTACTGTTAAAGTAAGTACTTAAACCTGCATGCACTTGAACCCTGGGCAGGGACAGAATCTGCTCTGTAACAGGATTGCTGTCCACTTTTTTTTTTTTTTTTTTAATTTAAACTGCCTCCCCTTCCCCAGGCCTGAGGGAGAAGGGGTGCTGCCCTGGGCAGCTTGACCAGCCGTGCCCTCTAGCTCTGCTGTAGGAGACTGGCTGTAATCATGCATACCCTCTTTACCTGGTGTCATGATACTGTCTCTGTCGAGCCCTGCTGCTCCAACAGGCTGCACAGCTGAATACCATGCCCCCTTTTTATTTTAAACATCCTCCATTCTGCTATGCATTGCAGTCATGTCCCTGAAATTCTATGGAGCTCGAGCTCCCACAGCGTCCCAGTGAGAATTAAGGAAATTGATTCACCAGTATAAGGCATTAATCCACTGTGCCACCCAAGACACATATGCTCTGTCCCTTTAAACTGCCTGTTCCTTAGCCATACGAATCTGTGCTGTATGCTGTTATTTATGGACTCTGTTTACCCTCGAGGGGCCACTCCTATGAATAGAAGCGCACGGGAATGCCTCTAGTCCTGTTGTAGGACTAGGCTGGAGCACCATGTGGTTCAGCCCTCTTCCTCGCCTCGTGGTATAATCACCGCTGCTACCACTGGTCACTGACTGCGGGTCTGGCATGGCTCACTGGGTGGATCTCCAAACCCCGGTGAGTCCTCTTTTCTCTTTTTTTTTTTAAACTTGCGAGCTGCCGAGAGCACTGAGGCAGTGACGACCGCCCTCCCCAGTTCCCTGAAGGGGATCCCCTTACCTGCCTGGAAGGAGGGGGCCTGGAGAGTTGGTCAGGAGAACTGGCTTAATTGGGCCAGTCGATTTCCAACTGGATTTTGTGGCGGGCAACCTGCCGGGACCAGGACGACTGATGAACTCCCGTGACTGCACAGACTGCCTAGAAAAGCCAGTAGATATCGCCTGGTCACCACTAAAAGGAAGGAAGGGAGAAGATAAGCCTGGTGAAGGGGTTAGGCGACTGGTGAACGCCAGGCCACACTGTCCACTACCACTGTGAAGGAGGGAGCATGGAGAGGTGGTCGGGAGTGATTTTGTAGTGGGACAACCCGCTGGGACCAAGGCGACTGGTGAACTCCCGTGAGTGCAAGGAGTACCCAGAAAAGCCAGTTAATATCACCTGGTCACCACTGAAAGGAAGGAAGAGAGAAGCTAAACCTGGCAGAGGGGTTGGGGACTGTGAAAGCCAGGACATGTCTGCGATCAGTGGCCGCCACAGCGCCGTCAAGCCAGGAGGCTCTAGCGGTTGGCCATCCATGGCGACTGGCGAATGCCAGGCCACGCTGTCCTCCACTGCCACTCACTCACCTTCTGGCCACGCAATGCCGCAATGTGACCTGCCGGTGCGGCTGCTCCCTTTCCCCACTCTGCCTGGGCCTGCATCTCCACCTGAAATGCCTTTAAGCATAGCCCGCCTACTTCATCGTCCCTGGAGTCTTCTTTCTTTGTCGAACAGAGAGAGAGGAGCAAAGAGGGTGACCCCCTCACTGCCTGGCCTTAAGTAGGCCTTGCTTCTCCCTCCCTGGCTCCTGGCCCCCCCCCCGGGAACCCCTTCCCATCCCAGTCCCCTTCCTGCCCCTGCTGGATGGTCCTACCTGCCCCCCTGTCCAGGTGAAACTCCAGGGGACGTGCACACAAACATCCCGCCCCCTGCTATGCATAGTGGGCTCCTTCATTCTCTGGAAAAAGGCAGGCCTCTGGCTCTCCAGGGGTCTGCAGTGCAGACCCGTCTGCCTACCATATCAGTTCCTTCCTCTGGAGTCGATTTGTCTGACCTGAGGATGCTAGGAAATGACTCCTCCCCTTTTGTACTGAAGGGAGACTCTCCCTTTTGCGTAGAAGGCAAGGAAACTCCATGAACACAGTACTAACACAATAAGTGCAGGTTAATAGCAACATCATTACACCACACTTTTAGAGCAGGCGCTTCAAGGAATTCATAAAATGAACATGACACAGTCCTGCTTCCTGAGCGGTTAAAACAGTCACATGGGGAGAGACTATAGTTCATTTTGTCAACACAACTGTGAAGTCAAATATTTTCTGCAAACTAAAACACTGTAGATGTGGAATAAGACACTCAAGCTGTGGTTTAAGCCACATTAAACCCCCTGTGGTTGAAGGTACCCACTAAGGGGTTGTTTAACATGGTTTAACCGATGTCTCCCACAGACTGTGTCATGTACATTTTATTATTTATGTTATATCATACATTATATCATATATTACATTACATACTATTATCATATATTATATCATGTTATATTACATCATATTATTATACATCATATCATACGATATATTACATCATATTCTATCACAGTCATATCATATATCATCTATTCCAGTTGGAGAGTGATCCAATTCCCCCCCACCCCACCAACACATACAGATTGAAGGCTTCCTGCATGTATAACCACTACCACACACCCATGCACAGAGAACCTGTATTTAGGATGCCCCCCACTTAAGCCAGTTACTTGCGATCAGGTGCTCCAGGTGGTAGACTGGCTGCAGCCTACCTACTGTGCTTTGGACCCAGGACTGAGCTGGTATAGTGTCAGCTGCTGCCTGGCTGCTATGTTCATAGTCAGGGTCTTTCATGTGGATGTGGTCTTTCTTAGTTGGCTTGAACAGGACAGTGGTAAGACCCTCCTCAAGAAGGTGTCTTTGGGACTGACTATCTGGTTAACTATCACCCTATGTCCAACCTTCCTTTCCCAGGAAGATGGTGGCATTGCAGCTTGAAGTCCACCTGGAAAAGTACAGCATCTATGAGCCATTCCTTTCTGGCTGCAAATTACATCACAGCATCAAGACTACAATTGTAAGATGCTGAACGACCCCTAGACTGTTGCTCTCCTCAGTCTTGGGAGGATTAATGAATTGAGCCCCCACACTCTCCATGACCTCCTTGTCCCATGTGCTCTATATTTTATGGCATCAGACCTACTAATTATCCCAAAATCAAGACTGAAACCTGGGAAGAGGACATTTGAAATGGTAGAACCAGCCTTATGAAACTCTGCTGATGTTTCACCAGATTCTCTGGAGTATTTTCTGGTTTTTTTTAATGTTCTCTTTATGTGACTTCTCATCTTCAGAACCTGCCTCCTTTGGGAATACCCAAGACACATCCAGTCTACTGTACTCTTACCTGTGGAGCTGCGACTTACCCCCAGGCAGGGATAGGATGGGGTGGATTTTTCCTCAAGTCTCTGGTATCATCAGGAGCTACTTGCCTAGTGGTGGTGCGGGCCCAAATATACTAGGGTCCATCATCACTATGCTGGCTCCATTTTCCATGTTTCTCCCAGCCCTCTAGGACATCAGTGTGCCAGGGGTGCAGTGTGAGGGCATGCGCAATGGTGCACCAGCCATACGTCTGTCTGACTTCCTCCCTCCCATTCTGCCTAATGCTGTGTACCCTCTGTGGTCACCCCATTGGCAACACTGCAGCAAAAACAGTGACCCCCTGCCCAGAGGAGAGCATTCTCTGGGATGCTCAATCCTCCCAGCCAGCCCTCTGATGATCCAAGCGTATTCCCAAACCTGGCTCACTGGTATTGTGAGCATTAGGCCTAACACTGGATCAATGGGCCAGGTTTCTGAAGTATTTTAACTCTTTGAGTGCCGAATATGTTTAAATGTATATAGATTCCGGATGTATATATATATATACTCTCACAGTACTATAAGGGTTAAAGTTTAAATGGAAACCTAACTTTTTAATCCTGCATTTAATGAGACTGATGGTGCATACATCTTCCAAAACTCTAATTTGCTAATTTGAGCCTTACAATCCAGATTTTTTGTTTAGAGTTTTGTATTGATACCTACCTGTATGGTGCTCAGAGCCTTTGTGAATCGGGCACTTCACAAACATAAATTGCCCTGCCTTGCCCCTATACACGCAGAGGGCCCCCTTCATTAATATTCACCCCAGGGCTCCTTTTATTATAACCCCCCCTACACACATACACACACAGAGGGCATCCTTCATTTATAACCCTTGCCCCCATTGCATTGGTCTAGCGTTGTAGCAACCAAATCCAGTCTCAGCTGCTTGTTCTTCTCCTTCTCTGTGCAGGTTTTACTGGGATCTGACTATGCTGCTGCTGATGGTGGGGAACCTTATTATTCTCCCTGTGAGAATAACCTTCTTCAAAGATGAAAACACACCTCCATGGATAGTCTTTAATGTGTTTTCAGATACTTTCTTCCTGATGGACCTCGTTCTGAATTTTCGAACTGGCATAGTTGTGGAGGACAACACAGAGATCATCCTCGACCCGCACACCATCAAGATGAAGTACCTGAAGAGCTGGTTTCTGGTGGACTTTGTCTCTTCCATCCCAGTGGATTATATATTTCTCATTGTGGATCTGGAAACGAGGGTGGAATCAGATGTGTATAAGACAGCTCGGGCACTCCGCATTGTCCGTTTCACCAAAATCCTAAGCTTGTTGAGACTCCTGCGGCTCTCCCGGTTAATCCGATATATTCACCAGTGGGAAGAGGTCTGTTCTGGCTAGATTTTTTATTCTTTCATTTAAATGATTAAATAAATAATTAAATATTGGAGATTTGACATGGGCAGACTTCAAGGGACACTGTTAACCCCCTTAGGAGTAAAAGATTCTGTAGCTTAAAAAACACATGTTATGGGTGGTCACATTCTGTAAAGATTGCTGACATAGCTGGTTGTTTCATTCTGATTCCTTTTTTCTTTTTAAAAGTGAAAATCGGATTTCCCACCATACTGGTGTTTCCACATAAATACGTGTTGTTTACAGTCCTTGATCAGCCACCTCCATATCTTTCCTGGACTTGGGACCACCCTCAACACAGTCTAGACACTCATGGTACAGTGAGAGGAGAGAAGACTGTTGCATCATGAGCGGCTGCACTGTTTGGGGGTGTGCCTAATCTTCAGGAAGTATGCAACAAGAGTAGATCAAGGATTTGAAACAAAACAAGGCTGAGTGTAATTATACTATTAACGTGTGTTTCCGTTCTACTAAGAAAGGAAGCAGCTAAAACAACCAGCAACATCAATACATTTTAAAGGAGGTAAGCAATTACAAAATGTGTGTTTTCAACTAGAAATAATACAATGCAAAAGGTGTTTGATGGTGTCCCTTTAAGATGCCAGTTTTTACTTTCATGAGAGGGCATTGGTACATTGATATTTCAGTAGAGGTGAAGCCACAAGTGATATAGTAATAGACTAATTCTCCTTAAATGAAGATAAGAATAATAATCTTAAGTCAGGCCATGTCATATTCGATTTATACAAAAGGTGTTACATGGTGAAACGTTACAAAGGGAACACAAGTACAAAATGTAAACTGGCTAGAACAATGATCTGATGGTACTTTAATGTGCGAATAAATATCTAACCATGCTTAGTGTGGCCAAAATGAGTGAAACACATTTCTGAGCATGCTCAGTGATCAACAATATTTATGTTGCTCATGTTGCCAAAACTAACATGTTTATTTTGGAGAATTTATTTTCACACCTGTTGCATAAATTCAGTTTTTCTTTAAGTGTCAGGGGTTGGAGCCAGCCAGTCGGGGCAGCCATAAGGCTACCACTGGTGACACCAGCAACCCTGTTCAGGAACAAGCCTGGCTCATTGAAGGCAAGATGGGGGAGGAGCACTGTGCATCCCAGAGGATGGTCCCCTCCTCTGGGAAGGGAGGGACGATGTCCTCACTGTGATTCTGCAACCTGAATAACCACACATGGCAGTGTAACTGACAGCACCAAGTGGGAGGTGGAAGACATTGGTAGGGGGCCCATGTTGTGCACACAAAGCATGTGATGTGTACTGGACCCCTCCCTTGTGTGCCAGTATCCTGGAGGTAGGTGGGGCAGGAGGGAGATTCCACAGATTTCCATGGGGAGCCAGAGCCAGAGAAGGGGGCATAGTACATAAATTAAAAAAAATCTTAAAGGGTTCAGGACAATACCTCACGAGTGAGTTATGAAAGTCCTGCCCCCTCACAAGTGATGATAAACTGCATATTCTGGGTATGGTCATTTCATATTCAACTTATACAACATTAGTTTACTAGTTAAAACCTTTAAAGCTTTTGTTTGTGTGAAGATGTAATTGTTTCTATTTATTTATATTCTCGGATTTTAGATTTTGTTATTTACAGAGCTCCTGACACAGCTACATAGATACATACATAGATACTGTCGGCAGATAAGGGCCGCCAGGCCCATCTAGTCTGCCCGTTTACGTTAACTGACGAAGTGGCCAGTGACCCTATCTGGCCATTGCTTTTAGCTTTTTCTTCCTATCTCTAATATTCTTTTATTCCTGTCCCATGCATGTTTGAAGCCTGTCACCATATGGGCAGCCACCACTTCCTGGGGCAGGCAATTCCATGCATCCACCACCCTCTCCATAAAAAAGAACTTCCTGACATTTCCTCTTATGCAGCCACCCATCAGTCTCATGTGATGTCCTCTTGTTCTGGCACTACTTTTAAACTGGAATATGTTGTCCCCTTTCACCTTGTTTATGTCCTTGAGGTATTTGGATGTTTCTCTCCCTCCTTTGTTCCAGCATGTACAGCTTGAGGTCTCTAACCAGCTGAGACAACTTTGAAAAAATGTAATATTCAGGCATAGATGTAGCTTATAATTTATGTTTTATTCTGTAATTGTCACTCTTACTTCCTTATTACTAAGGGTTTTTGCATGAATACAGTATCTCTGCCCTTTTAGCTCTGGCTGCCTGCCTATACCTGACATCATAATTCTCTTGATATTATTAAAATATATTGCCATGAAGATAATTGTGATGTTATAAATAGAGGATTGTGATGTCATGTGTAGAGAAGAAAAAATTACTTAACCACAGTAATCTTGTTTCTTCTAATGGAGTCTTGCTGTATTCTGACTATATGCAGTTAGCCCTTCCAGTTCAACTGCCCTGGAGATGAAAGAGTTAACTCTATGTACATGCATAGAACGTTGAGCTCGAGTTTGGTTTTCAAATCTCTGTCTCTGGTTCATTCTATGTAACCGCCAGATTCTTACGAGCACTAAAATAGTGGCTACTATACTATGCTAAATAACCTTGAACATTAATAAAAGTAATAGTCAAATGACTAATATCCCAACAATAGGGCATATAAAGAAGACTCAAGTCATAGATGCCCAAGAAAATGCCACCCCAGTGGTGCAGCACTTAAAAAAGAACAGCTGGAGTGCAGTACCCCCCCCCCATGTTCTGGTAGGGGAGGCAGGGAGGTCAGAATACAACAAGACTCCATTAGAAGAAATAAGATTTCTGTGGCAAGTAATTTTTTCTTCAAACAACGTGAAGTCTTGCTGTATTGTGACTATATGCAGAATACAAAGCAGTGCCCCATGGAGGTAGGCACAGAACCTACTTAGGAAATAGGCTCTGCAATACTGCTGTGCCAAACCTGGCATCACTCCTGGCCTGGGCGTCCAGGCAGTAATGTTTAGTGAATGTGTGAACAGTTTTCCAGGTAGCTGCTTTGCATAGTTCAAGCAGGGGAATATCTCTGGCAGCTGCTATTGAAGCAGCTGTCCCCTTGGTAAAAATGAGTGATCCCTAAGGCCCACTGGTGGCTCTTTTCCTAGTTTGCCATAGCAGAAGTGAATGCAAGACACAATCCACTGAATAATAGTCCTCTTGGTGGCTGGCTTGCCCTTCCCCACTTCTCCATATGTGAGGAGCAGCTAAGTACACTCATTCCTATGGGCCTTTGTCTGATCCAGATAGCAACTACTAGCCCTCTTAACATCCAGGCTATGCAGTCTGTGTTCTCCTGAACTAGACTGTTCAGTAAAAGAGACAGGTAATGTCATGGACTGATTCAGGTAGACGTCAGAGACTACCTTTGGAAGAAATGTCCTGTTTGTCTTAAGGATGACCTTGTCCCTATGGAGTGCTATGTAGTTGGGCTCCACTGACAAGGCCTGTAGCTCACTAATCCTCCTTGCAGAGGTTATGACTACCAGAAAGACACAGACCCTCCAACTATAGTGTTTTTTGCTAGTACAATACTGTTTATTCTCATTTGGTACCGGATCTTGGCTGGTCAGTACTGCATACTGAATTTGCCGCCTCGCCACAGTTTTCAACTTGATTTACTCCCCCCGAAATCTTATCGTTACTTTTTTTGCTGGCCTGGAGCACTCAGCCGGCACAGTCCAAGGTGGGAAGTGTTCTGATGCACATGGTAACCTGAGCACACCATCACTGTGCTTCCCTACAGTGCCACTGCTAGCAGAGGGCTCCTCGACAATGTTCTGACCCCCAGAGCACTGAGCGTGCTTGCTTGCTCTGCGAAGGCTGTTCCCTGACGTTGTTCCATGATTTGGCGAGACCTATTGTCAGTCGTTTGATAGTTGCTCTTCTGACTCACTCGAGCAGGTGCCCCATACTAGTCTCTCTCTCTCGGGATGGCAGAGCGCATTTGTCCTATCGGATTGGGATGCATCAGGAAATTCTACTCCGGCTAAGTATGGGCAGGGTGGGTGTGTCTGCGACCAGCGGATCTTGAAAAATAACTAGTCTTGTCAATCAGGCACTGGCAGCTACCATAGTGGACTTTACGCTGGAGAACTTCTTCACTACATGTTCCTATCCCACCAGCTGGGCTACCTGGACTTGAATCTGACTCATGCAGGCAGCTGAGTTGAGCACTAGTTGACTCCAGGTTAAAGTAATTATTTATAACTTCTTTGCACCCCCAGTAAACTAAAAGGTTCCTATTGGGTCCAGCACTGCAAGTCTTATTTGTCAGACATCGTCCCTGTGGGCCTACCTGGCCCTGTTAGCTGCACACCCAGAGCTGCCCAGCTGTTGCAGCACTTTAGCTTTAGTTTTCTTTACAGGGCTTGGCTTGCTACACCTGTGTCTGGGTTACCGGGCCACCGGCAGTGGGTGCAGGGAGCCTGGGCGAGCCAAGGAACAATGTGACGGCAGCCCCCTCCCTTGGCTGCCACTGGTGGGTACCCGACCCCAGTTGCAGTACCTTGTTTTCAGGTATGTAATTTTTTCTGCCCCTCTCAATCCATGTCATTAATCCCAACATGTAAACACATAGTCTTGCACTGCTGGTGATTCCTAAACTGTAATGTTTCACTGACATCCAGTAAGTAAAATGTTGAATGGGCTCACACTAAACTCAAGTAACCATTGGCAAACCCAGCCCCTCCCCGCTTCTCTGCAAACACAGAAGTGTACCTATTTTGTTCTGTGAAATATTGGAGGGTCGGAAGACAGTTTTCTATGTCAGACACTTGAGTTCAGCAGAAGACATGGGATCAAATGGGGGCTGCATTAGCTGTGCTATGCAGATATTCAGATCCCAAGAAGGGGTAGGCTCCCTGTGAGGGGGGGGGTGTAGGTGAAGCAACCACTTAAAGAACTTCTTGAAGATTGCACGAGAGGCCAGAGAAGGTCCTTTCCCTGCAGAGAGGTAGGCAGAAACAGCTGCTAAATGCACCTTCAAAGTAGAAGGTTGAAGGCCTAAAGAATGAAGATGGGCTAAATAGTCCAACAGGACTGCCAATCTGGTTGTCTGTGGATCTATTTCGTTTTTGTGCACACCAGATAGTAAACCTCTTCCATGTGGTGGCAAGTTTTCTGGAAACCCTCAAAATATCCAGGACCCCTTCAGAAAGATGCAAGCCTGCATACTCTAGGTCCTCAAGAGCCAGGCATTGAGCCTGAGGGAATTGAGTTTGGGGTATAGGATCCTCCCTTGAGAGGAGGTCAGAAGATTGTGCCTCGTGGGAGGCAGATCGGACTGGTCACTGCCAGAGAGAGCAGCATGGGATACCAGGGCTGTCTGGCCCAATCCAGAGCAATCAGAATCGTTGATGATGGCTGGCTCCTGAGTTTGATCAGTACTCTGAAGATCAGAGGGAATCGGGGAAAGGCATACAGGAATTTGCCTGTCCAGTCCAGTATCAGTGCATCCAGAGGCACTGAACCCAGCGCTGGAAGCCTGCAACGAAACTGGGGTAGCTGATGATTATCTGGGGCTGCAAACAGATCCATCTCTGGTGTGCCCCATCTCCTGAACACTGCCTGCAGTATTTCCCTGTTCAGATGCCACTCATGGTGACTCTGATTTATTCTGCTGAGGGCATCTGCCAGTACATTGTCCTTGTCTGGCAAGTGCACAACTGAGAGGGAGGTCTTGAGAGAATAAACCAGACTCCAGATCTTCATTGCTTCCATACACAGGGCAGAGGACCCTGTCCCTCCCTGCTTGTTGATGTAGTACATGGTGGTGGTATTGTCTGTCCTTACCTGATCCACCTTCCCCTGTACCAGTTTTACAAATGACTGAAGTGCCAGGAACACTGCCCTGAGCTCCAACAGGTTGATGTGGAGAACAGACTCCTGTTGAGACCATGTCCCATGAGCAGTGTGGCGCCGTAAATGAGCTCCCCTCCCCAGGAGGGAAGCATCCGTGGTCAGAACCACTGTAGGAGATTGCTGGAGGAATGGTACACCCTCCCTGAGGTTGTCCCTGTCCTTCCACCACAGTAATGCCTGTATCAAGGTGGCTGTCACTGGGATCAACGTGGACAGAGAATCCCTTCTCTGGGACCAAAAGAACCTGAGGTGAAACTGAATATCCCTCATCTGAAACCTGGCTCCTGGAACCACTGCTGTGGATGCTGCCATGTGTTTCAGTAGCTGGAGAAAGTGTCTTGCCAGACGAGGCACATGTAGGTGAAAAGAGTTTGCCAGTTGAATGAGGTTGTCTGCCCTTCCAACTGGCAGAAGAGCCTTTGCCTGAACTGTGTCCAGCTCTGCTCCTATGAAATCTAAGATCTGGACAGGTTCCAGCACTGACTTCTTTAGGTTTACCAGGAATCCTAAGGATATGAGGGTATCCTGCACCGGACCCAAGGCCTCCCTTACCTGTTGGGGGGGGGAGTGTCCCACAACTAGCCTGTCATCCAGGTACGGAAACACGGACACTCCTTGCTTTCTCAGGTGAGCTGCAACCACTGCCAGGCATTTTGTGAATGCTCTGGGGGCCGAGGTAAGGCCAAAGGGCCTTGCCCTGAACTGATAGTGGCCTGATGGCAATTCGAACCTTAGGTGCTTTCTGTGAGAATATCTGATTGAAATATGAAAATAAGCATCCTTGAGTTCCAAGGAAGCCAACCAATCTCATTGCCTGAGGGTAGGAAGGATCATGGTTAGGGTCACCATCTTAAATTTGGGTTTTGTCAGATGATTGTTGAGATACCTCAGATCTAAAACGTGACACCACTCCCCTGTTTTCTTTAGGGTAAGGAAATATCTTGAGTACAACCCTTTTCCCTTGTGAAGAGAAGGAACAGGTTCCGCAGCTTTTGTGTTCCAGAAGTGTGGTAACCTCTGCTTCCAGAAGAGTTGTCTCTGAACTGCTGACAGGTTTGAATGACCTTGCTCTTGTTCTTGTAAATTGTTTGAAACTTAGAGCTAGTCCCTGGCTCACTACTTCTAGGACCTACTTGTCTGTGGTAATGGCTTGCCAGGCCTGGAAGTAGTGAGCCAGCCTGTCCCCTACCGGCAATGGGGAGGCGGCCCTGGCTGACACATCAGGGTGTCTGCTTGGCAGGAGTCTTAGACTGAGAGGTGGATGCAGCTCTGCTTACACCCCATCTGCCTCTACCTCTGAAATACCCTCTTTGCTGCTGGTAAGCAGGAAACGCCTGGGCCTGGTAGAAAGTTCTCTGATGAAGCCTGCCTTTGCCCAGCTTAGCCTGCTGCTTCAGTGGAGTTGCAGCCTTTTCCTTAGCAGCTGCACTCTTGTAAGTCACCCTGTACTCATCCATTTTCTTCATGTATGCCTCTGTCTGCTCCCCAAACAGAGAATTCTGGACAACAGGGAAATCCAAAGCTTTTGATTGGGTATCCTGGGAAGACTGGTACAACTAAGCCAAGAAAATCTTCTTAGGAAGATCACATTAGCCATAACCCTAGAGGAGACATCATTCAAATCTACAGCTGAATGAAACTGATCTTTGGAAGCTTCAATGCCATCCTTGACTGCTTGTCCCAAACCCTTAGCTAACTGAGGTGGAACAATCTTGTCCAGCTTCAAAACAGACTCCCACCTGGATTTCTGATATCTAGATACATATGCCATGTAAGAAGCTTGCCTAATACCCAGTGAAGTAGCCAAATATTGCTTCTTGGACATGGCATCAATCTTTCAAGAGTCTTTTTCAGGAGGATGAGGAGCCAGAGGAATGCCAGCCTTACCACAGGCAGCAGCCTGAATTACCCCTACATGACTACAGTGATTATACAATGACTCTGTACCATTGCCAGACAGCATATACCTCTTGTCCATCCTTTTATCCATGGGGGGAATGGAGGTTGGCATCTGCAGAATTTTGTTTGTCTGTTTCTTAAGAGACTTGTGCGGAGGTACTGAAAGTCTCTTTGTGTCAGGAGCATCCATCATTTCAACATAGTCTGGCTCCTCCTCTTCCTCAGCTGCCTCCAGAGTAGGCAACTGTAAACTATCAGCAACCTTTCTAAAGAATAAATAATGAGAGGAGGACTCCCCAGACTGTCTAGGAGGAGAAACAGACTCTGATCTATCAGGGGAAACATCAGGCTCAATGGGTTCACCCAAATATTCTTCTTCTTCCTCCTCTTCTTCTTCTTCTTCTCCATCCCACTCCAGCTCATAGTAAGCCTCTGGATCGTATGAACCAGTGGGAAGCGAACCGGCAGATGACCGAACAGAAGTATGTATTTTATGACCTGACCTCAGTTCACCTGCTCCAGTTTGTAAAGATTGTACAATTCGTATAGCTTTAGCAATCTCTTCCGTGGTTGGAGCTGCAACCGTTGGCTCCGAACCAGCAGATTCTCTTTTCTTTTTCACAGGGACCGACTCCTCAACATCTGCCTTTTTTTTGGTTGAGGAGGTATCGCCCTGGTCAGAAGGCACCTCCTCCGGTTCCCTGACTCCCTTGGGAGTCGAATCGGACTGGCCATCTGGATCAGCGGACTGTTCGGCCATTCTTTCCCTAAGCCAAGACAAACGCTTATCCAGTGTGGCTTTGGGAAAGTTCTTACAAATTTGGCAGTCTGTTTTCAGGTGGTCAAACCCCAGACAGTGAACACAGATAAGGTGGGGGTCAGCCTTGGCAAATGCTTCCCCACACTCTGTGCAGTGCTGAAACCAGAAATCACACATGTATCTATTGGGTTGCAGTAAGCTGGCCTGACAGAGTCAATGCAGCTGGGATCTTCCCTGACTCTCTGAGTGATTATCCCTCGGTTTATATATTAATATGTCTCCCAGAGCCACTTGTTGCTGTATAAGAGTGGCTTCACATGCGTTCAGCTGGAGCGAGAATAGTGAAACAAAGCTGAGCTGTTCTGGCTCAAGCTGAGCTGTTCTGGCTCAAGCTGAACACAAGTGAATCCACTCTTATACAGCAACGAGTAGTGATGGGGACATATTAATATATTATTGAGTGAGCATGATCAATAATATATATATATATATATATTCATTTTTTAAACTGTCTCAGAATGTGCCCATTTCCAAGGCATCTGCGCATGAGACACACTTCACAGAATAAGAGTGTTTCACGTGCAGAAGAAGGGAGTGTTCCAATTGGTCAGTAGCACTCCCTCGATCTATAATATTGTATCTGAAGCCACAGCTTTCCCAAAACCTCCCCAAGGATCACTATGTCTAGGGACTACTCAGAGTTAAAAAATACTGCCTGCCTGGAGGAATGTAAACTGGAAGGACTATGGGATTATACAGGGTGTCAGCCTTGCCCTTGACTTCCTGCTTAACAAATTTACTACCATACTAAATAAGCACACCCCACTGGTACAATGGCCTCTGCTCAAAATGACACACTCCTTCCCTCTGCAACATAATGAAGTTGAGGGATAGCGCTTGGGGTGCTTACAAAACCTCAGAAAGGCAGCAGGATTGGCTGGCACACAGGCAGCTGCGAAACACCTATAAGTTGACCCTAAAAAGGCCAAAACTAACTACATGAAGGACCTGCAGGAAAATAATTTTCAAAACCCCAAGTGCTTCTGGACTCAAATTAACCATCTCTTAAAAGGGTGGACAGCTATACCAAATTGGAAAACTCAAATCAATAACAAATGTGTAAGTGACCCACTTTTAATTGTTGAAGTGTTCAACAGATTTTTTACAAACCTGGATGTCTTCAAAGACTCCTCTGCTAGTCTCCCTCCTCCTCCCTCCACTGACTGGATGACTGGACACTCCAAATTCCACTTCAAACTGGTCACTAAAAAGGAAGTCCTGGAGCAGCTACTAAAAATCAAACCTGATAAATCAGCTGGCAACAATGGACTTGAGCCCAGGCTCTTAAAACTTGCTGCCCCGGTTGGTATGTGCCTCTTCACTGGCTAAGTTGTACAACCTATCCCTGCTCTGAGAAGAGGTTCCCCAAAAATGGCAAGTGGCTCATGTTTCACCTCTCCACAAAGGAGGAGCCAAGGAGCTGATTGAGAATTATCGCCCTATTTCTATATTCAGTACCCTGTCAAAAATCCATAAGAGGCTAATATACAATCAGTTGGCAGCCTGTATCAAATCAAATTCTCTGCTCACTGGCATCCAGCATGGCTTCCAGAAACATCATGGAACTGAAACCGTACTTGCTCAGTTCACCTCAGGTGTCTTCAGGGCCAGTTATGATGGAAAAGCTACAGGAACCATATTCATTGATTTAACCAAGACCTTTGACTTGGTTAATCATGAACTCCTGCTATCTAAACTTGCAAACTTGGGGCATGATCACCTATCCCCTATCTGGTTTAAGGGCTATCTTGTGGGTCATAGCCAAACCATTAAATGGGGACCCAGCCTCTCCTCAAAACAAGCGATATCTGATGGAGTACCACAAGGTTCTGCCCTATGGCCCTTACTTTTTTCCCTGTTTATAAACAAACTGCTTTCTAACTGTGGTAAGGCCAAAGCATTACTATATGCAGTTGATGCTCTGCTTTATAGAACTGACTTTGACCTTAAAGCAGTAGAAACTGGACTATGTGAAGACTTTGTGCTTCTGGAAAAATGGTTTATGAATAATCACCTTGTCTTAAATACCAAGAAAACCAAGTCAATAGTTTTCAGGTCTGGAAAACTAGGTGCTGGTAGGACAGAGTCCCTCAGCATCGTCACCACTAGAGGAACAAGACATAAAATACCTAGACATCCAAATAGAACAGGAGCTATCCTTCAGGCCCCATGTGGAATGCACTACAAGACTCGTCTCTTAATAACTTGGCTTACTTTGCAGACTCTGGGCCCAGTATTCAGTAATGCACCAGACAAGTGCACAAGTGGTTGCTCAGTGCAACTGAGTTGTGCCGGAGCACAAAAGTGATACATTCAGAAGAGATGTGCCATGGCGCATCTCGTCTGACTATATCAAACAATGCGGGCGGCGCAAATACCATGCACCGGCACATCCCCCTGACAGGTCTGAATACCTGGAATGGGAATGCGCCAGTGCATCTGGAGATACGACATGTGCAAATTCCAGATATTCAGACCTGAACATGCAAATGGAGCCATTATGCATGCAAGGCTCAATGGGGCCATTTGCATGTCATTATGGCCCTATTTGCATGAGTTGTGCAGGGCCAGCTGGCAAAGTGCACCTGGCACCCTGCACAGCATGTGGTGCTGTCAGTGGCATTCTGGTAGTACCCCCCTCCCAGCCTGGTGCCTGATCCTCAGTCAACTGTACATTACAATATCCCTGGCAATCTAGTGTCCGCCCCCCACCCCCATGTCTGATCCCCGTAGTATGCAGGACTTGAAGTCCCTGGTGGGCTAGAGTTCCCCATCCCTGTTTCATACCCAATCCCCATGTAACCCCCACCCCTGCCTTTTTGCCAAAACGACAGGTGGCATGCTGTTGTCGCTGGCAGCAATACTTGGTGGGGACCTGGGTTCGGGGAGGATGAGGTTACCTGGCACAAGGGGACCTAGGTTTGGCTACTCTGCACAGGGGCACCCAAGTAAATCCGAACACAGGAAGCAATAACTGTAATGTCCAGAACCAGGAATGGGATTTTTCAGTGTGGCTTTTATTCACAACTAGCTGAACACAACAAAGCATAGATGGACCCCCATGGGGCTACGTTTACTGATAATGCAGATTAGAGACTACAACTCGGTCCACTGGAAGAATGAACCATTTCTACTGTTTTCAGGCTCTGGACCCACCAGGCACACAGCCCGGACTTGCACGAGCTTTGGGTACACAGCCTGACTGGCCCGGCTCCCCTGCCGGCCACTTGACTGATGGTCCATTGGAAGAATGAACCCATTTTACTTGTTGTGGCTCCCTGCACCACTTAGAGTCTGTGACCCCTAGAGAGATTTTCCTTCTTACTTCTACTGACTCCCATACTTGACTGATGGTCCATTGGAAGAATGAACCCATTTTACTTGTTGTGGTTCCCCACACCACTTAGAGTCTGCGACCCCTAGAGAGATTTTCCCATTTGCGACCCACGTCTGGGTACTTCCCTCATCATTGGCCAAGCGCATGAGGCAAGTAGCAATCACAGCAGAAATCCGTAGAGGTGGACCTGGTTACTAAAGATGGGGGGTGTTCCCACCTCCAGCTCCCACAGCCCATACCGGCCATTTCTCTGGACAAACTGAAACTTCAGAATGTAGATTAAATGGTGGATGAACTGTTGCACCCCCTCTACAATATTACTTGAATTTCACACAGCACTCTAGATTTTGACACTACTCCATTTGTTTGTCCCAGTACTATAGGCCTTCCAAATAGTAGTTCAAATCTCAGATTTCTTCACATATCCCAGGCTGAAGAAACACATTTTTTGCCCTCTCATATTAGAGCAAACACTCACCCTTTTGTTGCAGGTGCCCCACAGGCGAAATACAACTCTTCCCACTTTTCAAACGCAAACTGAAACTGTAATAGGCAGCTTTCTTTCTTCAGCAGAAATTAGGGGATTTCCCCTGGAATCTACATGGGGATCTTTACTTTCCCCCCCGGAGGGAGGGGGGCACTGAGACCCGAACAGCGGTCTCCACCACTTGAAACTGGCTTCTCACTCCTTCTCTTACAGAAGGTAAACAGGAACTCTGACCTTCTTGTTTGACAACAAACAGGAGACTTACTTTGAAAACTCCTAGCGTTCTATCTCACTCCCTCTGCTGCAGATTCCAATGTGGCTTATGCAGCTGCGACAGTTCTATTGGTGATGTCATCTCTCAGTCTCAGCTGAGACTGAGAACAGAGTGAGACAGTGTGAAACTCATTTAACTGGAGTTTCACAAGCTGCCTTCCCTGCCTACCACTATGTCTTACTGGGATTCTAGTAACCCCGGGTAACAAGGGGTTACACTCGCCCTTGACCAGGAAAATGACTGTCCCCAGTCATTATGCACCCGGCCTTAGGCCATCCCACCCTATGTGCTACCTGCGAAGGGGGGTGATCAGGCCCCCTCCTACCATGTGCAAGCACAGGCAGGCAACACTAAGGGCCTAGAGGCCTGTAGCTGACATATCAGCCTCCACACTATCCACTTACTATGGACACCTAATGGCTCTGGTAGAACTATCCAGTGCATAGCCCTGATAGATCAGCACTGCAGTCCCAATGGCCAGTCAGGACCACAGCCTGTCTACCCCCCCTAACCCTCTATGGAAAACCTATCTGCCTCTAACATAATACTCCAAAACAAAAAACAACCCAGGGACCTCCCCAACCTTGGGCAACCTGCAACCACAACCCATTAAAATACCAATTACTGCCTCCTCCCTACCCCCATAACCACACCTGTGGAAGGAAAAGGGTTAATACAGCAATAACCATAACAATAACACCACAGTACTTTAAATTTCTGCACAATAAATCACTGACGAGGAACTCCGATGAGCCCCTCCTCCTCTTCTTGTCTTCTCTTCTGTCTTCCCAGGAACACCTGTAAGAAAAAGACAAAACAAAACACACTCTTAATCTGCATACACAGTCTACCTAAAACCCTTACCATCAAAACACTGCAAAATCCCAAAAAAGATTTTTTAGAAAAAAGGTAGAAAAACAGTATTTACATTAGAATACAATAATGACATTATTTACAATACACATTTGGGGGATGGAGTGCCCTAAAAGTCCCAACTAGTGACCACAAGGCCCGAAGGCTAGTCCAATAAAGAGTCTCTCCTGGGCTGGAGCCCAGTGAAGCACAGTTCTAACAGGCCAAAGTCCCGAAGGGGAGAGTCTTTGCGCGGACAGTTCACACATTTCTGAAGTCTGTAGTGTAGGGTGTGTACTGCAATGTCATAAAGATAGGAAAGTTTCGGACTTACCAGCCATTTGTAGTACAAGACTCTGCATGAACCTGCACCCTGCCGAAGACTCTCCCTGGCAGCATTTCTTCTGATACAGCTGGGCGGACATCTTCCGGGAACCACAGGAGGGCACATCTGGAAACAGCTGGGTTGATGTCATCTCTGGAGACGGAACCTTAGAACAGGAACAAAAAGAAAACAGCTGGTCCGACGTCATCCGATTACCAGGAGGTGAACAGGAAACAGCTGGGATGGTGTCCTCTCTGGATCTGAAGTCATCTGGTGGGCCAGTGGATGGTTGCTGGACAGGACAGTACACTGTAGACTGATGAAGGTGGGGCACCTGAGTCCCGGTTATTCATATTGGCAGATCAATAAGGGCACTTCACAGTCTGATGTGGCAGTATTGACTACCACTGCTCGGCTCTCCATTTTGTAGGCACGGGCACATTTGCTGGGAGGTCCTTGCACTGAGGCCAATAGTACCGGGGGTCAGGGGCTTGAATTATTACCCCATCTGGGCGCATATAATTCACACAGTGAGAGATTTCACATCCCTCTCCGTCCACTATTCTCACTCTGTCCATAAACAGTGTCCTGCCTCTTCCACTGGGTATACTTTTCATGGAACAGTCTATTCTATACATGCTGGTTGGCCCCAGGATGCACATTTTTCATTGCTTCATCCCAGATCTAGGATTTCCTGCAGTCCTCAATCTCCTCCCAGACTTTCCGAGGAAAGGTAGGAAAGGTCATACCATAGATCTCATGTGCCTTTCTACGAACCAGTCTCTCCTCTTTACTTGCTTTGGTCAATCTGAGACCGCCGGCCTGGCTTGGGGGTGGCCGGTCCTGGTTCTGCCAGCTTAGCATTCTCAAGGAAATTAGAAACGGATCCCTGACTTCTTCCTCCTGTAAAGTCAGGGCAGTGGCATCACCACCTTCTTCAATACATTCCTCCAAGGCAAGATCTTGAGGCTGTGTGCCGGTTCCTTTCTCAAAAGGCCACATAGGTTCCCCCTCATCTTCCTCTTCACTGAGGATCTGCGCCCAGGAGTGAGCAGTCGTTCTCACCCCTGAGACTATCCATTCATCACTAAGCGCGGAGGCCATTCCCATTCAAAGGCCTCCCGATCTCATCTTCATCTAAGAGATTTGGGCTAGGCCCCCCACCCAGGGGTCTATTGATGCTTATCCGAACTTTCTTTCTGAGATCCAGCATCCAAAACTTCAACTTCTGATTCTGTCTCTAATTCTGCACCCTCTAGCTTTGTGCCACACTCCCCCGAGGGACCTTCCCCCACAGGCTCCGCCTGGTGCTGTGTGCTGCCAACTGCAGACTCCCAAACCCTCGTCCATGTGGGGGCCAAACGAATTGGAGGCGCTTTATACAAGACATATTTTTGTAGGCATCCAGCACAGTGAGGAATCATGAAGACATCCCTTCTAGCACTCAAGCATATTTGGCATACACACACTGGATAATTAGGAATTGCCACATCAGGAGGCAGTTGCCCTCCATAGCACCACTTTTCAATATCTCTCAGTCTATTTACTGTTGCTGTTACTACAACCCAGGCATGATCCGGGTAACGAGCTGGTCCTGAGGCCATAACTGCAGAAAAATAAACAAAAGTTCACTGTAACTGAAAGTCCCACTTTACTGAACACACTCTGTAGCTTTAAAATGGCTCCTCTGCTGCTGTGTTTACTCCACTACCCCACCCTGTAATGGTGGCGGCAGCACTCCTGTGCATCAACATTTAGAATCTGGGTCAAGCCACTGTGCACCCGATTTACACCAGCTACTGATAACTTTTACTCAAACTGCACAACTTGCTCTGATTTGGCTTTAAACACATTTACAGGATTTCCTTGGACTTTTTACAAGCTGGTAACATTTACTTTAATTCACAGTCCCTTAAAAGCTTCAGGTTTCAGCACAGGATTGCCTGCTTTTACTAGTGTTGCATTTTGCTACAACCCACAGTCTCTCTCTGGCTGCAAACTTTAAACTGAGGCTATTTTCACTTCCATGCACACATTCAATGGCTTTACAGACTTGCACTTGCTGGCAGGACTTCACACAGTCGTTACTTGCAAAGCACCTACATTGCTGCACACACATTTTATATGGCATTACTGAAAATCACTATTTGAGCAGTTTTTGGGTTATTTACTTACTGTGATCAGTAGCAACTTGCTGCGATGGGGTAAAATGGCCTGCAGCCAGTTCTTGAAGGCCCTGGAACACAAACGGGCGGGCAGTCTTAGCGATCGTCTTTTTAACCACCAAACTCTCTATTTCCACAATCGATTTGCGGGTTGAGCTTGATTTTAAACCCAAAAGTCAATTTTTTAACTGTTCACAGCGCTTTGAATACTCTGCGACGCTCCTCCACTGCCAGTACACGCACTACACTCTGTCTCCCTCTCGAATGCTGAGGCAGTCTCAGAAGAGCTGGCTGAGGGGCGGGACCAATTGCAACCTGACCAACCACACGACGCTATGCAAATGAGCCTCTTCTTCCTCACGAGGGCTCTTCTCCTCACGGCGATCGTCGAGCAGTCAAATTTAAACTGTAGAATGCACTTTTTTTTTTCAACTGACTCCACGGTGGGAGCCCATTTCAACCATATAACATTGCCATTAACTCTGCAGTCTCTTCATTTACACAGAAAGCATTTCTAATGTCCAGGGCATAATTTCTCTGTTGCTACCCCTAGTCTTCCACACTTTCCTTCACAAGAATTCATTTTAAAAGCATTTCAAACGTCCAGGGCATAATTTCTCTGTTACTACCCCTAGTCTTCCACACTTTTCTTCACAAGAATTCATTTTAAAAGCATTTCAAACGTCCAGGGCACAATTTCTCTGTTGCTACCCCTAGTCTTCCACACTTTTATTTACCACAGTTCATTTTTAAAGCTGACAAAAACACTGTAAACAATTTTGATTATGCAGGACAAGGGCACACTCTTTGGCTTTACAGCTCCTTGGTAAACAGTTGGCATTTTTTAAACAGCAGCACAAGATTCACAGCACACAGCAACACACTAGGGAAATTGCTTCAGCTTTTTGGGCTACCCACTGCCAGATAGCCAAATCGCCCAGACCTCGCCCGAGCGACTCCTTCCGAACAAATCCAAAGCGGTGCCTCCATTTTTGTAACCCCACCCCTGCCTTTTTGCCAAAACGACAGGTGGCATGCTGTTGACGCTGGCAGCAATACCTGGTGGGGACCTGGGTTCGGGGAGGATGAGGTTACCTGGCACAAGAGGACCTAGGTTTGGCTTCTCTGCACAGGGGCACCCAAGTAAATCCGAACACAGGAAGCAATAACTGTAATGTCCAGAACCAGGAATGGGATTTTTCAGTGTGGCTTTTATTCACAACTAGCTGAACACAACAAAGCATAGATGGACGCCCATGAGGCTACGTTTACTGATAATGCAGCTTAGAGACTACAACTCGGTCCACTGGAAGAATGAACCATTTCTACTGTTTTCAGGCTCTGGACCCACCAGGCACACAGCCTGGACTTGCACGAGCTTTGGGTACACAGCCCGACTGGCCCGGCTCCCCTGCCGGCCACTTGACTGACGGTCCATTGGAAGAATTAACCCATTTTACTTGTTGTGGCTCCCCGCACCACTTAGAGTCTGCGACCACTAGAGAGATTTTCCTTCTTACTTCTTCTGACTCCCATACTTGACTGATGGTCCATTGGAAGAATGAACCCATTTTACTTGTTGTGGCTCCCCACACTACTTAGAGTCTGTGACCCTTAGAGAGATTTTCCCATTTGCGACCCACGCCTGGGTACTTCCCTCATCACTGGCCAAGCGCATGAGGCAAGTAGCAATCACAGCAGAAATCCGTAGAGGTGGACCTGGTTACTAAAGATGGAGGGGTGTTCCCACCTCCAGCTCCCACAGCCCATAACGGCCATTTCTCTGGACAAACTGAAACTTCGGAATGTAGATTAAATGGTGGATGAACTGTCGCACCCCCTCTACAATATTACAATTTCACACAGCACTCTAGATTTTGACACTACTCCATTTGTTTGTCCTAGTACTATAGGCCTCCCAAATAGTAGTTCAAATCCCAGATTTCTTCACATATCCCAGGCTGAAGAAACACATTTTTTGCCCTCTCATATTAGAGCAAACACTCACCCTTTTGTTGCAGGTGCCCCACAGGCGAAATACAACTCTTCCCACTTTTCAAACGCAAACTGAAACTGTAATAGGCAGCTTTCTTTCTTCAGCAGAAATTAGGGGATTTCCCCTGGAATCTACATGCGGATCTTTACTCCCCCCCCTGGAGGGAGGGGGGCACTGAGACCCGAACAGCGGTCTCCACCACTTGAAACTGGCTTCTCACTCCTTCTCTTACAGAAGGTAAACAGGAACTCTGACCTTCTTGTTTGACAACAAACAGGAGACTGACTTTGAAAACTCCCAACGTTCTATCTCACTCCCTCTGCTGCAGATTCCAATGTGGCTTATGCAGCTGCGACAGTTCTATTGGTGATGTCATCTCTCAGTCTCAGCTGAGACTGGGAATAGAGCGAAACAGCGTGAAACCCATTTAACTGGAGTTTCACAAGCTGCCTTCCCTGCCTACCACTATGTCTTACTGGGATTCTAGTAACCCCGGGTAACAAGGGGTTACACCCATATTAATAAAATTACAGTATTCCCTGGTAGTCTAGTGGAACCCCCCCGCCGTACCATACCCCGATTGCCTGAATAATGGAAGAGAATTATCCCTGGTGGTCCAGTGGGTCACCCACACCCCCTCACCCACTCAGGACCCCATCCACCCCGCACCCCCCCATCATCGGTGGGCAGCACAACCAACCCGCATACCTCCTCAGCTGCCTACCGAATGGCAGGTACAGTAACACTAGCAATCCCATTGGTCGACAGTGTCAAGCAATGGGCTTGCAGTGTTACTGTCCCAGCCAGTCACAATTGAATAAAACATTCATTCACAAAGTTGTGACTGAATGGGACAGTACACATTGTAAGTCCATTGTCGCTACACTGCTCACCAATTGGGCTGCTAGTGTTATTGTACCTGTCATCTCGGTAGGCAGCCGAGGAGTGTGGTGGTTGTGCTGCCCACCGATGATGGGGGGGTGCGGTGGATGGGGTCCTGAGGGTGAGGGGGTGCGGGTGACCCACTGGACCACCAGGGATAATTCTCTTCCATTATTCTGGCGATTGGGGTATCTGACGGGAAGGGGCGTACCACTAGACTACCAGGGATACTGTTATTTTATTAATATGGGGATCGGGTATGAAGCAGGGAGTAGGAGAACCTTAGCCCATCAGGGACTTTACGTCTTGTATGCTACGGGGATCAGACATGGGGTTGGCAAGGGGGGCACTGGACTACCAGGGCATGGGGTGGGTGCTTGTGTACGGTGTTCTGGTGGGGGTAGCCACCCATGGCTGGTGGCTGCTGTGTTGCACCCTGCGATACAGCAGTCCACATGTGGGTGGCTACCGGTTGAGTTGCTTTTTTTTACAGGCTCAGCTTTGGGATGTGCCGGCAGATGTGGCGCACATTCCAGGCTGAATATCGGTATGTGCTGCATATCCATGGGCACGCCCCCTGGATTTGTGCTGCATACATTATCTTTGCGCCCCAGCACATTGGGAATTGCGCTGTACAATTCCCCCATTTGACTATAGCCCCAGGCACATTTCTGTGGTTGCGCTGGTGCAACTCAGATGCACCAGGCGCATACCCTTTGAATATCTAGGCCTCAGTGTTTACTTTACAAACGTGGCCTGCCTATCCATTGCTTTCTCTATACGACTTGGTAAGGTAGGTAGGTAAGGTAAAATGTATTTATAATGTACCCAATCTCAGAGGCTCTGAGCACCATAACAAAATCAAAAACAGGCAGGGTAAACAGCAGCGATAAAAATAAACCTCTAAAGGGTTATACAGAAATTTAAATGTAAGCATAAATAAACAATTATAAATAATTAATAATAAATATATGCTTTAAAAAAATCCTGATTAGTCTGAAAAGGCCTGCTTGAAAAGATGAGTCTTTAAACCTCTCTTGAATGCCTCCACTGACGGGGCCTCCCAGTCCCTTACAGAACTGGGAAGTGAGTTCCGGAGGACCAGGCCAGCCACCTCAAATGCCAGAAGTTTTCAGCCTGGCCCTTGGAACTGCAAGGAGGCCCCAGGTGGAGGAGCAGACCTTTATGACAGGAGTAAGGAGATCTGTCAGGTTACACAAAACTACCAACAGTCCATATTTTCCGAGGACAGTCCCTATTTTAGGCAGCATGTCCCAGTGTCCCCACAAGTCTTGCAAAATGTCACTTTTGTCCTGGTTTTTGCTTACTTGTCCCAGTTTTGTCCCTTTTTTTTTCTTTGCTGACTGCTAATCCATGAGTGACAGTTATTTCAGCACCACTGTGGTGCTGCTCGGGCTGGACAGCAGTTTGCAACTTCAACCCCTGCACCTATGTTGCACCGCAAGCATGTCAGTGGGAGCACAGTAAAGCATGTTCCTTCCTGTTAAATTAGACTGGGTAGTAGTGCAAACAAGCACATGTGGACATCTGACTGCCAGCAGCTGAGAGGGACTCCAGACAGAGAAGAGACTGGCAGCAGTGAACTAAGGTACCCGAACCTGATCAGCTGTAGGGAAGTATGTGAAAAGAATCTGGTGTGGTGGTGGGAGTCCCTGAAGGGAGGTTTGCTCAGCAAATGAGGTGAGAGCTAGCGGGTTGGATGGGACTGTCAGGAGGAGCAATACATGCAGCTCAATTGTCTGATCACAATTTAATGCAGGTTTGCTTCTAATGAACCTTCTGTACATCATGATTTAGAACTTATTGCAGCAGAATGATGTATTGTTTTAATCTGGAAGTTTGCTACTGGTGTTACTGTGGGGTGGCATGGCCAGAGCAAGCAGAAAAATTTAATAGACTGTATGCAGTGTTGTCTGCGGTGGTGCCCGTGGGCGTGACATGGTGGGGGGGGAGTCACGGTCAGGATGGACCGTCCCAGTTTAAGGCCTCAGAAAGTTGGTAGCTTTAGTCAGGTAGCCAGGGCCCAATCCATATAGGGCCTTATAGGTGAACAAGCCCACCTTGAAAATGATCCTCCACCTGACAGGCAGTAGTGCAGCTCTTGCAGGAATGGGGTCACATGACATGACCCAGGCAGGCCCATCAGTAACCGGGCTGTTGCATTCTGCACCAGCTGCAGCCGGCGGAGGGTTTCTCCATGGTCCCCAAAGTACAGAGCATTACAGTGGTCAAGCCTGGATGTAACAAAGGTGTGTGCTAGTGATGGCAGGTCCTCGGGCGGAACTAGGGGTTTAATCTGGGTGACATTCCTTAAGTAGTAGAAACCACTTTGGACAACAGACACAATCTAAGCATCAAGTGTTAATCTGTCATCCAGGAAGATGCCCAGACTTCTCATCCTAAAGAAACCAATCAACCAAGTGTTTCCCAAGACCAATCCTGTTGCCACTCTGGAGGCAGTCCCATAGTACCCACAACCAAGCTCAATAACCAGGACCTCCATCTTGCACTCCCGACACTTTTCTATGGAGCTCCTATTATCTCCTCACTCAGTGAAACTGAACTAAGCAAATTCAAACAACTCTATCACAGTATATACAGGTTTGCAGCATGTGCTGAATCTACTGAGAACACCACTGTGCTGTGCTGTCCTTGCCTCCTTTGACTGGCCCGCCCTTGAAGAGACACTCAACTATCCTCTGCTCTACCTCACATATAAAATCCTGCGTGACTACTTCCCTAACATCAGGGACATAATGGTACAGAGACCTCACAGGAGACTTCTGCACTCCTCTACCAAACCTCTCCTGGAGGTTTCCAGACCCAGGACATCTACAGGCCAGCAATCTTTTTCACATAAAGCCTCTCAGCTCTGGAACAAACTATCCTTCACTATCCAGGAGAGTACCTCATTATTGTCTTTCAAAGTCCAGATCAAAGGGCACTCTCCCCCCATAAATGTGCGTACCTGTACTTGCTGAAATAAAGGGGTAAAGTCTCACAAAACAGTCCTCAGTTCTTGGGCCTGTCCAGGTGTCAGCTGGGGTGACAGCATGATGGTCTCCACAGATGACACCTTCTTGCTGTTGGCTAACAAGTTGAGAAGGGGGTCTTCCCCACCTAGATCCTCTCCAGGACTGCATACTGCAAGTACCATGTCAGCCCTATTAAAATATGGCTTCATCATGTTCACATGATACATCCTGTGAGTGTGTTCTCAGTCAGGTAACTCTACAATGTAATTAACATTGTTTACCTGCCAGACTACCTTATATGGCCCTGCCCACTCAGCATGCAGCTTGTCCTTTCGGACCGGGATGAGAACCATTACCTCCTTTCCTACCCCGTATGAGCAAGCTCTGGCCCCACGATTGTACCAGGTCTTTTGTTTTTGCTGGGCAGCTGCCAGGTTGCTCTGGGCCATGCCTGTAAGTTCCTTCAGCGTCTCCCTGAATTATAACACATACTCCTCCATGGGAGTCCCTTGAGTGGCATGCTTACCTTCCCAGTTCTCTCGTATTAAATCTAGGGGCCCCCCTCACCCTGCGTCCATACAAGAGCTCAAAGGATGAAAACCCAGTTGACTCTTATGGCACTTCCCTGTAGGCAAACAGTAGGTGGGGCAGGTATTTCTCCCAGTCCCGCCCATGCTGTTCTGCAAATGCCATAAGCATAGCTTTTAGGGTCCCATTAAATCTCTCTACGAGACCATTGGCTTGTGGGTGGTAAGGCATTGTGCGCCTCTGTATGACACCACACTTCTCCCCAAAACACTTCATTAGGTCCGACATGAAGTTACCCCCTTGATCAGAGATAACCTCCTGTGGAAACCCCACAGAGGAGAAAATCCACAGCAAAGCATCTGCCACCTTGTCCGCCTTAGTGGAGGACAGTGCAATCGCTTCGGAATAGTGGGTATCATAATCAACAACTGTCAATATATACCTTTATCCCTGAGGAACTTGGGGTATTTAAAGGACCCACAATATCCATTCCAACCTTCTGGAATGGCTCCTCCACAAGTGGTAAGGGAATCAGGGCAGCCTTGACTTTGCTTCCAGTCTTCCCTATTTCCTGACACCGGTGACAGGATTTGCAGTATTCCTTCAGCTGCTTGGTAATATTGGGCCAATAGAAATTGTGGGCTAAGCATTGCATAGTGCGAGCAATGCCCAAATGTCCAGACATGGGAATATCATGAGCTACCTTGAGCAATAACCGACGATACTCCTGGGGAACAACTAGCTGCCTGCCCATCACCCCTCCCTCTGTCCTGATGTCCTGTGTGTGTAACAGTCCATTGTCCCAATACACTCTATGCTTTCCATCACCTCCCTGTGTCCCATCAGACTCTGCACAGGCCCTCAGCTTCTCTAAGCTAGGGTCTGTTGTGCTGCTGCTAAGTCTTCCCACTTACCCAGAGCATGGGGCATGCACCCATCAGTTCCCAGGCTGAGGTTCATAGTTGTGGCAGTAGGGGACTCAGTATCACAACCTTCCCCCTCCCCCGGGCTATGTGACACCCTTCCCTCCCTCCTGACAGCAACCTTCAGTAGCAGTTGGGTTAACTGCCACTAGGAGAAGTTCCATCCCCCTGTTATTACCCTCTTGTACAAGAGCTACAGGTTGGCTGGCCTGTCTCCCAACCTGTCCTGTCTGAATTTCTGTGGAGTCCTGAAGATCACAGGAGCCTCTATTCTTTTGGCTCCTGGTCACAACACAAACTACTCCCTGTGGAATATTATTCCCCACAATAACATCCATAATGAGTTTTTCGGCTATAGTCACCTTCTTTACCCCTTCACCTGCATCTCCCCAACCCAAGGTAACACTGGCCAATGGGTAGGTTTTCCTTTCCCCTGTGTAATCCCTCACAGAGACAAACTGGTTTGGCAATATTTGTTCAGCTCCCACCAGATCCTCTTTCACCAGGGTAAGAGATGCTCCTGTATCACTTAGCCCTTTAGTGTGTGTCCCATTCACTGTGATTAGATGAATGTGCCCCCTCATATTGTCAGGGAGAGCCACAGCGATACAGTGGGCCATTGTCTCCGATTGCACAGGCCGATTTACCTTCTGGGTTTTCTTAGGACACTGCCTAGACAGATGGCCTATCTGGTGAGAATACCAGCATTCATCATGTTTCTTGTCCCCAACCTCCCTTTTGGGCACCTGGGGATTCCCTTCTTTTTGCAGGGGCCCTGTGGTTTCTGGTTGTCCTAAATGCCCACTTTTCCCTTTCACCCCTGAATTCCCCTTGGGAACAGCCCTGCTTTGAGAATAGTGATCCGCCAGCTCTGCAGTCTCTTTGGCAGACTTAGGATCTCGGTCCTCTAGCCAAAGCTTTAAGTCAAGTGAGCAAATCCAATAAAACTGGTCAAGCAATACCACCCCTTCCACAGCTTCAACAGAATCTGCTTTCACCCCCTTCCACCATTTTAAATATTGATGCTGTTTTGTGGCTACCTCCTCAAAGCTAATTTTCATACCATTTCAGTGTTTCTGGAAGTTTGCTCTGTATGCATCAGGGTTCAGATCATATTTTTTTAATAAAGCAGTTTTTAACTTGTCAGAATCTTTACTTTCAACATTGTCCATCTGCCTCAGTGCTTCCCTCCCCTTGCCAATAAGTAGTGGAGACAGGTGAAACTTCCTGGTCTCTTTGGGCAGATTGGCCTGGATACAAACCTTTTCAAATGAATTTAGAAACATGTCCATATTCTCCCCCCTTTAAACTCAGCCATTAATTTTGAATTTAACTTGTACCCCAGTCCTGGAGGTTCAGAACCAGCTCCACCACCTACCTGCTCAGGGGTTGTTGTCAGTTGGAGCGTCAGGTTTTCCAGCTCATGTTCCCTCTGGCACTGCTGTTCTTCTGACTCAGCATCTCTCTGCTATTCATCAGCCTCTGCCTGGCGCTGCCATTCCTCCACCTGGCGCTGTCGTTCTTCACCCTCTCTCTGTTGCCATCATTCCTCCATTTCCATCTTGAACCTCTTTTGCTGCATCTCAGACCTTTTTTGCTCATTTTCAAACCTTTTAAGCTCATTCTCAAGCTGTTTCTCTTGTATCCACAACCTTCTCAGCTCCAGCTCTTTTTCTATAGATGGCTCCTTCTCCTCTGGGCTCTGGATCTCCGAAGTCACCACCTGTGGCTCTAAGTGGGGCAGTGCTTCTTCCATCTCAGCAGCCATGAGTCACCTTTTATTTTTGTTTTTACTAGGGGTGCCCTTCTCCCCACAGATCTTCCTCAGTTGTTCCAAGTTCATAGTGCTGTACTGGACAGACATTCTTCTATCTACACTACTGTGCTCAAAAAAAAAAGATTCAAACAGGATAGGGTCTATTGTCTGCAAACAAATTTCTTTATTCCCTTTCCAAATTCTGCCCTTGATTGTGTGATGGTTTTGCAAGACTGTTCAAAATCCCAGTAGCTGCCACCAAATCTGTCATGAGCCCTGGCCCCAAACCCGGGGCAGCCCAGTAGGACCCTCCTGTTTGCAGACAGAATCCCCCTTTTCAAGAACTCATGAGCAGTTGTAAGGGTTCAGGAAGAATTCACCAACCTTCCTTTTCCCAGTGGGAGGATAGAAACTGTAGTTCTGAGTTCCCTCGACTCTGCACTATGTTTAGTGTTTGAAACCCAACACAGCCACTGGCTATGTCTTGCCTAAGTAGTCTGGTATGATAGCCAAGCAGTACTGTCTTTCAAGGCACACAGTTTTTTTCAAAATCCTTCTGTTAAAATGCACAGTCAGACTCCAGGCAGAGTTGATAAGAAAATCATAAAAGTTTACTTAAAATAAAAGCAATACAAAAAAATGCTACAGTTTGGAAAAACTTTGAAATGCAGACAATATCAAAAGTAAAACTGGATGGTTTATAGAAAACAGTAGATACTGTTATTCTAAGCTATACCTTGTTTTGATGTTAGAGTCCAGACAAGATTTTGAATGTCCTTGTAGGGATGAGTCCTTAAGCAACAGTTTTGTACCAAGTTTGTATCCCAAGTCAGTTCCTCTGAATGGCCCCTATGCATGAAGGGGCGGGTTATGCGCACCTGAGGCGTGCAACCCAACCATGTACATGTGTGGCCCCAGACAGGCACATGGAGCCTGGCAAGCACAAAGTCAAGCACCCGTGTGGTGCCTGTCCATGGCCACACCCCCTCCACACACATGGTCGCGTGGACGGCCAGGTGTGGAGCTGCGGACCCAGGCGGGCATCCAATGGGATGTCCGTACTGAGTCCCACAGTGGATCCCCTGTACCCATGCATAGGGAGCAGAGAGAAGGGGTGTGCTGCATAAAGCAGCGTGGAGACATGCAACTGCGGTCCATCACCCCAGCCGCTGCCCCATCCCTCCACTGCTGCCTAGTGGGCTGGGGCAGCACACAGTCCTCTATCCTGTTACCGCTGCACCTGGTGGATGGTGCAAATGAGGGCATGCACTGGGATATGCCTGGTCCATGCTGGTGTACCCAGCGCTCTTTCGGCCTGGCACTAGGCGGCATAGTGAATGCCATGTTGTGCAGGCATGCCCCTAACATGCTCACAGCGCAGTGCTCCTCAAGGGACTAGGATGGTGGGTGCACAGGTGTCTTGCATGCCTTTGGTGAATGCAGGACCCCTGCCACGTGGCATTCACATGTAAGATTGCCTGCATGTCTCAGTTGCGTGGTGCATAGGCAATTTTTAGTTTTGTGCATAGGGCCCAATATCCTTTTAAAAAGTCTACAGGTGCTTTCCTTGGTGAAAAGTCTTAGTTTCCAAAATTCTGACTTAAAAATCAGAATTTTCTGTTTAGTATGTGAAAAGTCAAAATTTCCACACACTCAGGTCTAGTTTTAGAGATTTTTCCAGGCCTACACATATACTTCTGGTTTTCAAGTATATGCCAGCTGGACAGGCTATCTGACCCCCAGCTAAACTGTTCATCAACTGCTCTGAATTCAAAATGTGTGCTTGATAAAATACATGATGGTTATTTTTTGGACACACCCACCTTTTTTTCCCTCTGGGTGGGGTTAAATGGTCCCAAAACAATCCAGATATTAGGGTGCAACAGTCTGCCTTTTCCTACAGGTGTCACTGTGGTTCCATGTCAGGTATCATGTCAACCCCAGTAACATTTGGTCCATGCATTTGGCTTAACTTCTGACCCCCAAGGTCATCCCTCTGACCTCTTCCTGTCATAGAAAGCTACAGTCGGATATGTTATGCCTTCCTGTGCCATATACCTGTCTCTCTTATCTGGAGACATATCATTCACCCTAGCCATTACAGCAAATCTGGCTGTTTTTGTAGTTTTATTGCTAAAAGCCTTTTAAAGAGACAGTGTCTTAATTCTAAAGTACATTATAGCATATACAACATGAACCCCCATAAATGGATCTAGGCCTATCATGCAACAGTAGCTACATCCCCCTTCATTTCCCTCCTTCTCTAATCAGGAGCCTTAGCGAGTCTAATATGTTAGAGAAACATAATTATAGTGTGCCGCAGTGGACTTTGCTTAGTGTGATTTTCATCTACACGTATTTCAATAACTATACTAGAGTTTATACTAAAGTTTAAAGAGCAGATAAAGGCAAAAACGCCCATGTAAACTCCCCCCACACACACTATTTCAGTGGTAGTAATTAAGACTCAGTTTTGATGTCATGTAGACATCCAGCCTTTTTTGAAACTCAGTTTTATTTTTTACTAGCTACAATGTCAAATGGTAGATTGTTCCACACCCCTATCGCCCTCTGCATGAAAAAATACTCCCTCCTCTCAGTCTTCACTGTAGTCCCCTTCAGTTGTAGCGGGTATCCCCCTTGTTTCTCTGTAATCCTGTTTAATGTCCATGTCTAAAGCAACCATTAGTTCCATGCCATTCATTATATCATACATGAATAATAAATCCCCTCTAATCTACAATAAGATACAATACTATTGTCACATTACTAGTCATCTCTGCACACTTCTGTTGAACTGTATAGTTTCTGTATAAATGAACTATATTCTCGTGTTGAATGTAACTAACTCTGGGTTGTTCCTGAAAAAAAGGATGTTTGTCTTAGTGTGCCAACTGGGTTATCAAAATTCAATAAATAAATAAAAATAAATTAAATAGTACACAGATGTTGTATAAATCGAATACAAATGGCCTGACCAAAAATGTATAATTTATCATCACTTGTGAGGGGTCAGAACTTTCATAACCCACTCATGGCTCTGCCACTCATGAATTATGATCTTGCCCCCTCACACTATGAGATAAGTTGCATATTTTGAGTCAAGCTATTGCTCATAACATATATATTACATGGTTTGACTTCACCCTTCCCCCCAGCAATACTAAGACCCATAACTCACACGTGGTGAGTTGTACATGGGGAATTAAAAGTGCAGGGAGCCCTCTATGTGTAGGGAGAGAGTTTGTGGGCAATACAAACTGGTGTAGGTACATATATTGGTAGCTAGATATAAACAGATATATACAGATGGATTAAAATTCCTAAGTACTTGTTTTAAACTTTTGATCAGAGACAAGAAGTATTCTGTTTCTAATCTATAACATTCATTCCATAAGTTTTCAAAATTTCACAATTGAAGATGAATTTATGTTCCTTGTTGGATGGATGGATAGATTGATAGATAGAAAGATAGATAGATAGATAGATAGATAGATAGATAGATAGATAGGTAGACAGGCAGACAGTACGTAGATGGGTGGCTGGATGGATAGATAGATAGATAGATAGATAGATAGATAGATAGATAGACAGATAGACAGATAGATAGATAGATAGATAGATAGATAGATAGATAGATAGATAGATAGATAGATAGACAGACAGACAGACAGACTTCTATAAGGACACTTACTGTTGGGATGCTGCCTGGTTCCCAAACTTCCTTAAGAGGACTGGCTGCTCTGCTCCCCAGTCACCGCACAGGAAAACCGGCTATGGAGGGGCCTGGCAGGCCAGGATGTGAATGCTTGATCTGGATGGGGAGTCGGGGCAGACATGCATGCTGTGGACATGGTGGTCAGCCGTCAAGCACAGATAATGCTGAGTCTTTCACCCATTTAGACTTGCCTACCCCTCTTCTCTACTGGTCACTCACACTGACACCTGACCTTGGTGGGGGTGGGGGACAGGCTGTCATATGGCTCCTCACAACAACAAGTCACTCTTCCTTCCCCAGAGGAGACATGAGCTATAACCCAGCTCATGCACTGGGGCTGGCTGAACCCTACCCGCCACCACCCCTCTGCCCTGAGATTCTTCTTGGCCAATGAAGGAGTTATACTCAAGCCATATACTGTATCTGTGTCTCCCACATGGTAGCACTGTACCCTACAACACCCCTTGGTTCCTTTTGTTTTCTTGCTACATGTGTTTTATAAAAATAAAACATTCCGTACAGTGTCACATCATCATTGTTTCATTCATCAAATGGGAGAAAGAGTATTATCTTTTTTATAACTATCTTTTTTTATAACATCTCTTAAGTATTCAGCAGAGTAGTTAGAGAGATATATTTAAAGTACCAGTACTTTGTGAGATTCCTTTTATGTTATAGAGTGTCATCTTGTACTGTTTGGGTGACAGGGCTGTAAAGCAAAGTTCAGCTCTGCTACCTGCCCAGACTGTGTGAGATGAAACCCCTGTACCATGACAGACATCTCACAGCACAAATATTTAGGGATTATGACTCACTCATTAGCTTGAGTGATTCATAATAAGCTTAAAGTTTCATTGTTGTTTAAGTCTTCCGTGTTAAAGTGTGACGTTTCACTACAACGCTGACTCACAAAATGACAAATATTCAAAGGATAAGATGTCTTGGGGTTCTAAATGAAAACTACAGCTAAAATGTAAGATAGTTTTTTCAACCAAATAATACCAAAATATATCAAAATCAAATGTTCCCAAGGTATAACTTCAACCTAACATAGAGGCTGATTACATGCAGGTGGCACTACTCCATGCTGTACTACAAAGTTTACAATACATGTAGGTGACACTATACCACAATACACTACAAAGTTCACATAGTGATGACGATATGGCACTCTACACCATGTTACACTACAGAGTTTATACATATTGGTGACACTACACCATGCTACATTATAAAATGTACATGTTGTTGACATTACACCATGCTACACTACAGAGTTTACAGTGCATATAAGTGACACTACACCACACTATACCAAGCTGCACTATAGAGTTTACATATAGAGTAAGTGACACTACACCAAGCTACACCATGCTGCACTACAGAATTTACATGTAAGTGACACAGCACCATGCTACACTATAGAGTTTACATGTAAGTGACACAACACCATGCTACATGACAGAGTTTACATGTAGGTGACACTAAACCACTCTAGAAGTTTTTATACTACAGCATTTACATGTAGGTGACATTACACCACACAACGTCATGCTAAAATACAGTTTACATGTAGGGGACACTATGTCATGCTACACCATGCTACATGACAGAGTTTACAGTGGATATAAGTGACACTACACCAAGTTATACCACAGTGTTTACATATAGGTGACAATACACCAAGTTACACCATGCCACACTACAGAGTTTATATGTAAGAGACAATACATCACGCTGCACCATGCTACACAGCAGAGTTTACATGTTGGTGACACTATATGACACTACACTATGCTACATTCTGGAGTTATATATAGGCGACACTGCACCACGCTAAACTACAAAGTTAAAAATACAAATAGATGACACCAAGCTACACCATCACCCACTACAAAGATTACATGTAGGTGACACAACAACACACTACAACATGCTACACTACAGAGTTAACTGATCATGTAGATTACAGTGTACCATCCTACACTACAGCGTTTACATGTATGTGACACTACACCACTCTACAACTTGTTATACTACAGAATTTACACTACACTACACCATGCTGCCCTACAGAGTTTACATGTAGGGGACACTATACCACACTATACCATGCTGTACTACAGAGTTAACTGATCATGTAGATTATAGTACACCATGCTACACTACAGAGTTTACATGTAGGTAATACTACACCACTTTACAGTATGCTACACTACAGAGTTTATATGTAGTTGACACTGCACCATGCTACACTACAGAGTTTCCATGTAGGTGACACTACACATTACATCATACTACACTGCAGAGTTTATAAGTAGGGGACACTACACCATGCTACGCTACAGAGTTAACTGATCATGTAGGTTACATTACACCATGCTATACTACAGAATTTACATGTAGGAGACATTACACACAATACACCATGCTGCACTGCAGAGTTTACGTTGTAGGGGACACTACACCAAGATACATGATGCTACACTACAAAATGAATTCATCATTTAAGTTACTGTATATTACACCATGCTACACTGCAGTGTTTACATATACTGTAGGTGAATGTACACCACATTACACCATGCTGCACTACAGAGTTTACATGTAGGTGACACAATAAATATATGAGACACTACACCATGCTACATGGATCCACGACACCGCATCGACAATTTCATCTTGATGCAATGTTTCCCCAACACCACTACATCGACCACAATTGCAGTTGGGATAGTGCTGCAGTAATAAAACTTCTTTTTTTGTTTGGGGCTCTGCTCCTCGCACCCCTCATGCAGGGGGCTATGCCCCCTGCACCCCCCTACTTTAGATTCCCCAACTCCAAGATGGAACTGAGTCGGGGATGGGGTGCAGGACCTTGGGGAAGGGTGCCAGGTTCCCAGGCAGACTTTACAGTGACTTGGCGATGTTGTCAGTATCGCCCACGTCGCTGTAAAGTTGTCGATGTAGTGACAGTATACCTGCTACACTACATAATTTATAATACATATAGGTGACATTACACCATGTTACACACTACACTAAAGTGCTTACAACACAAGTAGGTGACACTACTCTACGCTACACCATGCTACACTACAGATTTTGCTTACCAGTGGCACTATACCATGCTATACTGTACTGCACTACAGAGTTTACAGTGTATATAGTTGACACTATACCACACCACACTACACTAAACTACATTACACAGTTTACATATAGGTGACAGTACACCACACTATAGCATGTTACCCTACTGAGTTTATAGTACATATAGGTGACATTACACCACACTACACCAAACTACACTACAGAGTTTACATATAGGTGACACTACACCAAGCTACACTATGCTACACTACAGAGTTTACATGCAGGTGACATTACACCATGCTACACTACGGAGTTTATATATAGAAACATAGAAACATAGAATTTGACGGCAGATAAGGACCGCTTGGCCCACCCAGTCTGCCCATTTCTCTACCTACTGGATAAGCTGCAGATCCTAGTTAACCAGCAGCCTACTTCTTCCTACCCCAACCCCCTAGAATGGCCTTATGACTGTCCCATGCATGCTTGAATTCCACCACTGATTTTGACTCCACAACCTCCTCTGGAAGGCCGTTCCATACATCCACAACCCTCTCTGTGAAAAAATACTTCCTTAAATTACCTCTCAGCCGCCCCCCATCTTCAAATTGTGCCCTCTTGTTCTTGCACACCTCTTTTTTTGAAAGATGCTACCCTCTTGGACTTTATTGATTCCCTTGAGGTACTTGACTGTTTCTATCATGTTCCCCCCCCTTTCCTCGAGGCCATACATATTAAGCTCCTTTCGTCTCTCGTCATATGTCTTCCGGTGCAGACCCTGCTCCATTTTAGTTGCCCTCCTCTGGACAGCTTCCATCCTGTCTATGTCTTTGCGGAGATTGAGTCTCCAGAACTGCACACAGTACTCCAGATGGGGTCTGACCAGCTGTCCGTACAGAGGGATAATAACTTCCTGTTTTCTGCTGGTGATGCCTCTCCCTATGCATCCCAGTATCCCCCCAGCCCTCTTTGCTGCCCTCTCACATTGCTTGCCCACCTTTAGGTCATCTGATATGACTACCCCCAGGTCCCTTTCCATTTTTTTGTTGTTAGTATCTCACCCCCACTGTGTACTCTTCCCTGGGTTTTGTTTCCCAGGTGCATTACCTTGCACTTCTTAGCATTGAATCTAAGCTGCCATACATTTGACCATTCCTCTAACCTTGCCAAGTCCCTTCTCATCCTTTCCACCCCACCCTGTGCATCAACTCTGTTGCAGATCTTTGTGTCATTGGTAAAGAGACACTTTTCCTTCCAGTCCCTCTGCAATGTCACTTATAAAGACATTGAAGAGGACCGGTCCTAATACTGAACCCTGCGGTACCCCACTAGTAACCCTCCTTTCTTCTGAGTGGACTCCATTTACTATTACTCTCTGTGTCCTATTCTCCAGCCAATTCTTTACCCAGAATGTCATCTTGGGACCCACTCCCAGGCTGGCTAACTTGTGTATTAATCTTTTGTGTGGGACTGTGTCAAATGCCTTGCTATAGTCTAGGTAGGCCATGTCTACAGCCCCTCCCTGATCTACTACTTTGGTCACCCAGTCAAAGAAATCTATCAGATTCGTCTGGCATGACCTTCCCGCTGTGAATCCATGCTGCCTATGGTCTTGTGTCCCTCTGGCCTCTAGATACTCGACAATTCTTTCCTTCAGAAGTGATTCCATCATTTTCCCTATCACTGAGGTTAAACTAACAGGTCTGTAGTTTCCTGCTTCTGCCTTGCTCCCACTTTTGTGAAGGGGAATCACATCTGCCCTCCTCTAGTCCTCAGGTACCACCCCATCCTCCCATTATTTGTTAAAAAGGGTAGTCAGTGGTGTCACTGGTTCTACCCTTAGTTCTTTTAGAATTCTGGGATGAATCCCATCAGGCCCCATTGCTTTGTCCACCTTCAGTTTTAAGAGTTCTTTCAGGACCCTTTCTTCTGTAAATGGGCTGGTATCAACTTCTGTATCCAAAGTGTTTCTACTGTTTGTTTTAGGTGCCTCCCCCTCTTCATTTGTAAATACTGAGCAAAAATATTTGTTTAGTATCTCTGCCTTTTCACAGTCTCCCTCTTCCCACCCTTCCTCCCCTTTATTAAGCCTCACTATCCCTCCCTTACACCACTCCATGATACACCATGCTACATTATGGAGTTCACATGTTGGTCACACTATACCACGCTACTCTATGCTACACTACAGAGTTTACAGTACATACATATAGGTAAAACTATACCATACAATTCTACACTACAGGGTTTATAATACAAATAGATGACACTATAGCATGTTACACAATCCTGCACTAGAGTTTACATGTAGGTGACATTACACCAAGATACACCATGCCACATTACACTACAGAATGTGTAATACACATACATGATACTGCACCATGCTGCACCAGGATACACTATAGAGTTTACATCTAGTTGATACTACATGCTACACTGCAGAGTTTACATGTAGGTGACACTACCCTACTCTACACCATGCTACACTACTGAGTTCACAATGCATATAGATGACACTACACTGTGCTATACTATATAATTTACAATACATACAGGCAACACTGCACCATTCTACATGCTACACTACAGTGTTTACAATACATGTAGGTTATATCACTCCATGGTACACCATGCTACATTATGGAGTTCACATGTTGGTCACACTATACCACGCTACACTATGCTACACTACAGAGTTTACAGTACATATAGCTGCCACTACACCACACTACCCTACATAATTTACAATACATATAGGGAGACACTACACCATGCTACATGCTACACTAGTGTTTACAATACATGTAGGTTACATTACATCATGGTACACCATGCTACATTATAGAGTTTACATGTTGGTGACACTACACCAGGCTACTCCATGCTACACTACAGAGTTTACAGTACATATAGGTAACACTACACCACACTACACTAAGCTGTACTGCAGAGTTTACATGTAGGAGACACTATACCACATTACTCCATGCTATACTACAGAGTTTACCTATAGGTGATATTACACTATGCCACACTATGCTACACTACAGAGTTGACATATAGGTGACACTACATCATACTACGCCAGGCTACACTACAGAGTTTACAATACAGATATGTGACACTACACCATACTGCACTACAGAGTTTATATGTAGTTGACATTACACCTTGCTACACTACACTACACTACACTACAGCATTTTTAATACATATGCATGACACTAAACTGTCCTACATCATGATACATTACAGACTTTGCATCTAGGTGACACTACACCATGCTGCATTACAAAGTTCGCATGTAGGAGACACTACACTGTGCTGCACTACAGAGTTTACATGTAGGTGACACTACACCACACTACACTATGCTATACTACAGGATTTACAATACAAACAGGTGACACTGTACCACGCTACACAATACTACACTATGAAGATTACATGTAGGTGACATTACACCAAGATACACCATGCTACACAACACTATAGAGTGTGTAATACATATACATGACACTACACTATGCTACACAATGATACATCTCAGAGTTTACATCTAGGTGACACTTCCACCAACTCTCCCTTAACACCAAGAAGACAGTCTCAGTGACCTTCAGCACTAGACAGAGACTCTCTAGGCTCCCCACCTTGCCCTCCTTCCACGCCCTTGATGGGACAGTTCTTGAGGACACTACATCCTTTAGGTGCTTGGGGATTTGGCTTGACCAAAACCTCAGCTTCTCTGGTCATATGGACGCCATCCTGAAGAAGCTGTGCCCCAAGCTTGGTGCACTGTACAGGAACCGTAGCTGTCTCCCACTACTGGCTAGACATGAACTTGTCCAGAAGATGATCCTATCTATTTTTAACTACCGTAATATAGTCTACAGTGCCACTCCCAAGTCTTCCCTAAACAGATTGGACACCCTTTTTAACTCCTTCTGTTGCATCGCTCTTGACTCCCCCTCCCATACCCATCACTGTAATCTCTACCACTCCCTGGCTTTTTCCTTATTAGAAAATTGCCGTCACCTCCATTGCGCTAAATTCAGGTCGAAATTTTGGTTTGGAACTCTCTCCCCATACCTTACTTCCCTTTTAACCTCCCTTCCTCCCCTGCCCATTCCCTTAGATCTTATGACGTTCATCTACTGAATTTTCCTCGTCAGACTACTGCTATGGGCCAGACAGCCTTCTCACATCACTTCCCTAAGCTTTGGAATGCCCTTCCCACCAGATTCGGCACTCATTCTCCTCCTATTCCATTACGATAGCCCTACAAAACTTCCTGTCGGCAAATTGTATCTGTGACTAATTCAGCCCCCCTCTCCTCTTCCTAGCTCTGTTCTCCTCCCAGCTGCCTCCACTCTAGGCTCAATGTCCATTCTTGACTGCACTTTTGGGTCCTAGTGTTGGAAATCAACTAAATTTTATGTCTGCACTTATGATGTACAATACGGTCATCAATTGTTTATGCTGTTTACACATGTATTGTGCTGTTTACACATGTATCCTTTTTAAATTCTGTACTGTCTATGGTTGTTTTGTATGTATGTTAAGTGCTTCCTGTACCCTCTACCACAGGATGCACTGTGATACAAACAGCTTGTTGTTCAGTGTACCCTTCCTGGTGAAACATTTCAATAAATAATTAAAAAACAACCAAACTTCACGCTACACTATGCTACACTACAGAGTTTACATGTAAGTGATGCTACACCACTCTACACTATGTTACATTACAGAGTTCACAATACTTGTAGATGACAATACACTGTGCTACACTACATAATTTACAATACATATAGGCAACATTACACCATGCTACACACTACACTACAGTGTTCACAATAAATTTAGGTGACACTACACCACAGTACACAATGCCATGATTAGAGTTTACATGTTGGTGACGCTGCACGATACTACATCTTGCTACATTACAGAGTTAACAGTACATATAGGTGACACTACACCACGCTACATCAAGCTGCACGACAGAGTTTACATATAGGTGACAGTATACCATACTATATCATGTTACACTACAGAGTTTACAGTATATATTTACTTAGTTTTCAGAAAATAACCTTTGAGTCAGAGACTCATTTACAAAGGCTCCACATCGAGTTGTACAGAAGACACGTAAACAAGGAAGTATAGCATTGTACAGAGACCAGCAATAAAAGTTACATAGTTAAAAAAGTGACTAGGTAGCAGTTAGAAAGTCATTGTCAAAACAGGTGTAAATGAGCAGCTTAAAATATATAAGTAATGCTTGCAATATAATACAGGGGGAGAGTTTTGTTCAATAAATTGCATTAAGTTACAGGAACAAAAAAATAAGTAACAGTCAAGAGACACAGCTAAGAGGGGCAATCAATAGCCGATGAAGGGAAGGGGAATAAGGGGAGACTGGCAATGTCAGGGACAGTGCCCTAGGGGCAAATATAAGGGCAGGAATAAGGTAGAGGAATAAGAGGGCAGGGAATGAGTAGGAGCACTCACAGGAGTTACTTGCTCGGAGGTGCAGCTTGAGTTTAACTTTGAAGGATCCCAGTTTTTGCTCTGCCAGGACATCAGCAGGCAGGTTGTTTAGACAAGTTGGAGCCTTGTACATAAATGACCACTGGCATTGAGAGGTTCTACACCAGAGGACAGCGAAGAAGGTTTTGGAGGCACTTCTTATGCACTTGGGAGTGGCTGCGGCCATAATGAGCAACCACATAGAAGGTGGAGTGAGACCAAGAGTGATTTTCTTGGCAAGCAGGCATGACTGATAAGTGAGCCTGCTCCGCAGGTTCAGCCAGTTAGTCTAAGCGTAGAGGTTGCACGTGTCAGTAAATCTGTGGGCTCCAGAGACTAGTCGACACGCTTTATTGAGGGCAAATTTAATTCTGTTGAGTACTGTGTCCATGGAAGAGCCATAAATATCTAGCCCGTAATCTGTGGCTGACAGGATAGAGCTAGTTTCAGCCAGCCCGATTGCGTCGGGGACCATGCAGTGTCTGTGTCTGTATAAGGCACAGATCATAATATTGACAGCTTTACAGACCTGATTGACATGCTCTTGGAAGGTTAGGGAGGCGTCAAGGGTAATTCCAAGATACTTGAAGCAGCTGACTTGCTCTAGCAGCTGGCGAAGGTGATTTAGGATGTTGAGGCGCTAGCCTTTGTGCTTTTGTGGGGGTTAGCAAAGACCATAATTTTTTTTTTTTTGTAGTTAGCTACCAGTTTATGGTCAGAGAACCAGGTTTTAGCTTCAGTGAAACACTTTTGTAGGATACCCTCAAAATGGGTGGGGTCAGGGTAACCGGAATAGATGACAGCATCATCAGCATAAAGAAGGAGGTTGCTGGAGCAGACAGAGGGGAGGAGGTTGAGGAAAACAGTGAAGAGAAGAGGGCCCAGGATTGAACCTTGTGGGACTCTGGAACAGACGGGGAGGGTGGAGGAAAGGATATCATATATCTTGACACACTGAGCTCTATCAGAGAGATAGTTTGAGAACCAGGTGGTGGCATTGGATGAGATGCCAAGGGATGAGAGGGAAGAGAGTAGGAGGATGTGGTTAACTGTGTCAAAAGCTTTTGTGAGGTCTATATACACAGATCCCACCAGGTGACCATGGTCCAGGGCTCTATGAGTGAAGTCAGAAAATTCTAGAAGGGCAGTTGAAGTACTATGTCCCTTCCTAAAGCCATGTTGCTGGGGGCATTGGAGGTTGTTTTTAGTGAGATAATCTGACAATTTATTTATTCATTTAGTTTTTGATGATTGATCTGAGATGATCCTTTCTAGTGCTTTTGAAAGTTGAGGGAGAATTGATATGGGACAGTAGTTACTGCAGGAGGCCCTATCACCACTTTGTGGATGGGGTCAGTACGGCAGCTTTCCACTGCTGTGGAAACTGACCAAGACAGAGGGACCAGTTGAGCAGCCTGGTGAGGGGGAGCAGGACTGCATCAAGAGCCAGAAACAGGAGTTTCAAATCTAAAGTCACTGCTGTGTCTGGACTTACCAAGGACACGGAGGATGTATCTTTTTGCTTCCAGGGGATAGACAATCCTAAAGCAGAAGAGGGGTGTGATGCTAGTACCCTGTGAGGGAGGGGTGATAGTAGATGATGGGGAGATAGAATGGAAGTCCAGGGAAGGACCCTGCTAAGGTCTGTGAAGGCGGTGTTGAAGTTGTCGGCGATGAGTTGGTGGTCTTGAGTGGTGGTGCCGTTGATGTTGAGGAGGGTGGGGGAGGAAGTAGTCTTGCCAGAGAGGTCTTTTAGGTTGGCCCAAAACTTTCTACCATTCCCCCAGGAGGAGAACAAGTTCTCTTGGAAGTGAGCTATCTTAACTTGGCGAATCTCATGAGTACAGGAGTTATGGGCTGTTTTGTACCTCTGCCAGTCCACAGGGCTACCAGTGACACATGCTTTATACCAGAGATTGTCCCTTGAGGCCATGACCTTGAGAAGGAAGGGGGTGATCCAGGGCTGGGAGTTACTTTTAATTGTTCTTTTGGTGTAAGGGGTGAAGATATCGCAAGCTTTGTTAAAGATGGCGATAAAGTGAGCGAGAGCTAGGTCAATGTTGGGGGCAGTGACAATTGCTGACCAGTCACTGTTGAAGAGGTATGCCTGGAAGTGCTTGAGAGTACCTTTTTTAAGGGAGCAGTGAAGGATTTGTTTGGCAGGGAGTTTAGGGGAGTGATTTGATCAGTGGCAAAGGACTGCCGAGTGGTTGCTGAGTGAGTCCAGCAGGACCACTGTACTAGAGACATGCTCTGGATGGTTAGTAAGAATCAGATCATTTAGAGAACTTGCCCCCATTCTATAATTTATTTTGGTTGGAGAGGGGACAAGTTGTCTGAAGTTTACTGCTGCTGGTGCATCTCAGAGAGGGGCAGAGTCACTGGCAAGCCAATTAACATTAAAGTCCCAGGGTAGAAATACCTTGGAACTGTTAAAGAGGTTGGCGACCCAGTCAAGGATGATACTGAAACCAGATGCAGCATTACATGGGGGAATATAGACAGAGAGGGCAAAGAGAGATTTACCATTGTGCCCAATTGTGATTTTGATCGTTACGGCCCGAGCATCAAAACCAGTGATGATAGGAGGAAGGTCCAGCCCTTGTAGTGAGTCATTTAGGTAATTGGTGCAGCACCCCCCCTTTTCCCCAACCTGTCATTCCTAAATAGAGTATAGTCATCCAGGGCAACAGCTGAGTCAGGGGTTTTGGTGAGAGCCATGTCTTGACTACTGCGAGGATATCGGGCCTATGCTGCTTGACCCAGACTTGTAGCTGGCCAAGTTTTGGCAGAAGGCTGCGGATATTTATAGAGGCAAATTTGAGGCTACCTGAGTTAAGTGGGGTGGAGGGGCGGCGGTGAAGTGACAGGGCCAGGGTTAGGATGGATATTGTCCAAGAGCAGAAGCAGGAGTAGGCAATGTCTAATCAGTGTAATTTTGAGAAGTTTAAGTTTTGCCTGGGTACATCTGTGGGCGGGTTTGGGGCTTTATGTAGGTAGTGGGAGTGATTGGACATAAGTAGCTAGAAGTAGGGAGTGGCAGTTAAGCTGGTAGCTAGATGGGGCTTAAAGAGGTCATGATGCAGGTAGGAGGTGTAACTGTCAGTAACAGATTGCAAAACTGGTGAGCTATCAAGGGGCAGGTGGGGGGCTGGGTGTTGGTATTAGGGGTGGGGGAATGGGAGAGCATGAGAAGCAGTAGTAGAAGTAGGAGACCGCAGATCGAGGGTCCCATAATTGTAAGAGAGGAAAGGAATAGTTAGGGAACAGAGAGTGGGGTATGCAGGGCAGTTACCATGGAAAGCTGGTTGGGAGCAGGTGGGGGATAAGGGAAGGATAGTTGAGAGAGAGGAAGAGGAGAGTTAGGGACAGAGAAAGGGAAATGCTAGTGCAGTAGCACAAGAAAGTTGGAGGGAGGGGAGGAAGGCATGCATGTAGCAAGTAAAAGGGTAGAGTTGAACAGGGGGGGTGGGAGGCTGGAATATAAGGATGCCAACAGAACAGGAAGAAGAGTGTCAGATTAGGTAGCACAGTGGTAGAACACCCGACTGCAGTGAGAGAAGTTTGAATCCTGGGAGGGGAAGGAGAGAAGATGTGGAGGACAATAGAAGGAGGAAAGAGGAGAGTGGAGAGCAGGAGACCAGCAAAAAGCAACAAGAGGCAGAACTGGGTGAGGAAAATGGTAGGGAATGGATAAGATATGGGCTGCTCCAGCCTGACCCTTGCTGGTGACAATGTATAAAAAACTAATGGGAAACTAGGGACTTAGAAAAATGCCTGATGTCAGGTCATGTGATCAGTCACATGACTACCACTAGCCTATAAAGCTAGGGACAGTTTAGGGTGGGTAAGTGGGGCAGTCAACAGGATAACACTTCACTAAAACAGAAGGCAGCAAGTAGCAAGTAGCAGCTCCTCTTCTTACTGCACACCGTACCTGAGCGGCAGCTCCCGTTGACAAGACCAGCTCCTGCTTCAGTAGGAGCAGCAGCAAGTGTGTGTGTGTGTGTGGTAGCCAGGGAGCATGTAAATACAACAGGAACTAAAGGTAAGGGTTGGGGGGGAAGGCAGAACAAAGAGTCTGGCTGGTCCCATTGTACATGCGCAAGGAAGCTGGAAGAAGGCAGGGGATCCACATGGAGGATGCCTAAATCAAATTACAAGCACCACAGACCTTTCACATGCACTAACTCAAGCCAGCAGATTAAGCTGTCAGAAGTTAACATTGCTAGAATTACATAGGCTGCTGTTTTTTTTTCTTACTTTCTTTATGCTCCTCCTGCATGCCTGGACCCCTTCCATCCGCCCCCCCCCAGCCCCATCACCCCGGCGTACACTGGTCTCACCTCTGTCAGCAAGCCAGCTAGCTTTGGTACAGAGCCTGTGAGAGGCCGCCTTCATCCTGCTGGCGGTAATTTTTCTTCCTCTGTTTTCTCCCCATTCCCAGAGCGTGTCATGGTGGAGTGCAATGATGCCAATGGCCCGAGGCTGTGCCTGCCTCGCAGCAGCATGCTGGGCATCTGCCCGCGGCTGCCCCCTGTGGGCCCCTGTGCCAGCCACCGCTAGGGGTCAGGCAGGCAGCAGACTCCATCTCCACCCCTCTCCGGTAAGGAGAGCTGTCCTTTGGACGCTCGATCGTCTCCCTCCCCAGCCGACCCCTGGCGGCACGCTTGCACCGCAAACATGGATTGCTGGCATGGCAGGAGATAAGGCATGATGCCTCAGCCCTCCACACCACTGGGCTGGCTACATAAGCTGCTGTTGGTCAAACAGGTATACAAAGGTGACACTACACCAGACTACACCATGCTACACCACAGAGTTTCCATTTAGATGACACTACACCAAGTTACACCATGCTACACTACACAGTTTACATGTACGAGGCACTGCACCATGCTACACTATGCTAAACTACCGAAATTACATATTGGTAACTCTACACAATGCTACATCATGCTGCACTATAGAGTTTACATGTAAGAGACACTATACTGTGCTACACTACAGAGCGTACATGTTGGTGGCACTATACCATGCTATACTACAGAGTTTATACTGTATGTAAGTGACACTACACCATGATACATGATACGGTTTATTTGTAGCTGATAGTTGTTACAAAAAGTAACAACAGCATTTATAGAAAAGCTTTAAAAACTAGCTTCACTTATTTATGAATGTTCATGTTGAAACCGTTTTTTAGTGGAGTAAGACAATAAGTACGTTTTTCTTCACTGTTTTGGAAAAAATAGCAAATTGCAGGTATCAGTGAATATTATTAGTATATAAATCAGTGTTTGTCAGTGGTTTATATATTGTTGATTTTGAGTGATACTATAACTGGGACTCTTTTTTTTCAAAACAATAAAGTATACATTAAAAAAATATTAAATGCGATTCTGCTTGCAAACCTGCATCAATATGAGCAAGCAAAAGAGAGAAGCAACGTTTCAGTTTTTAAAGCTTTTATTAAATATTTGTTTGCAATTTTGTGGTGCATATAATTACATGTAAACTCTGTAGCACAGCTTGGTGTTGCATAACTTTGTGTCAGCTGCATGTGAGCTCCCTCATAGTAACATACTATAATTTGAGGCCAGAAGGGGGAGTCTAGGTCCATCAGATCTTCATCCTCCACTACACAGAAGTAATGGTCTGTTTCTGGAAGGGGCTGTGATCGCTGCAGGGGACTTGTGTCAGGGTGTTTGACGCAAGTGGCAACTTGAGCCAAACAGGGGGGAATTTGTGATTCTGGAAAACCATCTCCCTCAAGTCCTGGATGCAGCACAGTTAGACCAGCTCCCCCCTGGTCTAATTTTGCATCCATGGGGGTGCCCTTTTTATGGGGCTTGCACCAAAGGTAAAGTGGAAAAACTGTCAAAACTGCTCCAGCCCTTCTAGAATGAGACGGCGTTGCATCCAAGGGCTTTGGCGCAGCTGCAGCCACCTTCTAGAGTTACACCCAATATGTTTGATGGTTTCCAGTTAGGGTTAGACCTCTTCATCACACTACCTCAGCATTAGTCAAGGTTACATCTGATTTGCAGTGGGCCCTGGATGGGAAGATGTTCATTGGAACTGTCTTTGTTGACTTATCCAAAGCTTTTGACACCTTGGATCACAACATCCTCCTGTCCAGACTGCAGTCAGTGGGGTTGTCCCAAATAGCTGTGAAGTGGTTTAGCTGTTATTTAAAATGACGCCAACAAGTTGTAGTTTTGAATAATGTTAGGTCTAGCCTAGTTCCTATCCTATCAGAAATCCCTCAGGGCTCAATTTTAGGCCTGGTATTGTTTAATATTTACTTGAACAATTTTCCTAAGATGTCTCCCCAGATCAAATATCACCTTTACGCTAATGACACTGTGTTATACATTGAAGGACCAATAGTATCTCAAATTGAATTTGAATTATAAGTACCTTTCGATCAACTTCAAGATTATTTTCACAGTTCTAAATTGGCTCTTAATGCCAAAAAAACTCAGGTTATGTTTTTTCACAGGGGAAAAAGGGGTGGATTCCTCTTCCCTTACATTATGTATTTTAACTTCTGAAAATCAAACATTACAATCGGTACAAAGTTACAGATATTTAGGGGTTTGGTTGGATGACCAGTTGAGATGGAATGTCCACATAGATAATGTAGTGAAAAATCTAGGAAAACCTTTGGGAATTCTGCATAAACATAAATTATGCATGGACAGAGAAACCAGAAAACATGCAGCAAATATTATGGTGTTACCCCTCTGACCATGGCAACTTGGTGTAAAACTGCTTATTTTCATGCAAATTAAATTTAGCACCAACACAAATGCAACCATAATTGCATACATTTATTTTAGCACTAAGTCATAATCACCACATTCATTATAATGAAAAAAAGTGCTACTTCGCACACATTTATTTTCACACAAATTGGTGCTTCAGCAAAAATAGTGAAAATTATTTGACAGTGAAAATTTCAAGTTCTACAATAATGTTCGCTGGAGCCTTGAATATGGAGCTGGCAAAGCTTGATTTAATGTACCATAGATTTGCCCACTTCATCTTCGATGACCCATGCATGACCCGTAGTTGTGACATACTAAATAAATTGGGTTGGTTGAAATTAAAGGACCAGAGAAATTATAACATAACTTTGTTTATGTATAAATGTTACAAAAACCTAGTGCCAGTTTATCTATCAATGAACCTTGCATATAGGAAAATTAAAGCAAGTCTAAGATCAGCCTCTGGGCTCACATTTCCCCCAAGAAAATGCAGTCTTGAAGTGGGAACATCCCACTTTTTTACAATGTGCCCTAAACTATGGAATAACCTTCCCTCCTGTTTAAGGCCATCAGAGGGTAAAATCATTAGAAGCAGAATAAATGGTTGTTTAGCCAGGCTCATAGGAATTTAGTTTTTTGCCCCAACTGTGATATTGGTTGGTGTGGAATTTATGTATTTTGTCATCTGAAATGTCTTTACAATTGGTATTTATAATCTGTGTATTATGTACCGTATAGTAAATGTTCTCTTTTTTGTAATATTTTATCTTTTGTATTGAATTTAGGCAACTGTACCCAATGTAAGAAAGGACCTCATTGTAAATGATGAGCTCTGCTCAATTCAGTCTCCTAGTTCAATGTGTCTGTGCAACTGGTTTCGTGCTTGTGTAACATAAATAAACTTTGGCTGTTCACCTCTCTATCCATGGGATATACCACCCTGTAGGGATATGAAGGCAAAGAACCCTAGGGGAGGGTTCCACCCTTTGAGGTGCCGTGGGAGTGATTCCCTTGGCTAAAGGTACCTCGGAAAGAAGCTCATGGGAGAGAAAGGCATGCCACTAGAGGAGGAGGAGGGGTGGATGGAGGGGCAAGGAAAAAATGCTTGTGTGTGGAGTGAGGAGAGCAGCCCTTGAATAGGTCAAAAGGGAGTGGCCAGTTGCACCGTCCCCATGAACTACAGATTGTAGCCTTCCAATTCAGTGTGCCTGTGTAACTGGTTTTGTTCTTATGTAACATAGAAAAAAACGTTGGCTGTTTGCCTCTCTATCTGTGGGACATACCACCCTGTAGGGGTAGGAAGGCAAGGAACCCAGGGGAGGGTTCCACCAATTGAGGCATCGTGGGAGTTATTCCCTTGGCTAAAGGTACCTTAGGAAGGCCGGCCCGGTGGCACAGAGGGTTGAGGTGCTGGATGCCACACCTCACGCCACACCGGTGACCCGCATTTGGGAATGAGTCTGGGTCGTCAGAGGTCAGCAGCGGGGGGGGATGTGAGAAGCTGCCGGCTGGCAGAGTTCCACCTCAGGTGGAGGGATGCAGCTCTGTTGGAGTTGGCCACCCTCTGGTGGAGGCCAGAGAGTTGGCACCATGACAGATGCACTGACATAGGTCACGGGAGGGTTGAGGGGACCTGGTCTGGAGCTGTGGTGCGCATGTGCACCTCCACGCTCATGTGCCACCGCTTCTGGGGGTCCTGGGGTAAGCCAGGGAGAAAAGCGGAGGAAATTGTGGGGACCGAGCTGGATGATGCTCCCAGACCGACTCAGGGGATATGCTGGGGCGCTCATGGTGTCACAAGACCCCGAAAGACCCCGAGATTGGTAGGCTCGGCGGATGCAGAAGTTGACCCGCCACCAGAGGATAAAAATAGTTGGGAAAAAAAAGGTACCTTAGGAAGAAGTCCAAAAGGAGTGTCAAGCAAAGCATACAAGGTAGTGAACACTTATCAGGGTTGAGGACCTGTATGTAGGTCAGTTGGTAACATAGATTCAGTTGGTAGCATGGGTCAGTTGATAGCATGTTTCAGTAGAGTAGGCAGGAAACAACAGGTGAATAGTGACCCACTCAGAAGTCCGACTATAAGGCGTAGAGGCCTGACTTCCTAAGGAGAGAGAGAACAGCCAAAGGAAGAGACAGAACACTTACAGGGCGGCCACCCGCTCCATTGAACAGCATAAACCTACCTAAGTGACATGGGGATTATTGCCTACAGCTAACTAAATATTATGACCTGTGGCATGGAGGAGAGAACAAAAACCTCTTTGAGGAGGTAGTCTCTGGGGACCCAAGGCCTAGGTCGCCTTCCCTCCAGGCTTGGGATGTTTTTGATTAGTGATGGCTCTGCTGCTGCAATTTGAAAACCCAATCAAAGGGGGCTGGAAAATATTCCAATTTGGAGGAAGGCTCTCACACTATCCCTCTAATGGGAACGCTGTGAAGGGTACGAGCAAGCAAACTCTGCAATACAGCTCCTCCAAGGCAGGGATAGGAAAGCGACAACTGCTGAGGCGCTCAACTGGCTTACCGATCTAAAAACAAACCAAGTGAACCTGAGTCAGTCATGGGGAGAATAGCGTAGAAGGTGCCTTAGCTAGCTGGTGCTGCAGCTAAAGAATAGCAATATATCCTCCCTTCGCAGCTTAGTCAAATTCGACATCGAAAGGCAACCCTGTGCACAGACTTTCAGACCTAATGCCTAAAGCACAATCTGGAGTGAGGACATTCCCACTATGGGCCAGAAAGGATGGACTCCACACCAGGCATCACACACTCAGGATGCAGACTAGGATGAAGAGCGAGACCATTGGCTGTGAGCGAGTGCAAGCCAATTGATGGGCATGATTGGCTAATATCATGTAGCAATGGAGCAGGCCACACAATGCACTGGAGAGAATATCAGGTACTAAGCAGCAAAAGAAACACAGTAGGTACAGTACAGGCAACAATGAGTAGCATGGTAAGCATGTGGAACAATGGGAGCGCTGAGTGTTGGAGACCATACATAGGTCAGACATGTTTCAAAGCAAGGTTCAGTGCAAGGGAACCTGGGCCTTTGGCGGTGTGAGGCTAGCCACCTAGTCCATCAATAAGTGCCAAATAAAGGTGACAAATATTCAGAGGAGTATAGCGGCAGAGGCAGTAGCCGAACATACGATAATTAGGCCACATGGGGCCACGGCTGTTCAACAAAAACCCCAGTCCCTCGCCATGGGAAAAACAAGGAAGCAAAGGGAAAGCACCGTAACCCACATGCAGATTTTAAAAATAGTTACTGCAGCAGCAGGAGCTGGGCCAACCTCCAGAGTATAATAAAGCAGTGTGCAAAAGTAATTGAGCAGCATCCAGCAGCAATTAACTGTAGCTTGAAGGGGCAGCAATCTGAATGAACATAGAAACTGTAGGGAGAGGCAATGCACTGAAAACAACAGCAATATTTGCTTGGTATAAGTTCAGGAAGCAAGATTGAGTTGCATGGACTAGGTTGCTTAGGTTATTGTGAAGCAGTGAAACAGGGAGCACTTGTTAGCTAGGCAGCAAAGCTACGAATCAGGTGTAATCAATTAAGGGGAGCAAGGCAACAGATTGCAGTGTGAGCTGAAACAGACGATGACAATAGTAGGGACAGAGGCTTGTTAGGCAGAAGCAGGTTGACCTAAAGCATACAGAGAACAATGCAGTGAACAGAGGGCTGCAATAGCAGGTGAGAAATGGAGCCTGGGGATACAGGCACAGGGCAGGGAAAACACAGAGCGTAACCTGAAGCACTAGTAGCAATGTATACACAGGGCACTAGAAAACTAGAAAATCCAAAAGAAACAAACAAGGCAAACACAAGGACAGGAGCAGGAAAAGAACTAGCACACACAGAAGCACGGAGCAGCCAGAGGCCAGCAATACAAACCAAAAGCAGGAGGACAGAAAAAACAGAAGTCCAGCACAAACCAAGCAGAGTCCAAGCATGCACAAGAAAGGAAGGGGGTAAAGCCCCAGTAGGCCCAAGGAGAGAAGACAGACTGACAGAGCCTCTGGCTGCAAGGAAAAAATGCTTGTGTGTGGAGTGAGTAGAGCAGCCCTTAAATAGGCCAAAAGGGGTGTGTGGCCAGTTGCACTGCCCCCTTGAACTACAGGCTGTAGTCTTTCAATTATATGACATATGAATAACATTTTTACCTACCTACACTTCTTCAGCAGATAAATATGCTGTGCAAACGTATACTAATTTACAGTGATACCTCACCCCTCCTCTAATGAACCTAGCATTATGCTGGTAGAGCAAAAATTAAACATGTGGGTTAATTAATATTGATAATAACAAGCCCCATATCTGTCCAAATTTAGGATGACAATTTTTTCATATAATGAATTTTGTCCTAAGTGAAACACTTCTACTGTATTTGTTTACCATTCTTCCAAAGTGGAAACAGTCATCGTTTCAATATTTTAAGATACGTTTTTTCCTAGTTATGGAAATAATAGCCATTAGTAGCCTATAAAGAGGTGTAAGTCATGAATGTTGATTGGATAAATCCATAGAATCTATTTACAAAATGCAAATAACCCTGGCTGTCACGTTGGCACAATGGTGGCATTGCCGCTCATGATGGTGGTGACCCAGGTTCCTGACTGAGCCCGGGATATCGGCGGGCTAGCAGAGGGAGGAAGATTAAGCATCCCAGAGGATACTCTTCTCTCCCAGGGTGGCAGGGTTGCAGACTTCACTGTACTATACCACTACCTGGGTAATCACAGGTCATGGTTCAGTCAGAGCTCTCAGTGAAAGGGAGGACACTGACTGGCTCCGGTGTAAGCCAGTACGTATCTGTTAGCATATATGTACCTTTAGGCCGTCTCTCCTGGAGTTCTACGAGTGTGGTGGAACAGGAAGTAAAAATGCAAAGCATGCATAATGAAGTAGGGAATCTTGGGCCTCACAAAACCAGCTGTCCACCACCTCCCAGAACTATGTTCTGCTAGGAGTCAGGGAGGTGGCTCCCTGCCAGCCCCATCAATGAGGGGTAAATCTGTGATTAAATAAGATGACTGAGAGATGGAGCTGCAGAGGGTGGGGCAGGGAGGTGGTCTTGCAGAGGAAGGGCCACTAGAGTAAAAGGAGGAATAAACAGATGAAAAAGTAATGCAAATAAACTCACTTCTCCCATATCAAGGTATTACTTGTGTTGTTTTCTCCTACTTGGCTAGATTTTCCACATGACCTATGACCTGGCAAGTGCCATGGTACGAATCGTCAACCTGATTGGCATGATGCTGCTGTTGTGTCACTGGGATGGCTGCCTGGAGTTCCTTGTCCCCATGCTCCAGGACTTCCCAGAAGACTGCTGGGTCTCCATAAACAAAATGGTGGTAAGTAGAGATGAGAATTGAACCCATCTCCTCAAGTGAACATCTCTGAATAGTTGGTATATTATTAGGAATTATACAATGGCAAGAACATTTCCTGGACTCTGATTGGTCAATGTGTCCCTGGCATAGTGAGATTATCCCAGCACAACCTCATTGTATTGCTTTTGATGCCGTTTATGACCCTTTGGATGCCACTGATGACTCTTTGGATGCCATCGTTGATCCTTTGTATTCCTTAAAAACATTTTTTTTATTTTTATTTTTTTATTTTGTATAACAACGAGCTATTGTATAATAGCAATAATGCACTCCAGGGTGTAGGTTGTGCTGGGATAACCTCACGTCTGGGACACTGGATGCACTCGGCCTGCAGCCTTGTGCCCAACCACCCAGGCGTGAGCTTATTCCAGCACAACCCACACCCTGTCATGCCTTATTGCTTAAATCACCTCCACGATGTGCTCAGCACCCTGCAGGCTCCAGCATGGGATTCTAGGGATCAAAAACAAACTCTGATTTCCCAGGTTCCAGGCCAGCATTATACACTGCCACTGCACCACTAGGGCCACAGACTGTTCAACTTTTGTAACAATTTACTTCTGCAATTTATTCAGGATTAACTACCTGTTTACTAAAGAGCAATGTCCCTGTCTATACTAGGCAGTATAGCCTAGTGGTTAGAGTAACAAACTGTGAATGAGCTTGGTAGATCCAACAGATCTGGGTTTGATTCCCACAACCTCCACCTGCATACTGTGTGACTCTGAGCAAGTCACTTAACCACCCCAGTGCTCTCGTGTCACCCCTAAAAACAGGCACTTGTACCTAGTGGACCATAGCCGGTTACCAAAAGAACAAAAAATAAATAAAAACGAAGCACTGAGTGGAACCCACAGGAAAATGCTGTGGAAAAGCTCTCAGCAGTGCCTCTGCCCTCACTGCTACCAGTGGGTGTTACATGCGTACTGTATGATAAAAGTAGACAATACCTATAAAAACAGCAGCTGAATGCCCTAAAATGGTGTTTTCTTATCACTTTAATTTAGCAAAATTATTATTATGCAACAATTAATCTTCTAAAACCCTTTATCTAAAAAGCTATTTAAATAATGTATTACAGCTGATCATCCCTTCAATGATCCTTAATATCTGTCACATGGATTGGGACAGAATAATTTGAACATTAAACAAAACATACCTTCTTCTTTTTTCCTTCTGTTGGTTTGCCCTGGGCTGCCTTCCCCCTCCATACCCACTACTGTTCTCTTTATTCTGATCTGTCCTTACCCTCCCTTTCTGGCAGGCATTTCTATTACTCTGTCATCCTTATTGGCAAGTTCTGGTTCTCCTTGCTCCCCTGCTATCTCCCCCTACAATCTTACTCCCTCAGGAACTCCGAATCTCACTCCTTCCTTCTCCCTTCAGTACTTCTGCTGGGCAGGCCTCCTTCTCTTTCAGATTCACCTCTCTCTCTGGAGTAACCTACTAGTCTCACTTTGCTTGACTTCTTCTCTATTCTCTGGGCCCACACAGCCCATTCCTTTTCCTGCCCCTAACCCTTCCCCCCACTAGACTGATGGTCATGGCTCTTAGTTAATTGGCCACCCTCAGTGACTGTCTTATTTACCGTACTCTTCCTGCTACCATGCACATTTCTGTACCTCATGCACCTGCGTTGTATACTACACACTATCACTGTGCACAATTGCAACCCGAGTAAAGTTTTACTGATATTATTACGGACTGCTGTCCTTTGCTCTTTCTGTACCTATGCTGTAATATACTACACATGGCCTCATTATGCACAACTGAACCTTGTGTAAAGTTTTACTGATATTATTACTGATTGCTATCCTTCCACCTTGTGTACCTGTGCAATATACCACACATTGTCTTGTAATGCAAAGCTGCACCTTGCCTCATGTTTGGAGATATTATTACTGATTGCTATCCTTCCAACTTGACTACCTATGCAATATACCACACATTGGGCCAGATATTCAAAACTTTGCTCCGGGGCTAAATTAACACTGCCCTGCAGGCAAACTTTGCCCCGAGCACAAAGCAAGCTATATTCAAAAGGAATAGCCCGGGGCAAACAGCTTCTGAATATAGCATGGGAATGAGTCTGGGCAAACTGGGCTGGGAGTGCAGGGCAAACTTAGCCCTGGAATAAGACAGCTCTGAATATAGCAACCAGGAAGTGCAAACCACAACAGCAACACAGTGCAAAGTGACGTGAAGGTAGGTAGAGGTGAACTATGTGGCCAGTGTGTGTGCCAGCAAATGTGTGGACCCAGTACAGCTGCAGGCAGCAGCGCATGTGAAAGTACAGTGTTCAAAACTGTATAATATTCCCTGAACTGTTTGCGCAGCGCTAACACGTTTGCGCAGGTTTAATGCAGGGCTAAATCGTTAGCCCGGTGCAAACACGTTTGCCCAGCGCTAAACTTTGCCATATTCAAAAGTGACTTGCAAATGAGCCTACTTAGGTAGTCTCTGGCAAACATCAAGATTAGCATCTCATTATGCCCAGATTTGCATGCAGTTTGCCCAGCGTTACTGCAGGGTCCCACAGCTCCATCTGTAGGTCAGTCTGGCAGTACAGGGGCTGGCCAGGTCTGACCACAGCTCCACCTGTAGGTCAGTCTGGCAGTCCATGATGACAGCTGTAGGCTACATGTAAACAGTACAGCATAGCATAGAATATTGTACCCCAGGGGACAACACAGCATAGGCACAGATGGTGGTGGTGCTGCATGCAACTGTCACACTGTAGGTCATGCTATAGTGCACAACAGACACTACAGTAGCAAGGGGGCCAGTAGTGTGTGGACACAGCACTGCCTGTGGTATGTAGGGCAGTGCTGATGACTGCACTATACACAGTGACAGGCCCAACATGCAGGTGTTTATGGACAGTGGACATTACTGTTATGCTGTTGTGTGACCCACAGATGCTGCACCTCTGGCATGGGATGCTCACAGTGACATATACATGTCTGACTTTGTGTGTTGTGGCAGTTGTACAGCTGTGCAGTATGTGGCCAGGGGGGCATATATTATCAGAAAGACACACTGGTGTTGGTGTATTCCCAATACTGGCCCATGTGCACTGCGTGATCTGTCACAGCCTTGTGGCCACACCTGGTCTGTGGCACAGCCTGGCCACCTGTACACTCTCCCCTCAACATCCTCCATGCCCACAGTGCTACATGTGTGTGCTGGCATCTGTTGGTGTCCACAGAAGAGTGGTACGCAGGTGTGTGCTGTATGGCCACACTGTCATGCTGTCCACTGGTAGCAGGGTCACCACTTACTGCCTGGCATGGCTGGGACTGGTGGCAGATGATGGCATCACTGTGATGCCATCAGTGAGCAGCATGTTTTCTCTATGTCTGGCTTTGTCTATGTGTCATATTTATTTGTTAGGGTCACGCCTAGCCACACAAACACCATGCAAGGCCAAAATGTCGCACAAAGCTGACTGCCCAGGGTTAAGACTACCTTTTCCTGGGTGGTAATGCGCACCGCGCTAAGTGTCGTGCTAAGTCACACAAAACCACTTTGCGCGGCGCTAGTCCCTGAATATAGCATTGTGCCTGTATTCATGTATACATACCCTCAGTTTACCCCTTGCATACATTATGATTTTGCCCAGTGCTAATGCAGTTTGCACGTGCTATTTGGCCTTTTGAATATAGAAAACCTGTGCTAATCCTGCGCTAAACCTGTGCAAATGGTTTGTGCTCAATGCAAAATTTTAAATATCTGGCCCATTGTCTTGTAATGCACAGTTGCACCTTGTCTCATGTTTGCAGATATTATTACTGATTGCTATCCTTCCACCTTGTGTACCTGTGCAATATATCACACATTGTCTTGAAATGCACAGCTGCACCTTGTCTCATGTTTGCTGATATTATTGATGATTGCTATCCTTCCACCTTGCGTATGTATGCAATATACCACACATTGTCTTGTAATGCACAGCTGCACCTTGTCTCATGTTTGCTGATATTATTGACGCTTGTGTTTTTTGTAACTGTCCTGGTTCCCTCTCCCCCCAGGAAACACTTGGAGAGAAGTTTCCGCTCAGAGTGTCTTTCCCGGTCACCAAATTTAAATAAATAAGTAAATACAACCTTGACCTATGACTTTCAAGACTGAGGCAATTCTTGTTATAAGATATTGAAAGTAAATAAATATCTGCTTCTGTTATTAAGATTGTTGTGTAAGTGTAGAGATTTCAACAACAACATAAGTAATGCCAGAATACTGGGTGCAATACAAGGAAGGTTAAACTTGTGTAGCAACACAACATTCTTATATGTCTGTTGGGACTGATTCAGCCTTAACAGTCTCAGCTGTCAGTCAGGATTATGTGACACAACAATCTCAGAGGTCAGCTGGAGTTGTGTAGCAACACAACAATCTCAGAGATCAGTTGGGATTGTGGAGAAACCTAACAAGCTCAAAAGTCAGTCAGGGTTGTGTAGTGTCACAACAGTCTCAGAGGTTAGTCAGGACTGTGTTGAGGTATAACAGTCTCAAAGGTCAGTAGGGATTGCATAGTGACAACAATCTCAGAGGTAAATTGGGATAGTGAAGTGACACAACAGACGCAGATGTCAGTCATGATTGTGTAGTGGGACAGCAGTCTTAGACAGCGTCTGGGATTGTGTAGGGATACAACAATCTCAGGAGTCTGTTGAGATTGTCCAGTGACACAACATTCTTCCAGGTCAGTCAGGCTAGTGTAACAACACGGCAGTCTAAGAGGTTAGTGACACTACAGTCACAGGTGTCATTTAGGACTGTGTAGCAACACAATAGTCTCCAACGCCAGTCCGGATTGTTCAGTGACAAAGCAATCATAGGATCTTTTGGGACTGTGTAGTAACACAGTAGTCTCAGTGGTCAGTCAAGGTTAGTATCAGTTCTACAGTCTTGGATGTAAGCATGAAATATACAGTTACAGGAGGAATATTGAGGAATATTCAGTACAGCATGTGTGTGTGTGTATGTGTAACTACATGTTGGCGTGTGCATGTGTGTGTTTGTAGCATGTAATCATATGTAAAATGATGGTACAGTGCGACCCACTTATAATGGACACCATTATAGTGGATGCTCATTTTGAACAGAAGAATTCTTGCTGCCAAATGTGCCTTTGCAATGTAGTTGTATGTGTATGACTAATATAGCACATCATGTCTTCTTGTGCTATGACTGTGTGTAACTGTGATCCTGTCGTGTTTATAAAACCTTAGTAATGGTATAAAAAGCATAAAAAGTCTTGCTTTTTGTACCTCTTCTAAACAAGACAGCTGAAGTTCAGAGCTGGGGATTGAGCTATGTATAACAGTGCTCACAGTCAGCTCAGACATGCTTTGCAAGTTCTTGTAGCACAGTAAAGTGAGATTTCTAACCATTTGTCTGACAATCCAAGCCTCCCGAGGTCTCTACGTGAGCACACCATCAATTCTATATAATCAGGCGAAGGATATAGCCAAGAAAAATCTCCTCTCATGGTAATTTGAGTTAATGATCAGACAGCCTGTTCTGGATACCTTACACAGTTCTGCAGGTGATGAGCTGTTCCTACACGGGAACCATCTGGCTGCCGGGGTGACTGAAATACTGATGGATGGGAAACACTCAGTCATACAGACTTGACTGTATATGTTACACATTGGAAGTGCTGTATAAATAGGGTATAATGTTACAGACTGACAATGCCATATAAACATTGTATACATTACACATTGACAATGCAATATAAACAGTGTATAACATTACACACAGACAATGCTATATAAATAGTATTATACAGCATACATTACACATTGGGTGGGTTATATACTGAAAACACTATGGGCCAGATATTCAAAACTTTGCCCCGGGGCAAAATTAGCACTGCCCAGCGGGCAAACTTAGCCCGGAGCACAGAGCACGCTATATTCAAAAGGAATAGCCCAGGGCAAACAGCTTCCGAATATGGCATGGTAATGAGGCCATGCAAACTGGGCTGGGAGTGCAGGGCAAAAATAGCCCTGGAATAAGACAGCACTGAATAAAGCAACCAGGAAGTGCAACCCACAACAACAACACAGTACACAGCAACATGAGGGCAGGTACAGGACGAACTACGTGGCCAATGTGTGTGCCAGCAAATGCATGGACTTCAGTACAGCTGCAGGAAGCAGCAGATGTGAAAGAACAGTGATCAAAACTGTATAATATTCCCATACCCGTTAGCGCCCGGCTAACACATTAGCGCGCATTAGCGCGTGCTATAGTTAGCCCGAGCAAACACGCTTGCCCGGGGCTAAATGTGCCATATTCAAAAGTGCCATGCAATGAGCCTACTTACATAGTCTCTGGGCAAACAACCGGATTAGCATCTCATTATACCCTGATTTGCATGCAGTTTGCCCAGCGTTACTGCAGAGTCCCACAGAGCCACCTGTACGCCAGTCTGGAAGCTAGGTTCAGGTCCAACCGCAGCTCCACCTGTAGGTCAGTCTGGCAGTGCATGATGATAGCTGCAGGCTACATGTAAACAGTACAGCATAGCATAGCATATTATACCCCAGGGGACAGGACACCATAGGCACAGGTGGTGGTGGTGGTGCTGCATGCAACTGTCATTTGTAGGGCATGCTACAGTGCACAGCAGAAACTACAGTAGCAAGGGGCCAGTAGTGCGTGGACACAGCAATGCCTATGGTGTGTAGGGCAGTGATGATGACTGCACTATACACAGTGGCGGCCCAACCTGCGGATGTTTTCTGACACTGGACATTACTGTTACGCTGTTGTGTGACCCACAGATGCTGCACCTGTGGCATGGATGCTACAGTGACATGTACATTTCTGGCTTTGTGTGCTATGGCAGTTGTACAGCTGTGAGGTATGTGGGCGGGGCATATATTATCCGAAAGGCACACTGGTGTTGGGGTATTCCAATACTGACCCATGTACACTGCATGATGTGTCCCAGCCTTGTGGCCACACCTGATCTGTAGCACAGCCTCGCCACCCATATATGCTCCCTCAACATCCTCCATGCCCACAGTGCTGCATGTGTGCTGGCATCTGTTGGTGTCCATGGAAGTGTGTTCCACAGGTGTGTGCTGTATGGCCACACTGCTATGCTGTCCACTGGTGGCAGGGTCACCACTTACTGCCTGGCATGGCTGGGACTGGTGACAGATGATGGCATCATTGTGATGCCATCAGTTAGCAGCATGCTTCCTCTATGTTTGGCTTTATCTATGTGTCATATTTATTTGTTAGGGTCGCGCAAAACCCGTGCTAAACCCGCGCAAACGCCGCGCAAAGCCATAATGTCGTGCAAAGCTGATTGCCCAGGATTAAGACCAGCTTTTCCTGGGCGGTAATGTGCACCGCGCTAAGTGTTGCGCTAAGTCGCGCAAAACCACTTAGCGCGGCGCTAGTCGCTGAATATAGCATTGCACCTGTATTCATGTCAGTTTTCCCCTTGCATACATTATAATTTTGCCCGGCGCTAATGCAGTTTGCCCGCGCTATTTGGCCTTTTGAATATGGCAGACCCGCGCTAATCCCGCGCTAAACCTGCGCAAATGGTTTTTGCCCAGCGCAAAGTTTTGAATATCTGGCCCTATATGTTGTAAAGTGGTTCAGAAAGAATTATAGAAATCCAGCCACCTCATTAGTACAGTCGTACTCAATGACCAAAGTAATTTAAAACATTTAATCCGTAGTCAGGTTTTACAACTGGTACAAAAACTGTGCTTTAAATAATTTAGTATATGATCATTCTGTAAAAACACTTTTTTTAAAGCACAAACACAGACTTGAACCACAGACACAAATTCAAGCACTGAGACTGCTAAAGAAATCCCTAAAACAGGCAGCTGATGCTCCACCAGCTACAGAAACTATCATTACAACTAGAAACAAAAAAAGGTAGCTACAGCAGAACTAGAAAGAAACAACAGTGCTACACTAGAGCACTATAGCACCTGACCCAGACCTAGAATCCACCCCCCCCCATACTACACCAGAGAAGCAAAAACCCAGAGCTTGAAAACACTGCAGGTTCTAGCATAAACCCAGAACTGTAAAACCCTGAAAACACTGCAACTCCTACCTTGACAGACAGAGCTGAAAAAAAACCCAAACTGAAAACACTACGATAATATTATAGATTGAGGAGTGCTCCTGACAAATCAGACCACTCCATCCATTCTATTATGTGTGAGACACTCTTATTTTGTGAAGAGTGTCTCACACGCAGCTGCCCTCGAAACGGGCATGTCTCGGTAACTTTTGTTTTAAATTATTATATTATTGATTGAGCTCAGTCAATAATATATTAATACCACTGCAGGGACCGGTCTCATGGCTGTTAAGAGTGGTCTCACATTCTTAGAATATCAGAACTGCTTGCCTTTGGTTCACGGTTCTCATACCCAATGAATGCATGTGAGAACACTCTTACAACCATAAGAGTGGTCCCAACACTGGTATTTAACATACATTATCAGTTTCTGTAAAGTGTAATCACTTTACCTGATTTACTCCAATGTAGTGCTTCTTTGGCACATCCTTCTCTTAGCATGTATGTACCTGTAGAAAGGAAACAACAATCTATTCCTCTGTTTTATTTCTGTACTTAATGATTATTTAAGAAAAGCAACACTGTATTGGTAAATATCTGTCCCCTAGCTACAGCGATTGGCATCTTGTCTACCAAGTAACAGGAGCACCAAGCTCCTGCTGTTCAGGCCCCAAAGCAGCAGTGCAATGATATTTTCTTTTATCAGAAAAGCTAGTTTTAGCTACTTTTATTAAAAATATTAGCATACCTGCCAAATCTACTTTTCTTGATACCTTCTAAGCTGCACATCATATGTTTTTTTGTTGTTGTCTCAGTCTTAACTCTTGCCAGGTCTACAGTGTTATATATATTTCTACACACTTTTCTATGTTCACCATTGAAGTCTGAGACAAGCTGCACTATTATATATTTAAAAGCAAACCTCATAATGGGAATGAAACATAGAACGATAGAAACTGATTGCAGATAAGGGCTACTTGGCCCATCCAGTCTGCTCATTTTCATTGTGATCACTTATGCTGCTGACACTTCTTGGTCTATGGCACTGTCTCTTCCACCCCCTTCCTTTCCTTTCCTCTATGATTCCAAAGCCAACAGGGTGCTGGGCTATATTTTTAGGGGGATATCCTCAAGGAGGAGGGAGGTGATTCTGCCATTGTATAGATCGCTGGGTAGACCACACCTGGAGTACTGCATGCAGTACTGGTGACCGTACCTCAAAAGGGACATTAGGTTACTTGAGGGGGTGCAGTACAGGGCGACAAAGATGATCAAGGGTCTGGAGGACTTGCCTTATGAGAGTAAGCTGAGGGAATTGACCATGTGCTCACTGGAAGAGAGAAGAGAGAGGGGAGATATGATTGAAACCTTCAAGTACATGAAAGGAATAAACAAGTCTTGTATGGAGGAGCTTTTTAAACTAAGGGAAGAGAGGGAAAGGACACCCGAGGCCATGATATGATATTGGAGGGAGAAAGGTTCAGGAGGGAGATGAGGAAGCACTTTTTTATGGAGAGGGTGGTGACTGGGTTGAACGTGTTGCCAGCAGAAGTGGTACCCAGTAGAACAGTGAGCAGCTTCAGAAGAGGATGGGACAGGACAAGGGGGAGGGTCAAGGAAGGGGATGCAGGGAGGGAGGGGCAGCTGCACAATAAGGGCTGCTAGTTGCAGCATTGAGCAGACTTGGTAGACCATAAAGGCCTTTTTCTGTTGGCAATTTTTGTATGGTCATATTTCCTTGTGCCTATCCCAGGCTTTTTTGAATCCCACCACAGTTTTCACCCCCACTTTCTCCACTGGAAGGCTATTCCAGGCATATCTTCTTAGGTTGCTAAGTAATATAGAAATAATACAGCACCCTTACATAACACTGTTTATTTAATATGACAAAAATGTCATTTTTTTATATTTTTAAAAAAATGTTTGACTCTTGCTTCCATTAATTATTCTTTAATGTGATTATAAGGCTCAATATAAAGTAAAGTTTGATAAGGGCTTATTATTGGATCAGAATCCTCCTGTTCTGATTCTGTTTCCTAGAGACAGCCACACTGGCACTTGTACCCTGCCAGGATGCAAGACTATGTCACAGATTCCTGTATGCCAAGAGAAATTAACAGTCATTGAAATTGCACTGTTTCCTGAAGTAAATCTGCAGAATTCTGCAGTATTCTGCATTGCATCCTGGTGAGTAAGTGCACCCGCAGAGACTGAATGCCCACTCCAGGGTGCAGAGATCCTCAGTTAATGCCTCGTACATTCTTACCAGGACCCTGCATTTAATCCCCTGGATTATGCATATTCCTCTGCACTGCACATCCTGTGATATGTTTACTAATTGATTGATTGATTTAAAGTTGACAAACAGGATAGGTTCATTAAGTCCCGAAGGATGTATTTACAAAAATGTCCTGAGAATAAACAAAACAAATCATAGCTAAAAGTACAGTGTAATACATGTATTTGGCAATCAGTGCAACATATCATAGTAACCATTGTGGACTATAACCAGACAAAACCGTTACAATGATTGTCTGTTTCTTACAAAACCATCACTGTTGTTACCGGTTTCTTTGCCCAGTGCATAAACAGGTTCAGGGGATTCTCATTTCTAATAGTAGGATGCAACAAATTCCACAGGGCAGGGGTCTGATAAGAGAAGGTGGCTTTTCCATGTACAATATTAATCCGATAATATCATTGGCAATACTATCAAAACATTATGTATATAACACATTGACTGTGCTAGATGTACATTATTATTACACATTAGAAATGCAATATAAACAAAATAAATATATGTCTGTGTGCTATATATACATTGTATAATGTCACAAATGTGTAATTCTTTGCAAACCCTATGGCCCCAATATTCAGAAGGTTAGCACAGCGCTAACATGAATAGCACTGTGCTAACCAGGCATAGTGGGTTCGAGCAGGGTGGGGGCCTTAGTCAGTGTGCCTCGATGCATGGTGCTCAGTGGATAGCGCAATCACACTTTATACACAACTGTGCACATGCAAATAAGGAAGCCCTCTTGCATACTGGCATATTCAAACGATTCTGAAAGTAGTAAAAGGCTGCAATGGCAGCATTGTTTACCAATTCCAGATCTCTACATTTACCAATGCGCCCAATGGTGTGCAATCCCTTGGCCCCCCCCAGCAGCACTACTGCCATAGACTGACACATCCCACTCCCTGAAGCCTCAAGATACCATCTTATGTTTCCTGGTAGCCTTGTGGCCCCTTGATCCCCAAGATACTGTCCTACAATCCCTGGTAGTCTAGTGGCCCCCTTGCCTGATCCCTGAGGAAACTATGAATGCTATCCCTGGTAGTCTAGTGATAACCTCTTCTGCCTGATTCCCAAGTAAAATATGAATTCCGTCTCTGATAGCCTAGTGGTCCCACACCAAATCCTCATGTAAACTATGAATTCCACCTCTGGTAGTCAATTCAATAAGCTTTACTAAGCGACCATTTGTTCACTATAAGGATAAAACCAAAAAAAACCAACCAGAAACTGCAACAGAGAAAGAAATAAGCAAATACATGATTCATTATAGACACTGATCATTAAAGCAGGGTGTGTCTGTCTACATGTAAATAAATAAATTCATGCTACAGTATCAAAGTTGATACAAACATTTTTCATAGTGCAAAAACTTTTACAGATACTTAATAGTTCTCCAGATGTAAAGCATTACATTTAATAGTTTTTTTTTATTACAATACTAAACAGTGATCATTGAGTGCTGGACATTCACATATGTCATACCAGTAATGATAGTGCCTACTGGGTCAATATGTTGTATACAGAACCGTGCATGGAATACTGCAAGGAACATATAGTGCTGTGTACTAGGGCAGCAGGACACAAAACCCTGCAAGGCACATATGTTGCACGCGGTTTTGTACCCTGCTGTCGCGCATTGGTGGGGGGGGGAGGAGTGACGTGGAGGTCAAGACCTCTCTTGGGAAGGTGGTCCACTGAGCTGCCACCGTGGCTCAGAGGGATGAGCTGTGGCAGTGCAGGGGCACTATGCATCTGTGGACTGGGGCTCCAATCTTGGTCCCAGACTTTTGCGAAGCCGCATTGTGGGGTTTCTTTTTTTTCTCCCCCGGTGGTGTTTCTCCCCATCCCCATGTAGAACCCCCCCCCCCATAGTTGATTATATTAATAGGGAGGTTCGGGGGCACAGCCTCTTGTAACAGGGGGTGTGGGGGGAAGAGCCCCCGCAGAAAACAAAGAGGCCATTAGCTTCTTTAGCCGAAATGTGTTTCAACAGTATGTCTGAGTGACAGCAATGTAGCCACTGTAATTACAGCACGGTACATTGCTGCGCTGTTATGTCATATGACATTGTGACCAGTGCCATATGTCCAAAAGTTTTTAGCTAACTCATTCAGGAGCCATCCTAGAGCCCTTCCTGAGTTTAAAGAGATTCATTAGCTAGTTTTAGAAGTGGAGTTTCTCCACATATTATGGTGCCTTACCTTTGTGAAAGGGCTTCTGTGCATATCTTACAAAATGTTTCCTTTTATTTTAGAAGTGGAAGGGATCATAACTTTGCTCCCCCTCTGGATCCCTTCCACTTCCCAGTCTCTGGAGTTGCACATGATCTGCCCCCATGCTCAGGCACGTAATGATGTGGACCCAGGGAGAGCGCAGGGGTGTGCCCCATTATAGTCTATGGGGATCACTTTTATGTCTGTTTTTTTCACATAAACATGGCCAGTTTGTGATTAATGAAGGGCACCACTCGAGTAAAGCAGCCTCTTTTGTCGAGCGGTGTCCTTCATGAATCACAAACTGGCCATGTTTATGTTAAAAAAAACAGACATAAAAGTGACCCCCATAGACTATAATGGGGCAAGCCCCCACACTGTCCCTGGGCCCATGTCATTACTTGCCTGAGCACTGACTGGGGCAGATCATGGTTGGCTCCAGAGACCGGGAAGTGGAAGGGATCCGGGGAAGCAATGTTACAATTCCTTCCACTTCTAAAATAAAAGGAGAACATTCGTAGGATATGCACAGAAGCCCTTTTGCAAAGGTAAGGCGCCATAATATGTTGTGCACTCCTGCAGCGTGATGAATCTCTTTAAACTGAACCTTGCAAGGCTTGGGTCTGGGTACCTACACCCCTTACAATGTTTTGTCACCTGTAATCCCTATACTCTATAAAGAGACAAAGAAAAATCTGGAAGATTTTTTTTTTTAAAGATTCAGTCATGTGGCCCATTGAAATTATGTTATACTAACATGTTAGTCATCTGTAGAGTTTTACTCCTAATCTTTACAGCTTCCAGAAGGAATATAGCAAGCTTCTCCAAAATATCCATGTTTTCTGCATTATAAAGTTAAGTCCATATGAATCTTTGTGGTATATATAATGGTCCTATTATCTCACCAATACATTTATTTCTAATTTGAGTATACCAAGGGCAGCACAATGACATGTAGTAGGTCCTCAGTTTTCTGTTAACCACAGTTACAGTTTGTAGTTAAAGGGGAACTGTCGTCAACAGGGTTCCTTAATGTCTGAAAGACCATAAGAAAAAAATTACTCACCATAGTAATGTTGTTTCTTCTAATGGAGTCTTGCTGCATTCTGATCATATGCAGTTAGTCCCAGCACTTGAACTGCCCCAGAGAGGAAAGAGTTAACTCTATGCAGAAGCGTAGAACATTGAGCTCAGTTTTCAAACCTCTGTCTCTGGTACTTACCAGTGTAACCGTCAGACTCTTACGCGCAAACTAACTAACTAGTACCCAAAGTGGAAATTGTTTACTAAAAGCCAAAGGCAACAATTTGGGCCCACAAAGACTCAAGTCAAGAACCCAAGAAAAAAGGTAATGACTAAATATATATATATATGAACATAACAATAACACCAATAAAACAACTACCCCACCCTAAAGAGGGAGGGTACAAGGTACACCCCTGAGGTGCAACACTGTACCTGCCAGCTCACTTCCCAAAAACTAGGTTCTGAGAGGGGAGGCAGGGAGGGAGGTCAGAATACAGCAAGACTCCATTAGAAGAAACATTACTATGGTGAGTAATGTTTTCTTCAAACAACATGAAGTCTTGTTGTATTTTGACAATATGCAGACTACCAAGCAGTTCCACCAGGAGGAGGGAGTGTAGAACCCACTTTGGGAACACGCTCTGCAGTACTGCTGTGCCAAACCTAGCATCACTCCTAGCCTGGATGTCCAGAGAGTAATGCTTGGTGAATGTATGAACTGTTTTTCAGGTGGCTGCTTTGCAGATTTCTAGCAAGGGTATATCTCTGGCCACAGCCCGAGTGACAGCTGTACCCCTAGTTGAGTGAGCCCTCAGGCCTGGAGGGGGTGTTTTGCCCAATTTGTCATAGCAGAATTGTATACAAGAGACAATCCACCTGGCAATAGTCCTTTTAGTAGCACACTTAAACCTTTTCCCACTTCACCATAAGTGAGAAACAATTGAAGAGAATCATGCCTGTGTGCCTTAGTATTCTCTATATAGTAGCAAAGAGCCCTTTTCACATCCAAACTGTATAACCTTCTTTCCCCTAAAGAAGAATGTTCAGTGAAAAATACAGGAAGAGACATGGACTGGTTCAGATAAAATTCTGAGACCACTTTAGGTAAGAACCTCCTGTTGATTCTTAGGACCACCTTATCCTTATGGAAGAAAATGAAGTCAGGCTCAACTGACAGTGCCTGTAATGCACTAATCCACCTGGCAGAAGTAATAGCTACCAGGAACACAGTTTTCCAGGTCAAGTACTTAAGCTCAGCCGAAGCCAGGGGTTCAAAGGATGGCTGCATAAGCTGAGCAATGTAGACATTAAGATCCCAAGCTGGAGTAGGCTCTCGAAAGGGAGGGTTGATATGAACCAGACCCCTGAAGAACTTACTAAAAACAGGATGATATGCCAGGGAAGAGCCCTTCCCAGCTGAAAGGAATGCAGAGACAGCTGCTAGGTGAACCTTCAGGGTTGCAGGCCTAAGAACCAGACCATTAAGGTGAACCAGGTAGTCTGAAGCTGTAGCAATATTTGCAGAATCAGGCGAAATGCCTTTCTGAGAACACCAAATTCTGAATCTTTTCCATTTGGAATAATACATTTTTCTAGTGGAGGGTAACCTAGAAACCTTCAAGATATCCAGAACTCCTTGAGAAAGATGCAGACCTGCATATTCTAGCTCTTCAAGAGCCAGGCCTTGAGGTTGAGAGACTGGAGATTGGGGTACCAGATCCTCCCCTGAGAGGAGGTTAGGAGAATGTATCTCTTGGGGAGAGACAGGGGACATGACACTGCCAGGGATAGCAGCAGGGGATTCCATGGCTGTCTGGCCCAATCTGGAGCTACCAGAATCACTGTGCAGGGTTGAGATCTGATTTTGATCAGGACTCTGAACAACAGAGGGAAGGGAGGGAAGGCATAAAGAAACCTGCTCTTCCAATCCAGAATGAGAGCATCCAGAGGAACAGTCCCCAGGACTGGAGGTCTGCAGCAAAACGGAGGAAGTTTGTGATTGTCCAGGGCTGCAAAGAGGTCTGTCTCTGGAGTGCCCCATCCGGTGAAGATGACTTGTAGGATGTGAGGGTGCAGGGAGCATTCGTGATGTCCCTGGGAGATTCTGCTCAGAGCATCTGCCAGTACATTGTCCTTTCCTGGGAGATGAATTGCTATCAGGGAAGTTTGAGGGGAATAGGCTAGAGACCAGACTTTCATGGCCTCTGTACACAAGGCTGTGGATCGAGTGCCTCCCTGCTTGTTGATGTACCACATTGTGGTGGTGTTGTCTGTCCTGACCTGCACCACCTTGCCCCTGACCAATTCTGAGAAGACCTGAAGGGCCAGGAAAACTTTCCTGAGTTCTAGAAGATTGATATGAAGAAGAGACTCTTGAGGGGTCCAGATCTCCTGAGCCGTGAGGGTTCCCAAATGGGCTCCCTAGTCTAGGAGAGAAGCATCTGTAGTTAGGACTACTGAAGGCACTTGAGAGAGAAGTGGAACACCCTGTCTGAGGTTGTCCTGGTCCAGCCACCACTGGAGAGCTTGGACCAGAATCTGAGTCACTGGAATCAGTTTTGTGAGAGAACTTTTCTGAGACCAAAATGACCTTAGGTGGAACTGAATGTCCCTCATCTGAAATCTGGCTCCTTGCACCACTGCAGTGGAAGCTGCCATGTGGCTCAGGAGTTGAAGAAATGCCTTGCTGGACGAGAGACCAGAGGTCGAAAAGAAGAAGCAAGATCTGTGAGGGCCTTTACCCTTGCTAGAGGGAGGAAGGCCTTTGCTTGGATAGTATCCAACTCTGTTCCTATGAAAGTAAGAAGTTGTACTGGTTTGAGAACAGACTTTGGGAGACTGAGAAGAAACCCCAGAGAATTGAGCAAGTCTTGAGTGATTTGCAGAGCTGACTTGACCTGGTCAGAGGACTGACCTACAATTAGCCAGTTGTCCAGATATGGGAAGATGGAAATACCCTGCCTCCTGAGAAAGGCAACCACTACTGTAAGGCACTTTGTGAACACCCTTGGAGCTGATGTTAGGCTGAAGGGCATGGCTCTCTGAACTAATAATGGCCTGAAGGCAACTCGAACCTGAGGTATTTTCTGTGGGAGCACCTGATAGGAATATGGAACTAGGCATCCTTGAGGTCCAGGGATGCTAGCCAATCCCCTGGCCTTAGAGAGGGAAGAATCATTCCCAGAGTCACCATTTTGAATTTTGGTTTTGTGATGTGTTTGTTCAAATACCTTAGGTCTAGGATGGCTAGCCACTCCCCTGTCTTTTTTGGGGTAGGGAAGTACCTGGAGGGTCTAAAGGAGGAACTAGCAGAGCCGTTAGCAGAATTGTTTAGTGAGTCTCTGAGCACAGGAGAGGTCCCAGAAGACTGGAGAAGGGCTCATGTGATCCCACTCCACAAGAGTGGTAGCAGGGAGGAGGCGGGGAACTACAGACCGGTCAGTCTTACTCAGTAGTGGGCAAGATTATGGAGGCACTCCTTAAGGAAAGGATAGTGCAACACCTGGAACCATAGGGGCACAGGATCCAAGACAGCATGGGTTTACAAAAGGAAGGTCCTGTCAAACTAATCTCATAGATTTCTTTGACTGTAACCAGAGTGGTGGACCAAGGGGAGCAGTTGATGTCGCCTACCTTGACTTCAGCAAAGCTTTTGACACTGTTCACATAGAAGATTGATAAATAAGCTTAGGTAGGCCTGGTATTGTCAGAAGTTGGTCAACTGGGTGGCAAACTGGTTGACTGGCAGAAAACAGAGAGGGTGGTAAATGGTATACAGTCAGAAGAGATGCAAGTCACAAGTGGGGTACCTCAGGGATCAGTCCTGGGGCCAGTCCTATTCAACATCTTCATTAGTGACCCGTAGATGGACTAGAGGGTGAGCTTGTCTGTTTGCAGATGACACCAAGATCTGCAACAGAGTAGATGATCCAGATGGGGTGGGCAGAATGAGAAGAGATCTGGATAAACTAGCAGAATGGTCAGAAGAGTGGCAACTGGATTTAATGCAAGAAGTGCAAAATCATGCACATAGGGAAGAGAAACCTGAAGCCACTTATAGGCTGGGAGGGAGTTGCTAGCAGTCACAAAGGAAGAAAGAGACTTGGGCATCATCATCACTGATGACCTAAAATCATCCAAGCAGACCTCTAAAGCAGTAGGTAAGGCTAGGGAGGTGTTAGGGGTGTATTAGTAGGGGTATCACAAGTCGTAAGAGGGAGGTAATAATCCTCTGTACAAGACATTGGTTAGGCCCCATCTGGAGTACTGGCATGTGGAGTATTGGAGGCCACACCTTCACAAGGACATTAACCAAATTGAGGCAGTCCAGAGAAGGGCAACCAAAATGGTGCAGGGACTGCATCAGAAGACATATGAGGACAGATTAACGGAGCTCAATATGTATACCCTTGAGCAAAGGAGGGAGAGAGGTGATATGATCGAGACATTTAAACACCTTAAGGGCATAAACAAGGTGAAAGAGTCTAACATGTTTAAATATAAGAAAAATAGCAGGACAAGAGGACACAGCATGAGATTAGAGGGAGGCCGATTAAGGGGAATGTGGAGGAAATTCTTTTTCAGAAAGGGTGGTAGATGCATGGAATGGCTTACCACAAGAAGTGGTGGCTATGAATACAGTGCAGGGCTTCAAACAGGCATGGATAGGCATAAGGAGCAATACAAATGACTATGAATAGATAGGTTACCGATAGAGCAAAGGCCGATGGCACATTTATAAGGTAGAAAAAGAAATGGGCAGACTGGATGGGCCTTGCGGTCCTTATCTGCCGTCAACTTCTATGTTTCTATGTTTCTATGGAGTAGAGGCCTTTGCCCTGGTGCTGAGTAGAAACTACCTCTACAACTCTGAGAGCCAGAAGAGAAGAAACCTCTGCTTCTAGAGCAAGGGTCTCTGAGATGGATGCAGGTGGAAAAGACCTGTCCCTCAGTTTTGGAAACCTTTTGAAGCTGAGGGCCAGTCCCTGGCTTACCACCTCCAGGATCCACTTGTCTGAGGTTACGGACTTCCAAGCCTGGAAGTAGTAAGCCAACCTGCCTCCTACTGGAATGGGGGAGTCGACCCGGGCTTATACATCAGGGTGTCTGCTTGGAAGGAGCCTTGGACTGGGAAGAGGATGCAGCCCTGCTCATCCCCCCTCCTGCCTCTCCCTCAAAAGAACCCTCTCTGTGGGGAAGGAGAAGAAGCCTGAGCTTGGTAGAAAGGCCTGTGGAAAGGCCTGCTCCTGCCCCTAGACTGCTGCTTCTGAGGAGTGGCTTGTCTCTCTTTGGCCTGTGCACTCCTGTAGGTGGTCCTGTACTCATTCCTTTTCTTCATGTAAGCCTCTGTCTGCTCCCCAAACAGAGAATTACCCACTACAGGGAAATCCATACCCTTAGCCTAGGTATCCTGTGAAAGGCTAGTACATCTGAGCCAAGCATGTCTCCTGAGAGACACAGATGTAGCCATGCCTCTTGATGCCACATCATTGGAGTCCACAGCAGCATGGAATTGTACCTTGGATGCCTCGATTCCATCAGCAGCCACCTCCTCCAGCTCTTTGGCTAGCTGGGGGAGGCCTGTTTAGCCAGTTCCAGAACTGTATCCCACCTGGACTTCTGGTACCTGGCTGTGTAGGCCATATACTTAGCCTACCTGAGTCCCAAAGCAGATGCCAAATACTGCTTTTTGGCCATGGCATCAACCTTCCTGGAGTCTTTGTCTGGGGGTGTGAAGCCAAAGGAATGTTAGCCCTGTCACAGGTTGCATCCTGCACTACCCTAACATGGTTGCAATGACTGTATAAAACTCTGTACCTGAGCCTGATAGCATGTACCTCCGGTCCATTCTCTTATCCACAGGAGGTAGGGAGTTAGGAGTCTGTAAAATCTTGTTTGTCTGTTTCCCCAAGGACTTGTGAAGAGGGATAGATAATCTTTTGGACTCTGGGATGTCCATCATCTTGACAAAATCAGGCTCCTCCTCCTCCTTAGCAGCTTCAACCATTGGGAGCTGGAGGGTTTCAGCCACCTTCTTGTAAAACAAGAAGTGTGAAGAGGACTCAGAAAGCCTGGGAGGGGAGACATTGGAGGGTCTGTCTGGGGAGATGTCCAGTTCAATGGGCACATCCAGACCTTCAAAGCCGTTATCTTTGTTCTCATCCTCAGGATACTCTTCTTCTTCCTCCCACTCCTCATAAAAAGCATCTGGATCATAATCTGATGGAGTCAGATCCAACTGAACTGACCGCCTAACCAGCGGTACCAGTTTGGACGGAACCGGGTGAAGCGATTAAACTATGCTAATCACTTAGGCTATCTCGTCAGTGGTTGGAGTATGTGGTGCTGGATTCGAACTGGCTGACTTATATTTTCATTTCAATGGTACTGACCCCTTGGAGTCAGACCTCCTTTTGCCTGAGGAGGTATCGCCTAGGTCGGTAGACACCTCCTCAGGTTCGGCCGCAACAAAACCGGGCTGGCCATCCAGATCTACAGACTTCTCGGCCTCCCTTTCCTTCAACCTACTCAATCTTTTTTCCAGAGTGGCTTTAGGAAAATTCTTACAAATCTGGCAGTCTGTTTTGAGGTGATCAAACCCCAGACAGTAAACACAGATGAGGTAGGGGTCAGCCTTAGCAAAAGCTTCCCCACACTCAGTACAGTGTTGAAACCCAGTGGGACTGTTTTTTTCTTGGGTTTCTCAGACATGGCCAACCTAAACAATTACCCTTAAAAGCTTTTAAGCCAGGTAATAACCAACTGATCGGTTACAAACCGTGTTACGGGTCCTGTAAAAGAACCAGAGAAAAGTCTGGTTCTTTTGAAACTGATTGGCACTGAAACACCAGACTAAATCCCAGAAAAGTTTTTAAAACAATTAGAAACAATCAGAAAGGTCGGTCCCTAACCGGACCGACCAATGAGAAACCGAGATAAAAAACAATTTCCACAGAATTAAATAAAACACAAGTCACCACCTATCTACCACACTACCTGTACCGGAGACAGAGGCTAGAAATCCAAACAAATAATAAATTGGTTAGAAAAACCGAACGCTGATTCAAATTCTACTGAACCTAGTAGAAGAGAAATCTCCAGAGCGACTTCACTGTTAGGTGGAGTAAAGAATCTGATGGTTACACTGGTAAGTACCAGAGACAGAAGTTTGAAAACCGAGCTCGAGCTCAACGTTCTATGCTTCTGCATAGAGTTAACTCTTTCCTTTCTGGGGCAGTTCAAGTGCTGGGGCTAACTGCATATGGTCAGAATACAGTAAGACGTCATGTTGTTTGAAACAGCTAATTTGAGTGAGCCATTGTGTTTATCTGTGAGTCTTTGCATTCCAGAGTTATTCATATGTAAATCAGCCTGTAATTAAGGGCTGGGGTAGCCATATGTTTTAGGTTCGTGACAGGAAATTATGTCACCAAGGATTTTGGCCCTCCATTGACTGTAGGTTAAATAGGAAATTGTCTGTTTTATTAAGTGTGTTTTAAGGTGTTATTACAACACTTTCTACATTTATAATACTAGTTTTGTATGTGCATTGAAACTAGTGAGTCATCACCTTTACATTTCAAACTGTTGGTAAAAATAATCCATCTTTAGGGTTACTTTAACCTCTAGGCTATACTGCCAGCTGAACATCAAAAACTACACATCTCAAGGCTGGCTCTGTGGTGCCAACAAGTATTGGTGCCCCATATCAGGATTTCTAAACCCTGTCTGTATTCATGTCAGTATAGATTTCTGGGGCTGCCACAGGACCAACTTCTGTCTTTTTTCATTCCTCTCTTACAGCCTTTTCTCTTACAATTTCATGTGTGAATTCAGGTCTACAAGATGCAAATATGGCTACATACCTACTGGCCTGGCATCATGGGGCCAGCCTTGAAATGTCAAGTTTTTGATTATCAGCTGGCAGTACAGCCTAGAGGTTAAAGAAAAGAGCTGTGAACAAACTTCACTCATCCAGCAGAATGGGTTTTGATTCCATCATGCTCTACTTCTATATTGTGTGACCAGAGCAAGTCACTTAACCTTCCTGTGCTCCCAAAACACACCCAGGAACAAGTTGTAGCCGTGTACCTTCCCTGGACAAAGACAGTAAAAACAATCTGAGCATGTGTTATGATTCTGAAAACAGTATGCTCTTTCTATCCAGATAGGACACCAGTACTTGTTTATTAATTGCAAAAACACATAGACGGAAAATGCAGTTAAAACATGCATAACCTGAAATGCATTATTAAAAGAGTATTTTACTTCTTTTGATGAAGTTGAAAGTATAACAGTTTCTTACTGAAATACTTTGGATGGAATGGGATTTTCTACCGTAAAGGAAAAATCAATCTGGTTGATCCTGCTGCTCATATCATTTGAGCGTGTCTTACATTCCACAGCTATGCCGATGGACCGCAACTTTCCAGAATACCATTCCCACTGTAATGTAAAAAAAGAAAGAAAAAAAAGGGAGAAACAGGCTGTGTGTGTTTGTGCGTGTGTGTGTGTGTGTGTGTGGTGTACGTGTGTGGTGTACGTGTGTGTGTTTCTGTGTGTATGTGCGTGTGTGTATTTCTGACAGAACTCTGCTCACAGACTTACCCATCATTGCCTGCTCTACTCAAAACTAATTTGACTCTCCCCAGACTCGCTCAGACACTATTCTGCAGGCTGTACAATTGATAATATGATCAGAACGGGGTCCACTAAATACCTTGTCAAACTATGAACTCAGCCCTCCCAAGCATACCTCCTCAGGGCATCTACTCAAACCCAACTTGAAATTCCTAGATATCTCACACAAAAAGGAGAATGATCCTTCGCCATATCTGCCCCCCACTCCTGGAACTCCATTCCTTCCCACATCAAACTCTCCAAATCCCACAAGGCCTTTAAACTGAGTCTTCGGGCACACCTATTAGAATCCGACTGCTGCTCTTGTGCTGTAACTTGAGCCTCTCTCTTAGCATTTTCTCCTCCCTATGGCACTTACTGATTTCCTGCTGGTCTCCAAAATCTGAAAGTTTCCCATATCCAGCAGAAATCCTATTGTTATAATCCTACTTCATTTAAGTTTTGTTTGCTGTTTGTTATTTCAATTTAGTCATTGATGTATCATCAGATGAAAATAATTAATGTAATGTTATCTGTTTCTCTTTGTTATCACTGATAATGACTGTACCTGGCTGTGTACTGTTCAAATGTTTGTTCTCACCTCATGCTGTATCATCAAATACTCTTTAATGTTGACTCTGGTCTCCCCTGTCTGTACTCTCCCGGGTCGTGCCTGAATATAGGCAACATTGTTGTCTAGTGTACTTACCCGGTAAACAAAAACCAAATAAGTGCTGCACTAACTGAACTGTGCTGAAAGGGAAAAAATGATCACCATTAATTATATAAAATAATATATGGGTGGGCGGGTGGATGGAAAAAACAAAATTTTGCACACACCCTCAATGTGGGATGCTTTTATAAACCACTCGGACTTTGCCATTAGGGTTAATGTAGCATCCCACACCTCAGGTGTGTGTAACATTTTGGTTACACACACACACAGATTATACTACATTTTAATAATGCAGTTCAGATTATGCTTTTTTTGAACAATGTTGTCCATCCATGTGTTCTTGCAATTAATAAATAATTAATGGTGTCCTATTTCTTTTTCTTTTTAAGTCAAATCTGGATAGAAAGAGCATAATATTTTCAGAATCATAACACATGATCAGATTGTTTTTACTGTATTTGTCCAGGAAAGGCACACAGCTACACAATTCAAGGCTGGCCCCATGATGCCAGGCCAGTAGGTATGTAGCCACATTTGCATCTTGTAAACCTGCGTTCACACCTAAAATTGTAAGAGAAAAGACTATAAGAGAGAGAGAGAGAGAGCAGAATAAGACAGAAGTTAGTGCTGTGGCAGCCCCAGAAATCTGCACTGACATGAACACAGCCAGAGTTTAGAAATCCTGATACAGTATGGGGCCCCAATACCTGTTGGCACCTCAGAGCCAGTCTCGAGATGTGTAGTTTTTAATGATCAGCTGGCAGTATAGCTTAGAGGTTAAAGTAATCCTAAAGGTGGATTATTTTTACTAACTGTTTGAAATGTAAAGGTGATAACTCACTAGTATCAATGCACATGCAAAACAATTATAAACATAGAAAGTGTTGTAATAGCACCTTAAAACATACTTAATAAAACAGAAGATTTCCTATTTAACCTAGAGTCAACGAAGGGCCAAGATCCTCAGTGACATCATTTCCTGTCAGGAGCCTAAAACATTTGGCTGCCCCAGTCCTTAATTACAGGCTGATTTTATATGAATAACTCTGGACTGCAAAGACTCACAGATAAACACAATGGCTCACTCAAATTAGCTTTTTATGGTCTTTCAGACAGAAACCCTGTTCATGACAGTTCCCCTTTAAGATTGCTTCTTTCCTGTATCTGTGGTTTATAACATTATTGGGAAATGCCTCGAATCTGAACAGTCAGAATGGATTATGAATTGTATTTAAATAGAATTTCAATGAGTGTTCCATGGCGTTGTTCACTAACCATTGGGAAACTTCATGTTTCATAATTTGAAGAAAACCATCTTCTTTCGTTCTTTGCTGAATTAATTTATTAATATATTTTGTACACAACTGACAACCTTATTCCTTGCTCTGTCAAAGTTTTGAAATAAGTAATATTGTACAAATCCAACAGCTTATAAATGTTAATTACCCAACCTTCTGTTATATTTTTTAATACATTTTTTCTCTTTAATACAATCTCAGTATATTGTTCCTGAAGGCTGTGACAATAATTTTAACCAAAAGTTGATTAGTCTTATCTGTACAATAACTGTTCTGTGTCTTAATCAAGGAATTAGGTGTTCCCTTAGGTAATTTTAATGTTTGTTTATATAAAGAATTTAATATGGCGTCCAACACATTTAAGTATATAGTTCCTTACAGCATGAAGTCCCTGATTTACAAGCTTGGGATTTATAGTTTTTATCATCGGTGTCACTGATAGGCATCCACAGATTCTGGCGAACCTCTTTTGTGTCCCTGCTGTAATCCACGTTTTGCTACTGCAGAGTTTAATGTGCCTGTTCCATTTCATATTATAATTAAATGTTATGCTAAAGTATGAAAATTCTTGAACATACTCCAAGTGGTTTTCTGCAAGATATAAACTTTTATATCTTTTTTGCTGCCAAAGATCACCATTTGTGTTTTATTCGTGTTGGGAATAAGATTTAGATTAAGAAAGAGCGTTATCAAGTTTTCTTAGTCTTCTCTGCAGTCCTAGTCTGCAGACAGAATAAGTGCCAAATCATCAGCATTTGCAAGAATAGGCATATGCTGTTGTTAGATCTTTGGTGGATAATGTTCTGATTTATTTAAAGTAATCTTTCATTTATATAAATATAAAAGAGAGTTGGAGTGAGGACACATCCTTGCTGCACTCCCATATGGTTTCAATCTTTTCAGTGAAATCCCCATGCTTTGTATTTTTAATTTTAATCCATGTGTGGGAATAAAGCCATCATAATTAACGGGTCCCCCCCTTTTTGCCATAGGGAGACTGTGGCGTAACTTGCCATTATAAAGGAGCATTTATAACGGCAAACACACGCATGGTTCTCCTACCTCTGCGCATGTAGCCTCTGTAGTGTTTCTCTTTCTGGCTCGACCGCTGTCTGCTCGACCACAACCTTGCCACCAATGAATCACGGCACGGCGGTAAGTCACATTTAAAAAAAACAGTTATTTTCTACAGGATACAAGTTTTAATTATTTAAAAAAAAACACATACGTGAAACCTCTGAAAATCTAAATGTAAGAACTGGACGAAAACCGAACTGGAGCACGACCGCACTGAAACTGCTATTTTATATAATTGCTGTGGACAAAAAGGGGAGACCCAGCAATTATATAAAATAAAATATGGGTGATGTATTTGTAAACTCAAAGTTTACGCGCACACTTGGGGTTAGATACATGTACAAACCCCTCGAGCTTCGCTTTCGGGTTTATTCAGCATCTAACCCCTCGGGTGTGTGTAAACTTCTCGTTACACACACCACCCCATACTTTATTCTATACTTATCAGACTCAAAAGATAATGGTCAATCCTGAGTTCCTGTAGCTTAACCCATAGGTAAGATCTTATATAGAATCAAATGCTGCAGAGAAATCCACAAAGGCTACAAAGAGTGCCTGTTTATTTTTTTAATTATGCAGTATTTTTCTATTAAAGGCACACTGTCAACCTATTTTGTGCATCATATGAGTTCTAGGTAAAAACCTACTGTACATTTTATGATTGCTTACCTTCTCTAAAAATCATTGATGTTGCTGGTTGTTTTATCTGCCTCCTTGCTTAGTCGAACTGAAATGCATGGTAGTGTATATTATATCCAGCCTTGCTTTGCTTCCAGTCCTTGAGCTACTCTCATTGCATATTTCCTGCATGTTAGAAACACCCCCAAACAGTGCAGCCACTCATGACACAATAGTCTGCTCTACTCCCACTGCATAATGAGTGGCTAGACTGTGTCGGTGGGTTCCCAAGTCCAGGAAAGATGCAGCTGGAGTTGATCAAGAAATGTAAACAAACATGTTTTAGTGTGGTAACATCAGTATGGTGGGCAGTCAGTTTTTCACTTTTTAAAAGAGAAAAGGAATCAGAATCAAACTACCAGCTACATCAGCAGTCGTTACAGAATGTGAACAATCGTTAAAATGTGTTTTTTTAAACTAGGGACACTTTGAGGTTTAAGGGGGTTGACAGTGTCCCTTTAAGTGTAAAGGGAAGAGAAATGTGTGTCATGGTTCCAAGTTCTTTTATAAATCCTGTTTGCAAAGGGGAAAGTATTTTTTGTTTTTCAGACCAACTCTAGAATCTATTTAAGAGACCTTTTGCATATATTTTAGCCATATTGTCTAATAGGCTTATCGGTCTGTAATTTGCAGGGTTCCCACGTCCCCCTTTTTTAAAATAGGGACTATAACGCTACCTCCATGTATCTGAGGTAAATCTGTACATAATAGCTTTATTATAAAAATCCTTTAGAAGATATGACCACCACTCTACATCAAGTTTATAGAATTTGACAGGTATTTCATCTGGACCTGGAGATTTACTGCTCTTAAAGCTAACTACAGTATCATCCACTTTTTGTTGAGTAATCCAAGTAAATGGTTTTGCTATTTCAGCATTATCTTGTCCCGAGAGATACAGTGCATTATAGAAAATGTTCCTATAATGATCTAACCATTTACCTGGAGCAATACAAGATCTATTTGATTTTTGTATTGATTGGTTCCCATGGCAATCAATTTCCAGAACTGTCTACTGTCCTTGTTTTCTGTTACTGTAATCATGTTTTCCCACAGTTCTTTCTGATGGGCAAACATCTGTGTTTTCACTTAGGCTGTATACTGTTTTCTAAGCATATTTAATTTAAGGATATTTGCTCTAGTCAGATGTCCTGGGGTGTAACGTACACACTTTGCCAATATCTTTTTCTCCGCTTTACATGTCTTGTTGAACCAGCACTCATACTGCATCTTATTTGTTCCTTGTTACCATTTGTGTAGGATTCTTTAATTGGTTTATAACAATTCAGCATGTATGTGTAACCCCCCCTGCAAATGGGGGTTCCCTAAAGACTTCCAGGAGCTTGCTTGAATGCTCTAAGCCTGAATGGTGTTTGGCATTTAAGCCATTTATCAGTGAGTGTTTTTAGAGCCTCTGGTACTGTCTCTTTAAGAGCTGTCTGCTTGCAGACATAATTAGTTTGTATGGGGGGACTGTGTGCTTCTCTGAGTACCACTCGAGCTGCTGCCAATTCACTTCATTTTGCAGTCACTAGGAGTGCAAAGGAACCTATCTGAAAGATGTAACTGTTTGCCAGAAATTATTTAAAGTAATAATGAAATTACAGTTTGTCTAACCTGCTTTCTTTGCAGTCAGAACTGTGTCTGCTAGTTCCCATTCTAGTTTTGAACTGCTTGAACTGGACCAATCAGTGGAGTAAGCTAGCTCTAAAATGGTGCCTTGGACGAATCAGAACTTGGACTCATAATCTGAGCCAGCCACAAGAGGATTGTATGGGCAGTGACTCTGGGAGATGTAGTTTAGACTTCAGTGCCTTTTGGACCAACAGCAGCAGTCTATTGTGAGTGACAGCCAATCCAGTCAAGAACTGGGAGGAACTCAAAGGAAGTGCCCGGTTTTGTCGGTTGGAGTTTCAGTTGAGCTTTGGCAGTAAGAGGAAGGAGCCCTGTGCTTTTTCAGTGTGCAGTTTTAGTCAAAAACGTGTAAGGCCAAGAGTTCCGTCTGCAGCTTGTGTAACAGCTTGTTAGGACTGAATCCGTCCTGTGAAAAGAATCAAAGGATCTCTGAAGAGTAGAAACCAGGCTCACCCTGTAGAAGACTGGAGGAATTGCTTGAAAATTGCACTCTGTCTGTCAGGAACTGAATCTGCTGTGTGTTCTCCCGGTATTGTGCAGTAATTGCGATCGGGATACAGATGCAGCCTGCCTGGTATAGTGCTTTTTTATATGGATGTGTGAAGAGGTTTGTGTACCTCAAGTGAGCCCTGCTGACATTGAAGGACCCTATCTTATTTGGAGGTCGTGAGTACTAATTCAGGGTCGCTCCCTGTTGAATTGCCACATTAAATCCAAATGGAATTACTGTACTGCTGACTGTTTAATTCTCCTTTCTCTGTGTGAAAGGGCTCCTACCAGCTGCCACGGTTTGACTAGCCACTAGGCTTGGGTACCCAGGACAGTAACTGATAGGGATAGGCCGTGCACAGAGCCATAGGTAGATTATTAGAGTGATAAGCTAATTAACCTGATTTCCCTGTCCTTGTTATATCCCCTAAATAAATCAGAGCTGCTTGTTTCAGCAAAGTTATACTGCCTGAGGTATTTGTCTATGTTAAAGTACTGTACTGTGATTGTTGCACTGTATCTCATTTCACAGGAGGTCCCAGTGCCGGAACCAGACCTGGGGTAAGTGTATACTGTGAAGGTAATTCTGATATATTGTGTGGGCCACTAGTGGGAAGAAAGGGAGGTTGCAGTGTCCCAGAGGGCTGTGACCAAGTTAGTTTAACTATTGCAAACCCTGACCTCTGGGTGGAGGCACCCGCCATTGGATCCAGGCCCCTCAACCTGTTAGTGGCAAATCAGGCAGGGGTAGTAGCCCCTGGGATAGCGCCATCTAGGGGTTACATATGAATATATTGCTTCTGGTTCAGATAAACTGAAAGAAGCCCTACCCAGGTTTCCCTCGCTGCACACCCAGTCCGAAGCTCCCCAGCTGGCCATCGGAAGGGTCATGAGGGCTAAGCTCAAAGAAGCCCTCCCCAGGTTTCCCTCACTGCACACCCGGTCTGAAGCTCCCCAGCTGGCCATCGGAAGGGTCATGAGGGCTAAGCTGAAAGAAGCCCTCCCCAGGTTCCTCTCGCACACCGGTCTGAAGCTCCCCAGCTGGCCATCGGAAGGGTCGTGAGGGCTAAGCTGAAAGAAGCCCTCCCCTGGTTTCCCCGCTGCACCCGTCCGAAGCTCCCCAGCTGGCCATCGGAAGGCCGTGAGGGCTAAGCTGAAAGAAGCCTTCCCCAGGTTTCCCTCGCTGCACACCCGGTCTGAAGCTCCCCAGCTGGCCATCGGAAGGGTCGTGAGGGCTAAGCTGAAAGAAGCCTTCCCCTGGTTTCCCCCGCTGCACACCCAGTCTGAAGCTCCCCAGCTGGCCATCGGAAGGGTTGTGAGGGATAAGCTGAAAGAAACCCTCCCCAGGTTTCCCTCGCTGCACACCCGGTCCGAATCTCCCCAGCTGGCCATCGGAAGGGTCATGAGGGCTAAGCTGAAAGAAGCCCGCCCCAGGTTTCCCTCGCTGCACACCCGGTCTGAAGCTCCCTAACTGGCCATCGGAAGGTACGAGAGAGAGAACTGCATCAGTTTAAATCTTGGTGCCTTTTTTCTTCTTCTCATCCCGGGTGCTCTACTGAGAGACTGTGTGATTTTTGTAGCTAATATTACAGTTGTTGCAGCCTGCAAATTTGTAGCTAAATCCTGGCTGGTTAATTTCACTAAAGACAACTCTCGTTGCAGCCTGTTAGTTTTTAAAGAAAATCCTGTCTGCTAAGTGTCCTTTATTGAAGCAGATGCTGCAACTCACTCGGACCTGCTGCTTGCTTGATTTTTTTCGCCCACTCACTCATCCCCAACCCCTTCACAGTATTAAATGCATCATCTGACCCCACCCATTGTGGCTCTCTGCCAGTGCACCATATGTCTCCACCTTTTGCTGCTCTCTGCCTGATATTCTTTGGGCTAGGCAAACCTTCCACTCTTCTCACCACTCTAACCTATAGGCCTCTGAATTCAGAACTGCACAAAACTCGTGCCATAACTAAATTCAAAAGGGTGTTTCCTGTTTCCCTTCTTATTCCTCGGCTCAACTCGAACCAGGACCCTGCGTTTCTTCTACTCTCTCCCATAATTATTTTTAAAGACATACCTTCCTACTTGTCCAGTTAGTGCCTTATTTTTTTTTTTTTTTACTTTCAGTCACTGGATACCTTAGGTACCTTTCAACTGCCCCAACCTTCATGATAGGCACTATCAAAAAGGCACCGTTTCTGCCTTGGACTCTAGCTATCTGATCTAGGGGTTTCCCCCTCCACCTCTTGTTCTTCCTAGTTTGGGTCCCCCTAATATTTTTACTAACTTCCACCTCCCACTCCCGCTGGGTTGATTGTTTGAAGTGCTCTTTCTCTCTCCTATTACAAGATGGTTTCTCTTATGAAGCCTAGGGCACTTTTGATTATTGCAGGACTGGTACTCTCCCTAATTTCCCTCTCCCACCTCTCGCTTAATATAACTGTTGGTGACTCTGGGTTCCACTCACATGAAGAAAACTCTTTTGTCAACTCGAATCTGCTTCCCTATAGGAAATCACATTAATTCCTTAACCTGGCCCTGTATCTAACACGTCCTGCCAAACTTGGTCATTTTCTTCTCCGTCACTCCCCTGTCACGCCCAAAGGCCTCAAACGCATCCGTCGCCTCACCAGAGAAACTTGGGTGACTCTCCTGCATTTATCCCTATCTGGGGATATTGAAACAAATCCCCACCCAATGCTAGATCAACAAATGACTCCTCCAGGTTCTTTGCAAAGGGCATAAAAATTGCTCATATGAATATTAGAAGTGTACCTGCTAATTTCCCTGAACTGGAAGCCTGGGTAGCCCACTATCACCCAGATATTCTAGGATTGACTGAAACATGGCTTAGGCCAGACATACCTGACACAGTATACAAAATAAATGGCTACTACCTTATGAGATTTGACTGCCCCTCTAAACAGAGGGGTGGAGGGGTTTCTCTCTATTATAAAGAACATCTCAATATCTCTATCCACTACTCAGGATTATCAAGTATCTGTGAAACTCTGCATACTGTTCTGCTCTTGGGCGGAGAAAAAAGGCTAAACCAGATATGCACTTATAATCCTCCAAAGGGAGCACTCCCTGGCTTAAATGGGCTCTTGTAGTATCTCTCTACTCTAAAGGGTAAATCTGAAGTAATATTAATGGGTGACTTCAACCTAGACCTATCAGGTACCCACTCTGGTTTGTACACGGAGGCTGTCGCCCGACTTCACCTATCGCAACTGATTACTAGCCCAACTCGACTCGGCAAATAGCGAGCATCAATCTCTCCTGGACTGGATAGCCACAAACAGAGCAAATAAAATTATTGCTGCAGGCACCTTTTCTGATTCTATCAGTGATCACCTACCTACCTTCTGCATTTAGAATGGTCACTGCCCCCATCCTCCACCCAGAATTATTCAGTTTTGGGATTTTGACAAACTGAATCCAAGCGCACTCCTTGATGATATTAATAACATCGACTGGTCGCCTATCTATATCATTGAGGATGTAATTACAGCACTTGACCACCTAAACTCTTAGCTACTGGTCCTACAGGATCTGCACGTCCCATTAAAAAAAAGGCGTCTTAGGGGCTCTGCAAACAGATGGCTACATAAAGACCTCCTTCAGACTATGAGAAGAAGGGATAAGGCCTGGGCCCTGGCCAAGAAATCTCAACGGACAGATGACTGGGCTAATTATAGAACAATGATGAATGCCTGCAAAAAAGATATTCGGAGGACAAAAAGGAACTATTACCTTAAGCTTCTCCAATCTTCAGTGGGTGACTCCCGGGGTTTTTGGAACCACATCAAAAATGTCATAGGCCAAAGGCCCAAGACGGCCATAACTGAAATTATGCTAAATGATGTCAACTGTAACAATCTACCTACAACTGCAAATGCCCTGAATGCACAATTCTCTGATCTCTCTGAATACCTTGCAAAATTTAACCAGTCTCCTGCACCTCCTCCTGATATCCACCATCCTTCAGGACCCTCTTTTCTGCTCAGATAACTCTCCACTACCAAAGTGCTGCTTCTTCTTAAATCTATCTCCCCTCATGGATCTACCGGTCCAGATGGATTACTGCCATATTTCTTCAAAATGGCAGCTCCAGCTCTTGCTGCCCCATTGCAAGAATTTTCAACCTGTCTATACTAACCCAGACAGTGCCTACACTATGGAAAACGGCTCGAGTTGTCCCTGTACACAAAAAAGGGGACACCAAAAACATGGCTAACTACAGACCGATCGCCATTCTCTCTACCTTAAATAAACTACTTGAGAAGGCTGTTGCCACCCAGGTCTCAGAATATCTGCACCTTCACAACCTTCTATCCCCTGCTCAACATGGATTCCAAACAGGGCACAGCACCACAACTGCACTACTTCAGGTATCAAACAAAGTCCTCACAGCAATGGATAAGGGCCTGCTCATGGGGGCCATTTTTGTTGACCTCACTAAGGCTTTTGATCTTGTGAATCACCCCCTTCTACTCTCCAAACTGTTCGTTCTGGGTTTTTCCCAGTCTGCCATCTCCTGGTTTGATAGCTACCTCACTGGGAGAAGGCAATTTGTTCAAATTGCAACTGCTGTCTCTGACCCCTCCTTAACCTCTGTTGGAGTTTCCCAGGGATCTATACTTGGCCCTCACCTTTTTTCTCTCTTCATTAACAACCTGCCCTCATTTCCATGTCTCTCCTCACTGATCCTTTATGCAGATGACATGGTGCTTCTCGCTAGTGGTAAAGACCCCATATCAGTAAAGGTGAATCTTCAAGCTGACTTTGACTGCTTACAAGTCTGGCTTCTACAAAACAAACTCATGCTTAATGCTAAGAAAACTGTGGCTATGCTTTATGGCTCCCCCTCTAGAGTCAAATCCTGTGCTCCGTATCTTTCAGTACTATGTCTTAATGTCTCCTCGTTGGTATCTGTTAACTCCTTTAGGTACCTAGGAGTCATGCTTGACCCATCTCTGGATTTTAACCTCCACCTCATGGCTACTTGCAAGGTGGTTAACTCCAAACTGGGTATTGCCTATAGAATTAGGTCCTCCCTGAATGATGCTGCCCGGCTTGCTATTGCACAAGGTTTCCTCTTTCCCTCCCTTACATACTGCTCACAGGTATACCTTAATGCTAACAAAGGATCCCTCCATAAATGGAACACATGTTATAACAGCATATGCCGATTTGCCCTCTCTGCACACAGACTGACTCATCGCTGTGAACTCCACTCCAAACTAAATTGGCTTTCCCCGACTTCGCACAGACTCTATTCTGTTGGATGCTTGATTGACAATATCATCAGAACGGGGACACTTGAGTATCTCTCATGGCTGCTATCTCATCCCTCCCAAGCATATCTCTTTAGGTCATCCGTATAAACCCAACTTGAAATTCCCAGATACCTCACAAAAAAGGGGGAACTATCCTTCGCTATATCAGCTCCCAGCATCTGGAACTCCTTCCCCCCTCACATTAAACTCTCTAAATCCCACCTAGCCTTTAAACTGGGTGTCCACGCCCACCTGACTGACTCTGATGGCTGCTCCTGTGCTGTAACTTGAAACTGACTCCCAGTAGCATTCCTTACCTACCTGGCACTTACTGTTTCCCTCCATTATATAAAATCTGCATGTTCCCACTCCCTCCACAAAATCAGTAGTTAAAACTGTTATCTATTCTTTAGCGGTTGTCGTATGTCCTTAATTATTATTGTTGTTGTATCATCCAGTGTAAGTAGCTAATGTAAGGGTATTTGCTTGCTCTGTTTCCACAGAAATATGTCTTGCTTTTGTCAGCAATCTGCAAATTTGTTTTGTTCCCATTTTATGCTGCGCCATGAACAATTGCCTTGCTCTCTTCTGATTGTACTGTCCCAGGTCGTCCCTGAATATAGCCAATACTCTCGTCTGGTGTACCTACCCGGTAAACAAAAAACAAATAAATAAATCTTTCCAGAACTGATTTATTTCTTGTCTATAGTTATTTATTATTTGTAATTTTTTCTCCACGAATTCTATCCTAGTAAATTTTTTTATCATTAAATATCTCTAATAGTTCATACTGTTTACCTCTGGTAGACTAGTTCCCCCTGCCCGATCCCCTAGTAAGCTGTGAATGTCATCCTTAGTAGTCTAGTGGTACCCCCTCCCACTAAATCCCTAATAAAAAGTAAATGCCATTCCTGGTAGTTTAGTGGTCCCCAGAAAACAAACAAAGTGAGCGGTGCACTTGAAAAAGATGAGCGGAGATGTCCTATATAGGCAACTCATTTTACTCAGGCAAAAACATACCGAGCACTGTACACAAAACTGGCCCCGTGCTTTGGCCCAAACTGGTCTTTCATCAGAGGCCATAAACTTGATGAACAAACAGATGAAATAAATGGGCTAACCCATTTAAATAAATTCATATCAGTTAATTACAGTCAATCTAAAACACACTGGAATGCAAACATTGTAGCATCAGTATGTCGGTCTTGAAAGCAGAGTAGAATACTAAGACCCGATATATGATTAATTGCAGCAATTCAATCTGGGAAACAAATTAAAAACAGGAATCGGCCTAGAAAAGCAATCAACCCTATGTATCCCAATGTTTTTTTCCAATTTAAATTTTTATTAATTTTCCAAGAAAAAGAATAATTACATACATACAGCATATAAAAGTAATACAGATTAGAACCTCAAACTGCACAGAATATATATCCTAATGTCGAATTAACGAATTGCTAACCAACATCCAACACCGAAATGGAGGCTAAGAAATTTAGATCACAATGTTAGCGATGCTACAACGAAAAAATCCTGGCAATGAAAAGGTATATCACATAACAGAAAGAAATTTGACTAAGGAAAATATATACCCAAAATATAAATTCATGACATGACAAAAAGTCCACTTAATGATACTAAAACAAAAGCCTCAAAGTAACAGACATTCTTAAAGGAGATATGAGCTGAATCTGTATGACATTTTTCCCAGTGGAAGCGTTTTTTTAAATAGTGGTTCCAGTTCTGTTATTGTTCTGTCTATACTTGTCTGTTAGTAACCTCAGCGGTTATTTCTGATTTACACGCCATTTTATTTTCCATTGCTTGTTTTCTCCCCCATCCTGGCATGGCTCTCCTTCATGATAGCTCCCCTAGTCCTATTGCCCCAGCATCCCCTGGCCTTCCTCGCATAGTTTACCCACTATGGCAGGGTGGCAGGGAGTGTGCTTAACCCACCAGACAAGGCTCCAGTGGCCATGCCCAAGTTACCAGGTGCAGTGACTGTGAGGGGTGGTTTGCACTCCAGTGTGTTTTACATTGACTATAATTAAATGCTTTTTTCTCCCCCCTTTCTGTGACTCTCTCCTTCCATTGTGGCTCAGAGGAACAACATGCAATGATATCAGTGATGGCACCATGTGTGCTCCTGTGCATGATGTGCTGGGCGTCTGCCAATCTTCCACTGTGCACTGGTCCCTAGCCTCTGTTGTGGGCAGCATGGCTTTGGGTGCCACATCACTCCCTCCCCAGAGGAGGAGAGCAGTCTTTTGAATGCTAGATCCTCCTCCCCCTCCCCAGCTGACCCTCTGACATCCCAAGTTCACTCCTGAACCGGGGTCTTTGGTGCTGCAAGCAGTAGTGCTACTGCTGTGCCAGCAGGCTGGTTGTTAAGTGCCATTTTAGAACTGTACAATGTAGTTCATATCCCTCTCAACCACAGAATTCTGTAGTAGAACACAAGTGATTTTACCAACAACAGAACAGCTGAGCAAGAGACATACACAGCATCATACATTCCTTTTTTTAATAGGGATTTTTGCTCCCTGTTGCCACCTCCTGCCTGCTTCAGCAACGGAGAGACATCAGCATTTTCTTGGTTTTCTCCCTCCTATTCCCCGGACCCCAGAACATGGTTGTACATGTCTGTGGAGGTGAGCACGCACCCTGTGGCTCTGGTGACAGCCCCTCTCCCCCCCACCCGGCCTAACACTGAGTCTCCCACTGGGCTTGGCGCTACCACCAAGCCTCCAATCGGTGGCAGCCAACAGCCTGAGAGACTCCAGATCCCTCCTCAGGACAGGAGAGCTGTCTGTTGGCAGTTCATTCCAACTCCTTGCCCCCCCCAGACAACTCATGGGAACTTGAGCTCACTCCCGAACTCAGGTCACCGGCATGGCATGAGGTGTGGTGTCCAGTGCCTCAGCCCTCAGAGCTACCAGGCCATGGTGCATCATACAGTTCTAAAATGGTACTTACTACCTGTGTGTAGAGCAGAATAGAACCCCCCAGTAGTATAACAAAACAGTCTGTGGAGATGGAACAATAATGCATTTGGAACCAGTATTTAGAAAACAGCTTCTACAGGGGAAAATGACATACATGTTCAGCGTAGTTCTCATTTAATGCATAAAATGTAAGGTAATTGAAGGCCCACCATGCAGCACTGAAACTGAGCCTCATTATGGAAATAAAGAGGAAAGACAGACTTTTAAAGACTAGAGCAGCATAATAATGGAAAATGGTCTGTTTTATGTAGGCAATAAACCCCTTATATTTTGAACCTTAATATTGAAAATTGCACCCAAAGCCCCAACAGTAAAAACATTTTGGGACAAATGTAAACAATGTCACAACGAGGAAAATTACAGTAGATAACATCAATACTGAAACAAGGAAAATCACAATAATAATGCATAGTACAGCATATCAAATAACACATAGCTAAATATAGCAATGTAAAACCACAATAACAAAATAGAAATTGTACATAAAGTAAATATAGCAACCTCAATACTGATGCAACCTGTGAATTTAAATGGATATGATTCAATAATAACTAAATAAAGAAATAAGAGGTCAACGTATTATTTACTGTTAAATCGATCTGATACAATAAAGGAAAAACATCAATTGTATGAAGAGTAATGGCTTGTACAATGATAGACCCTCAGTACAGGGAGACCCCTCAAGTAAACAAGTACACCCAAAAATAGGGACCTATAAATCTAATGGAGAGAAAATGAGGATGAAATGCCAATTTCAAGATGGCAGAAGAAAACTACTTTTAATCTTCCTCATGCTGTGGGAAACACTGGTAAATGCAACACACTGTAACAGAGAAACATAACAGAGTTTAGATCTAGCTTAGTGGTCCCCTCTTCTGTCCGATTCCCAAGTAAAATATGAATTCCATATCTGGAAGTCTAGTGGTCCTCTCAATCCCCAGTATAACATTTGTAACCCCCTCCATAGCCCACTCAACTACCCCCCCACCCCCACCCCCATCTGTCCCTGACTCACCTATCCAGGGATAGTGTTATATTGGGAAAAAAATGGAAAAAGTTGCAGCTTGCCCAGAAATTACCCACCTTCCACTTGACAGTGGGTCCATAGCAGTGAACCCATTCTGTAATAGTAGATGAAAGATAGAAATGTGAACAGTAAGAAATTGAAAAGTGAAAAAATAAGAATTTTCTTTACAAGTCTGAGCTTCTGAACTTCAGAAATGTGCAATTTTGAGTGTGTTTTGATACAGTTGTTTCTCATTGTGACCCAGAATTTCTCTACCTGTAGGTCAGATTTGACCCATGTTTTAAAACCTGCAGCACTGTCACTGCACCCATCCATACTTTGAAGCACCACTGGCAGATCTGCCGAGATGGTGACCTCCACAGTTCTTACACTCACCACCTCATCCAGAACCCATCTGAATGGCAGGGGAGCAAGAACCCACATGCTGTATAAACAGCTGTTTCTACAGTATACACACCATTGTTCCCTGTCATTCAGAAGGTGGCCTGCTAAAATGGTGAGAAGAGGGACTATACCGGTTGCCATCTCTGCACATCTTTGGGGTGTTTCAGTAGGTTCCACCAACCTGCTTCAACAACTTCGTTGTCACCATCCCCTACAGCAACAGGCAAAACACCTACAGTTGGTATTTTGCTTGTCAGGAGAACACTGTTTTTTTGGGGGGGGAGGCTGTGCCCCCCACCCCCCTTATGGTGGGCTGCACCCCCCATTCCCCCCAATCTATAGATAATCAACTCTGAGTTGGAGTTGCTTTGTAAGGGGGTGAAACACTGGCAAAACTGCCACCGGTGTACAGCGGGACCTTTATGGCAACAATTTTGAATCTGTTCGAAATTGTCGCTGTAATGGTCTTTCGCTGTACAGGTTTTGTCATGCTAACGTGATACCGTTTCAGTATATGAATGGTGCGCCAAAGACAGATAAGTGGTGGCGAATGCTGAGTGGGTAGGCCAGGGAGGAGGGGAGGGAGTTAACGTCTTATATTGGAGATTAAGTGGGGGGCCTACTACATTTCCAGCATTGGCATTCATATTTTACTCCGTGATCAGGTGGGAGAGGGGGATCACTGGACTACCACAGATGTCATTCATAGTATGCTTAGGGATCAGGCGGGGGAGAAAGGGACCAACTAGACTACCAGAGGTGGAGTTCTTTTTTACTCAGAGATGGGGTGACAAGGGTCACTAGGCTACCAGGGATTTAATGGCAGTTTCTCAGGGATGGTTAGGGGCACTAGACTACAAGGGATTGCATTCATACTGTATTTTACTTAGGGATCGGACAGGGGGCAATGACAGCACTGGGGTATTTAAAACATAGGTTGAATTGGACCCACTGGTGTAAAAAATGTGGGTCTAAAGAGGAACCTACTGGGTCAAAACATAATGAATGGCAGATTTTCAGCAGTTCACATTTCCTTCTTTTAGGTATTGTTTTGGAGTAGGTGCATCAACTTGGACCCACTAGGAAAGGAAAAAGGGGTAATTTCTGGGCAGAATGAAACTTTTGCCCTTTCGTGCATGTTAGCATTTTCCCTGGCGGGGGGACCACTAGACTACCAGGGACCGCCTACCTCCATGCCTCTGAGTGTGTGTGTGTGTGTGTGTGTGTGAAGGCATTATGCAGAGCTGATGGTTGCCATATATTAGCATATAAATGGCTCCTTAGCAGCTCTCATGCCATATTTGGTTATTAGCTTGCCGGCCACTGAATATGTCTACCAGGAGCAAAGGCACTATTCCATTTGGGACACCCTTTCTCCCTTTGCTCCTGGGAGTCCGTTGCCAGGAGGGGGCTGTGTTACCATGTCACATGTTCACTTTGCGTGGGACTAACAGAGCCCCATATTAGCACATGCCAGACAGGGCACCCTGCCTTTATGAATATGGCACCCTGATGGTCGCACTCTTTCACATGCCTCGCTACTGTTTGTGCAAGGCTAATGGATGCCTTTTAATATAGGACCCTATGTATTTGATCTTGGTAATGCAATACAAATATTGCATACTATTACACACTGGTAGTAACACGTGCTGTAAGTGTAAACAATTGGTACAGTGAAAAGAGCTCCAAATAAAGGATATAATGTAGAAAGCTTGCTTATGATGAAAAGAGAATAACAACCATATTCAACCATAAAGAGTACACAGTAGTCTGAGTCAGCTTTGCTTTAAATTCACTGATAGGAGACATGAGATGTTGGAGGGGGGCAGCTCTCTGCTCTTTTCCTGCTTCAGATAAAGCTATAGATTAAATTTATTCGACGTTAGTCGCAACTTGTCATGACCAAAAGTTGAAATACGCCATGTCCAGTAAATTGTAGTGACTAACAGCATTTGCATACACCCCGAGCAACACCACATGGATTTGTGGATCCTCAAGGCAGTCATCAGTTTTACTTTACAGTGATTAAGAGTTGTCAGTGCCTAACTGCGAGGCAGTTTGGCCTAGTGGATAGAGCACAGAGCTGTGAACCTGAGACCCAGGTTTGAATCCAGCAGTTGCTACTTACCTGAGCAAGTGAGTCACATAACCTCCTTGTGATTAACATCGCTGTCATTTCTCTCGTCTGCTCCTGTGCTGTTCCAACCCCATGCATGCCACAAATGGCAGCAACATTCCCCCCTCTCTCACCCATGGAGTGCAGAGTGATTTGTAGTAGTAGTAGTAGCGGTAAAAATCTTTATTTTTCTACAGGATACACCTATTAGGGCCACCATGGTCCTATTTTCAAAGTTGTCCTGTAACAGCTTGGGATACAGTTTGTATGAAAGGCATTATCTTCTCACCCTCATCAGCCCAGTGCTGCCATAGATGAGTCAGAACCAAGGAGCAAACTATCATGGGATGGCCCCACCACTTTATATGCAATATCTGCAACCAATTTTGCAACATTTACGATCCATTCCAGCAGACGCAGCATGCATACATAACCTTACAATTGTTTTATCATTAAACATTTCATTCACCTAAAAATATATATATATATATATATATATATATATATATATATATAGATATATAGATATATAGATATATAGACATATAGATGTAAGCAGTAATTCCTTGGGTGCTGATCTCTGTTGTCCCTTGAGAAGAGAGGCAACAACTGGGTGTGGAGAGATCAATATACAACTAAATTTATTTTCTTTTCCTTTCCTAAATCTAAACCACAGTGGCATTTCTGGGACAATGCATTTCTTGCCAAACACTGTCAGAGCAAAGTGTATTGTGGGGTGAATTTTCATTCTGTCCAGAGCCTGTAAAATTATTAAAGGTGTTAGAGAAGCCACTTCTGTAGTACAAGGCAAAGGTAATACAATCCAGCAACATGTGAAGTCTCATTTTCCATTAAGTAAGGGTGAGTTATAACCTCTGTGTCAAGGAGGTAAACAGGACCCTACTGAGCTGTTGTGTGTGATGACAGAAACTGGAGGGCACTATGACATGGGCATTAATCTTTAATCAGTGGCTGACCTCTTCTGACTGCCTAGCTGAAAATAAGTGGTATCTCTTACAGCTGGTAGCTCTGTACTCCCTTAACCAATGAAGTGTCACGGATCAGTTCACCTTCTTTACATCACACCGTTCCATCATGTGTATGCTGTATTACTGCTTCCTCATCTGTGTCATGTCTTTGAATAGGCCGCCTCCCATTTCCACAAAGCACATGCAATACAACTTTTTAATACGTTCTACTCCAGTTTCCAAGAATTAGTCTTCTCCATAGTGTGCCACTCTTTGATAGCACTGGAGGTGACAGGTCCCTGTGGGAACCAGAACTTTTGGGGCAGTGTGTAACACCAGTGCATGGTGGCACCTGTGCACCCACAGGGTATATAGCAGTGCCAACCCTAAGCAACTCAGTTTTTACTTTCCCACTGTTAAAGCACAGTGCTTTCTTCTTCAGGGAACCAGAACACCAGTTTGCGACCCAATAACATTCTACTTCAGTTCTTCAAATTTCTCTCTCCATGTTTAACTACTTTTGATATTTTTATATCAGTTTTAGTAGTTTAAATCAACAAGTTTTCTCACAGCGCTACCTCATTCACCAACATTTGAAAACTGTTTTGGCAGCCTGGATGCCTGAAAAGGCTAGTTGTCCCAGCAATGAGCCTGTGTCTGACCACCAGTTCTCTGTGAGTGAGCATTCTGGTACCAGAAATCTTATGGATGAGAGGATAAGCAGTCCTCCTATTACTGCAAAAGGAAACTGTCCTGGCCTCACTGATGCTTAATGTCAGGTTCCAGGGACTATTGCCTCATCTTTGCAAAAATTAAAAAAGAGTACAGTGCTATTCAGAAAGAGGACTTGATCAACTTCTTGTGCAGGAAATCCCCACCTCCCAGAAACTCTAGGGCTCTCCCTAAATTGACTGTTGTATCTCCTAATTGAGCAGCGCCAACTGAAACTATCTCATCTGTAGAGACAGATTTACAGCTGTTCTGAGAAGCCATAGCACTGCATGGTCTCAGTGGAGCAATGACTAGTATAAGTGTCCGATCAAGTACGCCAGTCTCTCCCACACATGTAAGCAGTAGTTCCAACTGCGGCAGTAGGAGAAAAGGACTCCATGATGTCGATTTCAACAAACACTTTCAGACTGGAAGAAATGGTACTTCACTTGGACAATGGCAGCAGTAGAAAGCGTACCTCAGTCCAGTGTGGCGATGTTATCTCGGAATCTCCTGCTCATAAACACAATTTACTGATCTAAACTTCAAAAAAATAAATCCACCATGCTGCTTGAAAGCCACTGATCCTCAGCATTTATTAAACTGGAAAATGGAGGTCATCATAGCCCTTTCATTGTTTGACACATGAATACAATACTTGTCTTAAAATGAAGTTTTAACATAATTGTGGTAGATGCGTCTTATAACTGAGTTTTGTAGCCCACACATTACAGAGGGCATCAGTTTGTGTGGTAGACATAACAAGATCATCACAGGTGAATGTGTGTAAATTCTGAGGCTCAAGTGACCTTACTGTGTTCTCTGAAAGGGAAGGGTAACATTAGATGAGGCAATATAGTGCAGTGGTTTTAAGGCTCTGAGCTACAAATCTGGAGACCTGGGTTTGAATCCCACAGCCCCCACCTGCATGCTGTGTGACCCAGAGCAAGTCACTTAACTTTCCTGTGCTCCCAGGTCATACCTGTAAACAAGCTTTCAGCTTAGTGTGCTACTCCTGGGTAAACAATTGGAAAAAAAAAAGATGTTTCTTTAATTAAAACTGCTTTTTTGCCCTTTTTATTTCCTGTTGTGTTGAGTGTTTTGCTTCAACAGTACCGCCAGTTAAATTGTAAAAAACAAAACAAACAAAAAACATTGAAATGGCATAATTGTCAAACCTGCAGGCTTCCATTTTTACATCAGTGTACCACCATTCTGTATATAACTATTTTTTTGTACTGTATCAGTATGAAAGTTGCATGAATATTGTACTGTACCCTTTTTAGATACTTTTAAAGCTACTCAAAATTCTGTTGATTGTGTGAAAAATGTTAAAAGGTGCTATGATGGTCCCGCAGTTAATATTTAATACTGAATCAACACAAGGCTCTTTATTGGATTCACTATGTGTGTTTTAGTGCTCCAAAGTAACATTATTATCAGACTTCTCACCTAACCTCCTAGACTTCTAAAACTTTTGTCAGTAGTGTAAAGACTATATAATGTATATACTTCACATCTAGGTGCTCGTATTATACTTGTGGTACATAATGTAAATAAACAATGCAAACAGCACAAAGTAAAGAGCAGACTGAGTGGACAAAGCAGCCATTATCTGCCATCAGATTATGTTTCTATGTAAAGAAAAATGATGACACAAGTCTTTTTTTTTTTACATTTTATTTATAAATTTTGCAAATTACATTATAATAAAAAACTTCATCAAGATGGATTACAATAGATCATTCTCAGAAAAGAGCAATAAAACATTATGGGTCCCATTTTCAGAGCCAGCCATCTGCATGTGCAAACAGGTGCGCCGCGTGCAAAAATAGGGCCGGCCGGCTCTGGTGCCATTTTCAAACAGATCATAATCCTAACTGACCACACTATCTGTTTGAATATCGGACTCTAGTAGCACAGCCCACAGCAAGCAGTCACCATGTTTGACACAGTGTTACTAGAGGGCGGGACTGAAGACAGCCCATAGGGGTAAAGCACAGCGCACACTGGTGAGGGCTGTGGCCCCCATAGACGATATTCAGCTCAAACATGCAAATGAGCCAACTGGGCATGCACAGAGCTAAGGGGCCATCTGCATGCCCATTATGGTCTCATCTGCATGTGAGCACCCGGCCGGAGTGCACAGGGCCAGGTCCCCCCCCCCCCCCCAAGCCCCGATCCCTGTCCCCATACATAAATAAAAATATTGGTGGTTCAGCGGTCCCTCCCTGCCTAGATCCTTCCTGGTACTTCATTAAGAATCCCTGGTGGTGCAGTGGTCCCTCCTTAGCTCCAATCCCTATCCCCATACATATATAAAAATATTGGAGGTTCAGCAGGCCCTCCCTAGCCCCGATCCCTTCCTCAGTACTTCATTAAGAATCCCTCTCCCTAGCTCTGATCCTTTCTCTGGTGGTGTAGTGGTCCCTCCTAGCCCTAATCCCTATCCCCATACATATATAAAAATACTGGTGGTTCAACGGTCCCTCCCTAGCCCTGATCCCTTCCCCACTACTTCATTAAGAATCCCTGGTGGTTTAGTGGTCCCTCCCTAGCCCCGATCCCTTCCCCGGTACTTCATTAAGAATCCCTGGTGCTGGTATTGTGGTCCCTCCCTAGCCACAATCCCTTTCCCGGTACTTATTTAAGAATCCCTGGTGGTTTAGTGGTCTCTCCCTAGCCTCGATCCCTTCCCCGGTACTTCATTAAGAATCCCTGGTGCTGGTATTGTGGTCCCTCCCTAACCCCAGTCTCTTCCCCGGTACTTCTTTAAGAATCCCTGGTGGTGGTATTGTGGTCCCTCCCTAGCCACAATCCCTTTCCCAGTACTTAATTAAGAATCCCTGGTGGTGATGTGGTCCCACCCTAGCCCCGATCCCTTCACTGGTACTTCATTAAGAATCCCTGGTGGTGTAGTAGTCCCTCCCTAACCTCAATCCCTGTCCCCATACATATATAAAAATATTGGTGGTTCAGCAGTCCCTCCCCTACCCTGATCACTGTCCCCATACATAACTATGACAATCGGTGGTTCGGTGGTTCCTCCCCCATTCCCCGATCACTGCCCCATTACATATAAATAATTCCTGGTGGTCCAGTGGTCCCTCCCCCTCCCTCATTCCCTGATTGCTATCCCGACCCAAAGGAATAATTTCCCTGGTAGTCTAGTGGCTCCCCCATCTCCCACCCTGTCAGGTAGTGACCCACCACCCAGCTCACCCCAACCCTACCCATGCTGGTGATGGTTACAGCCCTCTTCACACTGCCATGGCCAGCCACTGACTGAACTGTCAATGAGTGTGTACAATACATAGTATGTGCTCATTGGTTAACTGGTCAACCAATGAGTGCATACTATGTACTGTACATACTTACTGACAGTTCAGTTGGCAGCTAGCCATGGCAGTGTGAGGAGGACGGTGCCAGTCGCCAGCATGGGTCATGTTGGGGGGAGTGGGGTGGTGGGTCACTACCTGCAGGGTTGGGGGGATGGGGAACCACTAGACTACCAGGGAAATGATTCCTTTGGGTTGGTATGGTGCTCAGAGAATAGGGGAGGGAGGAGGGACCACTAGACCACCAGGAATTATTTATAAGTAATGGGGCAGCAATCATAGAATGGGGAAGGGGAAGGGACCACTGGACCACCATAAATTATTTATATGTAATTGGGCAGGAAATGGGGGATGGGAAAGGACCACTGGACCACCACCAATTATTATATGTAACGGAGTGATGATCTCGGAACGGGGGAGAAATCGCTGAACCACCGATTGCCATAGTTATGTATGGAGATGGGGATCATGGCAGGGGAGGGACTGCTGAACCACCAATATTTTTATATATGTATGGAGACAGGGATCGGGGCTAGGGAGGGATCACTACACCACCAGGGCTTCTTAATGAAGTACCGGGGAAGGGATTAGGGCAAGGGAGGGACCACTACACCACCAGAGATTCTTAATGAAGTACCAGGGAAGGGATAATGGCTAGGGAAGGACTACTGAACCACCAGGGTACCCAGCCCTTGACACCACAGCAGACGGGTCTGCGCACAATTAAAGGACTGATTTCAGAAGCATTAAACTGCTCCACAGCTGATGACCGTTTAGTGCTTCTGAAAACTTTCAGTATAGTGCTGCGCCACATATGCATGAGAGAACCCTCATTTGCCTGGGCACAGCACAATATTGTGTAAACCCCCCCCCCCCACAAATGAGGGTTCCCGAAAAGTCTTCCTTGAGCTTGCCTAAATGCTCACTGCCAGGCTGGTGCCCTGCATTTTAGCAGTTTAAATGTGATTGCCAGAGAGTGCCTGTATAGCCTCTGTGCACTGTCTTTTTAAGAGCTGCCTGGATTGCAGTCATAAGTAATCTGAGCGGGAGCTCTGTTGAAAGATGTAGTGACCCACCACCCCACTTTGCAACTAAAGTGGCTGACATCAGGGCGGACATGTGTCCGGCAATCTCTAAGGGTGATGTTGTAAAACAGTGTGAGTTCACAGCACCTCAATTCTCTTGGAGTTCCTTTTGTCGATCTGAGTTCGTGGATATTATGAGGATCATCCATAGTGTGCGTCCCACAAGCTGTAGTTTGTACCCTGGACTGACTTCCCTAATTTTGGGTTGTTCTGATATCATCGGTCCAGTCCTGGTGCAAATAGTCTGGTGCTCCTTGGAGTCAGGTGAGTTTCCTAGCTTCCTGAAAGAGGTGGTGGTGACACCTCTCTTGAAGAAAGCTACCTTGGACCCAGACTGTTTCTCAAACTACAGACCTATATCTAATCTTCCCTTTATTGGGAAAGTTATTGAGAAGGTAGTGGCAGCCCAATTGGAGGACCATTTAACCATCCATAATATCTACGAATCCTTCCAATCTGGTTTTCTTAAAAAACACAGCACCAAGACTGCACTGGTTTGGGTGCTTAATGATCTTCTGAGGGCGAGGGATCAGAAGAGGTGTTCCATTCTGGTTCTCCTGGATCTCTCATCAGCTTTTGACACTGTGGATCACCTGGTGTTGATAGCACGCCTGAGGCAAATTTGTGGAATGTCAGGAACTGTTTTACAATGGTTCACCTCATTCCTCACTGGGAGATCACAAAGAGTTGTGTCGGGAATTTTTTCCTCCGGCCCAACCTCTTTGTTGTGTGGAGTGCCTCAGGGTTCCGTGCTGTCACCCATGTTATTTGCAGTGTATATGCTGCCCCTCGGAGACATTATAAGATGGAATGGGCTGAGGTTTCACTGCTATGCAGATGATACCCAGCTATACCTGTCTTTCGCACCCGATCGGGAAGGAACTCTGGCAGTGTTCAACAACTGTCTGGAAGAAATCCAAGGTTGGATGGTTTCTAGTTGGTTAAAGTTGAACTCAGAGAAGACAGAGGTTCTGGTTATGGACCCAGGTGGTCAGATAGAGAGGTCGCATGATGGCATGCCTTCTGGAATTTTTCTTGGCGGCGTGTCACTTCCGACCTCTGAACGGGTGCGTAGCCTTGGAATTGTCCTAGACGACAGGCTGACCTTACAATCTCAAGTGTCGGCCGTTGTCAAGACTTCCTTTTACCATCTTAGGAATATTGCTAGGGTTAGGCACCTTGTTCCTTCTGTCTCTTTGCCAACGTTGATCCACGCCTTTGTGTCCTCATGCTTGGACTACTGCAACACCCTTTACTTTGGGCTTTCTGGGGTTGAAATCCTTCGCCTACAGCTGGTGCAGAATGCTGCAGCCTGTGTTTTCACTGGGACAAGTAGGTCCTGTCATATTACCCCGGTGCTGCACGAATTGCACTGGCTCCCTATACGGTGGCAAATCACCTTTAAAGTCATTTTATTGACTTTCAAAGCCCTTCACGATCAGGGTCTGACCTATCTGAAAGAACTTCTGGTGCCTTACTGCCCTAGCCGATCACTCTGCTTGGCCGACGAAGGGTTGTTAGAGATTCCAAGAGTGAGTTTAAAATCTTCAGGCAGCACAGCATTTTCTTATGCTGCACCCACTCTCTGGAATTCTCTACCATGCCGGTTATGGGAGTGCACCTCCATGGAGGTATTTAAGAAGGATTTGAAAACTTACTTATGGCAAATGGCCTTCTTGGATAATTAAGTTAATTTTATTGTGCTTGGATTCTATATTATAATTTATTATTTGATTTTAATATCTCATGTTATTATGGCATGGTTTTACTTATATGTATTGTAGATTTGTATTTGAAATTATGGTTTCAAAATGTTCAGCACCTTGAAATATTGAAAGGCGCTTTATAAATAAAATTATTATTATTATTTGCTGAAAATCATTTAGAGTGATAATGATAATGTTTGTCTAACCTGCCTTCTTTGCAGCAAGGACTGTTTTGTTTATCTCCACTGTCTTGGTCCTGGACTGCAAATTGGACCATTCAGTTCTGGAGGGACCTAAAATGGAGCCGGACTACAGGAGCTGTCCGAAGTCAAAATCTGTCGGAATTGTAGTTTTGGGCTTTTGGTGCCTTTTTGCACCTGAAGGGGGAGGCTTTCTTGTGATTGACAGACAGATCAGACAACCAGACCTTTTGGATTCAAGGGAAAGTTCCAGGCTTGCTGGCAGTTGAATCAGATCTAAGTTGGGAGCTGAAGAAGCAACAGTTTGAGACAGTCAAGCAGACGTCTGAGTAGTTTCGCCTGGGAGAACTGTGGAAAGGCCTGAGTTGTGGCCTACATGTTTGCCTGCTGCCTCTGAGAGGGAGAGAAGAGAATTATTTCAGACTAAATCCAAGTTTGTGAGAACGAAGTAAGCCACTGATTTTTTTACCAGGCTCATACCTGAAGAAGACTGAAGATTTTGCTGAGTGCCATCGGCCTGTCAGGATTTCCAGCTGCTTTTGAACCCCCAGTTTGTGCAGAAGACTTTGTGATTCTGACCGGAGAGCGGTTTGCCTGGTGCAATAGAATTTCCTTACATGTAAATGTGCTGTCTATTGAAAGTGGGTCGTGATTTGGTTCCCCACTGTGTGAACTGTGTTCTGCTTGCTGGTACTGTAGAATCCTTTACATGTAAATGTGCTGTGTATTGAAAGTGGGTCGTGATTTGGTTCCCCACTGTGTGAACTGTGTTCCTTGCTGGTACTGTGAATCCTTTACATGTAAATGTGCTGTGTTGAAAGTGGATCGTGATTTGGTTCCCCACTGTGTGAACTGTGTTCTGCTTGCTGAAGCTTTTTTAGCCTAATCAGACTGAGATCGCATTCATCTCCATTCGGCCTGGGCCATAGCCACGCTGGCCCTGCCAGACTACCCCACTGCACAGAGAAAGCCACTGACGAGAGACCTGCCTGGGGATCAGCCTCCTGCTCCACGCTTGAACAGGAACGACGCCTCAGTGAATCGTGTGGGCCCTGCTTCTCCTGGCACTCCAGATTAACCACCTGCTGTCTCGATTTTTGTCCAGCCTGTGTCCAGTCTTGGGTATTGTGAGTAATCATCAGGGTAGCTCCCTGCAACAACAGCCTAATCTAAAAGTGTGTCATCTGATTGTCTTGTTTTCTTTCCACGAACTGAGCCCTCCGGCTCTGGATTACAAATAGTGTGTGTTGTGCATGTTGTTTTCTTCCATCACAGGGCCCCAACCAGCTACAACATTCCTGGCTAGCCCACCATTCTCCATCTGGGTACCCAGAGTGTGTGACTGTTTATGGACCCTGAAGTGTATGCATAACTGTTTGATTGATGGAGCCTTTAAGCAAATTAACCTGATTACGTCCCTCCCTTATTCAAGTCCCTTAAATAAATCAGATCTAATTCTTTTTTGCATTTACCCTGACTGTGGTTCCAGTTTGTGCAAGAGTACTGTACTGCTGTTATTTGCTGTGTATAACCTTGTTTAACAGGGGGTCCCCAGGGCCGAGCCAGAGGAAAGCCCTGGTGGTAAGTGCAAACAGTGTGGGTACTTGAGTGGTGTATCAGGGGTATTGTGAAAGTTATTATTGTGTATTGTTCTAGCCACTAGTAAGGAAAGAGGGGGGTTACAGTGTTCCGGAGGGCTATGCCCAGGTTAGGTTGACCACTACCAACCCTAACCTCCAGGTGGAGGCACCCGTTTCAGAACTCAGGACCCTTAACCTGCTACTAGCTAAGCAGGCAGGGGTAGTAGCCCCTGGGATAGCGCCACCTAGGGGTTACATTTCTGAGGCTCACTGCTGGGATTTTGTGCCTTCTAGTGGCCATAAATTATGAATTATTGTTAAAGATTAATGGCTACCCCAGTAGAAATGGCTGTACACCAGTTGGTGGAGAGGTGTACTGGGCAGGAGATCGACCCCCAAAATTCTCTACTTATACTGGAGATTCCCCTGGGTACCAGTAAAGACACTGTAGGGGGAGCACTCTCCAAACTTGAACGTTTAAAAAACCCTGTGGTGGTGGGTTGACAGGCTGATTTGATCGCCCAAACTTTCATAGCCTTGGTAGAGTGTAGTGACCTCGTGGACAGCTCTAAAGTGCCACAGACTATTGCCCCAGAAGGGGTTCCAGCTGCCTGGAGAGTGAAAACAAAAGACAGTAAAGACCCTGGGGAGGATGAGCTCCCACCATTATCTGAGACTTTTGAAGAGAAATTTGCTAAGTTGTTGCTGGAGGAAGGGAAAACCGTAGAGGACTTTAAGAAACTATTCCTGCCACCTGGGAGTGTTCCTTCCCCAACACCCCCTCCCACTCCAGCACCTGTTACTGCCCCACCTTCTGTGCCCGTGCCAATGCTGGCCCCTATATCTGTACCTGCCATTAGTGATGCCTCCTACCGAAGGCTGAGAATCTTCTCGGGCACCCTCCCAACCCCCCAGGGGGAGGATGACTGGGAAACTTGGATAGACTATGTTGTCCCTCTAGTACTTGAATGGCAATGCTCAGACGCAGAGAAATGAAAGAGGTTGAGTGAGAACCTCAGAGGTTCTGCCCTGGCTACCATCCGTGCCAAGTGGGCCAATAACCCCGAAGCAACTGCACAGGACTATATTGATGCATAGGAAAATGTGTATGGGAGCCCGGATTCAGATGAGGATCTGTGGTAGAGAGTAAGAAATGCTCAGCAGTACCTAGGGGAGCCATTGTCTGTGTATGTACCTCAGCTTGAAAAGCTGCTACAAGAGCGCCTCAGAAAGTGTAGTTTGCCGTCAAATGAATTAGATAGAACTAGGCTGGACCAGATCCTTAACTCTGCTCCATTTTCAGAATTGTTACTGCTTCAGTTGCGCCTTGCCACCCAACTGGGATCGCCCCCCCCTCCTATGACGAGCTAATGAAAGAAATTCAGGGGGGTTGAGCAAAGGTGACCCCATGGGGAAATTGCACCCATATCTGCTGCTGCTGTGCAAGTGCCTGAGAGTGATCAGCCAAGTGAGGCTCAGGGGCAAAAGTCGGCACTTAACGAGCACTCTGAGAATGCAAAGGACTTCCCGCCCTGGGCCCAGCATTGGAAAGACGAGCTACTAAAGGAAGTCCGAGAGTTGAAGATGAGTGCCTCTGCAAGGGTTTTCCCCATGGAACAAGATTCTGGTCCCTTTCAGGACATGACTGTCATGGGGTGGGGTTGCACCCTCAGGCATCTGCTACCGAGAGTGGCTCCAAGGCTGAGATCACTGGATTGCCTGCCACTCTAAAGGAACTGTTAAGACACATTGCACCACTCTCACCACTGCAAACAGATACTAGACCCCAATCTCTTACTACTGCTTCAGTTCCTCATACAATGTTCTCTCCCAGGATGACCCAGAAGTCTATCATTTGTCACAACTGTGGAAAAAATGGCCATATGAAAAGAGAATGCCGGTCTCAGAAGGACTTAGAAAGAGTAGTAAACAGACTCCAAGGGGAGCTCTGAAAAGCAAATCAGTGGCCAAGGGGTGCTCAAAATGACCACAGTGAGGGTTCGAGAAACCCTAACTCAAATTTCTTTGTGGCTAAATCGTCTGTCCAGGTCTCTGCTACTGCCTCTCCAGACAAAATAGTGGGCCCTTCAATGGCAACTACGGTGACTGTGAATGGTATTCATACTTGGGCTGTGCTTGACAGTGGGTCGCAAGTGACCACTGTATTCCAGGACTGGTATGACAAACACTTATCTGATGTGCCTTTGCAATCCCTGGAAGGCCTACATGTGTGGGGCCTGAGTGACAAGTCTTATCCCTACCTAGGGTATGTCCACCTCTGGTTGTCTTTTCTTGCAACTGTAATGGGTGTAGAAGAGCAAGTAGAGACATTGGCCCTAGTGTGTCCCCCCACTGGACTGTATGATGGGGTCCCCCTGTTAATTGGGACAAACGCCCATATGTTTGGGAGACCTGCGCAACTCTGTCACAAGAAACAAGGGCGACGGACTAGGAGGGCCCTAAGAATTCCGGCTCTGATCAAGAGGGCCTATGATTTGCAACAGAAACCTGAGGAAGTAGACCAGGATGAACTGGTGGGAATCGTGTGGAAGAAGGATCCTGATTGAATGGTACTGGCCCCTAACGCCCAGTGTACCATTCAAGGTGAGGTCCACCTATGGAAAGATGTCAAGAACAAAATACTGATGTTGGATATGCCAGGCGATGGAAAATTGCCAGAAGGATTATTGGTCAAGCCCAGCATCTTGCCTGCTCATGCCCATCCCTATGCACGATGACTGATGGTCCAGATTCACAATGAGTCAGATTGGGAGATCCGGGTGAACAGAGGGTGCACCCTAGCTATAGTACACTGTGCAGACACTGCAGTATTGCCCGGCAACAAGCACCCTGGTGAGGAGAGAGTGACTCCAGACTTGTTTAACTTTGGTGACTCCCCGTTGCCAGCTGAATGGAAGGCTAGAATTAGCAAGAGGCTTGCCCAGAGAGACCAAGTGTTTTTGTTGAAGGAATGGGATGTGGGATGTGTCCAGGGTGTGGAGCATCACATACGCCTGCACGATGAATGGCCATTTCAAGAGAGGTCCCGACGCCTAGCCCCAGCAGACATAGATGATGTGAGAAGACACCTGCAGGAAATGCTCACTGCTGGTGTGATACAAGAATCCAAGAGCCCATACGTCTCTCCCATTGTGGCTGTGCATAAGAAGAATGGGCCTGTGAGGATGTGTGTTGATTATCGAACCCTGAACTGGCAGACCATCCCAAACCAATACACTATGCCTCATATACAAGATGCCCTGGACTGCTTGAAAGGGAGCAAATGGTTTTTGGTGTTGGATTTTCGCAGCAGAAACTACCAGATCCCGATGGCCCCAGAAGACTATGAGAAAACAGCCTTCATCTGTCCATTGGGGTTCTACGAGTTTCTGAGGATGCCACAGGGGATATCGGGTGCCCTGGCCACCTTTCAGTGACTGATGGAACGTGCAGTGGGAGATATGAATTTGCTGGAATGCCTGGTGTACTTGCACGATGTCATTGTGTTTGGGAGCACCTTAGAGGAGCATGAGAACCGACTGTTTCAAGTCCTAGACTGACTGGAAGACTTCGGCCTCAAGCTGTCCATTGACGTGCCAGTTTCTCCAAACCTCTGTGAAGTATGTGGGGCACATAGTATCTACAAAAGGGATAGAGACTGAACTTAGTAAGGTTAAAGCACTGACTACTTGGCCCCAGCCCCATAATCTGAAAGAACTACAATGTTTCCTGGGGTTCTGTGCCTACTACCACAGGTTCATAAAAGACTATTCCAAAGTGATTCGCCCACTCTTGAACCTTACCCAGGGTTACCCTCCTGCCAATCGTAAATACAAAAAAAGGGTCCATTAAAGAACCAGAAAAAGTATACTTCCACCCAGGTGAACTCTTCGAGCCCCACTGGATGCCCGACTATGAAGCAGCCTTCCATGAGATCATATACCAGCTCACTCATGCCCCCATCCTTGTCTATGCTGACCACACCAAACCCTATGTGCTGCATATGGACGCTAGTCTGCAGGGTCTAGGAGTGGTGCTGTATCAAGACCATGAGGATGGCCTGAGACCAGTAGCTTTCACCGGTAGAAGTCTGTCCCCATCCGAACTAAACTACCCTGTGCATAAGTTGGAGTTCCTTGCGCTAAAATGGGCCATCTTTGACCAGTTTCATGAATACCTCTATGGGGCAAAGATATTGGTGAAGACTGACAATAACCCATTGACCTATGTACAGACTTCAGTTAAGTTAGACACCACTGGGCACCGGTGGCTTTCTGCATTATCAACCTATGATTATGCTGTCGAATACAGACCGAGCCTGAACTATATTGATGCAGACGCCCTATCATGAAGGCCCACTTCCAAGAGTGATTGGGTCAGGCTGTCTGAACTTGACATTCAAGCATTGTGCCAAAAGTTTGGTAGAGATGAACAGATGTCTGCGGACACAGTGGACTGTTTAGTAGATTGCCTGGGCCCTTCTGACACCTGCATACCAGCTGCCTATTGCCACTTCTCCCCTCTAGATATTAGCGCACTACCTCAATTTGACAATGACAGCATTCAGTGGGCTCAATCCCAAGATCCTATGATTCAGCCAGCACTTGATGCCCTGCGTACAGGGAAAGATGTGTCTGTGTTACGTTCCACTGACTTGCAAACTGCTTTATTGTTTAAAGAAGGCCCCAGATTGAAATTGCTCAATCAGTTGTTGTATAGAGAGACAGTAGATCATAGTGGCAAAGTAGACAAGCAACAATTGGTCCTGCCCACGGCCTTTAAAGATTTGGTACTGAGGTCCCTCCACAGTCACATGGGGCACCTCGGTATTGACAGAACCCTTGACCTGGTATGATCTTGCTTCTACTGGCCCAAATTGGGGGCCAATGTTGAGCACCATGTAAAGACTTGTAGTCGCTGCCTGCAAATAAAAGCCCTGAATCAGAGGGCTGCCCCCCCTTGTTAATATTACTACCAGCACCCCCATGGAACTAGTCTGCATAGTCTTCTTGTGTTTAGAACCTGATCAGCGGAACATTGGCAATGTGTTAGTGGTTGTGGATCATTTCACACGGTATGCACAAGCTTTTCCCACCAAAGATCAAAAGGCAGCTACCATGGTCAAGGTGCTAGTGGAAAATTTCTTCGTCCACTATGGTGCCCCCCTGGCAGATCCACTCTGATGAGGGCAGAGACTTTGAGAGTCGACTAATCAAAGAAATGCTCTCTCTATGAGGGGTGCGAAAGTCAAGAACCACCCCCTATCACCCGCAGGGAGACCCTCAACCAGAACGTTTTAACCACACCCTTCTAGACATGCTGGACACCCTCCACATAAAAGACAAGCATAAATGGAGCCAGCAGATTAGCACCTTCGTACACGCATACAATTGCATGAAAAATGATGCTACTGGGTCTCCCCCTACTGCCTCATGTTCGGGAGAGAGGCCCGGCTGCCAGTTGATGTCTGTTTTTGGGTCTCTCCAGATGAGGTTCGAGCTGAAAACTACTTGCAATATGTACAAAAACTGAAAGTTCAATTGAACCATGACTAGTAACTGGCCCAGGCAATGGCAGCCAAGAGAAATCTAGTCAACAAAGAGAGGCATGATAAAAAAGTAAAGGCTCAAGAGCTTCGACCTGGAGACCATGTGTTGTTACGCAATTTGGGACTGCATGGTAAACACAAAATTGCTGATCGGTGGCACCATCTTCCCCATATAGGAGCTGGAAAGTTGGATAATTTATCTGTGTACAAGGTGCGCCCAGAGAACAACTCCAAAGTTCTCAAGACCATGCACCGTAACCACTTGCTACCTATCTGCCAAGTCATGATTGAGGCTGAACCCCCAGAAATTGAGCCCCCTGGGCCAGTGACTTGTGCTGCTGCAAGAAAGAGACAGAGTCAACCTACCCCAGTGGTCACAGATTTAAGGTTTCCTCCACAGCATGCCCAGAATGATAGTGACTGTCAGTCCACTTCTGACGAAAGTGAGTGTGACTATGCCTATTACCCCTCTTATGAACTGAGTCAGCTGTTTCGAGGTAACCCCATGACTAATTGTGGGGATGAAACTGGGCCTTCTGGACTGCCTAACCCCCAGCTTTGTCCTTGGAGACAATGCTCCCTGAAAGTGAAGTGCAAAGTAGCACGTCTGAAGATGCTGAGTCTCTGTGTATTGTGGAATGGTACGATTTGCCTGAGGGAGGGCTGATGGAATGAGTCTTTCTGGTGACATACCAGAACTTGAAGAACACTATGAGAGTGCTGACCACCCCCCTTCAGTGCCTCAAAGCTTGAGTGTGCCTGAGCCTTTGCACAATGAATCAAGTGTTGCAGAAACAGAGCCTTCAGAGCAAGGAGCTGATAGTGCTCCAAGTTTGGACTTTCCCATCCAGGCAGAGGCACCCCTCACAAGTAACGAGAGTCCCCAGGTCAGTGCAGAGAGTACAGAGACTGTAGTTGTCCTCCTCAGAAAGACTGGCTGAGCTGCCAAGCCAGTAGTATGCCTCTGTTATGATTCTCCTGGGAGGCCAGTGGATTTGCCTCTCAATGTGGTGCACAAAGGTGTTTATGTCTCACCAAGCTCACTGCCCAAATTGAGCTTGACAGCCAATTCCAGGTTACTTGTCTTTCCCTCTCACCATGGTGACCCTGCCCCCTCTAGTCCCAAGTTAGCTGACAGAGAAGGGTCCCCTCTTGCATTATTTAAGGTACAAGAAGTTATTACCTGATTCAGTATAGTAATGTTCAATTTACCTGTGTGAAATATGCATAATGTGTTGTCAGAATGGATATAGTATCATGAAGTGTAGTGAATATGTATAGTAAAGTAATAAGTTTATGTTAACTGATGCATAATGGTACAGATTTGACGTGGACACCAAGTTTTCTCCAGGCAGGAAAGGGTGTAACCTTCCCCCCCCCACAAATGGGGGTTCCCGAAAAGTCTTCCTTGAGCTCAGACAGCTAGTTATGGAACCCACTTGTGAGGGAGCAATCTTAGACCTCATACTCTCAAATGGGGACAGTGAGAGGATCTCAGATCTAGAAGTGGGTAGCCATCTGGGAAAAAGTGACCACCAAACAGTGTGGTTCATGATAAACTCAGCTACAGAGTCAAACCATACAAAAGTGAAGGTACTGGACTTCAGGAGGGCTGACTTTGGCAAGATGGGAGAGTGCCTTAGAAAAGCACTAGCAAACAGGCTAGAAGGAGGGGTGGAGCAACAAAGGGGAAACATCAAAACTGCCATCACAGAGGCAACAAGCCTTTGTGAGAAGCAAATAAAAAGGAAAGAAAAAGCCACTATGGTTCTCAAAAGAGGTGGCACAGAAGGTTAGGGAGAAAAAGGCAGCATTCAGGAAGTATAAGAAACACAGAAGGAGCAGGACAGAGAGCTGTACTAGTTAAGGCAGAAGGAAGCAGGGAGGGAAGTCAGAATAGCAAATGCCCAAACTGAGGAAAAGACAGCCAGAAGGGGGATAAAACCTTTTATAGGTACATCAGGGAGCATAGAAAGACAAAGGGAGGGATAGTGAGGCTGAATAGAATGGACGGTGGGTGGGCAGAGAGGAGCAGTGAAAAAGCAGGGATACTGAATGAATACTTCTGCTCAGTATTCACAAAAGAGGAGGAGGGGGAGGTGCCTAATCCAGTTAACAGAAGCACTCTGGATAGGGGGGTCGATCCCAGTCCTTTCACAGAAGAAAGGGTTCTGAAAGAACTCCTAAAACTGAAGGTGGACAGAGCAATGGGGCCTGATGGAATTCACCCCAGAATTCTAAAAGAATTAAGGGGAGAACTAGTGAAACCACTGACTACCCTTTTTAACAAATCATGGGAGGATGGTGTGGTGCCTGAGGACTGGAGGATGGCGGATGTTATTCCCCTTCACAAAAGTGGGACCAAGACAGAGGCAGGAAACTATAGACCTGTCAGTTTGACCTCTGTGGTAGGGAAAGTGATGGAATCACTTCTGAAGGAAATAATTGTTGAGTACCTAGAGGCCAGTGGGGCACAGGACCCAAGGCAGCATCGATTCACAGTGGGAAGGTCATATCAGACGAATCTAATTGATTTCTTTGACTGGGTGACTAAAGTAGTAGACCAGGGAGGGGCTGTGGACATGGCCTACCTAGATTTTAGCAAGGCATTTGATACAGTCACACACAAAATATTAATAGTTAAATTAACCAGCCTGGGAGTGGGTCCCAGGGTATTAGCCTGGGTAAAACACTGACTGGACAGCAGGACACAGAAGGTAATTGTAAATGGAGTCCACTCTGAAGAAAGAGGGGTTAGTAGTGGGGTACCGCATTCTTCAGTACTGGGTCCAGTCCTTTTTAAAGTCTTTATCAGTGACATTGCAGATGGACTGGAAGGAGAAGTATGCCTCTTTGCAGATGACACAAAGATCTGCAACAGGGTTAATACACAAGGAGGCGTGGAAAGGATGAGAAGGAACTTGGCAAGGTTGGAGGAATGGTCAGAAGTATGGCAGCTTGGATTCAATGCAAAGAAGTGCAAAATAATGCACCTGGGAAACAAAATGGGTAGGGAGGTAGTAACAACAACAAAAATGGAAAGCGACCTGGGGTAATCATATCAGATGACTTTAAGGTTAGCAAGCAATGTAAGAAGGTAGTGGGGAGGGCTGTGGGAATACTGGGATGTATAGGGAGAGGCATCACCAGCAGAAAACAGGAAGTTGTTATCCCTCTGTACAGACAGTTGGTGAGACCCCATCTGGAGTACTGCATCCTGTTCTGGAGACCTCATCTCTGCAAGGACATAGACAGGATAGAGGCAGTCCAGAGGAGGGCAACTAAAATGGTGTAGGGTCTGCAAGAGAAGCCATAGGAGGAGAGACTAAAGGAGCTTAATATGTATACCCTTGGGGAAAGAAGGGAGAGGGGGGACATGATAGAAACTTTTAAGTACCTCAGTGGAATCAACAAAGTCCAAGAAGGTAGCATCTTTCAGAAAAAGAGATGTGCAAGAACGAGAGGACACAATTTGAAGATGGGGGGGGCGGTTCAGGGGCAATATGAGGAATTATTTTTTCACAGAGAGGGTGGTTGACGTATGGAACAGCCTTCCTGAGGAGGTTGTGGGGTCTAAAAGTGTGATAAAATTCAAGAATGCATGGGACAGACATAAGGCAATTTTTGTGGGGGGTAGGGAGAAGTATGCTGTTGGTTAACTAGGATCTGCAGTTTATCCTGTAGATTGGGAAATGAGCAGACTAAGTGGGCCAAACGGTCCTTATCTGCCGTCAAAGTCTATGTTTCTATGAGGTTGCCTAAATGCTCACTGCCAGGCTGGTGTCCTGCGTTTTAGCAGTTTAAATGTGATTGCCAGCGAGTGCCTGTATAGCCTCTGTGCACTGTCTTTTTAAGAGCTGCCTGGATTGCAGTCATAAGTAATCTGAGAGGGAGCTCTGTTGAAAGATATAACTATTTGCTGAAAATCATTTAGAGTGATAATGATAATGTAGTTTGTCTAACCTGCCTTCTTTGCAGCAAGTACTGTTTTGTTTATTGGTCCTGGACTGCAAATTGGATCAATCAGTTTTGGTGGGACCTAAAATGGAGCCAGACTACAGGAATTGTCTGGAGTCAAAATCTGTAGGAATTGTAGATTAGGGCTTTTGGTGCCTTTTTGCACCTGAAGGGGGAGCCTTTGTTGTGACTGACAGATCAGCCAACCAAACCTTTTGGATTCTGGGGAAAGTCCCAGGCTTGCTGGCAGTTGAATCAGATCTAAGTTGGGAGCTGAAGAAGCAACAGCTTGAGACAGTCAAGCATCCGTCTGAGTAGTTTCGTGCGGGAGAACTGTGGAAAGGCCTAAGTTGTGGCCTGCATGTCTGCCTGCTGCCTCTGAGAGGGAGAGAAGAGAATTATTTCAGACTAAATCCAAGTTTGTGAGAATGAAGTAAGCCACTGATTTTTTACCAGGCTCATACCTGAAGAAGACCGAAGATTTTGCTGAGTGCCATCGGCCTGATAGGATTTCCAGCTGCTTTTGAATCCTCGGTTTGTGCAGAAGACTTTGCGATCGTGACCGGAGAGCGGTTTGCCTGGTACAGTAGAATTTTCCTTACATGTAAATGTGCTGTGTATTGAAAGTGGGTCATGATTTGTTTCCCCACTGTGTGAACTGTGTTCTGCTTGCTGGTACTGTAGAATCCTTTACATGTAAATGTGCTGTGTATTGAAAGTGGGTTGTGATTTGGTTCCCCACTGTGTGAACTGTGTTGTACTTGCTGGAAGCTTTATCCAGCCTAATCGGACTGAATCTGCATTAATCTCCATTCAGCCTGGGCCATGCCACGCTGGTCCTGCCAGACTACCCGGTTGCACATAGAAAGCCACCTTCGAGAGACCTGCCTGGGGATCAGCCCCCTGCTCAACGCTTGAATAGGAACGACGCCTCTGCAAATCATGTGGGCCCTGGTTCTCCTGGTACTTCAGATTAACCACCTGCTGTCTTGATTTTCATCCAACCTGTGTCGAGTCTTGGGTATTGTGAGTAATCATCAGGGTAGCTCCCCTGCAACAACAGTCTAATCTAAAAGTGTGTCATCTGATTGTCTTGTTGTTTTCTTTTTACGAACTGAGCCCTCCTGGTCTGGATTACAAATAGTGTGTGTTGTGCATGTTGTTTTTCTTCCATCACAGGGCCCCAACCAGCTGCAATGTTCCTGGCTAGCCCACCATTCTCCATCTGGGTACCCAGAGTGTGCGACTGTTTATGGACCCTGAAGTGCATGCATAACTGTTTGATTGATAGAGCCTTTAAGCAAATGAACCTGATTACGCCCCTCCCTTGTTCAAGTCCCTTAAATAAATCAGATCTAACTCTTATTTGCATTTACCCTGACTGTGGTTCCAGTTTGTGCAAGAGTACTGTACTGCTGTTATTTGCTGTGTATAATCTTGTTTAACAGGGAGTCCCCAGGGCCGAGCCAGAGGAAAGCCCTGGTGGTAAGTGCAAACAGTGTGGGTACTTGTGTGGTGTGTCAGGGGTATTGTGAAAGTGATTACTGTGTACTGTTCCAGCCACTAGTAACACTAGTAAGGAAAGAGGGAGGTTACAGTGTCCCAGAGGGCTGTGCCCAGGTTAGCTTGACCATTACCACCCTGACCTCCGGGTGGAGGCACCCATTTTCGAACTCAGGCCCCTTAATCTGCTACTAGCTAAGCAGGTAGGGGTAGTGTCCCTTGGGATAGCGCCACCTAGGGGTTACAACTGTGCAGGACAGCACTGTCAGGGGTGCGTCATGTATCTGTGCTCTTTGAATATGGGCACGGCCCTGACAGCTGGCACTTTTCCAGGTTAGCACGGCACAAGCTCGGTCTGTGCCGTGCTGACCTTTTGAAATGGGGCCTTGTATCTTGTCATTTTCTGCGATAGTTACAGCCTTAAGGGGATAAGTCAATAATGTTTAATGACCTGTAAATGTTGTGGCTAGTGCAAGTCATGGTTTGCAGGCTTCATTTGAAAAATAATAATAATGCTACACTGGAAGCAGCCCTAAAGGCTGTACTTAGCCGGTAAACAACAGCACTTGAAGAACTTAATTCCCATTTTGTCACTGCTGGCCTAGCCTTTGACTCCTCACCTTATGCTGGCCATGGGAATAGTCAAGATAGCTCCACCCCCACTCCCTGCACCTCATTTTGTCCTTTTCAGCTGCGTACGCTCAACTATAAAGAAGTTGAAGATTCACTTCTTAACCTAGATAGCAGAAAAAGCGCAGGGGATGACAGACTCGAACCGTTCTTCCTAAGACTAGGCTATGCCCATCTCACTACCCCCATTCTTCATATTTTCAATCTCTCCATCACTTCTACTGCAGTTCTGTCTTGTTGGAAATCCGCCTGCATCCTTCCCCTGTTCAAATCAGGGGACCCATGCGATCTAAATAACTATAGGCCCATCTCCATCTTGCCCATCCTTCCTAAAGTTTTTGAAAAATTGATCTACAACCAATTAAAACTTCATATCGAAACCTTTTAACTCCTAAACTCAGCACAATCTGGTTTCTGGCCTAATCACAGCACTATCACAGCATTGGCTAAAGTCTCTAATGACTGGGTCTCTGCTGTGGATGCCAAGAAGATTACTGGTGCAGTTTTCTTAGACCTTAGTAAATCGTTTGACGCCATTGACCACAACCTCTTAGTTACTTGCCTTACTAATTTAGGTGCCACTCCGTCCACCGCTCAGTGGTTTACCAGTAATCTATCAGGGAGGACACAGAAAGTCAAAGCCGATGGTCTGTTCTCAGGCTCCTTGCCAATTGCCAGGGGAGTCCCCTGAGGCTCCATTCTAGGGTCGATCCTTTTCTCTCTGTACATCAACGATCTTGACTCTTACATAACCAATTCCAACCTGCACTGCTTTGCGGACGACACAGTACTGCATATCTCTGGCTCAACTCTATCTGAAGTTAGGGATGTGCTACAAGCTGACTTTGCTCAGCTCAAAAATAATCTAATAAATGCCAAGCTTCTCCTTAATGCTAAGAAAACTAAGGCAATGATTTTCTCTTGTAGTACCTCCTCTGTCACCCTCCCTGTCCTACCGAAAGACTTTGTTGTTACCTCTCTAGGCGAACCTTTGGAAGTCGTCCCCAAATTTTAAATATCTTGGTATTTGGATAGATAACAAGCTCTCTTTTAATGACCATATTGAGGACTTATCCAGGAGGCTCAAAGCCAGGCAAGGATTCTTTTTTAGAAATAGGTCTCTCTTCCCTCTTGAGACTCAAACCAGGCTTGTTCAGGCCACATTCCTTCCCTTACTTGATTACGAAGATTTAATCTACACCTCCTCTGCAATCTCAAGCCTAAGTAAACTGGACGTCCTCTATCACCGTGCTCTACGGTTCATCACCAGCTCCCCATACTGAACTCACCACCGTGATCTGTACGCAGCTGTTGGTTGGACATCACTCACCGCTAGATGCTTGCTCCATGCTGGTATCTGGACCCTTAAGTTACTTCTGCACAAACTCCCGAGCTCCCTAACATCTCTTATCTGCATTTCCCGCAGTGCATACTCTTAGGAAATCAGACTTCATCCTGCTTGTCGTGCCTAGGACTCACACCACCTTTGGCAAATGAGCCATTTTGCATGCTCTTTTTTCTATATGGAACCAACTCCAATCCATACTGAAATTAACTAACTAGCATCGTCTCAGTTAACCTCTATAAAGTGCTAGCTGCATCAAAAATAAAAGATATTTGTGGCTGTTATTAAGCCTCTCCCCTACCCTTATGTTTGTTCCATGCTTTTCGACTTCTCTGGTACTAGTTCTAGTCAGGACTGAAACTTCTTGGCTTGCAAAATGTATACTGCGGCTAAACTATATGATTTCTCTACCTGCTCTTATTACCCTCTTCCACCGTAGACTTTCTGCCTATATCTTACTCTCCCTTACTCTTTCTAGCCCTCTTTCATCCCCGCCCTTTATTAATCTTCAACCCTGCCCTCCTAATTATCCTGTCTCTCCTGTCATTGTACACTAACCATATTTATTGCTTCTTGCCAGTGTTATGTTTATAAACCATACCTTGTATTGCTTGAACACTATGTATCAAATGTTCCAACTGTACTTTACTTTGCTATGGTTTATTTTTCTATGTAATGCCTTTCATGAACTTTGTTTGCACTTTGCTTACTTTTATTCAATAATGCCTTATTATGTAATGTCCCCTTGACTGTGTACATGCTTCAGGACCTCTTTGTGAATGAACTTGCTCAATGGAGTCTTCCTGCAATAAACTTGAAACTTGAACTTTAAAACTTAATAAACTGTTGGCTTTTGTAACCCTATCTCAGTGCTTTAATGTACAGATGTAGTTTTACATAATGGGAAGGCTGTAAGCCTGGGATTCGATTGGGCGGAGCAACTACGTCACTTCCCCATCAGGCTTTATAAGGTACTCACCCTGGGCCTTCCCAGGATTCATTTCTCTTTGCAGCTGGAGGCACTGCTGCTCATTCCTCTCTACTGTCTCCTGCCTTTTCTTCATGTCTTGACGGGCACCTCCAGCAGCCCGTTCTGCCATTCCCTGCTTTCTGTCTCCTGCCTCGCTTCCTCCTGCACCGCTGTTCAGCGGCCATACTCTGCACCCCCACTATCTCCCATCACTCTCCCCATTCAGTGCTCCGCTCCTCCTACCTGCCTCTTCCTCAGCTGTGTCTGACCTCCCCCCCTTCGGTACCTTCCATACCTTCTTTGCTGCCTTCCCCCAGGGCTTTCCCACGCTCTCGCACCGGCTCCTCGGGGTACCTTCAGGGCTCCATCCTGTGCTGCTCTGCTCTGCTCTCTCATTGCTTCTGGCCTTCCCAGCAGTGACCTTGCTGTTTCGGCTGCTACGCAGCTCCTAGGGCTTCCTCATTGCGACTTTCGAACTCAGCGCCTTCTCCCAGTTCAGGTGCTCCTGCACGGGTACTGCTTCCCCTGATGGTATCTCAATCTGGTGACCATCGGCCATCCCAGGACCTTCAGCTGCTTCTCCTGCCCTTCCTCTGGCTAAGCACCCCTGCTGTTCACCTGGTCCGGCTCAGTTCAGCACCGCCACTCTGCAAAGCCTCCTCGGAGTCTTGGAGCAGTGATTTCTTTTTCAAGATAATGCTGTATCATGTTTAGCATTATCGAATCTGGATCTCCTACATGGGACAAGAGCTCAAGTGAGTGCTGCTGTATAAACTGTAGATTAACTTCATACCTCATCTAATGATCGCACAGTATAACTAGGGTCATAGGATGCACTATCTCTAGCTGTTGCTTCTGTTCATGTCTATAGGTTTCCTGCTCTGGCTGCAGTGCAAAGCTGGGGCTTGCCTATTTCATCATTCCAATGTACCATGCCTTCAGTATCCTTTCATCATTACCTCGTGTTTCAACTTTTACTCGTTTTTTTGGCTTCTGCTCTCTCATAATCCACCCAGTCATTCCACGGTGTGCCCTCATTTGCTTGTCTTGCAAGTTTATTCATTTCATTTTATTCTTCCTTCCTCCCTGATGATCGCCCATCCCCAATGCCTTTCTGATCAGTGACCACTGTCTTGGCCCCTGCTTCTTGTCTGCTGTTCTCTGTTCTGCCCACCCTGTGGCATCCCGATGGTTTTCCATGACTCCCTACCTTCAACTCCCTCCACCGCCTCGTTGACTCAGCTCCCTCCATTTCCATCGCTTCTTCAAGCATTCCTACATTGAATCGCACCTATTCTTACTTCTACCTCGAATCGACCCTCTCCCTCTCCTCCTCTGGCCCCTCCTCCTGTTCCCTCTGCCCTCAATTCCTCTCCTACTCCTCCGATCTTTGCTTTCTTTTGGGCATCCCTATCATTAGCCCTCTCAGGTCCCCGATACTTCGCCTCGACCTGCTCATCTATTTCATTTGCTCAATCTGTAATGCCTCGGCTGCCTCCATCTGGCCAGTAATCGTTATTTCTTTTGGGCATACCTATCATGACTCATATGCCACCTCATCGACCCGAGGCCCTCCTGCCGCATGTCTCAGGTTCATGACTCTGGTCTTATGCTACTTCAATGAACTGCTGCACTCATGCGGCGATCATCATCAATCTTCATCATCCTCGGTTTTCTCATGAGCTCATCTGGATACCCTTGCTCCTCTGACTTCTACATGGATCTATTCCTTCCTATTGACTGCTTGAGCATTCCTCTCTTTGGGTCCATGCTGCCTCATGTTCCTTCTTCGATCTGTGCTACTCTCCACCATCATTCAAGTTCAGTTTCAGGTTAATTTCCTGTCTCCTCTTCAACCATTAATGCCTTCACTGCTTCTCTCCATCATCATCTGTGCTTTCTTTTTTGGGGTTTTCTCCCTATCCCATCATCATCTTCCTTACTCATGTCCTTCTCTTTAGGGACATACGTCTTTAATTCAAACATCGTCAGCCTGGAGGGAAGGTGACCTAAGCCTTGGATCCCCAGAGGTTTCCTCCAAAAAGGTTTTTTTCCCTCTCCTCCATACCAATGGTCATAATATTAGTTAGGGTTAGTGCTTTCTTAGGTTAATTAGTTAGGTTCCGCTGTTGGATGGAGGCAGATGGTGGCCCCGGCTTTCCCCTCTCTCCTTAGGAAGTCCGCCCTTAATCATCTTCTTAGAATTCATTCATTCATCATCCTCTCCTCTTTGATACTCGACATCCAATTGGGTATTCTTTTTGGGCTTCTTCCTAAGCTACCTTTAGCCGATGGAATCATTCCCACGGCACCTATGGGGGTGGAACCCCTCCTCTAAGGTTCCTTGCTTCGTACTCCTAATAGGGTGGTATATCCCATGGATAGAGAGGCAGAAAGCAATGTAAATTAAGTCACACAAGCATCATCTTATCCAGTTGTGTAAGCACAATTGAATGGGAAGGCTGTAAGCCTGAGGTTCGATTGGGTGGAGCAACTATGTCACTCCCCCATCAGGCTTTATAAGGTACTCACCTTGGGCCTTCCAAGCATTCATTTCTCTTTCCCCACCATCCACCCCTCCTCCTCCAGTGGCTCGTCTCTCTTACCAGTGGGCTTCTTCCTAAGCTATCTTTAGACGACAGAATCATTCCTACAGCACCTTTGGGGGGGACCTTCTTCTAGGGTTCCTTGTGTCGTACCCCCAATAGGGTGGTATATCCCATGGATAGAGAGGTTGAAAGCCACAACATAAATCAAGTCACACAAGCATCATATTATCCAGTTGCGTAAGCACAATCAAATTATATGTAAGCATTAATCCATGACAGATGAGGGCTCTGCTAGGGAATTAATGCCCAGTTGGGGGGGGGGTTGGGGCATGAGGCCGCAGGCATTGAAGCACATGGTGCAGCACTGCACCTTTACAGTTAATGGAGCCGACCCAGCATCCGCCATACCTCCAGGTAGTGGACTTTTGATAATTAAATTAAAGTACTTTGCTGCACAAGGAAAAAGTCACTATTCTTACAAAAGCTAAACTGGAGGGTTACTTTTGCAGGGGTGGGAGCCCCTGCAAAGGACAGATTTCCCTTCAAATTTCTTCACTTCAGAAATGTGTCCGAGGCTTTTATTAGTAATATAAATTGGGCCCCTTGGGGAGCCATTTTATTGTGTATTAATGTTACTGGTGAATGTTGTTTTTTTTTTTGTTATACAGCTTTCAAAAGTTTGTGACAAGCATGCCCCTTTTGTTAAAAATAGAGTAAGAATGAGGCACGGTCCTTTAGTCTCCCCTTTTATCGTGTCTCAATTAAAGAACCATGGTAAATTATACACAAAAGTAAAAACATAAAAGAAAATTAAAAATTTAATACATCAGAATCTTGGGATCCATTTAGCCAATTTTGGAAGTACTGTGTTTCCATTATTTGCCAATCCAAGGCATTTTATTTCAAAGCAAATTTGGCTGCCTCAAGAAACAGTCCTACAAAATACTGGTGTTTCATAGACTTAGTTTGGGGGAATGGTATCATAGACTCCATCTCCTAGCTTCTCATATGAGAGAATCACATCCCATACAAAAAGACGGTATTTGTACATTGTTAAATTCTTTATTTTTTCTGAAACTCCACTGACTCTGCTATCTAAAGCAGGTTTGCATTCTTTACATTCATTAGCCAGGCCTCTTAATAAATGACCTTTTAATAGACCCAGTCTCTATTTTAGGAAGACTGAATGTGCAGAAGTTGCCAACTTATTAGGCACCTCAAAAGCAGACTCAGCAAAGAGCCTTGATAATCTAGATAACTTTCTGTTAAAATTAAGTATTAATACACTGATTCCACCTTTGACTTTTTATTTAACTTGTCAGTGTCTACACAGTCCTTCCTTCTGGTTGGAAAAATTCTACGGTAATCCCCCTTCACAAAGGTGGCACTAAATCAGTGCCAGACAATTACCACCCGATCTCTCTTTTGCCTATTATTTAAAAGTTTCTGGAGAAAATTGTACTCAAGCAGATTAATGATTATTTGTAACAATACCAAATGCTTCCAACTCATCAGTCAAGCTTTGGACCAAAACTTTCACCCAAACTACTCTTGTTGATTTTCAGGATTTTATTTTGTGTGCTGTGGACATAGGTTGTTTCATGGATTCTGTGTTTATAGATCTTTTCAAAGCTTTTGATTTCATTAATCATTCTTCACTTCTTTCTTGTCTTTCTTATTATTGTTTTTTCTTCAAATGTTGTTAGTTGTTTTTCTTCTTATTTACCAGGGAGATCTAAATTTTCTGGGATGGGGTCATTCTTCTCCTCTTCCTGTTGCACCGGCACAGGGTCATACTACTGTATGACAAAACAGCATGGCTAAACATGCCACAGCCAAACAGTTCTGAACACAAACAGTTGGACAAAATGCCAAAGCGTGCCCATTGAAAACAATGGGTGTTTATCTTTTTTTGCAGGAGGCTTTGCACCCCACACCTCCTGCATGGGGGGCTTTGCCCCCACATCCCCCAGAACTTAATTAACTAACTCCAGGGGGGGGGCTGGACTTCAGGGATGGGGGAGAAACTTGGGAAGGGGAAGTTTGATTTAAAAAAAATGCCTGCAAAAGTTGCAGCAGGGGAGACCTGGGGGGAACTGAACCATGGTTCCAGGTCTTCCAATTGCTTCATGTGCTGGCGCCCTAGCCACTCCACCATGGGAGCGGCTCGACCAGGCACCCAGCACATGGCAGCTTCTCCTGGTTCCACATCACCATGCAACGACAGGGGTAGCAGTATATCCCTATCGCTATTCTATCCCTGTCACTGCCAATTCAAGCACTGTGTGTACAGCGCGGTTAATACTGCACTATCTTACATGCGTGGTATTGACCCAGTACCGTCACCTCTGGGGTTCAGGAAGGTTCCATTCTTAGACCTACTTTGTTTAGTTTATTTGTTAATTGTTCACCTTCTGTTATTCATAATTGCTCAATGTGTCTTTATGCAGATGATATTGTCCTCTTTTTGGCCCAGATATCTGTTGCTCCTTTATTCAAAACACTGCAACATTTGTTGATTATGGCTATCCTTTCACTATTACTTTAAATAATTCTCAGTTGGAAAGGGTTATCAAATTTAAGTACCTGTGACTTTATTTTGATCCCTCCTTCTCTCTTTCAAACAATACATCAAAAAAACACTTCCAAAATTCAATCCACCTGGGCCATCTTAAATGAGTCAGACATTGTTTAACTGTAGCTGACAGGAAGTATTTAGTTGCACAAACAGTTCTCCCCATATTAGATTATGAGGATATCATTTACCACCATGCCTCAGAGTCTGCTTTTGCTCCCTAAAATGCAGCTTATTACCAGCTGCTATGGTTCATTTTAAAAGAAAAATTGAATGCACATCACTGTTCATTACTTCAGCAATTAAACTGGTTACCCTGCTCCTCTAGGAGAAAATTGCACTGGCTTTCTTCGGTCTACAAAGCTGTAAATAATCAAACTGTCTCATACTTATCTGACCAAATGGTGATACCTTCTTATAGGTATGCCTTGTGAGATGTTCAGCACCACTGTTATTGGTTATCAAAATACTCATCTGCTTATGGCAGAGCAAATTTTTCCTTTGGAGCTCACCATGATTGGAACAGTTTAGCACCACAATTTAGAAGTTGCATCAGCGAGTTGTCTTTTAAAAATACTGTAAAACGAGACATGCTAAATTCTCAACTTTGTTGTAATTGTTTTGCTATGTGATTTTTGTATTATAAGAATCTTTGTGCTGTGTTGTATGTCTTTGTATTGTACTATTTGGCATGGGACGTTCTGTAAACATGACTTGTTTCTTGTAGAACTTCTCGTGTAATTATAAACTTTTTTAAATAAAACAAAATAAAAAAAAATACCCTTCCAGATAAAATATATGTGGTACCCCAGACAAAACCTGTTGACTACACTTAGACTACAGCAGATGCTGTTGTTATCATCGTGGCTAATAATAAGTCAAATACTGTTAAAGAGTTTGCTGAGCAGCCTCTTGATAATAAGTCTTGTAAGAGTCACATTTTGGGAAAATGGGTGCTACTCTAGACCTTAGGATTGCAAACTTTCAGTCCTATATTTTGAGGTAGAAACACTCCCTTTCAAACAGGCTCAGAGATACCACGGGGAGCCTACTAGAGTCATCCTCTAAGCAGGACCCTTTTGATGGGTATTGCACAAGGGTTTGAGTCTAATAAGTACCAATTGAGGGCTGCTTTGGATGCCTCCAATGCAGTGGCATGTGCAGCAGCTGTGGATATTTGTATCTGGAGGCCTGGTTACAGATGGCAGGATTCGGCTTTGATGTCCAAACGAATGTTATGAACATTCCATTTAACAGAACCTATCTCTTTGGTCATTATGTGTAGAAGGCATTTAAGGAGTCCGATGAGAAGAAAACAACCCTTAAGAATATGAAGACACTCCATGCTCCAACTCAGGAGGGTACTGGATGTCATGGCAAGCCTGCCCAATGAGTCTTTCACCAGTAGTTTAAGCAAAGTCTTCCAGTAGCAGCAAAGGCACACGCTGCAACAAAAGGCACAGATGGCACAGGTACTCAACACTATCCACTGAAGAGATGCCATCCCCATGTCCATCTCAGCTTCCTGGAACAGATCACTCATTTCCACTACAGGGGTAACTAGCCCTATTCTATCAATGATGGGAGACTACTACAAGGACATGTGGGTCTTGAAGATGATTTGAGACAGTTATTCTTTGGAAATAGTAAAACAAAGATTGGCTCATCCTCCAGGGAAATTGCATCACAGCCCTGATGGCAAATCTCCTCTCCCTGAAGATAGTGGGGCTCCAACAGAACAGGGCAGTAGAAAAAGTGCTGAAGTCAGAATGGGGAGAAGGCTTGTGCTTCGGATACTTCCTTGTTCCCAAGAAGACAAGTAGTATGCATCCAGTTTAGACCTTAGATACCTGAACAGGTGTATGAGGCATAAAAAGCTCAGGATGGTATCTCTCGAATCTTTCCTTCTATACCTGAGATCCCTGGATCGGTTGGCATCCCTAGACATGCAGGATGTATATCAGCATATCCCCTTCAGGGCCATAACTGCAAATACCTCTGCTTTTGTGTGGGTCTCAAATATAACCAGTTCAGAGTCATGCCATTTGGGCTTGCGTCGGCACTGCATGTCTTTACAAAGTACTTTGCAGTGCTTTTTGCACACCCCTGAAGGGAGAGATCACAAATATGCCCTTGATCTAAAAGAACAGTGCACAAAAAGGGGACTATGCGGCAGCCACATAAAAACCCAGAAGGGGATTCAAACACAAACAAAGTGGCATGCAAGAAGACAAGGCATGACAGCAATAATGCAGGCAGTGAAAAATGTATTAAAACGTATAGGCACCAGCCAGCTCAGTGGTGAAGTGGTAGCACTGCATATCAGTGACCCATGTTCAGGAGGGGACTCAAGTTGCTGGGGTCAGCCTGGGGGGAGGAGAGGATTGAGTATCTGACAGACTTCTCTCCTTTCCTGGGGAAGGGGCTTATCAGCCCTGCTGTTGACTGCCACCAGTTGGAGGCCTGGTGTTAGTGCTGGCTGAGTCAGTAGGTAGGTAGGGGCCCCGGTTTGGCATAGCACATGTGTACCTCCACATGGCACACACCACTGCCTATCCACAACAGGGGTGGGTGGCGTCACAGAAAACCAAAAAACAAGGCCATGCAGGCTTAATGAAGCCCTACCCACCTTCTCTTGACCCACCCAACCACCTGGCCACCTGAGGATCTGGATTAGTATATCGGGGGAGGAAGAGGATGGCCCTCCCCTTCCTGGACCCACCATGGGGGGGGAAATTCATGGGGACTGTATGCAGTGGCTGCGAGAGGTGAGTACTGGCCAGGGAAGGTGGGAACTGGGTTGATATCCTGTCCACACAGTACCTCTGCAGGAGAAAAAAACAATATGAAAAAGAAAAAAGGAAAAAATATATGGGAACCAAGTGGAAGGATGACTAGGAACCTCAGTGTTTTGAATCCTAATTAAATTCCTCATCAAGAGGCCCCTGGTTAGGATTTAAAGCACCAAGGTTCTTAGTCATCCTCCCAATTGGTGCCTACATGTTTTAACAAAATTATTCACTGCCTGCATTATTGTGGTCATGCCTTGTCTTCTTGCATGCCACTTTGGTTGTTTTTACAGGTATTCTCTTACCTGAACAATTGGTTTATAAAGAAGCCCATCCAAGCAGGAGAAGGAAATGAAAGTATCCTCAATATGCCAGTTTCTGAAGTTCATGGGAGTCATACCCAATCTCCAAGAATCCCAGTTGATTCCCTGCAAAAGACTATAAATAATGGGGCAATCCTGGATTCCACTCTGGCCCAGTACTTACTTCCAGAAGACAGGGCAGAATCAATAGAAAGCATGATCTGTTATATCATGGAATGTACTCAGGTGACAGTACACTCGATGCAGAGAATGCTAGGTGTTATGGCAGCCATGGTACTCACAGTACCCCTCAAGAGATTGCATCTGAGGACCTCTCAGTGGATGCTGAATGCACAATAGTCACAAGCATCTCACTCCCTGAACCACTCAATATGGGAGAACATCCTTTTAAGGCTTCCCTTCTCACAGAAGCTGCAGGTGACTTATCACCATGGACACCTCCTTACTGAGTTGGGGTGCACATTGTCAGAGTCTTCAGACCCAGTGGACTTGGTCAGACTTGGATTGCCATCTCCATATGAATATGCTAGAGGTGAGAGCTGTTCTGTATGGGATACGTGACCTCTCGTACCGAGTACGCCACAAGGCAGTTCATTTCCAGACAGACAACTAATGTGCCATGTTCTACCTCAACAAGCAAGGAGGGATTCACCCCTCTCTATGCAGGAAAACAGTGAGTTTGGGAGTGGTGCTTGAAGAACAAGACCCTTCTTCAGGCAACTCATCTTTGATCAGTAGCAGATCCACACAAATAATCCATAGCAGATGTTGTAGTTTGGTCTTTGTTCAATGTGTAGGGGTGCTGGGATTGAATCTTTTTGCATCCCCCCACAATGAAAAGCTGCTACACATCTGCTCCAGAAATTGAGATCATTTAGCTTTTCATCAGGATGTGTTCAGGCTGCAGCGGACAAATAATTTTCTTTATACCTTCCTACTTCTCCCCTTCATCCATAGGAAACTTCTCAAGCTGGAGGCACACAGGGGCAAGATGATACTGATAGCCCTGTTCTAGCTGGTACAGACCTGGTCCTGTTGCTGACCTAACTGGCAATTCAGCAGTCACTGATCTCACCCATGAGAACAAACCTCATGGCCCAGTTTCAGGGTCAGATAGTGCATCCGAACCTCCAGTCCCTACATCTCCAAGCATGGCTTCTGAGGAGGCAGAAGTGAGCAGATTTCAGTTGTCTCAATAGGCCTCCAGAGTTCTTTTAGTATCATGTAAGCCCTAAACCAGAAAAGCTTATGGTGCAAAGTGGAATGGATTTTTTATTTGGTGTTCTAAGGACTCCAGAGATCCCTTTCACTGTTCTCCAGAGAGAGTTCTTGACTATCTCTTGGACCTTTTGGAATCTGTCTTGTAGTACTCCTTGATAAAAGTCCACTTGTCAGCCATCTCGACCTACCATGTCTTTGTGAGGACTCCTCTTTTAGCTCAGTTCCCGCTCTTCAGAAGATTTTTTGAGAGGTATTCTATGAGACCCCCTATAAAGAAACCCGTCACAAATTGGAATCTTAACCTGGCACTGGACATGCTCAACAATAAGCTTTTGGGAGTAGCTGCTCCCTGTGACTTGCAATGTCTAACCTGGAAAATGAGGTTTCTAATGGCCACAGAGTTTCTGAACTACAATCTCTAGTGGTGTATCTTCCAGACATGGTTTTCCACAAGGATAAGGTGGTGCTCTGCAAATATCCTAAATTTCTGCCAAAGGTGTTGTTGGAGTTCTACCTCAATCAATCTTCGGTACTTCCATCCTTCTCCCCCAAGCCAGAGAACCCAAGAGAAGTTTTATTTTACTCTCTTTCAATGTTAGAAGAATCCTCGGCTTCTACCTAGGTAGAACCAAGGACTGCAGACAAGCCTCTCAAATGTGTGTCTCCTATGATCCCAATCAAAAGTGTTTTCCTGTTTCCAAACAGCACTTGTCAGATTGTATGCTAGGTACATTCATCACTGCTCTATGCAAGCAAGGCAGCAATTGGAGGCTCATTCCACTAGAGCAATGGCTACATCTGTGGTTTCACTCCATTCATTCCCTATTCAGATGTATGTACAGTACAAGTCTCATTAAACTGTCACACCAGTGAGTTGGTTTAGCATTGTGTTTTACAGTTGCCAATGCATTGGCAACTCATATTGCATTGTTTTCCAACACTTAATCCACTCAAGAGCAATTTTTAAAAAATGTTTTTGCTACTCAGTTAGTATGCCCCTGAAGCACAATCACAATGCAATGCAAAACTGAGTTGTAACTCTTAAGAAACAGTTTGTGCAAGGTTTTGTACTGAATCCAGCAACACTTACGCAACTCAATCAGAAATACTAAAGCAACTCATTGGTGGAACAGTTTAATGTGACTTGTACTGTAGAGTCACTACCTGAAGGAATGTTCACACCTTCTCTAAACACTATGCTTGGCCAATCACTCCAGGAAACATGCAGGTCTTGGATTGATTGTGTTGCAAGGTATAGTCTCATTGTGAGTTCTAGATCTCCAGTCTCCCTACTCCAAAGGACTTCGTCTGACTGCATAGTAGTTGAGACCAAAGAGTGGGACTCTATGGAGAACAGTGCTTCTTGGAAGATAGAAACGTTGCTTACCATAACTCAAGATCTTCAAAATTATTTTCTCCATGTAGTACCACTTGCCTGCCCTTCGTCCCCTGGACTCACATCAGTTCCATATGTGCTGTCTTCCTCCCTTATTGAATGGGTACATGCAGTGAAGACACTGTTTTTATAGGGGCCAGTTGTCTCTTTTATGCCCTTGTGTTACTGGTTACTAATTTTTATATAGATAGCTTAGCTCTTTCTCTTCAGTAAAAAGGTACTGAGACAGTTGGGCTGGTACTGCTATATACCTTTAGGCGCGTGGACTACGTCATGCACTGATGCTATGCGCTGACACTGCTAGACCCAAACATTCTGGTTACCGAGGGGTCTATCAGCTCCAGCTCTAAGACCAGAATAGTATGGAGGTGATATTCTTGAAGATCTGGAGTTAGGGTAAGGAATGTTTCCTAATGTCTGTGGCTAAGTGTGGGGAATAAAGTGGAGTGAAAAAAAATGCTGTCACAGTTGACACCAATGCCACTGTTTGGTTCACCAGTGTGGAGGGAGGGACACATCTGGGTGGCACATCTCCTCCCTTCCCACGATCCGAGCATCTCACTGTCCTAATGCACTTAACCCCCACCCATCTTTGTTTCTTTTTTTCATTTATTTTTATTAACTTCTCAATTACAGTACAATTAATTATATCACATATGGCAAACTGTCCATATCATATGACAACCACTGTGATCCTTGGACCGCTTAATCAAAGGAAACACATATTTGCATTCACCATATTTTGGTACAACATAGTAGGGGTTATCTAAATAAGGAAATAATTCACTAAAGTTCTGAATTAGTACACTAAAATGGTGCCCATGAGCAGCAAATTAGTAGTCCATAAAAGCAGTCCAGGTAAGTAGGTGTGTCTGCAGGACTATGGATCGTCATACATCCAACCTAAAGTGTTGCCTGAAAAGCAAATACTTGGCAAGCAATATTATTATTTGCAGACTGTATAATACGTAAGCATTAATCACCGCCAGAGGAGGGCTCTGCCGGTGGATTAATGCCCGCTGGGGGTGGTGCCCGAGGGCGAAGCCTGAGGGCTACATACGGCTCAGCGGCATTAACCACCAGAGAGCCCGACGCTGAAGGTGACTAATGCGCTTGTAACATAGGCTGGTCACGCCGCCGAGCCTATGTTACCGGCATCACCTCCAGCGGGCAGGACCGTTTCAGCGGTCGGCTGGATTTCTGTGTGTTCTGGCGCAAGCCCTATGGAGAGAAGAGGCGGCACTCAGGTGGTAACGGTAGGTGTTTTTATTGTGTTACAGGCAGAGGGGACAGGCTGCAACTCTTACTTCGTGGAGCCCTGCTGAATGATTGAGGGGCTCCAACCACTCTGCTGGCTGCCGCATTCCGTCACTGGCTCGCTGTACTCCGGGAACTGGTCAGCGCGGTGGTACATCACTGCTGTCCTCTGCCAGCTGCAGGACACCTCCATCACTGAGGTCCTGCGCTCACATTGCTGCCAGCCAGTTCAGTGGCTCGTCTCCTTGTACCTCGGCGACGGCAGGGCTCAATGCTGTCGGCCCTCTGCCGTCGCCTGGAGTCGGTCGCTGTGCATCTCGGGGTGGGGGAGGCACCGGAAGGTGCTCTGATCAGCTGTCTTGCCCGGCGGCCCACAAGAGAAGCTTGCCAGGCCGGACACTCTGCGGGGGGGGGCAACATGGAGGTGCTATAATCGGCTGGGTGCTGCGCTCGAATTGCTGCCAGCCACTTCAGCGGCTTGTCTCCTTCTACCTCAGCGACAGCAGGGCTCACTGATTTCGGCCCTCTGTTGTCGCCCAGAGTCGGTCGCCAGCATCTCGGGGCCGGAGGTGCTGTCATCGGCTGTCTTGCCGGGCGGCTCACAAGAGAAGCTTGCCAAGCCGGATGCTCTGCTGTTCTGCGGGGGGGGGCAACATGGATGTGCTGTAATCGGCTGGGTTGCCGGGAGGCCCACAACAGAGGCTTACCGGGCAGGGCACTCTGCATCGGGGCGGGGGTCAACATGGAGGTGCACTACTCAGCTGGCTTGCCGGGCGGCCCACAACAGAAGCTTGCCGGGCCATGCACTACCATGTTAGTGCCGCCACTGGCGCCGCGAGGTGGTGCCTCAGCGGACTGCTACTCTCGGCAGCCTCCATGGCCACAGCTGGTACTGACCAAGTGGGCATTATGTCTGGCTTAATACCCGCTCGGTTTCAGTCAGCTGTGCCCATTCTGCCAATCGTCGGGCTGCTTTTCACCGCTCGACTGAGAGCCGTGTTACAAAACATTATACAGCACATTAAACCCCCCTATCCCAAGGAAAAAACAGACTTATCTATTACTCAAAAAACAACTATAAGTCTAATTAATTATTCATGAGACCAGCACACCTGCTGATTGGCTGCTGTATGGGGCATTAAATCTCTTAGAAATGCTCGGCACAGCAGAGCAGCACTTACCTTCCTAAGGAAGGGGTAGTGAACCCCGAAGCATGGGAACCACATGCACCTTCATGCCAATGAATTTGCACCTGCCTACGTCTTTGTTTGCATAGTGATTTTTGCTTTTTTTCTAACAGTTTGACATTACACTACTTTGTACTTACAGTTTAGAGCACGTTATCTGTCTCTCTTTGTTGTACCGGGCATTAATCTCTTAGAGATGCTTGGCACAGCAAAGCAGCATGGCGTGCATGTGTGTGCAGACTTTGTTTAAAAAAAAAACAAAAAAATGCCATTGTTTCCTTAACTAACATGAGTAGACTTATAACCACAATAATGCCCTTACAACCGGGCATTTCCGGGGGATCAATGCCCTTTGTGGGGGTAATAGTCCTCGTCTACACCTCGGGCCATTAACACCCCCTAGCCAGGCATTAATCCCCAGAAACTGCCCAGTTGTAAGGATACTATTGCTGAAACATCAACCTGAAAGACAGGTGAATATGCAAAGGAAAGTAAAAAAAAAAAAATTAATCTCCACTGCTGACCAAAAAGTCTAAAATTAAACATATCTGTGAGTGGGCCATACAACAAGGTGATACACTGTATGTAGATAAAGTCTGCAAGGTGCATTTTGCAGAAAACCAAGATACATCTTATTAATATAATTAATCTCAACATGAATAATCCTGTCTTAAGTACAGTTCAGTTACTGTTCCTGCAAAAAGTCAGTGTGGTGTAAACCGCAGCAACTATGCACATGCTCACATACTTAGTACCAGAACATTTTAAAGTTTTGAAAGTCAGTTTTTGTTATATTCACCCCAGCTTCAGGTATTGGCTTCCTCCCTGCCATTCCACTCATCAAATCTTGCTGCCTTTTCTCTTGTCACTATGTTGGACCAGTTGCCTGTTTCAGTTGTATATGAAAAGAAAACATACCTTTCCATTTTGGACAGTGCACAGTCGGGCCAGGAAAACAATAGAGTGAGCTATGGTGGCATCATAAAGTACTCTCCACACATCAACGAATCTCTTGCGCTGCTGTTGAGTGGCATAACTAATGTCTGGAAACAAATGGACATTCTGGCCATCTTAATGGTCCTGGACCCGTTTTCCTTGCAAATGCCAGAATGCCATCCCACTCTCTGATTCCCACTATGACCAGCAACATGGTATGCAGTTTGTTTGAGGCCTTCACTCTACCTCGTGGTGTGATTTTATATACCTTCTGTATATAGAATTCCTCCAAGACACCCTGGGGTAACAGTTTATCACACAGGCAGTCTTTAACATAAGAGGGTGGTCCCCCTCAATTTCTTTGAGGAGTTCAATAATTCAAATGTTCAAGTACCATGTCTCCTGTCGAGACTGCAAATGTTGGTTTCCTTTGGTGACCATTGCCATGGAACTGGTGGTGGCCGACAACTGTTTCTGTACCTTCAGCATGTCCCTTTTAATACAGTCCACAGTTTTGTTTTTTAGTTTTTTCCAATTATTTAACCAGGTGAGACACACTAAGCTGAAAGCTTGTTTACAGGTCCAACCTGGGAGCACAAGGAAGTTAAGTGACTTGCTCAGGGTCACACAGTATGCAAGTGGGGGCTGTGAGATTCAAACCCAGGTCTCCAGATTTGTAGCTCAGAGCCTTAAACCACAGTGCTATACTGCCTCCCACAGTTGTTTCCATCACTAATATCTAGTTATTAAATGGGTCCATTTATGTGACTGTGATTGGACACTGATGCTATTAAGTTTGCAAAGCTTCTTATTCCAAGCTATGCATGGCTGAGGCTTCAGCCTCTGCTAAAGACCTCGAGGGCTGTCTCATTGCAGCATTTTTACCTCTCCCTGAGTCAGAAGACATCATTTCCTTATGAGGATTTCCCATCTCACTCTCAAACAGATCAACATACAAATACTGTACTTTGCATTCAATCAAAATAATACAAAAAAAATAGTTTTAATAGCTGTTTTTCCCAGCAGGTTCTAGGAGCGGTTGAAAGTTGCTGCCACGCAATTTGGGCTCCACAGTGCCCCAGCCATTTCTGTTTCTACCAGCTCACCTAAGCTGTCCAGTGGCTCTCATTTTCTAGGCCGACTGCAATGCCAGCTGCCCAACCATTGAGTCCTTCAGGATGGCCTCATGGCTCATGCACTTGGCTGCAGCCCGTAGTATTGTCCCCATGGCAGGACCAAGCAAAATACTCCTTTATTTGGCAGGGAGAGGGAATCAGGCTGCAGGTCTGTGTCATGCACTCAGGCCAATGAAGATCCATTTGAATGTGGGGGAGGGGGTGAAAACTTTATTCACCAGTGCGGACCCCTATTCCACTGTTTTTTTAATACTACCCCCTTGTGACCCATAGAGGTGAGAGGGCTAGCAATATAGCCTAGAAGTTAGAGTAACAAGCTGTGAATAAGCTTGGTACATCCAGCAGACCTAGGTTTGATTCCAACAACCTCCACTTGTATACTGTGCGACCCTGAGCAAGTCACTTAACCTCCCCCGTGCTCCTGGGCAGCTCCTGAAAACAGGTCTTGGGTATAGTGGGCCTTACCCAGTTACCACAGAAAAAAGAAAAAGAAAAAAGCATCACTAGTGACTCCAAGACTCTTCCACAACACTTTCTTCCATCAGATTTACCACTAGACCCTCATCAAATGCTGTGGTTTTGGATTCCAGATAAGCAGACTTTTATCAGATGAGGGAATTAGTCAAGGGTAATAAGTTGGTTTAAGTTGTCAAAATCAGGGGAGTGGAGGAAAGGTGGGATGTAATTAAAGGGGCCATTCTTGAAGCAACAGAGCAATGCTTGAGAATGGTTACCGACTGCATTAAGAACAAGAGGCCAATCTGGTTCTCTAACAAGGTCGAGGAGGCAGTGATGGCCCAAAAAGGGCCTTCATTAGTTACAGTGAGAAACAGGGGGGGGAACGAGTAATGGAGCAAATACCACGTAGAGATGTAGGCCAAGATGGCAGTCAGGGACACAAAAGAAGACACAGAGCTGTGTATTGTGGAGGGGGGTCAAGGGAGGGGACGAACAGTTCTTCAGGTACATAAGGGGGAAAAAGGAAGACAAGATGGGGAATTGTTAGGCTGATGGAGTGGGGCAGGGTAGTAGAGGAGGGCAAGCAGAAGGCTACCATTCTAAATGACTACTTCTGCTCAGTATTCACTATGGAGAATGGCAGGCCTCTGCCAGAAAGCAGCATAAACGCTGCAGGATGGGGGATCCCAGAAATGAGGCAGGTGATAATTACAGGAGAAAGGGTTAGAAAAGGGCTCGCAGGTCTGAAAATAGACTAGGTTCCAGGGTCAGATGGGATGCACCAGAAGGTGCTCAGGGAGTCACATTGGAACTGGCTGAACCACTGGCAGGGCTATTCAATAGCTCACAACAGTTAGGGGTGGTTCTGAGAGACTGGAGGATGGTGAACATGGTGCCACCGCACAAGGAAGGGAACAGGGAGGAACAATGAAATTACAGGCCAGTCAGTCTTACCTCCATTGTAGGAATTTGGATAGAGACACTAGTCAAAGAGGATCTAGTGGACTACCCAGACAGAAGTGGACTCCAGAATACAGAGCAGCACAGGTTCATATCAGGGAGGTCTTGTGAGACCAACCTGATAGTATTCTTTGACTGGGTAGTAAGGGTGGTGGATAAGGGAGAAGCAGTAAATTTACTCTACTTCAACTTCAGCAAGGAATTTAACTTGGTGCCACACAGAAGGTTGTCAAAGAAATTAGAGGATATGGGAGCAGCAAAGTGCCTAGTTAGATGGGTGGGGAGTTGGTTAGGGAGGAGACAGCAGACGGTGATGGTAAATTGGGTCAGATCATTAAAGGGAGGTTATGAGGAGAGTACAGCAGGATTCAGTCCTGCAATCAGTCCTTTTCAATATGTTCGTCTGCAAAATAGGAGAAGGAATACAGGACAAGATGTGCCTCTGCAGATAACACTAAGCACTGTGGCAGGGAAGACAGTGATGAAGGGGGTTAAGGAGTTGCAGAAGAACTTGCAATGGTTAGAGAGGTGGTCCAAGTCTGGCTATTGAAATTCAGTGTCATGAAGTGCAAGGAGATGCACTTAGGGAAGAAGACCCAGGAAGGAATATTGGATGGCAGGGGTTAAACTGGTCACTACTTCAGTGGAAAGGGGCCTGGGGGTCTTCATAAGGAACTCTAAAATAAACTGGTCTGTATAACACGGCCTACAGCAAGGCAACCCAAATGTTGGGTGTATTGGAAGGGGTTTAATAGCAGCAAGAAAGAGGTAATACTACCTCTCCATAGATTATTAGTGAAACCCCATCTGGAATACTGTACCCAGTTCTGGAGTCCTCACCTGAGGAAAGACAGAGACAGGCTGGAGATGGTGTGATGTAGAGTAGCCAAAATAATTGAGGCCCAACAGTGGAGATCCTTTGAGGAGTGGCTCAGGGTACTGAACGTGTACTCGCTCGAGGCCGGAAGGGAGAGGGGAAACGTGATAAAGACGGTCAAGATCCTGAATGGAATAAACAAGACAAACTGTGAGGTACTGTTTAGTAGGAATGGTGGGTTGAAAACAAGGGGACATGAACTAGTGGGGGGGGGTTCAGGAAGGATATGTGAAAGTTTTAATTTACGCAGAGAGTACGTGAGCCATGGAAAAGCCACTCAGCAGAAGTGGTGGCACAAAAGCCATTAATAGGTTCAAGTATGGCTGACACAGAGTAAAGGGCTAAATAGTTACTCAGGGGGTAGCAGTAAGACAGGGAGTGAAGGGGGAGGCGAGGGTGAAAACCCTGCCTAGACAATAGGTCACAGGGTAGAATAGGGTAAAACTGAGCAGACTGAATGGACTAATGGTCTTTTTTATTTATTTATTTGTAATTTTTGACCAGGAAAGGCACAGTAAGCTATGATAGTTTGTTTCCAGGTGTGTTCTGGGGGGTGGGTTGCATGGACCTGTTTTTTCTGCCGACACTATGTTTTTAAGTTTCTATCAGGCATCCAACCAAAAGTGATGTCCCCAGCCTGTCTTGATCACTAAGGGTTAATTGTGCAGCTGTGCCAGGAACCCGCTCTCTCCAGAGACAGAGATCATTCTGTGGGGTGCCTGGCAAAGCGTCAGAGTCCAGATCCACAGCATGGTGTATGGCATTCCTCTGCTACACCATTTGGCTGACGGGGGAGGAAGCAGGATGTGAAATGTTCGAACTGACCTTCAGATGAGTCCTCGGCAAAATTCCAACTTTGCTGTTTACCTTCAGTACAGATGGTCTCTAGGTACACACAGTACTTTCCCTCATTCTCACCCTCTCACTGCAGCAGCAGCTCCAACTGACTCAGGGAACACAGATGAGAGATGAACTGTAAGCCCCTGCACTGTGTTAATCTCTTAATTAGCTGCTTTCAGGAGCCAAGTAAGGGACTGGGCTGTGTGCCACCTGGTCAGTTTAGTCAATGTGATCCTATGGCCTAAGTGCTTCTGCAATCAGCCCCATTAAATCTGTTTCCCTTGGGTCATGGAAGGGGACGGACTGACTGCCCTGCTTGCTATATACTTGGTATATGGCTCTCTCTCTCCCTTATGCTGTGAGCAGGGACTGGCTCAATTCTCAGCTGACTATATCCCTGGTATATGGGTCTGTCTCCCTTATGCTGTAGGTGGGGACTGGCTGATTGCCCTGGTGGCTGTATTCCCACTGTAAGGATCTGTCTCCTTCATGCTGTGGAGGACTAACTCATTGCACTTTAGGCTATATCCCTGGTGTATGGATCTCTCTCCCCCCATGCTGTGAGCAGGGACTGGTGCATTGCTCTGCTTGCTATATCCCTGGGGTAGGGATCTCTGTCTCTTTCTCACATGCTATGAACCAGTGAGCAGGGAATGGCTTATTGTTCTGTTGGCTATATCCCTGGAGTATGGCTCTCTCTCCCTCCCTCCCTCATACTGCAGGAGGGGACTGGCTCATTGCCCTGTTGACTGTATTCCACCCTGGTATATGGATCTCTTTCCCTCATGCTGTGTGAGTGGGGACTGCCTAATTGCTCTGCAGGCTACATCCCTTGTGTATGGATCTCTGTGTCTTGTGCTCTGGGCCGGGACTGGCTGACTCCCCTGCTGGCTATGTCCCTGGAGTACAGATCTCTCTGTCTCTATCTGTCTCTCTCTCTCTCTCTCTCTCTCTCTCATGCTGTGGGAGGGGACATGCTGTGGGAGGGGACTGGCTCATTGCCCTGCTGGCTATATCCCTGGTGTATTGTTCTCTCCTTCATACTGTAGGCAGGGACTGGCTCATTTCTCTGCTGGATATAATCCAAGTGAATGGATCTTTCTCTCTCATGCTGAGGGTAGCAACTGGCTCAATTCTCTACTGGCTATGTCCCTGGTGTATGGCTTCTTCTCTCTCATGCTGTGATTGGGGATTGGCTCAGTTCCCTGTTGGCTATATTCCTTGTGTATGGACTCTCCATGTTGCAGGCAGGGAATGACTCAGTTCCCTGTTGGCTATATCCCAGGTACTGTATAGCTGGTTATATTGGCGTCCGATATATTTAGCGGATGCAGGCTTGGTACATATATTGGCGCCCGATATATTTAGCGCTTGCTGTACCTGTAGTTATGGTCTAGTACGGTACTGTATATGTAATGAGCCTCACGGTGATACTAAACTGCAGCTGATTTCATTCACACCTCCTTGCAAGAAGATGAGTAGACATCATCAGAGGAGATGAAAACATATTTAAATGTGTGTTTCCTCAGTAGTATTACCGCAGGACAGTGCGACTAACAATATGTCCCTCTCCGTTAGTAATGCAGACGTTATGTTTAATAAAAATCAGTCGTAGTTTTGCTAATGCAGAAGCATATTAAACAGCAACTGTTTTAAATTCAGGAAACGTGGCTCTGTGGTATATGTGTCCTACTTTTTTCAGCCGTTACAGCACAGTTCTATGCACCGCTTACATTCAAAATGTCACAGGTGCTTGGTCATCCTTATACTTTGTCTGGTGCAGTACCTGGTTGTATTACTGATTGAGTGCATCCAATTATACACCAACTGCTTCTTTTAACAAAGACATTTTAAACAAATGCTTCATGACTGAAAATAAGTAGACTACTAATTTTCATTTGTTGGTGATATGATTTGTATTTTATTGCAACAGTAGTCTGTAGCTACTGTATAATTTCCACACCTGACCCTTTGAATAAGCTAGAGTTACTGGTTGCCATTTTCATTTGTGGTTTGTTTCTTACTCTGAGTGCGTAGCCTCTCGTTATATTAGCGGTCAGTTAAATTTAGCGCATGTTGGTGGGTCCGCTAATAGTGCTAAAATTATCGGAGCGCTAATATAACCTACTATACGTATATAGATCTCTCTCCTTCATGTCATGGGTGCAGGCTGGCTTAATGCCCCACTGGCTGTATCCCTGGTATACGAGTCTGCCTTTCTCAGTCCATAGGCAGACTGGCTTTTTGCCCCATTGGTGGTATCCCTGGTGTAGGGGCATATATAGAGATTGAATTCTTACAGCAAATGAAGAGCTTGGCAAAAAGGGTCTAATGTTCTCCCCACAAACACACACTCACACACACATACACATAAACAAACACATATCCATAAAACATGACTGCACCCAAAGACCCACACTCCATGTACATGTACTGACATAGGCAAACAATCAAAAGTATATCATCATAAAAGTTCCTCAAATTAGTGCCCACTGAAGACACCAAGTGTTGATGAATTCACACGGCATGATACATTTATGATACCAGGGTCATAGGTGCTGACTCCATGGGTGCTGAGGTACTTAAGCACCCACAAAGTTGACTTAAGCACCTTCAATATTTTGAGGGAAGCCTTCAAAAAGGATTACTAGGGAGCCTGGCCATAAGAAAAACATTACCTACTAGCAGTGGGCACCTGCAAAGGTTCATAAAAGTTGGCACGCCTGATCAGGGTGTTCACAGAAAAGAAAATGGTGAACATTTCTGCAAACATAACTTCATCAGCATAGCAGCAACAACTCTAATTGCACACATGCAGGGGTACTGTTGAGCCTTGCATGTGACGGGGCATGATTCTGTGTAACTCCACACGGAGACTGGTTAAAACTATAAAAATAGAACGTTCAAGAGCCAGCCCAGCGGTGCAGAGGATTGAGATGCAGGGTGCCACCCTTCTCGTCACACTGGTGACCTGGGTTCAGGAAGGACCACAGTAGCTCGAGGGATGGTCAGGAGAAGGTGGATTGAGCTTCCAGGGACTGTTCCCCTTCACGGAGGTGGGAACTGTGCATGCCGTGGCTTGGCTGCCACCACTAACACAACAAGTGACCATTCACAGTCATTGGCTAGACGCAGGCACTGGTGCATGCAGCGTCTTTAAGCTGTGTGTGCGCATCAGTGCAGGTAGGCTGACGAGAGTAGGGAATGGGAGAAAATGGAGGAGAACATTGTTGATTAGCAGGATTAACTCATGGGCCCCACAGGCGCCGCACCACCTACCAGGTCTCACTCACTCATCGAGGTATCAAACATACAATATTCAAAGGCATTTTATAAACTTGTGTTACTTGCTACTTGGAAACTTTTCTGATTGAATATGGGGTCTAGCAATAAATTGACTGCAGTAGGCTGCTCAAAAAACCTGACAGATGACTCTGGTTACCAGTCAAGCTGGCAATCAGAGACAGCGGGAGTGACAGCCTGCATGGCAGCCCATTCTTTCTGCAATGGGATGAATGTAAGTGAAAACTGAAGCATTTCTTGAGAGGTTGGGAGGCCAGGGTGAAAAGATAGAAGCAGAGACAGTCACAGCCCAAGTCGCGGACAACAAGACAACGTTAGCCCTGACTGCAATGGCCTCTCTCATGCAAGGACTTGAAATGCTGAAACATAGGGTAGAGACAGTGGAAAATACTCAGAGGGTTTCAAATGTCTGAATTGTAGGCCTGCCTGAACAAAAACAAGGGGATAACCTACCCTCCTTTCTCAGCAGTCAGTTGCCAGCTGCCCTTCACTTTGATGCAGCTGTCTGTGGGCCCAGGTTCCTAAGCGCCTATAAAGTTAGGACCCAAACGGCTACATCCTAATATAGCTACACTGTTCTTCTCATTACTGATGGGGTAATCCACGACAGGGTGTGGATTATACTGGGATTTACCCAGGCCTGGTGTGGTTTGGTCACAAGGCCGTAGGCAGTACTCTGAGTGATCAAATCCACACCAGAAGTAGGAAAATCCTAGCATAACCCACATTCTGGAGGCGATTGTTGTGACTATGCAATGTCTTCTAAATAAAGAAAACGATATTTAAAAGTTTCCATTTATTGATTTTAAAATACCTGTTTATTGATTTTTGTTGTCATATCCTTCCTCCCTCCCTTCATTAAACAGTCCTGTGCTACTAGGTAAACTATGTTTGAAGTCAGAAGTCATCCTCCATACCCCATCCCACCCCACACATACAACCAAACACACACATCCCCCCCACACACACACACTTGCTGAGATGTTTGTTTTAATGTCCTGTGTCTTTTTTTTTTGCCTTTGTGTTTTTTGTGTGTTAGTAAGAGCATGGTGGGAGCTGTGAGTATTTCCCATAGTTACGTGTATCACTGAGAGTGGCATGAGCTGTGAGCGGCTGCCGACGTTCAGTAACTGAGAGAGCATGGTGTGAGTGGCTCCCATAGTTGAGCTGCTGGCTGTGTTTTTGGAGCCCCACCCCACCCCACCAGGACAAGGCTGAAAATAAGCGGAAGTGCCTAGCCTTCCATTCTCGGTCAACAAATACTAAATAAATAAATATTTTTTTGGATGACAAAACCACTTCAGATGATGGTTGCCACTTCAGAAGAAATGGTCAGTTTGCATTGGAAGATAAAACCCAGGTTCCAAACCTCCACCCCCGAACCTCTAACTTAAACCCACTGATTATAGGAAGCTGGAGGTAACCCCTAGGTGATCTGGACATACCTGTACCAGGAATAATTCCATTTTGTTGAGATTGAGTCTCAAGCAACTGGCAGCCATCCAGTCTCTGATCTCTGAGATAACCTTCTTAATTACAGACATTGGATTTCCATGCCCAGGTCTAAAGAAGAAGTATAGCTGAGTTTCGTCTGCATAGCAATGAAAACTTAAGTTGTGCCCAGGGGTTAAACTGGGCAAGAGCCCACAGGAACTCAAATGCACCACCTCTTAAAAAGTTGAATGACAGTTCCACCACCTCCATCACCTTTCTCCATTGACTACTATAGGAGAGTTCCAACACCTAAAAATGACAGCTCCGTTGCCTAAAAATCTAGATGTGAAAGCCAGCCCAGTGTTGCTGAGGGCTGAAGCGCTGGATGCCTTACCTCGCTCCACACCGGTGACCCGGTTTCGAGAACGGACTCGGGTCATCGAGGTGCCAGCACGGGGGGGGGGGAGTAAGGAGCAGGATTGAGCAACCAGAAGGCAGTTGTCCTCTCTTGGCCTGGTCACCACCCCCCCACCATAGTCCCACTGCCACTGAGTGGAGGTCCGGTGGTTAGCGGAGGAAGATGGGGTGACACGTAGGGAGGGTGCCTTGAGACGTGGCATATGCATGCCTCCACATGCGTGCATGTCTGAGAAAGGGGATCAAGACTGGGGAGAAAAATGGAAAACGCACAATAAAGTATATGGAAAAAAAATCTAGATGTGAGAGTTCCCCCACCTAAAATTTCCAATTTAACCACTGGTTGTGCCTCCAAATGACATCACCCAGCAGTAGTATATGAACTGCAGACAACAAAGGGGACAGGATAGAGATCTGTGAGACACCACATACAATTGTGGAAGGGGCAGAGTGTCAGTATCCCAAGACTATGGTCTGTCAGTCTACAAGTGCACACTTACGCGATACAGTTGAACATGAACACACATATACCTGCACACACTTACATTTGTACAGACACACACATACACCTGTACAGGCACACACATGTACAGGCATACACTTAGACTCGTACAAGCACACACATGTACAGGCACATAGGCAGACACACTACACGCTTGTACAGGCACACACATGTACTGGCACACACACACTTGTGCAGGCACACACATGTGCAGACATACATGGGCAGACACACACACACACTTGTATGGGCACACATGTACAGGCACACACTTACACATGAACAAGCAAACAAGTGCACAGGCACACACACATACAGGAACACACATGTATAGGCACATGTGTAACCCCTAGGTGGTGCTATCCCATGGGCTACTACCCCTGCCTGCTGAACTACTGAAGTGGTTTTGTCATCCAAAAAAATATTTATTTATTTAGTATTTGTTGACCGAGAATGGAAGGCTAGGCACTTCCGCTTATTTTCAGCTTTGTCCTGGTGGGGTGGGGTGGGGTGGAGGAGGAATACAGACGCAGACTGACATATTGAATGAGCCTAGGTCCAATGGTGGGTGCCTCCACCCAGAGGTCAGGGTTTGCAGTAGCTAAACTAACTTGGTCACAGCCCTCTGGGACACTGTAACCCCCCTTTCTTCCCACTAGTAACCCACACAATGCATTAGGAATATCTTCACAATGTACACTTACCCCCAGGACTGGCTCTGTCGACTGGACTCTGGGGACGCCCTGTAAAACAAGATGATACAGTGCAAAAACCACAGTACAATACTTTGGCATAAACGAATACCTCAGCCAGTGTAACTTTGCTGAAACCAACAGATCTGATTTATTTAAGGAGCTGTAACAAGGAAGGGGGAAATCAGGTTAATTAGGTTAAACACATTAATAATCACAGTACTGTGCACATATTCAGAGTCCCAAATTGTCACTTTCACTGGGTACCCAGGATGGGGGGAGGGCTAGCCAGGATCGGTGCAGCTGGTTGGGGCCCTGTGATGGAAAAAACACTTGCACAATATAACCAATCGTAATCCGGAGCCAGGTGTCTCAGTTCATAAAGAAATGGAAAAGCAACAATTAGATGACACACTTGCAATTCGGTACACAGATGGCAGGGAGCTACCCTGCTTTGTACTCACAAACTCAATGCTGGGAACTGGATGGAAGGCAGATTGTCCTGGATTGCCAGGAGGAGCTGACCCTGTGGACAAGGTCCTTGTGACTGGACCCACTGCAGTTTAGAGCAAATAGATATAGTCTGGATTAAGCTGGGGTTTATTTCCAGCTTCGTGCACTCAATTCACTGTACTGGGGATTTGAAATGCAATTCCCCACAAGCACTGCACACATCTATATGTAAGAAAGTACTATACCAGGCAGGCTGCTTCTCAGTCCCGACCGCAATTACTGCATGATACCCGGGAGAACACACAGCAAATTCAGTTCCTGACAGACCGAACGCGATTCAGCAATTTCTCCAGTCTTCTACAGGGTGAGCCTGGGTTCTACTCTTCAGATCTCCTTTCTTCTCCTACAGGTCGGATTCAGTTTGAACGGGTGCTTGCACAGGCTGCAGAACAAAAAACTCAGGGCCTTACACGTGCTTCCCGCGCTAAAACTTTACATCGAAGAAGCACAGGGCTCCTTGTGTCTTCACTGCCAAAACTGATCTGATCTTTCCAGTAGACAGAGCCAGGCATTTCTTTTGAGTTCCTCCCAGTTCAGTTGGCTGGTTTGGCTGTCACTCACAGTAAACTCCCCCTGTTGGTGGAAAAAAGGTGCCAAAGTCAAAAACTACATTTCCCAGAGCCACTGCCCTTACAATCCCCTTACAGCAGGCTCCAGAGGAGAGTCCAAGTTCTGATTCGCCCAGAGCAGGCTCCATTTTAAAGGATCCCCACCATGATTGGTCCAATTCAGCAGTTCAGAACCAACATGAGGGAGCTACTCTGCACTGTGCTTGCTACAAGAAAGCAGGTTAAATCAAACTGCATTTTCATTATTACTCTAACAGGTTACAAGCAAACAATTACATCTTTGAAGAGTGCTCCTTCTGCCCACTTAGCGATGGCAGAAACGGAGTGATTTGGCAGTAGCTGGAGCGGGACTCAAGCAGGAAAACACACAATCCCCCCATACAAACTAATTATGTCTGCAAGCAGACAGCTCTTAAAGAGACAGTACCAGAGGCTCTAAAAGCACTCACAGACAAACGGCTTAAACGCCAAACACCATTCAGGCTTGGAGCATTCAAGCAAGCTCCTGGAAGACTTTTTGGGAACCCCCATTTGCAGGGGGGTTACACCCTTCCTGGCCTGGGAAAGCTTGCATGCCCTGCTACAAGCAAGTACTTCTACAAGTTTCAATACACCCATATACATTTACATCAGTATCACATTAGGCTTATACATGTAATCATCAGTCAATATATCACTTTTACCAGAAACACATTTCTGAAACTTTGCAGTACATCACTCTTTACACAGTATTACACACACACTGTACCATAACTCAGGTTATTACCTCTTGTACATGAAACCTGAAGAGAGGGGGCCCTTCCCTATCAGCTACCTTGGGGCTGGATGGGGCAGGGGCACCATACCTAGAGGGCAACACAAGTAACTTGGAGTTAGCACTGATGTTCAGTTTGGGCAATGAGCTTGGGGACACATACACTCCTTTATGGACAACACTGAGAGGCAGATCCACAGGCCTCCTAGGGGAATCATAACTGAGGTGCACCACAGGCTTTACAGCTCGACCAGTCTTTCTAGGGGGAACTGTTACAGTCTCTGCACTCTGAGCCTCATTTTCAGCATTGTCCTCACTTGTCAGGGGAGCCTCCATTGGGGTAGACAGGCTAGAACTTGGGGCACTTTCAGCTCCAGGAGTTACAATCTCTGAGTCCACAACACTTGGCTCACATGGAGAGCTTTCGGACACTGGCAGTGGACTGTCAGAGCACTCAAAATACTCTTCTTGTTCTGGTGTATCACCAGTCTGTTCCAGTCCATCATTTTCCTCCCCTGAAAGCTCAAACAGTTCAACCATACACAGTGATTCCATATCATCTGACTTGATGCTTTGCATGTCACTTTCTGGGAGCCTTGGCTCCAGGGACAAAGCTGGGGGCTTAGACAGTCCAGAAGGCCCAGCTTCATCTCCAGTATTGACTAGGGGATTGCCCAGAAACAATTGACTCAGTTCGTAAGAAAGGTAGTATTCAAAGTCACACTCACTTTCCTCTGATATGGACTGACAGTCATGCTCAACTGGGACTTGTGGAGGGGGACATTTTAACTCAGCTTCTGTAGGTGCAGACTTTCTTGATTTTTTCTTAGCAGCAGCTCTAGTCACTGGTCCAGAGGGGGCATTCTCTGGGGGCTCAGACTCAATCAAGATTTGTCCAGTGGGCAGTAAATGATTTCTATGCATTGTTTTCACATCTTTTGAATTATTCTCAGGCCTTACTTTGTACACTGGCAGATCATCTAGTTTGCCCACTACAATGTGAGGGAGATGGTGCCATCTGTCAGCAATCTTATGTTTGCCATGCAGTTCCAGATTTCTTAGCAATACCTGATCTCCCACCTGGAGTTCCTGTGCTTTCACCTTTTTATCATACCTTTCTTTGTTGGCCAGATTTCTTTTGGCAGCCATGATTTGAGCCAGTAGGTATGCATGATTTAGCTGGGCCTTTAACTTTTGCACATACTGTAAATAGTTGTCAGCTTGAACCCCATCAGGAGAAACCCCAAAGCGCACATCTACCGGCAGTCGAGCTTCTCTTCCAAACATCAGGCGGTAGAGGGAGAACCCAGTGGCATCACTTTTGGTGCAGTTGTAGGCGTGTACCAGGGTGCTAATTTGTTGGCTCCATCTAGGCTTGTCCTTTGGGTGGAGGGTGACTAGTATATCTAGCAAGGTGCGGTTGAAACGTTCAGGCTGTGGGTCTCCTTGGGGGTGGTAAGGGGTGGTTCTGGACTTTCGCACTCCCCACAGAGAAAGCATCTCTTTGATCAGACGACTCTCAAAGTCTCTCCCTTGATCAGAATGGATTCTTTGTGGAGCCCCATAGTAAACAAAAAAGTGTTCTACAAGTACTTTTGCCACAGTCGATGCCTTCTGGTCCTTGGTGGGGAAAGCTTGGGCATATCTCGTAAAATGGTCAGTGACCACCAGCACATTACTAATATTTCTTTGATCTGACTCCAAACTCAGAAAATCAATACAGACCAGCTCCATGGGTGCACTGGTGGTGATGTTAACAAGGGTGGGCAGCCCTCTGGGGCAAAGCTTCCTCTGTAAGCAGCGACTGCAAGTTTGAATGTGTTGCTCCACATCAGCCCCCATTTTAGGCCAATAGAATCTGGATCTCACCAAGTCAAGTGTTCTGTCTATACCAAGGTGCCCCATGTGGTTGTGTAAGGACCTCAGTACTGAGTCTTGGAAGGCTGTGGGCAGCACTAGTTGTTGTTTGTATACTTGTCCCCCTCTGTCTACTGTTTCTCTGTATAACAGTATATTGATCAGTTTCAACTTAGGACCTTCTTTGTATAACAATGCAGTTCTCAAATCAGTGGAATGTAATTTGGACACATTTTTCCCTGCATAGAGGGCTTCTAAAGATGATTTGATCATGGGATCGTGGGATTGAGCCCGCCAAATACTGTCATTGTTCAGCTGAGGCAGTGCACCAATGTCTATTGCAGAAAAGTGGCAATAAGCAGCAGGTATGCAATTCTCAGAGGGTCCCAAACAATCCACCACACAGTCCACTGCGTCCGTGGACATTTGTTCCTCCCTGTCAAACTTCTGGCAGAGTGCTTGAATATCAGGTTCTGACAGTCTGACCCAGTCATTCTGGGGAACAGACCTCCGGGAGAGAGCATCAGCATCTATGTGGTTCAGGCCTGCTCTGTATTCAACAGCATAGTCATATGTAGATAATGCAGAAAGCCACCTATGGCCAGTGGCATCCAACTTAGCTGAAGTCTGCACATAGGTCAAAGGATTATTGTCAGTTTTTACTAGTATCTTAGCCCCATACAGGTACTCGTGGAACTGGTCAACAATAGCCCACTTCAAAGCTAGGAACTCTAACTTGTGCACAGGATAGTTCTTTTCAGATGGGGTCAGGCTTCTACTGGCAAAGGCCACTGGTCTCAGGCCATTCTCATGCTCTTGGTACAACACAGCCCCCAACCCTTGCAAGCTAGCATCAGTGTGCAGGACGTAAGGTTTTGTTGGATCGGCATAGGCCAACACTGGAGCATGAGTAAGTTGATATATGATCTCATGAAAAGCAGTCTCACAATCAGGAGTCCAGCGGGCCCAAATACTTCACTTGATGGGTCACCCTCAGTCACTCGGGTCGTAGCAGCAGCTATGGGTGCAAGTCCCTCCCGAGGTCGCCTTTTCTCAACTCCTCGAATTTCTCTCATTAGCTCATCATAGGAGGGTGGGGATTCCAGTCAATTGGCCAGGAGTAACAGAAGCAACAGCAGTTCTGAGAAGGGGGCAGACTTAAGGATCCAGTCCAGCCTGGTTTTGTCCAATTCAATCACTGGCAAACTACCTTTTCTGAGACATTCTTGCAACATATTTTCCAGCCGAGACACATACATAGACAACAACTCCCCTTGGTACTGTTGTGCATTTCTTACTCTCCACCACAGGTCCTCATCAGAATCTGGGCTCCCATACACATTCTCCAAGGCCTCAAGATAGTCCTGTGCAGTCGTTGCAGGGTTACTGGCCCATTTAGTACGGATGGTAGCCAGGGCAGGACCTCGGAGGCTCTCACTAACCCTCTTTCGCTTTTCGGCTTCCAAGCATTGCCATTCTAGCACTTGAGGGCAACATAGTCTATCCAAGTCTCCCAGTCATCCTCCCCTTGGGGGGTGGGAAGGGTAGCAGAAAAGATCCTCAACCTTCGGTAGGAGTTGTGACTAATGGTGGGTGCAGAAATAGGAGCCTGCATTGGTTCAGCCACCATAACGGGTACTGGAGCAGGAGAGGGTGTTGGGGGAGGAACACCCCCAGGTGGCAAGAGTAGTTTCTTCAAGTCCTCCACAGTTTTCCCTTCCTCCAGCAACCATTTAGCAAATTTCCCCTCAAAAGTTTCAGATAGTGGGGGGGGGGCTCATTCCCTCCCCTCGGGTCTTTACTGTCCTTAGTTATCACTCTCCAGGCAGTGAGGGCTCCCTCTGGGGTAATAGTCTGTGGCACTTTGGAGCTATCTATGGGATCCTTATACTCTACTAGGGCCATGAAAGTGTGGATGAGTAGATTAGCACGTCGACCCACCACCACAGGGTTTTGTAACCCTTCCACCTTGGAAAGTACTCCCTGTACAGTGTCTGTATTGATACCCAGGGGGATATCCAGGATAAGCATAGCATTTTGGGGGTCGATCTCCTCCCCAGTACACCACTCCACCAACCATTGCACAGCCACTTCTGTCGGTGTACCCATTTATTTTTAACAGTGATTCGTAAATGTGGCCACTAGGGGACGTTAATCCCAGCGGTGCCTCCAAGATGTAACCCCTAGGTGGTGCTATCCCAAGGGCTACTACCCCTGCCTGCTTAACTACTAACAGGTTGAGGGGCCTAGGTCCAATGGCGGGTGCCTCCACCCAGAGGTCAGGGTTTGCAGTAGTTAAACTAACTTGGTCACAGCCCTCTGGGACACTGTAACCCCCCTTTCTTCCCACTAGTGACCCACACAATGCATTAGGAATATCTTCACAATGTACACTTACCCCCAGGACTGGCTCTGTCGACTGGACTCTGGGGACCCCCTGTAAAACAAGATGATACAGTGCAAAAACCACAGTACAATACTTTGGCATAAACGAATACCTCAGCCAGTGTAACTTTGCTGAAACCAACAGATCTGATTTATTTAAGGAGCTGTAACAAGGAAGGGGGAAATCAGGTTAATTAGGTTAAACACATTAATAATCACAGTACTGTGCACATATTCAGAGTCCCAAATTGTCACTTTCACTGGGTACCCAGGATGGGGGGAGGGCTAGCCAGGATCGGTGCAGCTGGTTGGGGCCCTGTGATGGAAAAAACACTTGCACAATACCCAACTGTAATTCGGAGCCAGGTGGCTCAGTTAGTAAAGAAATGAAAAAGCAACAATTAGATGACACACTTGCAATTCGGTACACAAATGGCAGGGAGCTACCCTGCTTTGTACTCACAAACTCAATGCTGGGAACTGGATGGAAGGCAGATTGTCTTGGATTGCCAGGAGGAGCAGACCATGTGGACAAGGTCCTTGTGATTGGACCCCACTGCAGTTTAGAGCAAATAGATGTAGTCTGGATTAAGCTGGGGTTTACTTCCAGCTTCATGCACTCAATTCACTGTACTGGGGATTTGAAACGTGATTCCCCACAAGCACTGCACACATCTATATGTAAAAGGAAAGTACTATACCAGGCAGGCTGCTCCTCAGTCCCAACCACAATTACTGCATGATACTCGGGAGAACACACAGCAAATTCAGTTCCTGACAGACCGACAGCGATTCAGCAGTTTCTCCAGTCTTCTACAGGGTGAGCATGGTTTCTACTCTTCAGATCTCCTTTCTTCTCCTACAGGTCGGATTCAGTCTGAACGGGTGCTTGCACAGGCTGCAGACCGAAAACTCAGGGCCTTACACGCGCTTCCCGCACTAAAACTTTACACCGAAGAAGCACAGGGCTCCTTATCTCTTCACTGCCAAAACTGATCTGATCTTTCCAGTAGACAGAGCCAGGCATTTCCTTTGAGTTCCTCCTAGTTCAGTTGGCTGGTTTGGCTGTCACTTACAGTAAACTCCCCCTGTTGGTGGAAAAAAGGCGCCAAAGTCAAAACTACATTTCCCAGAGTCACTGCCCTTACAATCCCCTTACAGCAGGCTCCAGAGGAGAGTCCAAATTCTGATTCGCCCACAGCAGGCTCCATTATAAAGGATCCCCACCATGATTGGTCCAATTCAGCAGTTCAGAACCAACATGAGGGAGCTACTCTGCACTGTCCTTGCTACAAGAAAGCAGGTTAAATCAAACTGCATTTTCATTATTACTCTAACAGGTTACAAGCAAACAATTACATCTTTGAAGAGTGCTCCTTCTGCCCACTTAGTGATGGCAGAAACGGATCGATTTGGCAGTAGCTCAAGCGGGACTCAAGCAGGAAAACACACAGTGCCCCCATACAAACTAATTATGTCTGCAAGCAGACAGCTCTTAAAGAGACAGTACCAGAGGCTCTAAAAGCACTCACAGATAAACGGCTTAAACGCCAACCACCATTCAGGCTTGGAGCATTCAAGCAAGCTCCTGGAAGACTTTTTGGGAACCCCCATTTGCAGGGGGGTTACACATGCATTTGTACATGCCCACACTTACACATGTATAGTCACACACACTTGAAGAGGCACACACTACACTTGCACATGCACATATTTACGCACGTACTTAACACATGACATGTAAAAGCCATCAGTCAAAGAAACTGCAATGAGCCTACTGCACTGATTAGGCATGTATCCTTTATATTAGTAATAGGATGACAGAATACTTCAGTGTGACCAGTGGTCAAATGTATCCTGAGATGTGCTCAGGTTATTTCTCCACTACTCATGGTATTCTACAGTTTCTTGCCACTTACATTGTACCTGAATGACTGCTTTGATTCTACAGTCTCTTGCCGCTTACATTGTACCTGTAACCCCTAGGTGGCACTATCCCAAGGGCTACTACCCCTGCCTGCTTGGCTAGTAGCAGGTTAAAGAGCCTGATTTCTGAAATGGGTGCCTCCACCCGGAGGTCAGGGTTGGTAGTGGTCAAGCTAACCTAGGTACAGCCCTCTGGGACACTGTAACCACCCTCTTTCCTTACTAGTGGCCGGAACAATACACAATAATCACTTTCACAATACCCCTGATACACCACACAAGTACCCACACTATTTGCACTTACCACCAGGGCTTTTCTCTGGCCCTGCCCTGGGGGTGTGGGTACCTGTAAAACAAGGTTATACACAGAAAATAACAGCAGTACAGTACTCTTGCACAAACTGAAACCACAGGGTAAATGCAAAAAAGAGTTAGATCTGATTTATTTAAGGGGCTAGAACAAAGGAGGGACATAATCAGGTTAATTTGCTTAAAGGCTCTATCAATCAAACAGCTATGCATGCACTTCAGGATCCATAAACAGTCACACACTCTGGGTACCCATTTGGAGAATGGTGGGCTAGCCAGGAATGTTGCTGCTGGTTGGGGCCCTGTGATGGAAGAAAATAACATGCACAACACACACTATTTGTAATCCGGAGCAGGAGGGCTCAGTTTGTGAAAAGAAAACAACAGGACGATCAGATGACAAACTTTTAGATTAGGCTGTTGTTGCAGGGAGCTACCCTGATGATTACTCACGATACCCAAGACTGGACATAGGGCGGACAAAAATCGACACAGCAGATGGTTAATCTGGAGTGCCAGGAGAAGCAGGGCCCACACGATTTGCCAAGGCATCTTTCCTGTTCAAGAGTGGAGCAGGGGGCTGATCCCCAGGCAGGTCTCTCATCGGTGGCTTTCTCTGTGCAGTGGGGTAGTCTGGCCGGGCCAGCGTGGCATGGCCCAGGCCGAGTGAAGATGAACGCAGATTCAGTTTGATTAGGCTGGATAAAGTTTTCAGCAAGCAGAACACACTTCACACAATGGGGAACCAAATCATGACCCACTTTTAATACACAGTACATTTACATGTAAGGAAATTCTACTGTACCAGGCAAACCGCTCTCCGGTCACGCTCGCAAAGTCTCTGCACAAACCGGGGATTGAAAAGCAGCTGGAAATCCTGACAGGCCGATCGCATTCAGCAAATCTTTGGTCTTCTTCAGGTATGAGCTTGGTAAAAAATCAGTGGCTTACTTCGGTCTCACAAACTTAGATTTAGTCCGACATAATTCTCTTCTCTCCCTCTCAGGGGCAGCAGGCAGACATGCATGCCACAACTCAGGCCTTTCCACAGTTCTCCCATGCAAAACTACTCTGATGGCTGCTTGACTGTCTCAAACTCTTGCTCATTCAGCTCCCAATTGATATCTGACTCAACTGCCAGCAAGCCTGGGACTTTCCTCTGAATCCAAAAGGTTTGGTTGGCTGGTCTGTCTGTCAGTCACAACAAAGGCTCCCCCTTCAGGTGCAAAAAGGCGCCAAAAGCCCAAAACTACAATTTCTACAGATTTTGACTCCAGACAGCTCCTGTAGTCCAGCTCCATTTTAGGTTCCACCAGAAATGATTGATCCAATTCATAGTCCAGGACCAAGATAGAGAAGATAAACAAAACAGTCCTTGCTGCAAAGAAGGCAGGTTAGACAAACTACATTATCATTATCACTCTAAATGATTTTCAGCAAATAGTTACATCCTTCAACAGAGTTCCCTCGCAGATTACTTATGACTGCAATCCATGCAGCTCTTAAAGAGACAGTACACAGAGGCTATACAAGCACTCTCTGGCAATCACATTTAAACTGCTAAAATGCAGGACACCAGCCTGGCAGTGAGCATTTAGGCAAGCTTGAGGAAGACTTTTCGGGAACCCCCATTTGTAGGGGGGTTACATACCTGAATGACTGCTTTGATTATACAGTCTCTTGCCACTTACATTGTATCTGAATGACTGCTTTGCACCCTGTATGCATATGTTAAAGATTAATAAAATGTTTCTTGCCAAAAAAAAAAAAAAAGTAAACTGCAATGAACAAAACTGATTCAGTTTTGGATCCGGAACAATTAACTTTTGGAAAAGCTGGTTACACCACATCTAAGTGGGGGTGACAGTCCCAAAAGAGCTCCTCCTGTCTCTGCAATAAGGATGTGAGCAACTTGAACAGAACACTTAGAGGGCCTCTGGGGGTAGGGGTAGACCACATTCCAGGATGGATGTTAGAAGGTGCTACTGAAAGCTTGTCTCTGAATTCATGCATTGTTTTATAGAGCTTTTTGCATCTCCATGGCCACCTACTCCTGTCATCAGGCCCCTGCCACACCCAACTCTGTCAGCCTCCCCCCCCACCATCTTATCAGTAGGGATCCACAAGGAGTAGGGCTGAGAGTGGCAGGGGCCATCACATATGGCCACAGAAAGACATGTTTTTTTCTGGTTTTCTCCCAACCCCCATCACCCGTAGCAATGGCAAGTTTTTGTGCTTGGAGGCATGCACTCTTGGAAAATGAGTACTCCTTCCCCCCCTCACCAATGTTGCATCAGCCTCGGCTCTACTCTGACACTTGGCCTCCACCGGGTGTCAGACGAGAGCGAGGAACTACACCTCCCCAATCTGGGAGATGAGAGTAGCCTAGTGGCCGCTATGATCATCTCCCAGCCCTACCCCAGCCAAGCCCCGGCAGCCCGGGCTCAGGTCACCAGCATGGCAAGAGGTGTGGCATCCAGTGCCTCAACCCTCAGCACCACCAGACTGGCTTCCAAATGTATGCATTCTTGAAGGTAACTTACCAATCAGAAGCCAAGGTTGTGTCTATACACAAGCAATATATCATGAACGAGTTCACCAAGGATTTAAAGGAGTAATGCATTTAACCTGCAGGTCTGAATTTTATGAGGAAGCTGTTTTTCAAATACTGACTCGTATTCTGTTTCTGGATGCAGGCGCAACCTGAATGCTTGAAGTACACAGGGAACCTTTCCCTCACCTGAACCTTTAAGCTTTCATTTCAGATTAATAACCTGATTTAACTCATTTTCTACTACAGAAGCTTTTTATCAGAGAAGCACAAGCAACTGTTATTGGGCCCAGCACTAAATGTGCCTGTATTACAAGACAAAATGGCTTAGGTTCCTTTCTGATTGTGGTGTGCTAATCCATTTGTCCATCTGCTGTGTGGAGCCCTTGCTGCCATACAACACTCCGTTTATTTGTATTATACCCCAGATTTCAAGTTTATTTGTATTATACCCCAGATTTCAAGTTTATCTGTATTATACCCCAGATTTCAAGTTTATTTATGTTATACCCCATATTTTGAGTTTATTTTTATTATAACAAAGATTTCGAGTTTATTTGTACTATATCCCAGATTTTGAGCACCCTTACGCTGTACCATTTGAACCCAGTGCCTTTTCTTCCATACTAAATTGGTAGATGTTGTGACTGCAGGAATTCTGTGTTGTAATCCTCATGTCAAGCATATACTAAACAAAATGAATAAAAAAATTTGGGCAGGATTTTCGATGCTTCAGATCTCTGCAAGACCTGGTGCGCTGCGGATATGGCACATTGGGCTTGCGGCAATCTACAGGGATTTTCTGTCCTGTGCAGCAGTTGCCGCAAATTAGACCAACTTTGTCTGGCTTAGCTTGCAGCAAACCCGGGAGTCGTTTTTACACAGCTTGTGCCAGATATTTGGTGCAAGCTGCCTTAATTCATGGCAACGGTCGCAACTGTGCCTGAGATTGTAAAATCAGGTGCAGTTGCAGAAGAGGATTTGACACACCTCTAGAATCTAAGTGCGGTGGCAAAGGACTGGACACAAGCCCTGCACCACGCATTGAAAATCCTGCCCTTTGTTTCCTGAATGGGTTGAAATGATCTGCCTGATTTAAAGGGAAACTACTAATACTGATAAAAGCATTATTAGAGCAGTACTGGAGTACTGCACTCCAGTGTGGCCATTAGGCCTATCACAAGCTGAGAATACCAGCTGGAATCATGACAAGAAAAGAGTATGCTGCATCATTTTTCTTTTGCCCCCCAAGGCATTGTATTTACTCCTCCTTTGGGTCTTGCAGTGTGCTATTGGTAATCCCTGAGCCCTGTCAGCTGCTCCTTGCCACCCAGCCAGTGGGTATCTGCATAGAGCAGGGCCTGAGGGTACGGACACCCTGTTTTCTACCTCAGGTCCCTCCCACCACCCCATGGCATAAGTAGTGCCTACGGCGACATCTGCAACACAACATCCCTGTTCTGAGAGGCACGCTACCTTGTCCAGCCTCAGGCAGCTTACCTCTCAGCACAGGGGCAAACTCGCCAGTCCAGCTCCATGGGGCACTGTGGCACTGGAACTCACTGCCAACCTTCACTATAGGTACACTGCCATGCGGCAGCTACCTCAGATGAGCCCAGCCCCCAAGGAAGACACCCAAGTCTGCACCCAAAGCTAGGTCACCTGCTTGACAGCACAACACACTGTCACTGGGCCACTGGATGGGAGTATGTTATATCACTGATGGACATATGAATTAGAGAAGCTGTCTCGGCTTTGGAGCTACCTACCTAAGCTAAAACATGCCCAGTAGTTTTTCTTGATATATAAAAGAAGGATAAGCTGCATGGCTTTATATACAGTAGCTGAACAAGCAAGACAGCAATTTAACCAAACACCATAAGAATGGAGTACCCAAGTGAGAAAGATGCACAGAGTTATTCCTCTGCTGGTACTGAAATATGTGTACTGACACCTGAGAGCTATGGTTGGTCCAGCATGATGGCAGCAGTGACTGCTGCTACTGAGGAGCTAGTGGAAACAAAATCCACAGGACGTATAAAATAAGTTTGGTTGGCCTTCTATAAGAACTGAATAACATGAATTTTAAAGTTTATAGCCATCTAGGTTCATTCCTCAGGAAACTAATATTCTTAGAAACTCCCTTGAGAAAACATCCTATTAAAATGCCTCTTCCTTAAACACATAGGCTTCAGGGGGGAGGTGAAGTCAACCCTGACCCTGGCCCCCTCTCCCCATTAAAAGTCATCCTCCAACTAAATTGTAATAATTATTGCTTTTGTTTTTCATTTGAAATCGATTGGACTCAGGCAGGACCATTTGTAATTCATTGTTATGCAGAAGTGTGCAGCCGTGCGGGCCCTTGTTTTCTAAGAGGCACTCTTGGAAGGACATCTTTCTGTGCTGCACACATGTACAGCACTGACTTTTTTATGTGTTTTTGATTTTTTTTCTGTGCCTGTGTCTTGGAATGGGGTTGATCTGAGCCACTGATGTCACTGTGTAACCTCACCACCATGGTCCCACCTGCACTGCCCTCCAGGTGTTTTTGCCTGTCAGTTCTACTGTTTCTCCTTGTTTTGTATGTATACAGAAAGTGACCCAGATTTTGGCACCATTTCTCCAGTGTCTCATGAAACGGAGGTCGGAAGACTGGAAGAGCCAAGCCTGCCTGGAGGTTGGATGAGGATCTGTGTCAGAATGGGAGCTGGCAGATGAGCAATGTCCGCAGGTAGAGGTAAAGCAGTGGACTCAGAGCCAAGAGTAACAGAAGAGGGTTTGGAGTGGTCAAGTGACTAAGGTCGAGAATGAGCATTTTTACAAATGCAAGTGCCAAAGCAGACAGCACAGAGCCCAGCCCTGCCAGCGCACAAGGACTCCAACTCCGAAGAGGGCTGCAGGAGTTGTCAACACCACTGGCGAGGACTGGCATTTGGTAGTGTACCTGGACTTCAGTAGTGCATGGATGTCGCTGGGACAGCATTCGCAGTTAAGGCGGGTGGGTGGCTCAGTCAGATCTGATCTCTTTGATGGTTGGGTCAGTTGGGAGAAGGTCAAGACTGGACATATGCAAAGAAAACCAACTGTGCTGTGCCGACTAGGGTCGTGGAGAGTTGGGAAGACGGTCCTGGATGTGGGGGACTGAGGCTGTCACACGAGCCAGAGAGCTGAGCATTGTGAGGCATTTGGCAGCATTGTGGCAGCAAGCAAAAAAAGAGCATGGAATAAAATTCTGCCTAATATGTTACAGGTATGCATGATCGACGCTGATCAGAATTGTCAAAAAACGTTTTTTCTTTTTCAAAATATATTATACTAGTTTAGTTTTATAAAAAAAAAAAAGGTCTGCATATATAAGACATCGAGTGTGCTAAAAAATTCAATAAGGACTAACATTCATGGCTGGAATTAGTGCACTACAAACTACACTATTAGAATGGGTTGTAAGCAATAGGACCTTGAATACACTGCAGAAGTTATGTTTTACTATTGAACGGATTAGACTGGAACTATGATGGTGTAGTATATTACTAGGTTTACTAGGTTTTTATTAGACATAAGAAGGTATACGCCCATCAAGAATGTCTCCCACAGCTGTTTGGGTATATTAATTTGTACCAGTAGACCAGTTATCAATCAATCAATCAATCAAATCTTTATTTAGTCAGGCGAACATCATTGAGCGAAGCTCATTTACAAGATGGACCTGAGTGGTCATATAAATAAGAGTACAAGTATTTTTACATAGACAAGAATAACATAAGCAATCGTACAATAACATAAAAAGATAATATACAACAATTTACATATATACAAGGCCCAGTAAAACTATTTAACCTGTAAGAAAAATGAGACAATGGGTATAGCAGGCAAAATATACAATTTGTAGGGCCTAGATGGTTTTATGAGAGTATAACAGGTGATTGGAAAAAAAGTAGAATTAACATAATGGAACATGGAAAAGGGGTGGGAGGGTAGGTAGGGTAGAGGATTAGGCCTTATAAAAGCAATTGCAGTGTTCTGGAAATAGGATGGAGAATAATCTTGTGAAGGATGTTAAAGGTAAGAGGCTATTTAGCTTCATGGATTTTGGATTGAGTTCCAAGTAACTGCTAAAGTGTAGCTGATAGCTGCCCTCCCAAACCGGTGCAGGCATTGGGACTTTTAGAATGATAAGTTTACTGATCCTTAAGGTATATGGCCTAGAAGTAATTTGGGTAAAACAGTCTGTGATATAGGCGGTAGTTTGCCTGATAAAGCTTTGAATATCCAGATTGCAGCATTCCTATTTCTTCTGTGCTGTAGGGATGTCCAGTTGACTGCCATATAAAGAGAGCAATGATGGGTGTTGGAGGGAAGGTCAGTAATAAATCTGGTGGACCTATGATACAGGGTGTCCAGCTTATTTAAGAGGTGGAGTGAACAATGGCCATAGAGAAAGTCAGCATAATCAATGAGGGATAGGAATGATGCCTGGATTAACCTTTTTAGGAGTCTCTGTTAAGGTAGTGTTTTATTCTAAAAATAGACCAAGCCTTTGTCTCAGCTTTTTAGTAGCTCTTCAATATGGACAGTATAGTCAAGCCTGTTATCAATCCATACTCCAAGGTATTTGAAGTTATCAACAAATTCCAGCTTCTCCAAGTAGGGTGGATAATTGTAGGTGGTGGGTGATGGGGTAGTGGCAGAGCAACTCTTTGTGGCAAGGAACATAGCTTTTGTTTTTGGCATTTAGGAGTAGTTTTTTATCCAGTAGATTATGTTGCAGGATGGAGAATTCGGATTGTAACAGTTCACAGGCTTTGATGGTGAGGGATTGCTGACATATAATACAGTATCATCAGCAAACAGATGAATGTTAGATTGAGTGAGATTGGCATCTATATTATTAATATAAATGGCAAAGAGGATAGGCCAAGAATAGAGCTTCATGGAACACCTCTTAGCAGTGGTTTTAAGGTGGATAGGTAATTTCCATTTTTACCAGTTGTGACCTATCTGTTAGGTAGCCCTTAAACCAGTTGAGTGAGAGAGAATCCAGTCCTAGTGAGCTAAGGGAGGTGATTAATGATTCATGATCCACTGTGTCAAATGCTTTACTCAAATCCAGGAACACAGCACATGTACTGTCCTTCTTATCCAAGGCAGTCTGCCAATCGTTGGTTACTTTGGCTAGGGAAGATATGGTGCTATGCCTTGATCTAAATCCCGATTGTGCTGAATTTAGAAGGTTATTGTTATCCAGATAGTCCATTAATTGTGAGTTTACTAATTTTTCGAGCATCTTGGATAGTACTGATAGGATGGAGATGGGCCTGTAATTGTTGAGGTCCATGGGATCACCAGATTTAAGTAGTGGAACTACTTGAGCTGTTTTCCAAGTGGAGGGAATGGATCCAGTAGTTAGGGAAAGATTGAAGAGATGAGTGAGGGGGGCAGATAAGACGTGTGATGCAATTTTAAGGAAGTAGGGATCCAGGGAGTCTGTACCTGCACTCTTAGAAGTATCTAAATTAGAGGAGATCTTCCACTTCTTTCAAGGATATTGGGATGAAGGAAAAGTTGGAGTAGCCTTTTGTCCCACAGTGGATTGCAGGTTCAAGGAAGATCTCAGGAGATTTGCAGGTGATGAGTCAAATGCTAGGCCAGCTGTGGTGAAGTGGTCATTGAAGGTATTTAGGATTTCTTGTTTGCCGTAATTTCTGTATCATTTAGTAGCAGTTTGGAGTTAAGGCAGGAGTAGAGTTTTGGCTAGAATTCCTTTTATGGTACCCCAGAGTCTGGTTGGGTTATTGTAGGAGGCATCAATTCAGCTCTGTAAAGGCAGCTTTGGCAGTTCTTATTTGTTTTTACATGAATTCCTTGCTTTTCTGAAATTTAGCCAGTCTCTGGTATCCTTTGTATTTCTTGCCTTTTCCACAGTTTGTCTCTGGTTAACAAAGGCTGCTTTAAGATCAGTGGTGAACCAAGGGCAGGATCTTGCTTTAGTTCTGATACTGGTGATTGGTGCATGAATATTGAGAGCATTAGTGATAATGTCTTTTAAGGTCTGGAGAGCTGTTTCAACTGAGGTTGTAAGGTAGAAGTCTTGCCAATATATTGTATTACTCAGATCATGGAGGTAACCTGAAGTGTTGAAATTTTTTTGACCTTTGAGGACAAATTCTGCAGGATTGGGTGGGTTGAATGTAGATCTTATGCCAGCTATAGGACAATGATCACTTACATCACTCGGTAATACTCCTGCATGCGAATATAAGTGAGGCTTGTTTACCAACATAATATCCAGGAGAGAACTGTTGCTAGAGTTTTTTAGGTTAACCCTGGTTGGGTCTTTAATTAGCTGTGTAAATCCATAGGTGTCACAAAAGGTTAAGAGTTAAGATACTGTAGTTGTCAAGCAGTGTTTTAAACTGTGCAAATTCCTTGATTCACATTCTTGCAGGAAACAGGATCATCCTTGTCACAGAATATTTCATCCTGGTGGGCTGTTAATGTATCTTACCTAGCTCTAAAATCCAGGAAAATGCACCATTTACAGTGATATTTTAAAATATTTTCTGGGGGGGGCATGCCCCCAGACACCACTAGCTTTGTGAGGATTTTGGCCCCCCTTGATCACTGACTCTGCACATGCCTTTGCTTCAACACGTATTACAACACCACTGTTCTGAAGATTGGAATATATTTAACCCCTGGCAACTGAAAATGCTGCTAGGCAATGGGGTTGATAACTTATGTACACTTACTGTGAGTTGCTAGGCACTTATCCGACAACAGTCAGTTAGTTAGTTAGTTAGTCAGTTAGTTAGTTAGTTAGTTTTTGTTGACCGGAAAAGGGTACACCATTTACATCTGAAGAATATAAATATCTTAAACCCTGTGCTGTTATTGAGACTTCTTGCGAGTCATTTATATGATGAGTTCCATTGATACTTGCAGATTACGACTATTCAATCCTGTTTAATTACCTAGTCAACAGTGTTTATTCTGCTGGTTGCAATAAAGTACATACACACACACAAAGGGCAACAAAAACTTTTACTGGTACATGAACACACATTTTTGCATGCATTCACAGTTTTACAAGAACACACGTGTACATGCACTCACAGTTCAACAGGCACACACATGTGTACCTGCACTCACAGTTGTACAGGCACACAAATGTGTACATGAACTCACTTACAGTTGTATAAGCACACAAACATGTACATGCACTCATAGCTGTACAGGCACTAACGTGTACATACACTCAAATTTGTACAGGCACACATGCATGTACATTCACTCGCAGCTGTACAGGCACACGTGCATATGCACTCACTCACAGTTGTACAGACACACACATGTGTATATACACTCACAGTTGTACAGGCACACATGCATGTATATGCACTCACAGTTGTAGAGGAACCCTCACTTGTACATTGGGAACACTTTAAAGTTGTACAGGCACACACTTACATGAACACACTTGCATGTGTACAGGCACACACACTTTACAGACACACACTTGGACATGCACACACAGTTTTACAGGCTCACACTTGTACAGGCACACACACTTGGATGTGCACACACACTTGTGCAGACACACACTTACACTTGGATATGCAAATATTTACACTTGTACAGGCACAGACTTGGACATGCACATACTTACACTTCTACAGGTTCATACTCTTGTACAGACACATACACATATACTCGGATATGCTGACACTTACATTGCACAGGTACACACACTTGTACATGCACACACTTACAGTAGTACAGGCTACATCACTTATATGTGAACTTACAATTTTATAACCACACACAAAGGCAGAGGCAGAAACTTACACTTATAGTAGCAGAGGTAAATAACTGCTCAGACTCCTGTATTCAGAATGAGTTCCTTTTTAATTTTTACATCATCTAAGTTACCACCTTTGCAGTATAGGTGAATGTTGTGTAGCCTGTGCCACTTTTGCAAGGCTGGACAATGGTTTTAATACAAGCAAGGAGATACAATATTTACATCAGTCAAAATAAGGGGCATTGTTACTACAGCGAAATAATTTCATTCATTTACACCCTGAGCATTAAACGCAAGAACCAACAACATGCTGTGTGTTACCAGGTTTCTGTCACTAAGCCTACCAGGTTCAGTGGGTGCACACATGATTTCATTCCATTATCCTGGTGCTCAAGAGTCCCTGTGAAGTAATCCGTGCAGAGTGATACTTATAAACCTCATTATAGATCCTAGCTAATGTAGCCACCAGTCAAAAGTCAAAGTTGTTTACTGCATGAAACACTCTTATGCAGTGAAGAGTGTTTCACACACTAAGTTATTTGTTGCCCTGCTGATTGGCTGAGTGTGTCTTGATGCAAATCAGTTCAGCAAATCATTTGCATATGAGTCAAGTGTAACTAAAATCTAGATGGAAGGCTCTGCGTCTGCTCTCTCTGGCCACTGTTGAACATTGTATTTCTATCCTTTGTTGTCTCCTGAGCATGTAGTAATTTCTAAATGAGGTACTGTAGTCACCTGTTATTCAAGAGTGAGGAAAACACCCAGTGAATACATTTTTCCTGGCATTTTGTACATGTTCTGGGCATGAACTGCAATTGCTGAGCCAGCCCAGTGAGCTGGTGATTCCCAGGAATGACCCCAAGCCCAGTCTGGGATCCATTCTCATTCAGGATTCGAGGAAGAACACCAGGTAAAACTCAAAACAGGCCCAACTGGACTTGAAACCTGGACTTGGGACTTTGGGGACAAAACCCTGACCAATACTTGAAACACATTGCCCCACAAATTGGATTTGGTCCCCCTGCTTGGGCCTTGATTTGGTCCCATTTTCTAGAAGCTGCTGTCTGCCCATACCCAACGTGCTATCATCAGGTGATGTCAGCATCTGTTGCCCACATCCCCACCCAGATCTGTTGAAAGCCCCCAAGGACATCCCCCAGACTGGGCCTACCCCCCAGAAGCCTACCCCCAGATTAGAGAGTGCTATGACAGTCACAGCCTACAGGAACAGCCTGCATTTCTGTTTTTTCTGTGTGGAATCCTGTTGCCTACGTATGTGTTCAGTGGGAGATAAGGAAATACAGGGCATTGATGACTGGTGTTCAGGATTGCTGTCTTTTCTTGAAAATTCTCAGTACAACTAGTCATGACCCATGTCTAAATGTGTAAAGGTTAAATGCCTTCAACATGCATTGTGAATATGTCTGACAAATACTTAGTAACTAGCACTGCTGTTAGCTGGCTGAAAATTTGTGCAAGATACATATTAAATATGCAACAGTGTTGTGCATTTCTAAATCTCACAAGGCAGATGCAGTTCGTTTGAACCAGACATGTGAATTTTAAAATTGTTTAGCATAAGCTTTGAAAATAAAGGTCTAAAATTAACAAAAGCATTTTAAAATAGATTTCCCTTGCACTGCACCAGGAGTGAAACACTGAGCCTACCACCCAAACCCCAGACCCCCAAAGGGACCTACCAGCACATTGATTACCCATGGGATGGTCTGGCTTATGGCGGGGGGTTGATGTTTGCCCTGTGGTCTCCGATCCTGGTCAGTGATCATGTCATCCAGATGGGTGTCCTGTCTAGGCCCTGGTCCAGGCCTTTCAGTGATCCCCAGTAGTTCCTTGCCCTGGATCCTTGCAGGTGATTACAGTGTTCTTTTGTGGCAGAGTTCAGCAAGCGGCAGTCACCCAGAGGGCCTATGAGTCAGAGTTGAGTCAGAGGAGACATGAGGTCCACACCTTGGCCAGGGCATTCTGTGACGGATGACAGCCAGGAGCCAGCACTAGTCAGTTGCAAAAGGAACTTGCACTCCCAGAAAGACAGCTTAGATCATCATAGGCTGGACAAATACACATTTATTGTGACTGTTTCAGTCCAGCACAGGCAATGCAAGTATAAGTATAAGGGTTCGTTTTCGAGGAGAGCGAGTGAACGGGTTGCATAGGGAAATTAGAGAGAAAGCGGGCGGGAGGTTTGGAAATCAGCAGCTTTTCAGCTATACAGTGTGCGACTGGGTCTCGCAGCACTACAGTGATCGGGTGGGTTCAAGAGTGAAAACAAGATGGCGGCTTTTATTTTTTTAACATTCTAATTTGGAACACTGGAAGAATGGGAAGATCAGTGCCCGCCTGGCATAGCACAGCCTGGTCTTTTTTCTGTGGTGTTAGACATATTAATACATTCTTAGTAGCCAATCAGAATGCTTGATTGTTACCAGCCATTTCATAACTGCATATAACCTATCATTTGACTAGTTTTGCCTTGTATAATTTCTTCTTTATATTAGATACTTTAAAGCAATTAGTCTGCTGAGCCTCCCCATAATATGGAATTATGATCTGACATCTATCTATCTGTCTGTTTGTCTGTCTGTCTGTCTACCTATCTATCTATCTGTCTTACTATCTTACATGGATGGGAACTTTGCTCCATACAAAAGGCCATCATTTATGTCACTGTAGGTAAAAGATAAAAGGTTTATTTTTATACAGGTAGAAATGTTTTACTTCATTGGGTCAAAGACCCGTTTTTAAGCTGGACCTGTATACCTGTGACTAATGTATCAATTAAAAGTATATACGTGCACTAATCAATTACAGCTACATATCTGCACTAATTAAAGCTATATACCTGCACTAATAAACAATTAATGAGACAATACTTATAGCACAATTAACACATCATGAGGAAGCCAGCCAGATCAATTAAGAAGCTGCAAAAGAACCTGGAAAAAAGACACACAAAACCCTCCCAAACCCAGCAATCCCCCAGACTCCTGTCTGCGCTTACTACGCACCATTCACTCCTTGCTGCAAGAGACCTTCAGGTGCCATAACGTGATCACAGATGCAACCTCCATAGCAATAACCATCCCTAATGTGTTATATTCAATGAACAATGGGTAATGGGTAACAATGGGTAAGGGTGGCACACTGGGAAGTATACCTATCTCAGCTAGTCATGACCCATGTCTAAGGCCCCATCCACACTACACCGCTCAGACCCCGTAACAGACAGAAACCGTTACAGCCGGGGAGCAGTACAGTGTGTCCACACTGCAGCAATGATTGGTATGAGACCAGTACCGCCAGTCCACACCTCAGGAACCAGGCAACCGTTACCGCAGCGTCCAGTCCCACAATGCAGCTCACGCTGCGCTACGGGCCCTGCAGGGGACCGTTACCGCCCATCCACACTACCGCTGGTAACATTACCGAGGCAGGACCGGTTTCATAACCGTTGTTGAAACCACCTCATATGTGGTTTCAACAACGGTTACGAAAACGCCTTCTATAATGTTACAGGTGTAAATGTAAAACGTTGCGGTAACGGTTTGGGCACTCTGTAACGTTACAGAGGCATAGTGTGGACAGGGCCTTAATGTGTAAAGGTTAAATGCCTTCAACATGCATTGTGAATATGTCTGACAAGTACTTAGTAACTAGTACTGCTGTTAGCTAGATGAAGATTTATGCAAGACACATATTAAATATGCAACAGTGTTGTGCATTTCTAAATCTCACAAAACAGACGAAGTTAGTTTGAACCAGACATGTGGATTTTAAAATTGTTTAGCATAAGCTTCGAAAATAAAGGTCTAAAATTAACAAAAGCCCAGGCGGCAGTAGCCCGTGGGCTAAAGCAAAAAGCCAGTGCCTCCATGGTGTGAGGAGCCTGCAGCGACTGCCCTCCATGCAAGCCAGGCGGCAGTAGCCCATGGGCTAAAGCAAAAAGCCAGCACCTCCACAGCGCAAGGAGCCTGCAGCCGACTGTCCTTCATGCAAGCCAGGTGGCAGTAGCCCGTGGGCTAAAGCAAAAAGCCAGTGCCTTCTTGGCACGAGGAGCCTGCAGCCAACCGCCCTCCTTGCAAGCCAGGCGGCAGTAGCCGGTGGGCTAAAGCAAAAAGCCAGTGCCTCCACGGCACGAGGAGCCTGCAGCCGACCGCCCTCCACGCAAGCCAGGTACAGCTGTAGAAGCCAAAGATTTCGGCACCAAGTTTAAATCGAAGCGTCCTATCGGACAAGCCTCAGTGGCTTCAGGGGGACTTGGCATCACGGGGATTCTGTTGCTGTGCTGTATTTTCTTTTCTGCTGTGACCCAGCTCCCTTGAACAGCCAGTTCCACGGCAGGGCTGAAAACATACCGAGGGCAGAATCAGCTGTTCTGCCAACTAACTCAGAATGCTCCCACTCAATAGCAAGTGCTGAGCACTGAACTTGATTTTGTGAACTGTATTGTGCATGTAATATAGAAGGAATTTGAACACTGGCGTATTAGCAGGGTTGTTATTATCGTGATAGATTATTACGGGCATCAAGAAGGAATTTGGGGTATATCTCTGCTGGTGCATAAAACGCTGGTTAAATTGCCTGACTTACAGACTAACCAAAGTAAATTCTCTGCATCTGGGCCTAGCAATTTGAAATGTACTGCTGTTTATATTTGTAGTTTGATTTTCCTCTCATTCCCTTCTGACCACTACCCTGCTCTGTATTTATTTCCTGCTCTCTTCATCTTTTAAGTTGTAGTTGTTTCCCTCTTATCTCTACCCATTAAGGAAGCAAATGTAGACGGTCTGATCAAATTAATTCCTGGCATCTCATCTCGTCTATTTTAAATATATTCCTGTGCTGTTTAGCCCCTGCCCTGCCCTGTCCTTATTTCTTTTCCGTTGGTAAGCTAACTAACCTCTAATTACAGCCTGATTCATTTGGCCACTACCCTGCCCCCCTTCCACATCTTTCTCCTCTTTTGTCCCATCTCTGTGGATCACAGACATAGCTAGCACCTGGCCACTGGTCTGCAACCCACCCCCATCGTTTAGACTGCAATCTCCTGTCACAATTCTTTGTGTCCAAATGTACCCTCCCTCTATGTTCTGAATATAACTAGTGACCCATGTTCCTTTCTCTTCAGTCGGCAGTAGCCCGTGGGCTAAAGCAAAAAGCCAGCGCCTCCACAGCACGAGGAGCCTGCAGCCGACCGCCCTCCATGCAAGCCAGGTACAGCTGCAGAAGCCAAAGATTCTGGTGCCAAGTTTAAATCGAAGTGCCCTATGGAACAAACCTCAGTGGCTTCAGGGGAATTTGGCATTGTGGGGATTCTGTTGCTGTGCTGTATTTTCTTTTCTGCTGTGACCCAGCTCCCTTGAACAGCCAGTTCCACGGCAGGGCTGAAAACATACCAAGGGCAGAATCAGCTGTTCTGCCAACTAACTCAGAATGCTCCCACTCAATAGCGAGTGCTGAGTACTGAACTTGATTTTTCATTTTTTGGCCCCTTCCCCCTCCCAGGCCAACCTTAAATGCGCACTAACTCCGCCCATTATCTATCATGCACCTTTCCATTGGCAATCAGGGCTGCTTTCATTCTACTGCTCAATCCTTAAAGTGATACTGCATATTGATCTGTGGCAATTACTGCACATACTGCATGCCCTCTAAGGAGACTAAGTGAGTTATGGTGGTCAATAGGGCAAGGGACTAGCTAAGCATCCTACTCCCATCCCACAGGCTTGGACTTAATCAAGTAAGTAAGACTACAAGTATATTCTGCTAAGTCTTAAAGGGATACTGCCATATATCTGGCGCAGCCCATTCAGATCCTGCCTGATTCCTTAAATTATTCTTACTAGTCCTCAGCCTGGCTACATATGCTGCATTTATTACAAACTCACTGCCATTAGGGCAAACGTAATCTCTAGAAGAATATTCTTCTCTCTTTCTGAGGCTTAGACTCAAAATATCTAAATTTAAGAGAACAGTAAGGTAGGACACAATGTGGGCTATATTGTCATCTCCCTCTATGCCTCTTCTAGTGATCTACTTTTGTCCCCTGATCAGGCTTGCTTATACACTGCCCAGTGAGGCCTCTGCAATTTGGCATGATGAGGCATCCCAATGCCCAGCCGAGCACCTGAATCTCTACTCATCTGCCCCTCTGTTCCACACACGAGATCAGGCCCTTCAGCTTCACCGGCGAGGGGGAACAGTTGTAACTATAGGCAAGGCGGTCACACTTCCCTCTACGAATGCCCTGCATTATCCCAAGTACTTCTCAGTAAGAACCCTGATCTTTGCTGTAATAGGTCATCTGGGTAATAGTAATAGTACATCAGCAGTGACCGCTAACTACCCGCCTAAACGAGAAAGAATAAAGGCACTGCAGTTTCTCCTGGAGACTGTCAGAAAGCTACTACTTCTTTTGTTGCTCTGTTCAGGCAATGTGGAGCTGAATCCAGGACCACCAGCCAGTATCTCTTCCCCTTCTGACCTTCCCAATTTCAAGGGGTTAAGTTTTATGTATGTTAATGTGTGCAGTCTTCCAAAGAAGCTTACCTTCATTCAGGCTTGGGTGCATCATACTGCCCCTGATATACTAGTGGTCACTGAGACATGGCTAAGACCTGGAACGGCCAACCACGAGGTGAATATCCCCTCGTACCTTCTCTATAGGACTGATAAACAGACTAGAGGAGGTGGAGTAGCTATGTATATTAAAGATACATTTCAAGCCTCCGTCATTGATGCAACCTCTATTCAGAATGAATTTGAATGCCTATCCTTGAAAGTCAAGATTTCACCTATGATCTTGATATGTGTAGTTGGATGTTACAGGCCTCCATCAGCTGGATTACAACTGCTGCATCACCTAAATAAGACTCTGGGATCATTAACCTTAGAAATCATAACTTTAGGAGACTTCAATTTGAATTGGCTTAACGCTGCCTCTGCTCCACTAAAAGCCTTTTGTGACTCCATGGGGCTGACAAAACCTATAGATGAACCCACAAGACCAAATACAAAGAACTCAAATAATAGCTCTCTACTGGATCTTATCTTAGTAAGTAAACCATATCTATTTACTCACGCTGATGTATTTTTTACAGATACAAATGACCACTGTTACATTGCTTGTGTAAGAACATCTAAAACAGCCACACCAGCTTCAAAATTTACCACAAAAAGAAGGCGTCACAATTTCAACCCCTATACATTTATTACCTTACTAAGAGATTCATTACACAGGCAGGACTTTTACCTTGCAAAATCGGTGGCCGCAGCTTATAACATCTTTCATGAAATCATTACTGGAGCTCTAGATAACCTTCCTCCACTGAGTAAAGTCCGTAATAGGGTGAAATCCTGCCACTGGTTTAATTCAGAGCTAAAGACTGCCTTACAAAAAAGAGATGCACTTTGGAAAATGGTACGGAAATTCAAGCTCCCGGCTGACTGGACCTTGTTTAGGAGGGAGAGGAATCTCTGCACCAAGCTGGTCAGAGAGTCTAAAGCCACTTTTTATCACAGGGAACTTGATGCATCCTCAAAATGCCCCAATAAGTTCTGGAAAACCCTAAAAGAATTAGAAGGTTACACGCCTGGAAACACACTACCCGCTAAAATCCTAGTTGGTGGCACCTCCATCTCTGATAAGCCCTCCATCCTGGAACACCTCAATAATCATTTTGCCACTGCAGGTCTAGGCTTTGACACCTCTCTTGCCAATAATCTATGATCCCAACTTGGTGTACTGGACCAAAGATTTTCTGTATGTAACTCCTCATTCTCCCTGCTACCAGTCTCGCTGAAGGAGGTTGAAGACCTCCTGTTACAGCTGGATGTCAAGAAAAGCACTGGAGCTGACTTCTTATACCCCTACTTCCTAAAAATAGGTTATCAGGTCCTGGCTGTCCCACTTACACACCTCTTTAACCTATCACTCTCCCAGGCTGCCGTGCCACCACTATGGAAGACAGCTCATGTCATTCCCCTGTTTAAATCTAGAGATCCTGCAGACCTTAATAATTACAGGCCCATCTCCTTACTTCCGATCTTATCCAAACTCCTGGAAAAGGTTGTGAGTAACCAGCTCAAGAAATATCTGGAATCTGAAAATCTGATTAACCCCCTGCAATCTGGTTTTGGGGCACAATATAGCACTGTTACCGCTCTCGCTAAAGTGACCAATGACTGGTTACATGGACTGGATGCTAAAAACTTTGTATGTGCAGTATTTTTGCACCTAAGCAAGGCCTTTGATACTGCAGACCACAATCTACTTCTTACACCACTCAGGAACATTGGTCTGGACCCTCACTCTCAAAAGTGGTTCACTAATTACCTTATAGGCCGGTACCAGCAGGTCAAGGCAGAAGGGGAATTTTCTCCTTTAAAACCTCTATTGAGAGGAGTCCCCCAGGGTTCCATATTGGGTCCTCTACTATTCACAATATATATTAATAGAATCAATGACAACATCAAAACTGCCAACATTCACCTCTTCGCAGATGACACGGTGCTCTACGCTGAAGGACCCTCTCCTACTGCTGCTTGCGATGTTCTGCAGCGTGAGTTTAACCTGCTGCAATTACAGTTGTTAAATCAGAAACTATTACTAAATGCCAAAAAGACCAAAGCAACGATATTCTCGCCTCGTGCATATGATGTCACGTCCATAACATCCCCTCAGATCACTACACTACTGGGAGAACCCTTGGAATTCATGTCTAAATTCAAATACCTGGGTGTCTGGATTGACCAAAGGATATCCTTTAACAATCACATAGAAGAGTTGCTAAAAAAGCTCAGGCAGAGACTAGGTCTTTTTTTACAGGATAAACCAGTTCCTGACAAGAAAGGCCAAGATGAGTCTGGTTCAGTCCACCTTCATTTCCCTTCTTGACTACACAGACTTCTTGTACTGTCAGGGCCCGACCGCTGCACTCTCTAAACTTGATACCCTTTACCACAGAGCTCTAAGATTTATCACAGGTCTCCCCTACTCGACTCATCATTGTTCCTTATACACAGCGGTGGGATGGTCATCTCTTAAGTATAGACGGCAGAGAAATGCAGCCATTTGGACGTTCAGAGCTATTTCCAGTAGACTGCCTCAATATATATCAGATTGTCTGCCTTCTTGTACAGTTGGCAAGTACTCATCGAGAAGCTCCTCCTATATTTTGCTGCTTGTCCCCAAGGTGAGATCTCGATTTGGTAGGGTCTCAATAAGTTATATGCTCCCCTTGCTATGGAATCAGATACAAAAATCCTTGAAACTAGTTCACCCTTTGTTGGTAGCTGCTTTCAAAACAAGCTACGTCTTCTTCTTCAAGGAATCCTGTAGTTATCATTAAACCAGTCTTGTTCCCGCCTTGGAAAACTGGGGGCAAAATGATGGTTATTCGCCGCTCTTTTTTCCCCACCCACACCTCTAGCACGTATCAGTATTCATTATTTCTGCAGCTTTGATCTTCATTCAATGGGGCTTACAGTAGGGGCTTAGAACCGAAGCTTACTCTATAACTATAGTACTATCTCCCCCCACCCTGGTTACCTATCAGGTATGTGCTCGGAAAATATGGTCCTCTGAACCAGCACTCTAGGTCCTCAATTTCCTCTCCCTACAGTACCTCCCCTAGCTCATGCTCTAAAATTGCCCTAGTGCCCAGCACTTCATAGACTTCCATATCATCTCAATTACTGGCACTTCCTCCCCATACCTCTTTACTGCCCTATCTTCTTCCACCGCTCACCACCACATCATCCGGTGTTGTACTATCCGCCGTCCTCCTCCTCTGGTAGCTTTGGGCTTGAATACCTTTACTTGAGCACAGTTATCTTAACCAGCTCATAGACCTTGGAAAATCTATATAATGTACATATTATGGCTAGCCTACCTGATTGCATCATTTAATCTAGTATTAACCAAGGAAATGTCTATATATACTGTAAATACTATGTCTAGTCCTGATTGTACCATTTAATCTGCTGTTGACCAATGAAATGTATATATACTGTAAATAATGTGTCTAGGCCTGCTGAGGGGATCATCTGGTCTCTGTAATTCTATGCTATTTTACCCCTTGACTTTTGTTCAATGTAAGTGTGACTATATGTTCTGTCCAGGTCCATCTTGAAAATGAGCGTTGCTCAATGATGTTCGCCTGGTAAAATAAAGATTTGAAAATAGATTTCCCTTGCACTGCACCAGGAGTGATACACTGAGCATACCACCCAAACCCCAGACCCCTGAAGGGACCTACCAGCACACTGATTACCCATGGGATGGTCTGGCTTATGGGAGGGGTTGATGTTTGCCCTGTGGTGGCCGATACTGGTCAGTGATCATGTCATCCAGATGGGTGTCCTGTCTAGGCCCTGGTCCAGGCTTTTCAGTGATCCCCAGTAGATCCTTGCCCTGGATCCTTGCAGGTGACTACAGTGTTCTTTTGCGGCAGAGTTCGGCAAGCAGCAGTCACCCAGAGGGCCTATGAGTCAGAGTTGAGTCAGAGGAGACATGAGGTCCACACCTTGGCCAGGGCATTCTGTGACAGGTGACAGCCAGGAGCAAGCACTAGTCAGTTGTAAAAGTAACTTGCACTCCCAGAAAGACAGCTTAGATCATCATAGGCTGGACAAATACACATTTATTGTGACTCAGTCCAGCACAGGCAATACAAGTATAAGTGCAAATACACATTACAACCCATCACATTGGACCTTAGCCCACTGTTCCAGCCCTGTGCCCAACATGTTCATTGGGGGGTGGGGAACATGGGAGAGGGCATTTCCTTTAAAAAGCATAACAGTTTTTAACATAGCAAAATGCCTATTTCTGTGTCAAAAACAGTTGTGTTTTTTACTATGTTTAAGCACTGACACCTTTCACTGTTTGCTGTTTTTTTGCCTTGTAATTGTGTTACACCATTGATGATGTCACTGTTGGAAAGGGCTAAAGGGAAGTGACCTCTCCCATGTACCCTCCCCCCATGAAGCTCCTCGAGCGAAGCGCTGGGGCAGTGATCTAAGGTCCAGTCTGGTAGGTTGTAATGTGTATTTGCACTTTGAATACTTGCATTGCCTGTGCTGGACTGAGGCAGTCAGAATAAATGTGTATTCATCCAGCCTACGATGGCCTAAGCTGCCATTCTGTGAGTGCAGGCTCCTTTTGTAGCTGTTTGTTGTGTATAGGGCTGCCTGCCCTCACAACATAGAAACATAGACTTGATGTCAGAAAAAGACTATTGTTATGAGAAAGGGAAGAGGCTGGAACTAGACCCGAAGGTAGTGCTGTTTGAAAATGAAATTCTGCCAGCGTAGTTACTGTGAAAGTCAAATTTTCACTTCTGCAAAATTTTAGAATGCACTTTGGCAACTTTTGCAAAGTTCTGACTTAAAAACAGCAAGAATGAATGTGGGAATTGCAGATTAAACTATTAAACTGTGGAAAGAAATTAAAAGTATTTTTTTATATGCTCTAGGTCTGCATATAACCTATCATTTGACTAGTTTTGCCTTGTATAATTTCTAAAGTAATTAGTCTGTTGAGCCTCCCCATAATATGGACTTATGATCTGACATCTCTCTCTCTCTCTCTCTCTCTCTCTATCTTACATGGATGGGAACTTTTCTCCATACAAAAGGCCATCATTTATGTCACTGTATACCTGTGACTAATCTATCAATTAAAAGTATATACCTGCACTAATCAACTACAGCTACATACCTGCACTAATTAAAGCTATATACCTGTACTAATAAACAATTAATGAGACAATACTGATAGCAAAATTAACACATCATGAGGAAGCCAGCCAGATCAATTAAGAAGCTGCAAAAGAACCTGGAAAAAAAGACACACAACACCCTCCCAAACCCAGCCATCCCCAGACTCCTATCTGCACTCACTATGCACCATTCACTCCTTGCTGCAAGAGACTGTCAGGTGCCATAACCTGATCACAAATGCAACCTCCATAGCAATAACCATCCTAATGTGTTATATTCAATGAACAATGGGTAAGGGTGGCACACCGGGACATATACCTATCTCAGGGGCTAATTAGGGTAATAAAGCCACTCACAGTTTGGGCTTGTAGCCTTATAGCCCTAATTAGCCCTCTGGATGGGTATACATCTCTGTATACCACCCTTACCCTTTATTTCTTTTATATATATATATATATATTTATGTAATAGGCGTGGACACAAAACCCATTACATAAATACTGGTATTTGAGCTACTGTGTACATAACTTTCATTTATGTACATAGTAGATATGTTATCAGCATTTATGTACATAGTAGATATGTCATCAGCATTTATGTACATAGTAGCTGTCTCACTGCCCCCACTGCTCAGTCAGCTGGCACTACTTACAGTTTCACTTATTCTTCACTCGATACACTGCAGCATACTGAATGCAACTGCCGCCCAACCCACCCCTGCTCTGCTTTCTACTGTACAGTATACATCTCTCTGTGCTCTAAAGTGTCTGAAGTACTTGGCACATGAAAACAAGGGCTTTCAAATAAAAACAAGCATTTGTCAATGCCGAATGTTGTCGCGCTGGCATTGGCTTTGGTAGTGCAGTGCGGAAACACATTTTTGGCAGGATGTGAAAAATGACAGCTGTACTGTTCCTAAGGAGGTGTAAAAAATGGCAGTGGTGAAAATGTAGCATGTAAATATTGCAAATTTGCGAAGTTACAAGGGTGCGTGGGAAATGCGCAACGCACTCTTGTAACACAGTCATTTTATGGAGTTTCAGCACCAAATTTTCAACATAGGCATTTTAGCACCTGTGCTCATATACAGCGTCACTGTCATTTCCTCAAACTGTCCCAAAAAGTGATTTCGCTCAGCGACCGCTCTATTCTGCACCAGACATGCGAAAACACATTTTGGGCATGATGTGTAAAATGACAGCTGTAATGTTCATCAAGAGGAGTGGAAAAATGCCAATGGTGAAAATCCAGAGTGAAAATATTACAAATGCACGTTACGAGTGTGCGTGCAAACTGCGCAACTCACGCTCGTAACACAGTCATTATATGGAGTATCATCACCAAATTTTCAACATAGGCATTTTAGGACCTCTGCTCATGAACACTGTCACTGTCATTTTCATAATCTGCCCCAAACACTGATTTCCCACAGCGACCACGGTATTGTGCGCCGGAAGTGTGGAAACACATTTCCGCCAGGATGTGAAAAATGACAGCTGTACTGTTCACAAGGAGGTGAAGAAAATGACAATGTTGAAAATCTGGCATGAAAATATCAATTTGCGAAGTTATGAGCATCGTGTAACAGCGAAGCCTTTTCGTAAAACAACCATTTTGATTTTTCCTGAAATTTGCAACATAGGCTTTTTGAGAGCCCACCTCATGAACACTGCCACTGTCCTTGTGTTAAGCAGTCCCAAAAGGTGATTCCATGCAGTGACTGCGAAATCACCTTTCGGGACCAATTAACGTCATAACAGTGACAGAATTCATGAGGAGGGGTCCCAAAAATCCCATGTTGAAAATCTGGTGCAAAAATTCCAAAAAATGCTTAAGATATGCATCAAAGTTGAAAAAACCCTATTTAGTCCATTATACAGCTTACCGGCATTTCCTCAGTTCACCGGTTGGCTTTGAAGAATGAAGACATGTTCCAGGTCCACCGAAGATTGTCGCACTGCACTCTGGAGGTAATTATGTGGTGAGGGGGTGTGGGAAGGCAGGGTGCGCAGTGGGTGGATGCAGGTGGTGGGTAGGGAAACTACGAGGGTCCGTTTTCTGTTTTCAGGTAGTAAAAAAAAACACATCGTGGACGGTTTTCTTTTTTACAGGTGGTTTCTTTTTTGGGGGTACAGTAGCCAATGTGGGATTGGGCACCCCGTCGGCACAGAAGAAGTGGGCTCCTCCGTCGGCACATTAAAGCAGGAAAGGGGATGGATGCCGGCGGGGATTGGGCACCCGTCGGCAAACTACTGGCCGGGGGACATTCTGCCGGCGAGGTGGGCTCCCCATCGGCACATACTTGAGGGGCAAGAGATAAGCCGACTCGAGGATTAGGCACCCCAAAGTCGGCAGTTACAGCCACTGTGCCGCCATGTTTCTAACTGGCGGAAGCGTAGGAAGGGTCCACTGCATGTGATGAGCTTTGCTCGCATTGCAGTGGACCTTTCCTTAGATGTGCTCACCACATTAGTATGCATAGTGTGGCGCCGGCATGTAGGCTGATTGGGGAATGAGGGACGCACCTACTGATGCGTGCCCTGCATTCACCCAACAGCAACCGCACCTCCAAATCTGCACTACCGCAAGATGTTGGCTGCGCAAGCACGCCAACATAAAAAAAAAACTTGAACTGCTTACTACCTGACATAGTTCAACATCTAGCTGCTCACTACATTCTCACTCCCTCCCATTCTCAGTCCCCCTTCGCCTATCTCTGATTTTCTTAATCTCCTTGCAACTTGATGCCCATCTCCAAATATGAGCTAACCAACGCAAACAGTCCCTTTTACTCTCTCAGCACACAAAGTACATCCTGAAGTGGTAGTCACGGCCATCAGCATTTACATGGCTTCTCTTTGTCTCCAGACTGTCTGCCTGCAACCACAACACAGGATAATCATCCTGCCAACACCACTGTCACTAATAGAAAATGAGAACTTCTGCCAGTAGAAACAAGAAAAAAAACAACTTGTTTTTAAAATAAGACCGCAGTTTCCACAGCTGCCACACATCAACCTGTCTTGGTACTTGTCCACTCAATCCCAAAAGCCCACCACCATGTTTGTAAGAAATGTTCAGTAAGCCACTCCCTTAGCCAATCAGTAGCAATGCAGCGGAGCCGATGCAGCATCCATGACAGCAGCCATGGCAACAGCACTCCTCAGAGGTGGAGCAGCATAGTTTCATAAAGGAAACCAACATATGTTTTGAACTTTAAAAACAACCAGAAAACATATTAAAAAAAAACATCTCTCACAAGGTTCCTGCCTGTTGCATAAATGACATACACAACAGGGACCTTGTGCAAGACATGATTTATTTTCACTTGTGCTATTTGACTGTGGCACATTACAACTGGCTTACGCCACTCATGAGTTTACCCAAGGTCAAACAGCATTAGTGAAAATGTATTTATTTATGACTTTGATAACCGGGTAAGTGCACTGATCCCAGGGACTGTTTTCAACGAGCACACGACCGGGCCACAATAACCACCCAGCTTAGGTATGACACGGAATACAAAATGAACAACTAATTACACATGAGGAGATAGATTCAGATACAGCAATTAAAGCACAATGCATTGGTAAGGTACAAGTCCAGTGAGTGACAGCGAAAGCTGTTTACAACATGACGCTTGGTACACAAACAGCAATTGTGGGCAAAGGTAGATACAGAGATCGGGTGTGCAAGTTGTAAACATAGCATATACAGTGGGTAACAACTATACAGTGTGTCATGCATAGAAAAAAATATACAGTATGTACAAGGCTGTGAGGTGACACATCAGTAACCTATAGAATAAAAACAGGCAGGAGGGCACAGTGTAGGCAGGGGACTGGTGTGGCTAGGTGGGAAACCCCCTAGACATTGGGAGACTGGTGCGGCTAGGTGGGTAAAGCCCTAGGAGTTAACTGCCTTGTGTTGCCAGGTGGGTACACCTGCGGACAGGGGCAGGAGGAGTTTGCCAGGAGCCATGTTTTGAGGTGCAATTTGAAGCTGAAGTGAGTGTTGATGGTTCAGAGTTCAGCCGGCAGGCTGTTCCACTATGAAGGGGCGGCTGCAGACCAGGCCCTGCTGCCCATGTTGGTAGATACGCTGGGGATAGTTAGGTGGTGAATACCAGTTGAGCGGAGGCCACGGTGTAGGGTACAGGTTTTGAGGAGGGAGGTAAGGGGGGATTCAGTGCCCATGCAGATGACATTGTCCACCATGCTGCTAAGGGCAAAGTCAAAGTGTCACTGCAGTGGTAGCCATCCCTGGGTATTGTAGAGTGTGCAGTGGTGGGTGGAGAAAGGGGCCAGTAAAGCAAAGTGACAGGCACTGTTATAGGCAGTGGAGAGTTTAGCCAAGGTGGCAGCAGAGGTCCTGGAGTATATGGGAGAGCAGTAGTCCAGAATAGAGAGGAGATTTCCTTGGACAATGGCTAGTCTAGCTTCAGGGGTGAGGTATTGCTTGAGTCGATATGCAGCACCCAATAGCCAATGGAACCTACTGATAATGGAGTGGACATGCTCCGTGAAGGTGAGAGCAGGATTGAGCAATACTCCTAAGTATTTATAAGTATCAACGTCTTTGAGGGCTGGGCCGTCGGGGAAGAGAATGCAGAGGGGGGCATGCATTTTGGCTTTAGCAAGGAAAGGCTTGGATCCGAACAGCATGGATTGCGTTTTCTTGGCATTACCTAAGAAGAGGTTATTAGAAAACTAGTTGTGGGCTGAGGCATAGTTGTGAGAGAGTACTGAGGAGATGGCGGCCTTGGATGTGTCGCTGTAGAAGAGAACCAGGTCATCAGCATACAGGAGAGAGTGCCAGTTAAGGCTATCAGAGGGAAGCGAGTTAACAAATACAGAGAAGAGGAGGGGACACAGGATTGAACCTTGAGGGACCCCCACAGAGACAGGCAGTATGGGGGAGCAGGTTTGGCTGATGCATATGAATTGTGAGCGGCCAGTCAGGTAGTTGGTGAACCAGTTAAATAGTTGAAAATAAATTATGTATTCCACATGTCCCTGCTGTGTATCCCATACACACACACAATATAATCTTAGATAGCTAGATATTGATATATAGTGTATGTATACATATATATATATATATATATATATATATATATATATATATGGTGGGTTGTGATTACTCACAATGTATGTATTTTGTCTTCAAAATTCAATAAAAAGTAAGTTATTCTGCTGTAAAGAAATTCCGCAGAACTGATCACTGACTACAGAATGATTGCTTCTATTGTGGATTGATGTATTAAACTGTGGAATAGAACTCTGAAGAACTGTCATTCCGTAGTTACATAGAAACATAGACTTTGTCAACAGAAAAGGACCGTATGGCTCACCCAGTCTGCCCAAATGTTCCCTGCTTATTCTATCAGACCCTATTTGGCTTGAGTGACCCCCCCCCCGCTTACTTACCAGTATTCCTCTATGTTTATCCCATGCATGTCTGCCCCCACCCCACACACACTGTTTTCACCCCCCCACTTCTGGTGGTACTATTCCAGGCATCCACCACTCTTTCAGTGAAGTAGTATTTCCTCATGTCCCTCCTAAACTCCCCCTTCTAGCTTTGTTGCATGCCTTTTTGTTCTGTTGAACTTCCTCATTTATTTATTTATTGAATTTTGTTAATTCGGTAAGCCCACTGGGCCTAGAAGTCCCTTTTTCAGGGACTACCGGGGAGAGTTGGGATACAGATGGTAAGCAACTGAAACTGAACCAGATTAAGCTGTTTGTGGTATTTTTAGTGAATAGGAGAAATTTGGCCAGGACAGCGGGGAAATTGCCCTACTCTTTTTACATAAGTGCCATGGGATCTTTAGCATCCACCTGAACTACCACCAATCCAGATAGATGGGACCTCGGTTTAATGTCTCATCTGAAAGACGGCACCTCAGAAGTGCAGCACCCCCCTCATGCTGCACTACAGTGTCAGTATTGGGACATTAACTCAAGTGCCAAATGTGGGAACTGAACCCACAGCCCTCTGATCTCCCGGCCTCAGAGGCGAATGTGCTACCTACTGAGCCACTGACACTGACAACAGGCTCCCCACCATTACCCTGTTCACCCCAGTGAGGTACTTGTAGGTCTGTCTCATTTTCCCCCTTCCCTCCTCTCCTGCAGGGTGCATATGTTGAGACCCCTCAGTCTCTTATTGTATGGTTTCTTATGCAGCCCAGGTACCATTTTAGTTGCCCTCCTCTGGATTGCCTCTACCCTGTCCCTATCTTTTCCGAGATGTGGCCTCCAAAACTGGACACAATATTCCAGGTGTGTTTTCACCAATTATCTATACAGTGGTATTATCACCTCCCTCATCCTGCTTGTGTTATCTCTCTCCCTATGCACCCCAGCATTCCTCTGGCCCTGTCCACTGCCTTGTCACACTGCCCTGCAACCTTGAGGTGATCAGATATTATAATCCCTAGGTCCCTTTTAGGCAATAATGACCTCAGAGCTGGTCATTTCCTGGAGATTAACGACTGGCTGGGGGGAAGGGTGGCCCAAGGCACAGCTGAGGGACAACCTCACCCAGCCAGTGATTAATCGACAGGAAATAACTGGCTCTGAGGTCATTACTGCGATTATAAGTCTAATTTCAATAATGACATTTTTTTTTCAGGTTTTTCTATTTAGTTTTCTTCTTTTTTTTCCTCTGCAGCATGCAGTCACAGTGCTACGTGGTGCATGATCTTGTTATCTCTGGTAATGTGTGACTCTTACCTTGAGAGGTAGTCAGGATGGTGTCATGCGGGCATTTAATGTCTGTATTTACGATTGCTACTATAGCCCCAATCACTGCTACAGTGCATTTCTGTCTAATTGTCAACGCTAACAGGACTGTCAAAAACAGTTTATTTTTTTATTTTTGCCGATGCTGCTGTCAGCATAGAGTACACAATCAGCTGTGTGGCTGCTGTGCTGGACATTTCTAAGAGAGTTCAGACTGGCACAGCAGCCAATCAGTGAGCGTCTTTAGCTCATGAATAATTAATTAGACTTATAATACTGCTTGGTGACTGACAGTATCTTTTCCCCCATTTTATACTCAGCTCCTGGGTTTCTGTGTTACAGGTGCATGATTTTGTACTTTTTGGCATTGAACCCCAGCTGCCATACCCTTGAGCACTGCTCAGTTTTCTAATGTCCTGCCTCATTTTCTCTACCCCCTCCTGAATATCCACCCTATTACAGATTTTGGTGTCATCTCCAAATAGACATACCGTCCCTTCAAGTTCTGCGAAGTCACTTATGAAGACACTGAACAGGACCGGTCCCAATACTGAGTCCAGTGGCACCCCACTGGTCATTCCCCCCTAATCTGAGTAAGGGCCATTTACCACCACTCTCTGCTGCCTATGCATTAACTAGGTTTTTACCCAGTTTACCACTTTGGCTCCGACCCCTAGACTATCCAACTTCTTTATCAGTCTCCTAGTGATACAGTGTTGAAGGCCTTGCTGAAGTTCAAGTAGGCCACGTCCACTGCCCTTCGTTGATCTATTTCCTTGGTCACTCAGTCAAAAAAATCAATAACATTTTTCTGGTATTACCGCCACCTCATTAATCCATCCTACTTTTGGTCCTGCAACCCACCGGATTCAAGGTATTCCACCAGCCTTTCCTTTAACAGGATTTCCATTAATTTCCCCACCACTGATGGGAGACTGACCAGTCTATAATTGCTTGCATCCTCCGTGCTGCAACGCTTATAAAGAGCAGAACTATATTAGCTCTCTTCCAGTCCTCTTGACCCATTCCTGTTTATAGTGAAATGATGAATAAGGCTTGTTAGTGGTGCTCTTCCCCGAGTTCCCTTAGCACTCTTGGATGTATCCTGTGCCTTGTCCACTTTTCAGGTTTGCAAGTTCCTTCAGGGCTCTTTCCTCTGTAAATTGACTTGTGTGCACCTCCCCCTCTTGTGCTCTTGTTGCTCCTTGTTGGGCCATCTCCCACTCTCTCCACTGAGAAGACTAAGCAGAAAGTAGCTGTTCAGGATGTCAGCTTTTTCCTGATCCTCCTTTGCGAAGTAACCATCTACCATCCTCCTCCTTATTCTCACTATCCTTCCCCTCCCCTTGCCTTCCTCTTCTCATTTATGTATCTGAAGAACGTCTTGCCCCCTTCTATCACCACTTTGGCTATCCTTTCTTCTGTTTGCATGGTTGCTTGCCAGCTTTCCTCTGTTTTACTTGGTACTTTTCCCTATCCCTAGAGAGGCAAAGGAGAACTATCGTCCAGTCAGCCTTACCACAGTGGTGGGGAGGGTCATGGAGGCACTAATCAGGGAGAGGGTGGCACAGTACTTAGAGGGGAATAGATTGCTGAACAACAACCAGCACAGGTTCACTAGGGGAGGTCGTGCCAGTCCAATCTTATTGAATTCTTTGCCTGGGTGACATAGGAAATTGAACGGGGGGTGGACGTGGCCTACCTTGACTTCAGTAAGGCGTTCAACACCATCCCCCACAGAATATTGGTTGATAAACTGGAAAGTATGGGGGTGGGAGACAAAATAACTAGATGGGTGCAAAGCTGGCTAGCAGGCAGGACCCAGAGGGTGGTAGTGAAGGGGGAGCACTCTAGTGAGGGGCAAGTGATGAGTGGGGTACCCCAGGTGTGGGTGTTGGGGCCGCTCCTCTTCAGTATCTATATAGGCGACATTACAGATGGACTGAAAGGATGGGTGGTACTATTTGCGGATGACATGAAAATCTGCAATAGGGTGAACACTGAGGGTGGGGTAGAGGACATGTGGCAGGACCTAAGGACACTAGAAGGGTGGGCAGAGGCCTGGCAACTAAAATTTAACATCAGGAAGAGTGCGATTATGCACCTGGGACATGGTAACCCAAGGACAGAGCACAAAATGGGAGGAGAGGGAATCAGGGCAACAGAGCAGGAGACGGATCTGGGTATAGTAGTCTCTAGCAACCTTAAGATGGGGAAACAGTGTACTAAAGCAGTGGGGGAAGGCCTATGGGATGCTGGCTAGTATTGGAAGGGGAATCACCAGCAGGAGGAGAGAAGTCCTAGTGCCCCTGTACCAGGCTATGGTGAGACCGCACCTGGAGTCCGAAGTCCAGTTCTGGAGGCCTCACTTGCAAAAGGACATAGACCTGATTGAAAGGGTCCAGCAAAGAGTGACCAAGATGGTGCTAGGGATGAAGGGCAAACAATATAAGCAGAGATGCTGCGACCTGGGGCTGTACACTCTGGAGACCAGAACGGAGAGAGGGGACATGATTGAGACCTTCAAATACATCAAGGGGTTAAATAAAGAGGGCCCAGGAGGCTTGTTCAACATGAAGAAGGACACCGCTACTAGAGGGAATAGCCTGAGACTATAAGGGGGGGCAATATGTGGGGAACGTGAGGGGGTGATTCTTTACAGAGAGGGTGGTGGATGCCTGGAACAGGCTTCCAGAGGAGGTTGTGAGGGTGGAGACAGTGCTGGGATTCAAGAGGGCTTGGGACAGGCATAAAGGGCTAAGGGGAAGAGGGGTGGGTTCCCAGGGAGGGAGGCAGTAGTCTGGGGGGGGGTAAGGGCAGACTGGATGGACCATGGGGTCTTTTTCTGCCGTCAGGGTCTATGATTCTATGATCCTCCTCCCTCTGAGTTTCTTTGTACCTCTTGAATGCCACATTTTTCCCTTCACTTTCGTGGCCACCTCATTACAATACGATAGCGACCTTTTTTCCTCCTGCTTTTTACTCACTTCTTTCACACAGAGGCTGCTTGCCTTCACTATTCCTGTCCTTAATCTTTTTTTCCATTATTCCTTAACCCCAAACTAGCGATCCATGACTGCTAGGCTGTCTCCAGGTCATTTCCCAATTCTTTAAAATCTACCCTCCTAAAGTGGAAGACCCTTGTCCTTGTACAGTTGGCTTCTGCATCCATCTTAATGCTGAACCACACTGTACAGTGACCACTAGTCCCCAGGGACTGCCCACTGTGACATCTGCTATACAGTCCCTGTTACTAAGCACCAGGTCCAGTGTTGCCCTTTCCCTAATGGGTTTGCTGACTAGCTGCCTGAGAAATGTGCCTGTAAGAAGTCTAGGATCACCCTGCTTCTAGTTGAAGCTGCAACTGGAAGGCTCTAGGTCACATCAGGCAGGTTGAAATCCCCAACTAGTAGCATCGCCCCCTTATTCGCCATCCTTCCAATGGTTCTGCCGATGCCTTGTCCAAATTCTCCTCTTGTGCCGGAGGCCTGTATACCACTCCAGTGTGAACAGTGGTCCCTTTTCTTGTCTCCAGGATGACCCAAAGCACCTCCAGCCCTTCCGTTTCCTCTAGATTTTCTTTTAGTTCTATAGCCCAGATACCCTCCCTCACATACAGGATAACCCCACCTCCCCTCCTCTCTTCAGAACTGAGAGTATCCTGGTATGGCCATATCCCAGTAGTGATTTTCAGTGTGCCATGACTCTGTTATGGCCACTATGTGCAGGTCTGAAAAATAATTTCCTAGACTCCTTGCACTGGCGCTCATGACTCTCCAAACCTTGCTCCATCCTTGCTTGTAACTTCCCTTTCCTCCCTCCTTTCTGCCTGTTCTGCTTCCTGAGACTCTCCCTATCTTCCCCCTTTCCTACTATGAATCCTGTTTCTTGTCAACTTCCCATCTCTCCTTCTGCATCTTTTGTTCTTTTTCACCCTTGTGCTCCACCCTGCCCACCTCCCTTCATACTGCTCTCTGTCCTGGGGAATTTTCTCCCTCCGGCTCTCCCTATATAGCTTTAACCTGTGGGGTTGGGGGGCAATTTATGCCTCCCTTGGTAATATAGCCATCCCACTCTGTCAGTTCTCATCCATGTAGCACTGAAACCACCCATTAAGTACTGAGGTCCCCTTTACAGAAGGATGTAGGTTGTCCCCTATGCATGGGCCAACATCCTTCCAGGTCAGCCCCCAGTCTCCAGTGAATCTGAATTCCTCTTGTCTACACCATGCTTTCATCCAGTTGTTGAAGTTTGCAGAGTATCCTAACCTTCCCTCAGCCATATACAGGCAGCACATCTGTAAATGCAACCATTCATGCTGCCTGGTTAAGGCCCATCTCTAGTTCCCTTAATTGCACCTGCACAACTCCCACTCCATCTCTTGTCAGGTCATTAATCCCAAGATGGACAGCTATAACCAGCTCCCTCCCATAGTCTGCCACCCTGACAATCCTTAGGTCCTCTCTCCACCCCCTCTGAGTCAAAGTGCCTGGAGGCACCTGACCTCCCTCTCTGCTCCCCTTCATGCTCCCAAGTCTATCCCTCTTTTGATCAAGTCTCCCACTAGCAGCTGTTTTCTGTTCTGCTGGGGACCTTTTCCACCCACCCTGGGACCAACCTTTTGGAGGTTCACCATTTCCTCCTTTGCCACCACTTCAGCTGCCTCGTTTCAGCTGTCCTGTCCTACAAGAATGGTGAAGGAGTTTCACAGTGGCAGATGCTGAGGACTGTGTACCCCATCCACCACCCCACTCTCCCAGACCCCACCAAGGTCCAGTCTTCCTTCCTATATCTAGGCATCCTTTGAGGCAAAGGCAGTTTACTCGGTGGCCCCTGGGGGGGGCAAGAGGTCCTCTGGATCCTTGCCAGCTCATCTCAGACTCCAGAGACAGTTCAGTTCATGTGTATCATTCCACAATTCAGCCATAAAATGTCATGGGGTGAATAATTCCCAAACACATTCAGAGAATTTGGATTTCACCAAAGTCAGAATTTTGCGAAATTTACAAAATCTTGCAAAATTTCCATGAAATCAGAATTCGCTGTTTTTGCTCAGCACTATCCAGAGATATTTCATTATACCAGTTTGCAGGAGTGGTAATTTCCTACATACCTCTTTTAGAGCAGACCAGTACACTGTGGGTATACCAGTATTTTTCTGTTGCTGAGCAACAGCCCAGATTGTCACCCCCACCAGCATAGAGGCCGCCTTCTCACTGCTCCCATCTCTAGCCCTAAAAATGTTGTTACACCACTCCCCACAAGCCGCTAAATCTGTGTTGCTTCCTGTATCTTTGGTTTTTATCTCCTCCAGTCCCTGTCTCATTCTCATCCCTGCTCCCTTCCTGCCACTGCACTACATGTCCCAGTGCAGCTCACAACTCTGGAACATGTGACAAGCCTATCATGCTCTCCTACCAGGGCCCCAGACCCCCCACAGAAGGTACAAGCTTCTCTTTCTCCCCTGGAATAAACTGTCAGGAGAGAGAAATGGGAACCCCCTGGCCCCATGCTCATTTATTACTCCAGTTTGTGCTCTTCAAGCCCTTGCTGAGATACTTGCACCCTGGGCCCAATTCTTAGGGCCTAATTTGACCCCTCAGCTGGGCCGAGACAGCAGCAGAGACCACTTCTTGGGCCTGGTGTTCGGGTACTTATTAAAGGTAAGGTGGAAGATGTGGGCACTTCAGCCTGTATATTCATTGGCCTGTTTTATTGCCAGGTCAAGTTAGAAGCGGGGTTGGACATGTGACCACTGGATGTTCAGGGTTGCACTCTGGATCCATTACCCAAGGCTTATTCAGATTCCTTGGCTAGGCAGAGATGGGGGCAGAGACCACTGCTCAAGTCTGGTGCTCATGCCACTGCTAAAGGTGTAGCAGGAGGCATAGAAACCTTTTCCTGGATTTTTGTTTGCTAGTTTCATTGCCAGGTTAGGTCCACAGGAGTGGGTGACAGTGTTCTCCAGCAGGAGGATTGGGCACCTGACCACTGCACATTTGGAGGAGGGGGAGAAAATAGTGTTGTCTGGCATTGGGGTTAGGCACTGGGCCAGAGCTGGAGAGCAGGCAGAGGGAGGGAACAAGGGAGGGGAATGGTGATGCAGTCGTAGTGAGTCCTCCCCTTGCTGGCAGCAGCCAAGACTGACAAGGGGAATGGCCCCTTTTTTGGCCAGGACTGGTGGGTGGGGGTTGGAGAGCATGTAGAGGGAGGGAGCGAGATGTTTTTTCTTTTGTACATTGCTGCCAAGAATGGAGGTAAGAAGAAGGAGGAGGAGGAGAGAAAGAAGAAGAAGAATCAGCATTCATATAGCAATTTTCATACACATTGTAACCCATAGTACTTTACAAGCAATGAAAGACTGGTAGTGAACTGACTGAATGTGTAGTGGCAGATATTTCGCACATCAACACCCACACACAGCCTTGGATACTTGCATGAACCCATTTTTATGGGAAGAGGAATGTTAGCCATGACACCAGGGAAAATTCCTCATACCCTTGCAAAAATGTGCCTTGTGTTCTTTTACTTCCACCTGGACACCCACCAGGACAGCACCAAAGATGGGTAGAAGGGACCTTGGATTAACATTTCTTCCAAAGGACAGCACACTCTGACAGTACAGCACCCCCTAGTACTGCACTCAAGTGCCAGCATTTATGGTATAAGCCCAATACTAGAGTGGGATGAGAACCCAAGACTATGGGAGGTGGTTGGAGGGCAGGCAGATGGAGGGAGCACAGGGCAGATGATAATGCTTTTTAGCATGCTAATGGGCAGAAAAACACTGTGATAGATGTGGCTGCATCCTTTCATGTTTGAGAAGTTTCCATCCATCAGCCAGTTAAGTAGCATCCTTATCTGCCTTCTCACCATTGGGTTTTCACTCACATGCCTGCTGCAGGCTCAGGTCCATTGGCTGCTACAGCACACACCTCCCCAGCTCCTAAACTGGCCGAGTAGTCCCAAGATGTTTGCTTTGGACATGCTCGCAAGCAAACATAAAAAGCAGTGGGAAGGAACACAAAGGAACCTAAGTGTTTTTTTCCTCTTAATCCCCTTGATCTCTGACATTTTTATAGTTAATGATTTTGATGGCCTTAACATAGCCAAGATACAAGAAAAAATTATAATATTACCAACAGTTGTGATTAAAAAAATAATTTTGGCTGACAGGAATACAGAAAGACAAACCAGTTTCAACAGGTACAAATAATGTTCTACAGGTAGGGAGACTTATAGATCATGTTGATAACTGTGAGGATTTTACTGATATAGTGTAGAAGGAAGTAGCTCTGAATCTCCCACCTCTCTGGAGGATATAGATCTGATCTGTTTTTCCCTGAAATTAATAATGTTTTTTTTTAATTCTCCCTGCCCCCATCGATAGTTGGGGGTAATTAGGGGTTACTGGAACTTGTAAGTTCTAGGAAGCATGAATGTGGTATACGTTTTGTGACTATGAAGGAGTTTGTGTGCCTCTGTTTACAGTTCAGAAGCATTATTTGAATTATATGAATGTAATGCATATGAACTGTTGGTCAAAGATGTGTAATTAATGTATTAGAATATAATTTTAAAAAGTGTGCGTGTCTGTACAAATGTGTGCCTGTATTAATGTACATGGGTTCATGTCCTAGTGTAAGTGTGTGTCTGTACAAGTGTGTGTGCTTGTACAAGTATAAGTATGTGTATGTTCAAGTGTATGTGCATGTCTGTACAAGTGTGTGAGCTGTACAACTGTGTGTACATGTCCCAAGTGTAAATGTGTATCTGTACAAGTGCATGTGCCTGTACATATCTCAGTGTGTTTGTGAACATGTGTGTTTGTACAACTTTAAGTGTGTCCATGTACATGTGTGTGTGTGCCTGCACAATTGAAAATTAGTGCATGTACAAGTGCAAGTATGTTCAGATACTGTACATGTATGTGTGCCTATACAACTGTAAGTGAGTGCATGTATACATATGTGTGACTGTACGACTGTGAGTTCATGTACACATGTGTGAGCCAGTACAGCTGTGAGTGCATGTTCACATGGGTGTACCAGTACAACTATGAGTGCATGTACACATGGGTGTATCAGTACAGCTGTGAGTGCATGTACACATGTGTGTGCCAGTACAGCTGTGAGTGCATGTACACATGGGTGTATCAGTACATCTGTGAGTGCATGTACACATGGGTGTGCCTGTACAACTGTACAGCTATGAGTGAATGTACAAGTGCAAGTGTGTTCATGTACCATATGTGCGTGTGCCTGTACAACTGTGATGCACGTACACATGTGTGTGATTGTACAACTCTGAATGCACGTACAAGTCTACCAACTGAAGTAGTGGACACTAAAACAGTTAATGGTTTTAAGCATGGTTGGGACAGAATGAAGGGCGTAGTGGTCACTCACGGTGACAGAAATTGGAAGGAGAATGGGGGTAGGAGAGGGAGGGCTAGAACCCTGGATGGACAGTAGGTCTCAGGATTAAATAAGGAACTTGGGCAGACTGGCTGGACCATTGGTCTTTTTCTGCCATCACTGTCTATGTTTCTGTGTAAAAGTGTAAGTATGTTCAAGTAGAAGCAAAAATGTTTGTCTCCTCATACATGTGTATGTGCCCTCACATAAGTTAAATAGCTGGTTCTTTATTACAATCAAAAGGTTGTAGTTTACAACACAATTTGTACCCAAAGACAGTGTTATTAGCAGTAAAAAGACTAAACACTGTTGACTAGGTAATTAAACAGGGTTGAAAAAGTTATGTTCTGCAAATACGATTTGAAGTCATCACATAAATGTCTCATGAAAAGTCTCAATAAATGTACACGATTTAAGATATTTATATCCTTTAGATGTAAATGTTGTAGCTTTCTCCGGTCAACAAAAACTAATTAACTAACTATTGTCAAATAAGTGCCTCACAGCTCACTTTAAGTCTACATAAGTTAGCAGCCATATTGCGCAGCAGCATTTCCAACAGTAGGGTGTTTGATAAATTTTAAACAATCTTTACAACAGTGGTGTTAGAATACATAGAAACATAGACTTTAATGGCAGAAAAGGACTGTTTGGCCCACCCAGTCTCTTCAAATGTTCCCTCCCTATTCTGTCTCCCCAGACCCTAATTGGTCTCTGGTGACCCTCCCTTGCTCACTTATTTACCAGTATTCTCATATGCCTATCCCATGTATGTTTGAACCCCCCCCCACTGAATTTGCCCGATTACCTCTGGTGGTAGGGGTCCACCACTCTTTTAGTGAAGTAGTATTTCCTCATGTCCCTCCCAAACTTTCCCCTTCTAGCTTTATTGCATGCCCACTTGTTCTGTTGCACTTCCTCGTTTTTACAGGGTCTCCACCTGTACCCTGTTCACCCCAGTTCCACCATGCCACAGTGACACGAATTGTGTTGAACAGCATTACAACAATGGCATAGTGCCAACAGTCAGCATTGTGCCATCCGGAAAAGCAAGTGTTTTTTGCAGGGGGCTTTGTCCGCCACACCGCCCATACAGGGGGTTATGCTCCCCACACTCCCCACACTATAAATAACCAACTCTGTATTGGAGTTGATTCAGGAAGAGAGCAATATCCCCGGAGACAGCAGTGTTGGGAATAGCAGAGACAATTGCAGTGAACTGCCAATTTTGTCACTGTAATGGTCTTCACGGTATTCTCATCACTGTTCGAACATGATACGGTTCACCCCCATTAGGTACTTATAGGTCTCTGTTATGTCCCCTTCTCCCTCCTGTCCTCCAGGGTGTACATGTTGAGATCCCTCAGTCTCTCCACAAATGGTTTCTCATGCAACCCCTGCACCATTTTTGTTGCCCTTTTCTGGACTGCCTCCATCCTTTCTATGCCCCCTCTGAGATGTGGCCTCCAGAACTGGACACAGTATTCCAGGTGTGGTCTTACCAATGACCTATACAGTGGCAATACCACCTCCCTCCTTCTGCTGTTGATACCTCTCCCTATGCACCCCAGCATCCCACTTGCCCTACCCACTGTGTTGTCACACTGCCCTGCGACATTGAGGTAATCAGATATTATAACCCCAAGGTCCCTTTCCTGTTTACTAACTGACAGTACCTTCCCCACTTTTTATACTCAGCTCCTGGGGTTTTTATGCCCAATGTGCATGATTTTGCATTATTTGGCACTGAACCCCTGTTTCCATACCCTTGACCACTCTTCAAGTTTTCTGAGGTCCAAACTCTTTTTGTCCATACCTTCCTGATTATCCAGCCTTTTACAAGTCTTGGTGTTATCTGCAAAAAGGAATACCTTCTATTCCAGGGCTTCTGGAACGTCACTTATAAAGACATAAAGCAGGACCAGTCCAAATACTGAGCCCTGCAACACCCCAGTGGTTATACTCCCCACATTAGAGTGAGTGCCATTTACCACCACCCTGTATCACCTATTCATTAACCAATTTTTGACCCCAGTTTACCACCTTGGCTCCAACCTCTAGACTGTCCAATTTCTTTACCAGTCTCTTATGTGGCACAGTGGCAAAGGCTTTGCTGAAGTTCAAGTAGGCCACTTCCACTTCCCTTCCCCGCTCTCTTTCCCTGGTCACCTAGTCAAAAACGTTCATTAGATTTGTCTGGCATGATCTCACCCTCATGAATCCATACCAATAGTATACCCACATCTCTTCCAGTTCCTTCAGCACCGGCTATGGCACAGCCCCCATTCTCTTGTTTCATGGTATGATGCAGCTATGAACTGGGCAGATCTTGACTTGTTCAGGCTCATCAGAGCATGTCAGAGGGGACAAAACCAGCCTTGATGTTGATAAAACCACACACTACTGAGTGTCCATAGTCTACCTGATTCATATTTTGCTCATGTGTATGTAGTGTGCCTGAGAAATGTCAATGATGATAACAATGGTTCGGTCAGCTGCTGTTATAGTATGATGGATGAACCTTGCCAATTTTATACCATGCTGTCTGCTAGTGTTACACTAGAGAGGAGCAAACTGATGGATTCAGGTATGTCCAATTTGACTGAATATGAGTCTCAGTTTATGTGACAATCATGAGTTTGTCAATACAGATGAACAGCGGGATGAACCAGGTGTACTGGACACTGAGAAATGCCCTGATAAAAAGTCTGATGCGGTCATGACAGCAATTCATGTGCCACCTGAAAAGACTATCATGTTGGGCCTAATAAAGAGTATTCTAATACAGGTACTGCAAAACTTGATGGCTTAGGACTTGAAGATAAACTGTGAGGGTTATACAATTGACCATCCCTTGCAGATAAGACATAGCTGTATATAGGACCCGGGGTGCTGGTAGTGTGTGTTTCCTGAACTGTGAGAGAGGTTGCGCACACGATGTATCAAGCTACTGTCAAAAGCATGGAAACTCAGGTGCACCGCATACAATTTTGATACAGTACAAGCTATTACTGATATTTTGTTAGAATTTAAAGAGTTGCCATGTATTGCTAAAGGGCTTGACAAACAATATGAACAGTTGAGCGTAACACTACAGAAGGCTGTTGAAGAAGCCATTTCATCAGGAAGTCATAAAAAATATTTTAAAAGCCCACTGCAAAAAAGGAAGCTCTGTGTCCTACTACGTGTACTTGTGGAATATTTGGAGTTCTGATGAGGAACACAGTGCTGCTTGGTGAGAGCCATTAAGATGGGTAACCTGTGGGGAAACACCAAAGAATCTCTGAAAACCAGAAAATGGGAAATCTTTTACAGGCTTTGATAACCTGCCTCTCTCTCCCTACCAAAATACCGGCTTCCCTGCCTCTCTTTAGCCATGACCAAGTTCCACCCCCTTCCCTGAAGTATGCCAGTTAACTATTCCAACCCTGTAATTTCTTCCTAAGCTGGTATCCCTCTTCTTGCCTTTCTCTCTCTTTTTAAGTGAACATTCCGGCTGTACCCAGTTATGAGCCTATCTGTTGTAAAGGCCCTCTCACTCAAATGTTGATGTACATATGTATATTTTTCTTCTTTGTATAATGTTGCATTATGTTTTACCATGTTACTGTACTATGATTTTGGTATGACCAGGTCCATCTTGCAAATGAGCCCTGCTCAGTGGTGCCCGCCTGGATAATAAAGATTTTGATTGATTGATTGATTGATTGATAACCCTGCAAATTCCAGACTATGCTCCTCAATACCAATCCAACCCCACAAACAGTGAACAACTTCAACTTATACAGATTGCGATGAACGACATTAAAATAGACTCACACTGGTGTGAAGCAATGAACACAATCACATGTATAGACACTAATATGTTAGAAACTGTTTGAAATATGCTACCATTAATATTTGAAAAATTGACTGAATTTACATCAGATTTTCTTGTTACACAGCAAAACAAGGCCTGTCTTTTCTTGTTGTCATGTTTTGTACTATGATATAGTGCTAGTTTAGCACAATGACTAACATGTTTTATGGTATTATATAATGTGTGTACACATGTGGTCTTTCATAGTAAAAGTTTCACACCAGAAAAAAGGCCTGTGTCCTTATCGTGCTACTTAACAGGGATCATGGTTAAGATATCACTGAAAAAAAACAGGGAGGGGCTGTGGACATGGCCTACCTAGACTTTAGCAAGGCATTTGACACAGTCCCACACAAAAGATTAGTAGTCAAATTAACCAGCCTTGGAGTGGGTCCCAGGGTGGTAGCCTGGGTAAAACACTGGCTGAACAACAGGACACAGAAAGTAATTGTAAATGGAGTCCACTCTGAAGAAAGGGGGTTACTAGTGGGGTACTGCAGGGTTCAGTACTGGGTCCAGTCCTTTTTAATGTTTTTATAAATGACAATGCAGAGGGACTGGAAGGAAAAGTATGCCTCTTTGCAGATGACACAAAGATCTGCAACAGAGTTGATACACAAGGAGGTGTGGAAAGGATGAGAAGGGACTTGGCAAGGTTGGAGGAATGGTCAGAAGTATGGCAGCTTGGATTCAATGCAAAGAAGTGCAAAATAATGCACCTAGGAAACAAAAACCCAGGGGAAGATTACACAATGGGAGGGAGGGTAGTAACAACAACAAAAATGGAAAGGGACCTGGGGGTAATCATATCAGATGACCTTAAGGTTGGCAAGCAATGTGAGAAGGTGGTAGGGAGGGTTGGGGGATACTGGGATGTATAGAGAGAGGCATCTCCAGCACAAAACAGGAAGTTGTTATCCCCCTGTACAGACAGTTGGTGAGACCCCATCTGGAGTACTGCGTCCAGTTCTGGAGACCCCATCTCCGCAAGGACATAGGATGGAGGCAGTTCAGAGGAGGGTAACTAAAATGGTGCAGGGTCTGCAAGAGAAGCCATACGAGGAGAGGTTAAAGGAGTGTAATATGTATACCCTTGAGGAAAGGAGGGAGAGGGGGGACATGATAGAAACATTTAAGTACCTCAGTGGAATCAGCAAAGTCCAAGAGGGTAGCATCTTTCAGAAAAAAAAAATGTGCAAGAACAAGGGGACACAATTTGAAGATAGAGGGGGGATGGCTTAGAGGCAATATGAGAAAGTATTTTTTCACAGAGAGGGTGGTGGATGCATGGAACAGCCTTCCCGAGGAGGTTGTGGGGTCTAAAATGTGGGAGAATTCAAGAATGCATGGGATAGACATAAGGCAATTTTTGTGGGGGGTAGGAAGAAATAGGCTGTTGGTTAAATAGGATCTGCAGCTTATCCTCTAGGTAGGGAAATGGGCAGACTAGGTGGGCCAAGAGGTCCTTATCTGTCGTCAAAGTCTATATTTCTATGTTAAGTTTCACACCAGGAAAAAAGGCCTGTGTCCCTGTCGTGCTACTTAACAGGGATCATGGTTAAGATGTCACTGAAAAAAATTACTAAGACCTTCATTTGTCTGGTAGCTTGGGGGGATTCAAAGACTACATAGTGCTGCAAAACAAGGGAAAAGGGTTCACTCACATGCAGGTACTGTATCACAGTGGCTGTCTTTACAAGATGCCTACACTATGCACAAGCCTGAAAGGAAACAATTTCTTGGAAACAGGGTGGTTGTTAAAAACATTGATGCACAATGGCAAGCTGATTTGGTGAATATGGCTAGTCTTTCCTAAGACAATGATGAATTCCGGTTTATTTTAGCAGTTATCGATGTTCTTTCAAAATATGCATGGACCAAAGTGTTAAAAAATAAATGCAGAAGAGAAGCGACAGCAGCTTTCAAAATGATACTCAGAGAGTGCTGCAGGTCTGAAAAATTACAAATAGATGAAGGCACAGAACTTCTTAATGCCAAATTTCCAAGGATTTTTAAAAGAACAAAATATATACAATTTTACAGCATCAAACATTATTAAGGCTTGTATTGTGGAAAGATTTAACAGCACATTGAAAGAAACATGGAGACATTTTACAGCATATAACACATATTAGTACACAGATGTACTACAATCTTTAACAGGGGCCTACAATCATAGTTTATCACCAGTCCATCAAAATGAGGCCCATTGTCGCAACAACCACCAATTCTTTATATGTCTGGAAAATTCTGTATAGTGATCTGATACTAAAAGTGAAAAGGCCTTTTAAATTTCCTGTGTGTAATTATGTGTGGATTTCTAGAGTTTAGAAAACATCTGAAAAGGGTTATGAGCAAAACTTTACAAGCGAGATAGTCCTTATTTCTGAATGTATTCCTAAGCCTCTACCAGTGTACATATTAAAAGATTATGATGGTGAAAGAAATAAGAGGTACTTTTTATGAGCAAGAATTGGTAAAAATCAAAGACACTGCAAACTGTGTATGCAGGATGGAGAAAACAGTCTCACAGAAAATACAAGGGAAGAAAACATTTGTTTTAGGAAATGGCTAGGCTGGCCGTCAAAATGTAACAGCTGTATGGTCAGTTTGCTTTATTTATTCGACTTTGTGGGTCATTACAAATTATGCATAATTTACACAATAAAAACACAAATACTAAAAATGTGCATACAGTAATTACTAACAGTGAAATTTACCTGGCCAGCAGAGTGAATGAGAACTACAAAGCCTTTTATGCATATATAAATAATAAAAAAAGGTAGCTCAAATAATATAGACCCACTCAAAAAAACAAACAGGGACCTGACTTCAGATAATAAAGAAATGGCGAATATAGCTAATGCATATTTTTCAACAGTATATAACAATAAAAAAAGGACAACCACGTAGCACTTATACCACAAAATTCCCCTTCAGACAGACTTAAAATTAAAACAACTGATATAGAAGCTAGGTTAACCAAATTAGAGCCAAATAAATCCCCAGGCCCAGATGGTTTACATCCCAGAATACTTAAGGAAATGGCAAGTACAATAGTCCCACCATTGGCTCACATTTTCCAGAAATCATTGGACACATGGGAGGTAGTAGATTGTTGGAAATTAGCCACAGTTATCCCATTATTCAAAAAAGGAAATAAATCTGACCCTGCGAATTAATAACCCATAAGTCTCACTGCTATTCCATCAAAAATCCTAGCGGGGATATTAAAGGATGAGATAACACAACATCTCAACACTCACAACCTCACAGACCATTCTCAACATGGATTTGTAAAGGGAAGGTCATGCCAGACCAACATGTTGGCATTCTATGGTAGAGTAATGGATAGCTTGAATAAAGGAACACCAGTGGATATACTATTCCTCGACTTTTCCAAAGCATTTGATAATGTGATGGGCCGCTCGAGATGAAGATGAGCAACCCAGGGTACGAATTATTTTCGGATAGGATAACTGCTATCCAGACAAGGAGAGGCAGGAGTCAACTTAGTATTTTGATGCCCGCAGGGTGGGCGTTTATTTGGTACCAAGGGGTAGACAGACACAGTCACAAGAAGGAGGAAGGGGGTTGCCCGATAAACAATAGGGCAAATTATAACAGGGAAATACTGCAATATTTTTTATCTACCACTTTTACGGTTACCACTACAAGCATAAACATACTAGTTTATACTGTACTTCTAAACTCTAAACAAGAATCCAGTCTTATTCTGATACTAGTTTATACTGTATTTCTATACTCTAAACAAGAATTCAGTTATATGGGCTACTCTGCACTACATTAGGGTGATCAGCATCACACATCTACAAAAGAGTCCAGATTTTACAAGAGTCCAGAGATCCGGCATCTTCGTGTACACCGTCGTTCTTCGTTGGTAGCTACAAGGGAAATAAAACAGATCTGTGGAACCCTAATCTCAATTCCCAGCAAGGACCTAGATAAGGCCACTGGGGTGGTGAGAGGTTTGCTAAACAGATCATATATCTTTGGCAAAAGCCCACTCTCTCCAAGGCTGCCGGAATGTGGAACCAAAGCAACTGGTTCCTGAAATAACACACACTGAAGCAAGAGGTTCCTCGGCCAAAACCCACTTCTAGGGTTGCCAAGGATGAAGAAAGACCAAGATCTGAGTGGCGATGAATCCAATGGAGGACTACCACGATCCGACTGATGCTGCAGCACTCCAAGGGCCAGCTGAACTCTGAAGGAACTCTGACAGGACCAGGAACCATAAAAATCTGAAGAGATGATGGTTGACTCTGCAATCCTAGGATCAGGAACTAACACAAAACAAAGAAACGGCGGACGCGTCCCGGACTGGGCTTCGACGGACTCGACTTTCGGCGAATGACCAGGTGGGGGCACAGAACAGGTTCTCCAAGATGAGCTCTCTCTCTTCTGTAGAGGGCGACCAACTTCGGGACATCTGGAACAGGAACTATACGGAACGACACTGGCACGGCTGTCGTGATGCGTTTCGTCGGACGTACTTTCAAGCTCTGAAAACAAGAAAACGGCGGGTACGACTGGCACGACTGACGACAGACTCAACTTCGGCGGACGACACAAATGGATGGGATGAGTTGATGGATGATCTTCCTGGAGTGAAGAATGCTGGAAGGATGTCTTCTTCTGAGTACAGACTGATTCTGAGCACGTGATGTTACAGACCACACTATGAGACTGCAGTGTGGTAGAAGACTGAGACTGTCTATGTACGGTAGTAAACATATAACTGAAGAATGCCCAAAGAACTGTGGAATAGTACACAATTTGCCGAAGAGGGCAAATTATAACTTCAGGGGTAATTGTTACTGATAAGGGCCAATGTCCAGGTGCTTAGAGCAATAGTTCAGGTACCCGGACAATAGTTCAGGTACTTAGACCAATAGTTCAGGTACTTAGGACAATAGTTCAGGTACTTAGGGCAATAGTTCAGGTACCTTGGACAATAGTTCAGGTACTTAGGGCAATAGTTCAGCATAAGCAGTACAGTAATCACAGTAATTTCACAGTATAGGCAAATAGAACAGTCTCAAATGAACCTCTGTTTCTATAGGTAGGGTATTCTGGGATAGGATCCCTTACTGTACATTGTGGCTAGGGAATCCTGTAGTACCACTAGGCTGGCTTGCCCTATTCTGCTAGGCCGGGCCTCCCTTTAGTACCACTAGGCTGGCTTGCCCTATTCTGCTAGGCCGGGCCTCCCTTAGACCACTAGGCTGGCTTGCCCTATTCCGCTAGGCGGGGCCTCCCTTTAGTACCACTAGGCTGGCTTGCCCTCATTCCCTAGGCCGGGGCCTCCCTTTAGTACCACTAGGCTGGCTTGCTCTATTCCACTAGGCCGGGGCCTCCCTTTAGTACGACTAGGCTGGTTTGCCCTATTCTGCTAGGCCGGGGCCTCCCTATAAACCAGGCTTTACCTCAGGCCTAATGCCCTACCTTTACCTCGGGCCTGAAGCCCTACGTTAGCTTGGGCCTGGTGCCCCACTTTACAATGGGCCTGGTGCCCCTCATTTCATTGGGCCTGGTGCCCCACTTTATACTGGGCCTGGTGCCCCACTTTTTACTGGGCCTGGTGTCCCACTTTATACTGGGCCTGGTGCCCCACTTTACAATGGGCCTGGTGCCCCTCAACACTTTGGGCCTGATGCCTCACTTCACACTGGGCCTGGTGCCCTACTTTAAATCTGGGCCGGAATTGCCCTTTTAAATGCGGTTGCCCATTTAAATTTTTCAGGCTCCCTGAGCCCACTGTCACTTATCTTGGCAAATCCCACCTCTAAATCCACCCCTGTATGAATATTCATAAGGCCACTATGCTGGCCTTGCTTCTCGGCCCCTCCCTGTGGGCGTCGCTAGCCCCGCCTCCCAAATTAACATTCAGATCGTGGGTCCTAATGACCCGATGCCCCTGCGGCACTCGGCCGCCTAGTAATGCGCCTACTGTGCTTCCAAAACATAAATGCAGTCCCCTTTTCCAACACAGGCAGCCAGCACAATGCGTGCTGCCGCCGACCCACCGCTTCAGTGTCTCCAGGGAGTCTCTGCTGTCACTGGGAGGCGGAGGTGAGCTGGCAGTGGGAGGGAAGTACAGAGAAAGAGGAATGGCCTGGGGCCTCCAAAGGCCGACAATGATGCGACGCTTCTGCCGCCGACGGGACCGGATTTACTTGTAAAGTGACTCGGGGGCTAAAATTAAATAATCGGAGGGCTTTTAAGCCCATTAAACACGTCAGGACCAGCGTTTTCATCTTCGTGGTGCCCCGATGGCACCACTGATGACAGACTACCACAGCAGATGAAGTCTTCAGGCAGGGGAGGCAGCACAGGACCACAGCAAGTCCAGAGGGATGGCTCCAAACAAAAGGTAAGCCTAAATTGTCCCCCTGACTTCTGGGTCCTGGCTCCTCAACCTCTGCCCAGGAATAACTGTCTCCAACTGTCTCACTGTAGAATCCTTGTTTAAACTTGAACCTCCCAAGGGTTCTAGATCTGCTGGATTGGAATGCTGTGTATGTGCCACCCAGCACAGCATTCCATCCAGGCTATTATGACACACATTGCTTTTGAATTCTAACTTTTTACAAAGCTGTAAGTGCACAGGGCACTTTTCTATTATGTACAGTATTTTCCCTGTAATGGCCAACTTTGGGGCATTAAAATAAGCTCCCCCACCTTGAACTAATACAGCAAATGAACAAGCTAGCCATTCATCTGACCATAACAAACTGGGTGCAAAAATGGCTAGTAAATGGGAAACAAAGGGTGTGTATCAGAGGGGAATTATCTGAATGGTCAGAAGTGACAAGTGGGTCCCACGGGGATCAGTCCTGGGTCCCTGTCTTTTTAATTTATATGTGTCATCTCTACAAATCAATCATAACTCAATTTGGCTACATAAATTTGCAGATGACTGTAGGATGGAGCAGAAATCAATATAAACTCAAACTCATCAAATCTACAGGACATAACCGACAATATTGTATCATGGACTAAGCAAACCAAATTAACACTAAACCAGGACAAATACTACATTATGCACATGGGAAAAAGAAATCCAAGAATATCATACACACTTGGAAATACTGCCATGAAAGTAATTGAGGAGGAAAGAGATTTGGGTATCATTGTATCCAGTGATATGTTCTTTACGCCTCATTGCCATAAGATAGCCCACAGAGGAAATAGAATTCTTAATTGTATATTAAGACATATAACATCAAGGAGAAGGAAGGTCATATTGCCATTGTACACATCCCTAGTTCGACCCCTAATGGAGTATGGTGCACAGGTGTGGGCACCACACAAAAAGGGGGATATAGCACTATTATAAAGAGTTCAAAAATGAGCTACCAGGGCAATCCAGGGTATGAACAACAAGGACTACGAAGCTTGTCTGTTAGAACTCAACATGTACTCCTTGGAGGCAAGAAGGAAAAGGGGAGATATTTAACGCATAGGGCATGGAACAATGAAGATCTCTGAGACATCACTGGTTTAGATATGAATACAAACACATATGATACTAGATCCCATCCACTACAGCTTACTGCACCAATCAGAAGAAAGGTGCGTAGTACATGGTGGTTTAGTCAAAGAGTAGTCCATGACTGGAATAGACTTCCTTTGGAGGTCATGGCCAGTCCATCAACCACATCATTTAAAACTAGATGGGATGCTTATACTAAACAAATCAGTATTTAGTAAATATAGCTGGCAAGCATTTAGGATGAAAGTCCATCAGCTCAGTATCTATCCAATGTATCCTATGTAAAAGTACCTATTAAAAGTCCATTAATAAGGGTAGCAATTCATTATTCTTTACCATCATCCTTATTTATAAGTAAATTAAAGAGTGCAAACTCTTCCAGTCCTTTAAAATACACACTGCTTGAATATATTTTCTCTGACCATTTCATGCAACTGGCAGCCCTTTACTCATACAGTACATCTGTTTCATTCTAACCAAAGGGGGAAGTTATCCTAGACCATGGGAATTACATCAAAAAATGCCCAGTATTCAAATAGAGGAACCTCAGTGAACACACTTATGTTACAATATTACAGTTAGCTTTCTATTACTTTTCCAGAGCATACTATGTTTAAGAGCACTTAGTATAATACTGTGGCTCCCTTTAATATGGGAGTTCAGGGTATGCCAAAAGGGTAAACTCTCCTAGTCCATTAAAATCCTTGGGGTGGGGGGGGGGTTCAGGCCAATTAGACCAACCTATTAGCCTCTCCTGGGCAGGCTTCCCAGGTAGGTTTCCAGTTAGGTCATTTATGGTCCTAAACCACCAGTTTTGGGAAATTAGGACACTGAGTAGCTCAAGAGCTATGTGGGCATAGGACAACTGCAGGTCTTGTCCCAGTATGCACAATTCAACTCTGATAACTTCATTTTGCCCCAGAATTTCCAGATTTCACAAATCATAAACAGCAACCTACGTGTCCAACAAAAACTCCTTCCCTTGCCCTGAACAAAATTAAAGCATATACACTTAAACTGCTCCCAAAGGAGAAGGCTTTACAATAAATCCAAGCCCAGATTAACCAGCTACCAAGTGGCCACATATAGTTACAATAGCCCAAATATTTATCAAGCATTTTTGGGACAAGATGTTAGTAAGAATTTTTGAACTATAATAGTTCCTTATGTCATTATTTATTTTTTTAACTCCATACCTTCTTAATTTGCACATATCAAACCGGTTAAGTATAAATCACCATTCACAATTATTTGCCAGTTAAACCTCCTTAAAACATCCTTAAACATCCTTAAAAACAACAATATCTAAAATTAAAAAGAGTTAATATAAGACCAGAAAACTAATGCCTGGAACTTTGTTTGAGGTACAACTCACAATCCTCTGTTTCAAAAATTGCAGGAGTCCTTGAGCTTAGCATATAACATTTTGATAACATAGTGACATTTTCTTTCATAAAAAAATCTGTGAATACAAAATTGCCAAAAAAAAGGAAGAAAGGGTCTTTTCCCTACGGGGAAATTTTTGGTCATATACCTCAAATTTCCCATGCATTCGTATTCAGTTTGATCAACTAGAGAAATTATAATCCACTGTTTGCACAGCATTACTCCATCTCATTTCTCCGGGGATCCATTAAATGCTCCATTGTTCCATCTTTTCTTCCTTCTAGGACTCTGCCAACTTTAATGCTTGTTTCTCCAACATAAGATCACAGTTTTTCCAGAATTCCTGGACCTCTATCCTCTTCCTTTGCAGGCTCAGCAACATGTAAACCTGTCAAAACAAACAAAGAATGTTTCTCTGAGCACAGTAACTTCGGGGAATCAAGTGCACTGCTTACTAGTTCCAGCCCAAAGACAACACTAGCATACCTTTTAAATTATAATGCTCTCTTGTCAACACCAAGTGCCATCATACTCCATCTTAATCCAGGTGTTTTTCTTTCTCCCGCAGATTGTCCCGGGTCCAAACTTGAGCCAAAATCTGTTTACGTGTAAGTTCAAAAACACCACGCATTCAACACACTCAGCCCAGACTGAAGCACTCAGGATGCCAAGCACTCGTGCCACCGCAGCTCCAAGCTCATTGTCAATAGATAATAAAAAAGCTTACTATTGCAAGTCCAACAGTAAAATAACATTAGTTTCATTCATCAACCTCAGAATGAAACTTACAAAAGTTCGAGCCTAAGAACTCAAAGAACCTTTACTTAGCTTGGTGTGGAGTGGAGCAGAAGCATGTCCATCTTACTGCTCCACCCCCTCTCCCAGCTACAACAGCTGGATAGAATCCAAACAGCTGAGATATTTAAAATTATAATGATGCACCCATGTTTTGCATGACATCAGTTATGTGAAGATGTTAGAGGTAAAACAATGGCTGAGAACGGATTTTATGTTACATTGCCCAGCAATGCCTCTTTTGATATGTTCCTCAAAAACACAATTACGGATTATACTGTGAAGCTGGCAAAACCTATCAAGTTTAGCGGGGTTGTGGGAAGTTGGCTTGTCATAAATACAATACCTGAGGACATGGGACAATATTACACCATGAGACGGGAAATTTCAAGCAGGTGAAATTTCTAGGCCATTATTACTGTTATCAATTCCCAGAGGTTATTATCAAAATGTTGATGATGTCACGGTGGCCATCAGTGAGACACTGGAAATGGCAAAGCTAGAAATGTGGTTAGAGTATGACAGCGAGGAATGGAAAATAAAATTCCACAACATCAGTGGCAGATCATTCATCATAGTTCACCATAATCTGGCTCATATATGGTATCCCTCAAGTACAATCAAGCATAGTACCATATTATGCAGACATCAATGGTGTTTTTTATTTATTGTTTGTGTATACAGACATTGTTGAACACTAAAGAGTCAGAGACAGCCATGTGCCCTACCCCATTGTGTGGAAATATCTGGTATGAATAATGACATCATAACCACCCACTATGACTTATTTATTTTATTTATTGAAAATGTTTCACCAGGAGAGGCACACTGAGCAACAGGATGCTTGTCTCATGGTGCAACCGGGGGGTACAAGGGAGGAGGGTATACATAAAACAATCAATAGGTTGAACATTGGAGTCAAGCAATGCGAACAATTGTTACATAGTTAAGGGTGGCTTTACAAACTTGCTACATGAGGAGACACTACATACATGTGCCACAAAGAGGGTGGCATAACATACTTGATTACACATCTAGAACTATTCATACTTACATAAGTGCCTACTATCTAGAGATTAGTTTGAAGTATAATGCACCAAGCTGGCTGATAGAACTGGAAGCCAGAGCTTGGGGCCAGGGAAAGGTGACAGGTCTGGGTAGTATACACAGGGAAAGATGAGAGGGTTGACTTAGGGATAAACCAGATTATATACCAATCAGCAAATAGCAGTTTGACACCATAACTATTGTGATAAAGAATGATCAAGACAAAAATGTTATTCTTGTTTGACAAGGTGACAATGAAGCTTCATTTCCATTAGGAGTCCTACAAAACCCCGATAGTCACTCGCCTGACACACAATATCCCAACTCCATTTGCCCGACAGTCAGTTGCCCAACAGTAGAAACTTGCCCGCGGTAGAGGTGATTATATTAAGTATGGGGGTGCGGGGTGATGCCCCCTGAGACATAAAATCACCTCTGCAGTGAGCACATTTCTACTGTCAGGGAAGTGACTATCGGGCAAACGGCGTTGGGCTATTGTGTGTCAGGTGAGTGACTGTTGAGATATCACAGTTGACCCATTTCCATCTTATTAAAGGAACCTTCTGAATGTCCACAGTGTCACAGAAGTTGTACAGTGACTCCAGTGTTTATGTAGCCTATTACAAAGCACAGGTGGGTCACAGATTATCTGATTTTCATGGTGCCCCCTTATGTATGGTGCAGGCATAGGCAGCGTATTTAGAGATTTATATAGAAAATGTGTACCACTGTTATAAAAAGGCTTCCAGATAGTGAAACCCCACATTGGCTGCTAAAAATATTGTAAAAGATGTAAGGGGGGGATGTTGTGAGTTCCTTTGCAACTCCTGATCTGGGGCAGCCACAAGATGGGGTAGGAATGGTTGCTTACAAGAAACCTAATAAGAAAAGGAGGATAGCCCTCCCAGGGACCTGTGAAAGCATTGCTAAAAGGCTGCATTTTCAAAAGAAATAAACAGTTGTGAAATGTAAGTGCAGGGAGAGAAAACTTTGTAAAACCAATAGGTAAAGCGACTTCTTTTAAGCCATGACTCCGCTACACTGCATGTCTCAAAAATATGGAAAGTCAGAATTAGACCTCTTCATGTTACCACCAGTCCAAACCAATACAGAGAAAAACCTTTATGTTGAAATCCCACCCTTGTCAGCTATAAGTGACAATGGGTCCCTGGAGTTTTATGTGGCAGTGTAATGGTAAAGACTACACTGATCTAAAAAAACACCTTGTTATACCTTTTGCACAAGATCACTAAGGCTGATAGTAGTGACACTGATGATGTGTCAAGAGTAAGTTTAATTAACTATTAACCTTTACAACCATCTTTAGCCAGGTGGCTATATTGGTGGGCAACCATCTAATTAGCCACAGTAATTGCTACCCCTACAGAGCAATCATCAAGTCACTGCTTAATTACAGCAATGACATCCTGTCTATATAATTTTCATCTGGATTATTTGATAAGGATACACCAGAACAGCATGAAAACACAGTTCTTAATGGACTCAATGAGGGTTTTAAAAAGCACGCAAATTTTACAGCAGGGAGTTGCCCTGTAGAACTGCTTGGAGCAGTTTATGCAGATCTTTTCTTTCAGGAAAAAATTGTTCTTGAATGGAGTGAATGTTAAATTAAATTTGCATGTAACAAGAATGAATATTGTTTAATAATTGGTGATGCAGCTGAAGATGATAAACTACAAATTAAATCTGCATCTTTTTATGTAGAAAGGGTAATAACTTCACCTGCTGTACATACTGGTTATGCTCAGGCTTTACAGGCTACTAATGCAGAGTACCCTATTGATAGTGATAACATGAAAGTATTCAATACAGCTGGAAGGAATTGTGTACATAATCAAGATAATCTGTTTCTGGGACAGATACCAAAAATTATTGGTAATAGGCTTTGTAGATCATGATGCTTTCAGTTGTGTGTACAACAAAAACCCTTTTAATTTTAAACATTTTAACATTAACTTTAAAGTCCTCTATGCGGATAGTGAACAAATTCCTGCTAAACTACTATAACCTACAGTAACATTACATGCAATAATTCTGTCAGAGAATATATGTCTGGTTCATGCTTGTTGAAAACATATGAAAGATAGCCCCCAACCCCCCGCTGATAGACGATGGAGGTTTTTGTCAGGGCTAGGTATTATTTGCTTTTGACTTAAACCCTGACCAAGACTGTAGTGATCATTATTCACTAATCCACTCAGGCAATCTGAGAACTGAAGTACAATTTGCTGACCAGCTACCAGCTACTATGAATATGGTGGTATATGCAGTCTTTGATAATGTAGTAGAAAATAATCAAAGACAAAATACTGTGTTTGACTTCAATTAAATATGAACACTCAACAACTGGACACCTTTCTCCAAGCAGGCCTTTTTATCAGAGACAACTTTTTGGATTTTTTTGCACGTGATCAACTACCTTCAGAGAGACTTATGTGTGCCAGCTTTTTTAGCAGTGAATACACATCCCTGGTCTATGCCTGGTGGTTACCAATTACCTATTTATATACCTGACCATACCACTGGTGAATTTTTTTGACTCTTACAGGTTTCCTCCAGACTTAACATTTTCCCCTATCCATTGCTAATTTTTAAAGAAAATGTAAAAGAAACACTGTTTAACCCTAAACAGGTTCAAGATATAACATCTATGACCCGCAGCCATCATTGTATTTTTTCCGACATCACAGATGCAAAGGTGCAACCTTTAATTATGTGGTTAGGATGCATTCTGATGTAAGCAATAGTACTCAACAGGGTGGGTGTTATTGAGATATAATGGACCGCCCAGGGGCGTAATGAGCTTATAGCCCCTGGAAGGTCCGTTATATCCCATAACACCCACCCTGGAGGGTATTATTGCACTTAGAAAATGAACTAACATTTTTTTATAATGAAGTATATAAAAAAGAGGTGAAATATTAACAAAAATGAACAGAAGTGGCAGGTTCAGTAAAATAGTCCCTTTAGTGCCACTAGAGGTGCTACTTATGAAAATCATTTTTTTGTATTAGATTGCAGTGTTTTGTTATTGTTACTTTTCAGTACCCCAGCATGAGTTTTGGGATTGAGCTACTGTTACAGATTGTTCTGTATAGGGAAAAAAATGGTTTAGTTTCCAGAGTGTGAGCGGGGAGCGAGTGGCAGCGGTGGAGTGAGAATGGTGTACAGCCCTGTTAGGTGCAATTGTACAGTTAACATAGAACTCAGCTCAGCAGATGAACTCAGCTAGTAAGAAAAAAAAAAAGAAAAGTATTTTGATTTGGTTGAAAACTGTGAACCTTCTTGATGTGGGGATGATTTCTCTGTGGCCAGGTGGCAGTTTTTTGTTTTCTGCATCAGTGATGTGCCTGTTTGGCATTTCAGCATGATTGGGGTAGGGACAGGAGGAGGACTTTCCTCAAATCAGTCCCGGACATGGAGTGGCACTGCTGGCTAGCGTCAGTTGCAAGAGTGGGCTGCTGATCAGAGGATAGGAGTGGTTGCAGTGCTGGTGTTATGCCCATGTTACTAAAATAAGGAAAGAAAAACTTTTTTTTTTAATATAGTGCTGTAATAGCAGGTGTAGGGACTGTTCTGAGGACTGAGTTGGGGGTCACTAGATCACTGTCTCACTAAGCAAGATGAAAAATTGGTGGCTATCATCTTTTGGGTGGGCACAGGGATACCAGGTGGTGATGGGTGCTGCCATGAGGAACTTGTTATTTTCAGTGCGTTGTTAAGAAATAACAGTATGGGTGAGAGGATTTTTCAGCCAATCAGCACTGAGCTTTTGAAGATCCCATTTTCTAAAATTTAATAACAAATGATCGAAATGTTTACACATTTGTCAATCAATGGAGAACCATTAAAAGGTTGAAGTCTTCTTTTTCTTTTAGCCTGCAGTCAGTAATTTCGTGTTATGATTATAACAAGTGCTATTACTGATGAGAGATACAGAAATAAGGGATGCTGTATGTAGATGTAGAAATAAGGCATGCTGTATTCTGTAGCCAACAGAGTAATTTACTTTTATAGTGTATAATTATTAAATCACTGTTGTAAGAAGACAATAAAGCACAGCCATTTGTGAATTGCATCAGAATATCTGTTTATTTTTTACATGACATCAAAATCAAAGCCAACAGACACATGCATGATTAAAATATACAAAAATGCAAAATTAATAAAAATGTGTAGGACATTAACCATGCTGTTTTTTTAAAAGGGTTTTTTCTTATTCTCGTCACAGGTGAGGCTGTGCGGGTTTCAGGTACTGGTGTTGCAGAAACATCTATTAGAACCTTTGAAAGCTTGTTCTTAGCACTCTGAATCAAAGACCTGTTTTGTAAGTTAGGCATCACTGATTTAGAAGCATTATTGTTTGCTAAAGCATGAATAAATGTGTCCTATCCCCTAGGTATTTTAGTGTCAGATGTGTATCTTTGTGAAGTAACAGCCTTAGCCTTGACTAAGTCATACATGTGAGACCCTTCAGTGGGCACACTGCAATATTTAAATTCACCATGATCATTCTGATCTGTACCACCAGCAGATCTTTTTAGTTTGTTTAACATTAGAAAATGGGATTTTTATTTGGAGGCATCTGATTGGCTAGAACCCATCTGACAGGGGTACATTACCTTTCAATAGATGCCCACCAGATAAAAAGTCCCAGCCCAAATCTGCCACATGCCCAACCAAGTATCTTTGTGCCCAGCCTACTGCTTCAGTGGCTGACCCACTGGGCACAAAATTTCAAACTGCTGCTATGATTTTATACCACTTAGAGAGACAGAGTGAGCCCCATCACAAACACACACAAACAGGTATTCATAAATGACTCTCAGCTACACAGCACTGGCAAAACATTTATTTATTTTTGTCTAATGTATCAGCATTGCAGGTTCTCTGATGTACGCTCCTAACTGCTCACTCCTCCTCAAAGCCGCCTGCTCAATCACAGCTCTCTTCCATCTCTGCTCCCCCCTCTCCCAGTCGCTGCACGCTTCCCTCAAAATTTCCACTGGATTCACTTGTTCACAAAAAAATATCAAAACCAGTATACCTGTGCAGCACTGCCGGCATCTCTCCTGCTCTGTTCTCCTGGCGATATCTTCAACTTTCCACAGTGCCGATTGTTATCTCCTTCTCACTATAAATGTCCTGCATGTCTGTAAAATATGATGTTAGCTGCGCAATTCTTACAAGCCGTTTGATGTCTCACGCCCCCTCCTTCACGTAGCTGCCTACTGTCAAGCCCGCAGTGTGAAAAATAAAAAAAGAAGAAAGCTAAAACAAACCTCCTAAGAGTGTCTGCTATGTTATTGTTGGTAGTGTATGTGTGGGAGGGGGAGGAGGGGCAGATGATCAGCAACACTCTATCTTGCCTGCATAAATGAGTTCCATGGTGGGGGCCATGGACTGATTTCAGGATAATATCCCCCCCAAAAAAGCATCACAGACTGTTTGTCTTTGTGTGTGGGGGGGGGGCATTCAACTTTCTCCAAACGGGATGGAATCAATTGGTGTGTGTGTGTGTGTGTGTATATGTGTGTGGTAACCATGAGAACCAGCTAAAAAGGAAAGGCACATCATTGTAATACAGGCAGAGGAACTATTTTATTACAAAACTCATTTTAAACTCATTTTGTAAAAACATTTTTTGTTAAACCATTTTTTTCACAGTGACCATTTTCTAACCGCAATAATACTCTCCAGGGTGGGCAGTATGGGCAATACCAGACCTTCCAGGGGCTATAAGACCCTTGGCCTGCAGTGTCGGGCCTCATTATGTCCCTGGGTGGTCCAGTATTGCTCAATACCACCCACCCTGTCGGATATTATTGCTTGCCTATTTCTGTGTGTTTTCTGGCATGTACAGAAACACCTTGTATTATGTCATTGTAAATGTTATCAGTGCCTGTTAGCAGTGCTGTGTTATCTTGTGGTTGCATTAGCTTGTACAGTAAGAGAGATAATGACAAGTTTGCTGCATCTTTTTCACCCTGGTGTACAACTGTGAGATAGTGTTGTGACACACTCCCATATACTTTAGCATAATCATATTCAGACAGGTCAGTCCTTTGAAGAACATCCCACCTTTCAGCACCCAACCATCATTCCACACTTTTTCTTGGCAGCTCTTCAGAAGGCGGAAGACCTCTTAGCAAGTCCAGCTGTTGTAGAGGAACCAAATGCAATTTTTGTGCATAATCCATGTCTTTTTTACCTGCGTGATAGAAGTGTGGTTAAAAAGGGTATCGTCACACTGAGCAAGGTTTAAATAATACATGCAATTTGCATTTAAGTTTATGTTTTTTTTTTTACACTGGACAAACACGTTTTGCATGACATACATTATGCTATGGTTTCTACATTTTACATATTGAATGAAAGCTTGTTCAGTTTCACAGTATTCAGATGCTGTTTCCATTAAGTCATCTTTCATTAAATGTTTTACTTTTTGGATTGGCAAAAGTTCATCATCATGTAGGGTGCTAGGAATACCTCTATAAATTTAATCTGTGGAAATTTACCAAGTAATTCTGCATTCAAAGGTCGCCAACAACCATAACACCAACACCAGGTAATAGTTTCTGGAAATTTGGTTAAAGCATTGACACCTGCATCCAGCATGTTTTTAATATGATAACTTTTCCCGGAGTTTGATGGTCTGGCCAAAACACAGGAAAACAGGTGCTCTAATCGTATATCCATACCAGCGTCAGAAGCCACAAGGCAATGCTTTAAAATCCTCAGTCAGCACCCTCTTGTTGTAGACAACCCTAAAGGGTTTCTTTTCTGGCTAGTTTTCAGTAGTGCTGCTCTTTTTGTTCTACATAATTATTTTCATCCCTGTAGTAACCGATTGTAACTCAACATCTTCATTTGCACTGCTGTCCTTAGCAAAATGCTGTACTAAGGATTTGAGACACGAGTAATTAAACCTTTTCACTATTAAAGTGTTATACCTCTAGCCTTCATACAAAATCTACCATTGGTCAGTTTGTAGCCATAGGTTTTGGGACCACCATGCACAAACCCCACAGTGTGTTCACCAGGTGATAGTTCACTGGTCAAAGAACCCAAATAGTCACCAATTGGTGAATCCCAGTCACCAGGTCTGCTATCAGATATGACAGAATCTGTGTCATGGTATAGAGAACACTCCTGCAGGAGTAAACTACACAGTTTAAGTCTGGTAGAGGCTGACATAAAGGCCAAAATAACAACATTAATATTGGTAGCATTAGCATAGTGATTTTCAGCATATTTCCAGCATACCGAGGCTGTATTATCATGGATGAAATACTGACCATATATGTGACAGCAGTCTGTGAAAAGGTACTGAAGGAGTTCTTCAGCATTCTTGACAATGGTGGTGTTCGTCACAGTGAGATACTGTCCAAATTTTCCCCATAATGAATTCAAAAAACAGCTTCAAAATCTGTCTTTGTGCAGGGTTGTATGCTACATTTTGTACCTCTGAAACTGCCTCCTCCTTAGCATAGTACTGGCTGATGTATGCTTTACATTCTTCATCGGAAGTACACCAATTTGGATGTTTCTCCTTTTCATGTAATTTAATACAGTCTGTAAAAAGACAGTCCAACCTATCTTGATAGTGCGAGACTTTATACACCTCAGCCATTATATACCCCTTCTCTAAAAACCAGATTTAGCTCTTTAGGACACCATGTGCCTTCCAGAGATTGTTGATCATCTGAATGGGTACAAGGCTGTGACTGATGAACTATCTCAGCACATGTGCAATACAGTGTAAACACTAGCTTTCCGCTTATCCTGCTGGGCAGAACAGGCAAAAAGAGATCATGGGGTAGATACAGTTTAGCTTTTATAAGCCCAAAATATTGTCTGGGATCCTTGAAATTTTCATATATAATCTCTGGGTGCTCTATGGGGTATGTCTTGGTCTTGTTCACTAAGAGATACAAACTGGTAAAATTATAATAATGGATTTTCTCACCAGGCTGTGTGGTGTAATAAAAATGCAGAGCATTTATGCAGCCTCCATAAAGTGATTCACGGGAGTCCATCAGCTCTGGAAAGTGAATTGCTTTCAAAAAAGCATGCAACTGTGGATCCTCACACACCAGCTGTTTCCATTCATGCTCCCACTTAACTCTAACATTCATACCCTTTTTATGTTTGAGAGAGTGTGATTTCTTAATGGTTAGATAACATAAGTGTACTGTATGTAGGTTGTGCTAAGCATTGGGTTAAACTGGTCTTCAAAGTAACAGACCCTGCAACCGTGATAAAAGCACCCTAAAAACTCAAATGCTGTGTAAACATCGAAAAAGCACTGGCCAACCTGATCTTCCCCATCATTCAAAGCATGCTGTATGGAAATGTGTTTCTTTTTTACTTATGTACACGAGCCGCTGTATGGAATGTGTGGAGTAACGTTTGCACTGGTGGAGACAGTAGTCAGCGGGTATAAACCAAAACATGCCCATGCATACTGACGTTATAGTGATGTACTGAAAGGGGTCAATGTGTCCCCTCTCCTCTCCACTACCTTGAAACATTTCACAGGACTGTTTTAGAATCTCCACATCTGACTTGCACTAGTTGTGTAATTCCTTTTTAAAATCAAATATATCTTCTTTATGCAATTCATACCACTCCAAAAACAGTTTTTTCTCTTCAGCTATCATGTAGTCTACACCATGATCTTTGGGGTCAGACATACTAACATACTAAGAAGCCAGCAGATTAGATCCTATGATCTATCGAGTCTGCTTGACAATCAGTGCCTTCCTAGGGCACTGTTTTTAGCCACTCCCTTACAAGGTCCTCCACCCCCCAGCGGGGCTCTGGGATGCACCCTCCCCCTGTACCTATCCCAGCCTTTCTTGAGCCTGTTCACAGTCATAGCAGCCACCAACTCCCCAGGCAGTGCATTCCAGGGATCTACCACCCTCTCAGTGAAGTAGCTTCTCCATGTTCCCCCCCTCAGTCTCCCCTTGTCCAACCTCATTGAGTGTCCTCTGGTGGCCTCTACCTCCCTCAGCTGAAGCACCCTTTCAAGGCTTACCCTATTCATGCCTTTGTGATATCTGAAGACCTCTATCATAACCCCTCTGTTCCTTCTCTCTTTCAGTGAGTACAGGTTGAGCTCCTCCAGTCTCTTCTCATAGCACCTTTCCCCCTAGTCCCAGTATCATCCTGGTCACCCTCCTCTAGACCCTCTCCAGAAGAGCAATGTCCCTCTTTAAGTAGGGATGCCAAAACTGCATGCATTATTCGAGGTGTGGTCTAACCAGGCAATTGTACAGCAGAAGGAGCACTTTTCGACTCCTTGAGATTATCCCCCTTGACATGCAGCCCAGCATTTTATTTGCTTGGGCCACAGCCCTTCTACACTGCTCTGAGTTATTCATTTTTGCATCCACCACCACCCCAAGGTCCTTCTTCCCCCTAGAAACCTGCAGTGTCTCCTCCCCCAAGTGTAAAACTGAGCTGGGTTTTATTTGGTACAGACCCTGCACTTCTCAACACATTAAGCTTTGGCTTCCAGGCTTGTGACCACCTCCCCAGAGTCTCCAGGTCCTCCTGGAGAGCCAGCTTCCCCTCCTCTCCTCCTCCTCTACCACCGCCCACAGCTTCGAGCCATTTGCAAAGAGGCTCATCCCACTCCTGACACTGCTTCTGATGTCCGAGATATAGGCATTAAGCAGGAGTGGGTCCTGTACTGATCCCTGAGGAACCCCCCTAATGACACTCCTGGGGGATGGAAATTTAGTAAATTCCCACCCATCTTAATTGAAATCAGGGTTCTGAGGAAGGGCAAACTTGGGTCCCTCACCTCAGCTGTCTCCCTGCAGACTGGTCCCCTATTGACCTGGCATCCAATCTCGACCAGGCCCTTAGCTACTTTATTGATGGATTCAACAGCATCTGCAATCTCTTTGCCCCACTGAGGAAAAGAAAAATCCGGGTGAATGAAAATGGCTGGATTACGGTGGATCTCCTTGCCCAGATGAAAGAATGGGACAGCCTCTGAGAAAAAGCCAGGTCCACCCATAGCAAACATTATTACCAGTGCTACAGAGCCACAAGAAACCACTGCACTGACCTTATCTGACAAGCAAAAGCCAACTTCCATAAGAAATAGCTTAGCAGTTCCTGGGATGATGGTAAGAGGTTCTGGGAGAACATCAAAAACCTCCTTGGGAAGGATGATAAGAGGCACCCTCACCTGCTCAACATTTGATTTATTTTTTTTTTATTTTAGTCTTTGGTAACTTGGTAAGGCCCATTAGGCACAAGTGCCTGTTTTCAGGGTGACCTGGGAGCACTGGGTGGTTAAGTGACTTGCTCAGCGTCACACAGTATGCAAGTGGAGGTTGTGAGAATCAAACCCAGGTCTGGTCTGCCAGATGTATCAAGTTCATTCACAGCTCGTTACTCTAACCGCTAGGCTATACTGCCAGCCCAACATCAACAGCTCTCCCATAAATGACTCACTATTTATAGCGGACTCATTCAACACGGCCTTCACTGACTTGACCTTGGTATTACCCCCCCCTGCGACTGCTCCCTGCTGCTAATCAACCCAACTGCAAGCCACTCAGGAACACATATCCAGACTTCTGCTTCAAGAGTGTGATGGTAAAGGAGGCTGTAAAACATGTGCATTTGGGAACTAACGCTCTAGAGGGAAATAGCATTTTGGAAATCCAAGCAAGGCTCCAAGAACTTGCCAGAGTCTGTTGGGATAATGGATGCAACATTTCCTTTTCAGAGATATTGCCAGCACCAAAGGCCTCAGTGGAGAAAAAAATGAAGATCACAGAGGTTAATGACTGGCTCAGGAAGTGGGGTGAAGAAAGTGGGTCGGGGGTGTTAGGGAAGTAGAAAGGAGTTTGGGAGGATAAGGGACTGTATGCCAAGGACAGGCTTCATCTTGCCCTGTTAGGGAAGGAAGTCCTTAAACAGGGGGTGGCTGACTACATTCAAGAAAGGTGGGGTTTAAACTTGTGAGGAGGGAGGGATAAGGGAGGGGCTGACCAGAAGCCTCTCCTCCAGATGAGGGAGTAGCCTTCAAACCCAAGGGGAGGAGGAAACAGACTGGGGAGGAGGTTTCAGAAGGAGCAGGGGAGGATGGAAGTATAATGAACCTGGGTGGGTTCGACAAGGGATCAGGATAAGGTGGGGGGTGGTGTTAGTAAATGCCAGGAGTTTGGGAAACAAGTTGCCAGAGTTCCAGGCCATGCTGTTCAGGGGGTGGGGTGGGTGGTCACGGAAATGGGCCAACAAAACCATGACTGGGACCTCCAACGTGTGGGGTACACTATGCTTAGGAAGGATAGAAAGGAGGGCAGAGGGGAGGGAGGCTATGTTCATTAGAGATGACATAGAAATTGCTGGGGTAGAAGAGGCAGAGGGAAATGTGGAGCCTTATGGGTCATCTTACGAACCCAGCAGGAGGTAAGGTCAGCTGGGTGTAGTATATAGGCCCCGGGATGGGTGATGTTCTGAGGATGGTTTGCTGGACAACATCATTGCCCAGTGTGGACCAAAGGGGAAGGCGTGGTGTTGATGGGGACCTTATATCGGGATGCAAACTGGGGAACCATGTCCTATAGGTGGCCAAGGAGCAGAGGCTGCTGGACAGCTTCAGGATGTGTTCTTATCACAGCATGTGATGGAGCCTAAAGGGAGGGGCATGTCCTGGACATGGTTCTGGCAGATGGGGATCTGGTAAGGGACCTGGTTGTAGAGGATCCCCTGACTGGGAGTGACCAGAATACTGTCTGGTTTCAAATAAGCATGGGGGAGGGGGAGACTTGGACACTGGCAATGGACTTCAGGGGACAGACTTTGTGGGCATGGGAAATATTCTCAAGGATCACTTGAAGGCATTACATCAATGACAAATGTGGAAAAGAGATGGGAGGTCATAAACGGGACTTCATGAGGCAGTCAGGACCTGCGCTAAGGTGAAATGTAAGGGAGCAAGGTCATATAAACCATGCTGGAGGTCCAGTGAGGTTCAGGTAGTGATCAGAGAAAAGAAGGCGGCCTACAAAAAATATAAAACAACAAGAGGGGATGGGAAAAGGAAATGTACCATCTTGCATCTAGAAAAGTCACCCGGATGGTGAGGGGGGGCAAAGTCCAGTAAAGAGCAGCGGCTGGCACAGAGGATACATGGAGGGAAAAGAGGTTCTTCCGGTACATTGGGGAGCGGAGAAAAACTAAGGGCCATCACGGCAGATTGAGATCAGAAGGAGGGAAGGAGGGTGGGTGGAAGAGTTGAGAGACCAGGCAGAGGTATTAAATGAGTACTTCACCTCTGTGTTCACTAGGGAGGGGGATGGGATAACTACAAAGCAAGGCATGATGGGGATAGAAGCGGTAGTGAGTGGGATCAGGGGAGCAACAGAAATGGAGCAAGAGGGAGGGAGAGGTACCCCAGGGGTGTCACGTCAGGATAAGGATAACAAGGCCAGTAAGGTGGAGGGGACGGATGATGCTATCTCCACCGAAAGGGTGTGGTTAGCCCTCAAGGCCCTAAAGAAAGATAAATCTCCTGGACCAGATGGCATTCATCCGAGAGTACTACGGGAATTGGCGGACATACTGGCTGCACCCCTGGTGGAGCTCTTCAACAGGTTGCTTGAGACAGGGAGGGTAACTAGGGATTGGAGAGGCACATGTGGTGCCAATCCATAAAGGGGGGGTCAAGGGAAGTACCAAGTAACTATAGACCCATCGGTTTGACCTCGGTGTTGGGAAAATGAATGGCGAATATACTAAAGGAACGATTGGGGGTGTACCTGGAGGAGGTGGGAGGTCTGGATAGTCGGCAACATGGGCTTGTGCCAAGTAGATCATGTCAAACCAATCTTGTGGAGTTCTACGAATGGGTAACATCAGAACTGGACAGGGGAAAGCCTGTGGATGTATTATTCTTGGACTTCAGCAAGGCATTTGACTCTGTCCCCCACAGTGGTCTGGTGGAGAAACTGACGGGGTTGGGAGTGTGCCCTTTGATGGTCAGATGGATTGAAAACTGGCTAGCTGGACTCACCCAGAGAGTAGTGGTCAGTGGGGAGCTCTTGAACCCTAGAGAGCTCAGTAGTGAGGTACCGCAGGGCTTGGTCCTGGGTCCGATCCTGTTTAATGCATACATATCGGACATCAGGGAGGGTATAGCATGTCAAATGAGTCTCTTCGCTGATGACTCCAAGATGGGAGCAGTAGTTGAGGGGAAGAGGGAGGTTGGCCCTGCAAGGGACCTGACACCCTGGAAAGCTGGGCTCACATGGAAATTAAATTTCAATATCACCAAGTGCAAGGTGTTACATCTTGGGTGGGAAATCCTAAACACAGGTACACCCTGGGAGGGAGGTGCTGGAGACCTCAACAGGGGGAAAAAGACCTAGGGGTCATGGTGGATGCATGTATGAATAACTCTGAGCAGTGCAGGAGAGTGGCTAGCAAGGCAAACAGGATGTTGGGATGCATCGTAAGGGGGATCATCTCTAGGAACAGGGAAGTGATTCTGCCACTGTACAATGGACTGGTTAGACCACACCTTGAGTACTGTGTACAGTACTGGAGACCACACTTGAAGAGGGACATATAGCTCCTGGAGAGGGTACAGAGGAGGGCAACTAAGATGATATGAGGACTAGGGATTTGACATATGAGAACAGACTTGAGGAGCTTCTGCCTGTTTTCATTGGAGGGAGGAGAGACGGGGGCATGATTGAGGTCTTCTGGCACCTCAAGGATAAATAGGGTAAACATGGAGGGATCTTTAGACTAAAGCAGGGAGGTATCACCAGAGGGCATGGTTTGAAGTTGGAAGGTGGAAGGGTGAGGGGAAAGAGGAGGAGGTTTTTCACTGAGAGGGTGGTGGACCCTTGGAATGCGCTTGCCTGTGAGCTGGTTCAGAGATCCACAGTGGAGGGCTTCAAGACAGGGTGGGACAGACACAGAAAGCGGATGTACCAGATGATGGCCTGGCCCGGGGGGGGGTTGGGATGGATGATAGGGGTTTCTGGAACACAAGGGGGGGAGGGCCTCGGCACCCAACTAGGGATCTGAGGTTTGAGCAGACTTGATAGACCGTAAGGCCTAATCTGCTGGCAATTAGTATGTTAGTATGTTAGTATTGACGTTCCCATATTAGGTACCTGGCAACCTTCTAAACTCTATAAATCTTTGTTTTTATGATGTTTTAGAACTATGATATGCCTTGTAAGTAAATGTAAGATGCAAACACAGGAGTAGAGTATCATATTCATATTATAGAGTGTAGTAGAGCAGTGTTCTGCATAGAAATCCCTCCTTTGAAAAAAGTCTGTTCTCACAGTCAATGGTCAGGGAATGTGATTGTACTCTTCTGTGGTAGACCAGCATTTTAGAACCTCTAGAGACTACACAAGATGTTTCACTATGAAAGAGAAAAAACACAACGCACACATTTTACATAATACTTTACAGTATAAAAATACAGGATGAGTGACTTTATGCATAACCAGTGTGTTCTGCCACCTCAGGGTTCTGATTCCCACTGACCTTGGAACCCCTGTGTGGCAGAACACACCAGTTGTGCATAGATGCCTATGCAGTATACTCCATGATGTGGAATGGAATACTGATGAGTCTGTCACTTGTCACCATCCTCACCTGATTTTCAAGGAATCCAGGGTGGGTGGACCCCCCCTTCATCAACTTTCAGACAGCCCGCCCCCCCAAACCTCAGTCCACCCTGTCTGGGCTACTGCTCACCACAGACCCTTGGTTAAATTGGGAAGGCAGGCAGAGGCTCACTGTAACTCATTTCCCAACTTTCACACTGCCACACCACTTAACAAGCATTTGTCAATGCCGAATGTTGCTTGCTTCTATGTGCTGTTTAGGTATTTGGAAGTCATTGGAGTGCAAATATTGAAAATTTCACGAACTTCTGACGTCGCGTAGGAGCATACAAATACTGCGCTAAGTAAAACAGTCATTATTAGGAAATTTTCACAAAATGTTCAACATAGCCATTTTAAGACCTCTGCTCATGAACAGTGTCAGTGTGATTTTGTTAATGTGTCCGTACATTGAGTTTGCACACCGACTGTACGCCATTAGTAGCTACATGGTCGGAAACACGTTTGGGCAGGATGGAAAATGACAGCTGTACTGCTCATAGGAGGTGTGGTAAAATGGCAATGTTGAAAATTTGGAGTGAAAATATTGAAAATTTGTGAACTTACGAGCCTCATGAGGAACTGCGCAACGCTACCGTAAAACAGTCATTTCTAGAATTTTTCACCAAATTTTCAACATAGCTACTTTAAGACCTCTGCTCATGAACAGTGTCACTGTGATTTTCCTTAATTTGTCCTGTGCATTGATTTCAAGACACCAACTGCGCCTATTCTATGCTTACAAGGGTGAAACACATTTTGGGTGAGATGTGAAAAATGACAGCTGTACTACTCATAAGAAGGTGTGGTAAAATGGCAATGTTGAAAATCTGGAGTGAAAATATTGAAATTTCGCGAACTTACGAGCTTGCGTAGGAACTGCACAACGCACGCTCGTAAAACAGTCATTTTTTGGAATTTTGGACCAAATTTTCAACATGGGGTTTTTGGGACCCCTTCTCATGAATGATGTCACTGTTATGGCAGTATTCAGGCCCAAAGGGTGATTTTGCAGTCACTGCACAGTCACTGCGCGAAATCACCCTTCGGACCCGAATAACGCCATGACAGTGACATCATTCATGAGAAGGGGTCCTAAAACCCATGTTGAAAAATTGGTGCAAAATCTCAAAATACCTGAGATATGCAGTAAAGTTGAACCTCCATCTAGCCCATTATACAGCTTACCGGCATTTCTCAGTTCACGGTCGGCTTTAAGAGTGCAGACGTGTTCCCGGTCCACATCAAGATCATCGGCAAGGAGTCCGGAGGTAGGGTAGGGTGAGGGGTGGGAGGCTGGGTGCGCAGTGGGTGGGTGAGGGTTGTGGGAGGGGGTCAGAGACGCGCTGCTGGGACCGCTTTTTGTTTTATAGGTTTAAAATAAAAGACGTTAGACATTTGCCACGCGGGTGGGCTCCAGCATGGCACAAGGACGGGGCTGTTCAGCCGACGGGATTGGGGCACCCCCGTCATCAAAGGATTGATTTCACACTGGGGTGGGCTCCCAGCGTGGCACCAACTACGGGAGGGAGGACGACAGCTCAGCCGTGGGATTGGCACCCCTGTCAAGCACAGTACATGCGGGCGCGCACGCCTGCATGTGGGGAGCTACGCCTATCGGTGCTCACTGAAGCGTAGTCTCTTTCAACTGTATGCCACTGCATTTTGGGCGTGTCACAGACAACTCCAAAATGCATTGGCTTACAGGGCTACTGCCAGCTCACTGACTGAACTGGAGGAGGAGGTGACACACCTCCGAAACCTCTGATGATGGCACTATGTTTCTTGCACATGCGTGCAAGCAACATAAAAATGTTATGACAGGCTCAGTTTAGCAATAGTGTAAATTATCGAGTATGCTTGCATAGGAGTATAGAGCTCAAGTTACACCATTTGATCCAATCACCTGTTCCTGTACTTTTCATTAGTTTAATTGAGTTGGGTGGCTATGGCCCCCGACAACCCACTTTTAAAAAAAAAACAAAAAAAAAAAAAAAAAGGGAGTGAGGGGGCCAAGCCTCACAACCCAAATAAACAGACAAAACCAAAATTAGTTTACATGCAGTCCTGGTGCCTGGCGACTCAGTCCTATCGGTGTGGTCTCCTGCAAGAGTCTTCCCCAAAGTAAGATCAGCAGGCACAAGCCCTTGGCTAAATCACCCATTCAGTTACTTTTTATTACTTTATTTGAGTTGGGGGGGCTTCACCCCAGCACCCCCCTGTAAAAAAACAAAAAAAACAAGGGGGGTGTGGGAGGCTGACAACCCCCACACACTCAAGTGAACTGACAACCCAGCCACAAGCATGAAAATGAGGCATGTGATCAAAAAAGTGCTATATTCAAGAAGCTTTTATGGCAAGTTTTCCTACATGTACCTAATAATCTACACAGTTCCACCCTCTCTGTGCAGTCCAAGTTCTCACCCCATTAGACACTAGTTCCTTGGCTTTCCTGACAGTGCCAGTTACATCACCCAAACTAAACTTTCAGAACAGCTTGGCCCCTTTCCGAAACTGACCTCTTTCAGCAGTAATGCAATCAGCAATTCCCAGAACAAAATACATTTCCAGAACAGTTTTTTTAAATAGCAACTTTTTTTAATTATTGTTTTCTAACCTCTTTAAAAAATCATCTAATGTACATAGACTTCCAAGTTTCTTATGCCTGTGTTTTGAACTGGAAGAGCCTCTTTAAATAGTAAATCAAGCAAGATCAGCCAGCTAAGTAAAGGGTCTTCTGGCATGGCATGCACATATGGCAACAGATAAACTGCAGCATATTCCTTACAAAATTGATAACACTTTCTGGATGTAGGGGAAAATGGCAACTTCAGTAAATCCTCCACATCTGGTTCTACAAATTATAAACAGTAAACACTTCAAAATAATATAATTGCTGAAACAGTCAGCTATATGACTGTGAAGCTTCTACAGACTAGCAATAGTTCATATTCTGTCCCATGGGTGAGGCTTTGGTTTTTTAATAGCCCACAGCCATTGATGCATTAACTAAGCATTATTAATACCGGTCTGACTCTCTCCTACCATTTGTTCATGATAAGTGCATCCTCCTTAACCCTGACTTCCCTATACCACATCCTCCCCTTGCTTGATCCTGAATGGGCTGTGTAGAGGACTCTTCATCTACTGTGCTGTTTGTGAATAGAAAATAACACAGCTACATCGCTCCTCCTGTCTTCATCCTCATTAGACTGCAAATAAGGAACAACATCCTCCTTGGTGCCAGTGGTACCACTCACTGGGTCCCTGTTGCAAATCCCAAAGTTTTATCTTTGATAATAGCACAGATCCCTGGTAGTCGAGTGCCCCCCCCCCACCACCACCACCACCACACAGTCTTTTTCCCCCCCTAGGCCCCAGTGCCAGTGATGGCAACTGGCACAGACCATTCACTTATGTGGCCAGCTGCCTCTGTAATGCAGAAGACTTTGCATCACTATACCTCTCCTTATAGCAACACAGTACTTGTGGGATGTATATGGAAGATCAAGATTTGTTTTTTAATTTCTCCCCACAAGTACTGTATTACTATACAGAGAGATACAGTGATACAGGTACTTGTATGTGGCAGATGCTGTCCAGATAAAGAGGTCATGGAACAGTCTATGCCAGTCACTGTCCCTGGTACTGTCTTTTGTTTTGGGGGGGGGGCAGGAGGACCAGGAGCAAGGTAAATAAGACTGCCTAGTACCTACAGTATTAGTATAGAATTAGAAATAGCATTGAGATTTATTCACATTCCAGTGAGAAGATGGGGTGAGGAAGGGGATACCATGGGGGCCACAGACAATTTAATTTGATATTTACAGTCCAGTGGGAATCAGGTGGGTTTGGGGGTATCACTGGCACCACACCAGGTTAGTTATTTACAATCTAACAGGGATCACACTGGGAGAGGGAGTCTAGAACTGTGTTCTGTTTTCCTACAAACACAGTGCCACTCATGCCGGGGTTGGATAGTGTACACCACTGTACAGAACTGTCCTGTAAGTGCATCATGAACCCGTTAAATATACCAGTGCATTCATTGAATAGAAATATGGCATCAGTTAGGAGTGGTTCACTAATCCAGAGCTTAATTCCAGATGTAACTGGGGGGGGGGGGTACATGGTGGAAAGAAATACAGCAGAGACAAACAAAATAATACAATACTAAACAAAGTGCAAGCAGGTACCATTTTTACCAACTTGCAATACTTTATAATGAGCTGGCAAAATGTGACAGATGTAGAGTAATACCAGTGTATACAACCAAGTATCTCTTGGTGGGGGGAGGAGTGCATACGTTACCACCACCTGGTGCTTCTCTCTGCTGCTTGCTTAGTGCTGCCTGGTGGACTTTTGTCTGGCTTTCTGCTGCTGATCCTGTCCTGACAGGGGTTCCTCCGGTCCTGCTACTCTCTCTGGGTGGGTGGAAAGTGGTTACTCCTCTGCTTCTCCTGACTGGGGCTGGGCCCTGGCTGGCTCACCTCCAATTCAGACCGTGTCCTACTCCTCTTCTTTATGCAGCTCCTGGTAGTTGTCCGACCTCGTCACCTGACTAACGACAACCCGCCCGGTTCATGCACTCCTTTCTGGCACCCCGAGCTGAACCACAGTACTACCGGTACCCACACATGTCACACACTTTTCCCTGGCTGGCTGCCACCCTCTGTTGCCCCCTGCTCAGCCGGATGAATCTCCGCTCTTCCAAATGGTCTTGCAGCCCTGATCCCTCCTCCCCTCTGGTGTCCAGGATGACTGCTGCCAACTCCCGGCACACAAAACCCCCAGTCTTTTTCTGTTTTCTCAGGCTCGAGTCCTCACATACACCTACACGATCACCCTGATGGACGGACGCACGCACATCGTGCCCAGTACAAGGCCCCCCACCAATCATGTGTGACAAGTTTGAAAAAAAAAAAAGGGCCACTGAACCTGTGTACCTTTCCGGGGGGGGAGATCAGCAAACCAAAATAAAGGCGCAAAGGCACGAATTTTAAATATAATGCCAGTCGGGCCTCAACAGCCCAATTAAGCAGTGGGGGAGGCGCGGGAGGTGTGGTCATATCAGAGGGCACGTGCACAGAAACCAGGGGAAAAAAATGCCTTGAAAAGGCAGCATGTGGCAAAATATTGCTGGGGCTCAGCCCAGCTCAAAAAATATTGCTGGGGCAATGTCCCACGGACCCATACAACCCGGTGCCTATGCTACTCTGTTCTCACCATTTCCTCCCTCAATTGTTTATTATGACACCGTAAATAATAAAGTTTTTCTATCAACTCCAACCCCAAGTCAAGCTTTAAAACTTCATCTTTCAGGATTTTAAATCATAACAATAAATCACCCCTCTTTCTTCTACTCTTTAATGTCCACAAACTCAATCTTTCCAACCTCTCATCATAAGATCTATTCCTCCCCCCATTTATCATTCTTGTATAGGTTACCTGCAGCCTCTCCATCACCCTAATATCTTTTACAAGATAAGGACAGAAAACTACAGAGCAGTAATCCAAAATGGGCCTGACCATTGTCTTATACAAGGCCAGCAACACCTCCTCACTCCTAGATTGGAAGCCCCGTCTGATGCAATTTACCAACTGCATAACTCTACTTAAAGTTTTTTTACTATGCACACCACTTTTAAGGTCGTTCTGTACATATACTCCCAACTCTTTCTCCCCCTCTGATATCTTTAATTTTAGTCCAAGTATGCCATATGACTGTTGAACGTTATGCCTCCCAAAATGCATTATAGTGCATTTTTCCTCATTAAAGGTCATGCCATTGATCTTTGCCCATTCCAGTATATAAATCAAATCATGTCCAAAAATCAAACTGTCATCAAGGGTGTCCACTACTCCCCACTTCTTGATGTCGTCAGCAAATTTAACCAACTTATTTTTACTTGATATCCTTAAATCACCAATAAAAATGCTGAACAACAAGGCTCAAAGCACTGACCCCTGCGGCACACCACTCATCACCCTCAGTGGATCTGATAAGTGACCATATAATCTGACCCTCTGAAACCTATTTGCCAACCACTGTTTCACCCATCTCACTATGGCCCCGTCCACTCCCAGCCCTATCAGTTTTTTGACAATTTTACAATGTGGGACAGTGTCAAAAGCTCTACTGAAGTTGAGCATTTCCACATCCACATTTCTGCCTTCATCAATGTGTTTACTAACAAATTCATAAAAAAACACCAGGTTTGTCTCACATGACCTATTAGCCACAAATCCATGCTGATCTCTGTCCACCAAGCTCTTACTCCTCATGTATTCCAAAATAGATTCCCTCAGAATTCCCTCAATAATCTTCCCTATAATGGAGGTCAGACTCACCGGTCTATAATTCCTCGCCTCACTTCTACTGCCCTTCTTGTATATAGGTACCACATATGCTAGCTTCCACATTTCTGGCACCACCCCTTCTGCCAAAGATTTTTGTCCCAGCCAAGTTATAACCGGTGCCAGTATATCCACTAACTCTTTCACAAAAAGAGAATGCATCCCGTCCGGACCTGCAGCCTTCTCAACCTTCAACTTCATAATCCTACTCCTCACTTTTTCCTCTGTTATAACTTTTCTGGGGTCCATCATACTGTCACCTACATGTGCTGTCTCTATCCCTCCATCATACTTTTTATAGAGTGCTCCAAAGCATCTGCTAAATTCTTCCAGCATCTCCTCACATTTTGAAGTCATAATCCCCTCAATATTTAAGGGCCCAATCATACAATTTCCTCTCCTCCTCCCATTTATATATGCAAAAAAACTTTTATTATTGCTCTTATCCATCGCAAGTCTAAATTCTAACTGTTTCTTTACATTTTTTATTTCCTTCTTCAATTTTTTAATATATTCTTATACTTAATTTTTGATTCTGGTGAACTTAACTTTCTCATTTTTCAGAACATCACTTTCTTTCTATCACACAATCTAATACCTGCAGTGTCAGTGGCTCAGTAGGTAGCACACTCGCCTCTGAGGCCGGGAGATCAGAGGGCTGTGGGTTCAGTTCTCACATCTGGCACTTGGGTTAATATCCCAGTACTGACACTGTAATGCAGCATGAGAGGGGTACTGCACTTCTGAGGTGCTGTCTTCCGGATGAGACGTTAAACTGAGGTCCCATCTTCCTGGATTGGTTGTAGTTCAGGTGGATGTTAAAGATCCCATGGTACTTATCGAAAAGAGTAGGGGAATTTCCCCGGTGTCCTGGCCAAATTTCCCTCATTCACTAAATACCACCAACAGCTTAATCTGGTTTGAGGTCAGTTGCCATTCATCTGTATCCCCCTCCCTCCGGGATGTGCCTGAAAATAGGCAGGATTTGTCTAGTGCACTTACCTGGTCAACAAAAACTAAATAAATTATATTCTATTTCTTGTTAACCAAGATGGGTTTTTTTACCTTTATAATTATATACTCTTCTCCTAGGTATGAATTTCGCTATTACTGCCTTCATTTTCTCAGAGAAAAATTTCTAAGACATTTCCATATTAAGATCCTTCATTTCTGCCTCCCAATCGATGTTACTTAATTCATCTCTTATAGCCCCATAGTTCCCTCTCTTATATAGCATCTGCTCAGTTACTTCTTTCTCTCTATTTACTTCCCAGGACATTTTAAATTGTATGGAATTGTGATCGCTCATCCCAACTTGTGGTTGAATCTTAATTTGCTTTATAACGTCAGGGACATTTGTTAGAATAACATCCAGTATGTTAGTTCCTCTAGTGGTTTTCTGTATGCACTGCTTTATGCCTACCGCCATAAACTCCTCTTGCAATCTGCACTCCAAACTACTTCCTTCTATACTGTCATCCCACCTAATATTCAACATATCTAAGTCCCCTATCATCACCAGATCATTACCTTCAGCTAGTCCAGTTACATATTCATAAAAAACGTTCAGTGTTCTCCATTATTATATCTGGTGGTCTGTAAAAAAACAGAAAAGCTACATTTCCTTCCCCTAATACCCAACAAATCAACAACAATAATTTCAATTCAATTCTTTAGCCCTAACTTCTAATTCATTCCTAACGAATAGGGCCACTCCCCCACCTCTTTTCTCTACTCTATTTTTATTTATTAATCTATATCCGGGTATCTGTTGACCCCACTAGTTTTCATCTGACCACCATGTTTCTACTACCCCAACCATATTGAGTCGATCCCTCCTTACTATCATTTTCAACCCAGCCATACCAACTTCATTTAAACTTCTTGCATTAAAAAACATTACCTTAGTATTTACCATACTACTAACTTTTTTTTTTGAACTGCACTTGGTTGTTGCTTAATTTTCCTGTTCGTCCCCCTCTTTTTCAGTTTAAACAAATCTCAATTTCATTCTTTATCCTCTGCCCTAGTATTCTACTACCCCTATGGTTGAGATGCAACCCATATTTGCTATATAGTTTAGCATTATTAACAAACGTCCCCCAGTGTTTTATAAATTTATAACCACTTTCCCTTGCCCATCTCCCTAACCATTCATTTGTCAAGGCAATTCTCTTCCTTTTATATGCTGTTGCCCTAGGTTCTGGTAATAGTTCAGAGAGCACTATCTCACAAACCCTATTTACCAACTTTTATACCAATTTACTATAATATTTCTGCATTTCAGGTAGACTTGTAATATCATTTATACCCACATGTATTACTGCTAGTGGGTTCTCCCCTGCCCCCTTAAAAATGTTGTCCACCATATCACACAAATCCATTGCCCCAGCTCCTAAAAAGCTAACCATTCGATTTTTTTTTTATCATTATGACAGATATATTGATCAGTATATTTAATTATAGAATCCCCTAATATGATAACTTGCCTCGGATTTTGTTCCTCTTCTTCCATCTCCACCACACCTTCCCCATGTATTTCATTCACATCACTCACATTCCTCAAAACCTCATAACAGTTCTCAACTGGAACACAAATGATTTCATTTCCCTCACTATCCTCTACTCTACCCTGTGATGACGGCTCTTCTCTAATTTCCTCATTATTCTGTACATTTTGTAAACTGCCCCTCCTAATTGATGCTGGAACTGGACCAAGGGGGCTTAACCCGCTTTTTCTTAACCTTTCCTGACACTTTTCTATATATTTGTTTACCCTCATCTCCGTGCTCTCTTTCTTTTCTTTTACCTAGCCTCTGTGAATCTCCTTCTATCTCCTTTTTATTTAAACTAGTCAAGATCTTCAACCTTTCAGATAATTGCAACTGACTAACTTCTAAAACCTGTAGCCTTTCCATTACTTTAGATATTTCTGAATACAGCTCCCAATTTGTCACACATTTTTCACATTCATAGTCACTATAATCAACCCCTAATTCAGCCTCCTTATACATTTTGCACATTTTACAACTTATCAGTAAATCACCCCCCGATGACAACAATGAAGCAGGCTTACTGCATTTCACGACATCATTTTCCATTTTCTATTTATTGATTGTATTGCTTAACTTACCCCGGTAATATTCCTTTCACTCCCTCTCCCTGCTCCCTGCTAACACGCATACTAAACTGTGATACTAAACTCATCCTATATGCTGAAGATGCAGTACTTCTCAACAGCAATACATCCCATGACGCCCCTCCAATCCGAACTATAGAAGTCTTTCAACAAACTAGAGAACTGGTTCTGCAGGCATAAACTTCTACTAAATTATAAAAAGACCAAGACCATGCTTACATCCAGTCCCTAGCACAAAAAGAGGCTCCCCTCCCTTGTCATCTCCAACACAGTCAGTGAACTGTTGGAACAAGTGCACTCGTTCAAGTACCTGGGGGTCACCCTAGATGACCCCCTCACCTTCACCCCAACATATCAACTCAGTGGTTAAGGTGGTAAACACCAAGTTGGGTGTCCTCTATAGACACAGGAAATATCTCACTCTTGAGGCCCTCCGCCTCTCAGTCTCCAGCACCATCCTAACAATAATTGATTATGGCCTGGTGGTCTATGGAGCGGCAATGTATATGGCACTAAAGAGGGTTCCTATTGCTCTCAATAAAGCCTGCAGGATCACCCTGGCTGCAGATCATCATACACACACTTGCTGTCTCTATGAATGGACTAATTGGCTGCCTCTAAAGAACAGGATCAAGTTCCAAACCTGCCTCCTGGGTAAGAAGGTGTTATTGGGCAACCCCATGTATCCAACATCTTCTCACCAATTGCTACTTTCTATGACACCAGAGGTAGGATGAGGGGGCCCTATCAACACCTTTCCATCGAACTGCACTTGGATAATGCTCCTTCACCTATAGGGCCCCCCAGTGGCTTAACGAAATCCTTGCGCCCATTCAAACCTCCAAATGCCTATCACACTTCAAAACTAGACTTAGACAACACCTTAAATCAATCACAGAGTGTGACTGCCTCTGAAGGCTAGTCCCTCCCCCTCCTTAGCCTCCTGATTTGTTGATATGGCAGCCCTGCTGCACCCTGCTCCTCCGTAACAGCTAGTGTCTGCTCTCCGTAGTGGCCACTCTTCCCCTCCTGTGGTACTCTCCCACTCCATTAACCTACACCTTGCCCCCTGAACTGACACTAGGCATCCACTCTGTTTCCTCCCACACCCGACTTGGTCCCTTCTGCCCTCCCACCTCTTCTGACGTGCCTAGGGCCAACCCCCACCCCATGTGGCTTTCAGCATGCCACCCCTGCTGTTCCCCCTGAGTACCCCCTTCATCATAACTCATCCCTGCACCACTTCCTTCCCCATTTCATCTGTGTGACCGTTTAGTCAAGCACTTCCCCCTCTGGTGCTACCTTCCCCTTACCCCCTCCCGCTGGCTCTCCCCAGCCACTATTTCGCCCTCCTATTTTTGACAAAGCCCCAATACAAGGCTGCTTACCCTTCCTAAGTCTCCTGTCAACTTGAAAGCGGGTCCTCCCCTGTTTTCCCCACGTAGCTCACCACTGCTTTTCTATATCCTTTACTGATGCTGCACCAATTCCATGGTATTAGCAATAACACTGTAATATTGTAACCTATGTATGTTCAGTACCTGCATGATGTAATATGTCTATTGTCTGCCAACCTGACGTGGAACCTTTGTAAAAGAGCTTGTGCTCAAAGGTCTTCTCCGAATCCTTAAATAAATAAATAAATAAAAAGGAAACCTCCGCCTTCCCTCATCTTCTGTACATGCCCCTCCAGCCAGCTTCCTATCCATCTGACCATCTGCCCCCACCAACCCCATATCCTCCAGCATCCCCACATAGGCCCTACATAACTCTGATTTTCAATTTGTTAAAAAAAAGTGTGGAAAGAGCCCCTTTACATTCTCAAAACCCATGGCTTGGGGCAGGGCTGCAAGATGCATAGCAAGGAAGTCTAATGAATCAGTACAATGGATGTTTAACTTTTTTACAGTTACAGACATCAGTTTACTTCCCTGAGCTGAGAACTCCACTTCCAGTTTCTCCTTTACCAGCTGGTTTAATATGAATTGGCTGTCATTATCCTTTGCATTTGCACTATAAAGGTGCACCCTTGAAACCTGTTTTGGATGAACTTTTTTATAAACTGTGCAACACAGTCAGTGCCTCCAAAGGCCCACTTGCTACCTCTTTTAATTGCATAGAGATAATTTGGAATATGTCTAGAGTCACCTGCACTGACATCTTGTATGCATACAAAATCATAATATATGTAGCTGTCTTAACATGTTGGTACCTTTAATGGTTGAATATTGCATAAGTGGGGCCACATCTACAGTACATGACAGTTGTGGCACTTTGGATGAAAACAAAGATGGAGTACTCCTTAACTCATTATCATCTGGAGACCTTTTTGAAGTCCGAGTTTTCCATTGCTTAACCTCAATACAAAATGGCTGCCAAGCTATAACTGAGTTAGGTTTTGCATAATTTAGATAAATGACAAACGGGATAAGTCAATTGATGCTGTCTGTAACAGGCTGTGGAGCTACAGTATTTACTACAACCAGGGCACTGTACCACCTCCCTTTGTATTTCACTACAGCCAAATGATTTTCATGCATGGCACATGTTAGGGTGTGTGTGTGAACCTTTGTGCTCAAAATGGACATAACAATGCTCACAAACATTTCTGGTCCCCAAAAAGCTTTGAGATTTTTAATACCATAATAATGTTTTTTGTGTAACAAAATAAAAACAGAATTTGCTAATTTCTTAGGAGAACTCACAAACTTCTGCCATGCCCCTGCTTTGTTCATAAAGTAAACAAAGGTGGTCTCATTCAGTTCTGTCTCATTAAGGTGTATGTGACTCATATTTATCACTGTGTGCTCTGACAGGACTACCCCATTCTGTAAATCTCTAGCTTTTACTAATACCTGTTGATCAACTAATTGCTCGTTTAGTAAAGCAGTTAAGCTACTTACACACCATAATACATTATTTTGATTCACAATATTGGGTAGATGTTTTGCTTTGTTTGACAATGTGGCTCATAAAACGCTTCTGATATCTCTAGAAACACCTCCACACACATTTCGCATAACTGCGATTACTAGTATTAAAGTTTCATTAGCACATACCTTTATCTTGCTGTTCAATAAATTGGTTCTATGTTCTAAAAATTCATCAGCATTTAATTCATTGGGGTTTCTACGCAGTGAATACATGGAGTCATTTAAGCCATCCCAATTCAGGTGTAGCTGAATAAAATTATTACTACCCAAAGTGTGTCTTATTCTGTCCAACAACTGTTGCACAGCTGTATGGATTGCAGAATAGTATGGATCAATGGATGCTATATGGTCTAGATTGGCAAAGCCAAACTGTTGGTGATACTCGATGCCATTAAAAGTATTTCTTGGTACTTCACATTCATTTAATACACAGGTTCAGCTATATCATTTTCCCTCACCTGCTGAACCCCCTGACTACATATATCCTTTTCACAGTTTGGTGTGCCACCACCCCCATGTGCATGTCTTCGGGTGTACTATTTTCAGCGAGCCTCACACAATCCTCACTACCTGTCAGATCCATGCAGACATCTGGACTGTCACGCTGTTCCTATTCACAGTTTTTACAAATGCAGCACCCAGCTTCACAGTCACTATTTTTGTTGACATTCGGGAGACTGCTGGTTTGGTAAACACACAAAGTAATCACACACACAGCATGGTTTGGCAGACCCTGATTGACTTGATTATGCCGTGGTGCCCGGTGTCTGTACCAGGGGTCTGATGTTTGTGCATTCTGATGTAGGTGACCAATATTGTTTTAGTCCATCAGATTCTACTCCTCATATACTGGCTCACTATATTACACCTGGTGTTTCTGATGACCTGCCCACATTACATAATTCTATTGAAGATTTTATCACACTCATTTTAAATAGTACACATTTTTGCCCCATCCAAAGCTAATTCTGTAATTAGTATTCTAGTGCCCCATTCTTTTTTTTTCCTTATCTGTTTCTTCCACGGGTCTCCAGTCAGCAACCATCCTCAGCCACCCATCCAGCACCATACCCCCGACATCAGGCAGCAACCCCTCTTCCCCCACGGATTACCCCCATGGCGGGGTGGCAAGGAGCCCCCCCCAACTCAACTCAACCAGGATCCAGTTCAATGAGTTCCATTCAGGGTCAGGGCCTGCGGCGGGTGGCTGCTTCATTCTGCATGACCGGGACCTTTTTCACGTTTTTCTCCTTTGTGTGAGTGGGACGCGCAATGATGCCAGTGGAGGGAGCTCACACGCATCTGCACACGCTCCTCCAGGTGTCTGCCCCATCTCAGCCCCTCTTTTTGCAGAATCAGCACACTGCCCCCCAGGCTCTGCTAGGGGCCAATCATGCGCTGACCACTGGAGTCCCCCCTCCCTGGAGAGGGAGAGCAGTCCCTCGGATGCTCAATCCCTCTCCTCCCCTGCCTACCCCCGGGTAGCCCATGCCTGTTCCCGAACACAGGTCACCAGCATAGCATGAGGTAAGGCATCCAGCACCTCAGCCCTCAGCGCCACCGGGATGGCCTTAGTGCCCCCTATTCTTGATATACAACTCACTGCTAAAGGTCATATCTATAGTTTTGAAATTGGTTTTATGAGGAATTTGATTCTGTGAGGCTGATCACCTTAATTGCTTTATTAGAAATTTCAAATATTAATTTACAATCAAGAGGTATCTGTACATATGAAGAGACTGTCACAGGTATACCAAAAGGGCCTAAATTATATCTATATGTATATACAAGTGCACCACTAGTTGAGATATTTTCATGTGACACTTTTTGGGGTATCAAAGTTCCAGGCATAATTACAGGGTCAATTTTATTTGCACACACAGCAGATGAATTACTGTTTAACAGCTCAGCAGTTACACTATCAGGGGCACAGGCTAATGTTATAGGTGTTTCTGTTTGTATATTGTTCTGTTTGTTGCACCTCTTACACCTGATCCCTATACGGCAATTGCATTCATGCTTTACACTTTTGTTTCTGGAGGGTGGCTGGCCTGTCCCTAAAGATTCACAGGGTGGGGCTGAAGAAATTTTCAAACTTCCATCATTCCATCTGTTCGCTGCTGTGGTTGCAGGCGCTGGATGTAGTGGCGGTCTGGTCTTGTAAGCAGGACTCTTTTTCTGTCTGGATAATCTTGAGTGTGTGTGGCGGCCTTTTGCAGACTTTTGAAATACCACTTCTATATGTTTTAAAATCTATATCATCTAGGAACAAAAACCAGAGAACATAAATATATAGCCCCTGTATATCATACCGACTTATGAGTGCGCTGTTTTTTTTTCACATGGCAGATATAATTTGGTTACATGACATGTCTGATACACATTCTTTTATTGCATTTTGGTCTGTTTTAGGTGATAAACTCGGGATAAAAGCATGCAAGATGTCAACATATTATAGAATTTGTTACAATGAACCATACAGATGCCAACATATTCAGACAAGATGCGTGGCACATCCCTATATGTGTCCGCGCATCTCTGGATTTGCAAGGGCTGTCAGGGGCATGGCAATATTCAGAAGCCCCCAATGTGCCCCACAAACTCAATTGCGCCATCGCATAGAATATTGCGATGAGTGAATGCAAATGAGGAGTCCCTCATGCATATGCCACGCATCGCAATATTTGAACGCTCCCTGGCAAAGACATGGCCGGCTGCACTGGTGCAAAGATAAGTTCCCAAAACCCGACCTTAACTATGCGGGGGGCAGGGTGTTGCCCCATGCACAGTCCAGGGCTGGTCACATGATCCCCCCACCCTGAGCCCTGTGCACTGATCTGACATGTTGTCACCCACCTCCCATGCCCCGATCACCATCTAACTGTAAAAACACCCCCATGCCCTGATCACCTTAAAATAAAATTTGTACCCAAGCCCCATTTCCATAGTCTAGGGACCCCACCTCCCTGGCCCCGATCACTGTAAAATAATATTGTCCACAGACCCTTTTCTATAGTGTAGGGTCCCCCCTCTCCCCAGCCCCGATCACCGTAAAATAGAATATTCTTCCCAGCCCCTTTCCATAGTGTAGGCCCCCCCTTCCCAGTCACTGTATAAAATAAAATAAAACACTGATTCCCATTTCCATAGTGTAGTGTCCTCCCATCCTGGTAGGCAGTAACCCTGCACCCCCTATCCCGACCTGTGCCAGTGACTAGCACAGCCCTCCTTACCTTGTTGCAGTCAGCCACAGACTGATCTGTACTCAAGCGTGTACAGTAAATAGTACGTGCTCATTGACTGTCTACCAGTAGGGGGGAGGCACCCTATACCAGCCCATCAGGGATTCTGCCTGGGCTGGGCCTAGGCCTGAGGTACCGTGGTGGACCTTCTCATGATCCTTCTGCCTCTATCTTTAAAGTACCCCCTGGTCTGCTGGTAGTCTGGCATTGCTTGAGCCTGGAAAAAGGGCCTGGAGTAGGATCCCCAACCCCTGTATCCCCTGTACTGGGACCTGTAGGAAGTGGAAGGCTAATCCCTTGCAGAGTTGCTTCTGTAAGTGGATTTGTACTCTTCCAACTTTTTCATGTATGGTTCTGTTTTATCCCCTAAAAGGGAGTCACCCTCACAGGGAAATCCATTGCTTAAGTCTGAGTGTCCTGAGATAAGTTTGTGGCCCTGAGCCAAGAAAACCGTCTCAGTGAAACTGAGTGCCATGAGCCTGGCTGCAGTGTCATTTGTGTCCCCCGTATCTTCAGGCTAGGTCAAGGTATTAATCAGGTGTGTAGTATAAATGTCTAGATCCTGGGACTCTCAGATGAAACAGAAGGGAACAAAATGGTTGCTTCAATGAGAACAGCTTACTGAAGTGTTTCAGCTGCAGCCAGACAAGCTTGGATTTGTCATTCAAGAAACATACTGCAGGAATCTTCTGAGCCCATCTTCCAATGACACCTTGTTATGCACCTTGCTAGCAGTTATGGATGAAGTCATCTCTGAAGACCACATACTTGCTTTAGCCCAAAAAGGTTTTACGATTCTCCATGATAGCAGCCCAGTCTTGCTTTTTCTGACATCACCTACATGACGCAACAAAGACAGAAAACCTTTGTTAGTTTCTATAAGGCAATACAAGAGACTGAGAATTTCCATTTGAGCAGATTCAATTCGTATTTAAGAATTATGATAGAGGGCAAGGCCTATCTGATTCTCAGGAAGCAGGGAAATGAACCGATAAATATGAGACTGATCATAGAGGGCATCTTTAAGCTAAGAAAGGAGGGTACAACAGGAAGTCATGGCCTGAAACTGACAGTTTCAAGAGGGAAATGAGACGGCACTTCTTCATGGAAAGGGTGGTGAATGGGTGGAATGGGTTGCCAGAGAAGGTGGTGGCAGCAAAGACAATGGATAGTTTTAAGAGCGGTTGGGACAGGGCAAAGAAGAAAATCAGGCCAACAAGGATCAGAGGGGAGATGGGGTACAATGAGGGGGCAGGGAGTACAACTCCTAAAGGAGTAGGGCAGGCAGCTACTTGGTAAAATCAGCTGCACAATCAAGCAGACTCAGTAGACCATTATGGCCTGTATCTGCTGGAGACTTCGTCTGTTTGTATGTACGTACGTATTGTCAGTGAGCTAAGGAGGACATTTCAGCATTTTTTTTGTCAACTCTGTTTGTCTCCCAGACAACAGGTGGGGATATACCTCCCTATCAGTGCCTGGACTCACCCTCCTTGTGCCCCCTAGGCTGCCCAGACTGGGTTGCCCATAGCTTGTTCCCTACAGTGGGGCTCCACCAGGGTGGGGTGGGGGAGAGACCGAAATCCACCAGAGGCCCCAGCCAAGGCTTGGGGCATCATTCAGGAGGTGATCCAGGGGCTTCACAGAGCTCTGTGACCTAGTATTTTCTGCCTGGTTACCCTAGGAGATGCGGACATGTAATGACATCAGCGCAGGACGGGCACACTTCCTCACCCATCCCACAGATGTCCGCCATAGTCTCTGTATGCTTGCCAGGTGATCCCAGCTGCTGGGCATCCAGTCTCCACTGGGTGTCACTAGTATGTCAGGAGACCACAACCCTCCCCCCCCCCTGAGGTGGAGAGCTGTCATGGGATGCTCATCCAACCTCTCCCCAGCTGACCCTCTGACGCACCATGTTCGCTTCCGAACATGAGTCGTCAGCACCGCAGGCAGTAGCACTATTGCTGCGCCAGCAGGATGCCTTCATTTTCATTTTCCTTGGTTGGCAGAAGTTAGGGAATGCTTTAACTAACATGGTCTATGGTGAGACTTAAAATTCTTTTTCTTCCTGCTCAGTCAATTTTTTGGCCTTGCTTTATGTGAAATGGGGAGGTAAGTCAGCTTTTTTTTTTCCATCTTCATATATACCTATCACTTTGTGGAGCTACTGACTTTTAATGGGAGAAACTTCCACACTGACATTATTCGAACTACTGTAGATCTCCACATTGTGGCTACTGCATCAACACCCTCTCATTACCTGTTTTGGAATTTTAACAAAGTACATGACACTGTGGTCCATCTGCTGTTGTGAATATTTGTATTCCCCAAAATCTGTCTTAAAGAGCTGCTGTATAAAAAATTTCATTCACAGCATAAAGATATGCCCAGCTATAGGACATTTGTATGCCCCCATCCCTGCCCCCCACTCACAGAAACATAGAATTTGATGGCAGATAAGGACTGATAGGCCCATCCAGTCTGCCCTTTCCCTACCTACTAACAAACCGCAGATCCTACCTTATCTCCGACTTTACCTCTCCTTTTGTATCGACAGGATTCCCCTATGACTATCCCATTCAATTTTGAATTCCCTCACCATCTTTGCCCCCACCACCTCTGCAGGGAGGCTGTTCCATGCCTCCACCACCCTTTCCATGAAGAAGTATTTTCTCACGTTGCCCCTTAGTCTATCCCCTTCCAATCTCATATCATGCTCTCCTGTTCTACAGCACCTCCTTTTTTTTGAAAGATGCTACCCTCCTGTACCTTATTTATTTCCTTTAGGTATTTGAAGGTCTCTATCATGTCTTCCCTCTCTCTCCGCTCCTCCAGGGTATACTTATTGAGTGCCTCCAGTCTCTCCTCATATGAGCCATGAAGCAGGCCCTGCACCATTTTTGTTGCCCTTCTCTGAACTGCCTCTACCCTGTCTATGTCCTTTCAGAGATGCAGTCTCCAGAACTGGACACAGTACTCTAAATAAGGTCTCACCAATGACCTGTACAGTGGCATCACCACCTCTTTTCTTCTGCTGGTGATACCTCTCCCTGTGCACCCCAGCATCCCTCTGACTTTCCCCACAGCCTGGGCATATTGTTTGACCACTTGTAGGTCATCAGATACGATTACCCCCAGATCTCTTTCCTGCTTGGTGGCTGATAACAACTTCCATGTAATCCTCCCCTGGGTTCCTGTGCCCCAAGTGCATGATTTTGCACTTCTTCACATTGAATCCCAGCTGCCACACTCTGGACCACTGTTCCAGTTTGGCTAGGTCCTTCCTCATTTTTTCCACCGTTTCTGGAGTTTCCACCCCATTGCTGATGTTTGTGTCATCTGCATAAAGGCATACCTTCCCCTACAGCCCTTTTGCAATGTCACTAATGAAGATATTGAACAAGATGGGCTCAAGAACTGATCCCTGTGGCACTCCGCTGGACACCCTCCCCTCCTCAGATCTAGCTTTGTTTACCACCATCCTTTGTGTTCTATCCCTCAACCAGTTTACAACCCAGATCACCACCTTGTGACCCAATCCCAGGCTACCCAGCTTGTTCACAAGCCTCCTATGTGGAATGGTGTCAAATACCTTGCTGCAGTCCAGGTAGGCCACATCCACCACTCCCCCCTTATCCACTTCTCTGGTCACCCAGTCAAAGAAATCTGTCAGATTCATTTGACATGACTTTCCAGATGTGAATCCATGCTGCCTCAAATCTTGTGCTCTGCTGGTTTCCAGATGCTCCACTGTCCTTTATTTTAGCAGTGATTCCATCATTTTCCCCACCACTGAGGTCAGGCTTACAGGTCTATAGTTTCCTGCCTCCTCTCTGCTCCTACTTTTGTAGAGAGGGACTACATCTGCCCTTCTCCAGTCCTCTGGAAACACTCCCGTATTCAGTGACTTGTTGAACAGGGCTGCCAGTGGTGCCATCAGCACCTCCCTTAACTACTTTGTTGTTCTAGGGTGTATTCTGTCTGGTCCCATTGCTTTGCCCACCTTCAGTTTTGTGAGTTTCTTTAGGACTCTCTCCTTTGTAAATGGACTTGTGTTCACCTCCCCTCCAATCCTGTTTCTTAGCTGTGGTCCTTCCCCTTCCCCTTCTTCTCTGAATACTGAACAGAAATATCTGTTCAGAACTTATGCTTTTTTCTGGTCTCCTTCCATGCTGTCACCTTCCTCCCCTTTTATTCTTACAACCCCCATTTTCTCCTATCACTAACGTACCTTTAGGAAGTCTTGTCTCCCTTTTTCACTTTTTTGCTATTTTTCCTCTCTCTGCACCTCTGCGCTCCAGACTGCTTTTCCTGTCTCCCTTTGCTTCTCTAGATAACCTGTCCTGTCCTCTTCCTTTTGTGTTTCTTTATAATTCCTAAAAGTCACCTTTTTTGCCCTTACATTCACGTCCACTTCCTTCGAGGACCTCAGTGATTTTCTTTTTCTCTTGCCTTTATTTGCCTAACACAAAAGTTAATCACCACCACTATGGCTCCTTTTAGATGGGCTGAACCACTGTTCCTCCACTCCCCCGCATTTCTTTCCCTCTGCTAGGGCTTTCCTGAGACATACTCCATATTGGCAAAGTCTGCCCTCCTGAAGTCCAGAACCTTTGCTTTTGTATGTTCTGACCCTGTCGCTGTACTCATATCGAACCTCACTGTGGAATGGTCACTGGTCTCCAGGTGTTCTCCCACCCTGACATCTGTAATTCTGTCCCCATTGGTTAGTATCAGGTTCAGAATTGATCCTTCCCTTTTTGGCTCAAGCACTAGCTGCTTGAGGCCTGCTCCTTGCAGGGAGTCCAGGATGTCCCTGCCCCTGGCTGTGGCAACCACTGGAATACTCCAATTAACATCTGGCAGATTGAAGTCACCTACCAGTAGCACCTTCCCTTTAGCCGCCATCATATGAATGGCTTCCAGTAGATCCCTGTCCATTTCCTCCCCTTGTGCTGGGAGTCTGTAGATCACACCTGCATGAATGGATGAGCCATTGCCCGCATTCAGGGTGACCAACAGTGCCTCTGCCTCCCCCACATTCCCTGCACCTCTATCACCTTTATACCCTCTTTCATATAAAGAGCCAGCCCTCCTCCCTTTCTACCCTCCCTGTCTCTCCTGAATAGAGTATAACCTGGTATAGCTACGTTCCAGTCATGGTTCCCATTACACCATGTTCTGGTAATAGCTACAATATCCATTCAGCCTCTGCCATCAAGGCTGCTAGGACTGGGATTTTATTTCCCAGGCTGTGGGCATTTGCACACATGGCCCTACATCTTCTGCAAACCCTCCTCCTGACCGCTCCTCTTTTCCCCTTGTGCCTCCTTTCCTTCCCCCCTTTGCCAAGACCAGTCTTCCCTGGTGATTTTGTAATATTGTGGTCCTCCCTGCTGGCTACATAATCCTGTGGGGGGGTGGGCAGTATGAGTTACCCTGCTTCCTTCCTCCACCCCCCTTGGCTAGTTTAAAGGCTTGCCAATGAAGTGTCTAAACTGTTCACTAAGTACATCGTCTTCTTCCTGGAAGGATGCAGGCTGTCCCCCTTGTACAGGTCCACATCCCTCTAGGTGGGTCCCCAGTCCCCAAAGAAGCCAAAACCCTGCTCTCTGTCCAAGTTGTCCAACCAAGCATTGAAGTCCCTGGTGCAGAGATCCCCTGCCCCTTGCCGTGGACAGGCAACATCTCTGAGAAGGTCATGGAGCTTGCTATCTGCCTCAGGCCCCTCCCTAGCTCCCTGAACTCTTCCTGCACCCTTCCTATCTCTGCCTTGTCCCCAGCCAGGTCACTGGTCCCCAAATGGACAATGACATCCAGCTCCTCCCTCCTTGCTACTGCCCTAGTGATCCTCTAGATCCGCTTACCATCCCTCTGAGCTGTAGCTCCTGGTAGGCACTTTATCTCCCTCTCCTCCTCGCTACCTGACCCTAACTCCACTCCCTGGAGCATGGAGTCCCCCATCAGGAGTAGCTTCCTCCTCCTGTGGGGTCCTTTACCACCCACCCTTGGGGCTCCATTTTGTAGGTCCCCCACATCCTCCCTGGATGCAACTTTGAATGACCCTGTGGGCCCTTCCTGTTCCTCCAACACAGCGTAGGAGTTCTTCAGTTGCACCAGCTGGGGGATATGCTTCTGTCCCACCTCCCTTATCCTCTCTGAGCCCACTGTAATCCAACCACTACTCTCACTGGGCAATCACTGAGGTAGTGGGTGTGGATTTGGTGGCCTCTGGGTAGGGGAGAAGGCCCTCCGAATCCTGGACAACTCAGCCCCGAGACTGGTAACCTCTGCCCTCAGCCTAGAGAGGTGCCTGCAGATGGGGCAGCATCGCAGAATCCAGAAGCTCCTCCTGAAGACTGCCACCCCACATGAGCCGGCCCGCCAGCACAGTGGTTGGATTTCCGCTTTCGACGCCGATGACCCAGGTTCGGGAATGGACCCGGGAATCAGAGGGCTGGCCAGGGGAGAAGAATCAAGCATCCTAGGGACTGCTCTACTTCTCTGGGGGGAGGGAGAGAGGGGAAGTGTGTCCGGTGCCCTACAGACCATTGGCAGAGGTGGGGGGGTACCGCCAGAACCGGCGCCATTACAATACGAGGGCATGGCAGATGCTGGATGTCACTGCACACCCCAGGGGAGCAAAGCATCTACCCTGGCATGATGACCCACTCTGCTATCCACTGCCTCTGACGTCTGCTGGGGGGTCCTGCTCCCGTGGCTCCAACCCGAGAGGTAAGCTGGGGCTTGCCAATGGTGTCCATTGGGAGTGGGAGCCCTCCCGGTCACCCCACCCAGGGGGACAAGCCTGTGCATGGGGGGTGGCAGGTGGTGATGGGTCCCAGGAAAAGGGGGGATCCAGAGCAGAAAAAAAAAAAAAGACTGTCGCCCCATAGCCACTACTAGAGCCACTCAAAATAGGGCTTAGGAATTTTTAAAGAGACTTTCTTTACGTTAATATTTCTATGTGCCATGCCACTCCCATGATCACTTACATAGCTTTTTTGGATGGATTAGCTGTATCCAGTTTGCTTTGCTTAACCCCCCTCAGTATGATGTACCAAATATTCAAGGGATGCTCAAGTGTTACGCGTTACATAGGAAGTTATTTCCCCCTGGTTTTATATTTTACTTCATGTTCCCTGGATGTGGCTTTGATTTATGGCATTCTTGTAAAAAAGAATGAACTGTAGGTGGAAAAAATACATAAATAACTAAATTAATAAATATTCCATGGCTATCAGAAAGGCTACCACAGTTTAATGATTTACCACCCCTTTGACTGCATTCTCTTGTGTGACATATTTTTCAGAATGAATCCTGGGGAATCCAGTATTCTCATGCCATTTTCAAGGCTATGAGCCACATGCTGTGTATTGGGTACGGAGCTCAAGCCCCAGTTGGAATGACAGATGTCTGGCTGACAATGCTGAGTATGATTGTTGGAGCCACGTGTTATGCAGTGTTCATCGGGCATGCCACAGCCCTCATCCAATCACTGGACTCCTCACGGCGGCAGTATCAGGAGAAGGTGAGACCCTGAAATGTGAGGTCCCTAAACTGTACTTTAAGTGTTTTCAGTTGATTAATTTTCCATGTCACAGCTAGCTGTAGTATGTCCACCATACAGTATTCACTCTTGCATGTCAACTCTACCCTTGCAGATCCTTCTCTTCCCTTGTAGTCATTTTCTTTCTCATGTTCCCTTCCCTTCCCTTGCCTTACCTTATCTTCTCTTGCTTTTCTTTTGTCCTGTCTTCCCTTCTCTTTCCTTGCCTTCTTTTTTCTTGTCTTGAGTCCTCTCCTCTCTCCTCTCCTCCCCTCCCCCTTCTCTTCTCTTCTCTTCTCTTCTTTTCTCTTCTCTTCCCTTCCTCCCTTCCCCTCCTCTTCCCTTCCCTTTTCATGCCTTTCCTCCTCTTTTATTTCCTTCCTCTTTCTGGCCTTCCCTACCCCTTCTCTTCCCTTTTTTGCCTTTCTGTCCTTACTTACTTTCTTTTTCTTCCCTTCCCTGCTCTTCCTTCCACCACCCTTCACTTACCTCACATTTTCCTGCCTTCCCTTCTCTTGCCTTTCATTCGCTTGCCTTTCCTTGCTTTCTCTTCCCTTCCCTTCACTTCCATCCCATCCTTTACTTTCCCACCCCTTCTCTTTCCTTTCCTTCCCTTCCCTTCTCCCTTCCCTTCTCTTATCTTTCTATTTCAATTGCTTGTTAGACTTTAAAGTCTTTACAAAATTAAAATACAAAAATGCATACAATGAGAAAAATATTAATAACAATAATAAAAATACAGCATCAAGTAGACATTTCATGCAAACATTTTTGAGACATTATTTTAAAGGAGAAAATCAGCTCCTTAATTATGGCAATCCTCAGGAAAACAAGAGTAGGATTAATTTCCTTTATGAATCTAGATGGGGGTGATGAGTCTGCCTTTTCAATATAACACCAAGTTTCATCCTACTAGTTGATGATAGAGAGACTCTGCGAAGCACTTAAGAAAATTCTAAAATGTTTAGAATGTAAATAGGACACTGAAGGGTTCAGTTCTGGCTACCTACATACCTTAAAGAGTGTAATCAGCCTATAGTCCCCTTTTTCCATATTGGAAACTAATGTCTCATAAGACTAAAAAGTTATTTGCAGAGTTTCTCTCATACCTTTTCATTGCTTGCTATCCCTCTCTTGCCTTCTCTTTCATTGTCTTGGCTTCCCTTGTTTGCCTTCCCTTAATCTCCTTGAGTGTACATAAAACCAGCAATCTAAACCAGACGAGTGATAACATGAACAAGAGTCTTTATAATGCAAACATGCCCAAAGAATACAAGGTCCTCACAAACTAGCACTACTTCTCTGTTCCTTTTCAGTAAAATGGAAATGTGTGTTTTTGTTAATCAGAGCTGTGCGTCAGAAAACAATGACTCACCAAACACTTCATTGAAATGGATCATTTGGAAAACAGGAAAGGAAGCATGACAAGTAAATTGATCTTTCTTTCCTGTAAATATTGGGCAGAGTCTGAGAGATCTAAGCCATAAGTCTAATTGGTTGATAGCTGACTGAAACCTCTGCCTGTTGAAAGCAGAGTGCTGCCTAATTGAGTTCCAGTCCTACACCAGGGTTGATCATATTCAGTAAGTAAAATCCTACACATGGCTAGAACACACTTTCATCTGTATACATGTGTGCAAATACAAAAGTAGGGCAGGAACGTCACCTTGTCAGCTGGTCCTGAAGTGCCGACTCCGGGGCCATCAGGTGGGCTGACCTGGGTCCTTGAAGACAGGCCTGAAACTCACTATACCTTCTGAAGTGTGGTGCCTAAACCTGAGGGTATGGGCAACATAATAGTGGGTTTTATCCATTCCCCAGGAACAATACTTTCATCTACCTGCCCCCCCTTCAGGCACTCCCCAACCAAAGTACAGTACCCAAACACAATCACTGAGACAGCTATTACCATTAACATAAACAAGTTGTATATTTTTGTTGGGGGGGAGAAAGGGGCTGGCAACTTGGCTGTAAGAAAATAAGGTTAGGTTAGGCATTTATACAACATACCCCATGTAACTTCTCCCAAGCTCCCACCCGTCTGGTACCAGACCTGTCCCAGAGTCTCTTCTTGGGGTGTCCCACTACGATGACAGGCCAGCGATGCCATGGGTTGGGGCCCTAGGTGCAGAAATAACACAAGGCAAAACAACTTGGAGCAGAAATAACTATTTGAAATCCCTTGGAGAAAAGTGTATTCTTAGCTGACACAGCACCAGTGGAAAAGGTGTCCTTGACTTCGGATCACTTGGTAGATAGCAGCATGAGCAGGAGCTTCTCGGCTAAAGATAAGCTGCAACTCTATCATTCCAACAGGAACCCTTCATTGCAGACCTCAGTTTCTGGTGGGGTCTCGGGCCAACAGCAGACTCTCAGGCCAACAGGCCAGCACCCTTGGGTGCAATGTACATGACAGGGTCCTCTAAGCTAAAGACAAGCTCCAGACCCTTACTGCTTGAATCTCAGGCTCCCTCTCTGGAGCAACTCCAAAGTTTCCTTCACACGGCAGTAATAAGACAGAAATTTCACTGGAGCAGCAACTCCCCAATCTACAATGACACAGCTCAGTGTAGCTTGTCCTTTTTCATGGTCGACAGACCAAGGCGCAAACGCACAGTCCTAAAATTCTCAGACTTGTCTTTTTCCCAAAGAAACCTTGGCCGCTAAAGTTACAGTCCTCTACAGCGCTGCCATCACTGTGGTTTCAGTCACCTACAGCTCTCTCACAGCTGGATGGAAAAGGACTCACAGCTTTCTCTTAGCTGAAGGCTTCAAATCTTCAAGGTCCTGGGGGACAGGAAACTGGCAACCTGCAGGAAAATTCATCTCGAGGCCAAAAAACAACACTTCTCTCTGCTGGGACTGAAGCCCCCTCCCACAGGAAGGGGTCCCAATGGACTGCCTCCTGAACAGAAAGTCTCTCTCATTTTAGGAGCTCTCTTCAGATACTGATTGGTCCACACAGTTGCCATTTTGAAAAAAATAATATTCATTAATCTCCCCCCCCCCGATGCCCCATTGGTGCCTAGAAAAGTCCCTGTTTTTATTCCTCTTCCTTCCTCTGCAGCAGTGATGTCCACCTTTGTTTTTGTTCCCCCAGACCCCACCACCAGAATTAAAAGGGCCAGGGAAGGGGGGAAGTCTTTGTAGCTGGACCAGTCTTCTTAAAGCCACACAGAGATGTGGGGGCTTACACATACGCTTACAAATATGAAGAAATATATGCAGGCATCTACACCTAGGTGCATATGCATGCATGTAGACACTCAGACTGACAGAATCAATGAGTTAGTTAGTTAGCTAGTTAGTTGTAATTCATTACCAGGAAAGGAACACTGAGCTGTGATAGCTGTTTCCAGGTTTGCCTTGGGGGTGGGTTGCATGGACCTGGTATACTGATGGGAATGCTGGCAGTGACACTGAGGGAATCCCCCTCCTCTTCCTTGAAAAGTGCCAGATGAAGTGCCAGACCAGTATAAAGAGCTAGGGTGTTTGGGTGTCTTCCCAATAAATTTGCCAAGTGGCTTTTGCAATTTAAACTTTGATTAGAGCACCAACCGAAAGCAGCAGGCACTGTGTAAATTGGAACAGATCTTTAAATTCCAATGGGAGAGTGACCATGGATAGGCAGAAGGGATTTTGGTTTAACATCTCATCTGAAGGATTGTACCTCAACATTGCAGCACCTTCTTCGTATTGCACTGCAATGTCGGTTATGTGTATTACGCAAAGTACCTGGTGTGGGGCTAGAACCAATGACCTTCTGACCTTCCAGCAGCAGAGGCATGTGTTCAACTTATTAAACAACTAACACTGATATATGTAAATGTTCCAGTTTCAAGTTCAAGTTCAAGTTTATTGCAAGAAGACTCCATTGAGCAAGTTCATTCACAAGGAGGTCCTGAGGCATGTACACAGACAAAGAAACATTACCTAGTAAGGCAACCTTAGTTACCAATATTCAAAGTGCACACAAAGTTCGAGAAAGGTATTACATAGCGAGATACAACGATATTAAGATGTGTACAGTTAAGGAACATTTGGTATAAAGTGTACAGGCAATACAAGGTAAGGTTTATAACTTTAACACTGTTAGATGTAATAGATAAGCTTGATGTAATGAGCAAATGATAGGAAGGATAGGATAAGTCAGGGTTGGGGGAGGGGTCAGTTAGCAAGGGGTAATATATAGATAGGAGGCCTAAGGTAGGAAAGGGTATAGCAAGGGGTAATATATAGATAGGAGGGCTAAGGAAGGAAAGAGTATAGGAGCAGATAGGAAAAATCCTATAGTTTAATTAGTCATGGAATACATTTTGCAAGCTAGAAGGTTTCTGGTCTAGGTAAGGCTAATGTATGTAGACACACATACATACATATGTAGACACACAGTTCTACACTCATACAAGACTTCTGCTCAGTAGTGACAGTGCTTCCACTGTGTTGGGAGGGGAGAGCCGACATGCGTTAAGAGGCGCTGGGGGAGGGGGTGGACACATGTCCATTTACAAGAGAAAGAGTCAGCTGTGAGCTGGAAGCCCTAAAGGTAAACAAGGCAATGGGATTCACCCAAGGGTACTTAAACAATTGAGCATTGTACTAGCCACCCTTCTGGCAACACTGTTTAGTGCCTCATTGGAGACAGAGGTGGTTCCAGAGGACTAGAGGAGTGCAGATGTGGTCCCTCTGCACAAGAATGGCGGCAGGGAGGAGGCTGGCACTTACAGACCAGTCAGTCTCACATCTGTAGTGGGGAAGTTAATGGAGCCCTGCTGAAGGAAAGATTGATGGAGTACTTGGAGACATATGGGCCTCAGGACCATGGCAGCATGACTTTACAGGGGGAGGTCACATCAAACAAATCTCATGGATTTCTTTGACTGGGTGACTGGAGAAGTGGATCGGGGAGGGCAGTGGATGTGACCTGTCTGGACTTCAGTAAGGCATTTCACACTGTACCACGCAGGAGGCTGATAAAAAAAAACTTTGCAGCCTGGGGGTGAGGGAGAAGGTGCTGTGCTGGGTATCAAACTGCTTGAAAGACAAGAGGAAGAGGATGGTGGTAGACGTCAGCCACTCAGAGGATGGCGGAGTGATCAGTTGGGTACCACAGGGATTGGTACAGGGCCCAGTCCTCTTCAATATCTTCATTAGTGACATTGCTGAGGAACTGGAGGGTAAGGTGTGTCTCTTTGCAGATGACACAAAAATCTGCAACAGGGTGGACACCCAGGATGAGCTAGAGAAATGCAAAAGGATCTGGAGAAACCAGAGGAGTTGTCTAGGGAGTGGCAGCTGGGTTTCATTGCCAAAAACAGTAAAGGCATGCACCTGGGATGGGGAAACCTTGGGACTGTGTATAAGATGGGGGAGGTACTTACAGTTACCAAGCAAGAGAGGGACCTTGGGGTGATCATATCTTATTATCTCAAGGTGGCAGGGCAGTGCTACCGGGTAGCAGAAAAAGGAAGCAAGATGCTGGGATGCATAGGGAGAGGAATCCCATGCAGGAGCAGGAAGGTGGTGTTGCCTTTGTATTGCTCACTGCTGAGACCCCACCTGGAGTGCTGTGTCCATGTCTGGAGGCTATGGTTCCGCAAGGACATTGACAGGGTGGAGGTGGTCCAGATGAGAGTTACTAAAATGGTGTGGAGTCTGCATGAGAAGCCATACGGGAAGAGAGCTCGACATGTACTCCCTGGAAGAGAGGAGAGTGAGAGGGGACATGATTGAAAACTATAAGTACCCTACAGGGGTAGTCAAAGTGCAGGGGGGCCTCTTTCAAAGAAGGAGGAGCACCAGTACATGGGGCATGCTATGCACTTGGGGGTTGGGGAGTTTAAGAAGGGAGTGAGGAAATAGTTCTTCACAGAAAGGGTGGCAGACACCTGGAACAGACTGCCAGAAGAGGTGGTAGGGGGCGAAGACAGTGGGGAGCTTCAAACATATGTGGGATACACACATGAGTGTTATAAGCAGATGTAAGGGAGGAGGAAGGATACCTGTTACCAAGTAGGGTCCATGGTGTAGAATTAGGCAGGAAAATAGGGCAGACTGAATGGGCCTACTGGTCCTTTTCTGTCAACAGTTTCTGCGTTTTTATGGTTCTAAGAATGCCATGAAGATCAAAGAATCTTTGAGTTGCTGTTACAGGAGACATGTTCCTGGATGGAGAGTCAAACGTTTCACCTTTCTTCGAATGAATATGTTTTGATAGGCTCAATTTATTACACATAATTCAGACTTTGTATCTGGGGCAGACAGAGTATGCATTGGCTGTTTTCATAGATACAGTATATAGTCATTTTTTCTGTTCTGTGGACTATAGTTAGAACTCCTAACACCTTTATCTACTCAGCAGTTAAGTCTTATAATGTAAATTGTACACCTTAATGCAAAACCTCCAAGCGTGTTTTTCATGACAGGCACTGAGACATTTGAAGAAATACTGCAATTATTTTTAAACTGTTGCCATTATAACTGAGGTGTTTCCTTCTCGTGTTCATGTTATCCTTGGTGCTGCTGATAACAGGGCCTTCCTGTAACTTATTTATTTAGTTTTTGATGACTGGGTAAGTGCACTAGACAGATCCTGCCTATTTTCAAGCACGACCCGGGGGAGGGGATACAGATGAATGCCAGCTGACCTTCAACCAGATTAATCTGTTGCTGGTGTTTTTAGTGCCTAGATGCTACACGTCAGGGGGCATCCCTTTATAAATATCACAGAAAAATAAAAAGTATTTAAATTTAGGAATGCTTTATGGGAAGATCTTGCTAAACTCAGACAGTGAGAGATGATGATAATAAAGTTTCAGTAATGGAATGTCATTTTCCTATTTGGGATGGTATTGCCCTGTTTAGGGTGAAATTGCCCTTTTTAGTGAGGATTGCCCTGCTTAGGATCTGTTTGCCTTGTTTGGGTTCAGTAAAGTTTGCCTAATTTAAACTTGGTTTTACCTGGGCTTGCCCTGCTTGGGCTGAATTCACCCTGTTAGGGATGGGATTGCCCTCTTTGAAGTGGCATAACCTTGTTTGGGGTGGCATTGCCTTGTTAAGGCTTGGATTTCTCTGTCTGAGGTGAGACCATGCTGTTTGGGACAGACATGCCCTGTTCAACATGAGATTAACCTATTTGGTTGCAGAGTGTCCAGTTTAGGCCAACATTTCCCTGTTTGGTCTGGGATTACCCTGTTTGGGCTGGGATTACAGTGTTTGGGGTGGTACAGCCCAGTTGAGATGGACTAAAATGTCTGGGGTGGGATGGCACTGTTTGGGGTGGAATTACCAGTTTGGACCTAGATTGCCCTGTGTGGGGTGAGAAGTGTCTTATTTGGGATATGACTGCCTTGTTTCAGCTTTTATTGCCCAGTTTGGACCCAGACTGGCCTTTTTGGGAGAGATTGCTTTGTTTGGGCTGGGATTGCCTTATTTGGGCTGGGATTTCCTTGTTTGGGACAGGATTACCCTGTTTTTGCTGGGATTGTTTTGTTTGGGTGGGGGTTCCATTTTCTGGGCTGGGATTATCCTGGTTTGGATGAGATTGTCCTGTGTGGGTTGAGATTACACTCTTTAAACTGGTACTGCCCTGTTAGGTTCACGTGCCTTGTTTGGAAGTGAGACTGGCAAAGCAGGGAGTGCGACACAGGAAACACCACGGTGCAGGAAAGGGCAGCCAGCCCACAACATGCAAAGGAGAGGAAAACCTGCACTCAGGGACCACAAACAGTCAATTAGTTAAATATAACAAGTTACCATTTATTGTAGCAAAATTCAAGATCCTTGAAGACCATGAGCCCAATTCTCAAAGAACGGCTCAAGCCACGTCAACGGTGGTTTGTGCCACTCAAAGGTGTGCAGAGACCCCGTGCCTGATTCACAATTGGGTAAACTCTTGGTCCCAAAGTCCTGTAGCTTGCAGCAAAGGTGGCTGTACAGCAAAGAGATGGTGCACCTGAGAGCTTTGCCACAAGCTCCGGGACAGTTGGGTGGCATATGCTCCCAGGCAGTGTGACCCACTGGGAGGCTGCCGGGGTCATGGGGGACGGGGCTGTCCATGGGAGGGTTGGTGGTACACAGATGGGTCCTGGGAGGGGTGGCACTAGAATCCTAATGGGGCATCAGGGGTGCTGCTGCAGTCCCACTGTATTGGGGTGCCCGCATGCGGGGCACCATGGAGGGGCTGCTGCAGGCACCACACCATAGCGGGCACCAGATCTTCGGTTTCATTTTCCGGGTTGAGGGAGAGGTACTAACAAAAACAAAAATGGAAAAGGACCGGAGTAGTCATATCAGATGACCTAAAGGTAGCTAGGCAATGTGAGAAGGCACCATTAAGGAGGGCTGGGGAGATACTGGGATGCATAGGGAGAGGCATCACTGGTAGAAAACAAGAACTTGTCATCCCTCTGTACAGATAGTTGGTGAGATCCTATCTGGAGTAGTGTGTGCAGTTCTGGAGACCCCATCTCCACAAGAACATTGACAGGATGGAGGCAGTCCAGAGGAGGGCAACTAAAATGGTGAGGATCTGCACCAGAAACCATACGAAGAGAGACTAAAGGAGCTTAACATGTATACTCTTGAGGAAAGGAGGGAGAGGGGGGACATGATAGAAACTTTCAAGTACCTCAAGGGAATCAACAAAGTCAAGAGGTAGCATCTTTCAGAAAAGATGTGCAGAACAAGGGCAAAGTTTGAAAAGAGGAGATGGCTCCAGAGCAGCGAGAAGTATTTTTTCACAGAGAGGGTGGTGGGCGTAAATGGCCTTACTGAGGAGGTTTGGGGTCAAAACAGTGGCAGAATTCAAGAATGCATGGGACAGACATAAGGCAATTATAGTGGGGTTAGGAGGAAGTAGGCTATTGGTTAACTAGGATCTGCAGCTTATCCAGTAGGTAGGGAAATGGGCAGACTGGGCGGGCCAAGCAGTCCTTATCTGCTGTCAAAGTCTATGTTTCTATGTTTCTACTAGGCAGTTGCAGTGCCCAGTGCACTAGGTACTTTGTCGTGAAAGGGTGAGGAGGAACCGCAGGCAGGCATGTTCCCACCTGCCCAGGGAGGGCTCTGGGGGTGGCACAAGGACCATTAGACCAGCCCTTGCTGGCCTAACGGTACTTGGATGTGAGTGCTCTTGGAGGGTTTACAAAATCCCGATTTAATGGATATGGCAGCTTGTGGCATCCACAGGCCCTCTAGTGCCCTGGTGCACTCAGCAGATTTGATGCAGGGCCGATATGGTACACTGAGTTCCAGATTGGCACAGGGTGCCTTTGAGAATCATGAAATCCCCAGGTTTTGATGCAAGGTGCCCCTTGCACCACTGCTGTGTGACGCAGGGAACCTTGCATGAAATCTGGGCTTTTGAAAATCAAGCCCCATATATCCCCAGTGCTTTGGCCAAGTGTTTTGGCCTTCATCAGGGAATGCTCCCTGATGAAGGCCAAAGCACTGGGGATACATGGTCCTCAAGTATCTTGGATTTTGCTACAGTAAATGGTAACTTGTTATATTTAACTAATTGACTGTTTGTGGTCCCTGAGTGCAGGTTTTCATTCCCCTGGGGGGTGAGATTGCCCAGTTTGGTACCAAATTGCCCTGTTTGGTCCCAGATTGTCCTGTTTGAGGTTGGATTACCCTGTTTGGGATGGGATTCTCCGTTTGGATTGAGACTGCCCTGTTTGGGATGGGATTGCCCTTTAGGGACCAAGACTGCCCTGTTTCATCTGGGATGCCCATGTTTTGACTGGGATTTGCTCTATCTAGGTGGGAGTGCAGTGTTCGGGTCCAGATTTCCTAGTCTGGGTCTGGATTACCCTGATTGGGATAGATTGCCCTGTTTAGGCTGGAATGCTCCTGCTTGAGCTGTGATTTCCCTGTCTGGGATGGGATTGCACTGTTTGGAGTGGAATTGCCCTGTTCATTGTAATATTGTACTGTTTGGTCTGGGATTTCCCAGTTTGTGCCCAGATTGACCTTTTTGGGGTGAGATTGCCTTGTATGGGATGGCTATGCCCTGTTTGGGCTGCAATTTCCCTGTTTTGAAGAAGATTGCCTTGTTTGGGTCTTGATTGTTCTGTTTGGGTGCAGATTTCCTGTTTGGCCTGGGATTGGCCTGTTTGGGTTGGGATTTATCTGTTTAGGTTGGAGTTTCCCTGGTTAGGTTAGCCTGCCTTGTTTGGGAAAAGATTGCCCTATCTGGGCCCAGATTTCTCTATTTTGAGTGAGATGGTCCTGTTCAGGTTGAATTTGCTTTGTTTTTTTTTATACTTCTATTTTATTCAGTTTATAAATCATCATAAACACTCAGTGCCTGCTTCTGCTCCTGTGGATAGGAACATAGAATTTGACGGCAGATAAGGACCGCATGGCCCACCAAGTCTGCCCATTTCCCTACCTAACGGATAAGCTGCAGATCCTAGTTAACCAACAGCCTACTTCCTCCTACCCCCCACTAGAACTGCCTTATGTCTGTCCCATGCATTCTTGAATTCCCCCACTGTTTTTGACTCTACGACCTCCTCAGGAAGGCCATTCCATGCATCTACAACCCTCTCTGTGAAGAAATACTTCCTCACATTACCTCTGAGCTAGCCCCCCTCTATCTTCAAATTGTGCCCCCTTGTTCTTGCACATCTCTTTTTCTGAAAGATGCTACCCTCTTGGACTTTGTTGATTCCGTTGAGGTACTTGAAAGTTTCTATCATGTCCCCCCTCTCCCTCCTTTCCCTGAGGGTATACATATTAAGCTGCTTAAGTCACTCTTCATATGTTTTCTGGTGCAGACCCTGCACCGTTTTGGTTGCCGTCCTCTGAACAGCCTCCACCTTGTCTATGTCTTTGCAGAGATGGGGTCTCCAGAACTGTACACAGTACTCCAGATGTGGTCTTACCAACTGTTTGTACAGAGGGCCAACAACTTCCTGTTTTCTAATGGTGATGCCTCTCCCTAAGCATCCCAGTGTCCCCTCAGCCCTCTTTACTGCCTTCTCACATTGCTGGCCCACCGTTAGGTCATCTGATATGACTATCCTCAGGTCCCTTTCCATTTTTGTTGTTGTCAATATCTCACCCCCCGTTGTGTACTCTTCCCCTGGGCTTTTGTTTCCCAGGTGCATTACTTTGCACTTCTTTGCATTGAATCTAAGCTGCCATACATTTGACCATTCCTCCAACCTTGCCAAGTCCCTTTTCATCCTTTCCATCCCTACTTGGGTATCAACTCTGTTGCAGATCTTTGTGTCATCTGCAAAGAGACGTACTTTCCCTTCCAGTCCCTCTGCAATGTCACTTATAAAGGCATTAAAAAGGACCATCCCCAGTACTGAACCCTGCAGTACCCCACTAGTAACCCCCCTTTCTTCACTGTGGACTCCATTTACTATTACCTGCTGTGTCCCGTTGTCCAGCCAGTGTTTTACCCAGGCTACCACCCTGGAACCCACTCCCAGGCTGGCTAATTTGTTTATTAATCTTTTGTGCGGGACTGTGTCAAATGCCTTGCTAAAGTATAGGTAGGCCATGTCCACAGCCCCTCCCTGGTCTACTACTTTGGTCACCCAGTCAAAGAAATCAATTAGATTCATCTGACATGACCTTCCTGCTATGAATCCATGCTGCCTTGGGTCCTGTGCCGCACTGGACTCTAGGTACTCAACAATTCTTTCCTTCAGAAGTGATTCCATTTTAAATAAATGTTAATAATTTATTTTTGTCTTCAAGAAGTCTGACTGCTGTTGGTGTGGCATTGACTCCACTGAGTATACCTTCTAGCTGTTTGAATTCAGTTAATTACTCTACTTGTGTATATTGTTCATGTCTTGTATATATTATCTCCGTCCCTGGTTACTCCCTTATTCAGCAGGACTGATCATCCAGGCGAGGGGCAGTAGCCATTTACATCGCATCATCCATCCAGTATACCATCTGTCTCTCCACAGCCTCCCCCTCTGCCTATGAACTTCTGTTACCAAAACTGTCCTTTCCCTACTCCCTACCTATCTTTGTGGATGGGGTCTACTGCTGCCCTAGCCTCCCTTCCTCTTCTCCGCCCCTCTATCACAGACCTCATCTCATACCCAGTCCTCTGCTGGTGAACTCTACATTTTCAGTGATTTTAACATCAACTGGTTGTCCAGCACCCAATCCAAAATCTGTAACCACATCTCTTCCTTGAATCTAAAACAATTATTCTCTGAACCTACCCATTTAAACCACAAGACAGGTAAACATACTCTGCTAGACAGGGTTCTGGTGACAACCCCCCACCAGCTAGTTACTTCAAGAATCCTGTCGGATGCACTCAGTGATCATCACATGGTTTACTGCGTGCGTAAAATCCATCTCCCCAAAGCCCCATCCTCTATCTCTACTCCTTTAGATCCTTTGACTTGTTATCCCTTTATGAGGAACTTGTTGGAACCAACTGGTATCCCATTGCCAATGCCTCATCTGTTGATGCAGCCCTGAGTTATTTCAAAACCCAGCTCCTAAATGCTTGGGACCACTATGCTCCTTTTAGGGAGACCAGGGTCTGTGGCTCCTACCTCCCCTGGGTATTGGCTGAGCTGCTGGCCTGCCAGCGTGCTCATGACCTGGCATGGATGGCTTACAAAGCTTCAGGTGTTCTTGAAGATTTTCTTAGATATCGATCTCTCCATAATGCCTACACCAGGGCTATCTGTCTTGCCAAAGCAGAATACTTCACTTCCACCTTCCAGAAAAACCTTAACAGTCCCTCCAAATTCTGGGAGGTAGTCCATGCCCTATTTTATATACCTATATAGACAGGATGGAGGCAGTCTAGAGGAGGGCAACTAAAATGGTGCAGGGTCTGCAACAGAAGCCATGTGAAAAGAGACTAAAGGAGCTTAATATGTATACCCTTGAGGAAAGGAGGGAGAGGGGGGAACATGATAGAAACGTTCAAGTACCTCAAGGGAATCAACAAAGTCCAAGAGGGTAGCATCTTTCAGAAAAAGAGATGTGCAAGAACAAGGGGACACAATTTGAAGATAGAGGGAGGGACGACTCAGGGGCAACATGAGGAAGTATTTTTCCACAGAGAGGATGGTGGGCGCATAGAACGGCCTTCCTAAAGAGGTCATGGGGTCAAAAACAGTGGGGGAATTCAAGAATGCATGGGACAGACATAAGGCAATTCTGGTGGGGGGGGTAGGAAGAAGTAGGCTGTTGATTAACTAGGATCTGCAGCTTATCCATAGGTAGGGAAATGGGCAGACTAGGTGGGCCAAGCGGTCCTTATCTGCTGTCAACGTCTATGTTTCTATGTTTCTATTCCCCCACTCAATCCCCTCCCACAGTTCTAAAGGTAGGTGACAACACCATCTCAGACCCCACTACCGTTGCCACTGAATTCAATATCTTTTTCACCACCTGTGCTTCCATCCCCCTAGCATCCCTTCCCCACTCAGCTCCCCCTCGGCCAGCTTCTTCCACACCTATTTCCTCTTCACCCTGCTTTTCCTTCCTACCAGTCTTCCCTGTTGACACTCTGCAAGCTCTTTTTTCCCCTTAATCCTGACAAGGGCAAAAGCCCAGATGGGCTAGACCCCAAGCTCCTGACCTATCAGCACAAACTATAGCTGTCCCTCTCTCCACTATTTTGAAACTTTCTTTCACACTTGCCACTGTTCCTGATGCCTGGAAGCTTGCCACTGTCATCCCTCTTCACAAGGGAGGTGACGCTTCTAACCCTGGAAACTTCCATCCTATATCACTGCTCCCAGTCCTTTCTAAACTCCAAGAGCACTTGCCTCTGGCTCAGATTTCTCCTTTCCTTGATTCGTCCTCCTTCTTCATCCCCTTCCAGTCTGGTTTCCACAAGACCCACTCCACCATGTCCTCCCTTCTGTGGGTCACTGACTCCATTCTCTGTGGCACCTAACAGGGACACATCACCTCTGCCATCTTTGTAAACCTGGCCAAAGCCTTCAACACAGTTGCTCACTCCCTTTTCCTCAACAAGCTTGCAGTGGCTGGTCCCAATCAGTCAGGATTGGCAACTCCCTCTTTCCCCTTCCCATAAACACAGGGGTCCCTCAAGGTTCAGTTCTCAGACCAATACTCTTCTCAATATTTTTAAATGATCTACCTGCTGCCTGCTTAACTGCAAGCATCCACATGTATGCAGGTGATACTGTTTTCTATGCCAATGGTACTTCCCCCTCTGCTGTGGCAACCAGCCTCCAACAAGATTTCAAAAATGTCCAGTGCTGGTTTCACGCTAATCAACTGCCACTAAATGCCCAAAAGATGGTCTCTATGACCTTTGGCACCAGGCAAAAGCTCACCAGGCTTACTGTCACCCCTACTTTCCATAACCTCGATGGTTCCATACTTGAAGATGTCTCCTCTTCAAATACCTTGGTCTCTGGCTTGACAGGAAGCTCGAATTTGCTGGTCACATGGATGCTGTCCACAAAAAGCTACTTCCCAAAATAGGATCTCTGTATCGACACCATAGCTGCTTTCTCCCACCAGCCTGCCAAGAGATCATCCAGAAGATGATCCTTCAAATCTTTGACTTTGGAGACATAGTCTATAGTATTACTCCCAAATCCACCCTTACCAGACTGGATACTCTGTTCAACTCCTTCTGTCGCTTTGCTTTTGCCTGTCCACCACGTACACACCACTGTGACCTGTACACTGCTCTCTCCTTCCCCTCTCTTGGGGACAGATGCCTTGCCCATATTGACTCATTAAATGGTAAGTTCTGGCTTGGCTCCCTGCCACCCTACCTCCACTCCCTCCCTCCTTTCCATCCCTCCTACCCCCCCACTCCCCACGCAACTCCCCCTTTAGAACCCTTGCCCTCCCTTCCCAGCTTCCCCCTTCAGGTAGAGCTGCCTTCTCTTATCACATTCCTAATATTTGGAACTCGCTTCCCATAGATATCTGCTCTGCTCCATCATATCATTCTGTATCCCTTCTTTTTCGGCACTACATTTCCCCTCCTGCAATTGCACCTGACCAACCTCCATTTCTTTATTCCTCCTCTGCCCCTCCTTCTAGGCCATGTAATCCCATCCTCCCAGAACAAACCATAAGCTGCACTAAAACTCCCCGAACCGTTCTCCTTAAACATATTTAAAACCCTGGCCAACAAAGCGCTTATAGAAATTTGCCACTGCCAAAGCATCTAGTAGCCCTCCTAGCAGAGAAACTGTTATAGTCTCATAAAGCACTTGAATATAAACTTCTTTTATGTTTCCCCCTTTTCTCCTTTCCTGCCTGTTAGCTTAGTTCCTGAAATGTATATAATTTAGCCATAACTCCCCTTCTACTGTACATTGTTTACCTGTCTCAACACTGTTCGAACTTGATGTATCGCAATTGTATTATAATTTTATTTATTTATTTATTTAGCTTTTGTTGACTGGGTAAGTGCACTAGACAAATCCTGCCTATTTTCAGGCACGACCCGGGGGAAGGGGATACAGATGAATGCCAACTGACCTTGAACCAGATTAAGCTGTTGGTGGTATTTTTAGTGAATGAGGGAAATTTGGCCAGGACACCGGGGAAATTCCCCTACTCTTTTGATAAGTGCCATGGGATCTTTAACATCCACCTGAACTACCACCAATCCAGGCAGATGGGACCTCGGTTTAACGTCTCATCCGAAGGACGGCACCTCAGAAATGCAGCACCCCTCTCATGCTGCATTACAGTGTCAGTACTGGGATATTAACCCAAGTGCCAGATGTGGGAACTGAACCCACAGACCTCTGATCTCCCGGCCTCAGAGGCGAGTGTGCTACCTACTGAGCCACTGACACTGCTAATGCATTGCTGTACATTGTTTACCTGCCTCAACACTATTTGAACTTGATGTATCACAATTCTACTATAATATATTGTATTGTATTGTAATATTATGTATACTTTGTACCAAGTTGTCCTACCAGGACCTCCTTGTAAATGAACGTGCTCAATGGAGTTTTCCTGCAAATAAACTTGAACTTGAACTTCTTTATTCCTCGCTGCCCATGCTCTATTTCATTTTTCCCTGCTCAATTTCCTTTTACCCCTCCCTAGGCATGCCTCTAGCCTAGAGCACTAGCTGGGTTTGCATCGAGTAGTGTTTATACCCCTGGGGTTCTGCTCCAGGGTGATGCTTGCCCCCCACCGTCTCACGTCTCTTGAATTCCCTTTTGCAATTTCTGATCTCCCCCTCCCCCTCTTGATCCCAATCATCCCTCCCCCTTTCACTTCCTCAACTTACCACCCCACCTCTATGTGCCAGTATCCTGTACCCCACCCCTTCTCTACGTTCCAATATCCTGTCCCCCGATCCATCCCCTTTTTGCTTCCCCTGCCATTCCCCTTGCGGAGTTTTCATCCCAGAGGGGTGTTAGGCCTAATTTTCCTCTTGTGGGGTTTACATCCCAGAGGGCTGCAGGCCCATCTGGCTATCCTACCATCTCCCTCATCCCCTATTCTGTATGTTTCTTCTTCTACCGCCAAGTGTTGTAAAGCAAAATATATTTGTGTTGATGTGTTTTATGTGTGTGCTTATGATTACGTATATGGGTACTAAGTCAGTGCGTGTGTAAATGATAATGAAATAAGGATATATGTATTCGGCGTATTTATGATGCCAAGTACTGCCTGCCTATCCCGCATGAATGTTTGGTATTTGCCTTAATGTTTTATGTACCGTTCTTACCTCTATGTATATTTTTATTCTGTATTCAATATTGTATCCCCTTTTCCCTTTCCCCCAGGACACATCTGGAAATGAGCTATTGTAGCTCAGAATGCCTTTCCTGGTAAAACTTTTCAAAATAAATAAATTAAAATAAAAATTATGTTCTGTAACATTGCTTCTAATTTATCCCTGACAACTGTATGAATTCAGTGAATTTATTTCTAATTTTGTGTATATTGCCCTTTGTCATGTTGCCTTGCGCTCTGTATCATTGCCTCTGACTTATGTATGCTGTCCTACCCAGGGCCTCCTTCTAAATGAGCTTGCCTAGTGGAGCCCTTTCCTGGTCAAATAAATAAAATGAAATGAAAAAATGAAATGATTGTACAAAATTAAATATTCTGATCATATTAGCAGAAGCACATTAAAATAGGTTAACGTATTTCAATCCCCTGTAGGCTGAAGCAACAGTGCAAAGAAAAATGTTTTTCAAAAAGCTACTTTTAACTATAGTTAATAAAATATTAGCATACATGTCCAATCTACTTTTCTAGGTGCCTCCTGCACTGTGTACTATGAGTTTTATTTGTTTTCTCAATCCTAGCCCTTGCCAGGTCTACGATGATGTTTGTAAGCCCAATGCGGTGGCCATCTGTTTTTCTTGACTAACTAAAACTAAATCAAAATATTTGTAAAAATACTCACATTTTGGTGAAACTAGAGAATTTTACCACAAAATAAAACTGGAAGATGTCTGGAATCTTTTATAATGACAAACGGTAGGATCCAATTTTTTGCCCAGTTTCGTTGCACTGCTGCTTTAACTACTCTTAGAGATAAAAAAAGAAAGAATGGCGTCAGATACAGATGCATGCTCTGGACTATAATAGTAAAGGATAAACCATAATTTCAAACAAGTAAGGCAACCAAGTGACAATAATGAGTCCTGTAGTCCGAATATAGATCCAAGTAATCATGCTTGTCTCTAAGTAAATTTGCTTTTAGATAAAAATATAATATTTACATATAATATGTAATAATACTACTACCATTTTCCCCTTTGTTAACAACTCTGCAAACACTGCATAGGTACAGGAAGTCTAAGCTGATTAAGGTACACAACTGCACGCAGTTAAAATCACCCTGAATGCTTAAACAACTGCAAAACTGAATTAACATAAGGAGTTAAAAAAAAGAAACACTCCCAATCGATACAGAAGGAGTTCTGCAGTCAATAAAATCAAAGCAATAAGAAAAGTCCCAAAGCAGGAAAATCCCATCATACTGTGTCCATGGCTATACAGAGCTGAATACCGTTTTATCAGTGTGGCAAACCAACAATTAATTGTGCAATGTAAATTTAATAAAACCCTTTTGCTCAAAACAACTCAGTCTGCTGGTCACACAAGTAACTGAAATAAACTATTGTAACAGGTTTTGGTATCTTGATTGGTTTCTGGGTCATCTTCTTGGTTTCCAGATTCTTGACCAATACAGTATATTGCAAAGTGCTCCAGCGTTGTCAGGCTCACCCAAGATATAGCTTCTCCAAGAAAATTTAATATACAATGGAGCCAGCCACCATGCAAAGCATTAACTTGCAGTAAATGACATGCTGCAAAATACTCCAAGACAAAAGGGCCCTATTGCCATTGAATTACACTGTTCCCTACAGTATACTGCAGCATTTTATGATATACTGCAGTATTAGTGTGTTGTATCCTACTTGTCACCACTGTTAAGTTTAGCTGGAAGCTACATATTATGCAGGGCTCCCAGATCTACAGGGATTCCTGTATTTTACAGGGAAATGGAGTCATCTATAGGGAAATTGGTCCCATAGGCTTGCATTGGTTATATGGGAAAATCCAGAAATTCATCTTCCATAGGAGTTAATGTAATCTACAGGAAAACACAAAAAAATTGTCCTGGAGGTACAGGGAACATGCCAAATCTGGGAGCACTAATTAGTTGAGACTCCAGGTTTTCTTAAAGCTATATGCACCCCGTTAAAAACTTAGCAACACTCTCAGGCAGCAAAGCTCAAAACTGGAAACAGGCAAATTAACATATCTTCAGAAAACAATTTACCCCATAATTTAGCCCACTTCTATACACATTTCCTCTCCATTGGGCCAGACATGATGATAAACATGGTGCTGGGGATATATTCTACTGCTTGACGGCTTTGTGGAGGGACCCTATGGGCTTTCATAATCAATGGCATGTGATAAAGCTGCAATTGAGCTCCCAGGTGATTGCCCTGTTTTGGATTGAGAGTACCCTGGCCAGGGAGAGATTACCCTGAACGTGGTGGTAATACCCTACTTGGGATGGGATTTCTCTGTCTGTCATTGCATTGTTTGGGGTGGGAGTGTCCTGTCTGGACTAGGGTTGTCCTGTTTGAATGGAGAGTTCCTGTTTGGGGTAAGATTGTCCTGTTTAGTCTGGGATTGCACTGTTTGGACTGCGATTTCCTTGTATGGGATAACAGTGCCCTGTATGGTTTGGAATCACCCTTCCAGGAGTGATACTGCCCTGCTTGTGTGGCATTGTTCTTTATGGGCCAGGAGTTATCTGCTTTGGGTGAAGCTGCAATGTTGGGGTGGAGGAGCCCTATTTTTTAAGTGAGATTATTTTATTTGGACCAGCACTGCCATGTTTGCAGTGGGATTATCCTGCATGGGCTGGAATTTCCCTGTTTGGGACCTGATTGCCCTATTTGGGATGGAATTGCCCTATTTGGCCAGATATGCACTGCATGGGATGGGGTTTCCCTGTCTGGTATTCTCCTTTTTGGGGTGGGAATGCTCTCTTTAGAATAGGGTTGCCTGTTTGGGGTGAGGTTGCTCTAATGGGGCTGTCATTTCCCTGTATTTACTAAGCTTGTCCTATTTGAACTGGGATTGTCCAGTTTGGATTGGGATTGCCCTGTTTGGGATGGGATTGCCCTGTTTGGCCAGGATTGCACTGCTTGGGATGGGATTGCCCTGCATGGTATTACCCTGTTTGAGGTGGAATGCATTATTTAGGGTGGGGTTGCTGTGTTTGGGGTGGAGCCGGTCTATTTTGGCTGTTATTTTCCTTTATTTGATGAGCTTGTGCTGTTTGGGCTGGGATTGCCCTGTTTGAGCTAGGATTACCTGGTTTGGGCTGGTATTGCCCTTTTTGGGTTTGGGATTTCCCTGTTTGGGTTGGAATTGCCTTGTTAGGAGTAAGATTGCCCTGTGTGGGATGAGATTTGCCCGTTTGTGGTCAAATTGCCTTGTTTGGGGTATAATTGTTTTGTTTGAACCAGGATTTCTCTGTTTGGTGTGAGATTACCCTGTATGGGGAGGAATTGCCCTGTTTGGGTGGGGATGATCTATCTGGACTATGATTACCTTGATTGAGCCAGAATTATCCTGTTTGGTATGAGATTGCCACATTTGCAGTGGGATGTCACTGTGTGGGGTGGAATTGCCCTGTATTGACTGGGATTGCCCTTCTTAGGGTGGTATTGTCCTGTTTTGGGTGGGAGTTTCTTGTTTGGGTTGAGACCCCAGCCAAGCTATGAGCACTGGACTGCAACAAATCCTGTCTCCCACTCACAAGTCCACTGTGAAATCATCCTCAAGCTGATCCTCTCAATGTTTGACATGGCATACAGTACTGCTCCCACAACTACCTTGGCCAGACTGACTCCCCTTCTTTCATTCCTTCTGCTGTTTTGCTCTAAATTGTTTTCCTACACTCATCACTGTTTCCTTTTACTCTAACCACTCCCTCCCATCTGTGGAGGGCAGGTGCTTCTCTCACTGCGCCTCCTTTCTTTCTAAATTCTGGTTTGGTTCTCTCCCTCTCCTCTGCTGGTCCCTCCTTTCCTACTACTCACTTTTTTCCTTCTCAGTCCATCATTCCAAGACCTCTGCTGGACAAGTGGCCTTCTGCTGTTGTCACCACTTCCTCTGGAATAACTTCTTCCTTCCTTCTACTCCTCTTTCTCTCCCCTTTCCTTCAAACGCACCCCTACATGGTGTTCGTGGATCTGTCCAAGGACTTCGACAACACAGATCATGGAATATTGTTTGACAGAATGCTGGGGTTGGGGATATATAATGAAACTTTCCCCTGGTTTCAGTCATATTTATCTGAAAGAGTCCAGCAAGTGCAGATTGGGGAAGTTTTGTCAAAACCAGTTCCCATTAAAAGAGGAGTCCCCCAAGGCTAGATTTTGGGCCCCTTATTATTTATAATGTATGTGAATGACCTGCCAAAGGTAGTTGAATTCAGTGCCCTGAGAATGTATGCAGACAATACAGTCTTACTGGTCCATGGATATTCAATCCAGGAGATGGAGAAATGTCTCCAAAATATTTTAGTAGGATGGAGACATGGTTGTGTCAGTCACAACTTGTTTGAAACAGTAAGAACAACTAATTATATGGTTTTCTTGAGTAAAGGGAAAGCCAGTAGCACTCATTCTAAAATTTCCATAAAAACGGTAAAAAATGAAATATTAAATCAGGTTGAGCTCTATAGGAACCTGGGGGGTTTTGTGGACCAAAATGTAAAATTTGATATCCATATAAAAGATTTAGTAAGTAAAACCAATAACAAATTAGGAGCTTTTCAGAGGTCAAAATATTGTTTAAACCAGAAAATGAGAGGGGATATTACAAATCAATTGATTACACCCTGTATTGAGTATGGAATCCATGTGTATGGCATGGCTAGTAAGACAAATTTAAGAGCTATTCAAGTCCTATATAATAATTTGGCCAGATTTGAATTAAATTGTGAGTACTACACTCATCACTGTGATATGTTTATGCTACTACAATGGCCCCATCTAGAGCAAAAAATAGAACAAAAATGTCTTAAACAGATTCATGAGGTGGTACTCAATTAGAACCCTAGGTACCTTGTAGACAAAATATCATATTTGACATATAGACATAACCATAATCTTAGAGGTAATGGGGGACATAAATTTGTTATACCTAAATTACATAATAGATTTGGTGACATGACCTTTGGAACAAAAGTTGTCAAGCTATGGGCCCCAGTTGATGAAGAGAAAAAACAAATCCAACAAACAAAACACTTTATGAAAGTTATTGGTTATGACTTAACAATGAAATGCATGTGTAATGGTTGAAGTGTTTATACATGGATGGACTGATTCATGTGTGCATAATGAGTGCAGTGTTGCTTCCTTAACCTTAATAATACAGTGAAACGTTAAAGTTTTTAGATAATATATGTATTTTGTCTTTGGTCTCGACTTTGATTTAAGTGAGTGTAATTATGAGGTGAATGATGAATTGAACTTAATAACGGTTCAATTATTGCTGCTATGATGTATGTAGCATAAGTTTGATTTTTGTGCAATATGTGTAAAATTTTATACGTAAATGTCACAGGTCCATCCTGAAAAAGGGTCTTTGACCCAATGATGTTTAACATTGCTACCTGTATAAAAATACTTTTCTACAACTACTTCTACTACATGAACTCTCTACACACTCCTAATCCTGCAACTAGCCTCCCTCCTCCTGCCCCCAGTCACTAGCCTCTGTTCTCATACTTCTTCTCACCATTTCTCTCCACTGTGCCCCCACTCCCTCCCCCCAATTTCTTTTGTTGGATACTGTGGCTTCTTTGATCTTGGTTGCTCACATTCTCATTAAACAAAAGCTTTTTTTTTTTTTTTTTGCACTGGTTGTTTTTACTTCCTTACTTTTTGTATTTGTTTATATACTGTAAATATTAGAATTTTATAGGAGCTTTTATTCTATTGTGTTAACTGCACCTCTCACCATTGCTCCTAGGTCATTCCTTGGAAACGAACAACAGTTCTATGTGCCTATCCTGATCTTAAGTTCTAAATAAATAAGTTTTTTTTAAAGTACTCTACTTCTACAGGATTGTCCAGTTTAGGGTGGGATTGCCCTGCATGGGGTGGAATTTCTTTGTTTGGGCCCAAATTGCCCTTTGGTGGTGGAATTGTTATATTTGGTTAAGATTTCTCTATCTGGGACAGGATTGCCCTGTGTGGGGTGGGATTGTCCTGTTCAGACTGTGGGTGCCCATTCCTGGGGTGGGACTACCTTGTTTGGAATGGGATTGCCCTGTCTGGGATAGGATTACCTTGTTTGTGAGAATAGCTCTGTCTGGGTGGGAGTATCCTGTTTGCGGTGGAATTGCCCACACTTTCTTGAGATTGCCTTGTCTGGCCTGTTAGAGATGAGTTTTCACTGCTTTGGGTGGAATTGCCCTGTTCTGGGTAAGATTACCTTTTTTGTGTTGGATGTCCTATTTAGGGTGGGATTGTCCTGTTTAAGATAGTATTGCCTTCTTTGGGACTGGATTGCCCTGTTTGGGTCTAGGTTACCCAATGTGGCTCACATTCCTGTTTTTAATTTGATTTCTTTCCTCTATTTCAGTATAAACAAGTGGAGCAGTACATGTCTTTTCACAAGTTGCCAGGTGATACACGTCAGAGGATACATGAGTACTACGAGCACCGCTACCAAGGGAAGATGTTTGATGAGGAAAATATTCTGGGCGAGCTTAGTGAACCACTTCGGGAGGTAAGATTAATGTGTTCTGCCCTTATGTTAAATATGCCATCTCTCTTTAAGGGAACTAAAGCAAAGGGTCACCAGTGGCTCAGTGGAAGCGTATCGTGCTTCCATGCTGGTGACCCAGGTTTGGAAGTGAGGCCAGCGTTACCAGGATCGGACAGACAGCCAGGGTGGGGAACATCCAGGCTCCAACACAGCAGCATTCCCCCACAGTGAGCCAAGAAGGTTGCTCCTTCATGGGGGGTTGTGTCAGCTCAGTGTGCACTGCCACAGCAAGGCCATCATGAGGCTGTACCTGACATCCAGGGGTGCTAGGAAGGAAGGGGAGAACTGCACAGAAAAGTATGTGCCTCAGTCATCATGAATGATGGCTCCGCAATCCTCAGGCCTTGCTTTTTGTAGCTACCCACCAGCCATGATAGCGGGGGGAGCAGCTGTCAGGGTGGGTGGTTGGCACCAACCCTAAGGCAAGAGCAGGTCATGGTCGAAAAGCAAAAAGCTATATGGAAAAAAAAAAGGAACTAAACTGAAAAAGTTGGCTTCCATCACATCTGTTTGATCAGATCTGAATGTCTTGTCACCAATAGAATATGAATGGTTATTCATAGAAGAAACAGTTTTTAAATTGGTGCTGTGAATTTAAGTGAAACATTCCAGACAGACAGCACTGGAGACTAAAATCCACTTTTTTATCCGGGTGATGAGTAAGCTTCTCCTGCATTGCACTGTCAAAGGGCCCCAGCCCTGTCATTAAGGGACTTCCTCTAGTGAGTAAGAGAGAGGACAGCTCAGACTCGATTCTGAGTCAGTCATTGGCCTTTCATGTGAAGCTGTTAACAAGGGTGCCATCTGCAATGGTGGGTTTCTATGGAGAACAACAGTCCCGTAGCAGCTGGGTCGAGATCACCACCACTAGGGGTGAGAGAATACCTTATTTTGAATATACGGCTGTAATATTCATATTCAGATCCTCAAATGTTTGGAATTCGGCATTTGTATTGATTATTTGTGTTCCTGTGGGGAGGAGGGGAGTTAAAAACAGCACCCCCCCACCCTCCTCTCCAGCCAAACTGTTGAAACCTACACAACCCCCCATCCTCCCACCCACTCTCCCATACACCCAGCACCCATAATTTATGTTTAAAACTGAACCCACAATAGGCAACTGGCACAACATGCCTGTCTCTGTGACCAATCGCTGTCATTAGTAGGCCAATGTTTAGGTCCTTTTTGAGGTAATCAACAATCCCCCACCACCCCAGCACAAGCAGCAGCTCAACTCCCAGCCTCCCCAGCACCCATATTTCCTTATTGAAATGCCCCCCTCACCAGGCACAGGAAGGTGACCAATACAGTCCACCCTCCACCATGGCTGGCCACTTTCTAGTGAAAGAAAGCACTCCCATGCTTGCTCAATATGCGAGCAAGCATGAGAGCACTTTGATTCACAAGGCGGCAGATGGCCGTGGTAGAGTGCGGGTTGTATTGTCACCTTCCCACTTCGGGGGGGCACTTCAATAAGGAAATGTGGGTGCTGGGGGGTAGGTTGAGAGTTGGGTGCTGCTGCCAGGGTTGGGGGCGTGGGGGGATTATTTATTACTTTGAAAGGGAACCTAAACATCAGCACTACAAGAGATGGTGGCTGGCTATGGAGGTGGGAAGGTTTTGCCGGTCACTCGTGGGATTATTTTTTAAACATAAACTGAGGGTGCTGGATGGGTAGAAAGGTGGGTAGGGGGACGAGGGTTGTGTAGGTATAAACAGCTGCGCTAGGGAGGAGGGTGGGGGGCTGTTTTTTTTACTTTTTTTAAATTGCTTTCTGAATATGAATAATAATACCAATATTCATTATTTGAATTCGATTAATGAATAGTGCATTATCCGTGGTATTTAGAAATTACTATTCATCCCTCACACACCCCTAACCACCAACCATTTCACATAGACCCTGAAACAGTCATCAGCTAGTAACAGCTTTTAGCCACTACTAAATGGGTCAGATTTGCACTAGTGACTACTTGTGTTCCATTCTTCCAAGAGCCATTTTGCAAAATCAGTGTTTCCTTCATTTCCACAGAGACTATTGTATTGTCTCCTCTCAAGAAACAGAGCACAAATGCACAAAACATTAGTAGTCATAAGACCAAGAGGCTCTGTTCACTTCCCCAGGGCAAAGATGTGGATGGACCCCCTCCGAGGATCTGGATTTTCTCTCCTGCAGACCACCCCAGGCTGGTCTAGTACTGCTATGGTACTGGCAGACACCACATACCTAGTTTCCTTTTTTGGTGTTACTTCCTTCATCAAATAACCCACACTTCAAAAACCTTCCACATTACCCATGAGGCCCTTAGCAACCACCAGTCATGATTGCCCGCTCAGTGAACCTCAGCTGATGCTTATGCCAAGTCCTAATCTGGGACTGGCCTGCTGGGGCTGGGTGAGCTAGAGCTAATCAGCAACATGCATTGATCCACCTCATGAAAGAGAGAGAGAGAGAGACAGTGCTTCACCTTGATGACCCATGGGGTAAGAGCCCAGGGTCATTTGCAAACCGTGGCGACATGCAGTACCACCTCCACTAGAGCCTAGAGGTACAGCAGTTAAGTAAGAGATAATCCAAGGTTGGTGTGCAGCAATAGTGCAATAACCTCATGCCTTGGGTGGGCTGTGAGGCCTGAGGTGCAGCTGAGGGCCTTCAACAACCCAGGAAGCGTGGTGATTGCAACTTTGACACACACCTGGAGTCAATTATCCGACTTAAGAAATTTGGAAGAAGGTCAAAAGGGTTATAATTCTTAAAAATACACAGCATGTATTTTCTGTGACCTGAAGAAGTTGTTCTCAACATACTTTGAGAACTTTTTCAGAACTTTTAAAACAACTTAGAACACTAACTGCGAGTGCAGCTGCAGTCATAGCCATGCTAATCAGACCTGTATGCTCATTACAAGTGCAGTTTCACTTTTAAACTCACTCAGTGAAAAACACTGTCTAAAGTACCAACATCACTGGTAAAGACATAAAAAAACAACACTCACCTTCTCTGGAACAAGAACAAGTGCTTAAAACATGCAAACTATAGTATTATAAAAACTAAAAAAAAACACTAAAGTGTTAAGGACTTGCAGGCTCACACACCTCTTGGGTGCTGTGATTCTTGTGTCAACTGATGTCACAACATCCACAAGGTGTGGGAATCAGCTTAACTCTTTGGTGTTAGCTATTCTCTTTTAGCTCAGTTTTCCCCTGGTTTTCCCTTCACCCACCCCAACAATGGGGCCACCAAAGCTGCACCCTTACTCCAGCCTGGCGGGCAGATGGTGAGTGACTGCATTCACAGCTAATGCCAGTGCCTTTCCTTGGTTAGCCTCATCTTGCCCCACCCCCCACCGGAGTCGACCTTCTCCACTTGCTCAGCCTCTAGCCAGTTCCAGCATGTGTGATTCCTTGGCTCACCTGCAAACCTTCCATTACAACACTGAGCCAGTCTGCTGCAGGAGTTTTGATTTTAAAATGAGTTGTTAGTCCATCTAGTAGAGTGCAGCAAAAACAACTTTTCTTCAGCAGTAACACAGTTTACTCATCAGGGCTGTACAAATCCTTTTGCAACCCAGCAGTCCACTGGGCAACTGCTAGCATCATTTTGATGGCCCCACATAGTGTTTTGATTAGTCATAAAACCAACAAAAGTGACTGGGCTTGTAAAGAGTCAAAACGGTCAAGAGGCCTCAGAACTGCATGAGCCATTAGAGTTCCTTCTTTAGCTCAGCTACATGGTATTCTCTTACCAAGGCCAAGTGTGCAATAACCTCCCTTCCCCTCCCCTGCAGTTCAGGTGCACTGACCTCCCACCATGTGTAAATTGTCCTTTTGTGGTTGGAGCATTTCTGATTGTTGCATCCTGCAGATCCACAAGTGGTCAACTTGCATACTGAAGAAGGCAATCCATCAGAAACGGACAGTACTGTTCCAAACTGGTGAGCCTGCTCTGGACTGGTGCGCTACTAATGTGTTCTTTCATTCCCTTTCAAACACAGTTCTTAAAACCTGGGCTGAGTGCAGAAGGGATGGTGTTATGGAAGTGGCAGTAGTGTGTGTGTGTATTTACAAATGTCCTTGACCCGTAACATAGTAGGGTGAATGTGGCCTAGCCACCACAAACCATTTTTTAAATCTTTAAACAAAGGTAACTCCTCATTTTGAACAGAGCAAAGGTAGTCAGTGAAGAATGTAAGGGACTGGATCCCAAAATGTAAGCTAGGAACTGCTTTTGTCTGGAGTACATGATGGTGCTGCAGTTTGATGGTGCTTCTTGTTTTGGACATGTCTCATGAAAAGTGCTCTATGATAACCTCGGTCTTCTCTCTTCTTTTCCCTTCCCTTCCCTTCTATTCTCTTTTCTTCTCTTCTCTAGGAAATCATTAACTTCAACTGCCGCAACCTGGTGGCTAACATGCCACTCTTTGCCAATGCAGATCCTAACTTTGTAACAGGCATGCTCACAAAACTGAAATTTGAAGTGTTCCAGCCAGGTGACTACATCATCCGGGAGGGCACCGTGGGCAAGAAGATGTACTTCATCCAGCATGGAGTAGTCAGTGTCCTAACCAAAGGCAACAAGGAGACCAAGCTGTCTGATGGCTCCTACTTTGGAGGTAAGCACTGCCCCCAGTCCTCCCACTTCTGCCTACACTGACAGGGAAAACATTACACACTGTCCTTGTGTCTCAAAGGCTTTCAACAAAAGAACCCACTAGTACAAAGCATCACGAGTAGCAGCATGCAAAATACTGGGGGCAGCGTATATATTTGTAACTAGGATACAAATAATCAGAAGTAGACTTCTGCATACAGTCACAGCAACAACCACAAACACAGGGGGGTTTGGCGCTTCTATTGAACCAATGTGAGACAGGGGCGTAGGTACAAGGGTGCAGGGGGTGCAGTGGCACCTGGGTCCATGAGGGTTGAGGGGGCCCAAATCGAAATTTTGATGTTTATTCAAAACTGGGGAGGGGCCCTATTACATCACCTTGCACCCAGGCCCTTTGGGAATTTGCTACGCTACTGATGTGAGAATAAGTTGTGTGAGATGGTCCACCAGAGGAGCAGGGGAAATAATCTTGCCACTTTGTAAAGTGCTGATCAGATCCAACCAGGAGTACTGTGTACAGTTCTGGGCTCCTCAGTACTGACAGGACTTTATGACAGCTGAGAGGGTGCATCCCAGTACCACAAAAATGATCAGAGGTATGGGGGATGGAGGCTTTGAGCAGAGTCTGGAGGCCCTTAACATTTTAACCCCGGAGAACAAGAGGCCCATAGAGGTCATGATCCCAGTCTTCTGCATGCTGGAGGTTATCACCAAGATTGAACAGACGGAAATGTCTGCCCAAGTGTGCTCAAGTATGATGCAAGGGATACTCTGAAGCTTAGAAGTTGTGAAAATGGGTAAAATTAGTAAGCACATCTTCTCCCAGTGGGTGGTGAGCCCATGGAAAAGTCAACCAGCAGAGACAGTGAATATGAAGACAGTAAAGACCTTTAAGAGGAGCTTAGACACATTTCTGATTACCAAGGGAATTACAGGGTTTGCAGTCACATGGGTGTGGTGTGCATATTTATGGAACATATACAAACAGAGGAGAGGAAGAAGTAAGTGACTTAGCTGGGACTTGAACCCAGGCCACCCGGAATATCATTCCAGTCGCACTAACCAGCTGCACCACAAAAGCAACTGGAACCTGGGCTGTCCCAGACCACACATTACTCTTTCTCCAATGCACGACCTGGTGCTGCACAAATAATTGCATAGCGGAGGCAGTATAGCACAGTGGTTTAATGCTCTGAGCTGTAAACCTGGAGACCTAGGTTTCAATACCACAGTCCCCACTTGCAAACTGTGTGACCCTGAGCAAGTCACTTAACTTCCTTATGTTCCCAGGTCGCACCTGGAAACAAGCTTTCAGCTTAGTGTGTCTCTCCTGGTTAAAAAATAATAATAATAATAATAATTACTTCATTTTCAAACACATGGGTGCGGTGTGCATATTTATGGAACACATACAAACAGCTGCACCACCAAGGCAACTGGAGCCTGGGTCATCCTGGAGCACACATTACTCTTTCTGTAATGCACAACTATGTGCTCTGGGACAGCCCAGGTTCCAGTTGCCTTGGTGGCACAGCTGGTTAGCACAACCAGAACGGTATTCTGGACAGCCTGAGTTCAGGTCCAGCTGAGACACTTACTTTTTTCTCTCTTCTGTTTGTATGTGTCCCATAAATATGCACACCGCAACCATGTGATTGAAAATGAAGTAATTATTTGTGCAGCACCAGGTTGTGCATTGAAGAAAGAGTAATGTGTGCTCCGGGATGGCCCAGGTTCCTGTTGTCTTGGTGGTGCAGCTGGTTAGCATGACCGGAATGGTATTCCAGGTGGCCTGGGTTCAATTCCCAGCTGAGGGACTTACTTCTTTCTCTCCTCTGTTGGAAGTACAGGGTTGCCTAGGTAGTAGAGTGGGTGGAGTATCCCTATAAATTTGTACTTGTTTGCTCAGAATACTAATTCATCCCTGTTTATGAAGCGGAGGGGGACCTGATGGACCTAGAGTCCATTCCAACCTTACATTTATATGTTACTATGTCACTATGTCCTGGCTCCTTGCAGCTGTGTTTTACAACTCATTTAAATGGGGCTATCTTGAGTAAATACATTCAAGTAAACAAATCAATAAGTACAACTATAGTGATTTTTCCAGATCAGTTCTTGTACTAGGATTTTTTTGTGATCCCCTCAGCCATGGTTCCACAGAGTCTTAGTGGGGCCTCGGACTCCACCCCTTCAACTGAGGGGCCAGTGTCTGACTGGGACGCCCATCAGCTCTGGGACCAGGGTCTGAGGTTTCTTTCTCAGCTGTATTTCCAGGGTCTGACTGGGACTCCTTCCCCTCTCTGAGACCAAGTTCTGACTAGTACTCTCCAGGAACTGCGGGATCAGGGTGATAGGGACATCCCCCCATTAGCTCTGGGTCCACAATCTGACAGGTACTCTCCAGGAGCTGTGGGATCAGGGTGACTGGGGTACATCCCCCCATCAGCTCAGAGTCAGGGTTTGACAGGGACTCCATCTTCAGTCTTAGGACCGGAGTCTGCCTCGGATTCCCTCTCCTTTGTGGGACCTGGGTCTATATGGAGCCTCCTTTAGGTGTGGGACAAGGGTCTGACTGGGATTCGCCCTCAGCTCTGGCTGAAGGTCTGACTCAACCTTCAGCTCTGAGACTGGGGTATGACTCCCCCCTTCCCCCACTCTGGAATCAGTGTCTGACAGAGACACAGACAACCCTCAGTGGTAACAGTACTACATTCCATGCTTATCCTCGGCATAATTTCAAATCTAAAGAGATTAGAATCAAACAAACTCTCGGTAGTTACCACCTTCCATCATATTTATTTTAAGTCCATTTTCAGGGGTTAAGCCCAGAGTGGTATCCAGCCACATCAACTGCTCAATGAAAGGAATCCCAAATCATGTCAAAAAGGTTACTCACTTGTGACTGTGCTTCTTTTAGAGAAGTTCCTCTGTAGTCACACACATATTGCATCATTCTGTCTTAAGGAGCTTGAATCCAGAAATTGTCCAGTTGGGTTCAAACTGCAACTGCGTGACCAACACATTCATTTACATGGTTCCCTCCAACCGACAGAGCTTTCTCACAGAAGAGAAAGGACCCACAAGTAGAATATGTTTTACACTAATGAACCACTAGATCCAAATAGCTAAGGCAATGGAGGATGAGTGGGAAGTGCATAGGAGAAACAACTAAAGGTGACTTTTTCTTCTAACAATAAAGATTCATCCATTGCCCCACATAATGCATAAAAAATGGAAATTACATACTCACCATAATTCTTGATCCTTTAGGGATATCCTCATCATTCATTCACACTACTGGGTATGAATCGGAGGTGCTAGGACTCTGCAGGAGCCAGAACTTTTCAGGAGGGCTGGTGCTGAGGCAAGTTGCATGCGTGGATGACTGTATGAGACTGAGCTCATGGGTGCAGGCTTACTAACTGACTCAGTACCTTTTTTACTGAGGAGGTGCAGAATTACCTAACAAGTACTTATTCACTTAACCTAAGAGCATAAAATAGCCCTGGTGACCCGTGTAAGAAGGGTCTACAAACCACTAACACAGTGTCTTCACAGTCCAAACCAAGCGTAAAAGATGAAGACCAATAGGATATACTGGAATGAGCCCGGGGATGGTGGTTGAGCATGTGAATCAATGGTGAGGATATTCCTGGAAGATCAAGAATTATGGTGACTGTAATTTTCATATCTTCCAAGAATCAATCTTCACCATTAGTTCACACTAGACTAGGGGATCAGAGCTCCTACCTCAGACAAAATCTCCCAGACTAAGGCAGTAAGAGCCAGTGGGTCACTCTGGATAGTAATCCATTCAGGACTGTCCTGCCAAAGGTGGCATGCTGCCTGACATGGGCATCCAGGGCATAGTGCTTAACAAACGTGTGCACTGTGCTCTAAATTGCAGCTCTGCAAATATCTCCAATAGGCACAGAGTGAATCTCTGCTAAGGACATGGCAGCTGCTCTGGTGGAGTGGACATGTACCTGGCCTTCCAGCTTATCCTGAGAAACAGCACAACAGTGGTGCATGCAGTTTGCAATCCAGGCACAAATGCACTTGATTGTAACAAGCTGTCTCGATTAGAATCAAAGGAAACAAAGAACTGTTAGATTTGTCTGAAGTCCTTGCTTCTGTCTAATTAAAACCTAAAGACTCTCTTAACACCCAGAGACTGAAGAGTACACTCTCCCTCATTCTAGAAGATGGGAAGCAGGTGGGCAGCAGTAGTGGCTGATTATGATGGAACTCTGACACCACTTTCGGTAGAAACCTTGGGGTGTGTACGGAGCACTACCCTGTCCTTACGGAAAACAGTATACAGAGGATCTGGTACCATGGCATGGATTTCAGACACTCTTTGAGCAGATGTGATGGCCACTAGAAAACCTTTCCAAGTTAAAAACTTCAAGTCACACATTGCAAGGGGCTTGAAGGGCTTGGAGTGAGCATAAGAGGATTTTGTGCACTACTTGAAGAGCAGCAGTCTCCAGGATAGTAAGCAGCACAGATTCATGGCAGTGAGGTCTTGTCAAACTACCCTGATAGTTTTTTTGACTGGGTGATGGAGTCAGATAGGGCCACACAGTGGATGTGCTCTGCTTTGACATCAGCAAGGCTTTTGACTCAGTGCCTCACAGGCACTTGCTAAAGAAGGTGGAAGATTTGAATGTGACTAAGGTCATAGTAAACTAGGTAGGTAACTGGCTAAATGGGAGGCAGCAGAGGGCAGTGGACAATGGGGTTAAATCAGAAGAGAGGGAGGTCACAAGTGGGGTTCCACAGGGATCTATCCTGGGTTTGGTCCTCTTCAACATGTTCATCAGCAACATTGGTGAGGGGATGCAGTGCAGGCTGTGTCTCTTCGCCCATGACACCAAGCTCTGTGGAAGGTTAGTGACAAGGGAATAAAGGAAATGCAGAGAGACTTGAAAAAGCTGGAGGGGGTTGTCAAGTGTTTGGCAATTGAAATTCAATGCCAGAAAGTGCAAGGTGATGCACCTAGGGAACAAGAACCCCTGGACAGAGTACTGGATGGGAACGGTGAGACTCAGTACCACAGCACAGGAATGAGTTATCATCAGTGACTCCCTAAAGCAGTCGAGTCAGTGCAACAAGGCTTATAACAAAGCAAATAGGATGCTTGGGTGTATTGGGAGGAGTACTGATTGCAGAAAAAGAGAGCTAATACTCCTCCTCCTGTAGAGATACTTGTTGAGGCCATACCTGGAGTACTGCACCCAGTTCTGGGGTCCTTGCCTCAGGAAGGGGTCCTCACCTTGAGACGGTGCAGCTCAGGGTAACAAAAATTATTCAGGGCCAGCAGGGTATGTCCTATGAGAAGCACTGCAAGGCATCGAACATGTACTCACTGGAGACCAGAAGGGAGAGGGGAGAGATGATAGATACCTTCAAATTCCTAAAAGGAATTAATAGGGTGAACTACAGGGAACTGTTTAACTTGAATACCAGCCAAGGTCACGTGCTCATGAGTAGAAGTTAACAGGAGGGAGATTCAAGAGGGATGTGAGGAAATATTATTTTACAGAAAGGATGATGGAGCCATGGAACAAGCTGCCAGCCAATGTGGTGGGTACAAAAACTGTTAGTGGTTTTAAGCATGGTAGGGACAGAATGAAGGGTATAATGGTTACTCAGGGCATCAGAATTGGGGAGGAGAATAGGGGTTAGAGAGGACTAGGACCCTGGAGGAACAGCAGGCTTCAGGGCTAAATAGAGACCTTGGAATGACTGGATGGACCTTTGGTCTTTTTCTGCCATCATTCTCTATGTTTCTATATCTAGTACAAGGTTGATATTCCAGGAAACCACCAGCTCCTGATGGGAGACCTTGTGTATAGGGTGCCCTTAAGGAACCTCTTGAACAATGGCAACTGTGCCAGGTAGAAGGAATCTATTTGTTCATGGTATGCATATAAAACACACTGGTGGACCTTACTGTGGCATACTGTAGGCCAGCATCAGAAGGGTCCAGCAGGTACTTCCAGAACCTTGTTAGGCGGGCACCCAAAGGGGTTTATGCTGGTTTTGGAGCACCAAATGGAAAATCTTTTCCACTTGGCTGTGTAAGTTTTTCACAGTGGAAGACTTGTGAGCAACTAAAAGTATTTCAGAGACCCTCTGAGATACCTTTTACCTGTTCACTTCTATCTCTTCAGGAGCCAGGCCTGAAAATGAAGGGAGGACAGGTTGGGATGGACCAGGTGACCTTTAGTCAGCATGTCTGTCATGAATGGAAGAATCCTCAGTTCACTGACTGATAGTCTGCTCAACAGAGGAAACAATATCTGTTGAGGCCAGTAAGAGGCCACCAGAATCATCTTACCCCTGTGTGCCTCCAATTTTAACAGAACCCTGTGCATGAGAGGGATTTGTGGAAATGCATACAGAAGCAGATTTTGCCATTGCAGTCTGAATGCATCCTGACGGAAAATGCCATGTTCTGGATTTCTGGAAGAGAATAAAGGCAGTTTGACGTTGAGTGAGTATGCAAAACGGTCCACATCTGGGGTACCCCACTTATCAAACAGCAATCTCACAATGTCTGGAGCTAGGGGCCACTTGTGAGGATTGGCCTCTGTTCAACTAAGCTCATCAGCCAGAGAGTTCTGGACTCCTGGCAGATAAATTGCTTGGAGCAGGATCCCCTGATCCAGGCACCATTCCTACCCTCTCATTGCCTCCCTGCAGAGAGGGTAAGAGCGTGCTCCTTCTTGTTTGTTGAGGTAGTTCATGTCAGAATTGTCTGTCTGGAGGAGGACCAATTTGTGGCTGACTAGGTCCACCAGGGCTCTCCGGCCATTCAAAACTGCTCGTATCTCCAACACATTGATGTTGAGATGAGCGTCTGATGGGTCCCAGATAACTTGCATTTGGAGGCCTGACAGTGAGTTCCCCATCCCAGTAGGGAGGCATCCATGGTGAGAGTCACCTGAGGCTTTGATTGGTAGAAGGGGAAGCCTGGGAGGAGATTTTCCTCAACTGACCACCATGTGAGTGACCAAACCAGGGGTTGGTCACCTGAAAGGGATAGATCTGAGGATGTGATGCTTGTGACCACTGTGCACTGAGCATTCACTGAGTTGTTCTCATGTGCAACCATGCCAGGGGCACTGTGAATACTGAAGAAGCTATCAGGTCCATCATGTGCCACATGGAATGGGCTCATACAGTCCCATGCTCCATGATGTAGCATGCCATCTGCAGGACTGTCCGCATCCTGCTCTCCGAAAGAAAGGCCCACACCTCAGTCACATTCAGAACAGCTCCTATGAACAGCAGCTGCTGTGAAGGATGGAGCTTAGACTTCTCGAGATTTAGCAGAATCTCCATCGAAGTGAGGAACTGAAGGGCGGTGGCCAGTGCCTGTTCCATCTCCTGCCTGGATGGGCTGGCAATCAGTCAGTCGTCCAGATATGGGAAGACTTGGAGTTCCAACTTTCTCAGATGCATTGCAAGTTCTGTAAAGTGTTTTGTAAAGACTCATGGCATCAAGGAAAGCCCAAAAGGCAGGACTGAACTGGTAATGCTGCTCCAGCATGATGAAGCGGAGGTATCTGTGGTGGATGAGGTGTACCAGTATGTGCTGGTATGCATCTTGCATATCCAGGGACACTAGCCAGTCCTGAGGTTTCAGAATGGGAAGAAGAGAGCCCAGAGAAATTATTTTGAATTTTTCTTGATCCATGAATTTGTTCAGATTGCTGAGGTTGAGAATAGAGCACATGCACCCGATTTTTTTAGGTACTAGGAAGTAGCCAGAGTGGAATCCTGTGTTTTGCCCTGACTCTGGCACTATTTCCACTGCCCTGTTGCTCAGAAGGTCTGAAATCTCCTGGGCCAGATGCTCTGATATCCGTGCTAATAAGAGGGGCTGCCTTCTCGGTGCATAGTCTGGAGGTATTTCTGTAAAATCCAGGGAGTATCCTGTCACACTTGGACCACTGATTCTGATCCATGTATCACATTTTTTTTGTATTACATATAATTTATGTAAGGGAAGGTTAGCCAGAAGAACCACAGTCTTGCTGAACTGACACATCAAAAAAAAAACAACAGGGATAAGTTCAAAGAACAGGACATAGCTAAATCTGCAGCTATTTAAAATGCAATTCCTTTGTTAAATTTTCTTGGAAGGCGGGAACCAAAGTATTCACTTTATAATGCCCTCAGAGAGATCCTTTGACTTGCAGTAGTTTCCAGGAAGAACCTGTATTGGGAGGGGTGTCGCAGGGAGCCCTTGAATTACATCAGAAAGACCTCTGATGTGTAGATAACAAGGATCCAGATGAATTTGGAAGGTCCAATACACATTCCCAGGATACTTTGGAAGGACATCACAGAAACTGCTTATGTGCGTGTGTGTGGGGCAGAACAAAAACCAGTTCTGACCAGTTAACCTGAGGAGAGAAAATTGAGTATGTCACTTATCATTTTTGTTTAATCTTGTTGGGACATCCTGTGTTGAAAAATATAACTTTTAATACTCCAAGGCGGAGTTTAATGACCTCAGAGGGGAGGCCGGCTCAGGACTGCTTTTATCCAACTGAGCAAGCCTTAGACAGACACATTTGATTTTATTTCTGACTGAGAAAAGAGGACAACATCAGCACTGTAGGAGAGAAGTATTATGTGGATAAGAGAGCTTAGTTTGTACTTTAAAAACCTGTTTTGTTTTTAAGATTATATGTGTTTGGGATATTTGTTCTGTAGTTATTGTTCTGTTTTGATATTTTAAACTAAAGATATATTTTACAACAGAAACTGCCTGGAGTGCCTTGACATTTCTTTTTATTTAAGTGGAGCTTTTAAAGGTTACAGTTAACACTGTGTATGGGCTTATTGATATACCAAACTGGGAAATGGATAGAGTTCTCTAAAGTCTTGCATAGGGTTCTAAGGGTTCATTTCATAGACCTGGTTGGGTGCCCATAGGCAAAGATATCTGGCCCCCTGAAGACAGAATTATCTGAGCCTGATAATTGGGTATGCTAACAAGAGGTTATCAGTTTGAATCCCTCCAGAACTTGAGACTAAGGTGACTTGAACCCACAAAACAGACAAGAGGGTTACTTTGTTCTGTTCACTGTTCACAAATCATACGCTCAGAGGTTGGCACTTTGGGAGTAGAGGGATAACCGGCTGAGCGAGTTTGTGACAGATTCATTGGCAGCGGTGGCATAAAAAGTTTGGTGGTATAAGCTTCATAGTTCAGTGTGTCAGCATGAGACCATTTAGTTCACTTGAAAAAAAAAAGAAAGGCAATGTTTTATTTCAAAAGGAAACAGAACTATATCCCTTGATGTACAGTGAAGTTCCCACCCATTTATTTTTTTTTCTCTCTGAAGTACCAGTCAGAATAGTATTAGTAGTGAGGGAAGAAGAAAATGGCTTCCGACTACAGCAGGCACATTGTAGATTTCTTAAAGCAGTTGTGCAGAGACAGGGGAGTCCTGTTTTGGGTGAAAGCCAGTAAGCAGAACCTCATAGAGGCCCTGATGGTAACAGATACCCAGAGCAGCAAGTCACAGACCGTGACCAAAAGGGACCAAACCTCAAGTGTGGAAGGGCTAGTGGCCAGTGAGGGGTCCCGAGCCGATGAGGCGGACAGCAGGGCCACTGTCAGTGAAGGGCCACAGCAGCAGGGACAAGTCACCTGTATCCTGAATCCAGAAGTTCTCAGGTTGCAACTTGAGTTGCTCAGGATGGAGCTGGAGTCCCAGGAGAGGAGAGAAAGGGAAAAGTAAGAGGCAGACTGTGAGGAGCGTGAGTGCCAGTGAGCTGCAGAGGAGAAGAGGGAGCAAGAACACAGAGAGGCAGAGGAGAGGAGAGAGGAACGCCAGTGGCAACATGAACTGGAGATGCTACAACTCCAACCAGCAGCACCAGGGCAGGTAAGTGGCTTGGGTTTAACTGGGACTGCAGGACTGGGTCACAAATTGAATTCCAAATTAATAGCCGACTTTAAGGAAGGGGAGGACATGGACGCCTTTTTAAATTCTTTTGAAAAAGTTTGTATTCAGGCTAAAATTTCTAGAGAGTCCTGGAGCTTCCCGCTACTTACCGGAAAAGCTTGGGATGCATTGGGTCAAATGAACAATGAAGACAGTGATGATTACAGCAAGTTAAAAGCTGCACTGTTAAAAAGTTTGAATTGACTGCTGAATCATACAGAGCTAAATTCCATAAGCTCAGGAGAAGCCCTGATATGAGCTATGAGGAGCTAGCCACAAAACAACATCAGTTTTTAAAACGTTGGTGGGAAGGAATTGAGGCAAACTCTGTTGATAAAATTGAAAATGTTATTTTGTTAGAGCAGTTTTATTGGGCATGCCCAGCAGAGTTAAAAACCTGGCTAGAGGACCGAGATCCAAAAACAGTGCAAGAGGCTGCTGAACTCTCGGACCGCTATGCCAAGAGCAGACCTGCTCTGAGAGCGAATGGGGCGAGTGTGGCAGTGCCAAAAGGGAAAAGCGCACCTTCAGGGCAGCTAAAGCCCTCACTGTCTCCACCAAAACCAGTTAGCCCCAGGTTTCAAAGAAAAGATTTCTCTGAAGTAAGAAATGTTTGTTGGTTATGTAAAGAAACTGGGCACATTGCCAGACAGTGTCCAAGAAGGGCAAACAATAATACGCAAAGTAGTACCAGAAAGGAAGTGGATTGTTTGTGTGTCCCTGGAAGCATGCCAGTGAACATGAGGGAACACATGCACCCAGTCATGGTAAATGGCGTACAGACGCAGGGGTTAAGGGACACAGGGGCATCACTGACATTGATAAAGGGGGATCTGGTACAGCCTGGTCAGCTTATACCCAATAAATACGTAACTCTACAAGGGTTTACTGGTGAAGAGAAAACATTGCCATTCACTAGTGTTCTCCTGGACTGGGGTGAAACAGGGGGAACTGTGCAACAAGTGGCTGTAGCCGACACATTAGCAGTGGATGTGATCCTGGGTAGCAATCTCCAGTAGGGGTTGGTATGTGCAGTTACCCATAGCCAAACGGCAAGGGTAAAATAGTAGTTCCCTGAACCCCACAGAAACCAGTGTTTAGACCACTGAGAGGCTGGTTCCCCAGCCTGTGTCTCTAGATGGGGAGACTGATAAAAAGAGGGTAGAAATTTCCCCAGTAGCAAGTAACCACATAGCTACAGAGGGTTATTCCAAAGAGGGAGGGGTGACCTCTTGTCAGAGGGTTGGGATTGACAGTGATCCTGAGGGCCCTGACACTAATGTTAGGGACCCTAGTTTAGCGACTGAAGGGGACCTGTCCCATGCCTTGGAAAGGTGTGAGGGGTTCTCAGCTGCTCAGAGGAGTGACCCTAGTTTAGAGAAGCTGAGGGCTTGGGCAGACTTGGACAGTGCACAGGGAGGTGACAGCAGACGTAAGGTTTATTGGGAAGATGGACTTATGTATACCCAGGCAGTACAGACCGAGGGAGGGATACTAGGCAGGCAGCTTGTCGTTCCACAGGGATATCATGAGCAGTTGCTCAAGGTTGCCCATGATATTCCCTTGTCTGGTCATTTGGGAATCACACGCACAATGCAGCGGTTGGCCCTGAATTTCTACTGGCCTAACTTCACCCAGCAGGTGAAGGAGTATTGCAGGTCTTGTCACCGGTGCCAAGAAATAGAGAAGGCGGGCAAGAAAACCCAAGCCACCCTGATTCCATTGCCCGTAGTGGAGGAGCCCTTCCAGAGGATGGGAATGGATATTGTGGGGCCTTTAAATACCCCCAGCTCCTCAGGGAAGGGATTCATCCTGACTGTGGTGGATTATGCAACCTGGTACCCAGAGGCAGTCGCCCTATCCTCACTGAGGACAGACAAAGTGGCAGATGCCTTGTTTGGGATTTTCTCCAGTGTTGGGTTTCTACAGGAGGTAAACACCGATCGAGGGGGTTCCTTCATGTCAGACCTAATGAAATGTCTATGGAAGAAGTGTGGGGTGGTGCAGAGATGCATGACACTGTATCACCCACAAGCCAATGGACTTGTGGAATGATTCAATGGTACCCTAAAGTCAATGCTCTGGGCATTTGCTAAACAGCATGGGAGGGACTGGGAGAAATACCTTCCCCACCTGTTGTTCGCATACAGGGAGGTGCCCCAAGAGTCGACAGAATTTTCCCCCTTCAAGTTCTTGTATGGACGCCGGGTACATGGGCCTCTAGACTTGATCCGGGAAGACTGTGAAGGCAAGCAAACCACCCAGGGAACTCCCATTGTGGATTACATCCTACGGTTTAGGTAAAGGCTGAACTAGCTTATGGGGACAGCCCAGAACAACCTGGCAGCTGCCCAACAGAAACAAAAAGTATGGTACGACCGCAGAGTCAGAGCTCGCTCATAAATGGTGGGTCAGGAAGTCATGGTCCTTATTCCGGTCTGGAAAGACAAGCTGCAAGCTGAGTGGGCAGGACTGTACAAAGTTATTAGGAAGGTAAATGACGTGAACTACATTGTGGAGTTACCTGAACGTAGACAGACAGACAGAAAGGATGTATCATGTCAACATGATGAAGCCATATGCAAATAGAGCTGACATGGTGTTCGCAGTGTGTAGTCATGGGGAGGGGACGGACGAAGGAGACCCCCTTCTGGACTTGCTGGAAAACAGTAAGTGGTAGTCCTCTGTGGAGGCAGTAAAATTGTCTCCCCAGCTGACCCCAGGCCAGATCCAGAAAGTAAGGGAGGTTTTAGCAGACTTTACCCCCCTGTTTAGCGCCAAGCTTGGACTAACCCCCTTAGCAACACATGATGTGGAGACAGAGACACAGACGCCCATACGGTGGACAGCATATCAGGTGTCAGAGACTGTCCAAAAGGACATTAGGAGGGAAGTAGAGGAGATGCTGGATTTAGGGGTAATCCAGAGATCCCGAAGTCCCTGGGCCTCACCCATAGTCCTTGTACCCAAGCCAGATGGCGCAACTTGTTTCTGTGTAGACTATCGTGGACTGAATGCAGTCATGAAGTTAGACGTCCACCCAATGCCCCAGATGGACGAACTCCTGGACAAGTTGGGAGGGTGATCTACCTTACGACCACTGACCTGACAAAGGGGTATTGGCAGGTAGAGTTGATGGACAGAGCTAGGGAGAGGTCGGCCTTCATCACTCCAGTAGGCTTATTTGAGTTCAAAGTAATGCCTTTCGGAATGAAGAACACCCCTGCCACTTTCCAAAGGTTGGTGAACCAGTTGTTACATGGTGCTGAGGAGTACGTCGTGGTGTACCTTGATGACATCGCCCTCTTCAGTACCGGCTGGGAGGAACACCTTTCACACCTTAGGGAAGTCCTGGGCAGAATACAGAGGGCCGGGCTCACTGTCAAAGCCGAGAAGTGCCAGGTGGCCATGGGAGAAGTGGCATACCTCGGGCATGTGGTAGGCCAAGGACAGCTCTGTCCTAGCCAAATAAAGATAGAAGTGATCCAGGTGTGGCCCAGAACAGAAAACCATAAGCATGTCAGGAGCTTTCTAGGGACAGCAGGGTACTACAGAAAGTTTGTACCTAATTACAGAGCCCTGGATGCTCCCCTATCTGACCTGACAAAGAAGAAAATGCCAAGGAAAATCACCTGGGGCCCAGCCTGTGAGGAAGCCTTTACCAAACTGAAGGAGGCACTGTGCAGTGCTCCTGTTTTGACAAGTCCGGACTATAGCAAAACTTTTATAGTTCAGACGGATGCCTCAGATGTGGGTATTGGGGCAGTATTAAGCCAGACATCCAGCGAAGGGAGGAAGCAACCCATTGCCTACCTGAGTAAAACACTGCTTCCCAGGGAGCAAGAGTATGCCACTGTGGAAAAGGAATGTCTTGCCATAGTGTGGGCTGTAAAGAAGTTGGAGCCATACTTGCGTGGGCAGCCTTTTGTGGTGCAGACTGACCACAACCCCTTGGTTTGGCCGATGCAGATGGGGGAAAAACAATGGCAGACTGCTCAGATGGAGTCTTGCTTTACAAGGGTATGATTTGAAAATCGTGCATAGGGCTGGAGCCAAGAATCAGAACTCAGATGGTTTGTCCCATGTGTATGAGGAGTGAACTGATTTGGGAAGCTCATCTCATGTAGGGGATAGATCCCCCAAATTCAGTCTAGGTGGGGAGGAATTGTCACACTTGGACCACTGATTCTGATCCATGTATCACATTCTTTTTGTATTACATATAATTTATGTAAGGGAAGGGCAGTCAGAAGACCCACAGTCTTGCTGAACTGACACATCAAAAAAAAAAACAGGGATAAGTTCAAAGAACAGGACATAGCTAAATCTGCAGCTATTTAAAATGCAATTCCTTTGATACATTTTCTTTGAAGGCAGGAACCAAAGTATCCACTTTATAATGCCCTCAGGGAGATCCTTTGACTTGCAATAGTTGCCAGGAAGAACCTGTGTTGGGAGGGGTGTCACAGGGAACCCTTGAATTACATCAGAAAGACCTTTGATGTGTAGATAACAAGGATCCAGATGAATCTGGAAGGTCCAATACACATTCCCAGGATACTTTGGAAGGGCATCACAGAAACTGTTTATGTGTGTGTGTGTAGGGCTATACAAAAAACAGTTCTGACCAGTTAACCCGAGGAGAAGAAATTGAGTATGTCACTTATCATTTTTTTTTAATCTTGTTGGGACATCCTGTGTTGAAAAATATAACTTTGAATACTCCAAGGCGGAGTTTAATGACCTCAGAGAGGAGGCCGGCTCAGGACTGCTTTTATCCAACTAAGCAAGCCTTAGAGAGACACATTTGATTTTATTTCTGACTGAGAAAAGAGGACAACATCAGCACTGTAGGAGTGAAGTATTATGTGGATAAGAGAGCTTAGTTTGTACTTTAAAAACCTGTTTTGTTTTTAAGATTGTATGTGTTTGCGATATTTGTTCTGTATTTATTGCTCTGTTTTGATATTTTAAAGTAATGATATATTTTACAACAGAAACTGCCTGGAGTGCCTTGACATTTCTTTTTATTTAAGTGGAGCTTTTAAAGGTTACAGTTAACACTTTGCATGGGCTTATTGATATACCAAACTGGGAAATGGATAGAGTTCTCTAAAGTCTTGCATAGGGTTCTAAGGGTTCATTTGATAGACCTGGTTGGGTGCCCGTAGGCAAAGATATCTGGCCCCCTGAAGACAGAATTATCTAAGCCTGATAATTGGGTACGCTAACAAGAGGTTATCAGTTTGAATCCCTCTAGAACTTGAGACTAAGGTGACTTGAACCCACAAAACAGACAAGAGGGTTACCTTGTTCTGTGCGCTGTCCACAAATTATACGCTCAGAGGTTGACACTTTGGGAGTAGAGGGCTGACCGGCTGAGCGAGTTTGTGACATATCCCTCTCAGAATATCCTGAGGACCAACTGCTCTGTTGCAATGAACTCCCATTTATGGTAAAACTGGGTCAGGCACACCCCTCCCCTGAGGAGATAAGGTCTGCCTCAGGTAGCTGAGGCATGACAGGGGCTGGATCTTCAGAGGGTGGCACTGAGTGCTTTCAGCACCTGTGGCTTTGGTTATGCTTTTTTCTGAGGCTGGGGGGCTGAGTTTTGTTTTGGTTTCCACTGCCCTTACCACAAAAGGACTGCTTGTTCTGAAAGAAACCATGTCCTTTGCCCCTTTGTGGGTTAGAAGGAGCTGGCCTGGAAGTTTTAAGTGTCATTCTAGTTTCATGAGATGCATTAAGGGACTTCTCTACCTGCTGCCCAGACAGGTAAGTTCCATCAAAGGGAAGATTCATAACCTGTTGTTGGACATCCTGGGAAAAGCCAGACATATGCAGCCAGGAATGGTGCTTGATGCCAATGTATGCAGCAGCAGAGTGAGATGCACCATCAAAGCATCAATAGAGGCCTTAAGCTGGTGACCGTTGGACTCGGTACCCAGTTTGACAGTTAGAAGAATATCTTATTTAGCCTCAGAATGTGGCAGGGACTCTGCCAGGAATTTAAGCTTGCTCTACAGATTATACTCATATTTCAAAAAATGCCATTGGTAGCTAGCAATTCTCATGCTCAGGATGCCAGAAGCATAGGCACGCCTACCCATAGTTTCAATGTTGTGCAGCTCTCTGTTAATAAGGTATGCAGAGACCTCCTGGGGAATGATGGCCATGTCATTCTCAGCAAAGATAACAATGGCACTAGCTATAGGTTAAGATACATACACTGGGTTATCTTTGGTGGCAGTGTACTTTTTGTCAGTCTACTTACAGATGGATGCAGCTGTAGCAGGCCTTCTCCAAACTGCATCAGATAGGGTCTCAAATGCAGGAGGAACAGGAGAAACTAAACTGACCGGTATAGTGGAAACGTTTAACCACTCCAGACAGAGATGTTTCCCATGATCAATGGCTGTAGGCTCGAAATTAAGCATACAGTGCATAGTTCTGAGCAAAGCCTGGAAGGTTAGATCCTCCTGAGGCACAGACACAGGTCCTGAGTCTGAAGTGTCTAGGCTAAAGAAAGATTAATTGTCGCTGCCCTCAGAAATTATGAGGTTGGGGTCAGATTCATTCCCCTCCAAACCCTCCTTGTAAGGAGAGTCACAAAGGGGTGTAAGTCATGGGCCCCCTTATCCAGAACACAACTGCTGCACCACCAGAGACACCGGCCCCAAAGGGCGAGGGTCTGGTGCCAAAGGTAGCGTTGGGACCAGGACTGAATCCATCGCTGGAGCCAGCACCGGACCAGGCCCCAAAAGGCCCAAGCCCAGCACCAGAACCAGACCCAACATCAACAACCCAGCTGGCAGTGGAGTGACCGACAATGGCACTGTGGCCAGCCCCACCTTGATCCAGGGTGAGAAGCAGCCAGTGGGTTAGGAGTCAGTAGAACAGTCATCATCAGGGACCCAAGGGCTGTTGCCAGAGTCAAATGCTCTACCCGGCCTTAGGGGCCCCACTTAAGGTTCCAGTTTCACTGGCCCCGAGAAAGCAAAGACTGGCTCCAGAGGCAGGGGCACATCAGCCAGATGCTGCACCCACTGCTCCATAAGAGCTTCCTAGTGGTGGAATTGCTCAATGGAGTCCCACTTACAGACAGAGAAGGACTCCAGGCCTGAGACTCTGATCCCCCAGACCTAAAGACCCTCAACAGCATAGAAGGTGATGGCAAAGGCCCCTAGCTCCAAGAGACTAAAGATCATGTAGCACACCTCACAAAAGGTGATCTTGGTGGGTACTGTTTCTTCCCCATCTGGCAGAAAGAGGAAAAAGTCAAAACCAAGCAGTATCAGAACCCCGACCGGGATTGGGCCCACTTCTTTTTGTGCTTCCAGGGGGACTGTCCTTTCTAGGCAATGGACTGCCCATTGTCAGAAACCTTCCTGGATAGGGATAGTGACTGGACATGGTCCTGCTACCAGAGCAGCTTGCCTGAGAAGGCTTTCTACAGTCCTGTATGACATCCGACTATTGATACTCTGTAGGTCTGAGAGAGACTGACAGAAAACAATTATTTTTATAAATTCACTAACTGACAAAGAAATAACAAACTCTAGCTTTAAACACTAAAACTGAGAAGAACTGAATGCTGTTGTCATACAGATGTGAAGTTCTGATTCATGACAGGTGAGCGACATTGTGTCTGATGTGCATTCTACAGTGGGAAAAAGGACCTGAGGTGGTTGAGGTAAGCCTGCACCCTGGAGCTCAGTCTTGTGGAGCCATGCATGCACTTAGCCTACTTTGGTGCCAACCCTCCTGAAAAGTTTTGGCTCCCACATGGTCCTAGCAGTCTGGTTCAGACCCACTAGTGTGAATCAATGGTGAAGATTGATACCTGGAAAATCTAGCAGAACTACTGGGAAGTGATAAGTACTGGAGCTATTTGGAAAGCAAGATCTTTAGTACAGCATATCCAAAGTCTGTATCCCTATGGGACTGGAGGTCCACACTGTAGTGGAAAATAAATATGTGGGAGGAGCTTGACTTAGCAGATACCTGAGCACCACCCACCACCAAAATAACACCACAGAACACCCATGCAAGTCAAATCAGTAGATGTTTAATTCATGATAAAGTGACGCCTTGAGCAAAACCGGTCAGAGTTGGTGGGGTCCTGCTGGTGTCCATCTCATTTCTATGGCTGCAGTGGGTAGAGCCCTGCAGACATCTTGCTATTAGTAGAAAAAAGGAGCTGTCCAGATTTCCAATGGACTAGATAAAATTGGAGGTTTTGTGGAATCACTGCGCTAATTGAAGCAGTCTGCTGTGTTTATTGAGCTGAGCAATGTTGCACACACTATTTTGTGTGATAATGTGGTTACTAGCTTCAATGTGGATAGACATTTCTCTCATGAAAGGTTTATAGCTCACAAACATGTCAACTTAGTCAGCTTTTCAACTGTAATTGAAATTGATATTGCCCTCTCTTTCTAATTATCTAGTGACATTACTTGGATGTTCATGTCTATAGTTTTCCTTTTGCCTGTGTTGTACTGAGATGCATAAAATAGATGGTTTCATGCCTTCTCAGAAAAAAAAAAGTTTCATTCTACCCATGAGTGCCATGGTTTTAGAGAAATAATTAGCTGGGAAGCACAGCTCTAGATATAAGATATAGCAGTGTGAAGGTCAAATGCCACAAAAGGAATACTATGTAAGCAATAATACCCGACATGGTGGGTGGTATTGGGCAATACTGGACTGCCCAGGGGCGTAATGAGGCCCGACACTGCAGGCAGAGGGCCTTATAGCCTCTTTAAAGATCCAGTATTGCCTAATATTGCCCACCCTGGAGGGTATTATTGCACTTAGAAAATGGCTCGGTAGTAGCAATTTTAATAAAATTGAATGAAAGATTAAAAATAAATGTGATAAATGTTTAAAACATAATAAACTATATTTTGTAATAAAGTAGTGCCTGTACTGTTATCTTTAGCAGTAGAGGGTGCTGCTGTTTAGTAGTCCCTCTTTCAGTTAGGTATTGAGGATTCCCTCTTTAAGTCACTTTCTCTGTTACCCCAGGGCCCCCCTCCCCCTTTTGTCTTCCAGCATTTGGGTATGGTGTTGCTTTTTAGGATTATGTTCCTGTGGTGTGGCTCTCCATCCCAATTGTTATAGTGTTGCATTATTTTATAAAGTGCCAAGTTCTGTACTGGCGTGCTGCGCTGAAGGGCTCATGAAGGACACTTTTGAAACATCCTGTGAGCTCTCAGGAAACATCGCCGAACAGCATGAGGTGTTGGTCCCACAGACATACACATATGGAGCCGCCAGCTGGTTAGGATCCTGCACATTGGGACTTCAGAACTCCACAACAGGGAATGGGCGGGGGGAGGAGCGGGCGGCATGGATTGAATCTGTACACTAGGGAGAGTGACCAGCAATTTTTAAAGCATTTTTTTAAAAGGAAGTAGTTTTTGATGAAAGAAACATTGTTAACAGACAGTCAGGTGGTGGCGAAGGAACAAAGCCACTCGGCTTGAATATCTGAGGCAGGCAAGTGTACAGCAGTTTTAAATCATTTTGAAAACAAAGTAGAAGTTCTCTGAAAAGTGACTTTTTTAGTTGCTCACTTTTCTTTATACTGCACTGCTGTTCAGTTGCGAGACTGTGTGTGTGTGTGTGTGTGTGTTGGGAGTGTGGGGGGGTGCTTTTCTGTCAGGCTGGTCCAGGTACGAGAAGCATTTTTGTCAAGTTGCTGCTTTGCGGAGTTCATGCTGGTGTTACTGTTACGTGGCATCTTGATATGTTTGGGTGATGGGGCACCCTTAGGTGGATCTAGTTATTTTGTGGGCTCTATTGAAAAATAACCACCCACTGATGTGTTACTGTCCTAGCCAGTCAGAATGCTAGGATTTACTTTGCCATTTTCTAAGCAGATAGACAAGGTCATAAAATATCCAGTGTTAAAGTTTTTCTAAAGACTAGAGAAACTGAAGACATGCGTGCGTGTGTGTGTTCAAGGCATTGATGGAATTGGAGACATGCTGCAATTGCTTTTTCAGTGCTGGCACCGTGTAAACATGTTTCTGTCTATAACTATGTGTTCATTTGTCAATAGCACTTGTGAATATTCAAGCTTGCACTATTTAAATATGTTCTGTTTATAATTTTGTATCTGATTCATATGGTTTTCTCTCTCCCATTAATACCATCTAACTGCAGCTCTGCTTTGTGTTTCTTTTCATATTACCATCAATCTGATCACTGTTAGTGTCATTTTCACTTTATCTCCCGAATCTTTGTCTCCTTTCTGTTTACACACAAATGTATTTAGGCCTGGTGACACTTGCAAATGTAACTATCGTAAATGTTAACCTGACTATGTTATCATTCTGACGTGGAACCTATGTAAAGAGCATCTGCTTAAAGGTCTTGAATCCAAGATGTTAATAAATAAATACATAAATAAATAAAAAGACACAGTCTACACAAACTCTATTTTATTATCACACCTGCACTGATCCAGCACTGCTTTGCATTGAATCCCAGCTGCCATTCCTCAAACCATTTCTCCAGTTTTTTAAGGTCTTTCCTCATTATTTCAACACCCCCTGGCATGCCCACCCTATTGCATACCTTTGTATCATCTGCAAAGAGGCATACCTTCCCTTCCAGTCCCTCTGCAATGTCCCCAGTAAAGACGCTGAAGAGGACCGGACCCAATATCAACACCTGCGGCACCCTGCTCATCACCTTTCTCTCTCCAGAGCACTCCCTGTTTACCACAACTCTCCGACTCCTGCCATTCAGCCAGTTCTCCACCCACAGAACTATTTTAGGATCCACCCCTAGGCTGCACAGTTTGTTAATCAGCCTTCTATGGGGACAGTGCTGAAGGCATTCCTTAAGTCCAGATAGGCCACATCCACCACACCTCCCTGGTCCTATATCCTAGTTACCCAGTCATTCTGTAGATTAGTACAATGATTTAGTGCAAACCACAGTGCTTATCCTAAATACAGTAAAAGTTAGGGTTAGATGTATAAGTAAATAAATTCCATATAAGGCAGTGTATGTGTTTTAGTGTGTGGCAATGCTATGTGTGTGTAGACCATGCACTGCTATGTTATACTGGAATATATATATACTGTATATATGCATATATGTGTATATGTATTAGTCAGTGTGTCTGTATCACAACAATTAAAAAGTGCAGTTAGGTGGCTCAGTGATTAGTGCAAAAATTGCTAGTCTACATTCCCTCACTGTCTAGATCAGTTTCATCCTTATGCATGTCATTGCTAAAGTTAAAAATGTTCTGTGTCAGGCGTGGCTGAAAAAGGTCTGTGCCCAGTCCACTTCCCGATTAAAAATAAAAAATAAAACAAACAAACATTGCTGATTTAAATGAGGTGTCTAGTGGCAACCCCCCCCCCCCCGTTTTCAATGTCCCTCAGAGCCTGAAAAGAAGAAAATGGTCCCTCAGTGTCTTTTTTTTAATCTATAAATATTTGTGTAGACAGTGCACTGCTATGTTACACTGGAATATATATGCATATATGTATTAGTGTGTATGTATTGCAACAATTAGAAAGTGCAGTTAGGTGGCTCAGTGGTTGGTGCAAAAATTGCTAGTTTACATATTTCTCACTTCCCACAATATCATTATTTTGCAGCCATATTGGCTCTTGCTAGAGTATGTTTGATAAGTGGTCTTTGTATTTTATCATGAATTAAACATTTACAGATCTGATTTGCATTGGTGATCTGTAGAATTATTTTGGTGGTGGGTGGTGCTCAATTGTCTGCTCAATTACATATTTTCTTTGCAGCATGCCCAGTCATGGGGCAGCCTTGTTCTTTGCCTGGAGATTGACCTAGGCACACTTATGTTCCACTGGTACCAAATCCTCATATTCCCAGTGCATGATTAAGGGGCAGGTGGGGTTTCATCTACTGGGGTGTTGCGAGAAGGGAGTCATTTACATGGCACTCATTCAAGAGTAGGGACACTGTCTAATTCTAGTTATTTACTGAGATGATCTAGATGGCCTTTTTTGATACTGCTGAAAGTTTGGCTATAAATGATCTGACGTATAGCTCCACATTGTTTAGGTCTGTACTGACTTGTTCTAAATAAGTACCTGTGTGCTCATTTTGCTGTTAATAATGGTAGGAACTTATCATATGCTGTTCCCCACCTACATCTGAGGTGCATCCATGGACATGAACTTTGGCACTTCTACATGCTTCCATGGGGTTGCACGCCAATTCCATTATGCATTTGTTTGTTTTGTTTCACCAGGAGAGTGGACTGGATCATAATGACTTTTCAACCATGCCTGGGAGTTAGAGGTGCAAACATTAAAGAGCACCTTTTCCAGTGTTTCCTCCCAAACCACATCAGGACCCGTACCTGCCCCTCTTTCCACTGCTGCATAATGCATAATTTTGGCTGCCAGTATACTGGGAGGAAAGGGATCATATTTTGGCTCCATAGAGCTAAGAGCCTGATCCTTTCTATTTCCTGATTTTATTTCCCAATTTGGAGACACACCCCTGCATTGGCATGTTTTGTGATAAAAAATAAGGAGAGCACAGGATCGCACTACACAGACTCCTATAGGGCCATTTTTTAAAGTTCTTTTTTTATACTTCGGACAAATCAAAGGCCACCACTCAAAAAACAAGTGCCTTGTTAGTTGAGTAGTGACCTTGATTTGTCCAGATCAGAACTCTAAAGTATTGAAAAAAGAACTTTAAAATCTGGCCCTATAGTAGTCTATGGAGTGCACCCCCATGCTTTTCCTATTCTTACATCATAAAACGTTCTATGGCAGGGAAGGTCTCTGAATCAGTCTTCCCAGTCCCCTACATTATTGATCTGTTGTGGATCCTCATTTGCCTATAGCCTATATCCTCTCCCCCCTTGCCTCATGCCTGTTCCATGCATTTGTGATGCACCCCACTGTTATTGCACACATGACTGCTGTGGGTGCCGCTGTTGGTGTTGGGGGGGCTGTCTTCCAGTGCACCTTTGGACACAGGCAATACATATTTTATATATATATATATATATATTGCTCTGTACTGCTTGCAGTGCTGCATGGGTGAGGTGTATGCACCGCTTGTGCCTGCCAGCACCATATCCTGCAGCATCCAGCCTGTACATCCATTCCCGACCAACAGGGGATGCTGTGAGCACACCTTGGCCTGCAGTGTCCAGCCTGTACTTCCATTCCGACCGAAAGGTGGAGTTGTGTGCTCCATGCAGTAGCACCAGGCAAACTGCATGGTAATGTATGCTAAGCAGCACATAATGAGATGCAAATGTGCCTGTTTGCCCACAGATTACCTAAGTAGGCTCATTTGCATGGGAGCTTTGAATACAGCACATGTTTGCCCCGGGCTACCCAGTTTGCACCAGGCTATTGTGTTAGCACTGTGCAATCGGGTTAGCCCCTGGCAAACCTCACTTCAGCATAGCACAGTTCTGCAGTGTGTGGCTTGCATTGTTGCTTACAGTAGATGTGAGACATCTCTGTGCAATCACACACAATGTTCTCCACCTGCAACACTGGCTTGCTCCAGAGTCTACTGAGCTGCAGTTGCAGTTTGCACTTCTCTGTTGCTATATTCAGTGCTGTCTTATTCCCAGGCTATTTTTGCCCTGCACTCCCAGCCCAGTTTTCCCAGCTTCCTTAGCATGCTATATTCAGAAGGATTAGCACAAGGGGTTATTCCTTTTGAATATGGCAGGCTATTTGGTCCGGGCAATTTTTGCATGCCGGGCAGTGCTAATTTAGCCCAGGGCAAAGTTTTGAATATCTGTCCCTTAGAGTGACTGACTAAACTAGGCAGACCATAGGGTTGGTGGTCTTGTACAATGAGAGAAGTCACACATGGATTGTTTGTACATTTTTTATTATTGAAAATCAATAACATATTATACAAAAGTGTGGGTGGATGTCCAGGTGGCTACTTTGCAGATTTCAGCAAAGGAGATGGACCTAGAGGCTGCTGTTGAGGTAGCTACAACCCCGGTAGAGTGGGCACACAGTCACAGTCCTTCCATGACAGGGAGTGAGGAAATCATCTAAAAATGGGTAACAAAAGATATCATCAGCAAAGTAGGATTTTTTTTTTAAATTATTATATTTTAAACTTCAGTGACCAGGGAAGGTACACTTAGTCAAAGCTCATTTCCAGGTGTCACCCATGGGAGAAGGAACAGGAAGAAGGTACAAAAATAAACAAACAACAATAACATTGCACATATGAACATACTAACATATGAAAGGCCAGCAGAAGAAGGCCCAAAGGTCTACTGAGTCTGCCCAATGCACAGCTCATGAGCATATGTTTCAGGTTGTTCCACAATATGCAGTTGTACATAATGAGACAGTGAGTAGTAAACAAGGTGTAAAATATGCATAAAAGTTCATAAGACAACCACTAGGGGCTACAGTAAGCAGTATAAACCTTTGCATCAACAAATAGGCATACCCTTCAGTCAGGTAACTATATGACCAGTGGAAGCAGGACACATTACAGTGAGTAGCCTGTCAAGCAGGAGTGGTCCAGTTAGTGCAAAATTGGAAAATAAATCAGCAGGAGCACTGGTCAATGGAAGTAGGATTCTGTTTTACTGAAACAGAAGCCTAATGCCCTTCCTCCCCAACCTTTTTTTCTCTCCTATCGTCCTCTGGTCCGGTGTCACCTCCCCAGACCCATCACTGACATTCTTGCTACCTAACAGTTAAGCACAACTTTCACAGGACCTTGTAGGTCAGTGGCCTGCCACATTGTTCATGCATTGTCTGCAGAGTGGGTAGCCAGAGCAGGCTGGGGCATTTTCCACATTAGTTTTTCCCCTCAGGGCATTGACATGCAGTGACACACACACACACATCTGCATTGGCTTACCTGCATGCCAGCATCTGCCGACAGCCCTGCCCCTTGTTGCTGCTGCTGTCACTGATTCAGCCTCCTGGTCTCAACCAAGTGGAAGTCATGTGGTGAGATGCAGGATTCCACCCCCCCCACCAAAGCCTGAGGGTTGAGAGCTGTCCCTGGGACACTCAACCTTCCCTCCCCAGCCATCCCCTGATGACTTGTGCTTATTCCTGAACACAAGACACTGGCATTGCAAGCAGTAATGCTACCACTGTGCCAGCAGGCTGGCTAACGTAATGCCCTTTTAACATTCAAATGATGAAGGGTCACATTTATGTTGGCAATTGGCATAGGGAAGAAACCTGGGAGTGAAACAGACTGGTTAGCATGGAACTGTGAAGCAACCTTAGGCAAGAACCTTGAGTTCAATCAATGTACTACCTCATCTTTATAGGTGTAACCCCCCTGCAAATGGGGGTTCCCAAAAGACTTCCAGGAGCTTGCTTGAATGCTCCAAGCCTGAATGGTGTTTGGCATTTAGGCCATTTATCAGTGAGTGTTTTTAGAGCCTCTGGTACGTCTCTTTAAGAGCTGTCTGCTTGCAGACATAATTAGTTTGTATGGGGGGACTGTGTGCTTCTCTGAGTACCACTCGAGCTGCTGCCAATTCACTTAATTTTTGCAGTCACTAGGGTGCAAAGGGAACCTATCTGAAAGATGTAACTGTTTGCCAGAAATTATTTAGAGTAATAATGAAATTACAGTTTGTCTAACCTGCTTTCTTTGCAGTCAGAACTGTGTCTGCTAGTTCCCCATTCTAGTTTTGAACTGCTGAACTGGACCAATCAGTGTGGGGTAAGCTAGCTCTAAAATGGTGCCTTGGACGAATCAGAACTTGGACTCATAATCTGAGCCAGCCACAAGAGGATTGTATGGGCAGTGACTCTGGGAGATGTAGTTTAGACTTCAGTGCCTTTTTGGACCAACAGCAGCAGTCTATTGTGGTGACAGCCAATCAGTCAAGAACTGGGAGGAACTCAAAGGAAGTGCCGGTTTTGTCGGTTGGAGTTTCAGTTGAGCTTTGGCAGTGAAGAAGGAAGGAGCCTGTGCTTTTTCAGTGTGCAGTTTTAGTCAAAAAAGCGTGTAAGGCCCAGAGTTCCGGTCTGCAGCTTGTGTAACAGCTTGTTAGGACTGAATCCGTCCTGTGAAAAGAATCAAAGGATCTCTGAAGAGTAGAAACCAGGCTCACCCTGTAGAAGACTGGAGGAATTGCTGAAAATTGCACTCTGTCTGTCAGGAACTGAATCTGCTGTGTGTTCTCCCGGTATTGTGCAGTAATTGCGATCGGGATACAGATGCAGCCTGCCTGGTATAGTGCTTTCTTTTATATGGATGTGTGAAGAGGTTTGTGTACCTCAAGTGAGCCCTGCTGACATTGAAGGACCCTATCTTATTTGGAGGTCGTGAGTACTAATTCAGGGTCGCTCCTGTTGAATTGCCACATTAAATCCAAATGGAATTACTGTACTGCTGACTGTTTAATTCTCCTTTTCTCTGTGTGAAAGGGCCCCTACCAGCTGCCACGGTTTGGACTAGCCACCGGGCTTGGGTACCCAGGGACAGTAACTGATAGGGATAAGCCTGTGCACAGAGCCATAGAATAGATTATTAGAGTGATAAGCTAATTAACCTGATTTCCCCTGTCCTTGTTATATCCCCTAAATAAATCAGAGCTACTTGTTTCAGCAAAGTTATATCTGCCTGAGGTATTTGTCTATGTTAAAGTACTGTACTGTGATTGTTGCACTGTATCTCATTTCACAGGAGGTCCCAGTGCGGAACCAGACCTGGGGTAAGTGTATACTGTGAAGGTAATTCTGATATATTGTGTGGGCCACTAGTGGGAAGAAGGGGGTTGCAGTGTCCCAGAGGGCTGTGACCAAGTTAGTTTAACTATTGCAAACCCTGACCTCTGGGTGGAGGCACCCGCCATTGGATCCAGGCCCCTCAACCTGTTAGTGGCAAATCAGGCAGGGGTAGTAGCCCCTGGGATAGCGCCATCTAGGGGTTACATCTTGGAGGCACCGCTGGGATTGTGTGTCCTCTAGTGGCCATATTCACGAACCACTGTTAAGAAAAAATGGGTACCCGACAGAAGTGGCTGTGCACCGGCTGGTGGAGTGGTGTACTGGGGAGGAGATCGACCCCAAAATGCTATGCTTATCCTGGACATCCCCTGGGTATCAATACGGACACTGTGCAGGAGTACTTTCCAAGGTGGAAGGTTTACAAAACCCTGTGGTGGTGGGTCGGCATGCTAATCTGCTCACCCACACTTTCCTGGCCCTAGTAGAGTTTAAGGATCCCATAGATAGCTCCAAAGTGCCACAGACCATTACCCCAGAGGGAGCCCTCACTGCTTGGACAGTGATAACTAAGGACAGTAAAGACCCGGGGGGGAATCAGCCCCCACCACTATCTGAAACTTTTGAGGAGAAATTTGCTGAATGGTTGCTGGGAGAGGGGAAAACTGTGGAGGACTTGAAGAAACTATTCTTGCCACCTGGGGGTGTTCCTCCCCCAACACCCTCTCCTGCTCCAGTGCCCGTAATGGTGGCTGAACCAATGCAGACTCCTATTTCTGCACCTGCCATTAGTCACGACTCTTACGAAGGTTGAGGATCTTCTCTGGCACCCTCCCACCCCAAGGGGAGGATGACTGGAGACCTGGATGAACTATGTTGCCCCAAGTGCTAGAATGGCAATGCTCGGGAAGCCAGCGAAGGGGTTAGTGAGAGCCTCCGAGGTCCTGCCCTGGCTACCATCCGTGCTAAGACGGGCCAGTAACCCTGAAGCGACTGCACAGGCCTATCTTGAGGCCTTGGAGAATGTGTATGGAGCCCAGATTCTGATGAGGACCTATGGTGGAGAGTAAGAAATGCACAACAGTACCAAGGGAGTTGTTGTCTGTGTATGTCTCGGCTGGAAAAATTGTTGCAAGAATGCCTCAGAAAGGGTAGTTTGCCAGCGATTGAACTGGACCGAACCAGACTGGACAGAATCCTTAAGTCTGCCCCTTCTCAGAACTGCTGTTGCTTCAGTTACGCCTGGCAAATCGACTGGAATCCCACCCTCCTATGATGAGTTAATGAGAGAAATTCGAGGAGTTGAGAAAAGGCGACCTCGGAGGTACCTGCACAACAGCTGTGGCTACGACCCAGTGACTGAGGGTGACCCATCAAGTGAAGTTCAGGGGCAGAGGTTGACAGTCAATGAGTGCTCTGACAAGGAAAAGATATGCCACAATGGGGCGAACTGTTGAGAGAGATCCGGGAATTCAAAACAGTCCTTTATGAAGGCCACGCCTGCAAGTACAGGCCTGACCTATATCCGACTGCATCTGCTATGGGGTGGGGTACCCACCCATGTATCTCCTGCTGATAACAGCTCCAAACTCAATTCCTTGACCATGGAAGTGGAGAAACTGACGAGATGTCTCCAAATGCTTATCACGCGCAGACAGAGATGGCACCAGGTTTCCAGTTAGTAATACCCCGCCCTGGCTCCCAGTGTGGCGCCTCGGCCAGCTCAAACTCCAGAAAGTATGTTTTGCTATAATTGTGGGAAAGATGGGCACATGAAAAGGAATGCCAGTCCCAAAAGACACTGACAAAGTTGCATATAGGCTACAAGGAGAGCTTGGAGAAGAAATCAGTGGTTAAGGTGCCGACATGATCCAGTGAGGGCACCAAAAATGCTAATTCACGTCCTTTTGTGGCAAGATCAGTTGCCCAGGCCCCCACTACCGCCTCTCAGACTGGTCCAGAATAGTGGGTCCCTCCATGGAGACCACTGTAAAGGTGAATGGAGTGTCTACAAGAGCTGTATTAGACAGTGGCTCCCAAGTGACAATTATGTTCCAGGATTGGTATCAGAAGCATTTGTCAGGCGTACCCTTACAACCATTAGAAGGACTGCATGTATGGGGTTAAGTGAGAAGGCCTACCCCTATTCCGGGTATATCGAATTTGGCTGTCTTTCCCACCTCCGTGGCTGGAGTGGCGAACAAGTAGAGACCCTAGCCTTAGTGTGTCCCCCACTGGACTGTATGATGGTGTCCCTTTGTTGATTGGAACAAATGCTCATATGTTGGAAGGCTGGCACAGTTGTGTTATGAAAAACAGGGGTCAAAGACTAGTAGAGCTTTAAGAGTTCCGCTTTAATTAAGAAGGCCTATGAGGCACAGAGATGCTGAAAAAATAGAACCAGAGGAACACGTCGAATGTATGGAAGAAGGATCCTGAGTCTCTGATCCTGGCACCAAATGCCCAGTGTACCTTACAGGAGAGGTCCGTATCAGAAAGGATGTTAAGAATAAAATATTAATGTTGGATGCACCAGGCGATGGAAAATTGCCAGAGGACTGCTGGTCAAGCCTAGTATTTTGCCCGCTAGAGCCCATGCTTATGCCAGAAGGTGTAATGGTCCAAGTTCATAATGTGTCTGAAAGAGACATTCGAGTAAACAGAGGTTGCATCCTGGCTAATGTGCATTGTGCAGACACTGCAGTGCTACCCAGCAGCAAGAGTTCAAGGAAGAATGACAGAGTAGCGCCTGACTTGTTTGATTTGGCGACTCCCGCTGCCAGCTGAATGGAAAGTGAGGATCAGTGAGAAGCTTGCCCAGAGAGACCAGGTGTTTTCTTTAAAGGAATGGGATGTAGGATGCGTGCAGGAGCTGAGCACAATATCCGGCTGCATGACGAAAGACCATTTCGTGAGAGGTCTCGACGCCTGGCACCTGCTGACATAGATGATGTGAGGCGGCATCTGCAAGAATGTTAGCTGCTGGTGTAATACAAGAATCCAACCCTTATGCTTCCCCATTGTGTTAGTGAGGAAAAAGAATGGAACAGTAAGGATGTGTGTGGATTATCGCACCTTAAACGCGGACTATCCTTGATCAGTACACAATGCCCGCATTCAGGATGCTTTGGACTGCCTAAGCGAGGAGCAAGTGGTTCTCTGTGCTGGATCTCCGCGATGGGTACTACCAGATCCCGATGGCCCCAGAGGACCGTGAGAAGGCGGCCTTTATCTGTCCGCTTGGCTTCTATGAATTCATGAGGATGCCTCAAAGGTTCAGGTGCCCCAGCCACTTTTCAACGATTGATGGAGCGTGCAGTGGGGACATGAACTTACTAGAGTGCCTGGTATACCTAGATGATGTTATTGTGTTTGGCAGCTCACTGGAGGAACATGAGAGCAGATTATTTAAGGTATTGGACTGACTGGAGGACTTTGGCCTTAAACTGTCCATTGATAAGTGTCAATTCTTTCAAACATCAGTAAAGTATTGGGACACATAGTATCCACCGAGGAATAGAGACCGACCCAAGTAAAGTTGAGGCCTTGACCACCTGGCCACAGCCCAAAATCTAAAGAACACAAAGATTCCTGGGATTCTGTGGTTATTATTGGCGCTTCATCAAGGACTATTCAAGAGTGATCCGCCTTTACTTAACCTTACTCAAGGGTATCCCCAACCCACAAAAATACAAAAGTCAGCATCCTCAAGACTGAAAGAGTGTATTTTCATCCGAGTGAAGTATTTGGGGCCGCTGGACTCCTGATTGTGAGACTGCTTTTCATGAGATCATATATCAACTTACCCATGCTCCAGTGCTGGCCTATGCCGATCCAAGAAAACCTTACGTCCTGCACACTGATGCTAGCTTGCAAGGGTTGGGGCTGTGTTGTACCAAGAGCACGAGAATGGCCTGAGACCAGTGGCCTTTGCCAGTAGAAGCCTGACCCCATCCGAAAAGAACTATCCTGTACATAAGTTAGAGTTCCTAGCTTTGAAGTGGGCTATTGTTGACCAATTCCATGAGTACTTGTATGGGGCTAAAATACTAGTAAAAACTGACAATAATCCTTTGACCTATGTGCAGACCTCAGCTAAGTTGGATGCCACTGGCCATAGGTGGCTTTCTGCATTATCTACATATGACTATGCTCTCGAATACCGAGCAGGTCTGAACCACATAGATGCTGATGCTCTCTCCCGGAGGCCTGTTCCCCAGAATGATTGGGTCCGATTGGCAGAACCTGACATTCGGGCACTCTGCCAGAAGTTTGACAGGGAGGAACAAATGTCCCACGAGACGCAGTGGACTGCATGGTGGATTGCTTGGGAGCCTCTGAGAATTGCATACCTGCTGCTTATTGCCACTTTTCTGCAATAGACATTGGTGCACTGCCTCAGCTGGACAATGACAGTATTCGGGCTCAATCCGCGATCCCATGATCAAAGCAGCTTTAGAAGCCCTCTATGCAGGAAAAGATGTGTCCAAATTACGCTCCACTGATTTGAGAACTGCACTGTTATACAAAGAAGGTCCTAAGTTGAAACTGATCAATAAACTGTTATACAGAGAAACAGTAGACAGAGGGGACAAGTAGACAAACAACAACTAGTGCTGCCCACTGCCTTCGAGACTCAGTACTGAGGTCCTTGCACAACCACAGGGGCACCTTGGTATAGACAGAACACTTGACTTGGTGAGATCCAGATTCTATTGGCCTAAGATGGGGGCTGATGTGGAGCAACACATTCGAACTTGTATAGCTGCTTACAGAGGAAAGCTTTGCCCCAGAGGGCTGCCCCTTGTTAACATCACCACCAGTGCACCCATGGAGCTGGTCTGTATTGATTTTCTGAGTTTGGAGTCAGATCAAAGAAATATCAGTAATGTGCTGGTGGTCACTGACCATTTCACGAGATATGCCAAGCTTTCCCACCAAAGACCAGAAAGCATCCACTGTGGCCAAAGTACTTGTAGAAAACTTTTTGTTCACTATGGGGCTCCACAAAGAATCCATTCTGATCAAGGAGAGACTTTGAGAGTCGTCTGATCAAAGAGATACTTTCTCTGTGGGGAGTCACGAGAAGCCAGAACCACTCCTACCACCCCCAGGGGACCCACAGCCTGAACGTTCAACCGCACTTGCTAGATATGCTAGGCACCCTGCACCCAAAGGACAAGCCTAGATGGAGCCAACAAATTAGCACCCTGGTACATGCTTATAACTGCACAAAAGTGATGCCACTGGATTCTCCCCACCGCCTGATGTTTGGAAGAAAGCTCGACTACCAGTAGATGTGTGTTTGGGGTCTCTCCTGATGGGGTTCAAGCTGACAACTATTTACAGTATGTGCAAAAGTTAAAGGCCCAGCTAACTCATGCGTACCAACTGGCTCAAACCATGGCTGCCAAAAGAAATCTGGCCAACAAAGAAAGGTATGATAAAAAGGTGAAAGCACAGGAACTCCAGGAGGGAGATCGGGTATTGCTAAGAAATCTGGGACTGCATGGCAAGCACAAGATTGCTGATAGATGGCACCATCTCCCTCACATTGTAGTGGGCAAACTAGATGATCTGCCAGTGTACAAAGTAAGGCCTGAGAATAATTCAAAGATGTAAAACAATGCATAGAAATCATTTACTGCCCATTGGACAAATCTTAATTGAGTCTGAGCCCCTAGAAGATGCCCCTCTGGACCAGTGACTAGAGCTGCTGCTAAGAAAGATCAAGAAAGTCTGCGCCTACAGAAGCAAAGTTAAAGTGTTCCCTCCACAAGTCCCAGTTGAGCATGACTGTCAGTCCATATCGGAAGAAAGTGAGAGTGACTTTGAATACTATCCTTCTTACGAACTGAGTCAATTGTTTCGGGGCAATCCCTAGTCAATACTGGAGACAAGCTGGGCCTTCTGGACTGTCTAAGCCCCAGCTTCATCCCTGGAGCCAATGCTCCCAGAAAGTGAAGTGCAAAGCATCAGATCAGATGAAATGGAATCATTGTGCATGGTTGAACTGTTTGAGCTTTCAGGGAGGAAAATGATAGATTGGGGCAGACTGGTGATACACCGAACAAGAAGAGTATTTTGAGTGCCCTGACAGTCCACTGCCAGTGTCGAAGCTCTCCATGCGAGCCAAATGTTGTGGACTCAGAAACTGTAACTCCTGGAGCTGAAAGTGCCCCAAGTTCTGCCTCTCTACCCCATGGAGACTCCTGACAAGTGAGGACAATGCTGAAAATGAGGCTCAGAGTGCAGAGACTATAACAGTTCCCCTAGAAAGACTGGTCGAGCTGTAAAGCCTGTGGTGCACCTCAGTTATGATTCACTTGGGAGGCCTGTGGACTTGCCTCTCAATGTTGTCCATAAAGGAGTGTATGTGTCCCGAGCTCATTGCCCAAACTGAGCATCAGTGCTAACTCAAGTTACTTGTGTTGCCCTCTAAGTATGGTGCCCTTGCCCCATCCAGCCCAAGGTAACTGATAGGGAAGGGCCCCTCTCTTCAGGTTTCATGTACAAGAGGTAATAACTTGAGTTATGGTACAATGTGTATGTAATACTGTGTAAAGTGGCGTACTGCAATGTTTCAGAAATGTGTTCTTAGTAAAATGATATATTGACTGATGATTACATATGCGAGCCTAATGCAAATGTATATGGTTGCAGTTGAAACTTATGGGGGTACTTGCTTGCTGCGGATGTCAAGCTTTCCCAGGCCAGGAAGGGTGTAACCCCCCTGCAAATGGGGGTTCCCAAAAGACTTCCAGGAGCTTGCTTGAATGCTCCAAGCCTGAATGGTGTTTGGCATTTAGGCCATTTATCAGTGAGTGTTTTTAGAGCCTCTGGTACTGTCTCTTTAAGAGCTGTCTGCTTGCAGACATAATTAGTTGTATGGGGGACTGTGTGCTTCTCTGAGTACCACTAGAGCTGCTGCCAATTCACTTAATTTTTGCAGTCACTAGGAGTGCAAAGGGAACCTATCTGAAAGATGTAACTGTTTGCTAGAAATTATTTAGAGTAATAATGAAATTACAGTTTGTCTAACCTGCTTTCTTTGCAGTCAGAACTGTGTCTGCTAGTTCCCCATTCTAGTTTTGAACTGCTGAACTGGACCAATCAGTATGGGGTAAGCTAACTCTAAAATGGTGCCTTGGACGAATCAGAACTTGGACTCATAATCTGGGCCAGCCACAAGAGGATTGTATGGGCAGTGACTCTGGGAGATGTAGTTTAGACTTCAGTGCCTTTTGGACCAACAGCAGCAGTCTATTGTGAGTGACAGCCAATCAGTCAAGAACTGGGAGGAACTCAAAGGAAGTGCTCGGTTTTGTCGGTTGGAGTTTCAGTTGAGCTTTGGCAGTGAAGAAGGAAGGAGCCCTGTGCTTTTTCAGTGTGCAGTTTTAGTCAAAAAAACGTGTGTAAGGCCCAGAGTTCCGGTCTGCAGCTTGTGTAACAGCTTGTTAGGACTGAATCCGTCCTGTGAAAAGAATCAAAGGATCTCTGAAGAGTAGAAACCAGGCTCACCCTGTAGAAGACTGGAGGAATTGCTGAAAATTGCACTCTGTCTGTCAGGAACTGAATCTGCTGTGTGTTCTCCGGGTATTGTGCAGTAATTGCGATCGGGATACAGATGCAGCCTGCCTAGTATAGTGCTTTCTTTTATATGGATGTGTGAAGAGGTTTGTGTACCTCAAGTGAGCCCTGCTGACATTCAAGGACCCTATCTTATTTGGAGGTCGTGAGTACTAATTCAGGGTCGCTCCTGTTGAATTGCCACATTAAATCCAAATGGAATTACTGTACTGCTGACTGTTTAATTCTCCTTTTCTCTGTGTGAAAGGGCCCCTACCAGCTGCCACGGTTTGGACTAGCCACCAGGGCTTGGGTACCCAGGGACAGTAACTGATAGGGATAGGCCTGTGCACAGAGCCATAAAGTAGATTATTAGAGTGATAAGCTAATTAACCTGATTTCCCCTGTCCTTGTTATATCCCCTAAATAAATCAGAGCTGCTTGTTTCAGCAAAGTTATACTGCCTGAGGTATTTGTCTATGTTAAAGTACTGTACTGTGATTGTTGCACTGTATCTCATTTCACAGGAGGTCCCAGTGCGGAACCAGACCTGGGGGTAAGTGTATACTGTGAAGGTAATTCTGATATATTGTGTGGGCCACTAGTGGGAAGAAAGGGGGGTTGCAGTGTCCCAGAGGGCTGTGACCAAGTTAGTTTAACTATTGCAAACCCTGACCTCTGGGTGGAGGCACCCGCCATTGGATCCAGGCCCCTCAACCTGTTAGTGGCAAATCAGGCAGGGGTAGTAGCCCCTGGGATAGCGCCATCTAGGGGTTACATAAGAAAGAAAACAGTCGGGTTCAATGCGAAAAGCCTGAAGCTCACTTACTGTTTTGGCTGAGATAACAGCAATTAAGAATGCTATTTCCAAGACAAAAAAATTAAATCAATGGAGTCCAATGGCTCAAACAGGGAGCGCAATAATTTAGACAAAACTAAGTTACAGTTCCAAGGACAGTGCCCTGATGTGGGGGATATAAGTGATTTCAACCCTTCATGAATCTTTTTGAAAAGAGGCTATTGAAGGAGCTCCATCTCTGGAACTGTAAGCTGATATGGCTGACAGGTGTACCTTCAGGGAAGTTGTATTCATTCCTGAGGATACCAGGGACAGCAGGTAGTCTAGTATCATGACAACCAGGCAGGTGACAGGGAAAATGGCAAGCTTGCAGCTCCAAATGGAAAACCTGTTCCATTTAATTAAAGGCACAGCTTTTCTGCTAGCTAGTATTGTGGAAACAGCTAGCACATCCAGAACTTTGTCTAACAGACCCAAATGTTGAAACTCTAACCATTCAAGAGCCATGCCTTTAGGTGCAGTGACTATCGGGATGGGCTATTCTCCCCTTGGGCTTTGTGAGAAGGTCTTGCCTGAAGGGAAGGCGGATGGGCTTGAGGATACTCAAAGGAAGTCCAAGTATCAGACCTGTCAGATTCAATCCATAGCTATCAGAATAATCTAAGGTTGTTCTTAATGACCCTGGAGGATGACCCTCTGAATCAGCAGGATGGGACATAAGGTGTACAGGAACCTTCCTTCCCTGTTGAGAGTAAGAGCCTCCACTTGTATGATTCCTTTTTCTGGCAGCCTTGTGCAAAACAAAGGAAGTGTTTTTTTCACAGGAGGCAAACAGATCTATCTGGAGTGTTCCTCAGTCCTTGAAAATGCAGTCAGGGACCTCTTGGTTCAGAGACCAGTTGAGGGTGATGGCCTCTATCCAACAGGCTGTCTTCCAGATGACCTGAATGGAGATGAGTGGGAATGAGAGGGCTGATTTTCACAGGAGACCTCCTGACTAAAACATCTGGATGATCTGGCACCACATTGCCTCTTCAGGTAAAAGACTACAGAGATGTCTATGTTTATCTGCTCTGCCACTAATCAGCCAAATGCCTGTAAGGCAAGGCTAATCCCCCATTCCTCTCGGACATGTGGACGAGAGGATTACTTTTTGAACCACATTCCGTGCTCCACATCCTGACCAGGATAAGCTTCTCAATGTGTCAGTGAGGCTTCTGTTATCAAGTGGAATGTAAGATAAGAGGGTTGGAAAGGGACCTCTTTAAGGCAGGCTTGGGAGAGAGGCTTGGGGCTCACTGTATCGGGCAAACAATGGAAACATTGTTTGAAAAATATACCCAGTATCACATTGTCCTTCATCTGGAAAAAATATGCCTGGAAAACAATAAAAGATATTTTATTACCCCAGATAGGCAGACAAAATACCTACTTCAGAGAGGAGCACACTGCTGGAAAAATTGTGGTAATGGGCAGGCCACATATGTCCACATATTGCGGACTTGCCCAATCCTAAAACCCTTTTACAAGTTTTTACAACAGGAGTTAAGAGAAAATCTGACAGAAAACATAGAACATAATAGCAAGGTTGTTCTACTGATAGATGCCCCAGAAGGATAGAGGGATCCTGAGACCAAAAACTATTAAATATAGTATTAGTGCTTACAAGAAAAAAAAAGCTGTTATGAAGAACATATACACCATGGAAAAAGTCACGGCCAATCTTAATCATACATACCTGACCTCTGAACTGAGATGGCAGAGATGGGTGATGCATATAACAACAAAACTGCTGAGTTTCATTCCTTAATATGAAGGTTTAAAAATGCATTAGAATAACAGACACATTGCAAATGAAGTAACTGCGAAATGCTAGACAATCAGAAATCAAATGGAGGTAGATACTTTCCTAATGGCAACCTACAACAAGGAGTGTAATATGGGATACGTGCAATACTTTCCAGTGTACTGAACATAAGCAGCATTTTTGTTTGTTTCATATTTGTATTTGTTTTATGTTCAAAACAGAACATTTCTATCTAATAAAAATATATTTGCAAAAAGAAAAGGGACCTTTGCTCTGAGGTTCTGTTCCACCTGCCACCAATGTATGGCTTCTACCTGCACTGGGGACACCTCTACTCTTACAATCCATGTAATCCCTCCTCTGAGACTGTTGTTCTTTGAGGTACAACTGACTTAGCCTCATATGAAGTCAAGTACAAGGAACTGCAAATGTGGTCAAAGCCATTAGTCCCAGATGTCATGAGAGCTCCCCGTCTGTGCACTGTTGAGCCAACTGAAAGGACCCAGCCAAGAACATCTGATCCAAGACTTTATTTAGAAGCTGGAGTGTCTATCAGGTTGACTCTAGTTCTACTGCAATGATAATATAATGGCTGGAGACAGCACATACTTTTCTAAAGTAAGGAAGAATTCTAGTTTCAGAAATGTATCTACTGTGAGGTCATGAGTCTTCACAGCTGCCTCTGGCATGCTGGCATTGACTAGCCAGTTGTCCAGATATGGATACACTGCCACCTCTTGCTTGCAGAGGTAGGCTGCAGCCACCAACAAACACATGGCAAAACCCTAGGTGGTCCGGAGGAGAATACAAATGGAAAGACTCCGTATTGGTATGTTCTGTCTCCATATCAGAGCTGCAGGATGGTTTGGTGGGAGGATCTGGTTAGGATGTGGAAGTATGCTCTTGGATAAGTTACTGCTCATCAGTCAGGCCTGTTCTCAGGCTACAAACCCCATTGACCAAGCCACAGACTGCAATGACACTCCAATCCAATCCAATCCAACTTTATTTAAGAAACGCTATTCCATATCAGATCATAGCGTTTTACAACAGAAATAACACAACAAATTAAAAACATTATTACACTATTAAAACAGCATCAATATTATAACTCACTGTAAGCCAGCTCAAATAAATAGGTTTTGAGAGCAGATTTGAAGGCCTCAATGGACATTAAGATGCACTGCCATTTGGAACATCTGCTTGAATGCATCCATAACATATTGCACCACGTGGAAAAAGTTTATTAACATTTCTACACATCCAGATATACACATTTAGGACTGTAAGCCTAGTTTTCAAGAGGGTCAGGGTGGGGGGGACAGAGACAGCAGCAGGTTTGATAAGCCAACTATGTAACAGGCAAGTTTAGGCAGGTTGTAATAAAACAAATGGGAAGACTGTACAGGTAGTAAAAAAAAAAACAAAGGGTTAAAACTGTAATACAGTACTGCTAATTAAATGTGATGCAGTATAAACACATTTAAATATTTACAGAGTTTAGATGATTTAGACAAATAGAGAATGGGTAGTTAGATAGCAGGTACAGGTATGGAGGGGGCTGGGGCAGCTGAAAGGGATACTGAGATGGTTAAACATAGCACTCCTAAACGCACTCATGGTTGGTGCTTCTTTCATGCTAGTATGGAGGGCATTCAAAGTGGCTGGTGCAGCTTTTATAAACAATTTGTATACTATAGACCTGCAAGGTTCTTGGTACTGTACTTGGAGGAGGCCCTTGTTTGAGGAGTTTAGAAATTGCAGAAGGCTGCTAAGGTGGGGTATGTTCCATGAAGACATTTGTAAATCAATGAGGCCCATCTTTGCTCATGTCTCTTTTCTGGTGCAAGAAGACTGAGGTTATTGTAGATAAGACAGTGGTGAGCTGTTTTATTACAGGTCAGCACAAATCTGGAGCTATTGTTAAATGCTGTGGTGATTTTTTGCAGCGAAAGAACCGGGGCCTCCCTATAGATTTCACTGCCAAGTTCCAGAGGTTGGAGTTAGAACTGCAGGAAAATCAGCTTTCTTGTGCTTGACAAAAGGTTGGTGTGGATGTGGTAGAGTGCCTTGTTTTTTTTATGTACACTTCTTATTGTTTTAGTGATGTGGTCTGTGAAGTTAAGAGTTGGGTCTGGTCACAACCCAAGGGGATTTAAAGAACTATACAGATTCCAGCAGTTAGCCTGTAGGAGGCAGGATTTGGATGTGCTGTGGTTGCTTGGATTTTCCAATAAATGTCATAACATTGTTTTTTATACTTCAGGAATAATTTGTTTGCATCCATCCAAATTTGGATTCTACCCTGACACCACCTTCTCTGTAAAGAAGTGTGTCCTGATCTCCTTGAACCTGCCCCCAGCCAGCTTAAGACAGTACCTATAGTGGTGTTGTTATCACTGAGAAGAAAAGATCTCTAATGTCCACCTTGTTTATACCTTTCAGGTACTTGAAAGTTTCAATCATATTCCTTCTCTTCCTCCTTTCCTCTAGTGACTACATGTTGAGTTTAGGTGACTTACAGACATATGTTAAGGTCTCCCAGCCTGTCCTCATATGCCCTGCCCTGTTGTCTCTCAGCCATCCTTGTCACCCGCCTTTGGATTGCTTTGAGCTGGTTGATATCCTTTTTTAGGTAGGAGCTCCAGTAGTGCACTCTGTACTCTAGATACGAATACACTAATGATCTGAACAGTGGCATTAAAACCTTCTCCCTTCTGCTTGTGAACCCTCTAGCAGTGCAGCCTAGCATCCTGTTTGCCTTGGCCACTGCCTTCCTACACTGCTTGGCCTGTTCAAGGTTGCTGGTGATGGCTACCCCAAGTTCTTCTCTTTCTCTGTTTCGATAACCTTGACCCCCCCCCCAAGCTGTACTCTGCCCTTGGGTTCTCCTTCCTGTGTGCATGACCTTGCACTTCTCCACATTGAGTCACAGCAGCTGCCAGATGCCTGGCCACCTCTACAGCCTAGCCAGGTCCTCCTTTAAGTCCTGCACCCCTTCATGTGAGTACACACTCCCACAGAGCTTGGTGTCATCCACAAAGAGGCAGCTCTTGGATTTAACTTCATCCCTAGTGCCATTAATGAACACATTAAATGAAACTGGGCCAAGCACTGACCCCTATGGAATATCACTTGTAACTTCCTTTGAACCTGAGAATTCCCTCCGCAACCACTTCCCTGTGGGCCCTACTGCTAAGCCAGTTTGACACCCACCTGGTTAATTTGTTCCCTGCCCCTTGGTCTTCCAACTTCCTGATTAACCTTTTGTGTGGCACAGAGTCGAAGGCCTTACTGAAATCTAAGTATAGAATGTCAGCCATCTGACCCTTGTCCACCACTCTCGTTATCCAGTCAAAGAAGTTCATCAGGTTGGTTTGACAGGACCTCCATGACTTGAACCCATGCTGTCTCTCATCCGGTAGCCCATTGGCTTCAATGAACTCTACTGTCCATTTCTTCAGAATGGTCTCTGTGAGTTTAAATGCCACAGAGCTCAGACTGATTGGCCTGTAGTTCCCTGATTATCCCTGGGCACACTCTTGTGAAGCAGTATCACATATATGGTTCTCCATTCTTGAAATACCACCCCTGTATCCAAAGAGCTGTCGAACAGGTCCTCCAGCAGACTTGTCAGCTCTGCCACCAGTTCCCTCAACACCCTTGGGTGCATGCCATTCAGGTGTGGGTACTTGTTTACCTTTAAGGACATAAGCCCTTTCCTAACCTTTTCCTCCATTATCCAGTCCTCAGCCATGGTCTCCCCCTCCTCCTGCTTTCCTCCTTTGTGGCACTGGTCCATCCTTTTCTTTAGTAATGACAGAGCAGAAGTATTCGTTCAACACTTCTGTTTTCTATCATTTAACATTTTTTGTTGCCACTCCCCGGACAGCCCCATCACCCGGAAATACCAGGGCTTACCTTACGTCCAGCCCAGGAGCAGAGCCTTGGGGGAGTCAGTCACCATCCTGCCGCCGGCTTTTTCCTCTGATTTTACCCCAAGGGCCCCAGGAGTGGGTACACATGCGTGTGGAGGCACGCATTAGTCCCACTGCCCCTTTCTTCCCACCCCAGGCCTAGCGCCTGGCTCCTCCTGGCCCATTCTGCCCCCAGCCTCCACCAGGTGGCAGTCATCAGCTGGAGGAAGTCCCTTGCACCTTCCCAGAAAGGAGAGCTTGCCTGTCGGCAGCTCCATCCAGCTCCACCCTCCCCCCCACCGACCTCCGATGGCCCGGGCTCATTCTCGAACTTGGGTTGCCGGTGTGTCGCGAGGTAAGGCATCCAGTGCCTCAGCCCTCAGCGCCACTGGGCCAGCCAACACTTCTGTTTTCTTTTTACTGCTTTTCACCACTCCCTCTCCTTTTTTAGCTTTACTGTACATGCCTTTTTGTCTTTCTTTCACTGATCTACCTAAAGAAGGTTTTCTCCCTCTCCAGTACTAGTAGTATCAATCAGTACACCCAACTGCCTTTACAGGCCTACCCCAGATAGGGAGTAGTACCAAACAGTGACCCCCATCTGCCTTCTCAGGCCTACCCCAGATAGGGAGCAGTACCTGTTTGGTACTCTCACATGGGGACGGAGAGAAGATCACAGATTTAGAAGTGGGCAGCCATATGGAAACAAGCGACCACCAAACAGTGTGGTTCACGATAAACACAGCCGTAGAGTCTAGCCATACAAAAGCGAAGGTACTGGACTTTAGGAGGGCTGACTTTGGCAATATGGGTGAGTGCCTAGGGAATGCACTAGCAAATGGGTAAGAAGGAGGGGTGGAAGAACAATGGGGAAAAATCAAAATTGCCATCACAGAGGCAACAAAATAAGCCTTTGTGTGAAGCAAATAAATAAAAAGTAAAACCCCACTATGGTTCTCAAAAGAGGTGACAAGGAAGGTTAGGGAGAAAAAGACAGGATTCAGGAAGTATAAGGAATCACAGAAGGAGCAGGACAGAGAACTGTATTAGTTAAAGTAGAAGGAAGCGGAGAAGGCAGTCAGAATAGTGAAGCCCCAAACCGAGGAAAAGATAGCCAGCTCAGTTAAGAAGGGGGATAAAACCTTTTATAGATTCATCAGGGAGTGAAGGAAGACCAAGGGAGGGATAGTGAGGGTTAATAAAGGGATGGGGAGGTGGGCAGAGGGTAACAGTGAAAAGGCAGAGCTACTGAACGAATACTTTTACTCAGTATTCACAAAAGAAGAAGAGGGGGTACCTATATCAAACAACAGAAGCACTCTGGACAGGGGGGTCAATACCAGTCCATTCACAAAAGAAAGGGTCTTGAAAGAACTCCTAAAGCTCAAGGTGGACAAAGCAATGGGCCTTACAGGATTCACCCCAGAATTCTCAAAGAACTAAGGGGAGACCTAGTGACACCACTGACTATTCTTTTTAACAAATTGTGGGAGGATGGTGTGGTGCCTGAGGACTGGTGGAGGGCGGATGTGATTCCCCTTCACAAAAGTGGGAGCAAGGCAGGGGCAGGAAACTACAGACCTGTTAGTTTGACCTCAGTGTTAGGGAAAGTGATGGAATCACTTCTGAGATAAAGAATTGTTGAGTACCTAGAGGCCAGCAGGGCACAGGAGCCAAGGCAGCATGGATTCACAGCAGGAAGATCATGTCAGACAAATCTAATAGATTTCTTTGACTGGGTGACCAAAGTAGTAGACTAGGAAGGGGCTGTGGATATGGCCTACCTAGGCTTTAGCAAAGCATTTGACACAGTCCCACACAAAAGATTAATAAACAAGTTAGCAAGCCTGGGAGTGGGTCCCTGGGTAAACTGGCTTGACAACAGGACTCAGAGGGTAATGGTAAACGGAGTACACTCAGAATAAAGGATGGTTACTAGAGGGGTACCGCAGGGTTCGGTTCTGGGACCGGTGCTCTTTAATGTCTTTATAGGAGACATTGCAGAGGGGCTGAAAAGAAAAGTATGCCTCTTTGCAGACAACACAAAGATCTGCAACAGGATTGATACACAAGGGAGAGTGGAAAGGATGAGAAGGGACTTGGCAAGATTGGAAGAATGGTCAAAAGTATGGCAGCTTAGATTCAATGCAAAGAAGTGTAAAGTAATGCACCTGAAAACCAAAAACCCAAGGGAAGAGTACACAATGTGGGGGGGGGGTCGTTAGACAACAAAAATGGAAAGGGACCTGGGGCTAGTCATATCAGATGACCTTAAGGTAGGCAAGCAATGTGAGAAGGCAATAAGGAGGGCTGGGGGATACTGGGATGCATAGAGAGAGGCATCACCAGTAGAAAAATGAAAACTATGTATCTACCGTAATTCTTGATCTTTCTGTGTATATTCACCATTCATCACTATTGGGTAACGGCTCTGGAGCTAGGACCCCATGAGAGACTTTTTTTCCCCCTAGGGGCACAGTCGATGCAGGGGCAGCGCCGCCCTCGAGGCTGACGTTCTACGTGGCGCTCACGGGTTGGCCGTTAGCTGCTGTCAACTCCACCCTTGCCCCAGTTTTGAAACACCGGAGAGAGAGGAGAAGGGAATGGAGGTGTGGGGCAAGGGATAGACAAAAGGAAAGGATATAATACCTAAAAGGAGAAATAAATGACAAAGAGGACAGGAAATAGAGAGAGGAATAGCCTAAGGGATTGGGAAGAGGAGGCCCCAATCTCTGGAAGAAAAGAGGTAGGGATGGGAAAGGAAGGGTAGAAGAGGGAAAAGAAATGGGGGGAAGTAAGGACCCCGCTCCTGACTGATGTGAACCTGGACCTTGAAAAGGAGAAGTTTTTAACCACTTCAGACTACAACAAAAGGCAGAAAACCTGGACTGCTTCACAAGCTGCAGATAGCCCCACAGGAGCAACACTTTAGGGTACATAGAGGCCAACAGGGAGACAAGGTAGTGGGTCCCTCCCTCCCACCAAACTAAGGAGAAAACACCAAAAAGGGGAAAAAACCCTAAACTGAAGAAGGGGAGGGGTAGTCCCAAGGGGACACTTAAAATAAAAGAGAATAAGGTTCTGGAGAAGGGAGTCCTCAGGAATCTCCCGCTCCCTCCCCCCCTACCATGGACTTCAAGGAGGTGGGGGACTGAGACAAGGGCAAGGAAGGGAGAGAAGAGGAGACTCTCCCCCAGACCCCCCCAAGAAAGAACTCCTCCCTGCATGTCTCCAAGGGTCCCCTTCCTCCTGACCCCAAGGGAAAAGAGGGAGAGGAGGAGAGTTGGATACAACAGAGAGAAACACGGAGGTGGGGGATTGCCCAGAGACTGAGGCCCAAGGGGGAAGGTGGGCAGGATTTAGTGAAGAATGGTGAAGATACACAGAAAGATCAAGAATTACGGTAGGTACGTAATTTTCATATCTTATCAGTGTCAGTCTTCACCATTCATCATTATTGGGTAAGTACCGAGCCCCCCCGAAGGGGACCCAATACATCCCTAAGGGACGGAGTCCTTTAGCCTCTAGTGGGGGAGACACCAGAGGGGAGATCCCCTACAGGCCTGGGGTGGCCTGAGACTGGTCTGGGCGACATGGGGAACTCCCAGTGGGAGAGGGAAGATGCTCCGAAAGCTGTCGTCTCACCCTATGGGAGAAGAAGTGGGTTCTCCAGAAGGTGGAGGAAATCACCCTACGCCAGGCCATGGGTGACACCCGGGATAGGCGAAGCCATGCCATCTAGTGCAGATGGCTGTCCCTACAATCCTGGAGGCTACCTCACTGGTGTCGTAAGACGCCCTTGCCTGGTGCCTTGCAAGCTCCAGGCCTTCAGCAGAGAGGGCAATGGCTTGCCTGGTTTCCTCTGAATCAGGCAAGTTGACTAGAAGTTGCCCTAGCCTGGACCACAAGAACCTGTTGTAGGTAGTACAGTGAGCCTGATGAGAAGCTATGCAGAGGAGAATCTGTGCCAAGTAGAATGTCCTTCTGCCCCAGAAATCAAAATCCGCAGAGTCTGAGTCTGGGGGCCGGTCATAGTGTGGGGTTTGAAGCCCGGAGTGGGTGTCCAGGCACATCAAGCCTGAAGAGGGGTGAGGCATAGCTCCTGGAGACCCCGGGGGAGCGCAACACGTCTGGCAGAGGTCCCTTGGGACTGGGACAGTGGAAAAGGGGTGCAGCCAGAGCTGGAGTGACGCATCCCGGGAGGGGACAGGCCAGGCAGGAACCACAGGGTTAGCTGCACTGTATTCGCTCAGAAAGGCGCATATCACCCAGTCAGGATTGCTTTCAGAGGATGGGGTGAGGTGGAGCTCGTCTAACATCCTCGAGAGGAAGCACTGATAAGAGGTGAGATCAGCTGCTGGGGAAAGATGGACTGAAAATTCCTCTCCCTTGGAGGAGGGAGATGAGGAAGCTGATGAGCCTGGACATTCAGGGACAGGCTGCACAGGAGCGCGGTGGAACACCTGCTCGTCCATGGCACTAAGGTAGGAATGGAAATGTGCAGCTGAAGCCCTGAACTGCTCCCCGGTCAGGGGCCCGGTAGGACCAGGAATATCTGGGAGAGGAGGAGGAGGCAGAGGCATGGGGGCCAAGCACCTAACAGAAGGAGCACGGCCTCTGCCGGGGAAGGGGGACTGAGCAGATGCTCACAACAGGGAGGGAGGGAGACCCAGTGGTCCCAGCAGACAAAAAAATGTTCAACCAGGTCGGAACGGCTAGAACTGTGCCTGTGGGAAGAATTCCCCCATTGAGGTGACCGGGACCATGTGAGCCCAGAAGGATAGCCCCTAACTTTCAAAGTGGAGGCCCCTCTTGAGGAGTGTTCAGGGGAAGGGCGAGGGTCACACTATGGCTCCTCCCAGAACCCGGGCGGGTCCCAGGAAGGGGCCGCTGCACTAGACCATGTTCCCTCGACCCCTCTGACTCTGAAAAGGCCCTCTTCCTCACTACCACTAACCTAGGTAGTTGGCAACCCTTAGCCAACCCCAGAGAGTCTACCCAGGGTGCAGTACCCCCCCTGGCTGCCCTGGGCTGTCCCAATCTTGGACCGTCCAGGCACACCAAAGAAGAGGGTGCCCCAACTGAAGGGACAGACATACCTGTGGCTCCAGGCCACACAGCAGTGGCCACCTGGACCGCTGCCGGCTGGTCACTCCCACTTACCCCAGAACCAACAGGTTTCATCCAGCCCACAGAGGGAAGCTGAGTGGGGGTCAAGGTGCTGGACACCGAGGGACCGGAGGATTCAGAAGAATCTAGAAGCCAGTCCAGATCAGATCCCGAATCCCCCTCCGAGGAGGAGGTAGACAAAGAGGCCCGATGCCAGACAACTCCCCAATCCCTGCCAGTTCTGGGACTGCGAGTCACGCTGCCCTCAGCCCCAGTGCCGTGAACGGCACCAGAGTCAAAGGTGGCACCTACACCGGCTCTGCACTCTCCCCCAGAGCTGCAAATGGCACTGGAGTCGAAGGCGGCACTGACTGTGGTGCTGTCCTCTCCCCTGGTGCCGTGAACGGCACCAGAATCAAAGGGAGCACCATCCTCAGCGCCGGCCCTGGCCCCAGCACCATGAATGGCACTGAGGACAAAAACAGTGACGATCCCAGCCCTGGTGCTGCAGGCAGTGCTGAAACCAGAAACAGTCCCAAAACCAGTTCCACACCTCCCACAGTGCCACTTTCCCCCCGGCACAGCGAACAGTGCCAGAGGAAGAAACAGCGCTGATGGATGGCCTGGCACCATCTGCGACACTGCCTGGGCCCCCGTGCTGCAAGTGACATAGGAGCCAAGGCGGCACCAACAGACGGCATCGAGGATGGTGTTGGCCTGGACCCATGGTCCCCAGAACTCAACACCAGGGGAGCCTTCGCTTCCAAAGAAGTGATTGCCAATGCGATGCCTCCTGCCCAACCCCCAAGAGGGCCAGACTGGGCCTCCTGCACTGCGGAAGGAGCCCCCCCAGAGGCAAGGTTGAAACTGGCAGAGGCCCCCTCCTCCACGGGCCATATAGGACCAGGAGGGGACCCGGAGGAAGGGTCGAGAGTCCTCACCTTAGCCCGCCGACTGCGAACCCGCCACCCAAAAGTCGGCAGAGCATGCCCCCCAACTTTAAACGCGCGCACATCTTGAGAACTTTGCGGTCCATTGAGAAGCAGGTGTCGCAGTTGTCCATGTCATGGGCTGGGCCGAGGCAGGAAAGACAGCGGTCATGCTGGTCCGAGACAGAGTAAAGGCGGCCACAGGGATATCGACGCATAGGTGGCCACCCCACCTTTGATGATTTCTTGTCCCCGGGATGAGGCCTGACTGAACGACAAATCAATACAAAAACAGTACTTGACGTCGCTTAAACAAAGGAACGGTCTTACCAGAGCCGTAGAAGTGGCGTTGAGTAGCTGGCAAAACAGAACCAAGACGAAATATCATGATGAATTAGGCCGCAAGAACCAGGCCACAGAAACATAACTTGCTAGTAGTCTCTTTACGAGGTCCTCACTCAATGGCAGGAGAAGAAGAACTGAGGCAAGGGTGAAGTCGACAGCAGTTAATGGCCAACTCACAAGCACCACGTAGAACATCGGCCTCAATAGCGGAGCCGCCCCTGCATCGACTCCTCCCGTAGAAGAAAAAAAAAGTCTCCCGTGGGGTCCTAGCTCTGGAGCTATTACCCAGTAGTGATGAATGGTGAAGACAGACACAGATAAGATCAGGAAGTTGTTATCCCTCTGTATAGACAGTTGGTAAAACCCCCATCTGGAGTACTGCATGCAGTTCTGGAGACCCCATCTCTGCAAGGATGTAGACAGGATGGAGGCAGTCCAGAGAAGGGCAACTAAAATGGTGCAGGGTCTGCAACACAAGCCACACAAAGAGAGACTAAAAGAGTTTAATATGTATACCTTTGAGGAAAAGAGGGAGAGAGGGGACATGATAGAAGCTTTCAAGTACCTCAAAGGAATCAACAAAGTCCAAGAGGGGAGCATCTTTCAGAAAAAGAGATGTGCAAGAATAAGGGGGCACAATTTGAAGATACAGGGGGGACGGCTCAGGGGCAGCTTGAGGAAGTATTTTTTCACTGGAGAGGGTGGTGGATGCAAGGAACCCTCTTCCTGAGGAGGTTGTGGGGTCAAAAACAGTGGGGGAATTTACATATACAGACATTTACATATGTACAGACAGTTAGTGAGACCCCATCTGGAGTACTGTGTGCAATTCTGGAGACCCCATCTCCGCAAAGACATAGACAGAGTGGAGGCTGTTCAGAGGAGGGCAACCAAAATGGTGCAGGGTCTGCACCAGAAGACATACGAGGGTAGACTAAAGCAGCTTAATATGTATACCCTTGGGGAAAGGAGGGGGGGGCATGATAGAAACTTTCAAGTATCTCAAGGGAATTAACAAAGTGCAAGAGGATAGTATCCTTTAGAAGAAGAGATGTGCAAGAACAAGGGAGCACAATTTGAAAATAGAGGGGGCGGCTCAGAGGTAATGTTAGAAAGTATTTTTCACAGAGAGTGTTGCGGATGCATGGAACAGCCTTCCTGAGGAGGCTGTGGAGTCAGGAACAGTGGAAGAATTCAAGAATGCATGGGACAGGCATAAGGCAATTCTAGTGGGGGATAGGAGGAAGTAAGCTGTTGATTAACTAGAATCTGCAGCTTATCCATCAGGTAGGGGAAATGGGCAAACTAGGTGGGCCAAGTGGTCCTTATCTGCCGTTAAATTCTATGTTTCTAAAACAGCCACCTTATCAGCATGCTGCAGTCATGTGGTCAGGCCAACCACCAATGATGCCGCTCATGACCACTGAAATCCACCTCCCTTGATTTCTCCTCTGTCCCCCTTCTCCGCTTCCTCCCCCCCTTCCACACAATCAATCCTTCATTCTGCGCAGTGGCAGAGTTAAAATAAAATCATATGAAATGCCTCAGAGTTAAAATACACTGCAAGTGCTGCTTATCCCTCCTGGATCCAGTTTCCCCCTTCCTCGGGAAATCATGGGCTGATGCTAGATCATTGGTGACTTTTAGTAGCGTGGTCCAGGTGGAGTGATTTGGCTGAAAGCCAGACTGGTTCTATGAGAAGACTGTGATAAAGAATGTGGTCCATCATCTGCCTATGTACTGTCTTTTTCAGGAGTTTAGTGAGGGCCAATAGGATGGCAATTGGTCTATGGTTATTTAGGTCTGATGGTGGACCTTACTTGAGGAATAAGGTTTGATGGCCATCTTCCAGGCCTCCTTGGCCAGTTGGAAGGGAGAGGTTGAAGAGTATTATGACTGGTGGCTCCTGCTGCAGTGCAGCAGCTTTCAGGAAATGTAGTTCAGTACTGTCACAGCCAGCACTCTTCAAGTTGTTGAGTTCTGTTTCAACACTTCCCACTGACTGATGGAATTACCTCTGAAGTCTGCAGCTTTAGTAGTAAAGGGCTAAGGAGAAGCACCAGACTATTGTCACGTTGGATTCCTGAGCAACAGGGATGTTGAGGTTTGTGAAGTGTTGGTTCAAAGCTCATGCGGCTTCAGCATTGCCTGTGGTTAGGGTTAAGATGTAAATTAATGAGATATGGATTGAGTTTGTCATTTTCCAAGTAATATATTGATTCCAGGTCAACTATTTTTTAGCTTTCTGCTATTTAATTCCCGGTATCTAGTGTAATAGTCTAATTCGGCTTTCCCTTTTAAAGATACTGCCTGATTCCTGAGATGTCTATTCAACTCCCAATCACCATCAGCAAGTCAAGCCTTCTATTTCATCCATGCTCTGTCAAGCAGTCACTAGTAGTCCAAGAGTTCTGGTGAGATCCAGTTGTGATGCCCACCTCTGAGCCTTACAGATTTCCCCAGGAGCAGTCTGTCACAAACTGAATTTAATTCAGACTCAACATTATGCCCTTGCAACTTCCACATCAGGGATGGGGTCCAATTTATCCCAGTTCAGTTTGCTGAGTTCCAAGCTGAGTAGACTTTGGTTCAGTGTTCTGAGTAGTGTGACTTTGATAAGTTGGAGTGGGGAAGTCTTGTTAGGTATTGGGAAAGATGCCAGAGGCAGCTACTCTGTCAGGCCTGATAGTAAAGATCCAAACTATGCAGATCCCATTCATGATTCTGGTACATAGATATACAGATACATAGATACATAGACAGTGTCGGCAGATAAGGGCCTATGGCCCACCCAGTCTGCCCATTTGAGCTTGTAAGTTCAGTTTGTTTTCCTAGAAGTCTGTTGCCCCTTACCTCTGACCTCCAGAATTCCTTTATGTCTATCCCATGCATTCTTAAATCCCGTGATTGTTTCAGCCCCCACCACTTCCTCTGGCAGGGTGTTCCACTTGTCCACCACCCGTTCTGTGAAGAAATTCTTCCTCACATTTCCTCTGAATCGTTCTCCCTACAACTTCATCCCATGCCCTCTAGTCCTGGAACATCTTTTTCGCTTAAAAATAGTGTATTCCTGCACCCTGTTCCTCCCTGTAAGATACTTGTATGTCTCTATCATATCCCCTCTCTCCCTCCTCTCCTCCAGGGAGTACATATTCAATTCCTTCAACCTGTCCTCATAGAACTTGTGATGCAATCCATGTACCATCTTTGTTGCCCTCCTCTGAACCTTCTCTACCCTGTCTATGTCCCTACGTAGGTAAGGTCTCCAGAACTGTACACTGTACTCCAGGTGGGGCCTCACTAGTGTCTTGTATAGTGGAATTATGACCTCCCTTTTCCTGCTGGTGATGCCCCTGCCTATGCATCCCAGCATCCTATTTGCTTTACCTGGTGTTGCATCTAGTGGTGGAGGACATCAGCTGTGTGAGGTGATGCTTTGATTCCCATTGTCATGCAAACATATCCTTACATCATTTCAATGGATGTTGAAGTCTCCTAACAATAGGGTCTTTGCACTGAAGGGGCTTTTGGAGAGGCAATCCAGGAGATGATGAAGTGAGGCCTTAGTGATGCTGGGCAGTGTGTATACACAGCTATAAGAACATAGGAATGTGACGGCAGATGGGGATCGCTTGATCCATCTAGTTTACCTGTGTGTTTATTTGACTACCTCACCCAGGATATACAGTATTCCTTTGCTTTAGTATCCCATAATGCCTATCCCAAGATAGCTTGAATTCCCTGTCTTTGCATCTACCACCCCCTGTGGCAGTATGTACCAAGGCTCCATGACCCTTTCTGTGAAGAAGAACATTTTGACATTGCTCTGGAATTCTCCCCCTCACCAAACATCTGTTGTGCCCTGTGGTTCATGCCTCTTTATTCTCACTGAAGAGGCTCTGCTCCTGTGCTGAGTTAATTCCCTTGAGGTATTGAAAGGTCTCTATCATGTCTCCCCTGTCTCTTCTCTGTTCTAAGGAGTACAAGTTTAATTGCCCAAGTCTAGTCTCATATAGTTTGTGGTGGAGGTCTTGGACCATCTTTGTAACCCTTCTTTGCACCAGCTCTAATCGATTTATGTCCTGTTTAATGTGTGGTCTCCAGAACTGGATGCAGTACTCCAGGTGAGGCCTCACCAGGGATCTGTACAATGAGATTATCACCTCTTGTTTTCTGCATGTAATACCCCTGCCTATACATCCTAGGATGCTGCTGGCTTTATGTGACATCTTTTCACATTGCCTTCCCACCTTTCGGTCATTTGATACCATGATTCCAAGGTCTCGTTCAAGGTTGGTGATGGTTAATGTTTAACCTCCCAATGAGTATTTTGTCCCAGAGTTTCTTTTTCCCAGGTGCATGACTTTGCATTTTTTGGCATTTAACTTCAACTGCCAAGTCCTGGACCATCCTTCCAGTTTCTTTAGGTCTGACTCCATCCTTTTGGTCCCTTTCTGCATGTTCACCCTGTTACAGAGTTTAGTGTCGTCTGCAAACAGGCATACTGTTCCCTCCAATTCATCTGCTGTGTCACTGATGAATATGTTAAAAAGTATTGGTCCCAGCACCAACCCCTGCAGGACCCCACTGGTTACTTTCCCTTCCCGCGATACAGCGCCATTTACTAGAACATTATGTGCCCTCCCCTGTAGCCAGTTTCTCACCCAATTTGCAATCTTACTTCCTATACCTGTGTTTTCCAGTTTGTTGATAAGCCTTCTGTGTGGGATGGAGTCGAAGGCTTTACTGAAGTCTAGATATACAACATCTATGGCCCCGTCTTGGTCTGCAACTTTAGTAACCCTGTCAAAGAATTTCACCTTATTAGTTTGGCCAGATCATCCAGATGAGAAGCCATGCTGTTTAGGGTCAAGCTTCCTGCTGGCTTCCAGGTATGCCACTATCCTTTCCTTTAGTATCGATTTCATGATCTTTCCCATGATGGAAGTGGGGCTGAAAGGTCGGTAGTTCACTGTCTCCTCCTTGCTGCCACTCTTGTGCAAGGGCACTACAATGGCATTTTACCAGTCCTCTGGTACCTGTCCTCTCTCCAGTGATTTGTTGACGAGTGTGGCTAGTGAAGCAGCCAGCTCCTCTCCGAGCTTTTTTAAGACTCATGGATGAATTCCATCTAGACCCATGGCTTTGTCTGTTTTTAATTTGTTTAGTTCCTGTAGGACTCTTTCCTTTGTAATGGGGCTAATTGTCTGCCACCTGGGTGTGGTGTTCATTTGTACCAAGCGCTGGACCATTTCCACTGTCTTCGTGTGTTAACACAGAGCAGAAGAATGTGTTCAAAGCTTCTGCTTTTTCGGCGTCCTCTTCCACGTGCTGACCCTCATTAGTTTTTAGTCTGACAATGCCACCCTTGGTCTTTCTTTTCTCTCTGATGTACCTGAAAAAGTTTTGTTGCCCTTTCTTATGTTCTCAGCAATTTTCTCCTCAGTGTATGCCTTTTCAGCTCTGATTTTCTTTCCGGTCTCCTTTAGCTTGGCCTTGTATTCTTCTCTGTCTGTATCTGTTTTTGTTTCCTTATAGTTTCTGAAAGCTCTCTTTTTTGCCTTTATTATCAATGCCACTTCCTTTGTGAACCATAGTGGGGTTTTTGTGCATTTTTATTTACTGATCACCTTTGAGTATTTTTCTGTTACGTGGGTTAGTGTATTCTTTAGTGCTTCCCAGCGTGTCTCTACATTCCCATCTGCTTCTTAAGTATACAGTCGTTTGAAGGAGGATTCAAACAACATGAAGTCTTGCTGTATTCTGACATAATGCAGTTAGCCCCAGCACTTGAACTGCCCCAGAGAGTAAGGAGTTAAACTCTATGCAGGAGCATAGAACGTTGAGCTCAAGCTCGGTTTTCAAACCTCTGTGGTACTTCCCAGTGTAACCGTCAGATTCTTACGAGCAACTAACTAGCTGAGTCTAATATATAATAATATAGTATGTGTGGAATTTGTTTTAGTATAAGCCTTGAGCCGTGAGTTAAGTTCTGAGATTTCCTTATCTCTGATTTTATGCCTGCTGCTTCCCATTTTCCTATACAGGCAAAGTCTCAGAGAAGGATTCTCCGGATGTAAGAGAAGCTAACTTGTCTCCTAGTGTGGAGAGGTTTTCCTTGGTTTCCTTCACAGAGCAGCTGGCGAGGTCATTTGTTCCCATGTGGATTAGGACATGCATGTTTTTCGAGTTTCTGCGTGCAATATTTACTATGCGGTCCTTGTCCCTCCAATAAGATGTCCCTGGTAGGCATCGGACTATCACAAAAGAGTTTGTGTTTTGTTGAAGGTGAGACTGTACCCCACGAATCACAGTGTTACCTATGATCTTTTACTTATGCTAGGTTTTGCTTTGCTGAGTCACTTGCATTGGTGGCTTGCGCAGTCGCTAGCAGCGTGAACCTATTGTACGTGTATGTAATGGGAGTTGTCGACGTTTGTTTTTGTGATAGCTGTTTCGTTGGTTTTGCTGAATAATTTTCCTACTAGTTTCCACCCCCCTGGACTGGTCTTCCTTTATGGTAATGGAGGCTGTGTTCATACTACTATGGTTCATACTACTACAGTAGAAGAAAGAGCTAGAAGGCGAGAGGCCCATAATGCTCTTACACTAAGCCCGAGAGTAATAAGAAAAAACACAGCCTGAAGTTAGTAATTTGTCAAGTCGATATTTGAAAATGCTCTTGGTTTCACTTATGATGACATTCAATGGTAATTTATTCCATGGCCCGATAGTTCTTAGAGTGAAAAAATATTTTCAGTTGGAGGAGTGAAATGTTTTTACAACCAATTGAAGTGGATGGCCTTGGGTATCATGTGAGTGATCTTTGAAATTCAACCCCAGTTCACACATCAAGTAAGGATCTTGAATTATATCATAGAGCAGTAAATAGTCACCCCTAAGGTGACAAGTAGCAAGTGGCATTAAGTTTAAAAGCTGCAATCTGTTCTCATATGGGACTGCATAAAGTCCAGATACACATTTTGTATATTTCCTTTGAACTTTTTCAAGGGAATTGCAATCTGCTTTATGATATGGGCACCGGAGTTGGGAGGCATACTCCAAATGAGGCCTAGCATATGCCCTAAACAAAGGCATCGTAACCTCGGGGGCTCTAGAGCTGATATGCCTGAAGACAGACCACATGACTCTATTAGTTTTGTGGATAGCTTCATGTAAATGTTTATTGTATGACATATCATCTGAGATAATAATCCCCTGATCTTTTTCATCGGTAGTTTTGCCTAAAGTTGAACCTGCTAGTGTGTAAATATTGTGCAAATTATTGGTACCCAGATGCATAATCTTGCACTTAGAGGGGGTTCAACTTCATCCCGCAAATTGTTACCCATTCAGAAATGACGTCAAGATCATGTTGGATAGTGGAAGTTGTAGCATGGCGCCATCAAGAAAGTGCAGAGCTTAGTACATGAGTAGGTAATCTCATCCCATGTGGCGTGCAGCTGAGATTTTAAGTCCCTGATGGCCCAGCAGGTAGGGCAGTGGCCAACATGTATGTGCTCTCCCCCAGAAGTGTAGTGGAGATGTGATGACGTGGGTACAGCCTATAAAGGAAACACGGAGCTGGGGTGGCTGACAGAGATCCTTGGAGCCTTGTAATATTTTAGTTGTAAGGATTTCTGACAGTTGTCTAAGTAGGTGTGCCAACCTTGGGCTGCAGGCCACACACTTTAGGTTTTGTTTGATGTAAAACACTAGGCCTCCACCTCTTCCGTCAGTCCTGCACTGGGGGATTGGTAGAAATGGTAGACCTAGACCTTTTAGATGTTGCTGCAGACACCAGACCATCAGCTGCACACTGTGTCTGGAGAGTAGCAAAACCATCTTTTGAGACTGCATACCTCCTGTACACTTTTTTGCCCATGGAGCATGTCTGCACCAGCTCCTCACAGACTTTGTTTGTCAGAGACTAGATAGGAGGAGGTGATAGTCAAGTTGAATCTTCCAGTGGAGGTTTAACCCAGATGTTCCAGAAATTAGAATTCATTTTCTGACAGAGAATCCTGGATAGCAATCTCCAGGTTCTTTGCCAGATATCCTACAAAGTTTCGTAGGATAAAATATCTTCTAGGGGTGAAATGTGGACTGAACTTCCTATCTCATCAGCCCCTGAAACAGCAGGGGTAGTACCTGTCACAAACATACTCCACAGGTCTGTCCCTCTGCTCCCACAGTGCCAACCTCAGAGTGCAATAGTGTGTACTGGTAACAGATAGGGTAACCCTCCTGTCTACTTTGGGTCCGAATCACCTTCTAGCCTCGAGTTCTGGAGGAATTCAAATGGTGAACCTTATGCTAGCATACCCAATTAACAGGCTCAGATAATACTCTCTTTGTGGGGATGCAATATAATCTTACGTCCAAGGGCATCCAGCCAGGTATCCAAAATGAACCCTTACAACTCTATAAGAGACATAGGTATTTCTTACCTTTTAAGCAAGCTCAGTAACACAATCAAGCTTTTAACAGCTGTCAGCCTTAAATACAGGTTCAGCAAGCACATGTAAAATAACAGAAAAGAACACAGGCAGTATTTTAAAGAAAATGTTGTTTACTGGAAAAATGGTAAAACAGGTGAAATAAAATACAGAACAAATTATATCACAAATCTCACAGTCATCTACAAATAAAAAGGAAAGTTACAGAATACAAATTCCTACCACAAACACTTAATTCTGCTCAAAGTGTTACCATTCTAAGTGCTTTCCAAGTCAGAGAACTATCTCTCTCAGAATCTAGAATCATATATCACACAGTTCCCAGATACAATGCTTCATTTTAACTCTATCTTTCCCAACCCCCTTTTGGTGAGTCAGCTAGCTCCTCCCTTAGAGTTCATTCTAACATAATTTCTACAAGGAGGCAGTATAGCCTAGAGGTTAGAGTAACAAGCTATGAATTGAGCTTGGTACATCCAGCAGACTAGACCTTGGTTTGATTCTCACAACCTCCACTTACATACTGTGTGATTCTGAGCAAGTCACTTAACCGCCCAGTGCTCCCAGGTTGCTCCTGAAAACAGGCACTTGTGCCTAGTGGGCCTTACCCGGTTACCAAAGACTAAAAATAAAATAAATTTTAATTAATGTGAACATCAGAAAAAAGTCAGTTCCTACATATGACAGTCTTTAATCAAACATTTCTCTGAGGTTTAACAACCCCACAATCTGTCACTAAGGTGTGAGAAAGCCAAGGGAAATCAGCCAAATTACGTCCTTTCCCAGTGTCATAAAATTTATATTCAGGAACCAACATCAAAGCAGCAGCAGTTGATAAGGTGCCATAGCCAGCATTAATTAAGTTTTTCCATGGTCAGTTCAATGACATCCTCACTGACACCTTGAAGGTTAAAAGCCAAACTGCTAACTTGTGTGAGACAATTTTATACACAGATCATTGATTTATAATACAAATATTATACAATAACCATAAGCAGATGGCAGAGCGTCACAGTACCCAACTAAGATTCTGAACTGGATTCAGAAGCAAAGTCCCAGGCAGCAGGCTCCACATAAGAACTGGGAGCAGGTACCACCAAAGGCTGACCAGAAGGCTCTACAGGATTCAAGGGAACTTGTTAAGGCAGTGGAATTAAGCCCAGTGAAGGCAATGGTAAATGATGTTCCTGGAGAAAAGAGCTATAGTAAGGGCAAGATTCTGCTATGGTCCCTCCATTTTGCAGTGTCAGTGGCTCAGTAGGTAGCACACTCGCCCTCTGAGGCCGGGAGATCAGAGGCCTGTGGGTTCAGTTCCCACATCTGGCACCTGAGTTAATATCCCAGTACTGACGCTGTAGTGCAGCATGAGAGTGTTACTGCACTTCTGAGGTGCCGTCTTTTGGATGAGACGTTAAACCGAAGTCCCATCTGCCTGGATTGGTGGTAGTTCAGGTGGATGTTAAAGATCCCATGGCACTTATTGAAAAGAGTAGGGGAATTTCCCCGGTGTCCTGGCCAAATTTCCCTCATTCACTATAAATACCACCAACAGCTTAATCTGGTTCAAAGTCAGTTGGCATTCATCTGTTTCCCCCTCCACCGGGTCGTGCCTGAGAATAGGCAAGATTTGTCTAGTGCACTTACCCGGTCAACAAAAAACTAAATAAATAAATAAATAACCAGCCACATTACACATAGCAAATTTACCCCTAGGAAGGCCCAGGACCGAAATGGGAAGAAATGGAAATCATGTACCTACCATAATTCTTGATCTTCTTGGACGAAGTCTCCACCACTCAGTCACACTAATGGGAGTACACCGGAGATACTAGGACCCAGCGGGAGCCAAACCTTTTCAGGTTGGCTAGCGTCAAGATGGAGCCATGAGGAAGTGGCACTGTGAGTCAGGCTCGTGTGGTATAGACTATCTCAGCGTCGACCCTCCAACCACCTCAGTATCTTTCTTTTCAAGGAGGTGCTGCGTAACTAACCTAGAGAGGACTAACCTAAAAATTGGACATAAGATAGTCCAAAGGACTCGTGTAAGAACGGTCAAAAACAAAGTCTTCACAGTCCAACCATTGAGAGAGTGAAGACCAAAAACAGAGAAGTCAGCTTGGGGGATGGAGGGTGGGCATGTGAATGAGTGGTGGAGACTTCATCCAAGAAGATCAGGAATTACGGTAGGTACGTAATTTCCATATCTTCCTGGACATAAAGTCTCCACCACTCATTCATACTAATGGGAGAGTGCCAAGCTAAATAATCCCCCGAGACAGGCGGCAGGAGAGAAAGAGGAGCTCACTTTTTAATTTTTTTAGGACAGAAGTCCATTAAGAATGGTCCTGCCAAATGACTGATGTTGTCTGGCATGGACATCCAAGGATCCAAGGCATAGTGCTTAGCAGAAGTATGCATGGAGCTCCAGGCAGCTGCATTGCAAATGTCTGCAATGGGGACATTACAAATTTCCGCCAGAGATGCCACAACTGCTCTGGCAGAGTGAGCGTACACTCTGCTTTCCAGCTTGACCTGTGCCATGGAAAAGCAATGACGAAGGCATGCCATCAGCCATGCTGACATGCACCTGATAGCAACAGGTTGACCCAGCCAGGTGGTGCTGAAGGAAACAAACAGTTGTTGAGCCTTGCAAAATTCTTTGGCTCTTTCCAAATAGAACCGCAAGGCTCTTTTTACAGCTAGAGAATGAAAGTTACGCTCTCCTTCATTCTGGAAGTTTGAAAAGTAGGTAGGAAGGACTAAAGGTTGATTCAGGTGAAATTCTGAAACAACCTTAGGAAGGAACTTAGGATGGGTCCTAAGAACTACTTTGTCTTTGTAAAATACAGTATGCAGAGGGTCTGTGACCAGAGCGTGTATTTCTGATACTCTACGAGCAGAAGTAACGACCACCAGGAAGGCCGTCTTCCAAGTAAGGAATTTCAACTCTTAAGTGGCTAGAGGCTCGAAAGGTTTACGAGTGAGCATATCTAGCACAAGCTTAATGTCCCAAGCTGCAACTGGTCGCCTAACAGGAGGTCTGGTATGCAGAATACCCTTAACAAATCTCTTAACCACAGGTAATTGAGCCAAAGACATGGAATTCACTGGCTAGTGATATGCAGAAATTGTGCAAAGATGAACTTTGACTGCAGAGTATTGCAGACCTGTGTTTGAGAGGTCTAAGAGATATGCCAAGACTTTATTTGGTGGGCAGGAAAAAGGGTTCCAAGAAGATTCTGCACACCAGATAGAGAAACGCTTCCACTTGGCTGTGTAGGTTTTCCTGGTAGCTGACTTGCGAGCAGCTAAAAGAATGTCTGAAATCCTACAAGAAATATTAAACCTATTCACATCTATCTCCTCAGGAGCCAAGCGTGGAGGTAAAGAGACCTCAGATTGTGATGGACTACTGGGCTCTGGATCAGAAGGTTCGTCTGAAGGGGAAGTGGTTTCGGAGAGGTTTCCAATAGTCTGTTGATTAGGGAGAACAAGATCTGATGAGGACAGAACGGGGCAATGAGAATCATTCTGCCCCACCCCCTTTTGCCTCCAGTTTGAGCAGTACCTTTTGAAGTAGGGGAAGAGGAGGAAATGTGTAAAGAAAGCGTTTTGTCCACTGCAGCCTGAATGCATCCTGGCAAAAAACACCAGGTCCTGGATTTCTGGAGCAGAAGAGAGGCAGTTTTGCATTGAGTGGGGACGCAAAAAGGTCCAGGTCTGGAGTTCCCCACTCTTTGAAGTGACTGAACAATGGTTAAGTCAAGAGACCACTTGTGTGGATCTGTCTCCATTCTGCTGAGAAAGTCTGCCAGCTCGTTTTGTACTCCTGGCAGGTAAACCACCTGAATTTATGCTCTAGGCACCATTCCCACACTCTCATTGCTTCCCTGCATAATGGGTAAGAGTGTGCACCATCACTACCTTGTCCATTTGAAGGAGAATGTTCTTGTCACAGAGTATGTCCTTCAAAGCTTGGACTGCATAGAGAATGGCTCTCATTTCCAGGACGTTTATGTGAAGTTGAGACTCGTCCTGCATCCACGTACCCTGGGTGTGGAGATCCTGACAATGAACTCCCCAACCCATCAGGGATGCATCCGTGGTAATGGAAATCTGATGATCCGGAGGAGCAAAGGGATATCCTTCCGGAAGATTGTCCTTTTGAGACCACCAGGTGAGTGACCTCTTCAGAGGTTCCATCACCTTGATGAGAAAGGACCGAGGGTGAGTGGTTGGGGACCACTGAGTACTGAGCATCCACTGAGTGGTTCTCATGTGGAGATGAGCCAAAGGTACAGTGTACACCAAGGATGCCATGAAGCCCAGCATCTGTTGCATTGAGAGAGCTCGAACTGAGCTGTGTTCTCTGATGAATCGGGCCATCTGTAGAATATCACTCCTTCTGTCCTCCGGAAGAAAAGCTTTCATGCAGGAAGTGTCCAGAAGGGTTCCTATGAAGAGAAGCTTCTGGGAGGGCTGCAACTGTGACTTTTTGAGGTTCATCAGGACTCCCATGGATGTGAGGAAGTCTGAGGCCATGGCCAAGGCCTCCAGAGTCTCCTGCCTGGAGGGGCTTGCTAGAAGCCAGTCATCCAGATATGGGAATATTTGGATTCCAATTTCCTTAGGTGTGCTGCGAGAACTGCACAGCACTTTGTAAAAACTCAAGGCACCAAGGATAGCCCAAAGGGCAGGACTCTGAATTGATAGTATTGACCCAATGCCACAAACCTTAGGTATTTGTGGTGCTTTGGGTGTATGAGAATGTGCTGGTGGTGTCCTGCATGTCCAAAGAGGCTAGCCAATCATGTCGATGAATCAAAGATAGCAGGGTACCAAGTGATATCATCTTGAACTTTTCCTTGTGAAGGAATTTGTTCAACTTTCTGAGATCCAGAATAGGGAACATGCCACCAGTTTTCTTTGGAACCAGAAAGTAATGGGAGTAGAAACCTGTGTTTCATTGATCCAGCGGAACTACTTCTACTGCCCTGTTGTTTAGAAGGCCTTGTACCTCGGAAGCAAGAAGGTCTGACTGTGCCACAGATAGCCTGCGCTACCACTTGGGAGGATGATCCAGAGGGGTTTCTGACAGATTGAGAGAGTACCCCTCGTGGATTATCCTGAGGACCCATTTGTCTGATGTTATAAATTTCTACTGGTCGTAAAACTGAGGCGTCCTTCCACTATCGAGAAAGATTTCCCCTCGGTCAGCTGAGATGGGACCTGGGCCAGAAACTCAGAAGGTGGCACTGGGCACTTTTGGGCCCTGTGCTTTCTGTTGCATTTTCTTTTGCGACTGAGGGGTTTGGTTTCTGTTAAAACCTCCTCTGCCTTTGCCACAAAAGGACTGACGGTTGTGAAACTAACGCTTGTTCCCACCTCCTCGAGAGGGAGCGGACAGCGGTCTAGCTGTCTTAAGGACAGACCTAGTCTTCTGTGTGGCCTCTAGTGCTTGTTCCACCTGAGGCCCAAACAGATACATACCATTGAAAGGTAAAGCCATGACTTTTTGTTGGGCATCATTCGTAAAGCCCGATGTACGCAGCCAGGAATGGCGACGGATGCAAATGCCAGCTGCCCTGGAAGCAGTATCGAAAGTGTCCATTGCAGCTTTAATCTGTTGATTATAGGACTCAATACCTCTAGTGATGGTCTGCAATAGCTCTGAGTTAACTTCCGACTCGGGCAGGGCTTCTACCGTCGCTTTTAGCGAATGCCAAAGAACGTACTCATATTGAGAAAAATAACCCTGGTAGCTAGCAATACGCTTGGCCAGGGTCGAGGCAGCAAAGACTCTGTTACCCAAGGTGTCGATCTTGCAAGATTCTTTGTTATAGGATGGGCTGTGGATTCCTAAGGGAGGACAGCCATTTAATTCTCTGCCAGGACCACTATGGCATCATCAATGGCTTGTGAGCCAAGATGGGGCGATCCTTGGGAGGGTCATACTTCCTATCTATGGACTTGGCCACAGAGGGAATAAGAGCCGGATTCTTCCACACCATCTGGAAAGAGTCTTGAAAGAGGGCTGTACCGGAAGGGTTAAATCCATAGGGATTTCTGGAACATGTAGATATTGGAGACACAGAAGATTCCCAGGAATTTATTTTAACAAACTTGGCACAAACGGTCATGGCAAAGTAAAACACAATCATTTTAACCACATATAAAGTCCCTATATTTTTTTAACCACCCTTGGAGGTCAGACAACATGGTAGGGGCTTCATCACTTGGTCATGAACCCAACCTAATATATAGTGTTTATGGGTTCATTAATTTACTGCATGTACTGTATGCATATGTGAAAGTGTGTGTGTGTGTACATGTGAATACATTACTACAGACTCACTAGAATAAGACATGAATTCCTCTGTGACGGTCAGGAGACAGGTATGAGTCCAGTGCTACCAATAAATCTGGTATTCACCTCCACCTTAAATGGGAAGGAAACATTGCAGTATACCCAGTTCATAGTCCTTTACCTCTGATACAGTTAGCGGTATCAGCATCAAAATCCACTGATTGATGGCAACCGCTGATCTCACTGACTGCAGCTCCTATAATGTTTCAATGGGGTTGCTATATTATGAGCTGGTTGTAAAGGCAAAGGAGGCAGAAAAAAGGGGAGCCATACAGAAAAAGAACATGGGGTAAGCAAATATGAACTGGGAGTACTACATTTCCCATTGTTGCAAAGCAGAATAAAATGGTCCTATTTCTTTAGAACACAGGAGAATTTCTGGTCATGTGGGGGTAGAATGTTGGAATACCTGATTTAAGACATTGTAAACCTCCAGTAAGGACTTGCTGATTCCCAGAAGAGGTCCTAAATCATAGCCTGTTTGGGTCCTCTTCCTTCAGCCTTCAGTCCCTTTGAGTGAGAAAATGAAGGACCTTTCAATTTATGTTGTATTTTATATTCCAGTCGCTCAGGACCCATTATCGAGGTTAATGACAACTGTTAGATTTTTATTTGAAATTCAATTGGTAGGGGAAGGTCTGTGGGAACCTTCTCTGACAGCTGTGAGTTATAGCCCTTCTGTGACTTAGTTCAATATACTCCACAATGACAGCGTGCACTTGACTCAGCACCACCCATGGCATATTCCCACCATGAAATCCTTAGGGGCAGTTCCTTGTTGGGATTTAAAAAATTTGAGAAGAGGAGGTCGAGACGCGATCACGGTGTTCTGAACACTAATGGGAATACACAGGTTAGAGTATATACAGATGTTTGAGCCGGTAAGGAAGTCTACTCAAACTGGGGAGGGCAGGATGAGGTGAACCAGTAGAAAGCATTACTATAGTAGACCAGTGGCACAGTAGTAACACTACCACTTACCATGTTGGCGACCCGGGTTTAGCAGTGTATTTGAGTAGCCAGGTGTCGGCCGGGAAGTGCAGAATCGAGTGACCAAAGACTGCACTCCCCACCCACAGTGAGGGTTGCACCTCCTGCAGTGCACCTGATACCTAGCGAAGGCTAGGTTTTCAGGCAGATGGGAGGTTCAAAAGGGCAGGGGATGTTGACAGACACCTTGTGTCATTGCATGTCCACGTCCTAGAGGCTGGAAAAATAGAAGAAAAATCACTGCCAAAGTGGGAAGACAGATGGCCCTATGCAGGCTTGGCATTACTGAATGAGTACCAACTGGATCCTGCTTCAGAAGGGCAAAAGCAAGCCCCTCAGACACCGCCATGAGGAGCAAGTCATGTGGGAACAGGGCAAGACCCAAGGATACTAGGTGACTGAGATGGGGGTGGCATCCAGATAGGGGCAGGCAGGAGTCGAGGAGATAAAATCAAAGTAAAACAAGCATTTTTCAATGCCAAACGTTGTCTTGCTGGCATTGGCATTGGTAGTGCAGGCGTTGGAGAGACGCATAATAGGAAAGGCAGTGAAATATAGAACCGATGTCAACCCTACCCCACCCTGCAGAGAGTGACAGGCATTGGGGTGTGCCTTTGGATCATTGGCCATAATGCTCATGCCATTTCTCCTAACCCTACCCTGCAGACTCTGACAAGTGTCGCGTTGTGCCTTGGGGTCATTGGACCTTACGCTCACCTCATTTCATAAGGAAGTATGTTGAGATGGGTGCAGTATAGGAGAATGGGGTGAACCCTGGAGCCAGAGAGACCAAGGCACACCTGGATGGCTGTCAGTGGCTGCAGGGTGGGGGTGCAATGGCATGAGCATTACAGCTGACAGTCCAAAGGTACACCCTGACGCCTGTTAGTCTGTACAGGGTGGGATGTTATGGTTAGAAACTCCAATGCCCTGGGCATTTATTGGTATTTGCACTCCAAATTTTCAACATGGCCTTTTTGTGACTCCACCTCATGAAAGCATGTGGGACCTCTGCTCATGAACAGTGTCGCTGTGATTTTGGTAATGTGTCCCAAAAGTTGATTTCCCACAGTGACCGCGCCATTCTGCACCACATAAAAATGCTGTCTGCACCATTCATAAGGAGCTGTGAAGAGATGGCAATGTTGAAAATCTGGAGTGAAAATATTAAAAATTCTCAAAGTTACAAGTGTGCATGAAAACTGTGCAACACACGCTCATAACAGTCTTTTCTTGGAATTCATTCACCAAATTTTTAACATAGGCATTTTGGGACCTCTGCTCATGAACAGTGGCAGTATGATTTTCTTAATCTGTCCCAAACGTTGATTTCCCACAGCGACTGCGCCATTGTGCGCCAGATGTGTGAAACCACATTTTAGGCAGGATGTGAAAAATGACAGCTGTACTGTTCATAAGAAGGTGTGCAAAAATGGCAATGTTGAACATCTGGAGTGCTTATGAACAGTGTTACTGTGATTTTCTTATTCTGTCCGAAACATTGTTTTCCTACAGTGACTGTGTCACTGTGCACCGGATGTGCTAAAACACATTTTGGGCAGGATGTGGAAAATGACAGCTATGCTGTTCATAAGGAGGTGTGGAAAAATGGCAATGATGAAAATCTGGATTAAAAATATTAAAAATTCTCAAAGTTACAAGCATGCGTGGCAACTGCGCAACGCAAGCTTGCAACATGGTAATTTTGTGGAATTTTTTCAGGCATCTTGGGACCTCTGCTCATGAACAGTGTTACTGTGATTGTCTCACTGTGTCCTGAACATTGTTTTCCTACAGCGACAGCGCCACTGTGCGCCGGATGTGTGAAAACACATTTCGGGCAGGATGTGGAAAATGACTGCTATACTGTTCATAAGGAGGTATGAAAAAGGGCAGTGTTGAAAATCTGGAGTAAAAATATTAAAAATTCTTGAAGTTACAATCGTGTGTGGAAACTGCGCAACGCACGCTCTTAACAGTCATTTTTTGGAATTTTTTCACCAAATTTTCAACATATGGATTTTGGGACCTCTGCTCATAAACAGTCCCCATCTGCCCTAGTAAGGCACAAGACGTACAGCTGAGTATCATCAGCATAGCAATGAAATCCCAGACCACGCTGCCTAACGAGCTCAACCAATGGCAGCATGTACCCAGTGAACAACATGGGGCAAGGACTGAGCCCTGTGGCACCCCACAGCTCAGCACAACTAACTTGGAGATGGAATTATCCAAGCATACTGGCTGTGCCCTGCCAGTGAGGTAGAACTCGAACCAATGCAGCAATATACAAGTGAGCCCTACGTAGTGCTTCAGACAGTCCAATAGCACCCCTTGATCTACTGTGTCAAATACCACTGAAAGATCAAGAAGAACCAAAATGGACCATTATCTTGTGTCTCTCCCCATGAGATTACTAAACACCTCAACAAGAGATGTCTCCATGTGCCAAGGCAAGAATACTATATGGAAGCACTCATGATTTTTCATTTCTCCAACTGCACCCCCAACTGCACCACCTCCACCCCGTTAACTGCCTTCTCCAGAAAGGAAGGTTTGAGACAGGCCTGTAATTCGCAAGAACATCAGGATATAAAGATTGTTTCTTAAGGAAGAGTCTAACTGGCTTTTTCAGTGTAGCCGGGAATGTATCTTCCTACAGGAAACACCTGACAATCTCTGTGATAACCAGACTGAGGTTCACCTAGCAGTTTAAAAGCACCCAGTTGGAATGTAAGTCAAGCGAACAGTAGGTGGTGTGCAGCCCTGAGATCACACAGAATACTTCATCCACCCAAACTAGCCCATTGCCACTGCTCATCCGCAACTGGGTATTGCTGGCCCATGACAGAAAACCTGTGGAGATTCCAGTCCTGATGGAGGATGTCCTGTTAAGGAAGAACTAATTAAACTCCTCACACTTCTCTTTTGAAAATACTTTTACAGATTGAAGACATGGGGGGCTTTAACAACCTGCCCACAGTGAGGAAGAGTTAAGTTGGTTGGTGCTTTTCTGCAGCAATAATCAGCCTTGACAAGAACTCTGCCTTTCTCACAGTGATTGTCTGCTGATACTCATGGTAATGAGTCCTCAGTGTCAGTCTATCCTCCACTGACCCATATCTCCTTCAAAAATGCTCCAACCTCCATCCTTTAGTCTTCAAGCACCTCAGCTTATCACAATACTATTGTAAGCTGTGACGGAAGGTCAAGGGATAAACACTGTACGGTATCAGGGAGTACAAGGCAGCTGTAAGAATCATGCTGTAAGTCTCCATGGCCTTCTTGGCTTCTCAGCACAAACGTTCATCATACTGAAGATGTCCCTTACCCCCAAGTGTTTTCTAGGCTTCAGATTATATTTTGGACTGTAACAAACCATCTCCACAGAAAGAGGATATAAACGGGGGCCCCACAAAGGAACCACATGGCATGATGATCTGAGAAGATGACTGGATCAACCCTGACATTACAAATGTCAAAAGCCAATGAGAAGACAGAGGCAATTGCCTGTGCAGGGCCCAAAGATGTTATCAATTGGTGAAACTGTTGCTCAAAGTGTGAGGCCTTGTGGTCGACCCAGGCACCGAAATCCCCCAGCAATAGTAGTTTTGGGGAGTTCAAAACTATAGCAGCCACAAAGTCTGCCAATGCCTTCAAGAATTATTTCCCATGCCATGCCCCAGGGGACAGTATACAAGAATGATCTTGCAACTGCGCTTGGTTCACCTTTTATTGCCATGCAATCAAATGACCTGGTCATTCCTGTGGGGTATATCATAAGTCCCAGAGTGGATCTAAAACAGATGGCCACCTTGCCAACCTCTGCTCCTGCCTCAGGCAATGAATAAGGGAGTACCTAACCAGAACAGATACTACAGTACAGGACTGGAGTCATCCCCTATCCAGGGCTCCATGATAAATACAAGGTCAGCTGAGGAATCCCCAATGAAGCCCTCTATCATTGTGGTTTTATTCTTCAGTGGCCTCGCATTATGCAAAACTGCCCAGGGAGGAGGAGCAAAGTTAGATGGCCCTTTAGTCACCTGGTTGCTGGAATCAAATGGAACTCTTGAGATGGGAATCAGACAGGGAGGATCACTGTCTTGTTTCCAATTTTTCCCAGGGTGTCTCTTTACCCTTCCACACACCCTATCTGGCCCTCCCCAACATCAACCCCCAGACCAGACAAACAGCTGTAGCTACACCTTTTCAGGATTCTCAGTCCCCTACTGGGAATGGCTGTGCTACAAACTGGGTAACTAAACAACTGAAAGGCAGTGCAGGCTAGGTAATAAGACTATAAACTGGGTGTCCCAGGTTCAAATCCCAGCCACTAGCTCACTGTCTGGTCATGAACAAGCTTCTTGATCACCCAGTGTTTAACTCCCTCCCTGCTGTAAACGTAATTAGAAGCAGGTAATCCCTCCACACACACTATAAATCAGATGTTACTTCTCAATTGGGCTGACCTGGGGAAAATAATTGCAACAAAATAAAAATAAATACCAAACAATGAGCTGGTCAGATTGGTTAACTTAGATTGGAAATGTATCCCATGAAAACGTAATTTTCTGTACTCAGTTTCAAATAGTATCCCAGGTCAAAGGGATTGAGACAGCCTTAATTTTCCATCATCACAGACAGGCTCACCAGTCCACTGTCACAGACACCCACTCCCTGTCAAACAGATAGACAGAAAGACACAGCATTCCACCATCACAGGCAGACAAACCACTCCACCATCACAGGCAGTCACACCTTTTCACCATCACAGATGTACCTTTCCAGCAGTATACACACCATTCAGCCATCACAGACACATATCCCCTCTGTCAGACATACACACACACACACACACCTCTTGAAGGGTCTAGTCCAAGTGGTCCAATCCACCTGTTAAATTTCTCCAATGAACACTGTCAGAAACTGTATTTCAGGAGCAGGGTCAGTAGGTTCTTTAGAAGAAGAAATTGCCTTACAAATGAAGCATATCAGGGGAGGGCCTCAGATTACAGCTCCTGTCCAGATGAAAACAAATTTATTTTATAAACAAGACAATACAACGTGAGGGGATGGCAGGCAGTTACAAGGGATGGCTAGCTGTGGAGAGGGATGATCAGCTATGCCAGGTGATGCTCAGTAGTGAAAGGAGATGATAGCTGTGGCAGTGGATGACTAGCTGTGGCAGTGGATGACTAGCTGTGGCAGGGGATGACTAGCTGTGGCAGGCGATGCCCAGCAGTGACAGGAAATGATAGCTGTGGCAGGTGATGCCCAGCAGTGACAGGAAATGAGAGCTGTGGCAGGGGATGACTAGCTGTGGCAGGTGATACCCAGCACTGACTGGGGATGACTAGCTGTGGCAGGGGATGACCAGCTGTGGCAAGTGATGCCCAGCACTGACTGGGTATGATTAGCTGTAACAGGAGATGACTAGCTATGGCAGGTGATACCCAGCACTGACTGGGGATGACTAGCTGTGGCAGGGGATGACCAGCTGTGGCAGGTGATACCCAGCACTGACAGGGGATGATTAGCTGTGGCAGGTGATGACTAGCTATGGGAGGCGATACCCAGCACTGACAGGGGATGATTAGCTGTGGCAGTGGATGATTAGCTGTGTCAGGGGATGACTAGCTGTGGCAGGTGATGCCCAGCACTGACTGGGGATGACTAGCTGTAACAGGTGATGCCCAGCACTGACTGGGGATGACTAGCTGTGGCAGGGGATGACTAGCTATGGCAGGTGATACCCAGCACTGACAGGGGATGACTAGCTGTGGCAGGTGATGTCCAGCACTGACAGCGGATGATTAGCTGTGGCAGGGGATGACTAGCTATGGCAGATGATGCCCAGCACTAACAGGGGATGATTAGCTGTGGCAGGGGATGACTAACTGTGGCAAGTGATACCCAGCACTGACTGGGGATGATTAGCTGTAACAGGTGATGCCCAGCACTGACTGGGGATGACTAGCTATGGCAGGTGATGTCCAGCACTGACTGGGGATGACTAGCTGTGGCAGGGGATGACCAGCTGTGGCAGGTGATGCTCAGCACTGACAAGGGATGATTAGCTGTAGCAGGTGATGCCCAGCACTCACTGGGGATGACTAGCTGTGGAAGGGGATGATTAGCTGTGGCAGGTAATGCCCAGCACTGACGGGATGATTAGCTGTGGCAGGGGATGATTAGTTCACCGCCAGAGGAAAAGCTACAAGCTTGTCCTGGGAAGCAACCCACGATTCTGCTACTGCAAATTAGCAGACCCTGAGGCTTTCTTCCCCTGTTGAAACTGCCGCCCGGGATCCTCCGAACTCCGGTTCGTTGCAGGGCCCAAAAATCTACAGAAACAGCCAAAAGCCATGTACCCCCCCTCAGATGTGGCGTGCCCTCCTGGGGCTCGCACTTCGCCGCCAGAGGAAAAGCTACAAGCCTGTCCTGGGAAGCAACCCACAATTCTGCTACTGCAAATTAGCAGACCCTGAGGCTTTCTTCCCCTGTTGAAACTGCCGCCTGGGATCCTCCGAACTCTGGTTCGTTGCAGGGCCCAGAAATCTACAGAAACAGCCAAAAGCCATATACCCCCTCAGGTACGTTGGTATTTGGCGCCTTTGGACATTCTGAATTTTCAGAGCCAGCACTCTGAATGGAGGATCTCAGCCTCACTGACTTCTTCCTGCTGGTCTCCATTTTACCTTGCTTCATTAGAGACGTTTATCAGTGCTGCTGACCCTGGGGGACTATCCTTTTTTGTAAAGCAAGAATTTCATTTTTTTTTTGTAAAGAAATTGTTCTTTTGTAAAGCTAGTATGGCATGAAAGCCCCCCACCACCACCACCACCACCACGGTTTCTCTCCTCATCTATCAATCCAGTTTAGGCCATTCAGTGTTACACTGCCATTGTTTAAAGTGATCTACCTGCTCTGAATGCACTGTGATTACATCCCTCTTTAGAATTAATTCTCTGCGAAATGCTGAAGAGTTTTAAGTTGACCTTTTTATGCACTCCTTAATATCCTAAAACTACAGACTAATCCTTGTTATTATTAATTCTGAGTGTAAAACTGTAGAGTCTTAAGATTATTAGACCTATACTGCACTGTCTATTATTTTTAGCGAACAGCTGAATCCTTTTTAGAATTAATTTCTGTGTAAAGCTATAGTTTTAAATTGACCACACTTTTCAGTGTACTGCCTAGCATTCAAAATTTAAAGCCCAATCCTTGCCTCTTGCTTTGCCACCTGTCTGCCTCTAACCCACTTACGTCTCCTCCCTGTTTCTATTACCCACTTTGAAGTTTAGCCTCCTCCTTCCAAATAATAATGACCACCCTGTTTCTTTGTTTGAGTTAACCACACCTCCCCTGCCTGCCCCTATTTAATCCATCTCATTTTTTTTGTCTACTTTCTCATTTGCAAATTATACTACATAGCCACTAGAGGGCTACAACAGCTGTCTTTTCTGTTAAAGAGGAAACACAGTATTATGTTTGCTTGCACGCATGTGCAAGAAACATAGTGCCATCATCGGAGATTTCGGAGGTGTGTCACCTCCTCCTCCAATTCAGTCAGTGTGCTGGCAGGCGCGGCCCCTGTAAGCCAATGCATGCTGGAGCTGTCTATGACAAGCTCCAAAATGCAGTGGCATACAGTTCAAAGGGGGGAGCTATGCTTAAGTGAGCAGCGATAAGATATCGCCTGCCTGGGCGCGCAGCTCCCCCACACACACACACGCCCACGCAGGCATGCGCGCTCCCACCCCCGCACGCACTATTGTATAGCCGATGTCTAATCCCGCCGGCTGTGCTGCTACCCCCGCCTCCCCCAAAGTTTTCAAAATGCCACGCTTGGTGCCCATCCCAGCGTGGCAACTAATGATATAGCCAACAGGGGATCCACTGTCCTCGCCTCAGTAGTAGTGCCACGCTGGGAGCCCACCCCAGCATGGCAATTGATGTTAGACCGACGGGGTGCCTAATCTTCGCCGGCTGAACGCCTCAACCGTCCTTGTGCCATGTTGGGAGCCCACCCCAGCTGGCAAAAGTCCCACGTCCATCCTTTTTTTTTACCTGAAAAGAAAACGGCCCCATGTAGTCTCCCTAGCCTCCTCCCACAACCCGCACTCCACCCACTGCGCGCACCCTGCCTCCCTACACCCCCCACCCCATACTTACCTCCGGACTCGGGCGTGATGATCTTCGGCGGACCGGAACACGCCTGCACTCTTCAAAGCTGACCGCGAACTGAGGAAATGCCGTAGCTGTATAATGGGCTAGATAGGGGTTTCAACTTTGCTGCATATCTCAGGTAGTTTTTGGATTCAGACTTTAACATGGGTTTAGATCTTCTCATGATGTCACCGTCATGGCGCTGCTATTCAGGTCCGCAGGGTGATTTAGATGATCGGGCCCAGGGTGATTTCGCAGTCACCGCGTGAAATCACCCTTTGGGCCTGGAATAATGCCATGACAGTGATATCATTCATGAGAAGGGTCTCAAAACCCCATGTTGAAAATTTGGTGCCAAAATTCCAAAAAATGACTGTTTTACTTAGCATGCGTTACGTAGTTCTACGAAGGCTTGTAAGTTCGCGAATTTTCAATATTTTCACTCCAGATTTTCAACATTGTCATTTTACCACACCTTCTTATGAGTAGTATAGCTGTCATTTTCACATCTCACCTCAAATGTGTTTCCTCGCCCATGTAGCCGTATAATGGCTCAGTTGGTGTGCTAAATCAATGTACAGGACAAATTAAGAAAATCACAGTGACACTGTTCATGAGCAGAGGTCTTAAAATGGCTATGTTGAAAATTTGGTGAAAAATTTCTAAAAATGACTGTTTTAATGAGTGCATGCTATGCAGTTCCACGCATGCTCGTAAGGTCGCTAATTTTCAATATTTTCATCCAGATTTCCAAAATCTCATTTTGCCATACCTTCTTATGAGTAGTACAGCTGTCATTTTCACATCTCACCTAAAATGTGTTTCCGCCTTATGTAGCATAATGTAATGGCGAGTCGGTGTGCAAATCAATGTATGGGACAAATTAAGAAAATCACAGTGACACTGTTCATGAGCAGAGGTCTTTAAAATGGCTATGTTGAAAATTTGGTGAAAAATTCCTAAAATGACTGTTTTGATGAGCGCATGCTGCACAGTTCCTATGCATGCTTGTAAGTTTGCAAATTTAATATTTTCACTCCAGATTTTCAACATTGCCATTTTATTACACTTCCTTATGAACAGTATCAGCTGCAATTTTCATATGTCGCCTAAATGTGTTTTCGCGACATGTAGCTTACTAATGGTGCTGTTGAAAGTAAGAAAGCAATGTTTAGGACAGATTAAGAAAATCACAGTTACACTGTTCATGAGCAGAAGTCTTAAATGGCTATGTTGGAAAATTTGGTGACAAAAAGTCCATAAATGACTGTGTTATAAGTGAGCATTGTGCAGTTTCCACGCACCTCGTTAGTTCATGACTTTGTAATATTGTCAGTCCAGATTTTCACCAGTGGCATTTTTCCACACTTCCTTATGAACAGTACAGCTGTCATTTTTCACAACATGGCTGAAGCGTGTTTTACACTTTCAGCGCAGAGATGCGTGGGTCGCTGTGGGAAATCATTGTTAGGGCACAGATAAAGAAAATCACAGTGACACTGTGTTCATGACGGAGGTACCAAATGCCTGAGTTGACAATCTGCTGTAAAATCCCAACCTAATTATATCACGGTGTGCTGCACAGTTTCTATGTATGCTCGTGACTTCACCATTTTTTTAATATTTTTACTGCAGATTTGCAACATTGCCATTTTTTACACCTCCCCATGAACAGTACAGCTGTCACTTTTTACATCCTGTTCGGAATGTTTTTGCACCTGTGGTGCTAAATGCCGTAGTCACTGTGCATAAGCAGCTTTCGGCTAACAAACTGATATTCCCCATGTTCATGAGGTGGGGTCACAAACAAACATGTTGAAAATTTGGAGTGAAAATACCAACGAACGCCTGAGGTATTAGGGTTTCCAACCATAACGCCCAACCCTGTAGAGAATGACAGGCATCAGGGGTGTGACTTGGGATTCTTGCCTGTGATGCTCATACCATTCCACACCCTGCAGTCAGTGAGAGGCATCGAGGTATGCCTTGGACTCTTTGGCCCCAAACTTCACCCCATTCTCCTATATCGCACTCACTCACCATATTTCCTAATGAAATGGGGTGCGCATAAGGGCCAAAGAGCCCAAGGAACACCGTGTCACTTGTCAGTGTCTGCAGGGTGGGGTGTGGTGAAATGGCGTGGCCGTTATGCCTGATGACCCAAACGCACACCCCAATGCCTGTCACTCTCTGCAGGGTGGTGGTGGGGTTGGCTTCAGTTCAATACTTCACTGCCATTCCTATTACGCAGCTCTGTAACTTCTACACTACCACTGCCGATGCCAGCAAGCAAACATTCGGCATTGACAAATGCTTGTATTTTCTACTTCTTCTGCTCTAGTGGACCTGGGATACCTCTCTTTCTGAGGACCATTCCCGGGGTTTTTCTGACTGTTTCTCAGGCCAAACCATGCTCATCCACTAAGGCTACAAGACTTGAACGCCTTCCCCCACTCCCATTCTGTACTGGTACCAGGGCCAGAAACAGAAACGAAAGCTACAGACCAATCTTGCCACACCGGATTGCAGCCTTGAACCACCTCACTGGCTCAGCTGCAAAGAGTTGCTCCACAGGTACTGCTTCAGCGCCAAAACCACCTCTCAGCCAACAAAAGGATTTTGAACTTATGACACCTGATCACCGACTGGTCTAGGCTTCTAGTGGCGTTTACTGTCGGCTGTTGTGGCGTTTAGATCTACCATGGGAAATTACAGCTGGTTCCTCAGTGTGTCACTAGCTTTACTAGTGTTCAGCTCAGTTCTTCGGAACCCTCATCCCTCCTTAAAGTGGAATGACCCTTGCGCTTCTCCCTGTCCTGCGTCCAACAGCTCCTTTCAGGTAGCCATTCTGGACTGGTGGGCTTCTCAGCTTCTCTGCCGGGGAGTGGAACATCTCCCGAGCTGCCTCTGCAGATTACTCTCCCATCCAGACTTGAGACTTCCTACTCATGGCAAATTTCTGCCAGGACACTAGTGGCTGCAACACTAGGCCAGTATAACACCAGGAGTGGGTACAGGCCTACCCATCAACACCGCCTCCCCTATCGCCCAAAAAATAGTGTTTACAAATTACAGTTCGCTGCCTTAAAAGAACCTGCTTCTTTTACTATTGTGCTCAGGCAATGTCGAACTCAACCCAGGACCATTAGACACCCTTGCTTCTCCATCAGACCCGCAGGTATCAAAGGAATGTCTTTTATGCATCTTAATGCCTGTAGTTTGCTGAAAAAGTTCACCCTTATCCAGGCTTGGGTGAGTCACACCCTACCTGACGTCCTAGTGATCACTGAGACCTCGCTTGGCCAGCCACCCCAGACAATGAAATCAATATCCCAAATTATTTACTCTTCCGAGCAGATAGGCAATCAAGAGGAGGTGGGGTGGCAATTTATGTAAGGGACAAATACTCAGCCGCATGCAAAGACGCATCATCCTCCCCCAAAGAATTTGAGTGCTTGACCCTAAAGATCGAACTTTCTCCTTCCAGTGCACTCTGTGTAATAGGCTGCTTACAGGCCCCCTTCTGCCAGGCCTCATCTCCTGTCTCACCACAGTTCCTTACTGGGGATCAGTTCCTTGGAAACCATTATTCTTGGCGACCTGAACTACGATTGACTATCAAGTGCATCAGCTCCCTTGAAATCCTTTTGTGACACTCTAGGGCTGGTGCAACTCATTGGCGAGCGTACTCATCCAAATAAAAAGAACCTTAACAACAGCTCCCTCTTAGATGTAATTTTGGTTAGCAAGCCACACCTGTTCTCTCATGTTGGAACATTTTTCTCAGATATTAGCGATCATTGTATAATCACCACCATTAGATCCATGCACAACCCACAGTTTGCGGCAAAGTTCTCTATCAAGAGCTTCAAACGCAACTTTGATTTGTTTGCTTACGTCCACGACTTGAAACATTCACTGCGATGGCAGGAATTCTTCCTGGCCAAAGCAGTTAACAGGGCATGTACTGTTTTTTACGATATTTTAAATGAGGCTTTAAATAAGCATGCACCCTTGGTTAAAGTGCGGGTCAGGAGCAGCACCTGCCGTTGGTTCTCACCTGAGCTCAAAGCTTCCCTGTTAGAAAGGGATACTTTATGGAAAAAAAGCCCGAAGAAGCAAGAATGACTCGGATTGGTGTCTTTTTAAGAGAGCACGTAACAAGTGCACCAAGTTGGTCAGAGCAGTCAAGGCCGCCTACTATCATTCGGAGCTAGCCTCTGCCTCAAGAAATCCTACAAAGCTCTGGAAAACATTAAAAGACATGTCTGGACATGCACCTGGTAATTCCATTCCAGCAAAAATTAAGTCCGGTGGCAGCATTATCGCTAACCGATTGGAGATATTGGAAGCCCTCAATAACCATTTTGCAATGGCAGGGCTAGTATTTGATACTTCTCCTGCCAATGACCTCTGCACAGCTCAGGGCTCACCAACCCATGAGTCCCCCTCTACCGAGGAGGCCTTCTCCCTCCTGCCTGTCTCTCTAAAAGAGGTGGAAGACCTACTGCTGCAACTGGACACCAGGAAGGGAGCAGGCTCCGACTTCATAGAGCTATACTATCTGAAATGTGCCTACCATGTGCTTGCGGTGCCAATCACCCACCTATTCAACATGTCACTCTCCCAGGGTAGCCTCCCCCCTCAATGGAAAATAGCCCATGTCATCCCTCTATTAAAAGCAGGTGACCCCTATGATCTAAATAATTACAGACCGATCTCCTCCTCCACATCCTGTCTAAAATATTAGAAAAAAATAGTGTGCGGCCAGCTAGGGGTATACTTAGAATCCAGAAGCCTATTAAACCCAGTTCAGTCTGGATTCAGAGCAAAGCACAGCACCATAACAGCCCTAGCTAAGGTGACCAATGATTGGCTCCTAGACCTTGACAAGAAGAAGCATGTCTGTGCTGTTTTCTTGGATCTTAGTAAGGCATTCGATACAGTTGATCACAGCCTGCTTCTTTCCTCCCTAAGCACCTTAGGCCTGGACCATAAATCTATGTACTGGTTTGCAGACTACCTCGGAGAACGGAAGCAGCAGGTTAAAGCTGAAGGTGATCTTTCTCCATTAAAACCTATGCTGAGGGGTGTGCCCCGGGGCTCTATCCTTGGTCCCCTCCTCTTTGCAGTCTACATTAACAACATCAATGACCCCATCAAAAAAGCCAACATCCACTTATTCGCGGATGACACTGTACTGTACTTGAGTCGTCCCACGCCAGAAGCAGCCTGTGAAGACCTCCAAGCTGAATTTAACCTTCTACAATACCAGCTCATAAAGAAAAAGCTTTTGCTCAGTGTGAAAAAGACAAAAGCCAGGCTCTTCTACCCCTCCTTGCATGCGCCAATTCCTGCTGGGGGCAGGGGGGTATCCCACAAATTACCACTGTTCTTGGAGAAACACTAGAGTATGTAGCTAAATTCAAATATCTAGGAGTTTGGCTCGATCATAAACTTTCCTTCGCTGACCATCTCAAAGAACTACAGAAGAAACTAAGGCAAAGATTAGGACTATTGTACAGAATTAACCACCTGCACACAAAGGAGGCCAAGAGTCAACTGGTTCAAGCTACCTTCCTATCTTTAATAGATTACGCGGACCTGCTTTACAGCCACTACACTGCCTCTGCACTGGCTAAGATGGACACCCTCTACCACAGAGCTATCAGGTTCATTACTGGCCTTCCACTTTCCACACACCACTGCTCCCTGTACTCATTGTTAGGCTGGACTTCCCTTCACTATAGAAGGAATAGAAACACCACCCTATGGGCCTTTAGAGCGGTGACCAACAAACTCCCTTCATATGTCTCAGATTGTATTTCCCAGAGTGTGTTAGGCACCTACGCTCTAAAGAGCTATTCCCTAATTGCCCTCCAAGTTCCAAGGGTCAAAACTCATTTCGGCAAAGCTGCTCTAAGCTTCTCTTTACCCACATTGTGGAACGGTTTACAAAGGAACTTGAAGCTGAGCTGCCCTGTTAGCCTGAATATCTTCAAGGTGCTCTATGATCGCTACATGATAGCACCTTGCAAATGTTTTCCTCACTGCTAGTCCACTAATTCTGCAACTCCCCCTTTCCATCCTGACGCCCGCCATGTTTCTATCCCTGGCTGTCACTCTTTCCCTATTAACTCTTCCTACTGCACCCACCCTTCCCTGTCCACTCCAGCCTGGCTAAAGTCCCACCCCATCCACAGTAGTGTCCCAATTATCTACCCCTCCTCCATCATTATCATAATAAACAAGTACACAACAGCCATCGTCACTTTCTGTGGTTTTAGCTCAGTTTTTCCCCCAGTCGTCGGTAATTTATCCCTCCTCTTCTTTACCTCTCTAACCTACCACTCCATACACAGCCTCTTTCCCCTATATGTGTAGTTGCCGGCTGCCTCACTCAAAATATCTCTGCTTATAACCCCTGTATGCCTATGGTTGATTGTACATCTGCTGACTTCTTCAATTGTAAAATAATGCTGTTTTTTTTTTTTATTTATTTCAACCTTGTACTGTACTGTATACACTGTATATACTTTTTCTTCCTTGTATATTATTGCTTTTTGTATACCTGCTTCTGTACTGTACTTTGATTTATTCATGACCAGGTCCACCTTGCAAATGAGCCTTGCTCAATGGTGCCCGCCTGGATAAATAAAGATTTTGATTGATTGATTAATTGATTGATTGATTGATAGCTGTGGCAGGGGATGACTAACTATGGTAGGTGATGCCCAGCACTGACTGGGGATGACTAGCTGTGGCAGGTGATGCCCAGCACTGACTGGGGATGACTAGCTGTGGCAGGTGATGCCCAGCACTGACTGGGAATGACTAGCTGTGGCAGGGGATGACTAGCTGTGGCAGGTGATGATCAGCTGTGGCAGGTGAGGCCCAGAATTGACAGGGGACAACTAGCTGTGGCAGAGGAAGACTAGCTGTGGCAGGGGATGACTAGCTGTGGCAAAGGATGATGGCTGTGGCAGAGGAAGACTAGCTGTGGCAGGGGATGACCAGCTGTGGCAGAGGAACACTAGCTGTGGCAGGTGATGCCCAGCTGTGGCAGAGGAACACTAGCTGTGGCTGGGGATGACCAGCTGTGACAGAGGAACACTAGCTGTGGCAGGTGATGCCCAGCTGTGGCAGAGGAACACTAGCTGTGGCTGGGGATGACCAGCTGTGGCAGAGGAACACTAGCTGTGGCAGGTGATGCCCAGCTGTGGCAGAGGAACACTAGCTGTGGCTGGGGATGACCAGCTGTGACAGAGGAACACTAGCTGTGGCTGGGGATGCCCAGCTGTGGCAGAGGAACACTAGCTGTGGCTGGGGATGACCAGCTGTGGCAGAGGAACACTAGCTGTGGCAGGTGATGCCCAGCTGTGGCAGAGGAACACTAGCTGTGGCTGGGGATGACCAGCTGTGACAGAGGAACACTAGCTGTGGCTGAGGATGACCAGCTGTGGCAGAGGAACACTAGCTGTGGCAGGTGATGCCCAGCTGTGGCAGAGGAACACTAGCTGTGGCTGGGGATGACCAGTTGTGACAGAGGAACACTAGCTGTGGCTGAGGATGACCAGCTGTGGCAGAGGAACACTAGCTGTGGCAGGTGAGGACTACAGTAGCAGTGGCAGGGGATAGCTGCCAATCATAGGATGACTAGAAGTTACAGGGGGATACTATCTCTAGAGAGATGACTAGCAATGACAGGGGATAACTAGCAGTTGCAGGGGATGTCTAACAGTGACAGGAGATGACTAGTAGTGCCAGGGAACAGCTAAAAGTGGCAGGGGATGGCTAACAGTGGCAGAGAACAGCTAGCAATGGCAGGGAATATCCATCATTGATAGTGCTGTTACTGGGTATTTGTTGTCAAAAACCATCTTCAACCAGCTCATGTGGAAAGATGAGATAGCTGGGAAATTAAAGAAAATGAAAGACTACGAAGTTCATGTTTGGTGCCATTTCTCAGAAATGCAGTGATCTGTTACAGTTGTAAGATTAGAATGAAGTTTTTTAAACTGGACCTTTCTGTCTTTATCTCCAGAAATCTGTCTGCTGACCCGTGGCAGACGCACTGCCAGTGTACGAGCCGACACCTATTGCCGCCTTTACTCACTGTCGGTGGATCACTTTAATGAGGTACTGGAGGAGTATCCCATGATGAGAAGAGCCTTTGAGACCGTGGCCATGGACAGGCTGAACAGAATAGGTAGGACATGACCCAGCTAAAACTATCTAATCCAACAATAATTTCTGTTGTGGGAAGGAACTTTTAATATAACATGTGAAAGACTAAGGAAGAAATGTTGCATTGATCCTGTCTTCTTAACAGAACACTGTCTCCAGGGTAACACAAACAAAGGTTCTAAAACATGTAATAAATGCAATAAAAATATATCCCCACTCCCCTACCCCCGTCCCACTGGTCTTCATAGATGGCTACCTAATCACATACTTTCCTCAAAAAAGGAGGGCAGATGAGTGGCAGGCATCCTACACTTAAATACTGGATAAATCATGTGCAAAGTCAGGCCAAAATTGAACCAAGAGCAGGGACTCCAAGTCTGCTCCAAAAACCTAACCCCCGGAGTATGGTGTGAGCATCAGTCACACAAACACCAAACTGGCTGCTATTTTAACTCAGGGCTGCTGCTCTGTTTAAAAATAGTAAAAGTCTAAAATCAAAGGTGACTCATTATGGATTCCATCAAACTGGTGTGAGTCTAAACCACAAAGTTGACTCATTCTGGAGTCCACCAGAAGCTGTGTTATGCTAAACTCCAAGCTCACTCTGGATTTCAGTTAATGTTGTGTGCATCTAAACCCTGTGCTGACTCCCCATGAATCCACCAAAGGTGATGTGAGTCTAAACCATATGCTGACTCACTCCATCTGGATTCCACCAAAAGTGATGAATTTAAGCCCTGTGCTTACTTACTCTAGATTCCACCAAAGGTAGGGTGAATCTAAACCCACAGCTGTCACTCTGAATTCCCCCAAACCCATGTGTTTTATTACAGTGTTAACTCACTCTGGAGTCCACCAATTGTTGTGTGATGCTAAGCACCAAATCTGAATCATCGGATTCTGGTTAAAGCAGTGTGAATGTGAACCCTGTGTTGACTCCCTCTGCATTTCACCAAAGGTGATGTGAGTCAAAACCATCCACTGACTCATTCTGGATTCCACCAATAGTAGTGTGAATCTAAATCCACAGCTGTCACTCTGGATTCCACCACAACTGGTGTGTTTAAACACAGTACTGACTCACTCTGGATTCCACCAAAGTTGATGAGTCTAAGTCAGAGACAGGTTCACTCTGGATTCCACTAAAAGTTGTGATTTTAAATGCTGTACTGACTCTGGATTTCACCAAAAGTGGTGTGAGTTTAAACCCAAAGCTGACTTGCTCTGGATTCCACCAAAAGTGGTGTATGTGTAAGTCAAATGCATGTCTTTTAGAGCATCAGTTTTCAAAGACCATCTTAAAATTGAATCCTAAATCAGTTTCTTTATTTATTTGTATCAATAAACTATGACAAGTTAAAATTTACATTCTTGTGAATTAAATTTACATTCTTGTGCTTTTTCAAGGAAAGAAAAATTCCATTCTTCTGCGCAAAGGGGCAGCTCACAGCAGTGGATCCATCAACAATCGGGATAATGAAATTATACAACAAATAGTAAAGCATGACAGAGACATGGCTCATACTGTCCAGGAGCAGCAGCAAATAGCAGTACCCAGAGAAATCACTTCCAGACCAGTCATCTGGGAACCTTTGGTCCATGCACCCTTGCAGGCAGCAGCTGCAACCACAAATGTTGCCATAGCCCTCACCCACCAACAGAACAGGCAGGCTGCCATTTATCTGCCCCCATCTTTTGCTTCTACTCCACTCTCCCGCGAAATGGCCCAGCTGACTCGGCACTCTAGAAGGTCCCATCCTAGTCTTTATGGTTCACGACCATCATCGGGAAGCTCCCCTTCTGGAATCCAGTCCCATCTGCAGACACCTGCAGCTGGATCTCCCTCATCTCCTCTGGTTCAAAACCAGCAGTTTCCAGAAGGTACCATACAGGGGCAGACTAGCATGGAAGGAACAGCTCAACATCAGCTTCATAGTGCCACTGGTGGATCTTCTCCTGGTTTAGGGCAACCATCCCAAAGGAGTGAAAGACAATCACTTGCGAAGCAGGCAGGATTGGGATCCCAGTCTCAGCTATCTCAGTCTAAGGCTGCATCTGCCTCAGCCTCTCTCTTGCAGCAGCCTGTTGGTGCTCATACCTCTAGCCCAGAACACACTACAATGCCTGGGAGGACTTTGCATCATAGTTTGTCCAGAGCAACAGGCTCTCGTGTCTTTCTTTCCATGCAACAAGCTTCAAGTACTCCTCAGCACTTGGTTAAACACAGGAGCATCCAGGGTCTGCCAAGTGGGAAGCTAACCCCGGATGCCAGACTCTTGTCAGCATCTCAGCCAGCTTGCCCAATAAAATAGCACAACCACTACATCCAAGTCCATCCCACTATGCCAGGAAGTCATCTGGTAACATCACACATCTGTCATCTTCCTCTGTTCCCGGACTTATAGCCAAGCCATCTACTGGCAGCATGGGACAGATAGTTTCCTCACAACAAGTGCTCTCTGGACCTGTTGTTTCACCCAAGAGGGCATCTACGGGGACATCAACCACACAGCCTGCACCTTCAATGCCTCGAGACCCTTCCGCACCAAGGAAGAGTTCTGTGGTTTTCAGTCCAGAGTTAGAAACTGGGAGACCCAAGTTGTCATCCAACATGTGATGCTCACGTTTATCATCCAAGGAGTTGCTAAGCTGTCTTTCAGACTGTATTTGGCAATCATTTATATGCCCATTTTACTGTAGAAAATAATAGAGAAATTGGTGCCGTGGAAAGGGTGTGTAAAATGTTATTAAACAGAGCTCTTAAACCGCACAAACAGAACTAGGAGATATTAAGACTGAGTAGAACATTCCAACAGGGACACTTACCCTCCTTTGAAACTCTTGACTATTAATCATAAGAGTAGAGTGCAATATAAAAGGGGCTAGGATCCCAAAAAAGGCCTTTATCATTATTTAACAAATTATAGCTGCAAGATGAAAGAAGCAGAAATGTTGCCAACTTCGGGCAGCAAGTCCAGCCTGAATTCAAATCTATCAAACCATATAATGCTAGTGTCTGGATTAAAGACCAAACAATTTAAGGTAATTTCTTCATCAGGCACCGGTCAGAGACTTTCAGAGTAGGGGAACTCTTTGGGTGGTGCTCCAACTTCGATAAACATCATAAATCTGATTGTCCCACTACAAAGGGGCTGAATTTTAGGGACATGAACACCATTTGCTAAAAATAATGTAGGAAATGTATTTTGACTTCAAGGGACCAAGGACTGCTGTACCATACAATCATCTCCTTCCACACTGCCTTAGAATTAATTCCTGCAAATGATTTGTGTGACCCATGATTCCAACCACACCATGAGAAAGAATAAAATTGATATCAGCTTACGTATATATTGTAAACTGATATCATTTGTGCATATCTGAAAAACTTTCAGAGAACCTTAACACATCTACTAACTTAGTATTATAGTGAGTAAACATTCATATGCATATAGTAGGGACCAAACAGAGTGAAAGCAGTAATAATATGTGTGTGCAGAATGTGAAACAGGAAGTGAAGGCGGCAATGGGCAATGTACGTAGTGAAAACTAAAGAGGATGAGAACAGTATCATATACTAAGACACTTGGACTATGAAAGGCTTGAATGGTTTCTGCTGTCACATACTTAGAATATGAGAGGATCTGATGTTGAATGAAGGAGATAATGTGGCCACTTGTTTTTGTGGTGTTGTGAAGAAGTGCAAATTTTATTCAAAACTACATTGATAATTTTCCGATCTCCTTAACACTAATGGAACAAAGCAGATTGTGTGCTGAATCTCTGTAGCTCCATACCAGTCCAGTTTGTTGTCCGCCATGTAATCTCTCAATGGGATCTGACTAGGGATATCCCTGTTCCCTCCAACCTTGCCCTCTGAGTGTACTCATGGCATTACCTGTTGCCATATGACATTCTCTGGTTTTATAAAATTTCCAGAAGAACAGCTATATCAAGTGTCAGAACATATCCAGCCCGTTTTTTAAGGGAATTGTGACAGTTACAGTTACTGCCAGATCCAAGATAATGGTTCACTCTTTATCCAAAAAGCAACATCAATATCTTTGGCTGGAGTATCTAACAGAGATCTGCAGTCTTCAGGGACCAAAAGATTTGGAAAGACACCATGTAGCAGAAAAAAAACCTCAGGAGGGCAGTAAACCAAGTAGAAACTTCACTGAGCTTTTGTCTCTAGAGCTTTCTGCTCTCCCTGGCTGACATTTTTCAATCAACACAAGTTCCAATGCACTCAAGGTTATTAGAATGGTTTGCTCATAACAACATTCTGATACAATTCAAGAACTGAGATACAATACTCCCTACGATAACCCAATTTACATACTGTGGAAAATTTGTGGTGTACTAACTAGTCCTTAATAGTGAAGCGGGAAGTCTGCAGGATATAATCTTTACATGGAACATCATCTAACTGGTTATACAGCAGTTCACTGTGCTCCACACCCAGAGATCTGCACTACAAGATACAGCCAATGACATGAATACTGCATACTGGGGCCCTATACTGTAAAGCACCATAAACAATGTTGGGTCAGTCCACAATATCTCAGACCTGAACCTTAAGCTCAGAGTGTCTAATGGCCAAGAGTCAGTCTCGTTCATTGTACCTCTGCATACAGACTGCTACAAAAAGATACATATAAATATAAATATATATATTACACTAAGAAACATGACAACCAGCTCTGTTGACCCAAATCTGGTTCTGATTGGGTCATATCAGACTGTTGTCAGTCTCCATCTAAATCTGGTTCTCATCTGTCCTTGTCAGACTGCCCACTGTATTTGCTAAAACCTGGCTCTGAACTTCTTGTATGGGACTACAAACTGTATCTACCCAAATCTAGTTCTGATCTTCCCACACTGGACTGCCAGCTCTGTTGACCCAAATCTAGTTCTGATCTTCCTGTGCCAGTTTGAATCACAGGGAACAATCACCATGCTGCAAGAGTAGACACTGTGCACACTACACCGGACAAGCCGCAGGGTACACAGAACATCTGGGGAAGCCCGCTGGCTTTCAAGAATAGGATCACAGAGCCATTTGGATTTGGACTGTACCAATGATCAACTCCCAGCACCAGTGGGATTCTTGCAGCACATTTTCAAATCTTTTGATTCCATCTGAAATTTGGAAGCTTGGCAAGAGCTACAGAGGCAGGGTCCTACTTCCCACCAATGAAAAATGATAAATGCTGTCCTTCATAAAACCACTACTCATTTGGAACAAAACTTCACATCAGCATTCAAAACACACATGGGCAGTCCACTCTCCTCTTGAATTGCACTAAGAGAGTCTGAAAAGGCTGCTTTGATTGGATGACAGAGGCCCCATGAGGAACTGTTTTAAGAGGTACTGCAACGTAGAAATCACATTACACCAATACATCTGTAATATATAATAACAAAGACAGCAATTCACTACTGACATATCACCAGCTGTTGTGAGCCAGACCTAGTTAACCCATTCACTGCCAGCTTTTGTGTTTTGCACTTCCAATGTTGGAATTCCAGTCCTTCTGTTGTCTCAGTGATTGATTTTAAATTAATTATACATTTTAGTTAACTAAGTTAATATTTTATTTAACAGAACTATTCTTCTGGATATTGCTACAGCAGTGTTCAAGCATCAACACTACTGATATACTGTACCTAAAGACGTTTGTGAGAGGGGCTAAAGAACATGGCTTTTCCTGATAGGACCAGATCCTTGAGAAGAGGGAGTGGACCATACTACCCTCATTCTTTCCCACTTCTCTTTGACTTGTTAGATTCTGAATCAGAATTTCTGTCAGCTGTAAAACCCCAGGGTGTCCAGGACTTAACTGTCTTCCTACCACCAGCTCACCTCTGCCCACAGGCCGAGCCGTAGTCTCACAAGATTGTTTTTATTTACTCCTTCATCGTGTTTCTTATACAGCACTTTCCCCTTCTGCCATTTTCAGATGAACTCCCAATGCCAACACCCTTTACCTGTAGGTCCTTGTCCCCTTAGCTTTCTTCTATGTTGGGACCTTTGAGGCACCACTCTGTCCAGAGACTAAATCCAGCCAAACTCTTTCAGGCAGGGTCCTGAGAGCACCTTAGGCTTCATCATGCTGTGCTGGGTGTATCCAGTTTCTCTTCAGGCCCCCCCACCAACCACCCAGGATGTTGATGGCACTGGGCTCCAAGGTGCCTCCCATACAGATACAAGCTATTGAATAGCCAGTTGGCAACCTTCCTCCCGCATGCAGCTCCTGTGGCACCACCACCTGTGGTCACCAAGATGGTGGGGTATCCCATGACTAGAGCAACTCAATTATAGCGAGTCAGTTTGGGCGAGGGAAAAATAGCAATTGTGAAATGGGCTATGTGCTATTAATAGCACATTGTAAGTGTGGCGCTTTTGTTTCAGTAGGTAGTAGTTATTTTACAAAGTATATAGGGATTTGTTGGTCAGACCAGTTCTGAGCTGGCCATCTGGTGTAGTGGTTACAGTCACTGCCAGTGTGGCTGGCAGACCCGGGTTCAGGGCTGGCTGTGGGAGATTTTTTTTTGTAGTTGTTTATTTTTTATTTTTTGGCTTGTTTAACTCCCGTTCCCCCACCCTTCTGACCTCCCCACCCACAGGTTGCCCCCAGCATCCTCCCTCTGCCAACCCGTGTCCCCTGTGGAGTAGCCCCCGGTTTTCTCCAGTCCCTCAGTGTCATCCCCAGTGATAGTTACAGTAAAGATGGGGGTGCATGGGCAAAGCCCGCAAATGGGGAAGTGTGAGCAGAACCCCCAGAAAAAAGCAAGTGTAGCAGCGCTGATTTTGGAGCATGCCATAGTGCTCTGCGTTGTTTTGCTCTGCTGTTTTTGATCGGTGTTGTTTTCTCCACGTTGTTATAGAAACATAGAATTTGATGGCAGATAAGGACCGCTTGGCCCACCCAGTCTGCCCATTTCCCTACCTACTGGATAAGCTGCAGATCCTAGTTAATCAGCAGTCTACTTCTTCCTACCCCAGAATGGCCTTAGGACTGTCCATGCATGCTTGAAATCCACCACTGTTTTTGACTCCACAACCTCCTCGGAGGCGTTCCATGCATTCACAACCCTCTCTGTGAAAAATATTTCCTTAAATTACCTCTGAGCCACCCCCATCTTCAAATTGTGCCCCTTGTTCTTGCACTCTTTTTTGAAAGATACTACCCTCTTGGACTTTGTTGATTCCTTGAGGTAGCTGAGCGTTTCTATCATGTCCCCCCTCTCCTCCCTTCCTCAAGGCTATACATATTAAGCGCCTTTAGTCTCTCTTCATATGTCTTCGGTGCAGACTCTGCACCATTTAGTTGCCCTCCTCTGGACAGCTTCCATCCTGTCTATGTCTTTGCGGAGATTGGGTCTCCAGAACTGCCGCAGTACTCCAGATGGGGTCTCACCAGCTGTCTGTACAGAGGATAATAACTTCCTGTTTTCTACTGGTGATGCCTCTCCCTATGCATCCCAGTATCCCCCAACCCTCCTTGCTGCCCTCTCACATTGCTTGCCCACCTTTAGGTCATCTGATATGACTACCCCAGGTCCCTTTCCATTTTGTTGTTGTTAGTATCTCACCCCCATTGTGTACTCTTCCCTGGGTTTTGTTTCCCAGGTGCATTACCTGCACTTCTTAGCATTGAATCTAAGCTGCCATACATTTGACCATTCCTCTAACCTTCCCAAGTCCCTTCTCATCCTTTCCACCCTACCCTGTGCATCAACTCTGTTGCAGAGCTTTGTGTCATCTGCAAAGAGACATATTCTCCTTCCAGTCCCTCTGCAATATAAACTTATAAAGACATTGAAGAGGACCGGTCCTAATACTGAACCCTCCGGTACCCCACTAGTAACCCCCTTTCTTCTGAGTGGACTCCATTTACTATTATTCTCTGTGTCCTATTCTCCAGCCAATTCTTTACCCAGGCTGTCATCTTGGGACCACTCCCAGGCTGGCTAACTTGTATATTAATCTTTTGTGTGGGACTGTGTCAAATGCCTTGCTAAAGTCTAGGTAGGCCATGTCCACAGCCCCTCCCTGATCTACTACTTTGGTCATCCAATCAAAGAAATCTATCAGATTCGTCTGACATGACCTTCCCGCTGTGAATCCATGCTGCCTTGGGTCCTGTGCCCCTCTGGCCTCTAGATACTCGACAATTCTTTCCTTCAGAAGTGATTCCATCATTTTCCCTATCACTGAGGTTAAACTAACAGGTCTGTAGTTTCCTGCTTCTGCCTTGCTCCCACTTTTGTGAAGGGGAATCACATCTGCCCTTCTCCAGTCCTCGGGTACCACCCCATCCTCCCATGATTTGTTAAAGAGGTAGTCAGTGGTGTCACTAGTTCTACCCTTAGTTCTTTTAAATTCTGGGATGGAATCCTATCAGGCCCCATTGCTTTGTCCACCTTCAGTTTTAAGAGTTCTTTCATAACCCTTTCTTCTGTAAATGGGCTAGTATCAACTTCTGTATCCAGAGTGTTTCTACTGTTTGTTTTAGGTACCTCCCCTCTTCCTTTGTAAATACTGAGCAAAATATTTGTTTAGTATCTCTGCCTTTTCTGATCTCCCTCTGCCCACCCTCCCTCCCCTTTATTAAGCCTCACTATCCCTCCCTTGGTCTTCCTTCACTCCCTGATATACCTATAAAAGGTTTTATCCCCCTTCTTAACTGAGTTGGCTGTCTTTTCCTCGGTTTGGGCCTTTGTTGTTTTGACTGCCTTCCCAGCTTCCTTTTGCTTTAACTGACACAGTTCTCTGTCCTGCTCCTTCTACGATTCCTTGTACTTCCTGGATGCTTTCTTTTTCTCTTGAACCTATGTTATCACATAGAAACAGATGGTGGTAGTGTAGCAGAGCCAACAACCCACCCTTCCTGGAGGAAGAAAGCATACTCTGGAATGCTCAGTTCTTTGACACTCTAGGCTCAGGGCATGCTGACAGGCCAGCCTCCTCAGAAGGGTGTTTTTTTCCCATAAGCACAAAATGGAATAAATGTTTTTTGAGCAGAGGTCCCAAGCAATGCAAAGGATATATTGTGTTTGTTCCTGCCCTTCTTCAGTTGGATTAATTTCCTACTGCCCAGGGCAATTAGAAGAGAATCTAATGCTTTACAAAACACCTTTCGTCAGCTTCATATTCATTACGAGGGACAACCCTCAATTTACCACCCAAAAGCTCTCTCTGTCTGTCTCTCTCACATGGAGATGTTTCTGTCGCCACATTGAAGACTGAGACTTTAATGAAGAAGTTCACATGAATCCTTGTTGTTCAATCATCAGCACACTTTAAGATTATGAAAGCACTTATTCCTGCTGTATTCTAAGGGTCTAGCACCATGATCTGATGGGGTGTCCCACATGTTGTCCCTTTTTACACATTATTTCCCATAATTTGGGGTCAAAAGGTTGAAGCTGATATTTTCAAACATTTCTAACTGAAGTCGGGACCCAGGCTAGAGTTACAAACATCCTCTCCAGTGTAGCTCAGTTTTGTGGAAGCAGTTATCCATGTGGCAACTGCCTACTGACTGCATGCAACATTCCCACTCATGTGGCACTAAGCCTGCCGACTGCCTGCAATGCTCCCACTCATCTGATAGACAAGTCCTTGCCACCACAAATGTGGGTGCATTTAAAGATTTCTTCCACAAACGAGCATTTCTATGGATTTTGCCACAGATTTTTTTTTTTTTTTACTTTCTTCCTTGTTTTTTTCCCATTGGGTCCCCGTGTTCCCAAACTCAGTGTTGAGGGCCATCTTGCCTGCTGTCTTCCTTCAGCCAGGAGGACAAGCAAGCAAGCATCTGCCTTTATTACTAACACCAGTGCTTCCCCTTGGCTAGCCAGAAGGGGGTGCTTGGGAACTGTACATCTCTTCTCCACGAGATGCCCGTGAAAAGTGGTGCAAACTGTAGTTAGTATCTGGTGCCAGGATAAAGAATGCTGAGGTGGACAAGTCAGCTTGTTTTCACGTGGGTCCTGGATGCATAAGCAACACTCTTGCAGTTATGTTTCAGCAGATTCTGCAATAATGTAAAAATGTGCAATATCATCAAGGTTCTGACCTTGTTGGTGACCTGGTGACCCCTTTAAAGTCAGCAGCCCTATCGAACAAAGTCTTTTGGGTGACAGCCCCAATCCGGCTTCAGTAAGTGAAATGTAGTGCCTGTAGGTAGTAGAGAGCTGCTATAAAAGACAATACACAGCTATACTCAATGTTCAAATAATTATACTGTTTCTGTCTTCCCAGAGCCTTGCAAATACCAAGGTCTGTGCAATCGAACCACAGATATTAGTGTGTGGGCGTGTGTATGTCTATCTGTCTGTCTGTATGTCTCATGTGTGGTATACTCTAAGTGTGTACTGTTTGCCTCTAGTCGTTCTAGTAGAATGTAGAGGAAACACAGTTTAATGCTGCACGTCCCAAAGAAGCATTTTTCTCCTGGGAGGCACTCATATGCTACAATAGGTCAGGCTGAGAAGAGTTTACCAGCATCTGTCACACCATCAGTGGTTAGCCAGAAGCTGCACTGTGCTTCCATTTGTGAGAGGCACAGGGCAGCATGATGAAAACAGAAAGGCTGCAGAAGTAGATCTCCCCGATTTTACCCCTCTGTCCATATCTCTCAGTTGTCCCACATTACAAAGGATTCCTTTCATTTTACCACTCGGAATGCCTCTGTACATACCTCTCTCAACCATCCCACATCACATGGGGTTAGTCCTTCCATTTACACCTCAGAACCTCAGTGTTCATGCCTCTTAATTGTGCCACATTAGGACTGGCAACCCACATGTTACCACACCAAACTCCTCTATCCATAGCTATCAACTGTTCCACAATAGAAGAGAGGTCCCTTATTTTATCCCTCGGGAACTACTATCTGTGTAGCGCTCAGCTGTCCAGCATTAGGAGGTATGACCTTTATTTATTTATTTATTTATCTCTTTTAACTCTATTTGTACCCCTGTGACCCTCTGGCTAGGACCTCCTTCTGCCACTTGCCAGTCCTTTGTCTCGTTCATCAAGGGCCCCTATTACCTGAACCCCTGGGGCTCTGTGGTCTACCCATGTCTCATTGCTGCATTTCCTCTTGAAGCAGGGTCTGCCATTCATCTTGGCAGCTCCACCCCCCAAATCAAGCCACCCACAGCAGAGGTAAACCCTGGGAGTCAGAAGAGAAAGCCTTCTTTACCATTTAGAATTGCTGCTGCCAGCATAGAAAATGTGTTGCCCAAATAGAGAAGGTGCTTTCTCAAGTGGAAAACTCAAATTTATAAACAAAAATGCAGAAGTTATTCGGGGTCAAAATTAAAGTTTGCACAGATAAATATATTTGTTTCTACATTGTTCTGAGCTTTTGTCTCCATAACTTGATGATTTGTCCTATACTATGAGAACCAATGTGTTCCACACAAGGAACCTGGGCTAATTCTTAGTAGTGGCATTGTAGTGCAGCATGGGGGGGGGGGGCTGCACTGTTAGGGTGCCACCCTTCAAATAAAGCATTAAACTGTGGTCCTTTCATCCCATCTTTAGCAGTTGTCCACATAGACATTAAAGATCCTTTGGTACTTATATTAGGCAAGGGATTTCTCCCCATGACCTGGCCAACATTGCCAATGTTTTTATGTTTCTAAAAGTCCCCCATCAACAAGTCAGATCCATGTAAAGAGTGCCTTTCCTGGTTAAAGATAACAAATAGAATTCTGAGGGCCAGTGTCCCATATTTTTGTGACTATAGGTTGAGAGGTATGGTTGTGACAAGGAACGGGAGAAACAAATATCACTCCAGTAGCTGCCTCACAAGTGGATCACATGGGGCTCATACTAACTTACTCCTATCATGGCTTCCACAGACCTTTATGTGTAACATGTATGGCATGCCTTCAATAAGAGAAGTAGGACAATCCAGAAGGCATACAATGCACTGACTTCTCAGGTGACAGAGGAATATATATCCATGCACATGAAGCAAGAAGGAGGGGCTTGGTCATTCAGCAAAATTTACAGCTTTGCTAGCAAAGGATAGGCTAGGAAAGGGGAAACCTGGGGTAAACAAGGGAAGGTTAAAAATACACCTTCAGCCCCATATCTAGACAGAAGGGGCTGTGTCACTCTGAATGGCTAGTGACATATTGCTGGTAAAGTCTTCTAGTCTGAGAGATCTTAGTGCCTGAACATGTTTCCCTTGGTTTTGCACTTTTTACTCATCAGTGCAGGACTTTAAAAAAATAATAAGCACTTGTGTTCATTAAATGTAGTTGGGATGTTTCTTTCCTTCTGCTCTCACATCATCAGCTGCTGCTTTCCTCCACCCTCTGACTTCATTCACCTTGTGAGCAATGCCCCCCCCCTTCTAACAGGTGACCGTCAATGCGACTTGTGCTATAAATAAAATGTCTCATGGCAAGATAACTCGAGGTGTGAGGAAGGCTGTCACATGGCGCTTGGTCCCACGGGATCTCTTGGCTACATGAGGATTTGCACCACAAGCCACAGGTTGCCCCTCCCCCATCCTGTAGGCTGAAGTGAGGTCACTAGGTGTGAGGAGAAGCTTTTGGATCAGCTCTGCCTCACATCTCGCTACCTGTAGGTGCTTCGCAGTTTCACAGCACAGTAGATGTCTCTAGCCATCATGTGCATTTTTTTCTAGTCTCAAAGAAAGACGATGTTTCTCTTCTGTGTTTCTCATTTTTCTGTATTGAAGAATGAAATTGCCAGCAATATTTAGAACAAAAAGATATGTATATTGTATTCAGACTGAAAATGTGTTACCATTGCAATATTCCTGATGTGCTCACTTGCCTTGCTATATGCTTTGGAAATAATATCCTCTTCTTGTGCTTTGAGATTCTTGATTTGGCACCCACATCTGCCAGAGGGACAACCTGAGATGTACTTCCCCTCATGGCCAGCTCCCATAAGACGCCCAGGCACCCCTGAACCTCCTCCCATGATTTACCCCTGCCCCACTGAGACCTACAAGCACCCTGTACCCATGATCTGCTGCTGCTCCATTGATGCAAACAAACTGAGACCACTCCTAGCTATCCTGTGGCACTCAGTAAATGTACTACATGGCAAAACAACATAACGGGCTCAGCGGTGAAACCGTCATCAAAAAACATTCTTACTCTGACTGTAGTACATTTAAGCTGTATATTATAGCAGAGAACTTACATACAGACTGCAGGAGTCTGGTCACCCGATGTTTCACTCCCTCAACCGGTGCTTAATCATGGGTTACTGACACCCCATGGTAAAAGACATTTAAACCAATTATTTAAAGTGATAGTGCACATTTCTAAAACCACTCCCATGGCAACAGTAAATATTACACAAAGGTGCAATGTGAGTTCATAATATTGCACTGGTGTAATAATTAATTGCCCAGTAACAATTCATATAGACCCATGACTCTCAAAAATCCAGTAGCCAAACCAATATATTTGCTAGCCTGAAAAAGTATTCTTAGATAACATGACAAATTTCATCACACCTTTGACTAAAGTTAAAATCTACCCATCCTGTAGACTACTTAAGTTTCACCAGGAAAGACATACTGAGCTGGTAACAGCCAATTTCCAGATACATCCTGGGGGGGGGGGGAGTTTAAGAAAAAAAATCTTAACAATAAATTATACAGTATGTTAAAAACAATCATAACAATAAATTATAAATAACAGAGTACTCTAGAATTAAGCATTCACAAGAGGCAGTTTATACGAACATGGCCTGCCCAACGGATTACAAGGAAATACATTTCTGAGGTGTGGAGGCCATGTAGGGCTAGAATGCTGTAGGTTGGAGAAGGAAACAAAAGGGGGAGAACAAGTGCAGATCAGGTGGAAAGGGAAGGAGGAAAAAGGGAATAGGGAACTGAGAAGTGGACAGGGACAAGTATCTGGGGCAGTTGTAGGAGTGAGAGGTGAAGTCATGGAATGGAGAGGAGAGAGAGCATTTGGAAAAGGAGGAGCAAATGGTTAGGGAGGGTAAATTTCAAAGTTTAGGGAAGCGGTAGGAGAAATCAGCTTGACCAGCGAGGGTTCTCATAGAAGGGAGCATGAAGGAGTGATAGCTAGGGTTGCATAGAGATTATGAGGAGGGTGGTGGGGGGGGAGTGAATTAAGGTAAGAGAGGAAGTAGACCAGCCAGAATTTTGAGATAAAGGAGGTACAATGAGCTAGGCATCTAGCTTCAAGGGATGAGAGAGACAGGGGTGAAGTAAAAGGAGCACTGGTGAGTGCGGGGCATACAATCTAAAGCAAAGTGACAGAAGGAGTGAAGGGGGGGTGATCCAGTCTCGCTAGGGTGGTCTTTGGCGTAACACTGTAGACCATGTTGCTTTAGCCAAAAATAGGGAAAATCATTTTCTGGATAATAGCTTGGCGAGCAGGGAGGGGGATGCAGCCTTTCTTCCTGTATAATGCGCCAACCTTAGGGTGGAGTTTTTTGTGGATGGCAACCACATGCACTAAAAAGTCAAGGTGCCAGCCTAGCCAGACTCCAGTGTACTTAAATTGGGAAACGTCATCAATCGAGACCCCATCTAAGGTGTGGAAGGAGGGGAGAGGGGTGTGGTGAGCCCGAAGAGCTTCTGCTTAGTGCCAAAAGTCATAGAAACCTTTTCCTTGGCAATTAAGGATAGCAGATTCAACCAGAACCAGTGCTGAATGTTGTTGAAGTCCAGTTGAAGCCTGGCCGTCAGCTCACCGGAGGAGGAAACAGGCAAATAGAACTGTGTCACTACACCAGTGCAGCAAAAACATTAAAAACAAATATTCTTTTGGGGACAAAAGATATACACAATTTTGTTGCATTTAAAAACGATTGTATGCCTTCAGATTAAAAATCCACCTAGGAGTTACTGAGACCGAGCAACCGGAATAGGACATACATGGATAACAGGGTGAACTTTGTCACTACTTATGATATCAGTTCACAAAAGGTGATAGATGTGATTAAACAGAACTGGCATGTGCTACAGTCAGATCCTGTATTGTACACGCACACAAGCGAGCCCCCTCAAATTATTTTTAGGAGTGGTAACAATATAGCAGACAGAGTGGTGAGCAGCATCCAACCTCTAGTAAGGGGGGGTGGAAATTGGCTACCAGATCCACCTTGGGGCACGTAAAAAATGGTAATTGTACCCAATGTACCCACATAAACACTTGCAAACTTTTAAGGTCTCAACTAATAACCACATTTTCCAGATCAGTAATTTTATAACCAGTGCAGCAGAGAGTGTCATTTACTTAGCACTATGTAATTGTCAATGTTTTTATGTGGGGAAAACTGCTTATAAATTTAAATTTAGAACAGGTGAACATATTAGTGAAATCAACAGGGGGTGGTATGCCTTGGCACACCGTATGTTAGAAAAGGGTAGGGTAAAATGGGAGGGTGGAACTGGCGTTTTTTTTACAGAAACAGTGATGAAAGGTTTCACTAATTAAATGCGCACCTAAAATTCAACCATTAAGGGTACTGGGTGACTTATATAAGATACCCTTTGAAATATGTCAAAACAAATTCATTAAAATAGTGGGACAACAAAGTTGAAACATGTGACAAAATGATGTAGGTCTTTTATCTCAAAAAGAATATTTGTTTTTAATGTTTTTGCTGCACTTGTGTGGTCTACAGGAAGGGTAGATTTTAACTTTAGTCACAGGTGTGATGAACTTCATCATTTTGTCTAAGAATACTTTTTCGGGCTAGTAAACACATTGGTTCGGCTACTGGATTTTTGGGTGTTATGGGCCTATGTGAATTGTTACTGGGCAATGAATTATTATGCCAGTGCAATATTATGAACTCGCACAGCACCTTTTGGTAATATTTATTGTTGCCACGTGAGTGTTTTTAGAAATGTGCACTGTCACTTTAAATTGTTGGTTTAAATGTCTTTTACCGTGTGGTGTCAGTTATCCATGATTATACAATGCGGTAAATCCACTGTCCCAAATACTGCATCCTGATTGGTTGGCTGGCACAATTACCACCGAGATAAATCCTCCAGTGTACCCACTGGAAAAAGTGCCAGCCAACCTTATATCGTGCTAATCCGGTCGCTTTCACTTCAAACGAAACTGCCGCGATTTGTCCTGTCACCGCTTCGCTAAAACACCGCGGTAAATTGTTTACAAAATGACATCCTCTTTTGAAGCGTAGGGACCTCAGTGAGTTAGAAAATAGTTAAAAACATTAAAGAAACAACATTTGCCATTGTATAATATAAATGTATCCCTTCAGGGTGTGGGAGCACTGGAGGACTTAACACGACTGGTGTGGTTCGGTCACTCGGCTGCGCCTCGTGACCGAATCACACCAGCAGTGGTAAATCCTCCAGTGTACCCACACCCTGGAGGGATAAATTGCTTAATTAAGTACCAGTTGAGGGTGTGAAACGTCAGGTGAACTGACCCCTGCAGTCTGTATGTAAGTGTTCTACTTTAATAATTTAAATTAACTACAGGCAGAGTAAGACTGTTTTATGATGACAGTTTCATCACTGAGCTCGGTTTGTTGTTTTGCCACTGCTCTGTTGAGCCATACAGGCAATCCTTAACAACCCACAAAACTTGCTCCTGCTATACTGGGATATGCAGCCAGCCAGTCACCCTGCCCTGCTCCTGCTACAGTAAGGCATACAGGAACCTCTTACCAACTCCCTCACATGACTCCTCATGCTACACTGGGATTTACAAGCAGTTCTGCTCTACTATGAACTGCCTCTGCTCCAGTGAGACATACTAGCTCCCCTCACTCCCCACTCCCACTCTCATGTCTTTCTCCAGTGGAAGGTACACACACTCCTGGACCTTTCCTCCATGTCTTGCTCCTGCTTCACTGGCACAGGCACTTTGCAGAGGACCCTTGGTGACGCTTGTCCAAGCTATAGTAATGAAGGGTCATACCCAACCTCCCCATCCTACGACAGCTGTGCTAACCACTGACTGGGGGGGCATACCCCAGCTTCCCCATCCAAAAATGACTGTTATGGTCACTGAGTGGTGGCCATACTCAACCTCCCCACCGAAAGGCATCTGTACTAGACACTGACTTGTGGTCTTAACCTACCCTTCCATCCAAAGACATCTCTACTAGGGATTGACTGGGGATCAAACTCTAACCTCTACATACAAAGGTATCTGGGCTAGCCATGTTTTTTTATTTGGCTGCTCCCCAAATTTGCCTTTTTTAGCCATTTGTCTTGACACAGGTTTTTTTTTAAATTATGTGTCAGAACAATCTGCTTGCATAATAAAAAGGTGCCCCCCCCATCTCTAATTTGCACATCTGGCCTGAAGTCAGGTGCACAAGTTGGCTGTTTTATATATCTCTGCCTGGCCGTGGCAGGTGCTAACACACATTTGTAGGCCTGTGCACAAGACTGTGTCAGTCTTCCCGTGAGCTCTCTCACGGAGACTACTGAAGTCACATTTTCAAAAATTCATGAGAACTACGTGTTGGATTTAGAGACCTTCCTAAAAAGACTGCCATTAATATTCTATAGTGCAAAGAATTACAGCCAGAATTCCAGTAAGATATGTCGAGGCTGTAACTTGCAAGGCTGTGTATTCAGGAATCTTGCAAATGTATTTATAACCACTAAAAATAAGAAAATAAATATATTTTGAAAAGATTGAAGTACAAAGACCAGAGGTCCATAAATCATTCCATGCTACAGAAGGGGAAGGATTTTCCCAGACCCCAGGGGTAGCAGAGGGGAGGATCCCAAGTAAGATACTTGGGTTTGCAGAGTTTACTTCAAAAAGGCCAGGTGGGGGGAGGTCTTTTCAGGCAAACAGCACATGGGACCTGTGGGATCGGCCCCTCTGGATGACCAGTGCTCCCTGGGGATGTGTCCTGTACCCAGCCCCTCCAACACTGTGAGGAAGGGACTCTGGGTTGACCAGTACTCCCCGGGGGGGGGGGGATGGGTCCCTGCTACTCCTACAAAGTTAGTTCAGAGAGGTGTGGGTTCTTTCCCTTCTGCCTTCTGTATCATTCCATGTTGTCACTCACCAAAGACCATGGCACTTCCCTCCTGCATATATTCAGTGTACATAGCTTGTAGTTTTCATACTGCAAGTACAGCTTTTTTTTTTTTTTAAATTGTTGTATATAAAGGTATTTAAAATACAAAAAACTGTTTGTAACTGAAAATATGTAAATAAAGCACTAAACAACCCCGATTGTCCAGGGTACTTTTCTGCATGGTGTTTTATTTTTTTTTTTTTTTAAATATGGTTGCCTTGTGCCTAACACACAGACCACAGACAGCTGTGACCATACTTGCTGGGGGTAGCCAGCTGCCTAATGATTAAATATTTCACTGGCAAGGAACTATTGGTGGAGTAACTGTTACACATTTGAAACATTAATTGAAATGAGAGAGAAATGATGTGACCCAACAGAGAATTGAAACCATATACCAAGAACACTGTCCTGGTGCACTACCAGCTAAAAGTTATCGGTCCAATGACTAACCTGAGCTCCCTGCAGTCACCTTCTTTCTGAAACTGTTATTCCTGCAGTTAGAAACAATTTACGTGGAAAGGAATTGTTGTTACAGTATTAATCACTCATAAGGAAACATTCCACTGAAACACAAGTTCCTGTTTTTCTGTAAGGTGTGTGGGCCACATTGGAGGAAGAAACTGACAGCCCCACAGGTCAGTTCACCATGAGTAGGAGACTAGGTTGACTTACAACTCTAACATATGCATCAGGTGTAGTATGCAGGGCTGGCTACTTAGACCTCTCAGGTGTGAACAGTCAAGTGCAGCATATAAGGTTGGCTACTTATACCTCTCAGGTGTGAACAGTCAGGTGCAGCATCCAAGGCTGGCTACTTCTATATTCTGGGTGTCAAACATCATGTGTAGCGTGCAGGGCCAAGCTGCTGATACCTCTCCCATATTTGGGACAGAGACAGCAGACAATTGTGGTGAATGGCCATGAGTCCCTACCGCTGACAGTTGTCAGGAGGGGTACCCCAGGGTTCTGTCCTGGGGCCACTCCTTTTTTATCTACCTGCAAAGGTTGGGGCCAGTGTAGGGGACTCATTGTACCATTTATTCACCGATGATACAACGTGCCTGAAAAGAAAAAAATACTCACCGCAGTAATCTTCTTTCCATGGGGTCCTTTAGCATCAGCAACTTTTCTGCACTTAGCTGGCTAGGTGCAACTGCCCCAGAGGTGTGCCTTTAAGACATATATAATGAGCATAGGGCCAAGCCAACCAAAAGACAGGAGGGGGTGTGAACTGAGTGAGAGCTGTTGACTGCTTCAGAATTTTTTTAAGGAAAAACAAGGGTAAATGCCCCGAAAAAGAATTAACAGGATTCAAAAAACATGCAAATGTCCAAAAGTGGAAATAGAAACAACAGCAACACGAGGTAAAAACTCATCAATAAGAAACGCCAAATTTGGTAAAAGGTGATGTAAGAGCCTTTCTCCGATGGGGGAACCAGGAAGGAAGGGTGGGAGCTTACTGATGCTAAAGGACCCCGTGGAAGAAAGAAGATTAGTGCGGTGAGTAATTTTGTTCTTCTTACCCCGGGAGTCCTCTAGCATCAGTAACTTTTTTGCAGACTACCAAGCAGTACCAAGTGGGAGGCGGGCAGAGAACCTACTTAGGAAAGAGGCTCTGCAGAACTGCCCTGCCAAATTTGGCATCAGATCTGGTCTGCACATCCAAACTGTAGTGTTTCACAAAGGTGTGCACAGATTTCCAGGTAGCTGATTTGCACACATCCAGTAGGGGAATGTCCCTTGCTGCTGCAAGTGAGGCTGCAGCGCCCCTGGTGGAATGGGCCCTGAGCCCCACTGGAGGTTGTTGACCAGCTTTCTCATAGCAGAATCTAATACAAAAGACCAACTAACGAGAAATAGTTCTCTTGGTAGCTGGTCTTCCTCTGCCTACATCCCCGTAGGTGAGGAACAACTGAGTGGAAGAGCCTCTGGACTGTCTAGTATGCTGTAGGTAGTGAAAGATGGCTCTTTTGACATCCAAGCTGTGGAGCTTTTGCTCGCCAGGAGTGGATGGCTCAGTAAGGAAGACGGGCAGAGTAATGGACTGGTTCAAGTGAAACTCTAAAACCACCTTTGGCAGAAATTTCCTATTTGTCCTGAGCTCAACTTTATCGTTGTGAGGGATGATGTAATTCGGCTCAGTGCACAGGGCCTGTAGCTCTGAAATCCTCCTGGCAGACATAATGGCTACCAGGAAGACGGTCTTCCAAGTTACAAACTTGATGTGGGCCGTGGACATAGGCTTGAAAGGTGGATTCATGAGCCCATCTATGCAAAGGTTCAGGCTCCAAGGAGGAACAGGCTGCCTGGTTGGAGGCTGGAGGTGCAAGAGGCCTTTGAAAAACTGTTTAAAAATGTTGTGGGAAAAAAATGATTTCTTCTTTCCCACCGAAAGGTAGGCTGAAATTGCCACCAGGTGTAGCTTGAGTGAAGATGGTTTCAAGCCTGACGCCTGTAGGTATACCAGGTAGTCTAGCAGCTGAGGGTCTGAAGCTGATAGAGGTTCGACATTTTCGCTCTTGCACCAGAGGGAAAACCTTTGCCATTTGGCTGCATAAGTCTTCTTAGTGTTCAGTTTTTTAGCCATCCTCAGTATCTTAAGGACCTGTTCAGAGTACTATGAGGATGGAAACTCTAACTCCTCAAGAACCAGGCCTTGAGGTGAAGAGAGTGCATGTCTGGGTACTGCATTCCCATCTGAGGAAGGGTCAGCAGGGAGCAAGTCGGAGGCAGGCGAATGGGCCTGTTGCAGGACATTGAGAGAAGGAGAGGGTACCAGGCTTGCCTGAGCCAGTCCGGAGCCACTAGGATCATGGATGCAGGCTGCTGCCTGAGTTTCAGCAAAACCCTGAATATCAGGGGAAAGGGAGGAAATGCGTGTAGGAACCTCCTTGACCAGTCCAGGATCAGGGCATCCAGAGGAAGTGTTCCCAGAACTGGGGGCCTGCAACAGTACTGAGGAAGCTGAAAATTGAGAGGCAAGGCAAACAGATCCACGTGTAGTGTTCCCCACTGCTTGAACACTGTAGCTAGTACTTGCTTGCTCAGTGTCCAATCGCTCTGACCTTGACTGATCCGGCTTAGAGCATCTGCCAGAGTATTGAGTTTGCTGGGGAGGTAAATAGCTGAGATGTTGACTTCCAGGGAGAATGCTAGAGACCAGAGCTTCACAGCTTCCAAACAGAGTATTCCTGATCTGGTACCACCCTGCTTGTTTATGTAGAACATTGCAGTGGTGTTGTCCATTTGAATTTGAACCACCTGCCCTTCTATGCTGGGAGCGAAAGCTTTGAGAGCTAGTAAGACTGCTCTGAGTTCCAAAAGATTTATGTGCAACTGTGACTCTTCGGGAGTCCAGTTGCCGCTTACTGAGGCCCTGTCTAGATGAGCTCCCCAGCCCAACAGGGAGGCATCTGTGGTGATCACCTTTGTGGAAAGAGGAGCTTGAAAGGGAATCCCTGCCTGCAAATTTCCAGGGTCCTTCCACCACAGCAAGTTTTGGAGGAACTGCTCCAACACCGGTATTAACTTTGAAAATGTATTGCTTCTCTGAGACCATCGAGCTCTGAGGCAGGCTTGCAGGAGTCTCATCCTGTACCTGACCCCTGGGACTACTGCAGTCATAGAGGCCATATGTGCCAGAAGTTTGAGGAAATGTCTGGCTGGTTTTGGCTGTCCCTGGGCAAAAGAATCTGCCACTGAAAGGAAACTCTGAATTCTTTCCTGTGGGAGGAAAGCATATCCCAGTGTCCAGCTGGGCCCCTATGAAGGTGAGCAGTTGGGTGGGTTCCGGGTGAGATTTCTTGAGATTTACCAGGAAACCCAGAGACTCCAGAGTGCATTCTGTGAGGGAAAGAGATTCCTTGACTTGGCAAGGAGACTTTGCTATTATGAGTCAGTCTTCCAGATAGGGGTAGAGAGGCTAGCCAGTCTCCCTGCTGTAAGGACTGTATGACCAGTGACAGAGTGACCATTTTGAGTTTGGATTTTTTCAGATGTTTGTTTAAATATCTGAGATCTAAGATAGTTCGCCACTCACCAGTTTTCTTCTGTGTAAGAAAATACCTGGAGTAGAGGCCCTTGCCCTTCTCATGGGTGGGGACCCTCTCCACTGCTCGTAAAGCCAGAAGGCTTTGTACCTCCATTTCCAACAGCGGTATCTGTGTGAGGACAGAGGTCTTGACACCTGGGTATGCTTGAGGTCTGGCAGCTGCTTGAACTGTAATGACAGACCCTTCTCCACTATCTCCAGCACCCACTTGTCCGACGTGATGAGAGACCAGTGCTGAAGATAGTGAGAGAGTCTGCCTGTCACCGGAAAACGGGGAGGCGACCTGGACACTCACATCAGGACTTAGACTGAGAGGCAGATGGCTGGGTAGAGGTGGATCTTCTTTGGCCCCTTCTGTCCCTGCCTCTGAAAGACCCCCTGTAATGGCTAAAGTCAGATTGAGGATAGGGATTGTAAGGCCTGGGAACAAAACTTCTGCCCCTACCACCCCTGGGATGGGATCTCTGAGGGGTGGCGGGTTTAGGCTTGGATGAATGGCTCTGCCAGGAGGCCTTGTACTCATTGACCTTTTTCATGTAGTCAGTGGTTCTGTAATCAAACAACATATTTTGATCACAGGGAAAATCCATGGTCTTGTTCTGAGTGTGTGTGGTCAGACTGGTTGTTCTAAGCCAGGCGAAGCATCTCAGAGAGATGGCATGGGCCATCGCCCCTAGAGGCTGCATCATTATTGTCATCTGCCATGTGGAATTGGTACATAGTAGCTTCCAAGGCAGTTTTTGATGAATCCACCAGCTCCTGCACCATAGAATCTGATCCGTTGCGGGCGATAGCCTGGACAGATCTCCAAAGGGCTTTCTGATATTTGGTTGTGAATGCCATGTAAGAAGAAAGCTTGAGAAGCAGGGAATCTGTGGCATACATTTTCTTTGCTATAAAGTCAATTGTCTTGGAATCCTTGTTAGGGGGAGAGGGCGACAAGGAGACTCCAGCTTTCTCACATGCTGCCTGCTGCACTATACTCTCGTGACTAGGGTGTGCAGACAGGAACTCTGTACCATATTTAGATAATTTATATTTTCTCTCAAGCCGCTTATCAACCCCTGGTACTGAAGTGGGGTGCTGAAGCACCTTCATGGCATTTTTTCTAAATGCATTATAGATAGGTACGACCAGGGTCTTTGAGAATGAAAGACCCTTCATCTCCCTATAATCTTCATCTTCATCGACATCCTGGTTGGGCTCCTGCGTAGGGAGGTCCAGGGTATCCAGCATATTTTGTATAAATGTAAACATAGAGGAAGGATCCTCGTGGTCACCCAGGGATCCCCAAGGTGAGGGTCCGGGGACTCCTGGGGCTCAAGGCCCTCAAAATCCATGTCAGAGGCATCATAAAATTGATCATCATCTGCGTCACCCTCACAGTCTACAGAAGAGAGAACTGTGGAAGAGTGCTTGCCAGTCTCAGTAAATAGAGGACCCATCTTTTGAATGGTCTGAAACAGTTACCATGCTTTTTCCATATCTTGCACTGACAGAAGAACCTGTGCAGTTTGTAAGTGTTTTGTTTTTTCTGTATGCTTTAAGCTGCCTGTTGCCTCACTATTGGCTTTCCCAGGAGCAATGGGAGCATATCCGTCTTGGCAGAGTTTCTTTTTAGCCACTTCATCAGAAGCTTGATCAAGCTTCCTTTTTTAGTCACTCTTATTATTTTTCAATTTTTGAGGAACTTCATCTTTGGAAGCTTTATTTTTTGACTGGGATCTGGAGGGTTCCTCAGCACCTCTGCTTTTGGTATTAGTATTTTTGAATGGCCCCTCATCAGAAACCTTTTATTTTATCCTCAGCCATAATAATCCAAAGGCTTGTCTGCTGTGTTCACCAATTTCCTGTGAGGTATTTGTATATTTCTGTCATGCCCCCCACCCATCCTCCAGGGAGTACATGTTCAATTCATTAAGCTTTTCCTTGTAGGTTTTCAGATGCATTCCCTGTACCATTTTGGTTGCGCTCCTCTGAACTGCTTCCATCCTAACTATGTCCTTTTGAAGAAAGAGCCTCCAGAACTGGACACAGTATTCAAGTGTGGTCTCACCAGTGATCTGTACAGGGGTATTATTACCTCCCTCCTTCTGCTGGTGATACCCCTGTCTATGCATCCCAGCATCTGGCTAGCCTTCCCCACTGTCTTGTCACACTGTTTTGCAAGCTTTAGGTCATCTGTAATAATCACCCCCAGGTCCCTTTCCTGATTTGAGTCTGTCAGTGCCTCCCCCTAGCTGGTATGTTGCCCTTGGGTTTTTGTGCCCCAAATGCATTATTTTGCATTTTTTAGAGTTGAAACCAGCTGCCAATTCCTTGACCATTCTTCCAGCTTTTTTAGATTCCCCCCTCATTCTATCCACCCCCCCCCCGTGTGTCCACTGTGTTACAGAGTTTCGTGTCATTTATGAAGAGGCATACCTTCCCTCACAGTCCGTCAGCAATGTCACTAATAAAGACATTGAAGAGGACTGGGCCCAGTACCGACACCTGTGGCACCCCACTGGTCACTCTGCCTACTCCAGAATGGGTCCCATTCACCACCACTCTCTGAGCCCTATTGCTCATCCAACTTTCTACCCATTTTACAATCTTATTACTCACTCCTAGTCTCCTTAGCTTGTTTATCAATCTTTTATGTGGAACGATGTCAAAGGCCTTGCTGAAATCAAGGCAGGCCATATCCACCGCCCCTCCCTGATCCACTTCCCTGGTTACCCAGTCAAATAATTCAATCAGGTTAGTTTGGCACAACCTCCCCCCAGTGAAACCATATTACTCAGATCCTGAAGCCTACTGGTGACAAGGTATTCAATAATCCGTTTCTTTAGCAGTGACTCCATCACCTTACCCACCATAGATTTATGTATCACATTGAATTTAAATGGCTGTAGTGCCAGGTACCACCTGGTAATTCTGGAATTTTTATCTTTCATTTGGTTAAGCCAAAGAAGGGTATTGTGATCTGTTAAAAGTACAAAGTCAGTTCTTAGCAAATAAAACTTAAGGAACTCCATGGTCCACTTTGCTGCTAAACATTCCTTTTCAATGGTGGAGTACCTTTTCTCGCTGTCATGCAACTTCCTACTTATGTACGAAATAGGGTATTCCATCCCATCTATATTGTGACTCAGTACTGTACCTAGGCCTACCTCTGATGCATCTGTTTGTAACAAAAATGGTTTCTCAAAGTCTGGGCTTCTTAAAACGGGCTGAACATAATGCAGCCTTAATGGCTTGAAAAGCTTCATCACACTCTGGGGTCCATTTCACATTATTTGGGTTCTGTTTGTTTGTGAGTTCAGTGAGGGGAGTAGCTAACTCAGCAAAGTTGGGAACAAATCTCCGGTAATAACCAGCCAGCCCTAAAAATGACCTGACATGTTTCTTTGTTTTAGGGACAGGGCTGTTAGCTACAGCTTCTATCTTAGAAACCTTTGGCTTGACTTCTCCATTTCCCAAAACATAGCCCAAATATCTGGTTTCCCGCATGCCCAATGCACATTTGGTAGGATTAATAGTCAGACCTACATTTTTGATAGCTTGGATAACTGCTCGTAAGTGTTCCAAGTGGCTTTTCCAGTCTGGGCTGTACACCATGACATCATCCAGGTATGCAGCACAATAACCAGTGTGAGGGGATAAAAAGACATCCATGTACCACTGGAATGTAGCCGGCACACAATGTAAACCAAATGGCATGGTGATGAACTGATAGAATCCAACAGGAGTGGCAAATGCAGTTTTGTCTCTGGATTCTTTAGCTAAAGGTATTTGCCAGTAACCCTTGGTGAGATCAAGGATACTGATATACTTTGCACTCCCCAGTCTGTCCACCAAATCATCTATTCTGGGCATAGGATAACTATCAAATTCTGACACTTGATTAAGTTTCCTAAAATCAAGACAAATTCTAATACCCCCTTCTTTTTTGTTTACAGTTACCACTGGAGAAGACCAAGAACTCCTTGACTCCTGTATGATACCAAATTTTTTCATTTTTTGTATTTCCTTAACCACTCCTCGACTCCTCTATGATACCGAATTCTTTCATTTTTTGTATTTCCTTAACCACGTCAGCTCTTAACCGCTCTGGTAACCTGTATGCCTTTTGCGTAATGGGACAAGCATTCCTTGTCCCTATAACATGCTCAACCCCTTTTGCTCGGCCTGGTACTGTAGTAATAGTACTGTTAAATGTATTTAGCACATTACAAATGTCTTCAGTTTGTTCTGAGGTTAAGGAAACATTTACCTTTACAGCATCAGCATTTACAGTTTGTTCCAGTCTATCATAAACTGTATCAATATCTTCTTTATCAGTTTCGGGTAAAACTAGCAAAGCAGCTTTTGGCATGCTTTCAACCCATTTCTTGAGGAGGTTAGCATGGTATATCTTAGTAGGATTTTTCCTGTCAGGGGTCTCAGTCTCATAGTTAATGGTGCCAGTACATCTAAGCACTCTATAAGGCCCTTGCCTCTCCATTAACAGTTTATTTTCTGTTGTGGGTAACAGTAGCAAAACCTTTTCACCTGGTTTGAAAACTTTTCCTTTTACCCCATGGTCATAATATACCTTCTGCTGGTTTTGGGTCTCTTCCTGATTACTATGGGCAATTTCAACATATTTTGCCAGCTTCTTTCCTAGGGCACACATATAAGACGTTATAGATTGTTTCTGAGTGGGGTTAGCTTCCCACGTTTCTTTTATCATATCCAGTGGCCCTCTTGGCTGCCTACCATACAGCATTTCAAATGGTGAAAACCCTGTTGATGCCTGTGGCACTTCTCTGTAAGCAAAAAGTAGGTAATGCAAGTATTGGTCTCAATCCTTCCCTTCCCCTTTTACAAACCTTTTTAACATGCATTTTAGGGTTTGGTTAAAACGCTCAACAAGACCGTCTGTCCGAGGCTGCTAGGGGGAGGTTCTTACGGCAGTGATACTTAATAGTCTGTGTAGCTCCTTAAGTAATGCAGTACCAAAATTACTACCCTGAGCAGTAAAAATTTCTTTAGGTATGCCCAGTCTGCTGAAAATTTTTGCAGGCTCAGCTGCCACTTTTGAAGCTGTGACAGTATGCACTGGAGCTGCTTCTGCGTATCGAGTAGCATAGTCACGTACTACCAGGATAAATCTATTACCCTTTTTACTTTTGTCTAAAGGACCAACCACATCCATTGCAATTCTCTCAAAATGCAGATCTATCAAGGGTGGGGCACCTTGTCTTTTCTAGTCACTGGGGCTACTTTCTGACACTCAGCACAGGAATTACAATAGATAGCAACATCTTCATGAATTCCAGGCCAATAAAATCTATACAGCAATCTGGCAAGGTTGCAATCCCTCCCTGAGTGACTAGCCATAGGACTATCATGAGCTATCTATAGCAACTCTGTCCTATACTTCTGTGGTATAACCAATTGTTCTGTCTGTTCCTGTGTCTGAGGTTTAACCCAGACTCTTTACAGTAACCCAACACATTTTTATGTTGGCTTGCACTTCCATGCCAGCCAACATATTGCATTAGTAGCAGATTTGGAGGCACAGTCACTGTTGGCCGAATGCAGGGCACGAATCAGTAGGTGCGTCCCTCATTCCCCAATAAGCCAGCATGCAGGCACCACACCAGGAATACATAATGTGGTGAACACATCTAAGGAAAGGTCAGCCGCAATGAGAGCAAAGCTTGCCACACAGCGGCACCTCCTGACGTGCCTTCCCTAGTGAAACATTGGAGTGAACATGGTGGCACACTGCCTGCCACAGTGCCGACTTCAGGGCTGCCCAGTCCCCCTGCTGGCATGCCCTGACTCAGTTTATGTGCTGATGGGGGAGCCCACTTCCCATCGGTATAATGCACCCCCCCATTTGTTATGTGCCAAGGGGGGTGCCCCATCCCCCTTGGCTCTTGCCCCTTTAGTATGTGCTGATGGGGTGCCCAATCCCCATCAGCTAGCCCCCAGACACTCAGCTGGCATGCTGGGAACCCACCCAGCATGCCAATGCCTCAAAAAAAAAATCCTGCGATTTTTTTTTTCTGAAAAAGAAGAAACGGTCCCTCGCAGTCTGTACAGCTCCGCCCCAACCCGCACTCCACCCTTGTGCACCTGCCTCCCCACACCCCCTCACCCTATACCTACCTCCAGAGTCTGGTGCAACGATCTTCGGTGGACCGGGAACACGTCTGCGCTCTTCAAAGCTGGCCACGAACTGAAGAAATGCCGGCAAGCTGTATAATGACATAAATAGGGTTTTTTTCAACTTTGGTGCATATCTCTGGCATTTTTTGGAATGTCTGCACCAAATTTTCAACATGGGGTTATTGGGGCCCCTCCTCATGAATTCAGTCACTATCATGGTGTTATTCAGTCCCGAAAGGTGATTTCGCGGTCACTGCGCATAATCACCTTTTGGTACTGAGTAATAAAATGACAGTGCCACTGTTCATGAGGGGACTCTCAAAAAGCCTATGTTGCAAATTTGGTGAAAAAAATCAAAAAAATGGCTGTTTACTGGCGTGCGTTCTTGGCTTTGTTCCACGCACACTCGTAACCACGTGAATTTGTAATATTTTCACTCCAGATTTTCAAAATTGCCATTTTCCATCACCTCCTTATGAACAGTATAGCTGTCATTTTACATATCCTGGCCAAAATGTGTTTTCGCATGTCCAGCACAGAATAGCACAGTTGCTGTGTGAAATCAGTTTTTGGGACAGTTTCAGAAAATGATGGTGACACTGTTCGTGAGCAGAGGTCCTAAAATGCCTATGTTGAATATTTGGTGATGAAAGTCCATAAAATGACTGTGTTACAAGTGCGCGTTGTGCAGTTTCCACGCACCCTTGTAACTTCGCAAATTTGCAATATTTTCATGCCAGATTTTCAACACTGCCATTTTTCACACCTCCTTCAGAACAGTACAGCTGTCATTTTCACAGCCTGCCCAAAATGTGTTTCCGCACCTGTGGTGCACAATGGCGTGGTCGCTGTGGGAAATCAACTTTTGGGATAGATTAACAAAATCACAGCACCACTGTTCATGAGAGGAGGTCCCAAAATGCCTATGTTGAAAATGTGGCTAAAATAATCCCCAAAATAATTGGGTTACGGACGTGTGTTGCGCAGTTTCTATGCATGATCATGACTTCAATTTTTCATATTTTCACTCCAGATTTTCAACGTTGCCATTTTTTTACACCTCCTCATGAACAATACAGTTGTCATTTTCCAGATCCTGCCCAAAATGTGTTTTCATCCCTGTGTCGCTAAATGGCATAGTCGCTGTGCAAAACCACCTTTTGGTTAACAAACAGATTATGCCGCTCTTCATGAGGTTGGGTCACAAAAAGCCTGTGTTGAAAATTTGGAGTTAAAATACCAACACACGCCTACAATGTTAGGGTTTCCAACTATAACACCCCACCCTGTAGAGACTGCCAGGCATCAGGGGTGTGACTTGGGATCATTGGCTGTAATGCTCACGCCATTCCACCTCCACCCCCACCCTGCAGCCAGTGACAGGCATCGAGGTGTGCCTTGGAGTGTTCGGCCTTAAAGTTCACCCAATTCTCCTATACTGCACCCGTCTCAGTACATTTCCTTATGGAATGGTGTAAGTATAAGGCCCAAAGACCCCAAAGCACGCCATAACACTTGTCAGTGTCTACAGGGTAGGGTGAGGTAAAATGGCATGAGCGTTATAGCTGATGCCCCAAAGGCACACCCCAGTGCCTGTCAGTTTCTGCAGGGTGAGGGTGGGGTTGGCATCAGTTGCATACTTCACTGCCATTCCTATTATGCATCTCTAAATCCTGCACTACTAATGCCAATGCCAGAGGGACAAAATTCGGCATTGTCAAATGCTTGTTTAAACATAGGTTCACCCTGTTTTGGTTTTACCCCCAGCTGCTTAAAATAACCCTGGAGAGAAACATTGTTAGCTTGTTCTGAAAGAAAATCACACTCGGTCATCAGTTTAGTTTTAGCATTTACATATGTTAACCCTTATGTCCATCAGTCATTTGTTGCCACAGTTTCTTCAGGCATCGTCTTTCTTTCCTGGAGTTCCGGATCTTGGAGCTGTGCTCAAGCAAGTCCAAATCAAAGTCACTAAAAGGAAAAGTGTCCCCACCGTTTGAGATTTTCTTTGCTTGAGCTCTTGTTACCACTGCTGCTGAAACTGGAGGGTTCAGTTCCTCTCAGATTAACTCAGTAAATCCTGGAAAGTCATTTCCAATAATCACAGGTACAGGTAACCTAGGTGCTACCAAGGGTGTAGGCAGGCATACTCACCATACATATTTGTGTACAGTTGTGTCGTGTGCCTGTCACAAACCATATGCCTTTCTGTTGACATTATCATTCTAATCTGAAGTATCTGAGTTAGTGTAGGCCACTGAGAAGTGTTGCTGTTCAAACGACTATTGCCTAGGAGACAGATACATGTATAAACCTTTACAGAGATTAGAGGAATAATCTGACAACAGTCTGATTTGTTTGGAAGGGTTAGCATTTGGAGAGGATGTGTACATTTGTTAAGGGGGGTAGCTGTTGGAGATTGTGCATACAACACAGATATGTCTGGCTACACCCCTGGGTACTACCCCCACTTTCATTTGGTGCAACACACCCTTAGTGGTCAGAGTCACTTGGGTGGTGGGATAGTATTGAGTGTCCCCGTGGAAGCACATGACACCAGTACCTGGTCCCTTTGTACAGTGTTTTCCCAGCACTTCAACATGCACTAGGGTCTGTCTGCTTCCTGAATCAATGAGTCCCTTTACAGTCTTATTCCCCACCTTCACATCTGTTAAGTACTTGCCCCCAATTTGCCAAGGACAAATCTGCTCCAGTGCCACTCTCCTTACTACAGCGGTTTCTTGCAATATGGCCTGGCTTATTACAGTTATAGCAAATAACATCTTTGGGCACAGATTTGTTACCCCCACCAAAGTTCTTATCAGGCTTAGAGTTTAAATTGGAAAAAAAAAGTGTCTTACCGGTGCTTGGCTGTTACCTCGCTGCTGTGGCATCTGTCTGGCCTTTTAGTAGTCCTTGGCCAAAGAAACAGCCTTTTCCCCACTTTCTGGTCAGTGTTCCTTTACCCAAAGCCACACATCTGTAGGCAGGATGTTGATGAATTGCTCCATTGCAAATGTGTCGATGATCTGTGGGATTTTTGCTCTCTGGTTGGAGCCATTTTATCAGGAGTTCTCTGAGTCAAGTGAAAGCTTCTCCAGGATTGTCGACTGAGTTGTACATCAGAGAACGAAATCTCTACCTGTAGGTCTCTCCGGAGATGTCATACCTTTTCAGGATTTCGCTTTTCACCAGGTCATAGTTTTCTGACTGTGCAGTGTCCATATTTTTGTAGGCAAGTTGGGCTTTCCCTGTTAGGTAGGGTATCAGTCTGATTGTCCATTGCTGCTTTGGCCATTGGCAGGCTGTGGCAACTCTTTCAAAAGTTGTCAGGTATGCCTCAATATCATCCGAGGGACACAACTTTGTAAGTTTAATGACTTTTCAGTTGCTTGTGTTTTGTTGCTCATCTGGATCTGTGCCAGATTCTCTGTCTTTGATAGCTTACAAGGCATCCAGCCATCGCTGCTCTCATTGCTGCATCTTTTCTCTCATCTGCTGCATTTCTTCTCTCCTCTGTTTCTCAGTCTCTTTTTGTTATATAGCCCACCATTTGAAATATCCATCAGGCTTTCAGGTTCTGTTACTGCCTATTATTTTTCCATAACTTGTGCTGGCTGTACAATCTCAGCTTGGACTTCTGTCTCTGCTTGTTTGGCTGCCATTCTCCTGGTAACCAGTAGTGGACTTGCTGCTGCAGAATCCATACCTTTCTCTATGCTTCCCTGGTACTAGGTCCAGTACCCACGCACAAAACTCCTGGCTTAGAGTATGCACGGCATAAACCCCACTTAGGCTGACACAATCTGTCATTGAGGCAGAGGTCACGAAACATAGGAAAAACCAGGGGCAGTTGTAAGATTCGCAACAAGAGTATTTATTTGTACTAGCAGTAACATAAAAAAAATAAAATTGTTCAGTATAACTATTTACAAAGGCCAAATAAACAGAAGATGCACCTGAGTTTTCCTTCAATCTCTGTGTCCCTCTTTTGCAAGCAATTGCAGCTCTCTTTTAAGTCCTTGCAACCCCCCTTCTTAACAAGCATCCTGTTTTTTCTAAAATGTTCTAGTATATTTCAGGCAGGTGCTGCAAGAACACAGTGTCCCAGAACTGAGGCCCCTTCTCCACAGTTCTACTGCAAAATGTTTAAAAATTGCTCTGAGGTAACCTCTTGAGTTTCCAATAGCTTTTTGCAATCATCTCAAACTATAATTATATACATTTCAAAAATTAACACTATATAATTTCTAAACAAAGGGATCCCAATATCAGTTACATTTCCACATAATGATTTGCATATATTTTTATACCAGCAGATATGCAAGGGAGGAAAAGACAGAACAGCAAGGGAAGACTGAGAGATAGCGAGAGGCAAAGAACTGTGAGACTGTCGGGGTGATCAAATCCTAGGTCTCACTGGAAAATTTGGTTGCACAACCAGACAGAGAAGAGACAGAAAAGGAGAGAATAGAATGGATCCTGCATTCAAACTCTTTCCATAACAACTGGGACAAGGCCTGGGGACAGTACATGCCTTGAGGAGGGAAGCATACAGGGACTCGATACCCCATGCATTGTGCCATCAATGATACTACCAAGTGCATAGTCAAAGCGACGCTTAAGCCAGGGCCAACCAAGAGACTGATATAAGTTGCAATGGTGGCTGGAGAAGGGAGCCATTAGCTCAAAGTGGCAAACACTATTATAAACTGAGTTGAGTCTGTGGCAAAGGGTAGCGGGCAGACAGGAGGAGGAGGAGTAAATCAGAGAGCAATAGTCAAGGATAGGGAGCAGATTCCCACAGGCAATGGCTAGTCAGGCAGCAGGGATAAGATAGTTTATTATGCGATAAGTAGCATCAAGTTTTTGGTTGATTCTGAGTACAACAGTGTTTATGTGCACGGTAAAGGAAAGGTATGGGTCTAGGGTTACACCCAGATATTTGAACTCAGTGACTAACTGCAGGGGAGGTCCAAATGGGGAGAGCACCAGGAGGGAGGAGTTAGATTTAGCAGCATTAGCCAGGTAGGGCTTGGACCCAAGGAGCATAGCCTTGGTTTTCTTCTCGTTAACCAGGAGCATATTCGATAAGAGTCTTGTGGGCATGGCCATAATTTGGGGTAAGGGCAGAGGATGTGTTCTAGATGGATTTGTCACTGTGGTAGAGGACTAAGTCATCTGTGTACAGTAGAGCAGGGCAGTTAAGACTGTCACAGGGAGGGAGCTAATGAACAGGGAGAATAGTAAGGATGAAGCCCTGGGGGACACCTGTAGTGACAGGCAGTTCAGGGGAGGTGGCGATACTTACAGTCACCGACTGGGAGTGGCCAGTCAGGCAACTCAGGAACCATTGCCGAGTCTCGAAGGAGCAGCCGAACTGGAGGAGCTTAGTAAGGAGTAGGGGGTGGTTGACCAGGTCAAAAGCCTTTGTCAAATCCACAAACACTGCCCCAGTGGGTTTACCCCAATTCATGTTCCTGAGGACATGATCAGTAAAGAGAGCAAGGGCAGAGGTGGTGCTGTGGTTCTTTCTGAAGCCATGTTGCTGATTGCACAAGAGGTTATACTTGTCAGTGTGGTCAGAGAGTTGATGGTGGACAACCTTTTCTAGAAGCTTGTTAAGGTGGAGGAGAATGGAGCTCGGTCAGTAATTGTCTGAGGAGAGTGGGTCATCTGTTTTAAAAATATGGATGACTTTAGCAACCTTCCAGGGGGCAGGCATGGTAGCCGAGGCCAAAGCAAGGTTAAAAATGAAAGTCAGGAGTTGGGAGATGGCAGGGGCTGTGAACTTGAGCAGGGAGGGGTAGAGGCCATTGCATCCAGGGCTACCACAGGAGATGAGACTCCCTAGAAGTTTGGTGATAAGCTTTTTTGTGATTGCCCTAAAGTAGAAAGGCAGGGTGGGGGGGTGACAGGGTGAGGGAATGAAACAGGTGGGTCACTAGTGCCCACTCCAGGAGTAGGGGGTTGCTGAGATGGGAGTTTACAAAGGTGGGCAGAGAGGTCAGTGAATTTTATGTTAAACACTTGTGCAACCTTTGATGGATCAGTCAGTGGGCCCGTAGGGGAGTTTAGGTGGACTATAGGGTTATGGGAACAAGGAGTAAGGAGGGAGCTAAGGGTGTTCCAGAATTGTCAAGGGTTGGCAAGGTTTTCAGTGTGACATCTCTGATAGAAATCGTATTTTTGAGCCCTAGCAGACTGCTTGCATTTGTTATGCAATCTCCTAAAATTGTGCTAGAGGTCAGGAGTGGGTGATCATTTGTAGCCGGACCATACTGAATCCCTTTCTTTCATGAGGGTCAAGAGTTCCTTAGTGACCCATCTGGTGCAGCCACCACACACTCTTCTAGTAGTAATCAGGAAATGTTTATCTTGAATCCTAAGCAGGGCTTCAGTGAAGAAGTTCACTGCCACTGAGACGTGCGTCAGGGAGTAAAGGGCAGTCCAATTCACTGCATTAACATCATGTAGTAGGCTAATGGAGTTGAGGTTGTTGAAATTGCGGAAGGACATGTATTTGGGGTGGGGGATGCTTAGTTTTGTTCGACCAGAGAATATAAGTAGGTGAGTGGTCGCTGATGGAGCCAGATAAGGCACCCACCTGCAGAATCGTGTCCTGCCTATTTGTTGCTACCCAATCCAGGAGTGAGTGATTTAGGGTATGTATGTTTTGCCTGGTAGGGAAAGTGATAACTTGCACCAGGCTATGAAGTTTGAGAAAGTTGGCATATTCAAGTTCATGGGGGCTTAACCAATTAAAGTTAAAGTCAGCCAGGATAATGGTATCCCTCAAGGGATGGAGATTACTTAGCCCAGTTAGGTGATTTTCTAGGCCAGGTGTGCCTCCGTTCGGGGGGGGGGGGTTATAGCAACAGCCTAGATACATTTTTTTGAGGAGCCTTTGGTTAACTCGGAGAGGAGCCACTCACTGGGGGAGACAGGGTTTGATGAGAGAACAAGGGTGGCTGTTAGGGGTTCTCTGATGTGAAGAACAACGCCACCACCCTTCTTTCCGCTGTTAACAGCATTACTGTGACTAACTACATTAGAGACAATAACTCACTGACTCGTGAATTAGAGACATGAGGAAGTAGGTGGAGATGGTAAAATTGTTCATGTTCACTCTCACTGACTCGTACATTAGCGACAACAACTCGCGCTGACTCTTTGCTGAAATGTGTGACGTTGTGCCATATGACGTCAGTTCAGTTAGATTTATGCTCTCACATTCTTGGCTATCAATGGCAGTAATGTAGCAGCACCTCTTCGCTCAGCAAAGTTCAGTAATCCAGTATGCTTTTCAACATCATACATACCGAAGACCCAGTGCACAGGAGTTCTCATATTGCGGCCCCTGTTATACTTTGCTCTGACCATCACACTTTCATCTATCTGCACAATTTTACCATCTCCACCTAGTTCCTCATGTTCATTTTCCAATCTCCAACTACATATGTCACATAAAAACTGGTACCAGTCTATGATAAGATGTTTTATCCAGTGACAGCTGTTCAGTTACAAGATACACAGGAGGCTTACAGAACCAGCAGAACATCAACATAATTAGCTTATGCAGTGGTATCTTGGATTTATAGATATAGGTCTCATGGAGAACATTTACTTTTGCACGACATTGCCTTTTCCTGCATTTCCACAGGCATCCTAATTTCCCAGCAGAAGAATCTGTAGTAATTGACATAGATGTACCACATTTTTTACATTGCATTTCAGTTGTGACAATTCTCCTTTCTTGGAGAAATTGAACAACAGAGGGAACAGAAGTACAAATGGCAGAGACTATGAAAACAGTAACGGGATCCATTTTTATACGACAGTTTCAAAAACTCAACACAGTATTGACAGTTTTCTGATAATTGTTTGATTACTAATGGAATAAGGTAGTGTGCACAGGGTACTTTATTTTTTAAATTAGTTCTATTACTAATGGCAGTCGGTGTGTGTGGGGGGAGTCGGTGGTAGTTCAGATTGCTTATTAAAATGATCTTACTTTATTTGGCACTTTATCTGATTCATGTGTAGTGCCCCCCTTCCCCATAGTGTAGGGGTTCCGATGTTCCAGGGGAAGGGGGCCTGCATCATAGTAATCTCACCCCAAAACTTTCCTCTGATCCTCAGAAAAAACATGGAAAAGGTGCAACCTACCCGGAGATATCTTCAAATTGGCTGGACCCCAGGATTCTCACAGCTGCATGAACTGGAATCACCCAAAAACTCGCAGGGAAACTCACGGCTCTGCATCACTACATTCTTCAGCCTCCTGAGATTCCCCCATGACCCCAGAGAGCAAGGAAGTGTAGGAATGGCAGATCTACACCCTTAGAAATAAACTCATAAGTACTTTAAAATCTAAGGATTAATATTTCATCGGTATTCTCATTTTTAAAAATAGGATCAGGACTTCAATTTCTTCTCCAAAACACAATCACTTTATTCACCTGAGCCCAAATAGTTTGAGGGGCTACAGGGGTCCATTTACTTTAACTTTAGCTTACAGCTCCATGAGGCTTAATATTTTTACATGATTTACAGAGGGAGAACACAAGGGCAGCATTCCTAATTAGACAGAGCAAGTTCTTTCAACTGCAGGACTTTAGCAGCAGAGATTTTCACCAGGAACAATAAAGACCTTTTCACCTGGACCATGAAGCTCCAAGAATCCTACTGGCACTGGTAAGTACCTATTCACAGCTTCACTACTAAAATATGGGGCTCTTCACTTTTCCCAGCAAGGCACTCCCTTGCTCTCTCTCTCTCTCTCTCTCTCTCTCTCTCTCTCTCTCTCTGCCTGATCCTCTCTGGGGAAGTGTACAGCTTCTCCCTAAACCCATTCCCTGGCTCTCTTTCCCAGCCCCAAGGGACACGGATGGTGCAGCTGTTCATACATAGCTGCCACAATAATCCATCTTCACTGTGCCCCAGACCTTTCCCTGGCCTGCCTGGTCCCAGAAGTGCTCTGCCTTCCCCTAGCACCGGCCTGGTCCTAGAGCAAAACTCCGGGTCCAAAAACAGCTACCTGGCACCGTCCCCTCAGAATTACTTTCAAACTGTTGCCAGAGCTGTGCAACCAAGAGGGAGCTGGCCTAAAGGGCCTCAGACACATCTGTCTGCCCCAGGGCCCACCTGAAGCACTCACAGTCCCAGCCCAGGGCCTGTCATTGAGAGCAGGTCCCCTTAAACAGTAAAGGCTGTTTCCCGCTCCCCACACCGAACATCTGGACTGCCTTGCCACCTGAGTTGCAGAGGCCCTGCCATAGCCTGCTGCAGCCCCGATGACCCAGGAACCAAACCATCTTCCAGGACCTACATCGCCCCCAGGGTCCCACTCACCTTTCTACCTGCTCCTCCTCTAACTACTCTTCCACCAGATTCCCCAGGGCTTGGACCCAATGACAGCAGCTGCCTACAGTTGACCTCCCTGTGGATGCCCACCCAGGGAACTGGCGAATCGCCACAGAAGCTGCCGACCCTGCCTGGAGGAGGGGGAGGAGCTCCCCTCCTCTACTGACTGCCCTAGCAGACATTGCCCACTGGTCTCTCTCTCCCAAAAGAAAAGATCAGAAGTCTTCCTGAACTCCCTATTTATACTGCCAGAAATACCACTTCTCTAAATGCAGTTTAACCCCTGCAAAGTATACAAATTTTTAAATCAAGGATGGAAATGAGAAAGGAAAAGTGTGGCCTACTGATTTGAAGCTCAGATCTCTGGTATGCCGTTCCAGCGCTCTAACCATTAAGCTACAGGCTCACTGGTCAACACTAGAGAAAGGAGTGTGTGTGGCTATAAGGAAATTCCTCAGATGGTTTGACCAGTGAGCCTGTAGCTTAATGGTTAGAACGCTGGAACGGCATACCAGAGATCTGAGGTTCAAATCCCAGTAGGCCATGCTTTTCCTTTCTCATTTCCATCCTTGATTTAAAAATATTTATACTGCCTAAACTCTGTTCTCTGCTGCCACCAAGTGGTGGCCTGCGGAAATGACATCCCCAGAGCACTAACACCCTAAACTCTGGGGATGAGATGAAAAGGAAGGGGTCCCTAAAGGGAGCATAAGCCCATCTCAGATGAGAGGAGCTTACACATGTCTTTGGTAGTCCTTTTTTTTTGTGTGTTGTTTTAGTATGTGATTTCCACTGTTATCAGCATTACTGTGACTAACTACATTAGAGACAATAACTTGCACTGACTCATACATTAGAGACAACAGCTCGCGCTGACTCTTTGCCAGATTGTGTAACATCGTGCCATGTGACGTCAGTTCAATTAGACTTACACTAATTCGGATGTAAACACCGGTGGTCCGGTGTTCTCCACTATTACCCAGTCAGTTACTAGCCACACAGGCTAGTGTCTAAGTCTTTTACCACACCTGGCACAAACAGTGCCACACCTTCTCAACTGTTTCCACAAACATCACTCTGTGGCTGACAGAGCACTCATTTGTTTGTTTCTTTTAAATCTCCTTTCTTCTCTGTGAAAGGCTATTACAGGAGTAGTGCCCCAAGGGGCATGACTGCGGTGCCAACTGGGCACATCCATAGAAGTGTAGGCTACACAGCCCACATAGTACATTTCAATTTCGTTCCCACCTTCTGACAGTAAAAAGCACCATAAAGTCACTTTCCCCTCAAGGAGGATATAGGCACAGGTGAGTGCTACTACATCATCCCTTCAATACAGGGAAATATCACCTCAGTTCTGTAGCTTCATTCAGTCTGTCAGGAATCCTACAGACTAGTGAACTACAAGGCTGAACCCTATTTTACTCTATCCTCCTCAACCTATCGTTGGATGTATATTATTACTTGGTATTTGAATGCCTATGTACAATAACTGTTTTCTGTAAACAGTATTATATTTGTAATGTTTATACAACAATGACCTGGAACCTTTGAAAATGAGTCCTGGACTCAAAGGTATTAATCCCAAACTGAAATAAATAAATAAAATCCCTCTGCAACAATGAGTTTTTCCTCTTCAGGAAGTGGCACCCCTTTAAGAACTGTGTTTCAATCAATCAATCAAAGTATTTATTTAACCAGGCGATCACTGTTGAGCAAGCTCATTTTCGAGGTGGACCTGGGTTTGTTAACAAGGAACAAGGGACAATATACATGGGATGCAACACACAAGAAAATAGTAATAATACAAATAAAGTGAGATACAATAATACAGTATATACAAAGTATCAGCAGGTAGCATTGACAGTAGTATATGTTTGGAACAGAAGATACAGCTAATTTTGGGTAGAACACAATTTTTCATAAAAGTAAAGAAATATACATAAATATTCACTGGCAGCCACCACTAAGAACTGTTTTTTGTACTGATACCAATTCTGAGAAAAGGGTTTCCACTAGGTAGGAGATGGCAGTGTGTGCCAGTCTCTGGTCTACCACCAACTGACTAGAATTCCCTGTCTTTTCAAAATGGAGAGCTCTGGCCCCTTCCCTATTGGAATGCTCAGGGCAGTACAAGCTGTCCCAGTCCTCCAAGGGCACAGAGGCTAGCATCAACATAGAGAGCACATGCCCTCTTAAAGCAACTCACACACATGGTAACTCCCAATGGGGGGTTACAATAATGACATCTTTATTAAAAGTTTCCAAAAAAGAGAAAAAGCAGTACAAATGGGACCTATGCTCCAAAGGCCGGGTAATACGTGCCTGCGGTGCATACCCCGCCTGTGCAGCTATGCACCCGCGGGAGATCTATGGGTGGCCACATGTACTAACAGTGGCCACCGTGCGACTCCCGTATGCAGCCCCGCCCCCCTGGCGCGCATGGTCGTGCAGGTGGTCAGGTCGGAGCCGCGGACCTGGGTGGGCAGCCAATTGGATGCCCGTACCATTTCCCTGAGTGGATCCCCTGCACCCATGCAGAGGGTGCAGGGTGTCGGGAAGTGCCACATACAGCAGCAGTGCAGCCAAACCGATAGGCAGGCACCCACGTCGCTGCTCCAGCCCTCCCCTGCAGCATAGTGGGCTGGGGCAGTACAGAGGTCCTATTTGTGTTGCTGTTGCACCTGGCGGCTGGAGAACACGGGGCACATACCAGGGTACGCCTGCTCTAGGCAGGCATACCTGGCGCCCTCCACCTGGCACTATGCAGTTTTATGAATGCCGCGTAGTGCAGGCACACCCCCAACATGCCCCCTGTGTAGACATCCCCGAGGAGCATTGGAGGCAGGTGCGTAAGTGCCTTGCGTTGCACTTACGCGCCCTTGGTAAATGCCGCTGGGGGTCTGCGGGACCCCCACTGCATAGCATTTCCCCTTGCAGTTGTCTACATGCCCCAGATCCATGGTGAGTAGGCAACGCAGACTTTTGTGCACAGGGTCCAATAAGCATACAAAGTTGGGTACAAGCTATGTAGGATATCAATATACAAACGCTCAAACTGAAAGATTCGAACAAACAACCTTGAAATACATATGCAAGCCATCAGATAGTAAAAACTGGAGGGCAGCTTAAAATCTACAACATAATGCGTATCATTCACAATGAATTATTAATAATACTAAAGGGTAAATGTAATCGTACACGACAAAATAACATACAGAAGGTTCAGTTAATGCTACAGTACAGCTTCGATGGGCTACAGGCCTTTTTTTACTGACTCTTAAGTTAAGACTTAACTCTTTTAAGACAAAGTTAATGTTATTTGGTTCAGCTTCCAAACTTAAAATAGTACACAAATAATGATAAGGGATCAAAATGGAACCCCCTTGAGGTTGTGGACATGGTCTACATAGCCTTTAGCAAGGCATTTGACACAGTCCCACACAAAAGATTAATAAACAAGTTAGCCAGCCTGGGAGTGGGTCCCAAGGTGGTAGCCTGGGTAAAAAATTGGCTGGACAACAGAACACAGAGGCCCAGATATTCAAACTGCGCCCAAAAAGTGTGCAATAGCATGAGCAAGCACAAGTCCATTGCGCCCATGCGCAAGGGGCGCGATATTCAAAAACTGAGCTGGCCAACATGCGCCTACAGCCAATGACTGAATATCGCACCACCTGCGCCATAGCGCAACTAGGGAGGAGAAGCTGAGCAGATCTGATGTGCCATAGCGCAACAAGGGATGTGCAGCTGAGCAGTCCAGAGGCGCCATAGCGCAACCAGGGATGCCCCCCAGCAGCAGCAGAGCAATGCAACTGCACAACCAGGGAGGTAGGGGCCCACCACCCATGCCACAGATGGGCACAGGAACACACAGCAGAACAGACATCGTCCCCTCACACCCCATGCACTGCACAACTGGGGGAGGGCTGGAATAACCACCAGCCCATGGAGACAAGCAAATGACCCACAGCTGGCCCATGGTGCCCCATCACACCCCCTGGCAAGCTGTGACTGGCACACAAGGAGGGCTGACCACCCCATGCCACACCATCCCCCCAATGCAGAGCACACCCTGCACCTTGACCCCTAGACACCCTGCCCAGGAGCAGCGACCACCACTACAGGAAACCCCATGCATGCCACCACCCCCACTGTGACACTGCAACCCTGTGCACCACAGAACCATGCAAGGCAGCCCCACCACGAGCACCCATCAGCGGGTGGCAGCACACAGTGATGCAACAACAGCATACACAGTGCCACCATGCACAGTCCCCCGAGGTACTGCTGAGAGACCAACCATGCATCGGCACATGAGGTACCCCACACGGGACAGGGCTTTCCCAGACACCACCACCACCAGTGGTACAGCACCTTGCACAGTATCCCAATGACACACCCCGACCCAGCACTGGCCACAACAGCCAGCACAGACACCCACAGTGGTGTGTGGAAGCATGCACCACACCGGATGCCACACAGTGCATGGACAGACACCCACCCATACCCAAGGGCACAACAACACAGGGACGCAGTGGCGGGGCAACCAAGCCCCCAGCGTGGGCCCATGTAAACTGTGTACACACAACCCGCAGTCCTCCATGGCACTGGAGTGCCAGCCACCCTGCACAGGCACTGTGGACCTGTACGCCACCAGCATTTCCCGGAGCACAAGCCACAGACAGTGGTGCACATCCCCTGCAACACACACAAGACACAGCATGGAGGTGGGACAACAAATGTAGAGGCCACAGTGTCACCCAAGGCAGACATGCACCACACCAGTGACAGGAGGCAACCCAGCAGTGTGACGGGTACAGTGGCTGCCCTGCAGGGACTGCCACCACTGACATGCTAGCGGACCTTGCAGGTCACAGACATGCATGTGTGTCAGCTGCACAGGCCATGGAAGGGCTGATAGGGGCACCATGGACACAGAGCACGCACCATGGACCACTGCATACAGTCATCCAGTGCACAGGGAACAACACACACACCACAGACACTGACTGATAGCTACCCCCACACCATAGTCACCTCCACACGGACACACACACGTACCCATGACCGCACCACCCTTGACGCCATGCACACCACTGCAGCTGAGCACCTATAGCCCGCTGCAAATCAGAGACCACCACAGTATTCATATCAAAATAACTGTATTGAAAAAACATATAAAAGTTAACTATTTACAAAATATATACAAGGTGGGGGTAAGGACCACAAACAAGGTGGGGTGGGTAAGGAGCAGGGTGGACAAATGGGACAGGAAAGGAGGGTGTGAGGGTGGGTCCAGGGGGTAGGGATTTCAGGGCAGAGGGACTTCTGAGTGGGAGCGCCGCCCACCTGGCCTGCCTCTGTCGGTGCCTCCGAGGACCCCGTGTCATCGATCCTGCGAGGATGTCCAGTGACGCCTTGCCACCTGCAGGATCTCCGGAAGCACCTCCCTGATCTCTCGGAGATGGCATGTACCTAGGACAAGGGAGCACAGTCAATAGGTGTGAATGCACAGCCCCATACAGCCCGCCCACTGTGCATGGCATACGGCCATGGGACATACCTCTGTGATGGTGTGTTACCACCCACAGTGATCACGTCCACATGACCTGCCCACCCAAGCGCATACAGCCATGTGGAATGCTGCACACACCCACCAGCCAAGTCACGCACAGCACCACCGTGGCCGTTTAGTGACATGGCTATGTGGTGCAAAGGCAGTGGCACAGCCATGTACCCGGTGCACGCATGGACCACCATCGACACACTCCCAGACATGCATTGCCACTGGACAGTGTTGACTGTAACAAGTTGTGTGCATGGCAGTAATGTCGATGGATGGTGGCCATGCCCCGCTGCCCACCCTGTTATACAGCATGCAATAGTGATCATGGAGTTATGGCACTCACCATCATTGGGCCGGTCCATTGGGCGGTGTGGGCCCTCGCCCCGCCTGGCTTCCCTCTGTTCTTCCTGCCACCGCAGATCATGGGCAAGGCACCGTTCCTCCAGGCCTGTGGTGCAAACATGGAGAGAGGAACATCAGTACAATCCCTTAGCAAAGCCTCCCTGCCCCCAGGTGTGTACCCTCCCACCCAGCCAGACCCACCCACCCACCCCACACCCTGATAACACCACCACAGCCAACCCCGGACGGTCCCTCCCCATGTGCTGGACACATACAACTGTGATACCCATATGGAAGATAAAAGTGTGTTGACGTAACACCTACCTGGCCGTGGCACCGTGCCCCTCCTGGCACGTGTCCGCAGGTGGGCTAGCAGCTCTGGCTCCCTCTGCCTCAGGTCCCCATACCTGTGGCGGCACTGCTCTGTGCTTCTCCCCCATCCAGTGGCCTCCTCGAGTGCAGTGGCCACCTCCTCCCACACCTGGCTCCTGGACCTGTCCAGGGGTGCCTCCCCAAACAGTGGCCCATGGTGTGGCTCCACAATGGCCACTAGGTTGGCCAGCTCTATTTGTGACCACTGAGCAACCCTCCTGCGCGCCATGCTCTCTGCTCGATCTGCAAATATGGTGCTCTGCAGCGCGGCTCCCCATGTGCAGATGCTGCGCGGTACAGCGCTGCCATTCCCTATCATGTTGTCACCGAACAGCTCGATAGAGGTGCACCCATGCCTGACGCATGGCGCCTAGGGGGCAAAGGTCGGGCACTGGGTCAAGGGTCTCTGGCACATGGACATGCACAGCGCCATTGGAACCCAATGCGCGTAGCACGATTGGCTGCCTGTGTGCTACCACCAGTAGCGGCCTACCGCGCAGTTGCCCCAGTGCACCTATGATAGCCCAGTGCCACAGCACCACGTAGGTGACCATCGCTATAGCGCCACTGGCACAATGGCGGCTGTGCCCTGCATTGCTTTCTGCGCACAGCACGTCAGCAGTGTGGCAGACGCCTGCGTCAGCAACCCGGGCATGCACAGTGAGGTGTGTACTACGCATGTCACAGAACTGCGCCATTGGCTCAGCACATTCAACACAATTGCGCAAAGCGCAAAAGCGCAATATTCAGCCGTCATATGCAAATCATCTAATCAGCCATTCAATGGCACAGCACTGTAATTTGCATCCACTTAAAGTTGTGCCTCGCCTCATTTGCATGGGTTGCGCTATAAAAGTGCGACATTGGGCTGCAGTGGCCATAGTCGGTTACTGCAGTCTATTGGTGAGTTGCATGCTGTTTGGGAGTGTAGACTGTGGATTTAGGGACATGCATGGGACTGCACAGTCACAGGTAACAACTGCCATTCTTACAGGCTAAATAATGACCGAGCAAGTTGTGGGAGAGGAGGAACACAGTGGTGGGAGGAGGAGGAGGCCCAATTTTTACCAAGGCCGAGACCAAAGCCCTATTTGAGGCCTAGCTGGATCAGGAGCTGCTTCTCAGCCGACTGCAGGGAACACCTCAAGCCCGTGCTGCTGCATGGGAGGAGGTGGCACGTGCTGTGAACCTGCATGGCAGCCACCAGCGCTCCATGCAGGAGTGCAAGAAAAAGATGGGCACGGACAGGAGGAGGATAAAGGAGAAGGTGGCTGCCACCAGGGCAGCATGAGCTGCAATAGGTGGGGGACAGCCGGAGGTGGTACACCTGACCCCACAGGAGGAGAGCATTGCTGGAAGCATGCAGCGTAGTGCCATTGAGGGTGTTCCGGGTGGTGGCTTCCAGATGGATGGTGGCCCATCACTGCATGGTAAGTCATGGTCTGTCTATGGGGGGGCAGGGTAGGTCACATGCAGTAATGCGACTTTGCTTTCCCTTACAGATCCAGAGCATCTGCATGGGTCAGCGGTGGTGGGCCTGTCCACTGAGGATAGTCAGCTGAAGATGGAGGAGGGCCCATCCACCTCCACAGGTATACATGGCTCAGTGCGACAGTGGGGCCGCCTGGCTGTCCACACTGATGTTGTTGTAACAGGTGCGGAGGAAGCCCTGCCTGTGTCCCAATGTGCCGGCGTCCACGGATGCCAGCATGCTGTGCCTGGGGCCGGTGCTGAGTCTGTCACCAATGATGATGTCGCTAACGTCATGGGCAGTGACACATGTGTGCCACAGGATGGCCACACAGCAGAACACATCGCAGCCATGGCTGTGGGTGGTGCTGCCGTGGAGGCCTGCGTGTCAGCACAGTCCCAGCCTGTGCCTGTCAGCACCAGTGGGGCAGCACTGGTGTTTGTTCAGGACAGTGGGACTGTTGTGGCCACTGCGGCAACACCACTGAGCCCTGGGGAGTGGCAGCTGGAGGGGCAGCATCAGCAGTCGGCCAATGGGCTTAGGGGTACAGGGTTCAGTGGCGGCATCTGTGCACCGTCTGTGGACATGCCCAGACCTGGTCCTGGTGCACAGCGCCCACCCTCAAGGGGTGCTGAGCACCAGGGCCGTGCACACCCTGAGGGACAGGATGCCGTGGAGGCAGATGACCTCTTGGATGAGCACATCTGCCTACTGCAAGCATCAGTCCAGCAGCAGATGCGGCTTGCGACGTCAGTGGATGCACTGCGTGTGGCTCTGGAGTGGGCAGAGGAGCATCACAGAGGAGACACCACTCTGATCCTGGCTGGGATGGACCGGTTACGGGAGGATGTGACCGCTGCCATTGACAGGCATGCACAGTCATTCAGTGCTGTCATGGCCACAATGGGCACACAGTCATGTGCCCATGCATCACGGACACCACGCAGTACACTGTCCACCCCCCTGTTCCCGGTGTCATGTGACAACCTCCCTGGTGACACCGGGTTCAGCTGTGGGCATCCCGAGCACGCCTGGTGCAGGCATGTTCAATGTGCTGCAGACCCCTGCACGAGCATGGCCGCGTTCATGCAGTGGAACCCTTGGGGGACCATTGGTGCTACCCCATGAGGCCAGTGGTCAGCCTGTCAGTGCTGGTGGGTCTCAGCGAGGCCGCCCACACATCCGTGGTGGCCAGGGCACTGTGTCGTGTGACTGACCTGTCTCCCAACGCAGCTACTGTCTGGTGCTGCCCTGTGTGCATTGTGTCTTTCAGTGGACAGTGCACGGGTGGGTACCTGGCCCTGCATGCGGACACACAGTCCATCTGCACGCCCTCCCGGCTGCTGTCCGCAGTTGCATGTGCATGATGATGCCTGCATTGTGCTGTACACCAATGTGCAATGGTGCTCAGCATCTGACACACGCACATGGACAGGCAGCGAGCGTGGTGGTCTGTGGACATGTGTGTGGCTAGGGGTGGCGTTCAGGGTCGGTGTGCCTCCTGCCCTTTGTGCAAGTTTGGTGTGTGTGTGTGTGCGTGTATGTGTGTCCATCCACGTGGCATGTTAGTCCTCACCCATCCCTGGTTGTGTGTGTGGTTCCATGCCCTGCCACTTCCCTTGACAGCATGCACCCCTGGTGTGTGTCCATGCATGTTTGTGGGTTGTGCCTTAGCCACTGTTGGCTGCACATGGCCCCATGACTTACCTGGGTTGGCTGAAGTGCTCCTCTGTGATGGTGTCCCGGTGCAGCTGTGCCAGCCGGAGCAGTCGGGGGTCCCGTCAGTCAAGGGGAGGCTGCCCATCACCATCATCACCGGCGTCCTCATCGTCCCCATCGCTGTCTCCCTCTTTGACCTGTACGGCTATCCCACATTCATTGGCCATGTTGTGCAGGATGCAACAGGCCAGGAATAGCCCACAGGCCTTTGAAGGGCTGTACTGTAGGGCACTGCCGGAGGTGTCCAGGCAACGGAAACGTGCCTTCAGCATCCTGAACACCCGCTCGATGACATTACGTGTGGTGGCGTGTGCCTCATTGTAGCGTTGCTGCGATGGGGTCACGGGCCACCAGTAGGGTGTGAGCAGCCAGGGACGGAGTGGGTATCCACTGTCACCTGTGTGTAGAGAGTGGAGGTTAGTTTGGTGATCAGCATCGCCCTGCCCCGGGCCATGTAGGCCACTGCCCATGTCACCTCTGGCCATGCCCCCCCAGGCCTTATGATTGTCCATGTGGTTTGCATACTCACCCACTAGGTGGCCAGTGGGGATCTCCCCGCTCTCGAATCTGTGGCACAGTGCCGACCGGTGCCAGATGAAGGCATTGTGTGCTCCCCCAGGGTGCGTGGCACAGACATTGATTATGTGCCCCTTGGCATCGCACACCACCTGGCAGTTGATGCTGGCATAGCCCTTGCTATTTATGTATGTGGCCCCCTTGGGGCCAGGTGATGTGTGTGGCCACATGGGTGCAGTCTATTGCCCCTAGCACGCCAGGCATACGTGCTACCCTGTGGAACTCCTGTATGTTTGCTGTGCACTCAGCCGGTGTGCTGGGGAAATGGATGTACTCCGCAGCATGTGGCAGCAGTGCGCTGAGGAATTGGGTGAGGTGGCGTGACGTGGCCGATTGGGTTATGCCTGTGGTGTCCCAAGTTGGTCTCTGGCAGGTACCTGTAGTGAGCAAGCACATGCAAGCTGTCACTTTCGTCTCCACTGACAGGGCATGGCTCCGTCATGTGGGTGCCTGCATCACATCACTGCACAGTTCACAGAGCCGCCTCAGAATTGTCCTATTCAGGCGGTACTGGCCCACAATCTCGGTATCACTGTACAGCTCGAAGCTGGTGCTGGCTTGGTACTGCCTGTTGGGGGCATACCGCTGACGGGCCCTTCCACGGCCACGCCCCCCCTGCTGCCCGCCTTCTCACCCCCCTCATAACGGCCTCCATCTGGAAGGTGGCACTGGCCATGTCCCTGGCTTGTGTTCACCCCCCTCCGGCAGCTGTTACTGTATTCCCCCCACTGTCCTCACTGCTACTTCTCCTGCACCGGGAACACCTGCCTATGGCGGCCTCTGTGCTGTGTGGCACTTCCCCCTTCTGCATTGGCTGTGGCTTCCCACACCTTCCCTGTGCCTCTGTGTTCAGGGTGCTCTTTCCCTGGCCTGCCCTGTGTGTCCCTCGTGCCCTGTCTGTGTGGCTAGAGTTCAGCCTCATGTGCCTTCCCTGTAGCGTTCTTGCGCCTCTCCCTTGCTTTTTATTTTGGCTCATTTCCGCTATGGCGCAACTTCCACTTGCTCCCCTATTGCGCATGGCGCAATTTGTTGAATATCGCACTGCGCCATTTATGCATGGTTCCTCCCCCTTCAGTTGTGCATGCCTTCATTATCATTGCGCTGTTGCTCAGCGTGATTTAGGGGCTGCAACTGCCTCCTGCTGAATATCACAGAATGGCGCATTTTCGGACTTGCGCAGGCGCAACCCTATTGCGCATGGCTCAACTCTTTTGACTATCTGGGCCAGAGAGTATTGGTAAACGGAGTCCACTCCGAAGAAAAGGGGATTACTAGTGGGGTACCGCAGGGTTCAGTACTGGGTCCGGTCCTTTTTAATGTCTTGATAAGTGACATTGCAGAGGGACTGGAAGGAAAAGTACTGTATGCTTCTTTGCAGATGACACAAAGATCTGCAACAGGGTTGATACACGGGGTGGAAAGGATGAGAAGGACTTGGTGAGGTTAGAGGAATGGACAAAGTATGGCAGCTTAGAGTCAATGCAAAGAAGTGCAAGTAATGCACCTGGGAAACAAAACCCAGGGAAGAGTACATAATGGGGTATTAACAACAACAAAAATGGAAAGGGACCTGGGGGTAGTCATATCACATGACCTAAAGGTAAGCAAGCAATGTGAGAAGGCAGTAAGGATGGCTGGGGGGATACTGGGATGTATAGGGAGAGGCATCACCAGTAGAAAACAGGAAGTTGTTATCCCTCTGTACAGACAGTTGGTGAGACCCCATCTGGAGTACTGCATGCAGTTCTGGAGACTCCATCTCCGCAAGGACATAGACATGATGGAGGCAGTCCAGAGGAAGGCAACTAAAATGGTGCAGGGTCTGCAACAGAAGCCATACTAAGAGAGACTAAAGGAGCTTAATATGTATACCCTTGATGAAAGGAGGAGGGGGGGACATGATAGAAACTTTCAAGTACCTCAAGGGAATCAACAAAGTCCAAGAGGGTAGCATCTTTCAGAAAAAGAGATGTGCAAGAACAAGGGGACACAATTTGAAGATAATGGGGGGACGGCTTAGGGGCAATGTAAGGAAGTATTTTTTCACAGAGAGGGTGGTGGACACATGGAACGGTGACTAATACCTATCAGGTGTCAGACATGAGTTGTGGTATGCAGGGCTCGTAGATCGTACCTCTCAACTGTGAGACAGTGCAGCATGCATAACTAAACTAATCATTCTTCTCAACTGTGCGACATGTGCAATCTATGGGGCCAGCTTGCTACTACCTCTCAGGTGTGAGACATTATTTGTTGCATGCAGGACACATCTGGAAACAAGCTATTACAGCTCATGATGTTCTTCCTGGTGAAACTTTTCAAATAAATAAATAATGCAGAACCATGCTGCTCATACTTCTCAGGTGTGAGACATCAGCTGTGGCATGCAGGCTTGAGCTGCTTATACCGCTCAGGTGTGAAACATCAGGTGCAGAATGCAGAGCCAAACTGTTAATACCTCTCAAGTGTGAGACATCAGGTGTAGCATGCAGGGCTGAACTGTTAATATCTCTCAGGTGTGAGATATCAGATGTGGCATGCAGGGACGAGCTGCTCATACCTCTCAGGTGTGAGACATTAAGTGTGGCACGCAGGGCCGAGCTGCTTATACCTCTCATGTGTGAGACAGCAGGCATAGCATGCAGGGTTGAGATGTTCATACTTCTAAGGTGTGAGACATTAGGTATAGCAAGCAGGTCTGAGTTGCTCATTCCTCTTAGGTGTAAGACATCAGGTGTAGTATGCAAGGTTGAGCTGCTCCTACTTTTCAGGTGTGAGACATCATGTGTAGTATGCAGGGCTGAGATGTTCATACCTCTCAGGTGTGAAGCATCAGAGGCCTGACGTTCAAAAATGTGCACAGTGGAGCACCAAAACGTGCTGTTCTTTGTAATAGTCCAGGTGCCCAAAGATACTGTATTCAGTGGAATAGTCACCAATGCTATTCAAATGAATATAGAGCCTTGTCAGCCCAGCACTAAGCCATGTAGTGCTGCCGAAATATGGTCCTGAAGCACACCGCCGTAATGGCTTGTGCTGAAGTGCAATTCACAATATTCAAATGGAAATGGACCCATGTAAATGAGCCCATTGAGCATGCAAGGCACTAAGGGGCCATTTGAATACCCATTAAGGACTCATTTGCATGGGTAGCAAGGCAGGTTAGCATGGCACCAACCCCAATTGCCCGGTCCCAGCCATGTATACTTATCCCTGGTGCTACTGACCCCCCGTGGCTGATTGTCTACCCATTCTGTAATATATAGTATCTCTGGTGTTAATGGTCCCCCCTCCACTGGCCCGTTCATTAATAAATAGTATCCATGGTGCTAGTAGTAAACCCCCTCTCTCCAATCCCAGCTGCTGCTTAAACACATTTATCCCTGGTGCCAGTGGTAATCACCCCCAGGTGCCTATCCGTCTGCATAACAGACCCACTTTAATTAGTGAAGTGGTACCTCCTCTCCTTCTGATCCCTGCACTTGCTACATTTTATCCCTGATGCCAGTAACCCCAGTGCCAGTCCTGATGTGCACACAATCCCTCCCTGCTGTCCAGTGGTCCCCCCACAGCACGGAGATCCCCTCCTCATCATATCATTAGTGGTGGTGCTGTGAGTGCATATGGCAACCGGCACAGCCCTCCTCACACCTCCTTGGCTGGCCACCATATGTACAGTCAGAGAGCGCACCTCTTATTTATAGGACAGGGTGACACACCCTACCATATAAATAAGAGGCATGCTTCCTGACTGAACATATGGCGGCCGGCCAGGGAACTGTTAGAAGGACTGTGCCAGTCACCGTATGGACCAACGGCACCACCGCTAATGATACAGTGAGAGGGGGGTGCCCAGTGCCACGAGGGGACCACTGGGTGCCAGGGAGTGGTTGTGTGCACATTGGGACTGGCACTCGGAGGAAGGGGGGTTACCACTGGCACCAGGGATAAATGTATAAGCAGGGCCTGGGATCAGAGGGAGGAGGTTACCACTAGCACCAGGGTGGGTCTACATGCAGATGGGACAGACATTCAGAGGGAATGGAGTTACCGCTGGCACCAGGGATAAATGTGTAAGCAGGGGCTGGGACTGGAGAGAGGGGAGTTAACACTAGTACCAGAGATAATATTTATTAATGAATGGGCCAGTGACTGGCAGAGGGGGAACCCACTAACAACAGGGATACTATATATTACAGAACAGGTCGGTGATCAGTGGGAGGCCACTAGCACCGGGGACACTATATGTCACAGAACAGGCCAGTGATCAGTGGAGGGCGAGGGGGGCCACTAGCAACAGGGATACTATATATTACAGAATGGTCCAGTGATCAGTGGAGGGGGAACCACTAGCACCAGGAATACTATATATTACAGAACAGGCCAGCGAGCAGCAGTGGGGGTGTCAGGGACCACAACGGGCAGGTGTGCTTCCCCAGCGGCCAACAAGCTAGGTGGCTGCATTAACTCCAGCAGGCCCTAGGGTTGCCTGGAGTAAGTCGGGGTTTTGCTCAGTGGTATTTGTGTTGTGCAAAAGGACCATGCTAAATCACTTTGTGCAGCACAAAACCGCTGAATATGGGATAGCGTGCATATTCATACCCATGCCCTTCCCCTTGCCTGCACACATACATTATGTTTTGTGCAGGCACTAACCCTTTTTGCCCGTGCAAATGCTCCTTTTGAATATGGGACACTAGCACAAACCCTGGTTTGCATGGGCAAAGACCCTTAAGCGCCCATGCAGACATTTGAATATCGGGCCCCAGGTGTAGCATTCATGGCCAAACTGCTCATACTTCTCAGATGTTAGACATCAGGTGTAGCATGCAGGGCCAAGCTGCTCATACTGCTCGTACCTCTCAGGTGTGAGACATCAGGTGTAGCATGCAGGGCCAAGCTGCTCATACCTCTCAGGTGTGAGACATCAGGTGTAGCATGCAGGACCAAGCTGCTCATACTGCTCGTACCTCTCAGGTGTGAGACATCAGGTGTAGCATGCAGGGCCAAACTGCTCATACTGCTCGTACCTCTCAGGTGTGAGACATCAGGTGTAGCATGCAGGACCAAGCTGCTCATACTGCTCATACCTCTCAGGTGTGAGACATCAGGTGTAGCATGCAGGGCCAAGCTGCTCATACTGCCTGCACTCTCCCAGGTGTGAGACATCAGGTAGCATGCAGGGCCAAACTGCTCATACTGCTCGTACCTCTCAGGTGTGAGACATCAGATGTAGCATGCAGGGACAAGCTGCTCATACTGCTCGTACCTCTCAGGTGTGAGACATCAGGTGTAGCATGCAGGGCCAAGCTGCTCATACTGCTCATACCTCTCAGGTGTGAGACATCAGGTGTAGCATGCAGGGCCAAGCTGCTCATACTGCTCGTACCTCTCAGGTGTGAGACATCAGGTGTAGCATGCAGAGCCAAGCTGCTCATACTGCTCGTACCTCTCAGGTGTGAGACATCAGGTGTAGCATGCAGGGCCAAGCTGCTCATACTGCTCATACCTCTCAGGTGTGAGACATCAGGTGTAGCATGCAGGGCCAAGCTGCTCATACCTCTCAGGTGTGAGACATCAGGTGTAGCATGCAGGGCCAAGCTGCTCATACTGCTCATACCTCTCAGGTGTGAGACATCAGGTGTAGCATGCAGGGCCAAGCTGCTCATACCTCTCAGGTGTGAGACATCAGGTGTAGCATGCAGGGCCAAGCTGCTTATACTGCTCCTACCTCACAGGTGTGAGACATCAATTGGGTCAAATGCAGGGCTGGTCTCTTCTGCCATTCGGATGTGAGACATCAGATACTGCTTGCACAGCTGGCCACTCATATCTCTCAGGTGTGAGACATGAGTTGTGGTATGCAGAGCTGGTGGATCATACCTCTTCAGGTATGAGACAGTGCAGCGTGCATAACTAAACCACTCATTCTTCTCAACTGTGAGACATGTGTAGTGTATAGGACCAAGTTGCTCATACCTCTCAGGTGTAAGACATCAAGTATAGCATGGAAGGCCAAGTCGCTTGTACTTCTCAGGTGTAAGACATCATGTATCGGTCAAATGCAGGGTTGGCCGCCCATACACATCAGGTGTGAGACATGAGTTGAGGTATGCAGGGCTGGTGACTCATACCTCTCAAGTGTAAGACAGTGTAGCATGCATAACTAAACCACTCATTCTTCTCAACTGTGAGACATGTACAGTTTATAAGGCCAGCTTGTTAATATTTCTCAGGTGTAAGACATCATTCATAGCATGCAGGACTGAGTCGCTCATACATCTCCGGTGTGAAACATCACATGTAGTTTGCAGGGTCAAGATGTCATACCTCTCAGGTGTGAAATCAGGTGTAGCATGCTGGGCCAAGCTGCTCATACCTCTCAGGTGTGCGGCATCGTGTGTAGGCCAAATGCAGGGCTGGTTTCTCATACTATTCAGGTGTGAGTCATGAGGTACAGCATGCAGGGCTGGCCGCTCATATCTATCAGGTGTCAGACATCAGTTGTATGCAGGACTAGTGAATAATACAACTCAGGTGGGACACAGTGCATAGAAACATAGCATTTGATGGCAGATAAGGGCCACTTGGCCTACCCAGTCTGCCCCTTTTTCCCTACTTACATTCTCACCGCAGACCCTATTTGATCTACAGCTCTTTTTCTCTTAACCCTTTCCTATCCACCACAATACCCTTGTGCCTATCTCATGCATTCTTGAACCCCACCACTGTTTTTACCCCATCATCTCCACTGAAAGGTTATTCCAGGAATCCACCACTCTTTCTGTTTAGGCAGGGGAAGGGCCCAGCCACCCACCCCATGCTACACTCCTTTTATAGGGTAACACAGTTGTGACATTTCCTGTGGCAGAGCAGGAAGGGGTGGATCAGTGGGGCCTCCACAAGGTGATCTCATTTACAGGGGCACTAGTAATTTAACTTGTTATAACAAGTTAAACAAAGCACAATTAAACCATTACTTGCATTTTTTTCTTTTTTTCCTTCTAATTACTCTGACTAGGTTACAAACCCAGCAACTTATTTGGAATGGATTTCATTAACTGCAGGTACTGTGGAACAATTTTCAGAAGGACAGTCTTACAGGATTTAGGACACTGTCCTACATGCTGGGCCTTTGGAGATCTTAGGTCTCAGCTCCGGGCAGCATGGGCAGAGATTGCACGCCCAAATTTCATATTGAAGAGGAATACATTATAAGAACCACCCGCCATTTCCCCAGCATCCAACAGAAAACCTCGACCCAGAGGGTAGTTGGTCCAGAGGTTGGCAGGTGGTTAGGAGGAGCAAATCAGGTGCCCCATCACTCTCTGCTCTCCAAACACATTACCTCCAAAAACATATAAACACTAAAACAGGTATCTGCCTCTATCTCTGAAATCAAATAAAGAGGCAGAAGACACTGCAGAGCAGGACACTGCGGCACAGGAGCTAGCACAACAATACTCACCCAAATCAGGACCCAAACTAAACAAGCACAAAGGAAATCAAAAACTTCTGATCATAGGAGACTCCATGATTCGGGAGTTGATATCCATCTCCAGCTAGGTGATGGTCAGATGTCTCCCAGGTACATCAGCATGGAGAGACACTGACCGCATTGCTAAAATTGTTCACAAAGCAGGAGAAAACATTGATGTCCTAGTACACATAGGGACTAATGATCTACGCCAGCCGGTCAGTTGTGGAGACCAAGGAACACCTGACTAAGCTGGGTGACAAACTATCATCTATTTCTGTCCGCATCTCCTTCTCTGAGATCCTGCCAGTCTGGGAGAAGGGAGCAGATGGACGGAAGGTCAGAGAAGGGAGATAGGGGAGCTAAACACGTGGCTCAAGGACTGGTGCCAGGAAAAGGACACAGATTTGTAGGGAACTGGCAACAGTTCTGGGAGCGAAAGTTCTTTAAATTTGATGGACTGCATCTGACTAAAGAGGGAGTCAGTGCATTGGGGCAGAAGTTTGACGTCTTTGCAGAATATTTAAACTAGCAATGGGGAGAGGGGCAGCAATCTACACGTCGAATGGAAGAACACCCCTCCCTCAGCTAGTGGTCAAACAGGAATTCAGCGTGTTTGCTGTTCATTTGCATCACCAGGTAAAAAGGTTTGTCTCCTACAATGCACAGGGGTAATGCCAAACTTCACCCAACAACTAACACACCAAAATCTGGCCAATGGAAAATCATGTACACAATGCTCACAGCCTGGGAAATAAGATCCCAGACCTGCAGGCAATAATGTCAGAGGCTAAACTGGACATAGTAGCATTAGTGAGACGTGGTTTACCAGTAACCACACTTGGGAGACTTCAGCACTTGGCTATGTATTGTTCAGAAGAGACCGAGGTGCAAAAAGGGGGGAGGGGGTGGAGTGGCCCTGTATGTCAATGAAAATATCAAAGCTACAGAAATTCAGAATACACATAAGGAGCCAGAAGAACTGTGGGTCACCCTGGAAACAGGAAATGGGTCAGCCATAAGAACTGGGGTTGTCTACAGGCCCCAGACCAGGGGGAGGACATAGACACATTACTGTTAGAAGATATACAAAACATGACAGCTAAAGGGGAGGTTCTGATAATGGGAGACTTCAACATGCCAGATACAGATTGGTCAATACCAGGAACATCTGCCAGAACTAGACTCATAGTGGATTCCCTGCAGGAAGGGCCTCAAACAACTGGTACAGCAACCCACAAGAGACAGGGCTATCCTAGATCTAGTACTGACTAACAAAGAAGGGATCACAGATCTCCAGGTAGAAGGTCACCTAGGCAGTGACCATCACATGGTATGGTTCAATTTGGCTACTACATCTAAATCATCCCATTCCAAGGCAAAAATATGGGACTTCAGAGGAGCTGACTTTGATAAGATGGCCAACAGAGTTAAGCTAGCCCTGGCAAAAAGAAACACAGGTGAGGAGGTACAGGCAAAGTGGGCAAGCATTATGATACAATACTTGAAGCAACATCCCATTGTGTTAGACAGAAAAGGAAGTGCAAAAGAAGAAGGAAACCACTTTGGTTCTCAAATACAGTAGCAGAAAAGGTCAGAGCCAAAAGGCTGGCCTCTCAGGAAATATAAGGGAACACAGCGGATGAAGATAGGGAGGCATACCAAACTGCCCTAAGGGAAGCAGGTAAGGCAGTAAGGCAGGCAAAGTCCCAAACTGAGGAAACACTAGCACGAACAGTAAAGAAGGTGACAAGACTTTCTATAGATACATTAGGTGAAAGGAGAAAGTCCAGAGGGGTATTGCTAAGCTTAATGGAGAAAAGGGAGCATGTGAGGAGGAGGACCCTGTAAAGGCATCTATCCTAAATAGATACTTTTGCTCAGTATTTACTGAAGAGAAGGTAGGGCAGAGCCCACAGCTCAACATCATGGACACAGGGGGAGGAGGTGAGCACTACTCCCTTCACAAAGAAAGGGTCCTACAAGAGCTTGCTAAGCTCAGGGTGGATAAGGCAATGGGACCTGATGGCATACATCCCAGGGTACTTAAGGAGCTAAAGGAGGAACTATGAGAGCCATTAGCAGAATTGTTTAGTGAGTCTCTGAGCACAGGAGAGGTCCCAGAAGACTGGAGAAGGGCTCATGTGATACCGCCTCCACAAGAGTGGTAGCAGGGAGGAGGCGGGAACTACAGACCAGTCAGTCTTACCTCAGTAGTGGGCAAGATTATGGAGGCACTCCTTAAGGAAAGGATAGTGCAACACCTGGAATCCATAGGGGCACAGGATCCAAGACAGCATGGGTTTACAAAAGGAAGGTCCTGTCAAACGAATCTCATAGATTTCTTTGACTGGGTAACCAGAGTGGTGGACCAAGGGGGAGCAGTTGATGTCGCCTACCTTGACTTCAGCAAAGCTTTTGACACTGTTCCACATAGAAGATTGATAAATAAGCTAGGTAGGCTCGGAGTGGTCAGAAGTTGGTCAACTGGGTGGCAAACTGGTTGGACTGGCAGAAAACAGAGAGTGGTGGTAATGGTATACAGTCAGAAGAGATGCAAGTCACAAGTGGGGTACTTAGGGATCAGTCCTGGGGCCAGTCCTATTCAACATCTTCATTAGTGACCCGCAGATGGACTAGAGGGTAAGGCTTGTCTGTTTGAAGATGACACCAAGATCTGCAACAGAGTAGATGATCCAGATGGGGTGGGCAGAATGAGAAGAGATCTGGATAAACTAGCAAAATGGTCAGAAGAGTGGCAACTGGGATTTAATGCAAAGAAGTGCAAAATCATGCACATAGGGAAGAGAAACCCTGAAGCCACTTATAGGCTGGGAGGGGAGTTGCTAGCAGTCACAAAGGAAGAAAGAGACTTGGGCATCATCATCACTGATGACCTAAAATCATCCAAGCAGACCTCTAAAGCAGTAGGTAAGGCTAGGGGGGTGTTAGGGTGTATTAGTAGGGGTATCACAAGTCGTAAGAGGGAGGTAATAATCCCTCTGTACAAGACGCTGGTTAGGCCCCATCTGGAGTACTGCGTGCAGTATTGGAGGCCACACCTTCACAAGGACATTAACCAAATTGAGGCAGTCCAGAGAAGGGCAACCAAAATGGTGCAGGGACTGCATCAGAAGACATATGAGGACAGATTAACGGAGCTCAATATGTATACCCTTGAGCAAAGGAGGGAGAGAGGTGATATGATCGAGACATTTAAACACCTTAAGGGCATAAACAAGGTGAAAGAGTCTACATGTTTAAATATAAGAAAAATAGCAGGACAAGAGGACACAGCATGAGATTAGAGGAGGCCGATTAAGGGGAATGTGAGGAAATTCTTTTTCACAGAAAGGGTGGTAGATGCATGGAATAGCTTACCACAAGAAGTGGTGGCTATGAATACAGTGCAGGGCTTCAAACAGGCATGGATAGGCATAAGGGAGCAATACAAATGACTATGAATAGATAGGTCACTGACAGAGCAAGGCCGATGGCACATTTATAAGGTAGAAAAAGAAATGGGCAGACTGGATGGGCCTTGCGGTCCTTATCTGCCGTCAACTTCTATGTTTCTATGTTTCTATGAAGCAGTACTTCCTCACATCTCTCCTGAATCTACTCCCTTCCAGCTTCATAGCATGTCCCCTTGTTCTTGAGCATCATTTTTTCTGAAAAATACTTCCCTCTTGCACCTTATTTACCCCTATGAGATACTGTATTTAAAGGTCTTTATCATATACCTCCCCCCTTCTCTCTTCTAGAGTGTACATATTGAGGTCCTTTAGCTTCTCATAGAGCTTTTGATGCAGACCTGCACCATTTTATCTGCCCTCCTCTGGACCACCTCGGTATATGCCTTTCCAGAGATGTAGTCTCCAGAACTGGACACAGTACTCAAGGTGGGATCTTACCAGTGACCTATACAGGGGCAACACTACCTCCCTCTTTCTGCTGGTGATACCCCTTCCTATACACCCCAGCATCCCATGATCTCTCCCGACTGCCTTGTCACACTGCCAGCCACCTTAAGGTTAACCAATACAATTACCCCAGGTCTCTTTCCTGCTTGGTTGTCGTCAATACCACTCTACCCATTTTATACTCCATGCCCAGGTTTTCATGCCCCAAGTACATTATTTTGCACTGTTTTGCATTGAAACCCAACTGCCATACCCTTTACCACTGCTCGAACTTTCTAAGGTCTCTGCTCATCCTTTCCACCCTCCCTGGAGTATCCACCCTGTTGTAGATCTTGGTGTCATTCACAAAGACACAGACCATCCCTTGCAGATCCTCTGCAATGCCATGTATAAAGACATTGAAGAGGACTGGTCCCAGCACTGATCCCTGAGGCACCCCGCTGGTAAAACTCCCTTCCTCGGAGTGAACTCCATTTACCACCACCCTCTGCTGCCTATCCCCTAAACAATTTCTTACCCAGTTTACCACCTTTTTACTCAACCTTAAGCTACCCAGCTTGCTTACTAGTCTCCTATGTGGGACGGTGTCAAAAGCCTTACTGAAATCTAGGTAAGCCACATCTCCCACACTTCCCTGATCTAATTCTTTGGTCACCCAGTCAAAGAAATCTATCAGGTTTATTAGACATGACCTCCCCCCGTGAATCCATGCTGCCTTGGGTCTTCTAACCCACTGCATTCAAGACATTCCACAATCCTTTCCTTCAGCAGTGTTTCCACTAACTTTCCCACCACCGATGTCAGGCTGACTGGCCTATAATTGCTAGTCTCTTCCTTGCTACCACTTTTGTGAAGTGGGACTACATCTGCCCTCCTCCAGTCCTCTAAAACCATGCTGATTTCCAGTAATCTGTTAAATAGGACTGTCAGAGGTGCAGCCAATACCTTTCTGAGCTCCTGCAACACCCTTGGATGCACCCTGTCTGACCCCATTGTCTTGTCCACTTTCAGATTAGTGAGTGCCTTCAGGACTCTCTCTCCTCTGAAAGATGACATAATGTTCACTTACCCCTCTTCAAAGCTCCTGTTACTTTTTTGCAATCTCTCCCCTTCCCCTTCCTCTGTGGACACCGAGCAGAAAAATTTGTTCACCGGTCCCCTCTGTACGGTCCCCCCTTCCCTTTCTAACTTCACAATCCCTCCTTTGGTCTTGTTCTTTTCGCTGACATACCTGAAAAATGTCTTGTCCCTTTTTGATAGTGCCTGGGCTATTGTTTCTTCAAGTTTGTGCCATTGCACTCCTTACTGCTATCCCTGATTCCCTCTGTTTCCCCTGATATACCATCCTATCCTCCTCCCTCTGCATCTCCTTGTAGCTTCTCAATGCAACCCTTTCAGCTTTTACCTTTTCTGCCACCTCTTTCAAGAACCATAGTGGTCTCTTTTTCCTCTTGCTTTTGCTCACTTGCTTGACTCAGAGGTTTGTTGCCTTCACTATGCCACCTTTTAGCTTGGCCCACTGTTACTCCACCCCCCAGGTCATCCCTGAGGCATTTGTCCATCTTTATAAAATCTGCCCTTCTGAAGTCCTGGACCCTCGCCGGTGTGTGGCTCAATTCCACAGCTGCCCTTATACTAAATCACACTGCATTGTGATCACTGGTCCCCAGGTGGTCTCCCACCTTGACGTCTGCAACACTGTCCCTGCTAGTGAGAACCAGGTCCAGCATTGCCCCATTATGAGTGGGCTCACTGACTAGTTGCCTGAGGAATGCCCCCTGCAGGGAGTCCAGGATCTCCCTGCTTCTAGCTGAAGCCACAGCTTGAAGGCTCCAAACTACATCCAGCAAACTGAAGTCCTCACCAGTAGCACCTCCCCTTTTTCTGCCATTTTGCCAGTGGCTTCCAACAGTACCTTATCTAACTCCTCTCCCTGTGCCAAAGATCTGTCAATCACGCTGGTGTGAATAGTGGCTCCATTCCCAGACTTCAGGGTGGCCCACAGTGCCTCTGCCCCCCCTCCCGAATTCCCTGTATCTCCATTGCTTTTATACTTTCCTTCACATAAAGCACCACACCCCCTCCTTTCCTTCCCACCCAGTCCTTTCTGAATAGAGTGTTGCATGGTATGGCCAGTTCCAGTCATGGTTTTCAGTGCACAATGACTCAGTAATGGCCACTATATCCAGGTCAGCCTGTGCCATGATGGTCTGTAGGTCTGTATTTCATTTCCTAGACTTCAAGCATTCGCACACATGGCCTTCCAAATTTTGTTAGCATTCTGCTCGTTACCCCTGCTTTTCCCTTTTTCCCCTCCTTCCCCCCTTTCTTTTCAATGTTTCTATTCCCCTCCCTCTCCACTACTATCCCCTTGCTTCTTTTATTAATCTGCACCTTGGGAGGTGTTCCTCTCCTCTCAGGATCTCTACTCTCTACATCAACCTGTGTGTGGGGGGTGGGAGGAGTTTTGCTTCCCTGATTCCTTCTGGCACCCCTGGCTAGTTTAAATGTTCATTGAGGTAACATTTAAAATCATCCACTGAAGTCTGCTGTTCCCGTCTCAGATGGATGCAGTTCATCACCCCTGTACAGGCCCTCATCCTGCCAGGTGAGTCCTCAAAGTAGCCAAAACCCTCCTCTCTGAACCATTCACTGAGCCATGAGTTGAAGGTCCTAGTGCGGAGAACCTTCTCCTCCCCACCGTCATAGACAGGCAGCACCTCAATGAAAGCTACTGAGCGTTCCACCTGTCTAAGACCACTGCCAGTGCCCCATTCCTTGCCAGGTCATTTGTCCCCAGGTGGACAATGTTATCCAGCTCACCATTTCTTCCTGCTTCCTAGTGATCCCTAGGATATGTTTCCCATCCCTCCGAGCCATGGAGCCACTTAGGCACTTGACCTCCTTTGCCAGCACCCCTTCCTATTCCCAAATCTATCCCCCCTGGCAATTGAATACCCCACTAGAAATTGCTTCCTCCTCCTCTGGGGTTCTCTTCCACCCTCCTTGGAGTCTCCACTATGGAGAGCCCCCACATCCTCCCTGGCCACTACCACAGGTGCCTTCTCCTGGTGATCCCACCTCGCCAGAGTGGCATAGGAATTCTGTAGTGGTGCCGTTTGAGAAATATACCTCCAACCCACCCCCCCCCAGCCATCCAGAGCCCACCACCCCACCCTTCCCAAGCCCACAACAGTCTAGCCACTCCTCCCCTGGCATCCTCTGTGGTAACACTGTCAGATCTGGTGGCCTCTGGGTGGAAGGGAAGGTCCCCTGAATCCATGGGCACACCCACCGGGGGGGTGGTCCCCCTCAATGTTTACAGCTCCCTATAATGTCCTCCTTAACTTTCAGGACCGGTAGGGTATGTATTTCATACAGTAGCATCTAACTCTCTTGTTTTTCGCTGTTTCCTCATGATTTCAAGTTGTTTTCTGGATGCCTCCCGCATTTACTGGCTCCCCTTGCTACCCCTGATTTTGGTACTTTTTTAGAAAGTCAGGCACTGCATGACAAAGTTCAGTGTCAAATTCAGAAAAGCTTTTTTCTTCAATCTAAGTTGTTTTGAAGTGGGCTGGGCTACAATGTGACGTCTGTGGCTCTATAGTGTGTCCTGACATCAGACACATTTCCCAGTAGCCAGCTGAAACACTGATGGCTTGTTACCCATTCAGCCCGTGGGTTTCAAGCAGCCAAACAAGAAATGGAGAACTTGGTCACCACAACTCTTCCCAGCTCTCAGCCTCTCAGTCCCTCCCAGCACTGCAACGCTTCCCTGCCTCCCTTCCAGCACCACTAATGATATCTTCAGAGTGCACCTGCAGCCAATCCAGTGCACTCAGCATTGCTGTACTGCACTCATGCGGTGCCAACTTCAAATTTATTCACTGAATGGATAGGCTGTCTTCCCGCCGTCAGCTGCCCAGGTACTGAGGAGCCTCCCCCCCCCAGACCCAGAGACCCTCGGTTAGTCCTCCTAGCCATTACCTGTACCACAGATTCCACTTGGACTTTCACAGTGACGGCCGGGTAATATTTAGCAAAAAAATGCTGTTTTGGATCTGTGAGCAGATCCACAATTAGGAATGTACCTTAATTCTCCGAGTCACAAAGAAAGCACACTGGGGACCCTTAGATCTCTGGTATCGCCACCGATCCTCCCTGACGTGTGTTCATGACTTCTCCAGCTGAAGAACGACTTGTTGCTGGGCCTGGGAGATGGCAGGTTCATTCCGGGAACCGAGTCAAACACAACACCACAGCCCCCACTGTGCAGACCAATTCTAGGTACATTACAAATGTGAAAGTTCTTAGCAGTTTAAAAACCCTAGGTTTAAGGGAGTCTTGCACCACCAGTAATGGAGGGGATATACACTATCTCCACTCTATGTAAATGTGAAAAAAAAAAAAAAAAAGAGGAACTGAGAAGCTGGAGTTGCATCTTGGTGCTTGATGTTTATGTTGTAAAAAAGTTTACCTTGTCCTGTGGGATTGGTTGCATAGTAAAGCTTCATAAACCTGAAATGTGATGTGTCTGATTTGCTGGCAACCAGAAATGGTTTTATGTTGGGTCTTCTGGTTTTCTTTTTATTTAACTAAGTACGGAGTCTGTCTGTGCTGAAAAAAAATTGTTAGTAGAGATATCTGTAATGGCAGCTCAGAACAAGTGATATTTGGGCTTCTGTCTAATGTCTGTGAATGAATAGTCTGTTTTCAATTGATGTTTTGCTTAGAAAAACTTTATTAACTTTACTTGGCAGTAAGCATTTTGTTTCTTACGGCGATGCACAAAAGCAGGCTGTAAAAATCAAAGTGGTAGGAAACTTTTTTCCCCAACAAACTTTGTTGTAAATATGTTGCTATCAGTATTTACGGTAAACTGAAACTCATTTAAACATTTTGAAATATCTAACTGAATACTTAAGTTCATATCTTCTTAACTAATATGGAAGAGTTTGCAAGAAGAAAAATGAGAGATCCCCTTGTTAATTAACTGTTTTGGGTTTTATCAAATACTTTCTGTATGTATATTAAAGAGCACTATACAAACTTGGTAAGAGAAAAAGTTTAGTTGGTAGAATTCAGTCACATGCACACCACTCCACTGTCCCTAATTACTAGGAACTAGTCAGTCCATCACAGAAAAGATGTTGCCCTTACAATGTGTTGTATATTCTGACTTTAAAACAAAAATTCAAAATATTCTAAGATGCTAAATCAAAACTAACTTTGTTCATGTGGACACAGTGTTTTCCACAGTGTTCTGAACTTGTAGCTCCAAGTTCGAGGATGTGTGCCTCATTAGCGTGTCAGTGTCCATCCTTTCATTTTAAGTGTCTTTGTCCTTGATTTGGTGACAAAAAGATTAAGAGGTATGGCTACTTTACCGTGGAATGATAAGGATGTTGTTGAAGTAAGCAATAAGGTACAATGGGGTGTGCATGGAACACATTTTACTGCATGGCCAGGGGCGTAATAAGGCACGAGGCTGCAGGCCGAGTGACTTTAGCTGCTGGCCGTGCAGTAAAATGTATTCCATGCACATCCCGGAGTGCCTTATTGCGCTTATAAAATAGGCTCCTTTTTTAAAAACTTTTTACAGTTGGGAAAGCATGTTTATATGTAGAAACAATAGATTTACATGTGAGCATTTATGATAAAATAGTCCTTCCGCCCACAACAAATGATGTCATTGATAATGTCATTGCATTTTGCCTTTCTTCTTCCTGTTTTTTTGCTCTGTTTTTCCCCACATTCAAGATATGTTTACCATGACAGCACTTTTTATTTTCCATGTGTGGAACATAATTGCTACATGAGCAACAGCCAATCAGATTTCAGGATTTCCCCTTACCGTTTTATAACAACATATGATGCATCAGTGTGCTATTTAGGGCTGGATAATATAAGCACTAATGCCCATAAAGTGGATTCATTAACTACTTGTCTTTTCAAAGTGTGTGTTATTTTAACAGATTTATACTCAGATGCCATTTGAATTTATGTTGGAAGAAAACATTTATAAAAAAAATTATTCTGGTGACACTTAAATCTTCAAACTTTTATCATTACATTCTCTTCTGAAGTACGTTTCCCACACATTATGTTACAGGTTCTTAGCTTTTGTAGTTCAGAATCGGAATGCAGGAGGGGTGAGGCATACTTCTCAGTCTGTACTGGAGATGGTAACATTTCAGTAAATACATCAGCTGGGCCAGTGGAAAAGTATGTGGGGCTAGTGGATGCAGGATGCTGTGGTGTGCGCTTTAGTTTCTTCCTACTAGGAAGGAAGGGATAATGGTTTAGATTAGAACTGGGAACCAGACAGTGCTACAAAACTGATGAGTCCAGAACCAGGTATTGGCAGAGCAGAAACTGGGTGCCCTTTTATTTTGGGTACAATTAAATGAGAATCCTGCATAAACTGAACAATACAGCAGTTACTCTTCAATAAAAGCCCCACAACTCAACACAGAGCATTTAAACCCCCAGAGCTTCTGGGGCCTAGTAGCCCCCAGAACCCCAGCCTTTATATGAAATTATTATCACTGCCACATTCCGAAATCGTACATCACCGCTACATTCCAAACCTGTACATCACTGCTACATTCTGAACCTGTGCATCACCGCCACATTCTGAAACTGTGCATCACCGCTGCATTCCAAAATTGCTCATCACCACCACATTCTGAAATGTGCATCACCACCGCATTCCGAAATTGTGCATCACTGCCACATTTCAAAATTGTGCATCACTGCCACAGTCTAGAATTATGTGTTCCAGCTACTTTCTAAGACTGTGTCATTGCTGCACTCCACAATTACAACCTGGCCACATTTCGAAATCTCATACCTGCAGTATTTTAAAAATTGCACACAACTTTGTCATTCTAAAGCCATGTTTGCCAGTGCATTCCACCCCCCTCCCCCATCACATTCTGGAGTACTGTACCTTGCATCTACACATTATGGAAGTGCATGTGCTGCCCCCCCCCATGTCAGTTTTATTTTTTCAGATGTTTACTACATCTGCAGTTTTAAGTAACATAGGAGAAATAAGTCATATAAGGTAGCTTGCAGGGAGGAGTAGGTTGTGAGTTCAGGAGATGACATCATCAGCAGCTCTTCACTGAAACTGACTGTTTTGAACAGGCAGTGAATTTAGGGTTGCAAAATGACTTGTAACTTTCAAACTAAGTAACTTACAGATTTGATTTTTAAGGAATAAGGCTGATTGTGGATACGCTGATCCAAATTCTGAATTTATTGATGCCAAAAATTCTGGCCTCAGTCCCTCTTTAAGTTAATTTTTATTTTACAAATAGCCCGCTGAGATGCAGCATCTTGTTTTCAGTGGGGTTTTACTTCTACTAATTTCTGAGGTTGGGTGTACTAGAGCACTAGATAGTTAAGTGACTTGCCAAAGGTCCCAAAGTGAGTGTTGGGCTTTAGTGGGGTTTGAACTTGTGACCTCCTCATTCCCAAGCACTAACTACTAGAGCCCACTGCCTCCTGAGAGAAGTATTGGACCTTACTGAGACTGTAACAGGAAAATACACCTCTCAGTTGTCCCACACTATGAGGGACATCCTTCATTCTCCTTTCAATTGTCCCACACTAGGAAAAGGCACCCTTTATACAGCTTACAACAGTACCACACTATGAGAGCCATCACAACTGCCCCACACTATAAGGGCCATCTCTCACACAGCTCTCCGTTGTCCATTGTCATAAAGGACATTCTTCACATACCACTCAACTACCCCACTCCATGATGGATGTCATATGCACACCACTCACCTGCCCCACACTATAAGGGTCATCTCTCACACAGCTCTCCTCCGTTGTCCGATTTCATAAAGGACATTCTTCATACACCACTCAACTACCCCACTCTATGATGGATGTCATATGCACACCACTCACCTGCCCCACACTATAGCAGACATTCCTCACACACCTCAACTGTCCTACACCAGGAGTGACATCCCTTACACAGCTCTAAACAGTCCGACACTATGGCAATGTCTTTCACACACCTCTCATCTGTCCTACACTAAAAAAGAACATTCCTCATGTCATCTCTAAACTGACCTTTATTAGGAGGACTGTCCCTCACATCTCTTTAAACCGTTGTATATTATGCCCCGTACCTTGTAGCAGTCCTCTGTCCCCCATGGAGAGATGGCTGTTCCGCACTGCAAACTGAAATTTCTAAAGCAGAAATTAACTGGCCTATATTATTCGTTGAGTATTACATATTATAAACATGAAATTATTTGTACTTATTTGTTTTACTAAGATAAACTACATCAAACACAGCTCATTTTAAAGTACAGTAGGTCCCAGGTACAAGCAGTTACTCCAAAAATGACAAAATTGTTCGGCAGACACGATAATGCACAAAAAGTATCTACAACGCGAAAAATACCAGAACTATCACTTGATATTGATATAGGCAGTGATGAACCCTGTAGAAATTACATCCCGAGATATATTGTTTACAGCTAGCAGTTACAGTCCCCTCTACAATGTGTCTCAATCAGGGCTCTGACAATACCATAGCTTAAATCATCTTCTACCTTTCATGGACTTTATTCCGAAGTGTGGCACATTACAGCCAACACCATTTTTTTTCCCAACTGGGTGCAGCATCTTAGAGTTTCAAAAAAGCAGTGGTGAGCTGCATCTAAAAGCATATGCAGAACTGTCATCCCTAGACAGATTTGTGATATATAGAGGCTCTTAACTTGTTATGGCTTTTAAGATCCAAAGGAATAGGTTCTTTGGCCTCCTTGTGGTGAAGGAAGCCACATTTAGGGCAGCAAATAGGGAGCAGTGGTACCTTCTGTTGTGCTATCTAACTGTGAACCATACGGCTCTGTGATACAGCAAGTGCAGTTTAGATAGCTGACAATGGGGAGCTGTTCATGCAACTAAAGTCACCAGCCATAATCCAGCTGTGGTAGAAAAGTGGCCAGCACTAGTTCCCTCCTGACCTTGTAGGAGAAACCATTTTTATGCCTGTAAAAGAACCTCAAGCTCATCCTGTTTTTTTTTTTTACAGAGTTCGTTGATGTGTTTAGAGGACAGTTTATTGTCAATCCAGCAAATTATAATGCTCCTGACTCCAAAGTATATTGAGCTGTCCAATATTTTGCCTGTTTTCCCCATATGTTGAGGGGAAGTGTCCCTCATTTTCACAAAATGATGTTGAGAGACATAACGGGGAGAACCGGTCCACTGGATGGATGTTCGGGGGGATTTTCAACTTTTGATTTAGAATTTTCACATCTTAAATTGTAATCTCCTGTTTTTAGAGCACAAATCTTAAATCCCTGTCTTTGATCAGAGTGTGATTAAATCCTACAGTTCGGGCTGAAATCAGGACAGGCAGTTCAGCCCCAAGAGACAGGCAGCAGGACTGCTCCTTTTATGGCAGCTTGTTTTGATTCTTTCATACCGCTGGTTAAAGGCAGCAGCAGCAGCAGCGACCTTTTGGTTCCTCCCACAATGACCCAACAAGGAGCCAATCGTCCCGGTCTCTCTGCTGCTGGCTCCAGATTCTGAGAGAAGCAGTGTCTATATGTTGGTGAGCCCATCTCCATGCTCTGTTCACTGATCTCACAGACGGAATGCACAGTCTTCTCTATTCAGTCCACTCGCCAGTGACTGGGTGGCATATTTTTCATTACTTTAACATGCTTCCAAATTCACAGATATTTTACTGATGCAGATGTACAGTAGAAATGAGCCTTTATTGGGGTGAACTCATATTGAGCAGTGGTTTAATTTCATTACAATCATAGCAGTTGCAAATAAATTACAGGGTCTAAACTGAAAAACCTAACTGGTACCCCTGATTTTAAGTCCCAGTTTGTTTTAACATTGTTATCACCATGCAACTAAACTGCATTCAGCTCAGTGGCCAATCGCTCTTGTTATCGGGAAACAAAATCCTTTGCAACATCCTCTGCAAGTTAAATTTACAAGCTACATAAGATATAGTCTGCTGCCAGCCAGGTAACTCAGTGGCAGGTTGTCCACTCGCTATTCCAGTGACTCTGGATCGGGTTGCAAGGAGCCAACTGGAGGAAGGGGCAATGATGAGCATCCCACTGGGCAGCTCTCAACCTTCGGGGGGGGGGTTCTGTTCTCTGCTGTCTAACTCTGCTGCATGGCAGTGCACGCAGAGGCTGCCTAAGGAGTCAGGGACTGCTGCCGATGCCGATGCATGCTGGGGCACAGCTGCACATGTTCATGCAGCGTCACCACATGCTGGCAGTCTCCAGGGGAGAAAATGGTGGATAACCACCATAGCGGCAGGATGACGATTGGTCTCTTGCAGATCCCGCACTGTCATCCAGGCATCCATCTCCGAAACTGGATCCAGACCCCATGGGGAAAGTGTATTGGTTGGAGGGCCTAAGCATTGGGGCCAGCCATAAGGGAACTTTGAGGTCGGGGAAAGTACCTGGGGATGGCAGTTGATGGGGCTGGTGGGGGCTGGTCATGTGGGTGCTGCCTGGTAATCTAGGAGGATAAATAATGGACTGAAAAAAAAAAGACAGGTAGTCTGCACACTTGTAGTTGTATATTACCTTAACAAATACATTGAAAAAAGTAGGTTCGGCTTTGCATCATTGACCTGATTCCTTGCTCCATGCCACTGGAGTCTGGAATGTGCTGAGAAGGCAGCATGTTCAGACTCTGTATGGAGGGGGCAGGGACATCTGTTACAGTAGTGCCTTGTACACAACTTGACATCATAGTCTTAGGTGCATGTGTGAACACATACAGCCAAGACCAGGTTCGACTTATAGGAATGACATGGAAGGCATCTCCTGTAGCAAAGGGAGAAGGGAGGGCTAGGAAAAAAAAACAGGCAAGGTCAGGCAGATTAAGGGGCCACTGCCACTATGTCTAAAAAGGAACCATTCTGGCCTCTTACCACACCCACTAGACTAGAGGAGCTCACCCCTTAGTTGGTCTCACCACCTTCAGAAGAAGGACCTCCCCTAACCCCCTTTGGAGCTGGAGGGGGTGGTAAGTCCCCTGACAGTGTTCCCCACTGCAGGCCCCACCAATTCTGCCTTGCTTGGGAGGGCATTATGACTTTTAGCTCCAGACTTAGGCTCCGCTGTAAACGCAAAGCTTGTGTTTTTTTCCTATCTATACCCCAGGCACACAATGACTTGAAAGTTATATTTGGAGGGAATGTTATGCAGCTGGGTGCTACTGAGCTCTAAGGAGCCAATTCATAAAGGGATCTGCACCTCTGGAGTGGTGCCTATGAAAGCAGGAGGTGTGCAGAGGTCCTGCTCAGCACATGAGGAGACCTACATGTATCCCCGTCCATGGCTGTACATCCCCCACGTACATGATCCCCTGCCATGAGCACTCCTACATGGCAGACTAGGTCAGTGGCAGGGGCATTCATGTTCTGCACCACAAAGGACCAGTGGAGGGGGACATAGGCTACATAGCCTGAAGTGCTGCTATAGTGTTTATGCACACCCCATCTCTGGCCCCTGACTCTCCATGGGGCCAAATCGGCCCCCTCTCCACCAGCACCATGCCCTCTGTATAGGCTGGGAGGGCTGGAGGTTTAGCTGGTGCCGGCTGATAACAACAACTTGAAACAGTGATACCCAGATGGAGATATGACAGTCTTTGGAAGACTGCCATATCCCATGATCCCCGACTCCATGCAAAATGGGAGATCCACTACAGTGTTGACCTGGCCATCTGATTGGATGTCCACTGCCAGATGCCTCTTCTCAGGACTCTACACATGAGGAACACAAGGCTGTGGATGGTTCTATGTCATAACAGCAATTGTGAAATTGCGATCGCCGTTAGGCGAGGTCTACATCACCGAAAAGTGTTCGTGATGCATACTTTCTGGCGAATGGCAAGAGGGTGCCCAAGAACTACGTTTTCATTTTAATGTGGAGGGGTTGTGCCTCGCACTCCCCACTAAAGGATTCTCAACTCTGGGGGTGAATGTTGGGGGTTAAATACATTAAAAAAAAAATACAAGCCGCTTGCCGCCAAAAAAATACCACACCACACCAGACCTGAGCCCTGCACCTCCCAACTGACCACCTTTCCCACCATACTAGTGGACCAGCTCGGCAGCTGCCCACTGCACCCCCTCCCACATACCTTCCCTCCACTTCCTCTCCCCCTGTGTGTGTGTGTGCATGCATATACTTCCGTCACCCTACCTCGCCCACCCAGGTATCCGGTTGCTACCCTGCCAGGTAGCCCTAAATACAGGTGCCGTAATTGAGCTGCCGTTTTTGTGAGTGCTCAGTTGTGGTCGCCTTGTTCACTGGATACTGCTGTGGATACTGTCAGTCATGGACTGGCATCAAGGTATGCAGTGGCACAGCCGTGATACATTCAATCTGAGCATATCATGGCCACCACTGTGGATCAAGCCATAAGTCAGTAGTCAGTTTAATGTGCGGTCTGTCCCTCTAGTCAATTAAATGTTCCATCTCTGGCAATGGTCAAATGGATTGCACATTCATAGCATGTTACTTACATTTTTGCAGCAGACAAAAAGCAAAAGGAGGTGAGGAGCAGCCTTTTAAAATTGTAGACAGGGTATGTGCAATTTGCATATATCCCAGGCCATGGAGTCCCACACCCTGATACCAGTCTGTACTGGATGGCATCCAGAGCACTACTTTCAGATGCGTTTCACAAATGAGGAGATTCCTGTGGATTCAGGGGGCGTTCTGGGGCAGAGCTGTGCCAGATGCTAGTTATCCAATAGGAATCCCTAGCTGACTGTTAAGTGGATTCCCTAATCCCAAGGAACAGGATTGTCCTCAAGAACTGCCATATGTCATTCAAAATGAAAAAAAAATGTTTTTAAAAAGTACAGTTAAGACCCCTAGACCTCCATGCCATCTTGGATTGCTGAGGTGTGGTATGGGAGGGCCTGTCGAGCTCCCCAAGGACACAGGGCTGCCATGCAGAGGAAGTGTAGGCACGCTGTGGCAGGATCTCAGCCTGCGTAGTGTTTGCACCCCCTGCTGGTCCACCATGGAGATCCATTCTAGGACTGTGCAGAAATGCCTCCCTGCCAGTTCTTGACATGACCAGCCACATGTGAAGTGCAAACAACATTGGATCAGGTATGGAGGGTGTGCATTCATGTTTGTGGATGCTGTGCAGTACTCTTCATGTGCGGAGTGGCATTCAGCAGCTGCAAACAGCTCTCTGCAGGTGCGGAGGGTTTTGTGGCTCGGTCATTAGTGTAGAATGTAGAATAGCATTAGTTCTCTCACACAGGACAGAGGGGTTCTTTTGAAAGCCGAAAAGCGGGACTGTCCCCTGTAATGTAATGCAGTCAAGAGATTTGTTTTGTTTTAAATTGTGTAATTATGTATATGTCAGATTTAATAACCAATCCATGAATGAAATAAAATTTAACGGAACTCAGGACAAAAAAACATGCTTGGAAATTGCAATGCACTATATAATGAGGAATCCTGTTCCAAATAATCCTAGTGATGCTGACGAACTGGCTTCAAAGAGCCTGATTTATTTTCTTTGCATGCTTATTTATGCATATTTATTAAGGCTAAAACTACACATTTTCCTAAAAAAATATTTTTGGGGGCAGTAACAGCCTCTTCATGTTTGTAGTGAACGCTTTTTTTCTCAGACGTTGGTCCACTTCAGTTCTGCTAACTTGTTGGATCAACCACCAATAACACCAGAGCAGAAAGATCTCCCCAGCACTTGGATGAGCTGTAAGAAATGGAATGGATGGACCCCCACTGAGATACACTTTCCCTTTATTTGTGTTCATGTGGTGTCTGATTTTAATCAGCTGTTTTACATCTAAGCTATCCAACAAGGAGCGCTGTGCTGTCTGCAGGAGGAACAGTGGCAGGGGCATAAATGTTAAAAACCTTCAGCCATTTTGCCTTTCTGTGTAAGAGGTGGTGCTGTACGAGGATTCTGCTTGTTCACTGGCCTGTACATGGTGTCTATTAACACCGGGAAGTCAAATGAAGTTATGAAATAAGAGCGGAGCAGAATCCTGTATCAAGAATAGTTGAGTACCTAGAGGTCAGTGGAGCACAGGATCCAAGGCAGCATGGGTTCACAGCTGGAAGGTCATGTCAGACGAATCTAATAGATTTCTTTGACTGGGTGACCAAAGTAGTAGACCAGGGAGGGGCTGTGGACATGGCCTACCTAGACTTTAGCAAGGCATTTGACACAGTCCCACACAAAAGATTATTAGTCAAATTAACCAGCCTGGGAGTGGTCCCAGGGTGGTAGCCTGGTAAAACATTGGCTGGACAACAGGACACAGAAGGTAATTGTAAATGGAGTCCACTCTGAAGAAGAGGGCGGTTACTAGTGGGGTACCGCAGGGTTCAGTATTGGGTCCAGTCCTTTTTAATGTCTTCATCAGTGACATTGCATAGGGACTGGAAGGAAAAGTATGCCTTTTTGCAGATGACACAAAGATCTGCAACAGGGTTGATACACAAGGCAGCGTGGAAAGGATGGAAAGGATGAAAAGGGACTTGGCAAGGTTGGAGAAATGGTCAGACGTATGGCAGCTAGGATTCAATGCAAAAAAGTGCAAAATAATGCACCTGGGAAACAAGAACCCAGGGAAGAATACACAATGGGTGGGGAGGTAGTAACAACAACAAAACAGGAAAGGGACCTGGGGTAATCATATCAGATGACCTTAAGGTTAGCAAGCAATGTGAGAAGGCAGTAGGGAGGGCCGGGGGTATACTGGGATGTATAGGGAGAGGCATCAGCAGCAGAAAACAGGAAGTTGTTATCCCTCTGTACAGACAGTTGGTGAGACCCCATCTGGAATACTGTGTCCAGTTCTGGAGACCCCATCTCCACAAGGACATAGACAGGATAGAGGCAGTCCAGAGGAGGGCAACTAAAATGGTGCAGGGTCTGCAAGAGAAGCCGTATGAGGAGAGACTAAAGGAGCTTAATATGTATACCCTTGAGGAAAGAAGGGAGAGGGGGACATGATAGAAACTTTCAAGTACCTCAAAGGAATCAACAAAATCCAAGAGGGTAGCATTTTTCAGAAAAAGAGACTTGCAAGAACAAGGGGACACAATTTAAAGATAGAAGGAGGGCGGTTCAGGGCAATGTGAGAAAGTATTATTTCACAGAGAGGTAGTGGATGCATGGAACAGCCTTCCTGAGGAAGTTGGGGTCTAAAACTGTGGGAGAATTCAAGAATGCATGGGACAGACATAAGGCAATTCTTGTGGGGGGCAGGAAGCTATAGGCTGTTGGTTAACTAGGATCTGCGGCCTATCCTGTAGGTAGGGAAATGGGCAGACTAGATGGGCCTAGCGGTCCTTATCTGCCATCAAAGTCTATGTTTCTATGTAAGAACGACCACCAGATCCACAGAGTAGATGTGTGAGCTAAAGGAGCCACTTTGGAAGCCAGCAGAAGATTGTTACACACAGCCAGGTCCACAACAGAGCACAGCCAATTGCTGCTCTGATTGGGTACAGGGCAGCCAATGGCACCCCAAACCGGCTGGTTGCTGAGCAACATTTTGACTGGCAGCAGAGGTGAGGAGGAAGCAGCACATGCACTTCACAAGTGAAGCTGAAAAAAAGAAAAAAAAAAAAACATTTTCTGGGCAAGTGACGTTTGTTGTCAGTTTGTTACCGTATATGTTTATGTAAGATGTAATACGGTGAGATTAACGTGGGGTCAGCAGATGCCACAGAAAATCTGAACTGCTTCAGCAATCAAAGCTCACAGCCTGAGCGCTGCAAATATCCAGAAAGAATCAAAGAGAACATCCCTGATCTGTAGCGTATGCAAAGAGACTCAAGAGATTTATGGGGGGGGGGGTGTCTTATTATGTTAACATCAGTTTCACTGTCAGGGTTTTTACCTGAGAATCCTTGCTAGGGTATACATATCATGTTCTTAAGGCGAAAACTGTTGCGCAAAACTGAGTCACCTGTGTGCAAAAACTCCAGTTGTTTTACTGCAACAATAAGCTCTAATGCTTACATTGTTACCCTGTATTATTTATAGAATGTAAAATAAAATATGTGTTAAAAAGACACCCCTCAAAGAGCACCAGTTCTCCTTCTCTTTTTTTATTATTCTTTGAACTTTTTTAATCTGATTCCCCATCTAACACCCTGATAAGGAGGTCACCACACCTATGCTCTTTGCCCTAATTCTCGGTCTCCCACCTTGATAATGGGGTCACCACACCTATATTCTTCATCCTGGTTCCCAGTCTTCCACCCAGCTAATGGGATCACACCTATACTCTTTGTCCTGATTCCCCATCTCCCACCCTAATAATAGGGTTGCCACGCCTGTGTTCTTCACCCTGGTTCCATCTGCGCCCGATAATGAGGTTGCCACACCTGCAGTCTTTGCCCCGCTACCCTGTCTCAGACCCTGATTATTATGTAACTACACCTACATTCGCCCTGGTTCCCCAGCTCCCACACTAATAATGGGGTCACCACACCTATGATATTTGCCCTGGTTCCATCTCCCACTCTAATAATGGAGTCAATACACCTACACTCTTCACTCTTTTGAGGCTCCCACCTTGATAATGCAGTCCCCACACCTATGCTCTTCGCCCTAGTTCTCCATCTGCCACCCTAGAAATGGAGTCACCACACCTATGCTCTTCGCCCTGGTTCCCTGTCTCCCACCCTGAGAATGGAGTGGCCACACCTACACTCTTCATACTAGTTCCCCATCTCTCACCCCATTAATGGGATCACCACACATATGCTCTTCTGCCTGGTTCCACTCCCACCCTAATAATGGGGTTGCCCCACCTGTGCTCTTTGCCCTGGTTCCATTTCCTACTCTGATAATGGGGTCACCACACCCACACTTCTCTTCCAGCCCAGAGGCAGGTAGGGCAGACAAACAGCTACCTTCACAGCCAATGTAAATTGTACTCCATAATGGACCAGCAGGGGGGTGTGTGAGTGCAGATCATCCTGCACTCCCTGTATCTTGGAGCTGAGGACCTGACATCCATGACACACCCACCTCTCATTCCGCTCCAGTGTGGGATTCTGGTGCCTAAACATGAAGCTGGCCTCAGTCATCCTTTTTGTGCCTGGTCACTGACCTACCTCACTCTGGCTGGCCTCCCCCAGACTCGTCACCTAACTTCTCTAGGAACTTAGGTTACTCCCCTAAGGCTTGCCCCCTTCCCCAGAAGTGCTGATGAGTTTGCCAGGTCCCACTGGGACCGAATCCAGCTAAGGAGTGTGCTCAGTTGTCAATATAGAGCCTGCTATCATCATGTTGCAGTCAGACATTTTTCCTCTGTTTTTTCTTCCCAGCCCCTGGCATGGCACAAATCCAGTGGCTGTGCATATACACAGACGATGCATGCTCTTGCATGCTGCCAGGTGCCCTTCTTACACCACAACTAAATGGTTTTGACTGTGATACTACCTCTGGATCCCCAGGTGGCAATCACACTGTGGAGCACAAGGCCTCCCTGGGTGGCGAGCATGTTGTGGTGCACAGTGCCTCCCTGGGTGGTGAGCATGTCGTGGTGCACAGTGCCTCCCTGGGTAGCAAGCATGTTGTGGTGCACAGGACTTCCTTGGGTGGTGAGCATGTTGTGATGCACACTGCCTCCTTGGGTGGCGAGTATGTTGTGATGAACAGTGCCTCCTTGGATGGCGAGCATGCTGTGGTGCACAGAGCCTCCCTGGGTGGTGAGCATGTTGTGGTGCACAGTACCTCCCTGGGTGGTGAGCATGTTGTGGTGAAGAATGCCTTCCTAGGTGGCGAGCATGTTGTGGTGCACAGTGCCTCCCTGGATGGTGAGCATGTTGTGGTGCACAGTGCCTCCCTGGATGGTGAGCATGCTATGGTGCACACTGCCTCTCTTGGGTGGAGAGCATGTTGTGGTGCGCAGTGCCTCCCTGGGTGGTGAGCATGTTGTGGTGAACAGTGCCTCCCTGGGTGGTGAGCATGTTGTGGTGAACAGTGCCTCCCTGGGTGGTGAGCATGTTGTGGTGCACAGTGCCTCCCTGGGTGGTGAGCACGCTGTGGAGCACACTGCCTCCCTGGGTGGCAAGCATTTTGTGATGCACAGTGCCTCCCTGGGTGGTGAGCATGCTGTGGTGCACACTGCCTCCCTGGGTGGTGAGCATATTGTGGTGCACAGTGCCCCCTGGGTGGCGAGCAAGCTGTGGTGCACACTGCCTCACCTCCCTGGAGGAGCATGTATTCTGGAATACTCCAGTCACCTTCCCTTGTCTGGCTCTGACAAACTAAGCTTGCTCCCAAACCCAGGTCATTGATGTTGCAAGCGGCAGCCTACCGCTGTGCTGACGGGCCAGTCTATCTCTTATTTTAGTCACTTCTTAAAACTCCCAATTGCACCACAAAGCCCAGAGACATTTCTCCCAGCATGCCGTTCTTTGACACTAATCTCCCTGGCAACTGTGCTGTCGCTGTGTTGGGAGTATAATCTATGGCAGACCCTTTTAAATTATATATTTGTTGATTTAAGTAATGCAAATGGGCAGATTGGACCAATAGTTACAGTAACCTACATGGGTCAATGTCACTGCAGATCTAGCGGCTTTACCTAAATCATAAAATTAAGCAATAAGGCATGACAGTGGTTGTGTTATGGTGGGCTAATGGCCCACCTTTGGTAGGTTGAAGCACGAGGCAAAGCCGAGTGCTTCCACAACCCAAGAAGGGTCCTTTGCCCACCATAACGCACCCCCCTGGAGTGCCTTATTGTGATTATGAAAAAGGTCCATTTTAGTAAATTGGGTGCATTTTTAAGCATATTTTTGTTGAGCTACTTTCAGCAGGGCTGTTGTCCTGGGATAATGGCCCGGCTGAAAGTACCTCTTGGACGATTATTAGTCGGCATTCTTTTCACCCATTTCATAATAGGATTTAAATTGGATCTCATGGCTGCCAGACTACCATGTAGCAATGCATCATGTTACTATGCAGCTGACATGGGTTTGGAAGCATGCCTGAGTCTCTGCTTGCGGCCTGCAAAAGGGTTGGGGTGCCAGTTTCCGCTCCCCACAACAACTGCTGTGGCAGGCCACATTGGTTATCAGATGCATGCGACTATACTTAGGTCTTAGTAGGCCAGTGGGACCAGCAGCTGGCAAAATGAAGTGATAATAGCTCCAGTTATCACTGCAGCCCCGCAGCTGATCCCTGGCCATGTTGCCATCAGCGGGAGATTCTAGGATGTGCCCCTAGTGGCATGGGACCCAAAATGCCAGGCAGGAGGGACATCAGGATCAACCAGATAAATATAATGGCAACAACAATAGGTCAAATTTTAGTTTTACAGTTTAAATACAGTACTAATCGGGGAGGGGCTGTCAGTGAAGGACATTATCCTGGAAGAAGTGAATAAAATGATGGACATTCTTTTTCGGAAATCAAAAACGCCAGGGATGCTTTAGAACAGAGAAAATGTGCTGCATTTCTTTTTTAAATCTGCCTGTAAGTTAGCACTCTTGGTGCTTTTATTTTCATTCTTTATGCCTCCACCTCATGTTTTCCCATCTGATGCTGACCTTCACCCTTCTACCCACCCCGGGACCTGTTACTTACCTTGGGTACCAGCAGGTTCTGCTCCATACTCCCTTGTCACACTCTATGGCTTTCCCATTGCATCAAGGCCACTTTACCTGTCAGTACTTGGGGTTCTTTGGGGACTAGATTGGCCCTATGAAAGGAGAGCAGGGGAGGGGCAGAGCATTTCTTGGACCAGTCAACTGGCCTCCTGTCATCTGCGCAGCCAGTGGTTTTGTTCCATTTATGGTGCTTGGTGATTCTGCCCACCTTCCTTCTTTATTGGCTCCCAGTAGTGATGGTCTGGGGGAGGCAAAGTGCTCACCTACACTGCCAATGGCACCATCAGACTCTAGTGCAGCTAAGGTGAAATATGTTGCTTTCAGGAGCAGGCCTGCACTACCCAGTGTTACAGCTGGGAAGTACTGAAGCACAGGCAGGTCATGTGACTTGCACAAGTTCATGCTGTGAGTCAATGGCTGTGGTAGGATTTGAACCAGTGAACTCCTGATTTACAGTGAATGCTCTAACCACTGCAGAACACTGACTTCCACTCAAAGGTTTAGGAAGGCATATGCCATGGTATACAAGTTGATATTTTTTTTTTGGGGTTATTGTGAGCCCAGGTCATTCTTTCTGGTTGTTCCAAGTGACTGATTCCACTCCACCCCCACTACTGATGTTATGATATAACTGTTGTTATCTGTTAGCATTAAACAAACATCACAGGTTACGATTTGAGCATGATGCTTCCTGAGCAATCTTCCACTCTGCAACTCCTCTGCTCACCTCACTGCCCAGAAACCTATCAGACTGATATCCTGTAGTGACAACGACTTTTCAGTCTATAGCCAGCACCAGTGAAGTTGGCTCATGCTTGCTCTTCATACCTGTACAGACACTGAAAAAATCTAAAAGCCTGGCAAACACTTTTTTTTCATTCTGGTAGGTCTTTGAATTATAGTACACTGACTGACTGATATGCTACTTTCACTTCTCTGCGTTAATCGCTCATGCCCTTGGGTATTTGCATAGCCCTAATGATTTAATCTACTATCTAGCTTACTCGAATATTAGATCATTTTATTTATTTATTTAAAATTGGTAACTGGGAGAGGCACACTGAGCTGAGGCTCGCTTCCACGTACAGCCGGGGTGGGGTGGGGTGGGGGGCATTTTTTATTTACCCGTACCTGTTGTTTTTAGATTGGTCTGTTGCTTGCTCATTTTTGTCTAGTGCCTTGAAATTATGTATAGGACTTTACAAAAAAAATTTATTTATTTAATTCATTTATTTAGTTAGTTGAAAATTGGTGACTGGGAGAGGCACTCTGAGCCAAGGCTTCTTTCCACGTTATTGGATGCATAAAACTAAGTATCGCTGCATTTTGCTTGTTCTTACCACACACATTCTGCAGTACAACATGTGGTGCACAAGGGTGCAGTGCAACACACAGGGCTCTGTATGTAACTACTGTAGGGGTGCCAAAAACGGGTTGTGATGTATATGTTATTTTACTAGCCAGACCAATGCTTTCATTGGTGCTGGCCACTCTTTGAATGCAGAGCGATCTGGGCTCTCCAGCTCATGGCAGTAGGGATCTGTCAACACTTTGTGAGGAAGTTCTCTCGCCACATTCACTATCCCATTCCTTACTCTCTGTTCTCTCTTCCCCTCAGCTGATGAGATTTTCATTAATTCAATGTGAGCAGCACTGTTTTGTTGGGGGGGTGGGTGCTGTACACATCCACATCTACATCTACAAACATCCCTCCTGCCTTGGAACATGGGAACATTTGGTTGCCTGGGGATTAGAAATTGATTAATGCACAGATTACTGGATAAACAGCAGCTCAGAGAGATATCACTAATCAGTCAATCATCGCTTTGTCATCAGGAGAATGTACAAATCCTCAACAGAATCAGAAAATGAGCGGAGCTGCAGAGAGATTTTCTGTTTAATGATACTTAAATATCTTAAGGTCCCACAGTCAAGTATGCTAGTGTGAGGTAAATGCAGGCCTCCTTAAGGATGACAGCTTCACACAGTGGAATGGTGTGAAGTAAAAGCAGGCCTCCTCAGGTGTGGCAGGTTGACTTGGTGCTAAATCTGGGTATGATGAAATGGTGGACCTCCTCAGGTGTGGCAGGTTCACATAATGCCTTGTTATGATGTGATGGAAAGACATGCCTCCTAAGGTGTGACATTTTCACCCACGGAAGGGTGTAATGTAAGGACGGGCCCCCTCAGGCTTGGTAAGTTCACTTACTGTCTTGGAACTGTGTGAGATAAAGGCAGGGCTCCTCGGGGGTGTCAGGTTTGTCCAATGCCTTGGGATGGTGTTATGTAAAGGCAGACCTCCTCAGGAGTGGCAGTTTTATCCAATGCCTTGACATGGTGTGACGTAAAGGCAGACCCCCTTAGGTGTGGCAGGTTCACTTAATGCCACGGAATGATGTGATGTAAAGTCACGCCTCCTTCTCCCTACCTTATCTTAAGCACAACCTACAAAAAAAAATAGAACATCTTGCCAGATACAAAATTAACGAAAGAAAGACAGAGGATCTATAAATTTCTCCCTAATCTCCTACTTTCAGAACTCAGTTTCCCTACTGCTAGGACACACCACACAACAAATACCTAGGAGTATATATAGGGTCATGAACCACAGAGCCCTGCCAACACAGTGACCCTAACTTAGTACGAAAAATTAAAGAAGACCTGCATACTGTAGATGGGTGCTCCTCCAATTATCCTTTTTAAACAGAGCACATACAGTATGCATGAATATTATCCTATAATACTTATATTTATTTCAAACTCTCCCAGTCCTGCCTGCTTCAACATACTTAATTCTCTGGAACATATATACTTCTCAATTCTTATGGAACAGGGGACGTCCAAGAGTGGCGTATTGCTGTCTCCAATTAATGAAGACTAAAGGGGGATTAGCCCTCCTTGACTTGCTATTATACGCCCAAGCCACTGTCCTACAGCATGAATTCTCACACTTAAAGTCCCATCTGCGCCCCAGACAGGTGGACATAGGAACTTTATATAGGCACACTTCAGTCCACATCCTATTATTTAACAAGCACCACCCCTCCACTTTTAAGGTGGGCAGCCACTCCTTAACGCAGGGCATTCTGGATTTGTGGCAAGCCCTATTATGGCAGCATGGCTAGAGCTTCCAGAATATAATACTCAGTTCTTCCCTGCTATGACAGACCCAGCCTTTTGTACTTGGACGAGGCAGCATCTTTCATAAACATTTGACTATTACACACCAGGTATCTACAAAACTTTTGACCATCAGAAACACAGCATCAGACCACAGCATAACTACAAATACTTTCAGATCTGGTATAATTTCCAAACAACCAGAGGCCACGAAATACTAGAGTCAGATATCCAGGTATTTGTTGAAAATGGGGATTAATTTCCCAACAGATAAACCTGTATAAAAATAAATTTTAAACAAACAAACAAACAAGATATCCAATCCCTGCTTCACCTGATGAAATCTACAATGCAAGGCATGTGGCCCCAACACTTCATCTCAGACACCTGCCAGGCTCTGTTGGCCAGCTCCACTGCCACAATGGACACCACAGTGCAGGCGTGGAAGACAGAACTCACGATTAATCTGACAGATGAAAACTGGTCCAAAAGCTGGCAATGACAACATATGATCACCGCTTCATACCAATGGAGAGAATTTGGCTGGAAGATGGCTGTGAGGTTCGTTAGGACACCCCACATTACAGCCAATTTCCATAGAACAAGAACAGCAGTCTGGTGGCACAAGTGCTCAATAGAAATGGCCACAAATACTCATATATTTTGGTCATGCCCAGTGGTGACACCATTTTGGATGGTGGTATCCATTCTCGGGAGATCACAGTCATGTTCCCCACAATCCAAGCCCTGACCCTTGCAAGGGCCCTCCTTCTGCATTTCTCTACAGAAGTATATCACTGGCTACAGCAAAAAAACATATTAAGTAGACTGTGGCTGAACCCTGACCCCCCAACTGTGAGGATACTATTTGGGATGTATATAAAATGGAAAAGATGATGGCCCAACTACAAAACTCCCTTCCAAAACCCCAGAACAGATGGAATGTCTTTTTTCCAAATAATGAATAAAAGAACGGCTGTTATCCCATATTGTAAGTCCAATTAATTATACATGAGCCTAGCTAGGCTCTTATTTGGCTACTGGATTGGTCATAAATGTCTTAGAAATGACCAATCCAGCTGCCAACAGACACTGTGCGGCACGCGTGGCTCACTTCACTCGACTTAAAACCTTAAATAGGTTAAAACTAAATGGGGAAAAAAGAATATTGCTATTGCAATTATAATTATAATTGCAATAACAGGGATGGCCTGGTGGCGCAGAGGCACAATCGCCGTCTGCGGCGCCAAAGACGGATCTGGGAGTCAGAGGGCTGGCCGGGGGGAGTAGGACTGAGCATCCAATGGACTGCTCTCCTACTCCGGGGGGAGGTGGGTTGAGTGTCCAATGCACGGCGGACCTCTGGTGGGAGCTGGGAGTTCTGCTGTGGTAGGCGCCTGCGCGTTCGGCGGGAGGTGGACGCAGGTCGTCATTGCACGTCCCCATCCCCATGGGGTTTACAGCACACAAAAAATGCCAACCCCTGCTAATGAGCTCGCTTGTTGCCGTCCCCTCTGGCCACCAGAGTTCACCTACCGGCGGCCCCACTCAGGGGGGTAAGCCCGAGTATGAGGGGGCGGCTGCCGGAGCCTGGCAAGCCCACCCAGAGGCTTGGGGAGCCAGCCCCAAAAATAAAATAATAAAAAAAATAATAATTGCAATAACAACCTCAAAGCTGGTCATTTCTTTGGATTAATGACCACTGGAGGGAGGTAGCCCTCAGCTGTGCCTTGAGCCACTCATCCCCCCAACCGGTCTTTAATCCTTTGGAAATTACTGGCTTCTTGGTTGTTATTGCCTAAGTGAAAACTACTTCCACCTGTTTTGGACCTTGGAACAGGACAGGTGCAGGCCCATTATATACAGAAAAAAGAGTGTGATTGGCCTGGAAGTAACTCCGAAGTAGTCCAGGGCCCCAGCTCCCAGTTGTCTCATTCCCTCTACCCCCTGGCAGACAAGTCATTCAGTAGAGAACAATGTACAATGCTCTTCTCTCACCCTTATCAGACTAGAAAGAATGAAGAATGCCAGGACCCATAAAGTGTCGTATTATCAACTTTAAGATGACTGTACTAGGACATGGACCAACATGAAGCTCTGTAATTACCATGAAATATGTGATGGAACTGCTATCTTGAAAATTAATAAAAACTAAGTTTAAAAAAACAGTCACACATCTTAAGGTGTGACAGTTTTGCCCAATACCATGGAAATGTGTGACACAGAGACGAGCCCCCTCAGATGTAGCAGGTTCACTCACTGCCCTGGAATAATGTAAGTTAAAGACAGGCCTCCTCAGGAGTGGCAGGTTCACCCAGTGCCTTGGAAGGATGTGATGTAAAGGGGGACCTCCCCAGGAGTGGCAGGATCACCCAATGCCTCAGAATGGTATGAGATAAAAGTGAGCTTCCTCGGTGCGGCAGCTTCCCCAGTGCCTTAGAATGGTGCAAAGGAAAGGCAGGCCTCCTCAGATGTGGCAGCCTCATCCAGTGCTTGAAACAGTATGTGGCAAAGGCAGGCCTCCTCAAGCGTGGCAGCGTTGCACAGTGTTTGGGAAGGTCTGTAGTAAAGGCAGGCTTCCTTAGATGTTGCAGGTTCCTGGACACACAGAAACATAGACAATAATGACAGAAAAAGACCAATAGTCCATCTAGTTTGCTCATGTTATCCTCATCATACCCTGGGAACCTGTTGTCCCTGTGGGGTCTTCGCTTACCCTATTCTCCCTGTTGTTCTCCGTGTTTCCACCTCCCTCGTCCATTTGAGTAGCTACTAAACCCTTGGCTCTATCCCAGCCATGTTTGAAGCCGTTTATGGTTTTGGCACCTATTACCTTGCCAGCAGATGATTCCATGGTTCAACCACCCTTTACGTAAAATAATACTTCCTTATATCCTGCTTAAACCTTCCCACCATTAACCTCCCTTCGTAACCCAGTGTCCTAGCTTCTCTTTTCCTGGTAAATAATCTTTACAGTGCACCTCGTTTATTGTTTGCAGGAACTTAAAGGTCTCTGTCATGCTCCCCCCGCCCCCCCCCAGTCTGGTATTGATGGAATACATGTTCAGCACTTTTAGATGATCCTCAGAAGATCTGCCCTCCTGGCCCTGAATCATCTTGGTCACCCTGCATAGTACCATCTCTAGCCTGTCCCTGCCTTTTTTCAAGTGAGGGCTCCAGAATTGGACACAGTACCCCAGGTATGGCATCACCAGTGGCCTATATAGAGGTAACAGTACCTCCTGTTTCCTACTGCTGAACCCCCTCCCAGTAAGGCAAGGCAAGGCAATTTTATTTGTAGGGCATGCAATCCCAGAGGCTCTGTGCACCTGACAGTGGTTAAAACAAGACATAATAAAGAACAGAATAAATAAATAAATAATACAACAAAAATGCTAAGTATAAATATAACAGTTTAAAATAGGTTAAAAAGGGGTTCCAAAAATCACAGCAGGGACTAGCACAAGATGAGCTAAAAAAAACTGGGAAAGCCAGGGCAAAGAGGTGGGCCTTCAGCCTCTGCTTCAACACCTCCACTGAGGGAGCCTCCTGGACAAAAGGTGGTAACGAGTTTTACAGGGTCAGCCCAGAGACACTAAATGCCCGATCTTCTGCGGTCTTGACCCTGGGAATGTCTAGGAGGCCCCTCGAAGAGGAGCAGAGGGAGTGAGCAGAGGACACCGGCGTCAGGAGTTCTGACAGGTAACCAGGACCCAGTCCTTATAGGGCCTTGAAGATGAGAAGATCCACCTTGAAAAGGACCCTTCAGCTGACCAGCAGCCAGTGCAGAGCCCGCAGGACCAGAGTCACGTGACTGGACGTCGAAAGGCCCATCACTAACTGGGCTGCCGCAGTCTGCACTAGCTGAAGTCTGCGGAGTGTCCCTCCCATGACCGAAAAGTATAGAGCACTGCAGCAGTCCTGTCTGGAGGTCACAAAAGCATGCTTTAGTGTCAGCAAGTCCTCGAATGGAATGAGGGGCTCAATCCGGGCAATGTTCCGCAGATGATAGAATCCACTATTGACAACAGTTGACACCTGATCTTCAAAAGTCCATCTGTTATCAAGGATCATGTCCAGATTTCACACCCTCAGGTCAGCCACCAATGGAGTCTAACCCGGAAAAGCCTTGAGTCAGCCCCAGGTGGCAGCCCATCATGTTCACGACCAGGCTGAATCACCAGCACCTCCGTCTTGGCCGGGTTAAGTCTCTGCCAGCTGGAAGCCATCCAGTCATTGATTTTAGCCAGACAGTTGTTAAGCACATCGACCGCTCCTGATGTTCTGGGGGCAAAAGACACATACAGCTGGGTATCATCTACATAACAGTGAAACTTCACGCTATACTGTGGAATGATCTCACCTAGGGGCAACATGTACACTGCACAGCAACAGTGACAAGATCGAGCCCTGTGGTACTCCACAAGGCAAGGGCATTGGGGAGGAGGAGAAATTCCCCATCACTACCCACTGCACCCTGTTTGAGAGATAGGACTAAAACCACTTGATGACAGTACCGGCAAGTCCACAAAACTCACAGAGCCAATTGAGAAGCACAATGTGATCCACAGTGTCAAATGCTGAAGAGGGATGGAGGAGAACAAGAACTAACTTGTCTCTTCTGTCTCTGACCCTGAGCAGATCACTATGCACCCTCTGTGCTGTGTCTAGCCCGAAAGACCAACTGAAATGGCTCATAGATGTCCAAGGACACCAGGTGATCCTCGAGCTGATGTGCCACTAACGTCTCAACAACTCCCAGAAAGGGCAGGTTGGAGATAGGACGGTAATTCACCAGGACATCAGGGTCAAGGGAAGATTTCTTAAGGAGGGGCCTCACCAGTGCTTCTTTCAAAGAGACAGGGAGAACCTCCTCCGCCATATAGCATCTGGCAATCCTGGTGAACACCGCGCCAACAGCCTCAACACATCCCATTAAGAAACATATCGGGGCTGGGTCCAGTTCACAAGAAGTGTGCTTCAGCTCTAAGATCACCTTAGTCACGCCAGACACCTCCATTGGCCTAAACTCTTCCCAGATAGGTGGAGTGCCTCCGAGACCCCCAACCCGACCAATGCGAGGAGAATGCCTCCCTGACGGAATCCCCGAATGGATGGCTGACACTCTGTCAGAGAAAAACAAAGCAAACTCCTCACACAAGGTGGATGACAATGCTTTTCTCGGCTGCAGTACATCCTAGGATCCTTTTAGCCTTGCAGAAAGCTGTGTTACATTGGCTAGTTTGTGTAAGGCAGTCACTAATGATGATTCCTAGGCTGCTTTCCTCTGACATTGTGCCTAGCTGAACCCCTTCCATCCAATACTCTGTTCTGGCAGTTTTTGTTTTCTAAGTGCATCACTTTGCATTTCTTGGCATTGAATTTCAGTTGCCATACTTTAGACCAATTTTCCAGCCTTTGCAGATCTCTCCACATTGTGAAGTCTACCACAGAGTTTAGTGTCATCTGAGAATAGTCACAACCTGCCCTGGATTCCCTCTTCCATGTCACTGATGAACATACTGAAGAGGTCTGGACCTGGGACAGATCCCTGTGGTACTTCACTGGTGACCCCTCGTTCCGCTGATCTGACCCCATTCACCACAAGTCTCTGCTGCCTCCCCTCCAACCAACTCCCTACCCACCTTATTATTTCCTTAGCTGTTTCCAGATCCCCATCTTCTTTAACAGTCGTCTATGTGGTGCTGAGTCAAATGCCTTGCTGAACCTGAAGTAGGGTAAGTCTACTATAAGCCTCTTGTCAACATCGCTGGTTACTTAGTGAAGGATTTCTATCAGCTTGGTCTGACAAGATTTCCCTGCCATGAAGCCATGCTACTTACTATCCTGAAGCTCATTTTCTCCAGGTATTCCACTAGGTCCACATTGATTAGTGTCTCTATCAGTTTTCACTATCATGGAAGTAAGGCTGACGGGTCTAAGAGGAGTGTTCTAGCCCATGATTTCATGACTGGATTCATCTAGCCTCATCTGTGAGATGAGTGCTTTAGTGGCTGGGATTGGAGGGACTGGACAGCAGACTTCATTGCAGTCTACAGGAGTCAGCCAGGAGAAGGTGCTGGTAGAGGGTGGACTAGCCACGAGTGGAGGAGTAACCCACTCACACCAGGTATTTCTTAGTCCTTTTTAGCATGGTGCATCTGTGCCTTTCCCAGGCTATAGTGCAAGTATGGCTCAGGAAAAAAGCAGGCCTTACGTTTTGGCCTGGTTTTAGCCACCAGTGCATAGCTCTGGCCGAGGGGAGCTGTGAAAGGAGTGCAGTATGAGTGTGCGTCCCCCCACCCCACCCTGCTTCCAGACTTCTGTTGTGGATTTTTGCAACACTGGCCCTGTGAGAGCAGGACTGTATGCTCCTCTTGCAGTGCCTTGCGCTTGAATTTTGGTGATCTCCTCCCATCCCTGCACCATTGGGGCAGCCCACTTAAATCCTGGTGTGAGCAGGATAAGACTGTTTTTCCAGCCTGAGGGGTTGGTTTTCTTCCTCCCGCTTGGGCTCCCAGAGATTGACTTTTCAAATGGACCAGAAAAATAAAGGGATTTATTTGTCCTCTCAGTCTAGTAAGGGGATTCATATAAATGTCTGGTGGTTGTGAATCTGAGTCTTTCTGTTGGAGTTACAGCTTCGTGCACAAACACTGTTCTGTTGTAAAGACATTGATTTAAATGTTACTGGATGACTGGGGAGTGTATATGTGATAGTTATTGTGATATTGTAAATTGGATCAGTGTTGTGTGACAGGCGGTGTGAAAGGGCCTGCTAGCGGTGGTGAGGAGGGTTGTGGGTGGGCAGATTTTAATTATTTTGGGGTGGTAAGGGGACAATAGTTTTTATTAGTGGTAGTTATGTGCCTTGGCAGTATTGCCCTTGGGTATACCTACTCTTCTTGACTGCTCCAGCAGCTCTGACCTTTTCAGGCCCCCTTACTTCAAGTATTGGTATATTACTGCTACAGAAGATTGGGGATCCTTAACAGAAGGAGCAAGAGGTGGAAGCATGACCAGGGGTTGGATATTGAGGCTAGTCGAATCAGGAGTGGGAGGTTGAACAGGCACCTTGTGTTCATGAAGTCTGATGAGCAGGGTCCTCCCTTCCTCATTCCTATCCCCAGGGAGCCTCCTAGGAGTTGGGGGGCAGGTAATTAATAGCCCAGCAGTCCCTGGTCCTCCTCTGCAATGCATGTTGTGTAATACCAGATCCCTAAGGAAAAAGTCATTTGCGATCTTGAACTGGATGGCATATTTATGTGGGATCTGATATGTCTTACCAAGACCTGGTTAGGTGATGTTGACTCTAGGCTGCTCCTGGAGGTGGCCATCACTTATGGGCACTCATTGATTGTATACCATCAAAACTGCGTTGGAATAGTAGTGAAATGAAATGCCCACCATGGAAATAGTGTCCGTGAAAACAACTACATGCACACAAGAGCATGGGGTTATTACCCAGAGTTGTAAATAATAAATCGCGCCCCCCTGACTGTCACTCCCTTAGAGTTGGAAATAGTAAATCACACTCCCCCCCTCGACTGTCACTCTCCTGGAGTTGGAAATAGTAAATCGTGCCTCCCTGGCCAGCCTCAGAGTTAGAAATACTAAATCATTCTCCACCCTGACTGTCACTCCCTGGAGTTGGAAATAGTAAATTGAACCCCGACTGTCACCCCCAGCCCCAGAGTTGGAAATAGTAAATCACACTCCTACTGTCACACCTCGGAGTCGGAAACAGTAAATTGCAGCCCCCGACTCTCATCCTCCTGAGTTTGACTTTCTCAGTGCCAGAGTTTGGTTGCGCTATCATTTATTTGCACTGCATTTGAGAAGTGCAGTTTTTGGGATTGGTGTTTTGCTTGCACTGTGTTTGTTGTAGCAGACTTGTCATGGACCCCTCAGTGATAACGCGGGCTATGGCAGGCACGGGGGGAGGGTGGAAGGGTGGCCATCTGCTTTAGATCTTGTTTGGGACTCTCAGCATCCCCTTTGAGGGGATCAAGGTGTTTTGAGTGTGTGGCCATGAAGGGTGACGCAGGTGTGAGACATACTTTAGGATACTTCTGGTCTGTAGACCTCCAACGGAAGACCTGGAGTTTCTATGGGAATTTGCAAACTTCATTGTCAACTTTGCATTGAATGCCCCTAACCTAATTATACTGAAGGACTTCAATGTGTGGGTCCACAGTGAATCCTTAAAGTGCATTCAGCAATTCCCCCAGTTAATGAATTCACTGGGTCTCACACAGGTGGTATCCACTGCTTCCCATGAACACAGCACATTTGTAGCTGGTTTTCTCACATGGGATTGAAAGCAATGTCAAAGTGGCTCCTGTGGGGTGGTCAAATCATGATGCTGTGCAGTTCCATGAAGGGGCCCCCCCAGTAGTATTAATCCCCTGTGGCAATGGTCCAGTATCACCCTTTATGTAATTTGGAACCAGAGAAGATCCTGGGTGTTCTGGACATCTCGAGTATGGTGACAGTGTTGGGTGGAGATACAGTGCAGGTTATGGAAGGCTATAATTTGGTTATTTCTGCAACACTGGACTTCATTGTATCAATCTGTGTCTGCCCACTGTCCTCCCGCCGCAGCTCGCCATGGTATGATAGCAAGCTGAGCCAAATGAAGGCAACAGGGTGGAGGTTGGAGCGTTTCTGGAAGTAATCAGTCTCTTTGGACAACAGGTTGGCTCCGAGGTCTCATTATAGAAACTATCAGAGGGCAATAACTCTGAAAGTCAGAATTCCTGTCAAAAGTTATTGCCTCAGGTAAGAATGGGCCAGCCCAGTTCTTCCATGTTGTGGACAGACTTATAAATCCAGTCTGTCTACAGTCCAATGGTGCACTGTCACAAGACAAAGGGGACAGGTTTGGCCAGTTCTTCCTTGACAGAGTGTCCTCCATTAAGGCTGGCATTGCTCCGGGTGGCATGTTAAGGACCAGCAGTGGTCCAGATGAGAGGCACTTGGGCACTCTGCCTGTCTGGAGGTAGTTTCAGTCAGTCTCTGAAATTAATGTTCTTGAGGTGGTCTTAAGTCTGTGTCCAACAAGCTGTGAGTCAGACCCAGGGCCAAAGCAGCTGTTGGTGGGCTGCTGCATTGCACCAGGCCCTGTTTTCACTGCCATCATCCAGTGTTACCTCTCAGAGGGTTGTTTTCTGTGTGCTCTGAAAACGGCCGTGGTAAAACCCCTCCTGAAGAAGCCATCTTTGGACCCAGAGCTGCTAGAGAATTGCAGACCCATCTGGAAACTTCCCTTTCTGATGAAAGTGATCAAGAAAGTGATGGCAATTCAACTTGAGACCCATCTGGAGAAATATGACATCTACAAGCCATTACAGTTGAGTTTCTGGCCTTGCCATAGCACAGAGACTACACTTGTCAAAGTGTTTAATGACCTCATCCTGGCAAGAAATGGAGGCAAACAATCTATTCCTGTTCTTCTCAAGCTCTCATTGGCATTTGACACTGTGACTCATGGAGTGTTGATTGATTGTCTAACAGAATACAGGTAACTCGCCGGCACACCACTGAGTGGTTTGAGTCCTTTCTGACTGGCAGATTGCAGAAGGTTGTACTGAGATCATTCTTGTCACAGCCAGATTCCTGTCGCAGCCAAATTCTACGAAGTTTGGTTCTGTCACCAGTGTTATTCGCAGTGTACATGTTACCACTGGGATGGTTAATTCGACAGTACAGTTGAGTTTTCACTGCTATGCAAATGATACTCAACTGTACCTGTCCTTTATGCCTGATGGGCAAGCAGTGGTCTTAGTGCTGGGGCCATGTCTTCAGGAGATCGCAGACTGGATGACCTCGAGCTGGCTTAGCCTTAATTTGGATAAAATGGAACTGTTGCTGGTGGAGCCCAGTTTGGTGGCCAGAGGTAATGCCATGGTATTGTCTTGTTGGAATGGCAAACCTAAGGCTACTGTGGATAGGATGAAAATTCTAGGAGTCATTGTAAACTCCACGCTGACTCTTGAACACCATGTGTCTGCCATGGTCCGCAGTGGATTTTTCCAACTCAGGAAAATCTACTTGATTAAACCCTATCTGGAGCAAGAGGATTTGGCCACCCTGGTACATACCATTGTGACCTCGAGACTGAACTACTGTAATGCTCTTAACCTAGGGCTGTGTCGGGGGGGGGGGGGGGGGTTGATGCATTGCCTACAATTAGTGCTGAATGTCACGGCCAGGCTGATTATGGGCACCTTATATAGGGACCCTATCCCGCCTGTGCTTAGGCAGCTGAACTGGCTCCCAGTTAGAAGGTGCACATCTTAAAGTTTGCTTTGTCAACTTACAAAGTCCTGCATGGTTTGGGGCCAGACTACCTAAAAGGTCTTTTAGACTGGTATGCTCCCACTCGCCCACTCTGTTTTTCCAGCATCTTCTCCTGGCCATCCTGAGGGTGCATCTGAAACTCTCTGGTAAAAGGGCATTCTCAATGATGGCTCCTTTAATCTGTAATGCTCTACCTGTAAGTCTTAGGAGCTCTTCCTCATTCGAGTCCTTTAGAAAGGAGCTAAAATGTATTCTCCTTAGCTTTTAATTAATTTTTGCTGAGGCACTATACTGTATTGTATTTATTATATTTGAAGTCTATTCATTATATTTTTTATTTATTATATTTTTATCTCATGTTTTATATTATGCAATTGTGTATGTCTGTAAAGCGCTCTGAGCTAATTTTGGATGGAGCGCTATGAAAAAGTAAATGCCTTTCCCCTTACGTATAGTTTCCTGGCTGCTCCTTGTCCCCTCTCTTGTGCAGCAGAACTAAGTCCACCATTTTCCTGTCCTTGGGAACCACACCTTGCTTCAAAGAGGTATCGACTAGCTCTACCCAGGGTTTCGGCTTACACCGATGCCAGTTCCCTTATCATCCTCAGATGCATCGCACCCGGCCCAGGTGCCTTGTTTACCTTGGGGACTGCTAACCCTTTTCTGGCTCTTTTGTTAGTATATTTCTGAAGCCTAATTTCCGAGACCCCTCTGTCAGCTGCCTTTACCTGCTGTCTGGCAAGGGCCCACTGTTCTTCCAAGTGAATACAGAGCAGGAGTAGTTGTTCAGGATACTTGCTTTCTGCCTGTCTTCCTCTGTTAATCTGACCCCCTCCTTAAGCCTGTCAATTCCCCATCTCATTTTTTTCCCTTTATATATCTAAAAAACAGTTTTTACCTCCCTTGACCCCCGCCACAGTATGCAGTTGTGTGTCTGCCTTTGCTATCTTGACTGCCCTCTTGACCGCTCTAGTTTTCTTCTGATATTCGTCCTATTCTTTGTCCCTGATTTTCTTTGTACCTTATTAAGATTTTTTGGCCTTTACAGTCTCCCTGACCTTTTCAGAGAACCAGGTTGGTCTCTTATACTTATTTATATTGACAACTGCTCTTGTGCATGTTTTAGTTTCCTCAAGAAAAGCCCCTTTTATAACCCTCCACCTATCTTCCACTCCCCTGATGCTGTCTACCCTAGCTAACCAGCCTATGATGCTTTCCCTAATTTGGTTGAAACCCACCCTTCTGAAGTCTGGCACGAGAGACACAGACAATGGCTTACTTGTGCCCAGGGCCAACTCAAACCATATAGTATCGTGGTTGCTGGACCCCAGCAGTTTCCCCAACCCACATTCCGCCTACTCTTTCCAAGTTGGTGAGTACCACATTGAGAATGGCAGATTGTTTAGTGGGATCCCTGAACTGGTGCACCAGCATACAGTCCTGCAAAGTATCAAGCAGGGCCTTGCTGGAGCTCAAGCAAGATGGCCACTCAGAATTACAACACTGCAACAAGACTTGATACTAAACCTACCTCTTGTTGAGAGTCCAATACAATATAAACATAACAGCGTGGATCACACAGCTGGCTGAACCTCATGGGGAAGCTACGAAAAGAGAAGCCATCAGCAGAGGGAGCTATGCCTAAAAATTCCCCTGAGAGCTCCTGCCATGTGGTTGGCCCAGAACTGCTCTACAAAAGCTAAGGATGAGACACCAGAGGAAATCTGGAAATGTGGAGCATGAAAATCAATCAGCTGATGAAGTCTGTATCAGGACTATTAGATACATTTGACAGCCTAACAAACAGGGTGGCGGGACTTCAAACAGTGATGGACTCAGTGAAAACTAGAACTGTGCATGGTCCGAATAGTATTCCCCGAACACCATGAATAGTAGGCTTGCTGAATATTCGGATGGACGTCGTGAATAGTTCACTATTCGGCCACTATTCAGGACGTACTATTCGGTGGGTGAGATTTCAAAATCTCACAGAGCTTCGCTGGCCAATCAGTGGCTGCTTTTGGAGCTCACAGCCAGGAACACCATGTGATCTCCTCACTCTGAGTGTGCAGATGAGAGGAGACAGTCATTTCTGAGAGAGCTAGCTCTGTTTAGTTTACCACTTGTGACTTTTACAACTGTTTAAAAAACATTTTGTGTGTGATCCAGTTTTGACATCTGATCACCTTGTGACTGCATCTGACTGCAGTTTTGTTTTTCATCCTTGAAACTGGGCTCAGTTTCAAGGAAAAGGAGAGTCTGTGTGTGGGTGAATCTGTGTGTGTGCTGCTGCATGCTGACTCCCCTCCCCCACTGCTTACTGTTTCACAGCTCAGCTGAAGCAGTGTGGTTTGATTTTTTGCTTAAGAATCAATTAGTTCTTATCAGGATTTTTTTTTGTCAACAAAGTCCAGCTTGGCTTTTGCATGTAGTGAGTAACTGTTGCTGGGTTCAGTAACAGTGAGTGGCTCACGCGTTTGCTGACTGCCCCATCCCCACTGTTGTGCTTGCTTAGCTTTTTGTTCCAAATCCCCACACAGCCCCTGTGGTATTTTCTATTTCTTTTGTGAAGCAAATTGGTATTTTGCTGTAATCAGGTTCCAAGCTTGGTTCCCTGCATAAGTGAGGTGTGATTGTCATCTGACTCCCTCTTGTCTGCGTTGCAGATTACCTCGGCTCATACATTATCCATGTGTACGTTGTATTGTTGTTCTTGTAATCTGTGTCCTGCAAGTGCATGCACAGTTGTCTGCATGCATTTTTTTTGTGATTTATAAAGCAGCATATTTTTTTCTCATTGGGTCAGACTTGGCCTATTGAATCGTTGCTGACTGTGGTCTGGTTCTTGGCCCAGTTCCCTGCACAACTGAGTAAGGAGGGTGTCCCAGGTGACTCCTCCCTCCACAGCTCACTGCACCTGAGAGGCCTCCTGTGCATGTGAGTTTTTTCCTTTTTGGTGTGTCTTCACCCCCTGTGTGTGCACTGCTGTGAGTGTGTACACGTACATTTTCTGTGAACTGCTTTAGTATTTCTGTGTGTGTCAGGCATGACTCATTGGGTTCTGTGTGTTGTAAGTTGTTTGGTGCACCTTCAAAGCTTGAATTTCTGTACTGTATGACTGCACAACTGACACCATACAAGTAAGAAGTTGTTTGCTGACTCCATCTCTCTCTAGTATCAGCCTGTCTTTATTAGCTGCAACATGAGCAATGCTGGTATTGTTGTTTTCTGCAAGAAGTACCAACATAAACAAAAAACACTAATCACAAATAATGAAGTTACAGATCATGTCACATCAATTCTGTAAACGTGCATGGTCCAGCCCAAGCAAGTCACCTTCACCACCAGTCGTAAGCGGTGAGGAACAGGGTGAGAGAAGGTCTGTTCGTATTCGCCGCTCTAAAATAATTTTATCCCCTGATAAGCCTTCAGGTTCTAGTGTCAGTAAGATTGGGGGTAGTACTAGTACTACTATAACTACCACTGCTGCCACTACTACTACTACTACTAGTTCTGCATTTGCAGCACCATCATTTTATAAAAGTAGGAGGGCTTTACAGCTGACGTCTCCAGTCATACAAGAACAAGAACTCAAACTCACCCCTACTATCAGTGGTAGTGCTATTCACACAACTGCCCCCATAGAGGCAACATCGCCTATCAGTGTGCTCCTCCCCACCACCACCAGTGCCGTGATTTCAGCAACCAGAGCAAATTCTTTGTGTACTCTCATTGGCATTTGACACTGTGGCTCATGGACACTCAGGACTACTAATGGAGGCAAAGGTTGTGGTGACAGTGGCTGTGCAAGGAGAACAAATAACAGTGCACACTGTTATTGCAGTGGTGGTGGTGACAACCACTGCCATAACAGTGTGCACTGTTATTTGTTCTCCTTGCACAGCCACTGTCACCACAACCTTTGCCTCCATTAGTAGTCCTGAGTGTTCTGCTGTCACCATGACTACTGCTACCAGTATTACAACTAGCTGTAATATGATGCCAATTTCTTCAACTGTAACTCCTGATTGTAATTCTGGCACCAGGACTACTGTCGACAGTGCTCTACCTTGCCAACTGTGCCCATGACCATAGGTACTGTGATTAGTACTGACCATGAAACTGTTACAATGACCGCACCAATTGTGTTGCCAAAACGTACTGTTGCTCAGCCTCGTAAGTTTCCTCTCACCACATTTCCTTTTGCTGATGTGGAGGATTCCGAAGAAGAGCGTTCATCTGGTTCTGAATATTTACCAGAGCCACAAGACTTGCTAAGTACATCATCTGACAGTGATACCCACCTAAGCCAATTTGGCGATGAGGCTGAATATGTGGCATATCTGTGTGAGAAGCGTGAATGTGCAGCTGCCAAAAAATGCAGTGCTGCTCATCGTGGCAAGCAGGTCGGTCAGGGTCACCCTCCTCCTCCTCCTCCTCCTCCTAAAAAAAAAAAAAAGTTCACCCCGTCCTTTCAGTGAGTTGTGTCAAGTTCAACTCCATCTGATGCACAAAGTAGTTCTACAACTACATCTGTTGTGGAGAAAGAAAGAGGCAGAACAACTGCATCCACTGCACCCAGGTCTGATAAGTGGAAAGGGCCAAAACATGCCCATGGTTGCCCTATTGGGGCCCGTACTTCCACTGTCAGTGTGGAGAAAAGTGTGGTGTGGCTGTACTTTAGTGTTGTAAAAGATGATCCAACAAAAGCAGTATGTTGTGTGTGTGACTGTACCATAAGTCGTGGTAAAAACTGTTCAAATCTCACAACAACATCAATGATGAACCATCTCCGAATGAAACATCCCAGTGCACTTCAATGATCAACAGCTGTTCCTCCCCCCTCCACAACATGTGCCTGTCAGACCCTCTTCTGGTACGGGTCCAGTAGATGCACAAAGTATTGTTAGTGATTCTATTACTGAGACAGACAGTGTGCCCTCAACTCCCCATACACCACTTATAGCGCATCCCCATACAGGATCATCACCCATTCTGCCACCTTCTGCTCAGTCATCTATTATTGTAACACCCTCCACCATGGGTTCAAAGTCAAAATCAAAGCGATGTGGTACCTCTTTGACTACACTCATCATGCAAGCCTTCCATGCCCGCACCAAATACCAGGCGTCACACCCAACAGCACAGTAGATCACCAATTTAACTGGTGAGATGATGGCCTTGGATCTGCAGCCATTTTCTATTGTGGAAAACATAGATTTCCATATGCTGTTGTAGCATTTGCACCCCAGGTATACTATACCATCACGGACCACATTTTCACGTACTGTAGTACCCAACATTTACCATGATTTGAGAAAAGAAGTTGCCAGACTACTAGCACAGGCTGTTGGTGGAGTTTTCCACTGCACAACTGAGATATGGACCAGCATGAATTCAAATCATGCATATACTGTGTATCACTGACAGCACACTGGTGTGTTGCAGGTGTGGTAGTCACTGGTGGTGATGGTGGTACTGGTGCTGGTTCTGTCTCTTCCCCCTCTCCCTGCAGGTCTGCTTTGCTAAATGTCAGTGTTATGGAAAAGGATCACCGGGCTGTAAACATACTGTCATTCCTGCAAGAGATGTTGAGCTCATGGATTGATGGCAACAATTTGCAGGTAGGGTTTGTGGTCACAGACAATGCCACAAATATGATAAAAGCACTTAGAGATGACAATTTTGAGGGGGTACGCTGCTTTACTCATACACTAAATTTAGTGGTGATAAAGGCTTTAGCAAACACAGCGGAGGCAGATCACACAGTCAAAGTAGCCAGAAGCATATGCAGCCACTTCCATTACTCTGTGAAAGCCACAAACCATGTGCATCAGCTACAAGAGCATCTTCAAATGCCGCAACATCTCATCAAGGATGTACAGACCCAGTGGAATTCCCCTTACTACATGCTGTTCTGGAGCAAAAGTGGGCCCTTCATGAGCATAGAAACTGATATAGGGGGAGTCCTCGGACATCAGGACTCGGCTGTGATTGAGGGTTTGGTAAAGGTTTTAGCCCCATTTGAAAGGAGCACTCGTGACCTTAGCTCTGATTCTGCACTGCTAAGTCAGGTAATTCCTGCTGTACAGATCCTGAAAAAAGCCATGAGGAGATTCAGTGAAAATGCTGAGAAAGATCCAAACCAGACACCAGGAACAGTGATATCCCTTGTGGAAAATCTCAACACAGAACTAGAAGTTAGATTTTCTGATCCCTGTTCCAATAAAGAGCACATATTTGTCACTATGTTGGATCCACATTTCAAGAGTGAGGTACTACACCTTATAATACTCACTCACAGGGTTACAGACTTTCAGAAGCAGATGTGCTCAGAACTTAGTTTCTGCATACTTGGTCCGATGAGACCAGCAGGTAACCCTATCGATGAGCCAGTCTCAGAATCACCAAATGAAACCAGTGTGGAAAACCTTGAGAAGGAGGGTGACTGCTGGGCTAAACTCAGCTCATCACTACAGGCTGAGCAGTGGAAGAGAACAGAACAGCAGCCACAGTCGGCACCCAATCTGCTGAACAGTTATTTTAATGAGCCTCTGGAGTCATTCTCCATAAATCCATTGGAGTACTGGATCAAAAGGATGAAAGCATCTCTGCACTTGGCACAGTTGGCCCTTAAATATATCTGTTACCCCCCCACCAGCGTACCATCTGAATGAATGTTCAGCACTGCTGGGGATGTGGTGGAACCTCACCAATCCTCACTTGACCCAGCACATGTGGAACAACTTGTGTTTATAAAAATAAATCTACATCACCGTACATGTATGGCCACTAACAACTGCATTACATAATCATCTTGTACTGGATACAGCATGTGTGTGTTGTAGCATTGACCCATACACAAGCCATTCTGTGTTAACCATCATTGTTCTGTTAGCAAATAAGCACAACATGTTAACATTCATATTCAAAGTCATACTAACACAAATCTGTGACCAGCACCCTTTTTCTTTATTACTTCCACTGTCATGGTGTATTCTTTTGAATGAGCATGGCCTGCAGTTCCCAGTGCCTAAAACTGCCACCCACCTATTGACTGCTATTCCGAAAACAAAATCCTCAACTGGTGTTGCTAAATCTCTTATCCCCTGTGTTGCTCGTGCCCATATTCCATCAATCCCTTTAACAGCTTTCCAGGTGCCAGTTACCAGTGTGGCATCACCAGTCTCAAGTATTTCACATGCATAAAATATGGCAGTTAACAGTGTGTCATCGCCAGTCTCAGTGTTTCCCATGCCTGAAATATGGCAGTTAACAGTGTGTCATCGCCAGTCTCAGTGTTTCCCATGCCTGAAATATTCTGGTTACCTGTATGGCATCACTATTCCCAAGTATTTCCCATGCCTGAAATATTCCAGTTACCAGTACGGCATCTCCAGTCTCCAGTATTTCACATGACTAAAATATTCTAGTTACCAGTATGGCATCACCCGTCTCAAGTATTTCCCATGCTTGAAATATCCTGGTTACCAGTGTGGCATCACCAGTCTCAAGTATTTCACATGCCTGAAATATTTCGGTTACCAGTGTGGCATCACCAGTCTCAAGTATTTCACATGCCTGAAATATTTCGGTTACCAGTGTGGCATCACCAGTCTCAAGTATTTCACATGCCTGAAATATTCCAGTTACCAGTGTGGCATCACCAGTCTCAAGTATTTCACATGCCTGAAATATTCCAGTAACCAGTGTGGCATCACCAGTCTCAAGTATTTTCCATGCCTGAAATATTCTGGTTACCAGTGTGGCATCACCAGTCTCAAGTATTTTCCATGCCTGAAATATTCCGGTTGCCTGACTACAACCAGCTTGTACCGTTGTTTTGTTACAATAAGTTGTTGCTGCTGCTGCTGCTGATGACAATAATGATTGTGGAGAAATCTGGAATATTTTACTGATGACCAATGACCGATGACCGCCAAAGCCAGAGTCTGATGCTTCTCATATTCGATGAACACATTGTACTACTAGTGACAGTAAGTGAAATATGCAATCTTTTAATGCTTTTATTTCTGTTTGTGTATTTTTTTTGGGGGGGGGGTAAATTGTGATTAAAGTGTATCTCTAATCATGTTTTTCTCGTTTTTTTGTTTTTTTTTGGTATACAGGTATTTTACCACCAGGGTGATGAACTCTTGGTAACACATCTGGTATGAACAGCAAAGGTAAGTAAAGTATTTAATCTGTTAATTGTTTTCTTTCTGTTTTGGGGTGTGGGGTGGGGGCTTATTAAAATAGAACAGGAAGACTGCCTGGATGTGTGTAAGCCATTTTGGAAAAGCACTGCATGTCATTATGTCTCCCTCACAGGTAGCATCCAATCAAAAGACCTTTATGGGGTAGCACATCATAGGCCGAATGGGCGTCACACTTGAGTGCCGTCCTCACAGCTGTACCTCTCGGCTCCGAAGGTAAGATGTGAATGTGTATGTTGGCCTGTTGAAGTTACAGTGTTATCCTATGGGCTTAATTATGTCTTATTGCTTGATTTTCTTAATGGCCACAATTATTTAAGGCTCTGCCATATGGCATTCTGGTAGTGGCCGCTGTGGCCTTTCTGACCACATATAGATTGTTACTTAACTCCAAATATTGCCAGAGTTATGGTGTCTTATACTTCCAGTGTTATCCTATGGGAAATTGCATGCCAATGATGAACTCCTTTCCTCTACATCCTTCTCCTGAGGCATCAGCGTCAGAAGACATATTCTGGCACCACTGTACAAGGCAAAGTGCCGTGACCTCTACATCCTACTTCTGAAGCACCAGCAGCAGAAGACAGCCTCTGGCACCACTGTACAAGCCAAAGTGCTGTGACCTCTTCATCCAACTCATGAAGCACAAGCAGCAGAAGACAGCCTCAAGCACCCATGTACAAGCCAAAGTGCCGTGACCTCTTCATCTAACTCATGAAGCACAAGCAGCAGAAGACAGCCTCTGGCACCGCTGTACAAGCCAAAATGCCATGACCTCTTCATCCTACTCCTGAAGCACCAGCAGCAGAAGACAGCCTCAAGCACCCATGTACAAGCCAAAGTGCCATGACCTCTACATTCTCCTCCTGAAGTACCAGCAGCACAAGACAGCCTTAAGCACCCATGTACAAGCCAAAGTGCCATGACCTCTACATTCTCCTCCTGAAGTACCAGCAGCACAAGACAGCCTCAAGCACCCATGTACAAGCCAAAGTGCCATGACCTTTGAATCCTCCTCCTTAGCACCAGCAGCACAAGATAGCCTCTGGCACAAATGGGCAAGCCAAATTGCCATCACCACTGCATCCTCCTCCTCCTGAAGCACCAGGAGCACCAGACAGCCTCTGGCACCAGTGTGTACAAGCAAAAGATACACGACCTCTGCATCCTCCTCCTCCTCCTCCTGAAGCACCAGCAGCAGAAGACAGCCTCTAGCACCAGTGTAGAAGCCAAAGTGTCATAACCTCTTCATTCTTCTCCTGACACACCAGTGGCAGATGTCAGCCTCTGGCACCAGTGTACAAGCCAAAGTGGTTAGACCTCTTCATCCTCCTCCTGAAGCACCAGCAGCAAAAGACAGCCTCTGGCACCAGTGTACAAACCAAAATGCCGTTACCTCTTCATCCTCCTTGTAAAGCACCAATGGCAGAAGACGGCCTCTGGCACCAGTGTACATTACCTCTCATCCACCCCCTCCTGAAGCAGTTTTGAGGAGTTATATAGCAATTCTCCATCAAGGCAAATTATATACATGAATACCGAATAACGAATACCTGGGACACGAATACCAAATATTTGGCCAAATATTCGGAAAATGTTATTCGCACAGCTCTAGTGAAAACTGCTGTGGCAGAAGCCACCAAGCACTCCGATGCAGCTATGACAGCAGTTTCTTCAGTGCTGGAAGAGAACTCACACCTATGGACCCATTGAGAAGTTCTGGAGAATCGAGCACATTCTGTCAATAGTTAGTTAATCGGGATGCCAGAGGGGAGTGAAGGAGACCACCATATTTTGTTCCTACAAGACTGGCTTGCACAGCAACACAGAGAAGAGGTAGCTAATGGGCCACCACTAAATATTCCAAAAGGCATATAGGGGCACTCCTCGTGGGAGACCAGACAATCCGGATGCTTTTCACACTATAATGATGGTGTTGGACAGAGTCGGCACAAGGATCTTCTTGTTAGCACTATTTAGGCACAAAAGGGCTTCAGTCCAGGATGGACAGACAGTCAAGATGTACCCTGACATCAGTTTTGTTACTGTGAAAGAAAAGTTTGGGGTTTTTTTCAGTTTATTTCATTTTCATTTATTTAAACTGATAGGCAGATTGCAGAACTGCCATTTCTCACAGTGACCAGTATACATGAATAACATACACATGTACAAGTTGACAAATATTACTTAAAACTTGAGCAATCTGAGCAATCCAAAAAAAATATACAGTTTAGATTTGAATACAGTCAATTTTTTACAACCCAAAACAGAGTCCCACAAATTATTATAACAGTAATAGCCTTACATTTAAATGATCTTTGTCCAAATAAGAATAAAAGCAGTGAAGTGGTGAAAACAAATCTTTTTTGTGTTCTGGTAAAAAAATGTGTTGGTACTTATTGGAAACATTTCCAATACTGAATTTGGCATTAAACCTAGCACTGTCTTATGCGGAAAAATGCTTTATAGTTGAAACAATCTTTTTTTTTTTTTTAGTTGTTTAACCAGGAGTAGCACACTAAGCTGAAAGCTTTTTTACAGGTGCAACCTGGGAGCACAGGGAAGTTAAGTGATTTGCTCAAGGTCACACAGTATGCAAGTGGAAGCTGTGGGGTTCAAACCCAGGTCTGGTCTGCTGGATGTCACCAGATTTGCAGCTCAGAGCCTTAAACCACTGCGCTCTACTTCCTCCTTTTAATGACCTAATTCTCTATAGAGAGCACAATGGTGAACTAATTACTGATTACCTATTTTGGTAGCAAATCTACAGTGCAAGGGCAAGATGCGCCGCGCAACTATTCAGATGTGCAATGACCCGATATTCAGTCAGGGAGCATGTGCCGTGCACCAACGTATGCACGGCAGATAAAAGAGGCCAACACCCACATAGACCATGCAAGTGCATATTCAAACGTAAATGCACCGATGCAAGATGGCGCATCATAGCTGTGCATCGCGCAAAGATAGGTATAAAACAGGCAGCCCTAAATCAGCCAGCCCCCGAACTGGGGGGGGGGGTAGGAGAGAGAGAGAGAGACAGAGAGAGAGAGAACAGCAGCATGGCAGGCCTTGTTTGTCATGGCTGCAGTGACAAATGATGAGAGGAGACTTAGGGAACATCAAGCTGGCTGATGGAGGGCCTGTAGGTAGTATGCCCAACAGAGACGGTACCATCTCTGTGTCACATTTGAGCAGCTTACAGACACAGAGATCGTGGGGCAGTATCGTCACAACAGGGCACTTCTGAGACAGCTCTGTGAGCTGCTCCATGATGAGCTGCAGGCACCCTCACACAGAAGCCATGCAATGGCAGTGGAGACAAAGGGCACTGTAGCCATGTGCCTGCTCACCACCGGAAGGTCCCAGATACTGGTGGGTGACACCACCGGTATCACCCAGTCGGCCATGTCCAGGCTCCTCACACAGTTCCTAAACACCCTGCTGCCCCATGCTAGTGAGTACATCCGATTTCCTAACACAGCAACAGAGTGGACAAAAACAAAGCAAGGCTTCTACAGGGTGGCACACCTACTGGGTGTGCTTTGCACAGTAGATTGCACCCATGCGGCCCTGAGAGCACCACCTGGCATTGATACAGAACTGTATAGGAACCGCAAGGGGTACCACTCCATCAACTGCCAAGTGGTGTGCAATGCCACAGGGCACACCACCTATGTGTATGTCAAATACCCTGGGAGCACACATGATACCTTCATAAGGCATTAGTCAGGCCTGTGCTGACGCTTTTAGTCTGGGGACATAACTGGGGGCCATCTCGTGGGCGAGTGCAATCATAGCACTGAACAGGTGTACACAGGGTACCAAGGGTGCTGCCATGGGAGACATACAGGGAGCACTACAGGGTGATGTGCTGAATAAAATGCAGACATGCATGTGGTCCGTTGGGGTGGAGTGAGGGAACAGGGCATGTGGGGCAGAACAGGCAAGCACATGTAGCACCACAAGAGCATGGGAGCATGAAGCTGGCCACAGGACACCAGAGGCAGGGAACATGTGGGCAACATGATGTGAATGACAGGGCCAGATGCAACAGAGGACGTAATGACTGATGAAAGGAACCCGCAGCCACTGGCGGTGTCATTGCACTCAGACAGCCTAGTGTACTGGAGGTGATTGTGGTGACGGTGGATGTACCACTGCAGGGAGCATGCAATCTAAGGGTGCCTGCTGTAATGCAACTGCAACCATGTTAGAGTGTACAGGTGCAGAACCGCCAGTGAAAGCATGTCAGGCCCATGGACAGTGCAGAATGTACAAACATGTAACAGAGTAACAACAGATCTCCTTCCCTTGTACAGGTGACAGTGAATAACCACTCCATCCATGGATGCTAACACCAATACTGTGGCCCACGTCAGAGGCAGAGGAATGGTACTATGAGGCACAAACGGTGACTAGGAACATCACAGAGTGTGTGTTCGGCATTCTGAAAATGCAGTTCAGATGCCTGAACTGGTCTGGGGTGCCCTACAGTACAGCCCACAGAAGGTCTGTGACATATTGCTGGACTGTTGCGTGCTGCACAACATGGCCATTGACCATGGAATTATGGTCTAGGACCTTAAGAGTGAGAGAGCCGAGGATGTGGAGCCCACAGATGGTGGTGAGCAGCCATGGTATGAGAAGGGTAAGCCACAGATGCCCATCAGGGGATGGCAGCACAGGGATACCATCATGCAGGAACACTTCAGTGATAGAAGCTGAGTATGTGTGGCAGATGTGACAGAGTAGCCATGCACACATGCACAGCGTTTGTGAGAGGACATGAGCACACATGGTAATGGTGGGTATGTGGTGTATAACATTGGCTAGTGGGAACACCGGTATGGGAATGTTGCCTGAACACATGGACACACAAAACAGAACCACGGCATGGATGTCCAGAGGTATGGTAATGGAGGTGGTATGGGTCAGAGACATAACAATGGCACATACACACATTGGTTTGCCACAGGTGCACTCATCACTCCCATGCCATGCCCATGACAATTGGTACTGCAACCATGTGCCCCATGACATCCATGTCTGGTGACAGTGCAGCATGGGGTGTGGCGTGGGTGTGGGGTATAGGTGGGGCACAGTGTACAGCAACAGGTAGTAAGGGACACAATGTACAGCACATGCTGGCAACAGTGTGAAGGAACAGACTAGGTCTTGTGTGTGTGGCACCCATGGACATGTATGGAGCCCCTGCATGAGGGTGTACCCCATACCTGTGTATTATGGGATGACATCTGGGGTGAGGGCTGCAACCAAGTCAGTTGAGTCGTACGTGTTCCCGTACATCCTTGGGATCTGGGGGTCCCATGTGTGGTGGGCTGGGCCCGTGTTGGCGTAGGTGTACATGTACATGTACATGAACCCTAGCCTCCACAAGTGTGTTCCGGGGGGGGGGTGACATTGAAGCAAACATCACCACAAGGGGTTGGTGGACATAGGGGTTGGTCGTTTGGGGAGAGTGAGGCACCACGGAATCCGTGTGGTGGTCACATGGGGGTGCTGAGGTTGTTACGAGGTGCCTGTGAGGTGGTTGAAAATGCAAAGCCACTGCCTCTGACACTGTGTGCTCACGTATGGTGGAAGCAATGTCCCTCAGAGCCACAGTATTGTCCTCACGGTGTGCAGCAGTAGCCCCATGAGCTCTGTATGGCAGACCGCAGCCCGCTCCTCATAGAGGTCTGCAACTCCACAATATCATTATGGAGTTGCACCTGGGCATCCAAGGCAGCCCTCAGTAGCAGTGCATGGCTGGCAAGCAATTGGTTCTGGGCAAGCTGTTGTTGGTCAGCGTCTGCCGGCCAAACGGGGGGGTACCTGTTGCAGGACAGGCTGCTGTGCGGCACCATCCCCCTGTTGCCGGTCCAACACACCCTGCCACAGTGTTGCTGCAGGCTGCAGTGTGTCAACCTATAGCTATGCAGTGGCCACGACCAAACAAATGGTCATTTGGCTGTGCAGGGGCTGGCCCTGGATGGTTGCCGTCAGCATGTGCAGCGTCGAGGTGACACCATGGCTCACAGTGAGGTCTGTATCGTGGACGACACTGTTTATGGAAGAGTCTCCATGGACAGTGTCAGGGGCAAGCACCTCCCCAGGGTCTAGGTTTTCCAGCTCGGCAACCACTAGGAGTGCCTCACCCAACAGGAAGTGTGTGGCATCATCATCATCACCTTCATCATCCACACCCTGTGCAGCCTGATCCGCGGCACACAGCACAACTACAGCAGTTGCAGTAAGCACATGTTGTTGTGCGTCATGCTCCTGTGGACCACCACTGGTCCCAGCTCATGCTGGTGCTGTGAAAGAAAACAGAAGACATAGTTAGAACCATAACACAATGGTAACATAAAGTCAAATACACACGTGTGAGCCCATGTGTACACCAGGTGTGCAGGCAGTACAACAGTCATGCGGAAAAGGCGTGGCTGGCTGTATTAACACATGCTGTGCAGACACATATGGCTCAGCGTGCACATGCGTACAGTGGATGTGAGGGTTGTGAAAGAACGGCCACACCAGACTGTGCCCTGCGTATATGACTACCTTGTATAGAATACTGCAGGTGAGGCATTGACTTTACACATGCATACTCACAGCGCTGGGCCTTTACAAGACCAGCCTCCTGGCCAGCACCCGGAACACCCTGCACAGTCACATGACGGAAGGCTGTCGCCATCAGTGCCTCTTGCACGGACATCTGGCTGGCATATGATGGCCCCCCCAGTGGACTGCTGGTCCTGACATGCCTGTGCCAGTAGGCCCTTTGCCACTAGCATGCTTTCTGCGCTCCTGGGGTGTGTGGTTGTACACCTCCTGTGCATTTACACCTCAATCCAGCCTTGTTCATATTACTGCAGGATGCCCGTCCTACAACTAAGTACAGCCTCCTGCAAGATATAAGCCTCACAGTCAGGGCCTTAAGCTCATCCTTCATGAAATTTGGTCTTCCACGCTTCACAGACATCTCTGGTGCTAAGGGAACACAGTGACAGGATTATGATCAGTCAGCATGGCATGGAGCTGTGTCCAGCAAGCACCACAGCACACAGGGTGGTCCACACAAACAATGGAAGCAAGTCCTACCTGAAAGGATGCAGTTCCTTCTGGGCACCACCGTGGCCTGATGGAGCATCCCTGCTCTTTATGCAGATCGGCATGCAAAGTAGCTGAATACATTCCGGTAATGAGATGCAAATATCCTGGATGAGCAGAGTGTGTGTAAGTAGGTCAGTTTTGCATATCCTGGCTGAATATTGCTGTGGCCCGCACTTCACATTACACATCTGATCACACCTATCTGGTTGCATGGCGGACTTCCATGGCATACATGCGCTGGCATCTGCGCAACATCCGTCACAAATCATTGCACTGTGCACCACACACCAAGGGCAATACAGTGGCATATGCATTTCATATTGTGTAGGCACTATGTGAGTCAGCCATGAGCGGTGCACGCATGCCGCACACGCACGGTGCATAGCACTGAATGGATAGTGCCAGTTGTGGCACTGCATGACCTCCACCACATGGGGCCACGTGTTAGCCACGTATGTGGGTTAGCATGGGTTGTGCACCTGGTTTGCTGCCCAGCCATACATCATAGCGCATGCCCTGTTGGGTCATGTCTATACCGTATCGTGCAACTGAATCACGCAAATCACATGCTGCGCACGCATAACACACAATGCTTGATCTCACTAAATGCATGGCCCAGTCAGATGTGTTGCATGTTTGGGACACACTGCACAGAACAATTCAGGCAGCATGGCAAGGGTGGTGAGGCGCATGGTGTCCAGTGGGCAGGACCGCCAGGTGGTCTGATGTTGAACTCACAAACCTGGCGGACCTTGTCGTCCCCTTCGTGGGCTAGCTGTATGGTGTGGAGGACCTGGACAGGCACAGATCAGTTGTGTGGGCTGAAATTGCCAGCAGGCTGCAGAGGAGGCCAGGTGTGGTGCAATCTGGGGAGCAGTGCCGCCACTGGGACGGTGACATGCACCAGAGGGACAGAGACAGGCTAGACAGGTACCAGGCCATGGTACAAGATGACTCCGTGCCATGCCCAGGTATGTAGGTCATCCACATGTATGCCCACACTATAGTCATACAATTGCAGTGTACTTACTGTGTCCAGGGGTGCATGTTGGGGACCATGGCATTGCAGTACCACTATGTCGCTGCAGATCACGGATATGCTACACATTGTGGCAGTGGCCTGGCACACTCATGCCATGTTTAAGTCATGGTGTGGGTGTCATTGAGCTGACCTGCCTGTCCACACATATGTGTACATCAGCTGCCTACCACGGCAGGCAAGATGATGACTAGGTGGACAGTGTGACACACTGCCCGTTGCAGCCTGCAGTCACTGCACTAATGCCCAAGGTGCACATGCCCCATGCTGGACTGTACGTGGACATGCTCCTGTGTCCCGAGTGTCTCGGAGACACTGTGGCATGGTGCATGGATGTGCAGCACAGGAGTAGGTGTGGCTGTGAGTGTGTCACATACAGTGCAGGGTACGCATGACGGGTCATTGTACAGGGCGCTGCCAGTGTACTGGCAGTACCCTATGGGCAATACATGCGTACTGTATGTGGACTGTGCACGCCCACTCCCCAGACTATTAGACCTGTCACAGTGGTCCATCTGCCACTGTGGGACATGTTTCCTGGTGTGTATGTACAGGAGGCAGCATCGTTGCTGTAACATGTGTAGTTGGGCTGCGGGGGGCATGTGTGGAATGTCCTGTGCCTAATTGTGTCTTTTTTTTATCTGTTCCTCTTGCAGACCTATCAGCCAGGGCCAGGGCCAGTTAGGTATCCAAGGGGCCAGTTTGTGACAGGGACGGAGGTGCAGGACAGTCTTCAGCAAGGCAAGTAGCGTCAAGCAGCCAATCATGTAAGAATACATGCATGAGTCACATTGCCATTTCACACGACCCTCACTAAACACGTGTTGCATCCACGGTGCACGTTCATGTGGCTCCTGTGGGTATGGCTCCCGCAGATGCACATGTGTGGCATGCACCCTGTACTGCCTGACATGCCCATGCATGTCATCCACAGTGGGAATTACATGTCATCCATCATTGCATGGGCACTGTGCACACGTGTGGGTACTGCTGACTAACACTGTGTACACACAGCCACCATGTAGCCACTGACTGCACTTTGCAAGGGTCCACAGCAGGTCTACACTGCACAACATGCACTATGGTACAGTATTTGGGCAATGCCACACATCATGTGTACCCATAATGATACCCGGCAGTGGTGGCACCTGTGGCATACACACATCTGCTAGACTCAGTGTGTGTTGCATTGTCTACTTCACAACATGCTGTGTCCATGCATGCTTTGCCAACCTATGTTGATGTGTGGTCCCCGTGCCATCCCCACACCACGCTGTCCCCCATGCTGTGGACATGTGTATGCATCTATGCAACATGTGTATGCCTCTACATCGTGTGTGTCCTGCTCCATTGTTGCCCCAGTGTGCATAATGCAGGTTTACATTATGCGAGTCTGCCTGTCGTGATGATGCCACCACCCTGATGGACAGTGTCCTGTGCTTTTTCGCGGGGACATAGGTTGGGACAGTGGCATGCATGCTACCCAATGTGAGGTACCCTGGCCAGCAACTGTCCATGGGATTGTGTCATACTTGTTCTGCCCATCTCTGTGGTGTGTACTGGTGAGTGTTTGTCCTGCCATTGCTGGTCTCACCACATGCACAGTTGCACAGTGCAGCTGTTGGGGGGGCGCTGTACATGCATATCGTATACGTCTCCGGATGGTTCAACTGAGTATTTGTTTTGTTCCCACAGGTCATCCCCAACCAGTGGTTGGCACCTGGAGGGCAGTGCAGCAAGGGCAAGGACATGGACATCGGGCACTGGCACGGAGGATATCACTTCTGCTTTGGACCCTAACTATGCAGCAGGGGGCAATGCTTTGGGCTGTGCAGGCCATCAACTGGAATGTGGTGGCCCTTTGAGGGGACATTGCCACATCACGTTGCCAGCGGCCTTCCAGACAGGCACCGCCTTGATTGACCAGACTGTATATGGTTGTTCATTTTCCCACCCCAGTCTCCCACAGCCTCACACCCCCGCATTGTACATAGTTGCCACCCTCCCACCCTTGCCACTGTTTTCCCGGCCCCTGTTTTTTTCCTACTCCCATACTGTTACCTATGCTTTACTGTTGTTTTCACTGGTTCCTGCATTGGCATTTTCCTTGTTGTTTTGTGTTGTTGTTCGCATGCTGTTTTTTTATATACAAAATTATTCATCCTCACATGGCAGTGTGCAGCGTCTTCATTCCAGTGTATCCTGGGTGGGTGATGGTCACCTGTGCCCCCATCCCCTTGTTCACAGGTGCAGAGGTGTGCACAGTCTTGGGCATGTGTGTCAATTACACATGTCTTGCTCCTTCCCCTGATTCCATGATTCATGCCCTTTCGGCTCCTGTGTTGTGCCAATGGGTCTCCCCTTTCCGCTGGGCTGTCACTCTTCAGCACTGCCTGCATTCACATATGCACACATACAGTGTTCCATGTACCCGGTTTGTGCTTGTGTCCCCTGCGCCTATGCGCTCGTGCCCCATATTCAGTGGTGGCCTGCTGCGCTGTGCCTGTTTGTGTGATCACGCTTACATGGGACATTCAGCCATGTTTGTGCGATCGTGTTTCTTTGTGCTGGCTCTGAATATCACATTGTTTTTAGTGGCACATCTGTTTGCACGGCGCACTGCCCAGGTTTTGAATATGTGCCCCATACAAGAAAAACTAAGGTCTGTGTGGGTGGCTGTTTGTGTTTGTCTGTGTCTGTAGCTTAAGTTTTTTGGGATTTACAAGATCTTCTGCTTAGAGTAACTACACCATTCTTGCTCACTACATCTGTGAAGGTCTCCTGGACTGGATTTTCTGCAAAACATCACCACAACGTATTTGCATTTTCAGTTTAAAATCAACTTTTTGGAAGCTATCCCAAGCAAAACAGAAATCAAGCAACTAAGTCTGACAAAATCCAGTGACTCTGGGTCCTGCTCGAATCCACATTTTCGTCTGGCTTGCTCCTAAGGGATCTATTTGTGGGATTTTAAACAGCCACTTTAAATAACAAAGGAAGCACGAGGATGAAAGGATTTCACATCCTGCACTTGTACTTGAGTAATGAGTAGGTGTGCCCCGGGCTATCAATGTAATGGGGCTGGGCAGTGCATGCCTGCAAGGTCTTGCATAGCCAAAGCCTCTTGTCAATCCCTGCCTAGCTGTGATCCTGGGTGACCTCTGTCATGAGTTGAACCAATGTTGTACCAACAGTCACACCATGTCCAACAGCTGTCTGGGGGTTGCCCTCGTAACTTTTCTTGTCCTACTTTGCCTTGACAGAATTACACTATCCTTATGTAATGAGGATGGCTTAAATAAACCTAGGATCGAGCACTATGATTTTACTTTCTCCAACCTTATTGTTCATAATACAAGGATACTGCAAACTAATCTTCTGTACCAAAAGGGCTGTCCCTACCATTCTCTCTATATGTTTAGGAATCTACGGAACAAGTCTGCATTATCCCATCCTTTTCTAAACGTGGGGCTGTGGTTCTTTGTCATCATTGCCATTCTGCTATCTGGGGATATAGAGACAAATTCTGGGCCACTAGATGCTTACTTCTCAGCAGATGACATACATAGTATGTCCAAACATGGGCTGTTAATTGCACACTTGAATATAAGAAGTTTGATGTGTCACTTCGTGGAACTGGAGTCATGGGTCAAACTGTACAATCCTGATATCCTCTGCTCACTGAGACCTGGCTAAAACCATCGGTTACTGACTCCCTCTGCTCCCTGCCAAATTACTCTATTATTCAAAGGAATAGGATGGCGAACAAACGTGGTGGTGGAGTTGCTCTGTACTACAAAAATAATCTGTCTCTCTTCTCACTATCCCAGATGCTCAATCAGTATGTGAATACTTGCATGCTACCCTTGCGTTGGGAGCCAAGAAACCGCATGTTATCTGTGCATATAACCTCCCAGCGGGAGGGATTGCGGGTCTAGAGTACCTGTTGGAAAATACCTCTCAGAATTTTAATCATAATGAGGTTGTCATCTTAGGAGACCCAAACTTAAACTGGCTTGGGGCAGCTCTCAGTTCTCTTCAATCTCTGACTCATAGCTACAACCTGCATCAGATGGTGACAGTGCCAACTAGAAGTCAGTCTTCATCACCACTAGGCACACTATTGGATTGGGGGCTGGTAAACCGGATTGAACACATCTCAGCCGCTGGTACTCTTGCTGATGCCTTAACTGACCACTCTTCTACATTCTGCATCCTAAGCTTGGGGGCACCTCCATCTCCTCCACCACGTCTCATCACTCTCACAAACTTTGCTCACCTAGGCCAAGAGGCGTTTCTGTATGACATCTACAGAATTGATTGGTTGGAGATCTATCCATCACACTGTTCTCAGGATGCTCTTAACCTCTTCATCACTAAATTCCTTACGGTTCAATGTAAACAGGCCCCAAAGATCATCCGGAGAGTGAGGGGTAAACAAACAAGATGGCTAAACAAAGACTTGTTCAAAAGTTTGCGCCTTACAGATAAACTCTGGAAGCGCTACAAAACATCAGGCCAGCAAATAGATTTCAATGCTTGCCGTACGCTACGGAATTCATGTAAAAGACAAGCCAGAGCTGCTAAGAACAAGTACTGTAAAGACCTACTGATTAACTCGACCAATGATCCCAGAAAATTATGGTCACATATCAAATCCTTCCTAGGATCCTCACAGTCAGCTACCCCTGGTGATATGCTGATAAATGATGTCCATTGCAATGACTCACAAACCATAGCTAATTCTTTCAACCTGCATTTCTCTGATCTCTCCCAATATACCTCTTCCTTCGATCCCACTGCAATGTCCTCCCACTCCTCATCAGGAACCTGTCTGGATAAGCTGGAAGTGCTGTCCACTGTGCCTCCTTACACTCCTCCATTCTATTTTAAGGCTGTGTCTAGAAAGGAAGTCCTGAAGCTCCTGAGGTCCATCTCTGATCATACCAGCTCTGGCTAAGACTCCCTGGAACCCCGCCTCTTGAAACTTGCAGCTCCCCTTATTGCATTACCGCTGGCCAAAACTGATACGTTATCACTTTCAGGTGGAATGGTCCCTGACCTCTGGAAAGCTGCTTGGATCATGCCTGTACTTAAAAAAGGGGATCCTAAGGTTGTCATGAACTACAGACCAATTGCCATACTCTCAGTACTAAGCAAAATCCTGGAGAAAATTGTCACAACTCAGACAACTGACTATCTACTTAAGCACAGTCTACTCTTGGATACCCAACATGGCATCAGGAAAGCACATAGCACAACGACTGCACTCCTTAAATTCACCACAGACACTCTTTCAAAAATGGATACTGGCAATCTGACTGGGGGTGTCTTTATTGACCTCACAAAGGCTTTTGACCTTGTTGATCACACTTTGCTTCTCTCCTCTCTTCAACACCTGCATTTCTCCTCCTCTGTTGTTGACTGGTATGAAAGCTACCTGAAAAATAGAACTCAAGTGGTGAAATTTAATTTCTTTCCATCGAACAGTACCACCATTAACACTGATGTACCTCAGGGCTCCATCCTAGGGCCCCTCCTATTCTCTCTTTATATAAATAACATTGGAGCTGCTCTAAAATCCTGCTCTGCTATTCTATATGCTGATGATCTTGTCATCTATACAAGTTCTACTAATATAGACACTATCAATACAACCCTTTCCTCTGACTTTAACAATATCCAAAACTGGCTATATGACCACAAACTGGCTGTCAACACTAGCAAAACTAAAGCCATGCTGCTTGGAGCAGCCCCAAAGGTCCGAGCTTGCACAACAGCACTGACGGTGCAGGACTTAGAAGGTCATTTACTGGAATGTGTGACCTCTTTCAAGTACCTGGGCATCTTGCTAGATCAATCTCTTGATCTTAATCTTCATGTACAGTCTGTTTGCAGAGCTGTCAACTCCAAATTGGGTGTTGCATATAAGACTAGTTATATGCTCATGTCATCGGCTAAAATGGCCATTGCGAGAGGGATTCTGCTCCCCACCCTAACTTATGGGGCCCCCTTATTTGGGGCTGCTCATAAAACTGACCTACTCAGATGGGATATTACGTATAACAACATATGTGCATAAGCCTCTTCTGCTCCTCGCTTAAACGCCATTGTCAACTTTATAATGATCTTGGTTGGCTCTCCGTTAGCTAGTAGGAAATATTACCTTGGCTCTCTTATTGATTCAATAATTCAAATCAAACCCCTAGGTGTCTTGCAACTATGCTTGTTCCTGGACACACTCCATGGTCTATGATCAGCTGATAAATCCTTTCTGATTTGCGAGGTGCAGACTGGGAAAGGAACTGTTGCATTTGAGCATGCAGCTTCACAGCTGTGGGAATTCTCTTTCCCTCGACATTAGACTTTTTAGCTCCCACACATGCTTTAAGAGAAAATTGCGCTCGAATCTGCTGATTGCTGATACCTGTTCCTGCTTTCACCCTACCTAATGATTGATGCCTCTGGCCATACAATAGTATTTCCTCACCTCTATATAACTCTTTTACTGCCTCAGCCTGTCCCGGCTCCCTTTCCCTGCCCATATACAATCTTCCACTGCAGGCATCTCCCTTACATTTACATTCACTCATATAGTCTAATTTCATGGCTTGCTCCCCTCTACCTCACTTACTGACCTTTTCCTTAATGACACCCCCTGCTCTCCATGGTTATTTCTTCCTTTTGTATTACCTGTTTTTGTTTTTGTGTACCTTGCTCCGTTCATGTCACCTGATAATTTATTGTCGAAGGTCCTCTCATTCATTGCATAAGTAGGCATCGATGAACTTATGAATGGTCTACTCTGTATGTCTCTGATATATTGTACCCACTTTAACTCATTGTATGTAAAGCGCTTTACTTTGTATGTTCTGATATATTTTATCCTCTTTAGCTCATTGTATGTAAAGGACTTATAAATTGTTATCCTGTTAAGTTTCTGCATGTCTGTACTCTCCCGGGTCATGCCTGAAAATAGTTATTTTATGGCTAGTGCACTTACCCGATTAACAAAAGCTAAATAAATAAAATAAATACAATGCATTCAATCTACTGTACCAAGAAGTTTTTCACTCACAGAAAAATAAAAAAAGACTTCCATAATCAAATCTGGATAACAAAAGACTAGTGGCTAATAGTTCACATTATTCTGGTATTAAAAATTGGTTTATCCTGTACAATATACCAAGCCTCTTGTGTGATCTTATGGTTAACTGATTTATATGGATCTTCAATGTGAAAAATTTATTGGGAAGGCTTTAAGCCCGAGGTTCAATGGGCAGAGCAATTACATCACTCCCCCATCAGCCTTAAAAGGCTACTCCTCCTGGACTGTTCCAGGATTCGTCTCTTCATTGTGGCCAGAGGTGCTGCCCTCTCTCGTTCCGGGATGTTGTGTTTCTACTGAGCCTCTGGCCGCCGGCCTTTCCTCGATCTTTTTTCCCTTCCCTCTCCTGTCTGCTGCTCATTCCGTGGCTTCCATCGTTCTCTCCCTCCTTCCGGTTTTATTTTCTTCTCAGTGTTGTCCAGCCCGAACCCCATTGCTCCCTCTTTCTACTGCTCCCTCTGTGGCTGTCCTCACCTTTGCCTTCACTCCCCCTCCCCTCCTTGCAGTCCCTCTCTGGTTTCATCTTCCTCCACCTTGTCCTGTGTGACCCTCCTATTGTCGTACCTTGCAGAGCTTCGTTGCCCCATGACGTTCGTCTCCCTCACCACTCTGTTGATCCTTTGTGTTTTCTGCCATCTAGCAGGCCCATCTCCTTGGCTCCTTCATCGCCCTTTACTCCCTGTGCTTCCCCTGGGTCACAGTGCTGCTGGGGTCCTCTCGGCCTGATCTGTCACGGTTTGCACTCCTCAAGTTGATTTCTGGACAGATCCACCACATTCCCTTGCTATTCATGTTGTTATCCCCACGTTCAATCTGTCTTGAGTTCTGCGAGGCTAAGCCTGGGCTCATTTGCTCGTTTCCTGTGCTGGGTCTGGGATGTGCATTTCACATTTTGGAGGATTCATACGGCCTGTCTCTGTGCTACTCTCACCACTAAAGGGCCATGTCTATTGTGCATTCCTTTCGTACCATCTGTTTTTTTTTCGTATATTGTCTGCTCCTTCTACTTGCTTTCATCATCTCAGCCCACCATGTTTTCCTTCCCCTTTCCTTCCTTTTATATACATATTTTTTACTACCATGTGCATTTCTGGATTATCGGCTGTTCATGTACCTGGTGTCTATTGTGCTCAAGGGTTACATGCTCTGCTGTTTCCTGTGGTCCTTTGCAGAGCTGTTGTTTGGCAATCCCCTCTACCCACAGTTTTTCTCTGGGTTTCTACAATGACATCATGTATTGCGCTCTCACTATGGCACGTTCTCTTTTCTGCCATTTCTATGGTTCGACCCTCTCTTTCTCCTCTCATCCTTTGTCCTCTGCCCCCCCCCCCCACTGTTGGAGCTCTCATGGTCGTGAACCCTGTTCCATCCTCTACCTCGGTTGCTCAACTCGGTCCTTCTCTCTCCCTTTCTCCCGTGTCAGGGGTGTCTACCCCGTCAACTCCACTTGTTGCTCCTCCCATTCCCTCTGCCCTCCATTCCGCTCCTTCTGGGACCTTTGCTTCCTTTGTAGGTTGTCCCTATCCTGCTATCACCTTTCTTATTCATATCCTCCTCTTACTTTAGTCCATCTGGTATCCACATGCCAGAGTTTGGTTCTCCTTCACTCAGTCTGACCTCAGGGTCTACTCATTCACATTGATTAATCGAGCATACCTCTCATTGGGTTCTATGCTACCTCATCGAACTGCTACATTCCAGTGTCTATTATCCCCATCAGTCTTCCCATGACCTCATCTTGGTAGCCTTCACTCATCCGACCTCTATGTGAGTCTACTCTTTCACATTGACTACTCAAGCATAACCCTTTCAGGTCCATGCTACCTCAACTCGACCTGTCCTTCACTGGGAGACATGCCTTCATGTCTCTTGCCCCTTTGCTCAGGGCTGGCAGGCTTCTCTCCATCATCGTACATTGTTCATTTCATATCTCACCTTAAACCATTCAGGCCTTCAAGGCTTCTTTCCATCATTGTACTTCCTCTCTTGCTTTTGAGAGTCTGGTTGTAGAGACATCGCTCGCATCCCTCACCAGCTGTCTATTTAGAAGGACAGAGCGAGAGCTTCAACTAAAATTGGACTTTTCCCTCCTTCCTCGATCTCTACTTTAAATTGCTGCAGCAGAGTCATCCCTAATCAAACATTTCTTCAGCCTGGAGGGAAGGCGACTTAGGCCTTGGATCCCCAGAGGTTTTCTCCTCAAAGGGTTGTTTTTACTGTCTTCCGTGCCGATGGTCATAATATTAGTCAGGGTTAGTGCTTTCTTAAGTTCCTTAGTTAGGTTCCGCTGTTGGATGGAGTCAGATGGTGGCCCCAGCTGTTCCCTTGCTCCTTCTGCATATAGTCTGATTTCCTTTTGTTCATTATCCTAGTCTTTTCTCGTTTTTCTCCTGTCCTTCTATCTACAGTATGTCTGTCATATTTATTTCCTGTCTAGATATCTTCCGATTTCTCGCCTCTTCGATGCTTGACACCCTTTTGGGTGTTCTTTTTGGACTTCTTCCTAAGCTACCTTTAGCCAAAGGAATCATTCCTGTGGTATCCATGGGGGGAACCCTCCTCTAGGGTTCCTTAAGTCGAACCCCTATAGGGTGGTATATCCCACGGATAGAGAGGCGAATAGCCACAGTGTATCGAAGTCACACAAGCATGCATCTAATCCAGTTGCGTAAGCACAATTAAATGGGAAGGCATTAAGCCTGCAGTTCAATGGACAGAGCAACTACATCACTTCCCCATCAGGCCTTAAAAGGCCACTCCTCCTGGACTGTTCCAGGATTTCTCTCTTTGTTGCCCCACCATCCACCCCTCCTCCTCCAGCGGCTCATCTCTGTTTCCCGTGGGCTTCTTCTTAAGCTACCTTTAGCCAAGGGAATCATTCCCGCAGCACCTATGGGGAGGGAAACCCTCCTCTAGGATTTCTTGCATTGTACCCCTACAGGGTGGTATATCCCATGGATAGAGAGGCGAATAGTCACAATGTATTGAAGTCACACAAGCATACATCTCGTCCAGTTGCATAAGTGCAATTGAATGGGAAGGCTTTAAGCCTGAAGTTCAATGGGCAAAGCAACTACGTCACTCCCCCATCGGGCCTTAAAAGGCCGCTCCTCCTGGACTGTTACAGGATTCGTCTCTTTGTTGCCCCACCATTCACCCCTCCTCCTCCTCCTCCTCCTCCAGCGGCTTATCTCTCTTTCCCATGGGCTTCTTTCTAAGCTACCTTTAGCCAAGGGAATCATTCCCGTGGCACCTATGGGGGGGACCCTCCTCTAGGTTTCCTTGCATTGTACCCCTACAGGGTGGTATGTCCCATGGATACAGAGGCAAATAGTCACAATGTATTGAAGTCACACAAGCATGCATCTCATCCAGTTTGTGTAAGCACAATTGAACTAAATTTTATTTAATTTTATTTATTTATTTAAACATTTGTTAACCAGGAAAGGCACACTGAGCCGAGGCTCGATTCCAGGTGTGACCCGGGGGCAGGGGAGCGGAGGAATGCAACATTTCCAAGTACAAATAAGCCATGTTACAGTGTGGTATACAAGACACAACAGGTAAACATTTAGGCTGTACAAATGCAGTTACATAGCAGTTGTTAAGAACAAAATATAAAATATAAAACACAAAATACGGGGTACATTACAAGAGGTAGCAGGTTGCAGCATCAAGGACATTATGAGATGAGTGCTTTGCGGGGCCGTCTTTCAGTGGTAGAGAGGAGTGGAGCAGGAGCAGGATCAATTGTGACAGTGATGGGGGTGGGGTTGGGAGAAGATGAAATTGTTGCTTGTAGGCAAGGTGGGAGGAGGAGCTTTTAGTATGGGGGGAGAGATAGTTCCATAAACTGGGGAGCCGATAGGAGAAAGCAGCATTGCCAGCTGAGGAAGCTGGTCGAGGCAAGGTGAAGTATCTTCCATTTCTGTGCCTCAGTTCATGGGGGGAGTGACAGTCCAGGGAGAGACTGTCCATCAGGTAAGAGGGAAGCATGTTGAACCAAAATTTAGATATGAGAGAGAGGGAGTGTATATAATGTCTGTGTGACAGTGGGGGGAGGTCAAGGAGGGAGTAAAGATCCCAATGGTGAGTTTGAAGGGGGGAGTTTGTTGTGAAACAACAGAAAGAGTTTAGGAGGGTGTCTAGCCTGGACAGGGTGGTTATAGCGGCAGAGCTATAGACCACATCTGTTTAGTCAAAAATGGGGTGGATCATGTTAGATAGGATTTCCCGTCTGGCTAGTAGCGGGAGAGAGTCTCTATGCCAGTATAGCATCCCAAGTTTGGGGCATAATTTTAAAAGGGTGGCATCGATGTGTGTAGAGAAGGATAGCTTGGCATTTGGCCAGATCCACAGCTATTTTATTTTATTTGTATTTTATTACCTAGTCAAGAGGGAAGCCATCCAATGATGTGATGGGGAAGGGGTAGGTGATCTGCTTAGTTTTTGCGCCGTACCAAAAACCATGGAGACTGTCTTGGAGGTATTTACTTTCAGTTGGTTTAGTCTGGACCATTGCTGGATGCAGCTGAAGTCGTTTGGAGGGTAGCTTGAGCTTCTTGTATTGTTGGACCAGAGGTAAAGAGGATAGTGTCATCCACATACCTGTGTAAGCAGAATTTGGAGAGGAGGAAAGGTTGTTAATGAAGAGGGTAAAGAGGACGGGACCAAGGACTGAGCCTTGGGGGACGCCCGCCAAGATAGGTGGGGGGGAGTGACATCGGCAATTTTAACTGATTGTTACCTGTTAGAGAGGTAAGACTTAAACCACTGGATGGTGATAGGGGCTAGCCCAGCTGCTTCTAGCTTCTGTAGGAGGAGGGGATGGGATATGGAGTCAAAGGCCTTAGAAAGGTCGACAGAGACATCGGCAGTTAGGAGGCCCTGGTCAGAGGCTGTGAGGATGTGATTTGTGACCCACAGGAGAGAGGAGATGGTGGAATGTTGTTTTCTGAAGCCAGACAGGTGGGGAGAGAGGAGGTTGTTGTTGGTGAGGTGTTCCAATAGTCTGATGTGAACTAGGGATTCCTGGAGCTTGGCTAGAGCTGGGAGGAGGGAGATTGGCCTGTAGTTGACAGGAAGAGAGGGCTCGCTGCCTTTGTGGAGAGAGATTACGCAGGCTGATTTCCAGGCCTGTAGGATTGTTCCTGTGGAAAAAGAGAGGTTTAGTATGTGGGTGAGGGGCTTGATGATAGCAGGAGATGAGATCTGCAGGAGCTTTGGGTGGATCCCATCAGGGCTAGATTTAGCGGTATTAAGTGATCAGAGGGCTTTAAGGACTTCTTGCTCAGAGATGGTGGGGAAATGGAAACTGTTGTTGCTGGCGGGTGGGGTGGGTGGAGATAGATGGGGGAGGCCCCGGTGGTAGGGCATAGGATGTGAAGAATTTGTTGAATGTGTCTGCAGTGCTGATAAGGTCTGTAGTAGACTGGTTGTGTTTCGCAAAAGCAAGGGTATTAGGTTGGGTTGGTGGGTCGAGAAGGGAGTGTACAACTTTCCAGAAATTGGAGGGTTGAGAGTTTGAGAGTTGCAACTTGAAGTAGTCTGCTTTGGCTAGCATTATGGCCTTGGTAGGCATTGCAGAATGTATTATAGGCTTGCCTGTTTTAAGGGGTGGGGTAGGACTTGAAAGTAAACACCCAAATAACAAAAATTGTCAACCCTTCTGATCAAATTACCTGTTAAATCAAAAATCTGGAAATCCAAAAAAGATGATCTTTTCGAACAAGAAAAAAAACAAAGATTTAGTTGTTTTAAGAATTTAAAAGAAGTTAATGCGGCAGAAACCAGTTATGCATATCGTGAAAATCATTTTGAAATATTTTTGAAGTTTAAGTACATCCTTGTCAGAGACCAAAATAACTGTCATCCACATAGAAAATTAACTTTGTGGAGGAACACACCACAGGCATTGTGTTTAGAAACAAGGAAAACAATAAGGGCCTAAAATGGACCCTGGGGCACACCGCACTTAATCTCTGTTCTCAGAGTGAGCACCCTCAATGACTGCACAGTGTGGTCTCCCATGTAGGTGCCCTCCAATGCAGTACATAGCACCCTCTGAAAAAACAGTTCTAGCCAGAGTGCACAAAAGATGTGCATGATCTACCAGATCAAAGCCTTGATGAGATCCACAAAATCTGATGCCACGTGGAGCCCCTTACCAAGGCTGCCTCTGTGCTATGCATGGATCTGAAGCCACGTTGTGTCCCAGTAAGGAGATTGTGTTTGTATAAATGTTTAACTTGATCAAAAATTATCTTTTCAAATAATTTAGATGGGGTAGGAGTAATGAAATAGGACAATAATATGAAATAATATTGTGGGGTCCAGATTTACGAATAGTTTTAGAGATAGTGAATTCCCAGCTCTTGGGTACTATCCCATAGCATAAGGAATGGTTTGTTAAACAGATTAGAGGAACAGAAATAGAATAACAAGCCATTTTTATTAATTGAAAATCAATTAGATCTCAGCCAATACATTGTTTTCGACTTAATTTCTGGATATATTCAAAAACCAATGAAGGGGACAAAATCCTTAAATAAAAAAGTTTGATGGGGTTAGGGCCATGCCAAGAGAGGCAGACATTGTGCATGGCATGGTATTCCCAGCTAGTCTTTGGAACATACTCCAGGGCACGGTGTACCTTTTCTCTGATCCAGCAGATGCACTAAAATGGCACCAGAAGCATGCACTGCCGAGACCACAAGCTGCAGATCCAGAAGATTCTCTTTCCAAGGAGGAAGAAACTTGAACATTTAACAGTAATTTTCTTGTTCTAATAAGGGTTCATAACAGGCTAACCCCAAGGTAAGATTGGCATTACTGTTGACTCTTTATCATGAACAGGACTATAATATAATCAGGAGGAAGCCAAACACCCCATCTGTTACCAGTTGTAATTTGCCTTGTTGGACTTGAAACGTTTAATTTGTTATATAAGCCTGTAAATGGGTCTTCTCATCCGCTGATACATACCAAGGGAAACTGTATCATTAGCACATAATACTGGAAGACGTTATTTGCTCCACTTTCAAAAAAGTACAGTATTGGCTGGGCTGGTGGCATGGAGAGCTGAGACGCTAGGTGCCTCACCTCCTGCCACATCATTGACCTGGGGTCAGGAATGGACTGTGGCTGCTCAGGGGCCAGTGGGGAGAGGAAGGATTGAGCGTCCCAGGACAGCTCTCCTTCCTCGGGGAGAGGGTTACTGTGACATGCTGCTTGCCTGTCATCCGGCAGCGGCTGGGTGACAGCACATGCGACACCACCATGTAGGGAAGGGGAACCCACAATCAAGATGCTAGGGGTGTCTCCATGAAGGTGATGCTTGCACATCATGCCCATTGCATATCCATGGGCCCCAGGGCAAAAATCAGGTGGAAAACAACCCTAGGTGGCAGGATGAAGCCCAACCCTCCACAGGGCCTGCACCAGTGACTGGGCATCCACCACAAGTCCTGTGGTAGACGACCCTGGTATAAGGTAAGTCCCGAGGAAGCTGAGTGATGGGGCTGGGGGGTTGGTTGGAAGGGGGCAGCCAGGGAGACTAGGAGGTAAAGAGATTATGGGGGAAAAAAGTACAGTGCTAATTTATTTAATTTTTTTTTTTTGCTCCTCCCACGCTCCCCAACCGGCCACTGCTTCAGGTCACCTAGGACCCCAATGGCACTCTGTCCCCACCGCCAACCACCACCCCACATTGCAGCCCTCCACCCAGGTAACCCAGCGTAACCCTTGGTGAGATGGTCCCCCACTCCTCCGAGGGGGAAGGCGCCAGTGGGAGCCGGCTAGCACACTATTTTACAATTGGCCCGAGGTGCTGCTGAGGTGGTCAGGGCTGTCGGGGCTTCATGGCGGTGGGGACTAGCAACTGTCATCCGGTCAGCCAGGGAGCAAGTTTCCTGGTTTTCTCATTGTGGAAGCGCAACATCTGGGATGTCAAGTCAACAGCCAACATCTGTCACACTCCCTGATGCAACCTGACCCGATGACATGCCACCCTCCAGCCTCCACCTGAGGGCAGCAGCTACCAAGCCTTGGATCCCCCCCTCCCCCCTGGGAGATGGCGAGCCATTGTGGGATGCTCAAGCCATCCCCACCAGCCAGCCCTCTGACACCTGGGTCCATTCCTGAACCTAGGTCATCAGCGTCGCGAGTGGAAATCCAACTGCTGTGCAGGCAGGACAGTGTGAGTAATAATTTATTTGATAACTGCACCCTAAGAATGTTGCAATGTTGCAGATAGCTCAACCCATGTGAGCTTTGCACACATTGGGCCCTATGCACAAAGGGCACATGGTACACACAAGGTGCACACAAACCCAGCAGGGCTGTAAGCATACACAGTGCATGCACGCAACCAAGTGGCAGCATACATGACATGGTCCCTGCAAATCGCGTGCAGCGGAAACATGCAGCCACATGGATGGTCCATGCGCTGTATACCAGGGCATTCCTGCATATCTGGCACATAGGCCTCCGCTGAATGCATGCACAACCATGCGTGGAGGTGCGCACAGATATGCGTGGTCAGGGGCAACCGTAAAGTGCCACCTAAGCCTATGCCACCGGCAGCAGGCAAACAACAACAAACTCCATTCGATAGGGCAGCAACACAGGACACAGCCATGGGTCTGCAGCATGCGTGTGGCAACGGACAGCCAACTATACACACGCTGTGCCACCAACACCACAGACTGATGGGCATGCATGGTGGTATGCAGCCATAGAGGGACCACAGCCACACAAACGAGCATCAGCGAGTGGCACTCAACCTGTTGCAGCTGCCGGAGTGCAGATGCACAGCAGCACACCACCGTGGCATGTGCAACACCAACGGCATGTGATGCCAGTGCAGCCAACACACTGTCAGGCACACAGGCAAGCACGGGCACAAGCAGCCCCAGTCAAGGAGGCAAGGAAACACTGGCATACCAGACCAGTGAACCCACCACAACCTGCCTGATGATTGCCTGTGGAGAGGCCCCCAACCCCCCCACAATGGGCAGAGGGACCACATACGGTCCATCAGCCAAATGCCCCCACAGGGTACAACCCCCACCACCACCACATGCATATATGACTGCGGATCGGATACGTGCATGCAGCTGGGGAATGATGCATGATGTGGTGGCCCCCCAACAGACACACACACACACACGACAGTGACCAGGCAGGGCATAGCAAAATTATATTTATTGACACAGTACGTAAGGAACACCTGCAGTGGGCTGGCATAGCAGCAGTGAACCACCTTCCCCATGTACAAGAAACCCCATGACAACAGGAGCCCCCCAACACAGTCCTCAAAGCCCCAATGCAGAGGTAGAGGACCCCACCTGTGTCACTCCACTGGACGATGGGCACACATGGCCACACAGAATCCTCGCATGCCCGCTGGTGATGTTGTCCATCCCTTTCACCTCATCATCCTCTTCGTCATCACCATCATCTGGCACCATGCGCAGTCTGCCGGCATCTGGCATGTCCCTGGGCCACTCCACCCGCATCAAGACCATCCTCCGGACAGGACCCCTGTAGTGCTGTTGGGGAAAGACACAATTAGCACCATGTACAGGGCCATGCCCCCCATGGACACACATCAATGCATCCAACCCCCCTGTGTGCCCCAACAATACGGACACCACGGTGGGTGCACGTACATGACCAGCAAGGTGGCTTACCACCAAGGACGACGGTCACACCAGACATGCCGGATATGCACACAAGCCCATGACAGCAATGACACACAGTCACCACGCAGGCCAACCACAAGGGAGGCGGGCAGCCCCGCAACCCAGGTGGGACCTGTGAGACAAAGCCCCCCCCCGGTACTATACAGCACAGCACGGCAATGGTGTGACAGTGGACACTCACCAGTGATGATTCGATGACCCTCCACAAGGTCCATGGGCCCACAGGCACCAGCTCCCCATCATAGTGCACCACTCCAGCCATGTCCAGCCACCAGAGGTACCGAAGCATTGCCCTTGTCCAGCGCATGTGGTACAGGTTGCATGGGGTCATGCCCATAACTGCCACACCATCACCCTGCTCCTGCCAGCACAATTCAATGCAGGTCGGCATGCCCGTAGCGTCCTGCATGAGGAGGGGTGGGAGACAAAATGATAGAATGCATTAGTACACACTGTCGGGAGGAAATCTGTACACCCACCACTGCCCGCAGTCTGACACATGGGTGCCCCGTGAAGAACTTACCGAATCAGATGCAGTTGCGTCCAGAGCTGTCCGTAGCCTCCGCTGTCCAAGAAGTCAGTTTCCGCCATCCGCCACAGTTGCTGTGGGAATCACTCCATTGTCCCTGCAAGACGTGACATTGCCCGTCCATGCACCTTATATAGCTGACCTGTGCAGGGCGTGCACGTGCCACATGTAACTGCAGGTGCCATGTGCCCATGCATGCAGTAACATGTGCAGACCCCACATGGTAGACCCACACCACTCAATGGCCACACTGCATGGCATATGGGGTCTGTATGCATGCAGTCAAGTGCACAGGCCCGTGCCATACTGGCTGTGATCTGCATTCTGTCACACCACTGTCCACGGTCTGTGTGTGTGTGTTACAGAGGGTCACTGTACACCACATTAAGGAGCAGTAGAGGTACCAAACCATGTGTTGTCTGTAGCGGTACACTGGGTGCGGAGACAGCAGTATGTATGTCATCTTGGTGGCACTGTCCAAGTGGAGAACAGGACAACAATGGGAACAGTGACACCGTGCAGGATGCTGTACGGGTGCATGTCCCAGGACACCGTGCAGCACCAGTGGTCCCCTGTGTGTTTCTGTGACTGTTCATGGTACGGCAATGCACAACCGTACCCTGCTGCGAGTGTGTCATGCCATCGCCATACACGTGGCATGTGGACTGGACACCATACCATGCCTGGGCACATTGAACTGTGCGCCCATGCATGCAAGCATCCGTGGGGGGGGCTTCAGCCCTGTACTGTCACTGGCGAATGCAGCACTGTCCATGGGGCCACCACCTGTGTGGCATGGCGGCGGACAGCTGTGTGCCACACGTGGTCGAAGGGCTGTATCATGCATGTGGAACCATGTCCGCAATGCACACTGGACGTGTAATGCATAAAGCGAGCACCTCAGTACTTACTCACTGTTCCACGTACGTGCCGCTTAAGACAGCAGTACGTGCCCAGGACTGCTTATGAACGTACACCTGCTAAACGCAGTACATGGCAGAGGTGGATGCCCGTGACCACATGAGTGAGTGTTCCATCCATGCATGGACAGCCACATGCTACAGGATACACACTGTACTGAACATTTTCGACTGCCATGGGCAATGGTAGTGCAAACGTGCAACCTCATCCGCAACCATGTCACACCACAGACATGCTGTTTCAGGGCCATGACCATCAAGCCAAGGTCATGTGCGCCCTTGCATACTACACAATTGGGTCATTCCAACACATGGCAAATGATAGTATCAGTGTTAGCTAGTCGTCGGTGTCCAGGGCACTTACCCAGGTCACAGACACTCTAATGGAGCACACACGGGAACACATATGGCTACCCATGACAGATGGTGAGGTCCATGCCACGAAGCAGGCAATCTTCACATTGCATGGCATGCCCAACATAGTTGGTGCTGCATATGTCACGCACTTTGCGATTCTGACACCATCGGGTTCTGAGGGGGCATACCGGAACCGTAAAGACTTCCACAGCATAAACTGCGAGGTGGTGTGTGATGCGCATGCCTGTTCACAGATGTGTGTGCAAAGTTCTCTGGGGTGTGTCATGACTCATACATTCTGGACTCGTCAGGTCTTGGAGCTTGGCTCCGAGCTGGATGCATTGACAGATGGCTTCTAGGTAGGTGTCGTGTGTGTGCGTGCGTGCGTGTGTGTGTGTATATCGTCTGCCTGTCCGTAACATGACTAACTGATCTCCTTCTCCCACAAGTGACAGTGGCTATCTACTGAGACCATACCTGCTGACACCCATCCTGGCACCAGCGGATGTTGCAGAGGTGGCATGCAACACAGTGCACTGGGGGACAAGGGCCACTGTGGAGAGGAGCATCGGTATGCTTAAGATGCACTTCAGGGTTGGCCCGGTGGTGCTGAGGGTTGAGGAGCTGGACACCACATCTCGCGCCATGCCAGCAACCCAAGTTCAGGAGCAAGCTCAGGAGTCGGGGGTTGGCAGGGCTTTGGAAAGTATTGAGCGTCTGTGAGGCTGCTCTACTCCCCCGGGGGGAGGGCAGGGGATAGCCCGGCGCACCAGCAACTCCCGGTGGAGATCAGGGGCACTGCAGTGCATGGGCTGCACATAGTACAGCATGACTGATGCAGGCAGGGTTGCCCTGCACTGCAGCGTCAGGCGTGCACACGCAAGGGGGGGGGGGAGGAGGCCACCAAAACAGGGAAACAACCAGCTTCGTGGGGTAGGTGACGGCACCTGTCCCCCATGCCCTCTGCTGGGTCCACCTCGCCTGGCCTTCCAGTTCCTCCACCTAGGCCCTCACCTGCAGCCAGAGACTGACATGTAAGAGCGCCCAACAAGGAGGGTTGGCTCCACCCTGGAGGGGTTAAGCTGGGGATGCTGGCTGCAGGGAGGGGGGGGAGGAGAGAGGAGGCATAGGTTGAGGGGGCCTCAGGTGGGCACGATACAGGCAGGATGCCCGAGAGAGGCTCCATGGGGCCGGGACCAGAGGGAAATAAAGTTAACAAAAAAAAAAAAGATGCACTTCAGGTGCCTGAACCACACTGGGGGCACCATTATGCTGACACCGCAATGTGCATGCCGCATCTTTGCTGTATGCGTGTTGCTGCACAACATGTCGGTGCGCCATGGTGTACCAATGCTGGACTACCGACTGCCAGACATACTGCCAGAACAGTTTCCCGATGACCCAGTGCATGGACAGGAGACAGCCGCTGAATGTACTGCACATGCAGTGGTCATTAACGGGACTTTCTGATGCTAGCCACATCACTTGTGCCACACCGGTGCCCCAGTTGAGCATGCCTGACCCACGGCCACAGTGATGGCAGCCAGTACAGTACACATCCAAGTGTGTTGCGCCACATGCACGCAAGCGCCCGATGATAAGGCATGACTGAGGGTGCATGCCAACCTCTGCAGGCAAGTGCTGTTCACATGTGGTGCTGTGCGACATGGCTGGCATTCAGTGACAGGGCAGTGTTGCCTCTGCATTAAGCCCCTGTACCACAGCAAGGGAGCCAGCCAAACAGGGGTCTGCCCGCCCACACCACACCACATGTACGCAACTGTGCCATACCCAGTCCTGGCACCGGCGATCACCCAGTGCCACATCTGGAACCATCATTGTGTGTGTGTGTGTGTGTGTGTGTGTGTGTGGCGTGATCCATGGCCGGGCCCACAGCCACAGGTCCCATGCAGCTTCACAGGCCTGTCTGTGCTCATGGGCGTGGCGAGGTGTAGGGTGCTGCCTGCTCCCACACTGTCGAACGTGTCAACCTCCTGACTGTGGGTCCCAGTGCCCTTGCAGCCCTACCCCTGCATTGTGCTGCATTGTGTGACTCCATGGCATTTGCTGGGGCATTGCCCGCTGCACCATCAGGGTCCTGGTCCTCACTCCGCACCTTATCTGCTAGGCTGTCCTCTATGGCAGTGTCCTGCATCTCACCACTGGGTGTGTCCTTGGTGCGAGGGCTTGCGGTGTCCACTATGTGCCCATAGACATCAGTGGCGAGGTCCAGTGTGTTGACCATGCTGACGTCCCCCTGGCCCTGTGACACACTTGGTGTGGTGCCCTGTGCTGCACCACTGGGTGTTGGGTTGTGGCCTGTGATGTGGCGCCATGGCAGTGTTCCCCACGCTGTGAGGATGTCCATGGTGAGGACCTGTGCCCTTGCTAATTCGGATATGTCATGCCCCTGGCATGTGTGACCATTGTCAGCTCCATGATAGCCTCCATGTTCCAGTGCTGGGCTTCGAGATGGTCGAGCTCAAGCTGCCACAGCTCAATGTATTGCTCGTCCTGCATGGCCGAGGACTGGGATGCTCTGCTGCACCCTACCAGATGGGTGGATGGTCCCTCGTCCCCGCTGTCTGGGTCAGCGGTGCCCACAGTGTGTCCATCTCCTCCTTGTCACTGGGAGGGATGCACATGGGCGCCATGGTTCACAGGTGGCCTATGCGCATTGCCACACGTCCCATGCGTGCTGCTCTGCCTGGCAGGGTGGCATGCCTCGCCTCTGTCATCATCATCCTGCTCTGCTGGGCTCTTCGCACCATCGCTGTCACCTCCGGAGGTGTTGTGGTCCAGTGTGTTGGGGGGCACGGCATTGGCCACCTGTCTTCGAGCTAGGAGGGAGACAGATGGGGGTGATTGCTGGTCTGCTGCATGTCACGTACCACTCTCCATGCCTTTATCCACACCATACTCACCTGTGGAGCCATCCTCCCTCGGCTGTCCTCACCTGCTGTCACCTGGTACGCTGTGCGGGCACCCATCCTGTGCACCACCACCTTGGTGTCTGGTGTCACGGGCTTGCTCTGTTGGTACAACGGTGACACATCAAGGTCTCGGCAACCAGCTTCTGTCACGTCATGGTATGGTGTGTCCATGCACCATACTCACCTGCAAGTGTGTCCGTGCCCTTTGCCTGCCCATGGATGCTCACGGCAGTTATAGTGTCCACCACCATCCGCTCTATGGGGGTGAGCTGCGTGTCCGGTGTGGATGACCCGCTACCAGTGCCCCAGCACCCAGGTGTTTCTTGACAGCCATCCTCAGATCTCACCATTTGTGTTTGATTGCCGTCAGGGTCCGGGCATCTGGCCCTGCAGCATTCATGGTGGCCTGGACATCTAGCCCCAGTCACGCCTTCACTTCCGCAGGGGTGAACGGTGCAAGGGCAGCATATTGCCGGTCATGGTGTGCACTGGTCTCGGCCACCATCATGGCAACCTGGGGCCCGGTGAAGTTAGAGGACCAGGACCATTCGGTGCCACTGCTGCGGCCTCCTATGGGGGCCGGCCCAGTCGTCTGCATGTCTGGTTTGCCCTCCACATTCCTGAGCATGCCTTGCTCTCCGGGGGCCCTGTTCTCTGCCATTATCTTTCCTCCTCCTCCCACGCGGTTGACATTCACTTCCACATACATGCTGTGGGTGGCGCATTTGTCCTTATGTGGTGGGGTCAAGGGACATGGTTGCATTGCTGGGGCCATCCTCCGATGTCTGCGCATTCCGCTAGGTACAGTATGCGGCACCGCCCACTCGTATTGAGAGGTCGCGTGTCTGTTTGTGCATGCCGCATATGCCAGTGGTCACTGCATGCCGCCCAATTGTGCGACACATGTACATCACATTTCTGTGCATTTCCACACATTTGTGCATAAGGCCCATTATGCACAAAACTTAGAGACAGCATGATGAATTTCCCTTCTCCTCCAAGTGAGGCATGGAATATGTTTGTTATTCTAATACAGGACTTTCAATAGACATTTTACCATGCAGCTCATGGACTCAATAAACCGCATTGAATTTTGTTTTATTCCACAGATAATGTAATGGTTAACCCCTCAAGGATGTATCTTTATAGAACAGCACAGATAAATTGTGGTTATTAAGAGGAGTAGTGGCCTCACTGTTGACCTAGTGGTATGTTATATACTATGCTCACTCTCTTAATGGCATCCTTGTTTATTGTAAAATCATGTACATATAGTTTAAAAAAAAGACAGGCTCTGTCTTCTGGCCCTTCTGGTTGCTGGGATGTCCAAGTCAATGTCTGGCAGGTTGAGATCCCCTACCATCATGACCTCCCCTTTTGCCGCCCCCTTTCCTACTTCTGGTCCTAGTACGTTATCTGTTTTCCTGCCCTGATGGCCTGTAAACCACCCCCTGTGAAGTTTCCTCAGCATTTGAGTTCACTCAGTGCTAAGTGATGGTGTGATGTAAAGGTGGGCCTCCTCAGGTATGGCAGGTTCACTTAATGCCTTGGAATTGTGTGAGGTAAAGGCAGCCCTCCTGAGGCATGGCAGGTTCACCCAATGACTTATAGAAGCATAGACTCTGTGGGCAGAAAAGGCCTGTTGACCCACTGTATCTGCCCATTACTACCGAACTAATGCTGAGTGAGCCCTAGAGGCTCCTCCTCCCTCCCTCCCCCTTTCTGGTGTGGTCTTTATCATGCCCTGTATCTGTCCCAACCTCTTTTGCAGCCGCCAACTGGTTTTGCACAGATAACCTCCTCCAGTAGCCTATTCAACCCTTCTTACACCCTATCTGTGAACAAGTACTTCCTGGTACCTCCCTTACGCCTTCCTCTCACCAGCTTCATGGTATTGCCCCAAGTGCTTGTGTTCCCACTCAGTCTTTATAGTTCCCTGCCATCCAATTTATTTAACCTGTGGAGGAATTTGTATGTTTCAAGAAATGGTCAGTCCTCTCCTTCTTGCCCTTCTCACCTCAAACGTTACATTTTTTTTTTTTTTTATTTTAGTCTTTGGTAACCAGATAAGGCCCACTAGGCACAAGTGCCTGTTTTCAGGGGTGACCTGGGAGCACTAGATGGTTAAGTGACTTGCTCAGAGTCACACAGTATGCAAGTGGAGTTTGTGAGAATCAAACTCAGGTCTGGTCTGCTGGATGTATCAAGCTCATTCACACCTTGTTCCTCTAACCTCTAGGCTATACTGCCAGCTCCAATCTGTAACCTCTCCTCGTATGTCCATTCCTGCTGTCCCTGGATCATCTTGATTCCAATCCTCTGTACTGCTGCCACCCTGTCCCTATCATTTTTTTAGATGCAGACTCCAAAACTGCACACAGTACTTGAAGTGAGGCAGAATCAGTTACCTGTACACTGGCAGCAGCACTTCCCTTTTCCTGCCGACGATCCCTCTCCCTGTGCATGTCAGCATTCTATTTATCTGGCTCTTTGCAAGTAAAGGTACAGCCAGACAGATAGACAGAATCTCCTGCAGTGACCAGTCGCCTCTTTCTGTAAAGAATAAGAGAGAGGGGGTGAGGAGGAGGAGGATGATGAATGTTCATTGATTGTCCATCAAGGAGTTGCCATCTTAGCTTCTCTGCAGGCAGCTCACCTTTATGTGGTAATCTGGATGAAGTTTCTGTCTTTTGTTGTCAGAACTGACAGTCAGGACAACAGCAGACATTATACCTAAGCCAGTGGAACGTGACACACAGTGTGTGGGGTCCAAGTGCGCTACTGTGTTGCCGCAGACAAATATCTTGAAAAGGGCCCCCCTTCTCCAGCATTATAAGCAACAAAAATTACTGACCAATAAAATAAATAAACAAGCATTTGCCAATGCTGAGTGTTGGCTTGCTGGCATTGGCACTGTAGTGCAGGAGTTAGAGAGATGCATAATAGAAATGGCAGTGAAGTATTGAACTAACTCCAACCCCACCCCCACCCTGCAGAGAGTGACAGGCATTGGGGGTGTGCCTTTGGATCATCGGGCATAATGCTGCACACCATTTCATCTCACACTACCCTGCAGACACTGACAGCTGTTGCGGTGTGCTTTGGGGTCTTTGGGCCTTACACTCATCCCATTTCATAAGGAAATATGCTGAAATGGGTGTGATACAGGAGAATGGGGTGAATGTTGGGGCCAAAGACTAGGTGTTATGGTGTGCTTTGGGGTCTTCGGCCCTTACATGCATCCCATTCCATAAGAAAATATGCTGAAATGGGTGTGGTATAGGAGAATGGGGTGAATACTGGGGCCGAAGACCCCAAGGCACACCTCGATGCCTGTCAGTGGCTACAGGGTGAGGGTGGAATGGTGTATGTATTACGGGCGACGATCCCAAGTCACACCCGAATGCCTGTCAGTCTGTACAGAGTAGGGCATTATGGTTGGAAACCCTAACACCCCAGGCGTTTGTTGGTATTTTCGCTCCAAAGCAAAATGGGATTTTTGTGACCCCATGTCATGAACAGTGGCACTATCATTACTCAATCCAGAAAGGTGGTTTTGCACAGCAACTGTGCCATTTGGCACCACTGTGTGAAAACACATTTCTGGCAGGACGTGAAAAATGACAGTTGTACTGTCTGTGAGGTGGTGTGAAAAAATGGCAATGTTGAAAATCTGGAGTGAAAATATAAAAAATTGGCAAAGTTACAAACGTGTGTAGAAACTGCACAACGCACGCCTGTAACGCAATCATTTTTTTTATTTTTTCCACCACATTTTCAACATGGGTATTTTTGAACCTCTCCTCATAAACAGTGGCACTGTGATTTTCTGAATCTGTCCCGAACAGTGATTTCCAACGGCGATCGCGCTATTCAACGGCTGGAACTGCGAAAACACGTTTCAGCCTGGATGTGAAAAATGAAAGCTGTACTGTTCATAAGGAGGTGTGAAAAAATTCCAATGTTGAAAATCTGGAATGAAAAAAAATAACAAATTCGTGAAGTTACAAGTGTGCGTGGAAACTGCACAATGCACGCTTGTAACACAGTCATTTTTTGGAATATGTTCACCAAATTTGCAACATAGGCTTTTTGGGAGCCCATCTCATGAACAGTGACACTGTCGTTTTGTTAATCGGTCCCGAAAGGTGATTCCACACAGTGACCGCAAAATCACCTTTCAGGACCGAATAATGAGATGACAGTGACTGAACTCATGAGGTGGGATCCCAAGAACCCCATGTTGAAAATCTGGTGCCAAAATTCCCAAAAATGGCTGAGATATGCACCAAAGTTGAAAAAAAAATGTATGCCATTATATAGCTTACCAGCATGTCTTCAGTTCGTGGTCGGCTTTGAAGAGTGCAGGCGTGTTCCCGATCCCCAAAGATCATCACGCCAGGCTCCGAGGTAAGTAGGGGATGGGGGTCGGGAGGGTGTGTGAGAGGGTGGGTCGGGTTGGGGAGAGGGCAAGAGAGTCAACGAGGACTGTTTCTTTTTTAAAGGGTTTAAAAAAAAAAAAAAAGAGATGCAGGACTTTTGTTATGCTGGGGTGGGCTCCCAGCATGCCACCTGGATGTTTGTTGTGGGGGGAGTGGAGCTGACGGGGAATGGGCACCCCATCGGCCATACAGTGTGCTGGGAGTGCATGGCCGAGGGGTTGAGCACCTCGGCACTAACATGGGGCGCATCATGCCAGCGGGATTGGGCTCACCCGCTGGCTTCATAGTGACAGAGAGGCAGCCACGCCTCGCAGTATGTAAATTGCTGGTGACAACCGCTGCTTGCCATGCCGGAATATGATTGCAGTGATGGTTTCCTTTGAACTACACGCCACTGCATCTGAAGTGCTGTCATAGACAGCTCGTCCATTCATTGGTGCTGTGTGGTCCCGCTTGCAAAATGGAGCGGGACATTGGCAGAGCGGAAGGCACACCTCTAAAAGTCGTATGGTCGCACAATGTTGCTTGCGCATGCATGCAAGCCAACATAAAAAACAGGAGAGAAGAGAGCCTCCATGTCTGGATCCTACAGAGCTGCAGAGTTGCTTACTTGACCACAGGAAAAAAGGAACCGAGGCAGAGCTTACGTCCCTATGTGTGAGGTGGTATGCATGTGACTGTGCACATGCCATGCCAACAGTCAGTGCCTTCTGCTCAACAAGTCTTTCTACTAGCATACAGTTCACATCCACACTTACGGAATCTTCCACTGAGCATGCTCAGACATCAGAACTGACTCCTCCTACCACTCAACCATGAGGTCCACTGGCTCTGCCCCTTTACACACAGATCTCCATGCTGGAACAGAAATACAAAGTAAACCTTGACAGAGAAGATCAGGCAGGTTTTGTGGATGTGAACTGAATACTAGTAGTAGAACTATGGTTACAGGTGAGTAACCTCTGTTTCAAACTACCTAGAGTCAGTACATTATCCACACTTAGACAGACTCCTAGTAGTCATCAGAAGGAGAGGGCAAGACGTGCACCCCAAAGTAGCCAAAAGGAGACTGGAGGACTGAGGAACCAAATGCAGCATCACAGCCACTGAGCACATCGATGCAGTAGGAATGTATGTGCATTTAACCAGGTAGGATACCTACGTATTTCAGAAATGGGAATGTACCTGGCTGCAGTGGTAAGTCTGGTGGAGCTGGCTTTTAATACTGTAATCCCCAGGGGGCACTATCCTAAGGGCTACTACCACTGCCTGCCCTAACTGTAGCAGGGTGAGGGGCCCAGATCCATTGGCGGGTGCCTCCACCCACAGGTCAGGGTTAGAACAGTCAAGGTTGACTCGGTCACAGCCCTCTGGGTTGCTGCAACCACCCTTTCTTCCCAATAGTGGCCCACGCAGTTCAATTTCAGTATCCTTACCATCTACACTTACCCCCCAGCTCAAACCAGTCAGCTCACCCCGGGGACCCCCTGGAAAGTAAGGTACAGTTACACCACATTCACTGTGCATGCAGTATTTCACCATTAATACACAGACTAGCCAGTGTACTTTTGCAAAAACAAGCAATCTGATTTATTTGAGGGGAGATAACAAGGGCCGGGGGGAAATCAGGTTGATTAGCTTACCACTACAGTATATGAAAATCTACCTATGGCTCTGTGCACAGGCCTAACCTAATAATTACTGTCCGTGGGTACCCAAGCCCTAATGACTAGTTCCTCGATGCAGCTGGTTGGGGCCCTGACACAAGTGAGCCCTTTATTCCTGACCAGATCAAATGGAGCCAGAAAGCTCAATTAGTGCAGTCAGCAATACAACAAAACAATTTTGCCTTTGTTTGTAAATTTTAACAGGGAGCTATCCTGCTTCAGTACTCACAATTCCAGCAGAAAGCCACCCTTTCACCACTCGCAGGGCTGAGCCTGAGCTTCAAAGGCCTCCTCACACATTTATATTGAAAACAACAGAGGGGTACCATACCAGGCAGCTGCTTCTAGGACCCAAACGAACTGACAGTTATACGGACGTTTCACTGCAGCTTCCTTGTCCTGACAGACCGAGTGCGATTTAGCAGATTCTCCAGTCCTCTTCAGGTGAAGCCTGGTAGGTAACTGTACTTGTACACAGCCTCCTCTGACCACAAGCCTGCAGATTTGGTCCGTGGAGCGCTGGCAATGCAAACGGCTGCCTCAGGCCTTTCACGCGCTTCACGCGCGAACACTCAACGGCGCAGGAGCTCAGAGCTCCCTTCTCCTTCGCAGTCACAACGCATCACTCCTTTGCAGTGTGGTACAGCTCTGTAGCTCGGGCACCACCCGATCCCATTGGCTGGCCTCAGATGCCAGTCACTTACTTTGGCTCTCAGTGGTGCAAAAAGGCGCAATAGCCCATAATGCCACTTCCCAGCATGACAAGCTGCATCCCCATTGGTCAGTCAACTCCCTGAGGGATCCTGCTGTCGGTCGGTCACCAGTTACACCCTCTGAAGTACCCCCTACTCCCATTGGACCCTTTAGGATGTCTGGGTCCATATATGGAGGGGCACAGCACACAGTCCCAGCTGCAGAAAAAAAGAGTTAGACAAACTGCAGTTTTACCAACACTATACATGTTCTCAGGGAAACAACTACATCTTTCAGATGGGCTCCCTTAACGCTCCTAGCGACTGCAGAAACAGAGCAATCAGACAGCAGTCCAGGACAGGATTCGAGCAGAGAAATCCCATTCCCCTATTTGAACCACTAAAGCCTGCGAGCAGGCAGCTCTTAAAGAGACAGTACTGGAGGCTTTAAAAGCACTCACAACGCCCACATTTAGCGGCCTTACGCCGAATACCAGCCAGGCATGGAGCATTTAAGCAAGCTCTGGGAAGGCTTTTAGGAACCCCTATTTTAAGGGGGGGTTACACCCTTCCTGGCCTGGAAAGAACTTGGCATCCGCATCAAGTAGTTACCCTTAAATCACTTTAAGGCAAACAGTTTAATTAACATTATGTCACACTTTAGATTACATGCATGGATACTGTATTCACAGTTTACTACGGTTTATGCAACATTACACACACACATAACCTTTTTCTTTTTAAATCAGGTCATTACTCTCTGCCCATGACACCTGAAAAGAGGGGACCCTTCCCTTTCAGCTACTGGCGGGCTAACTGCGGTAGGGGTACCACACTCGAAGGGCAATACGAACAGGCTGGAGTTATCCCCCAAGGCTAACTTAGGCAAGGAGCTCGGGGACACGTACACCCCTTTATGGACCACATTTAAGGGCAGGTCCACAGGCTGACCCAGAGACTCATAACTCAACTTTACTACAGGCTGTACTTCTCGGCTGGAGTGTCTAGGGGTCTCGAAAACCCTGCTACAGGCCCCGATTCCATTTCAGCCTCATTGAGATTAGTAGGGGAACTCCACAGGGAAGGGAACCAGTGCTCTACAGTTTCTGGGGCATGACCCTCTATATCAAGACCCACACTACTTGGCTCAGCTGGGGACTGTTCAGGCACTAGTAAGGAACCATCAGGGCATTCAAAATATTCTTCAGGTTCCGGCATATCACTGGCTTGTTCCCCGACATCACTTTCTTCTTCTGAAAAGTCAGATAGTTCAGCCAGACTCGAGGACCCCACCCCTTGGGCTTTGCTGCTACCCAATTCATCCTCTGGAAGCATTGGTTCTGGAGACAAAGCTGAGGGCTCAGACAGTCCAGAAAGCCCAACCTCATCTCCAGAGTTAACGAGGGGATTGCCCCGAAACAGTTGGCTCAGTTCATAAGAGGGATGGTATTCAATATTATTTTCATTGTCTTCAGACACAGAGTGGCGATCATCTTCATCAGAGGAGTTTGGATAAGGCCGTCTTATTTGGCTTGCTGAAGAATCAAGTGGTCTGGGTTTTTTCTTGGCAGCAGATCTAGACATAGGCCGGGGGGCATTGGAAGTTCAGCTTCAATCAAGATTTGCCTGATTGGCAGCAGATGATTTCTGTGTATAGTTTTCACATCTTTTGAATTGTTTCTCAGGCCGCACTTTATATATACAGGTAAATCTGCCAGTTTTCCCACAACAATATGGGGGAGGTGATGCCATCTGTCAGCAATCTTATGTTTGCCATGCAGTCCCAAATTCCTCAATAGCACTCTATCCCTTCTCTCAGTTCCATTGTTTTCACTTTCTTATCATACCTCTCCTTGTTGGCCAGGTTTGGTTTAGCAGCCATAGTCTGGACCAGTTGGTGGGCATGGTTCAGTTGGGCTTTCAACTTCTGTACATACTGTAGATGATTTTCTGCTTGCTCCCATCAGGAAACCCCGAAACACACATCCACTGGCAGTCTAGCCTCTCTCCCAAACATCAGCCTGTACGGGGAAAATCCAGTGGCATCACTTTTGGTGCAGTTATAAGCATGAACCAGGGTGCTAATCTGCTGGCTCCATCTAGGCTTGTCTTTGGGTTGCAGTGTGCCCAACATATCAAGCAATGTGCGGTTAAACCTTTCAGGTCGGGGATCTCCCTGGGGATGGTATGGGGTGGTTCTTGATTTTCGTACTCCCCACAAAGATAGCATTTTCTTTAATCAGCGGCTTTCAAAGTCCCTCCCCTGGTCGGAATGGATCCTCTGGGGAGCCCATAGCGGACAAAGAAGTTCTCAACAAGTACTTTAGCCACCGTGGTTGCTTTCTGATCTTCAGTAGGAAAAGCCTGTGTATACCGGGTAAAATGATCAGTGACTACCAATATGTTACTGATGTTTTTTAGATCTGGTTCTAAACTCAGGAAATCAATGCAGACCAGTTCCATAGGGGCACTGGTAGTGATATTGACCATGGGGGCAGCTCTCTGAGGTAGGGCTTTTCTTTGCAAACAGCGGCCACAGGTCTTGACATACTGCTCTACATCTGCACTCATTTTTGGCCAGTAGAATTGGGTCCATACCAGGTCAAGAGTTCGGTCTATGCCAAGATGCCCTATATGATTATGCAGGGATCTCAAGACCAGTTCTCTAAAAGCAGTGGGCAGCACCAGTTGTTGTTTGTCTACCCGGCCTTCCTTATCCACAGTCTCTCTGTATAGTAGTTGGTTAATCAGTTTTAACTTTGACCCTTCTTTGTATAACAAGGCAGTTCTCCGGTCAGTGGAACGCAATTTGGACGCATCCCTCCCGGCCTGCAAAGCTTCCACAGCAGCTTTTATCATGGGGTCTTGGGATTGAGCCCGTTGGAGACTATCATTGTTGAATTTGGGCAGCGAACTAGTGTCTAATGCAGAAAAATAACAGTAAGCAGCAGGTATGCAGTTCTCGGATGGCCCCAAGCAAGCCACCATGCAGTCCACAGCACCAGGAGACACCTGTTCCTCCTTGTCAAATTTTTGGCAAAGGGCTCTTATGTCAGGTTCTGACAACCTGACCCAGTCGGTTTGGGGCATAGGCCTCCGAGAGAGAGCATCCGCATCTATATGGTTTAGACCTGCTCTGTACTCAACAGCATAGTCGTAGGTGGCCAACGCAGAAAGCCACCTATGGCCAGTGGCATCCACCTTGGCTGAGGTCTGCACATAGTTCAGAGGATTGTTATCAGTCTTTACCAATATCTTGGCACCATACAAATAGTCATGAAATTGATCAACAATGGCCCACTTCAGAGCCAGGAACTCTAGTTTGTGCACTGGATAATTTTTTTCTGAAGGAGTCAGACTTCTACTGGCAAAAGCTACAGGTCTTAGACCGTTCGGGTGCTCCTGATATAACACAGCCCCCAATGCTTGTAGACTGGCATCAGAATGGAGAACGTACGGCTTGGCTGGGTCAGTATAGGCCAGCACTGGGGCATGGGTAAGTTGATATATGATGTCATAGAAAGCTTCTTCACACTCAGTAGTCCAGCGGTTTCCAAACACATCATTCAGCCGAAAATACTTCTTCTCCGTCTCAGAGTGCACAACTTTCTTATACTTTTTGTGCGTGGGAGGATAGCCCTAAGTAAGGTTGAGGAGGGGGCGGATCATTTGAGAATAATCTTTGACAGACCGCTTATCATATCCACAAAACCCCAGGAACCGTTGCAACTCTTTCAAATTCTTTGGCTGAGGCCAAGTAGTCAAAGCCTCAACTTTACTGGGGTCAGTCTCTATGCCTTCAGTGGATACTATGTGGCCCACATACTTCACAGAAGTTTGGAAGAATTGGCACTTGTCTATAGATAGCTTGAGATCGAAATCCTCCAGCTGATCCAGGACCTTGAACAATTGACGGTCATGTTCTTCCAACAAGCTGCCAAACACTATGACATCATCTAAGTAAACCAAACACTCAAGCAAATTCATGTCCCCCACAGCATGTTCTATCAGGCACTGAAAGGTAGCTGGGGCACCTGAAATCCCTTGAGGCATCCAGATAAACTCATAGAAACCTAGGGGACAAATGAACGCATCTTCTCTAGGTCCTCTGGGGCCATCGGGATCTGATAGTACCCACTACAGAGGTCTAACACAGAGAACCACTTACTGCCATTTAGACAATCCAAGGCGTCCTGTATGCGTGGCATGGTATACAGGTCTGGGATGGTCCGCTGATTCAAGGTACGGTAATCTACACACATACGAACCGCCCCATTCTTTTTCCTCACTACTACAATGGGGGAAGCATAGGGGTTCCTGGACTCTTGTATCACACCAGCAGCCAGCATCTCTTGCAAATGCCACCTCACATCGTCTATGTCAGCCGGCGCCAGGCGCCAAGATCTCTCTCGAAAAGGCCTTTCATCATGCAGCCGGATGTGGTGCTCAGCCCCTTGCACACATCCCACATCCCATTCTTTTAGGGAAAAGACCTGGTCTCTTTTGGCAAGCTTCTCATTGATCCTCACTTTCCATTCAGCAGGCAACGGGGAGTCACCGAAATCAAACAAGTTGGGGGTTACTCTGTCATCCTTCCTCGAACCCTTGCTGTTGGGCAGCACTGCAGTATCTGCACAATGTACACTTGCCAGGGTGCAACCTATTTTTATTCGAATCTCCTTGTCAGACACATTATGAACTTGAACCATCACCCTCCTGGCGTAAACATGGGCTCTAGCAGGCAAGATACTGGGTTTAACCAGCAGTCCCTCAGACGATCTTCCCTCCCCGGGTGCATCCAACATCAATAACTTATTCTTAACATCTGTTCTCATTCGGACTTCCCCTTGCAGAACACACTGGGCATTTGGGGCAAGTATCACCGGTGCCGGATCCTTTTTCCATACTACACCCACCGGGCCTTCCGGTTCCTCCTGGCTGACCTTCCTGAGAGTTTCATAGGCCTTTTGGATCATAGTGGGTATTCTTAGGGCTCGCCCAGTCCTAAACGCTTGCTTTTCTGAACACAATTGGACTAATCGACCAAACATATGAGCATTTGTCCCAATCAACAGGGGTACGCCATCATACAGTCCAGTGGGGGGGGGGCAGACTAAAACCAAGGTTTCCACCTGTTCGTCCACTCCAGTCACAGAAGTAGGAAATGACAACCAGATCCGGATATACCCCAACTACGGATAAGCCATGTCACTCAGCCCCCATACATGTAAACCATCCAAGGGTTGTAGTGGCACCTCAGGTAGGTGTGTCTGATACCAGTCCTGAAACATGATGGTTACCTGAGAGCCACTATCTAATACAGCTCGGTGGGAATCCCATTTACGCACTGGGCCTCCATCGAAGGCCCGACCACATCAGACCATTCAGGAGGCACAGCACTGACAGTTGCTTGGGCGTTTGCCCGGGTCACAAAGCCCTTCCTGGGGGGTCAGACGTGGGCCTTGCAATGCCAAATGATCAGTCTGCCGTTAACCTTCCTCAAATTCTCCAGCAACTGGCACTCAGTCTGAAAGTGTCCATCCTCCCCACAATGGTAACAGAACTTGGGGTCCCAAGGGTCTCTATTGGGAGGGGAATACTTTATCTGCCAGGGGCCCTCCGGGGGTGGCAAGGGGGTTCCCCTGGGTCAGGACATTGGTTTCTAGGTAACTCAGGTTCCCCAGACCTAACAGGGTGGACAGTGGATCGCTTCAAGTCCCTCACCAGTTCTCGTAAATTTTGGATCTCGGCCCTCAACTCACTTTCCACTTGGGGATCAGAGGAAATAGCACGCACCCCCACCCTTCCCTGTAATTCTGGGGACACATCAGGCCCCCCCAAAAGGTGGGTCTCATCGGCTGCACTAGACTCAGGAGTTTGGCTCAGAATCACAGCCCTCACAGAGGGTTCCCACCCCTCCTCATCAGTCTCTACTTCTCTAATCTCCCTCATCAATTGACAGTATTCAGGCGGGGCAGCCCCTCTATCATGTAACTTAAGCTTTAACAATATCACACTGGAAAATCTAGCAGACTTCAAGACATGTTCCAACCTGACCTGGTTCAAGGCTGAGGCTGTGATCCCCTTTCGAGAGGCCTTCTGCAAGGCCTGCCCACCCAGTAACAAAGGCGGACAATTCTCATTCCTCCATTGCTTGGCAGACTTGAATTTCCATAATAAGTCTTCCCCAGTTTCTGTACTCCCAAACACTCCCTCTAAAGCAGAAAGGTACTCTGCTGCGGTAGCCTCCGGGCTAGTGGCCCGCAAGAACCTGATGGCTTCCAAAGCTGGGCCCCGCAGACTCTTCATCAGTCTCTTTCGTTTCTCCCCCTCAGAGCATTGCCACTCCTGGACTAGGGGGGTGGCGTAGTCCATCCACGCCTACAAATCATCCTCCCCTGAAGGCACTGGCACTGTGCCAGAAAAAAGTTTTAGCCTACGGTAAGAGTCTAGCTGTATAGGGAGAACCACTAGGGGCGGTGGAGCCAAAATAGAACTCTTGGGGGACAGGAGAGGTACGGGAAACCTGGGGGTGGGTTCACTAGAAAGGTCCAACACCTGCAGTAACTCTTGGGTAGTCCTCCTCCACAGCCAGTAATTTAAGCAGCTTATCTTTGAAACTATTAGTCTGGTAGACCCGGAGTGACCGACCCACTCGGATGTGAACAAGCCTGCACCCTGTTGCGCCTTCCGGTAAATCACTGGGGTACCTCTGGGTCGATGGCTAGACTACACAAAGTAACACCTGCAAGGTCTAATTGAGCAGGTCAGCCAACGCCCCTTCACCTCTACCTTGCCCAAACATTTAACACGCTCCGCGGTAGAAATAATGTCAGCGGTCGTTGTCCCCAGAGGTACATCTAGTAGTAACACAATTCTCTGAGAGTCCAGCTCTTCAGCTTCACCCCACCCCATCAGTTTGTGTACCATTGTCTTAATAGGGTCCAGCTTAATCTTAGCCATGACATCCTTATGCACGTCACACACTCGGCCACTAGGGGATGCTAATCCCAGCGGTGCCTCCAATTTGTAACCCACAGGGGGCGCTATCCTAAGGGCTACTACCCCTGCCTGCCCTAACTGTAGCAGGGTGAGGGGCCCAGATCTATTGACGGGTGCCTCCACGCAGAGGTCGGGTTAGAACAGTCGAGGTTGACTCGGTCACAGCCCTCTGGGTTGCTGCAACCCCTTTTCTTCCCACTAGTGGCCCACGCAGTTCAATTTCAGTGTCCTTACCATATACACTTACCCCCCCGGCTCGAACCAGTCAGCTCACTCTGGGGACCCCCTGGAAAGTAAGGTACAGTTACACCACATTCACTGTGCAGTATTTCACCATTAACATACAGACTAGCCAGTGTACTTTTGCAAAAACAAGCAATCTGATTTATTTGAGAGGAGATAACAAGGGCCGGGGGGGGGAAATCAGGTTGATTAGCTTACCACTACAGTATATGAACATCTACCTATGGCTCTGTGCACAGGCCTAATCTAATAATTACTGTCCATGGGTTCCCAAGCCCTAATGGCTGGTTCCTCGATGCAGCTGGTTGGGGTCCTGACACAAGCGAGCACTTAATTCCTGACCAGATCAGATGGAGCCAGAAAGCTCAATTAGTGCAGTCAACAATACAACAAAATGATTTTGCCTTTGTTTGTAAATTTTAACAGGGAGCTACCCTGCTTCAGTACTCACAATTCCAGCAGAAAACCACCCTTTCACCACTCGCAGGGCTGAGCCTGAGCTTCAAAGGCCTCCTCACACATTTATATGGAAAACAACAGAGGGGTACCATACCAGGCAGCTGCTTCCAGGACCCGAATGAACTCACAGTTATACGGGCGTTTCACTGCAGCTTCCTTGTCCTGACAGACCGAACGCGATTTAGCAGATTCTCCAGTCCTCTTCAGGTGAAGCCTGGTAAGTAGCTGTGCTCGTACACAGCCTCCTATGACCGCAAGCCTGCGGATTTGGTCCGTGGAGCGCTGGCAATGCAAACGGCCGCCTCAGGCCTTTCACGCACTTCCCGTGCGAACAGTCCATGGCACAGGAGCTCAGAGCCCCCGTCTCCTTCGCAGTCACAACGCATCTCTCCTTTGCAGTGTGGTACAGCTCTGTAACTCGGGCACCACCCGATCCCATTGGCTGGATTCAGATGCCAGTCACTTACTTTGGCTCTCAATGGTGCAAAAAGGCGCCATAGCCCATAATGCCACTTTCCAGCATGACAAGCTGCATCCCCATTGGTCAGTCAACTCCCTGAGGGATCCTGCTGTCGGTTGGTCACCAGTTACGCCCTCTGAAGTACCCCCTACTCCCATTGGAACATTTAGGATGTCTGGGTCCAATATGGAGGGGCACAGCACACAGTCCCAGCTGCAAAAAAAGAGTTAGACAAACTGCAGTTTTACCAACACTATACATGTTCTCAGGGGAACAACTACATCTTTCAGATGGGCTCCCTTAGCGCTCCTAGCGACTGCAGAAACGGAGCAATCAGACAGCAGTCCAGGGCAGGATTCGAGCAGAGAAATCCCATTCCCCCTATTTGAACCACTAAAGCCTGCGAGCAGGCGGCTCTTAGAGAGACAGTACTGGAGGCTTTAAAAGCACTCACAACGCCCACATTTAGCGGCCTTACGTCGAACACCAGCCAGGCATGGAGCATTTAAGCAAGCTCAGGGAAGGCTTTTAGGAACCCCCATTTGTAGGGGGGGGTTACACCCTTCCTGGCCTGGAAAGAACTTGGCGTCCGCATCAAGTAGTTACTCTTAAATCACTTTAAGGCAAACAGTTTAATTAACATTATGTCACACTTTAGATTACATGCGTGGATACTGTATTCACAGTTTACTACGGTTTATGCAACATTACACACACACATAACCTTTTTCTTTTTAAATCAGGTCATTACTCTGCCCATGACACCTGAAAAGAGGGCCCTTCCCTTTCAGCTACTGGCGGGCTAACTGGGGTAGGGGTACCACACTCGAAGGGCAATACTAACAGGCTGGAGTTATCCCCCAAGGCTAACTTAGGCAAGGAGCTCAGGGACACATACACCCCTTTATGGACCACATTTAAGGGCAGGTCCACAGGCTGACCCAGAGACTCATAACTCAACTTTACTACAGGCCGTACTTCTCGGCTGGAGCATCTAGGGGTCTCGGAAAACCCTGCTACAGGCCCCGATTCCATTTCAGCCTCATTGAGATTAGTAGGGGGAACCTCCACAGGGGAAGGGGACCCAGTGCTCATAGTACTTTCGGGGGCATGACCCTCTATATCAGGACCCACACTACTTGGCTCAGCTGGGGACTGTTCAGGCACTAGTAAGGAACCATCAGGGCATTCAAAATATTCTTCAGGTTCTGGCAGATCACTGGCTTGTTCCCCGACATCACTTTCTTCTTCTGAAAAGTCAGATAGTTCAGCCAGGCTCAAGGACCCCACCCCTTGGGCTTTGCTGCTACCCAATTCATCCTCTGGAAGCATTGGTTCTGGAGACAAAGCTGGGGGCTCAGACAGTCCAGAAAGCCCAACCTCATCTCCAAAGTTAACAAGGGGATTGCCCCGAAACAGTTGGCTCAGTTCATAAGAGGGATAGTATTCAATATTGTTTTCATTGTCTTCAGACACAGAGTTGCGATCATCTTCATCAGAGGGGTTTGGACAAGGCCCTCTTATTTGGCTTGCAGAAGAATCAAGTGGTCTGGGTTTTTTCTTGGCAGCAGATCTAGTCATAGGCCTTGGGGGGGGGCATTGGGAGGTTCAGCTTCAATCAAGATTTGCCTGATTGGCAGCAGATGATTTCTGTGTATAGTTTTCACATCTTTTGAATTGTTTTCAGGCCGCACTTTATATATACACAGGTAAATCTGCCAGTTTTCCCACAACAATATGAGGGAGGTGATGCCATCTGTCAGCAATCTTATGTTTGCCATGCAGTCCCAAATTCCTCAATAGCACTCTATCCCCTTCTCTCAGTTCCATTGTTTTCACTTTCTTATCATACCTCTCCTTGTTGGCCAGGTTTCGTTTAGCAGCCATAGTCTGGGCCAGTTGGTAGGCATGGTTCAATTGGGCTTTCAACTTCTGTACATACTGTAGATGATTTTCTGCTTGCTCCCCATCAGGGGAAACCCCGAAACACACATCCACTGGCAGTCTAGCCTCTCTCCCAAACATCAGCCTGTACGGGGAAAATCCAGTGGCATCACTTTTGGTGCAGTTATAAGCATGAACCAGGGTGCTAATCTGCTGGCTCCATCTAGGCTTGTCTTTGGGTTGCAGTGTGCCCAACATATCAAGCAATGTGCGGTTAAACCTTTCAGGTCGGGGATCTCCCTGGGGATGGTATGGGGTGGTTCTTGATTTTCGTACTCCTCACAAAGATAGCATTTCTTTAATCAGGCGACTCTCAAAGTCCCTCCCCTGGTTGGAATGGATCCTCTGGGGAGCCCATAGTGGACAAAGAAGTTCTCAACAAGTACTTTAGCCACTGTGGTTGCTTTCTGATCTTTAGTAGGAAAAGCCTGTGTATACTGGGTAAAATGATCAGTGACTACCAATATGTTACTGATGTTTTTTAGATCTGGTTCTAAACTCAGGAAATCAATGCAGACCAGTTCCATAGGGGCACTGGTAGCGATATTGACCATGGGGGCAGCTCTCTGAGGTAGGGCTTTTCTTTGCAAACAGCGGCCACAGGTCTTGACATACTGCTCTACATCTGCACTCATTTTTGGCCAGTAGAATCGGGTCCGTACCAGGTCAAGAGTTCTGTCTATGCCAAGATGCCCCATGTGATTATGCAGGGACCTCAAGACCAGTTCTCTAAAAGCAGTGGGCAGCACCAGTTGTTGTTTCTCTACCCGGCCTTCCTTATCCACAGTCTCTCTGTATAGTAGTTGGTTAATCAGTTTTAACTTTGACCCTTCTTTGTATAACAAGGCAGTTCTCCGGTCAGTGGAACGCAACTTGGACGCGTCCCTCCCGGCCTGCAAAGCTTCCACAGCAGCTTTGATCATGGGATCTTGGGATTCAGCCCATTGGAGACTATCATTGTTGAATTTGGGCAGTGAACTAGTGTCTAATGCAGAAAAGTAACAGTAAGCAGCAGGTATGCAGTTCTCGGATGGCCCCAAGCAAGCCACCATGCAGTCCACAGCACCAGGAGACACCTGTTCCTCCTTGTCAAATTTTTGGCACAGGGCTCTTATGTCAGGTTCTGACAACCTGACCCAGTCGGTTTGGGGCATAGGCCTCCGAGAGAGAGCATCCGCATCTATATGGTTTAGACCTGCTCTGTACTCAACAGCATAGTCGTAGGTGGCCAACGCAGAAAGCCACCTATGGCCAGTGGCATCCAACTTGGCTGAGGTCTGCACATAGGTCAGAGGATTGTTATCAGTCTTTACCAATATCTTGGCACCATACAAATAGTCATGAAATTGATCAACAATGGCCCACTTCAGAGCCAGGAACTCTAGTTTGTACACTGGATAATTTTTTTCTGAAGGAGTCAGACTTCTGCTGGCAAAAGCTACAGGTCTTAGACCGTTCGGGTGCTCCTGATATAACACAGCCCCCAATCCTTGTAGACTGGCATCAGTATGGAGAACGTACGGCTTGGCTGGGGTCAGCATAGGCCAGCACTGGGGCATGGGTAAGTTGATATATGATGTCATAGAAAGCTTCTTCACACTCAGTAGTCCAGCAGTTTCCAAACACATCATTCAGCCGAAAATACTTCTTCTCCGTCTCAGGGTGCACAACTTTCTTATACTTTTTGTGCGTGGGAGGATACCCCTGAGTAAGGTTGAGGAGGGGGCGGATCACTCGAGAATAATCTTTGACAAACCGCCTATAATATCCACAAAACCCCAGGAACCGTTGCAGCTCTTTCAAATTCTTTGGCTGAGGCCAAGTAGTCAAAGCCTCCACTTTACTGGGGTCAGTCTCTATGCCTTCAGTGGATACTATGTGGCCCACATACTTCACAGAAGTTTGGAAGAATTGGCACTTGTCTATAGATAGCTTGAGATCGAAATCCTCCAGCTGATCCAGGACCTTGAACAATCGACGGTCATGTTCTTCCAACGAGCTGCCAAACACTATGACATCATCTAAGTAAACCAAACACTCGAGCAAATTCATGTCCCCCACAGCACATTCTATCAGGCGCTGAAAGGTAGCTGGGGCACCTGAAATCCCTTGAGGCATCCGGATAAACTCAGAAACCTAGGGGGCAAATGAACGCGTCTTCTCTCGGTCCTCTGGGGCCATCGGGATCTGATAGACCTCCGTAGTGGGTACTAACACAGAGAATCACTTACTGCCATTTAGACAATCCAAGGCGTCCTGTATCCGTGGCATGGTATACAGGTCTGGGATGGTCCGCTGATTCAAGGTACGGTAATCTACACACATACGAACCGCCCCATTCTTTTTCCTCACTACTACAATGGGGGAAGCATAGGGGGTCCTGGACTCTTGTATTACACCAGCAGCCAGCATCTCTTGCAAATGCCACCTCACATTGTCTATGTCAGCCGGGCCAGGCGCCGAGATCTCTCTCGAAAAGGCCTTTCATCATGCAGCCAGATGTGGTGCTCAGCCCCTTGCACACATCCCATGTCCCATTCTTTTAGGGAAAAGACCTGGTCTCTTTTGGCAAGCTTCTCACTGATCCTCACTTTCCATTCAGCAGGCAACGGGGAGTCACCGAAATCAAACAAGTTGGGGGTTACTCTGTCATCCTTCCTCGAACCCTTGCTGTTGGGCAGCACTGCAGCATCTGCACAATGTACACTTGCCAGGATGAAACCTCTTTTTATTCGAATCTCCTTGTCAGACACATTATGAACTTGAACCATCACCCTCCTGGCATAAGCACGGGCTCTAGCAGGCAAGATACTGGGTTTAACCAGCAGTCCCTCAGGCGATCTTCCCTCCCCGGGTGCATCCAACATCAATAACTTATTCTTAACATCTGTTCTCATTTGGCCTTCCCCTTGCAGAACACACTGGTCATTTGGGGCAAGTATCACCAGTGCCAGATCCTTTTTCCATACTACACCCACCGGGCCTTCCGGTTCCTCCTGGCTGACCTTCCTCTGAGTTTCATAGGCCTTTTGGATCATAGTGGGTATTCTTAGGGTTCGCCCAGTCCTAAACGCTTGCTTTTCTGAACACAATTGGGCTAATCGACCAAACATATGAGCTTTTGTCCCAATCAACAGGGGTACCCCATCATACAGTCCAGTGGGGGGGGCAGACTAAAACCAAGGTTTCCACCTGTTCGTCCACTCCAGTCACAGAAGTGGAAAATGACAACCAGATCCGGATATACCCCAAATACGGATAAGCCTTGTCACTCAGCCCCCATACATGTAAACCATCCAAGGGTTGTAGTGGCACCTCAGGTAGGTGTGTCTGATACCAGTCCTGAGACATAATGGTTACCTGAGAGCCACTATCTAATACAGCTCAGGTGGGAATCCCATTTACTCGCACTGGGACCTCCATCGAGGGCCTGACCACATCAGACCATTCAGGAGGCACAGCACTGACAGTTGCTTGGTCGTTGGCCCGGGTCACAAAGCCCTTCCTGGGGGGTCAGACGTGGGCCTTGCAATGCCAAATGATCAGTCTGCCATTAACCTTCCTCAAATTCTCCGGCAACTGGCACTCAGTCTGAAAGTGTCCATCCTCCCCACAATGGTAACAGAACTTGGGGTCCCAAGGGCCTCTATTGGGAGGGGAATACTTTATCTGCCGGGGGCCCTCCGGGGGGGCAAGGGGGTTCCCCTGGGCCAGGACATTGGTTTCTAGGTAACTCAGGTTCCCCAGACCTAACAGGGTGGACAGTGGATCGCTTCAAGTCCCCCACCAGTTCTCGTAAATTTTGGATCTCGGCCCTCAACTCACTTTCCACTTGGGGATCAGAGGAAATAGCACGCACCCCAACCCCTCCCTGTAATTCTGGGGACACATCAGGCCCCCCCCGAAAAGTGGGTCTCATCGGGTGCACTAGACTCAGGGGTTTGGCTCAGATTCACAGCCCCCACATAGGGTTCCTACCCCTCCTCATCAGTCTCTACTTCTCTAATCTCCCTCATCAATTGACAGTATTCAGGCGGGGCAGCCCCTCTATCATGTAACTTAAGCTTTAACAATATCACACTGGAAAATCTAGCAGACTTCAAGACATGTTCCAACCTGACCTGGTTCAAGGCTGAGGCTGTGATCCCCCCTTTTCGATAGGCCTTCTGCAAGGCCCGTTCCACCCTAGTAACAAAGGCGGACAACTTCTCATTCCTCCATTGCTTGGCAGACTTGAATTTCCATAATAAGTCTTCCCCAGTTTCTGTACTCCCAAACACTCCCTCTAAAGCAGAAAGGTACTCTGCTGCAGCAGCCTCTGGGCTAGTGGCCCACAAGAACCTGATGGCTTCCAAAGCTGGGCCCCGCAGACTCTCCATCAGTCTCTTTCATTTCTCCCCCTCAGAGCATTGCCACTCCTGGACTAGGAGGGTGGCGTAGTCCATCCACGCCTACAAATCATCCTCCCCTGAAGGCACTGGCACTGTGCCAGAAAAAAGTTTTAGCCTACGGTAAGAGTCTAGCTGTATAGGGAGAACCACTAGGGGCGGTGGAGCCAAAATAGAACTCTTGGGGGGACAAGGAGAGGTACCGGGGGAAATATGGGAGGTGGGTTCACTAGAAAGGTCCAACACCTGCAGTAACTCTTGGGTAGTCCTCCCCTCCACAGCCAGTAATTTAAGCAGCTTATCTTTGAAACTATTAGTCTGGGTAGACTCCCCGGGAGTGACCGACTCACTCCGGATGTGAACAAGCCTCCACCCTTGTTGGGCACCTTCCGGGTAAATCACTGGGGGTACCCTCTCAGGGTCGATGGCTAGACTACACAAAAGTAACACCTGCAAGGTCTAATCGAGCAGGTCAGCCATACGCCCCTTCACCTCTACCTTCCCCAAACATTTAACATGCTCCTCGGTAGAAATAATGTCAGTGGTCGTTGTCCCCAGAGGTACATTTAGTAGTAACACAATTCTCTGAGTGTCCAGCTCTTCGGCTTCACCCCACCCCATCAGTTTGTGTACCATTGTCTTAATAGGGTCCAGCTTAATCTTAGCCATGACATCCTTATGCACTTCACCCACTCGGCCACTAGGGGATGCTAATCCCAGCGGTGCCTCCAATTTGTAACCCACAGGGGGCGCTATCCTAAGGGCTACTACCCCTGCCTGCCCTAACTGTAGCAGGGTGAGGGGCCCAGATCCATTGGCGGGTGCCTCCACCCAGAGGTCGGGGTTAGAACAGTCGAGGTTGACTCGGTCACAGCCCTCTGGGTTGCTGCAACCCCCCTTTCTTCCCACTAGTGGCCCACGCAGTTCAATTTCAGTGTCCTTACCATATACACTTACCCCCTGGCTCGAACCAGTCAGCTCACTCCGGGGACCCCCTGGAAAGTAAGGTACAGTTACACCACATTCACTGTGCAGTATTTCACCATTAATATACAGACTAGCCAGTGTACTTTTGCAAAACAAGCAATCTGATTTATTTGAGGGGAGATAACAAGGGCCGGGGGGAAATCAGGTTGATTAGCTTACCACTACAGTATATGAAAATCTACCTATGGCTCTGTGCACAGGCCTAACCTAATAATTACTGTCCATGGGTTCCCAAGCCCTAATGGCTAGTTCCTCGATGCAGCTGGTTGGGGCCCTGACACAAGCGAGCACTTAATTCCTGACCAGATCAGATGGAGCCAGAAAGCTCAATTAGTGCAGTCAGCAATACAACAAAATGATTTTGCCTTTGTTTGTAAATTTTAACAGGGAGCTACCCTGCTTCAGTACTCACAATTCTAGCAGAAAGCCACCCTTTCACCACTCGCAGGGCTGAGCCTGAGCTTCAAAGGCCTCCTCACACATTTATATGGAAAACAACAGAGGGGTACCATACCAGGCAGCTGCTTCTAGGACCCGAACGAACTCACAGTTATACGGGTGTTTCACTGCAGCTTCCTTGTCCTGACAGACCGAGCGTGATTTAGCAGATTCTCCAGTCCTCTTCAGGTAAAGCCTGGTAGGTAGCTGTGCTTGTACACAGCCTCCTCTGACCGCAAGCCTGCAGATTTGGTCCATGGAGCGCTGGCAATGCAAACGGCTGCCTCAGGCCTTTCACGCACTTCCCGCATGAACACTCAACGGCGCAGGAGCTCAGAGCTCCCGTCTCCTTCGCAGTCACAACGCATCTCTCCTTTGCAGTGTGGTACAGCTCTGTAGCTCGGGCACCACCCGATCCCATTGGCTGGATTCAGATGCCAGTCACTTACTTTGGCTCTCAATGGTGCAAAAAGGCGCCATAGCCCATAATGCCACTTTCCAGCATGACAAGCTGCATCCCCATTGGTCAGTCAACTCCCTGAGGGATCCTGCTGTCGGTTGGTCACCAGTTACGCCCTCTGAAGTACCCCCTACTCCCATTGGACCCTTTAGGACATCCGGGTCCAATATGGAGGGGCACAGCACACAGTCCCAGCTGCAAAAGAAAAGAGTTAGACAAACTGCAGTTTTACCAACACTATACATGTTCTCAGGGGAACAACTACATCTTTCAGATGGAGCTCATAGCGCTCTAGCGACTGCAGGAAGCAGAGATCAGACAGCAGTCAGGGCGGGATTCGAGCAGAGAAATCCCAGTCCCCCTATTTGAACCACTAAAGCCTGCGAGCAGGCAGCTCTTAAAGAGACAGTACTGGAGGCTTTAAAAGCACTCACAACGCCCACATTTAGCGGCCTTACGCCGAACACCAGCCAGGCATGGAGCATTTAAGCAAGCTCCAGGAAGGCTTTTAGGAACCCCCATTTGTAGGAGGGTTACAGTACCATTTGTGGCTCCTTTCCAGCCAACCTGTAACAGAGCAATGCAGGTTATCTATCAGGCAGTCATCTGCTTGGCTTCTGGTCTGCCTAAGGTGCATTCAACATATGTGATAAACAGCTGGCCAGCATCCTCACAGAATCCTGCTATATGCTCCTGGTGGAAGAGCAGCGCTCTGCAAACATCTAGCATATGGAATGTTCATTCAGCTTCCAAAGCAGGCGGCTTTGGAAAGAAGGTCAGTAGAATGGGTTCCTGGTTAAGGTGAAATCGGAGACTTCCTGTTTTTTTTTTTTCCATAGAGCTTTTTCTCTCCTATGGGGCAGCTGGCAGGCACAGCTTTGGCTCTCTTAGTGAGAGGGCTCCACATCCACCCATGAGCGCATCTGTCTCCGATCCCGACTCAGGCCCCTGGTGAGTCCCCCGCGGATTTCCCCCCATGGCGGGGCCAGGGAAGGGATGGCCACCCCCCCGGTGCACAGTCCAGATTTCGGGGCACAGCTGTGGGTCAGCATCATGGTCAGGGCTTCATGAAGCCTGCCAGCATCCCCTTTTCTGTTTTCTCCCTTCCCCCTCCCCCATTGCTGGGGTGCACAAGTCAATGTGTGCACGTGGAGGCATGTTCACGCTGCACAGTTCCACAGCACCCTCCTGTTATTGGTGTCCTGGGCCCATTTTACCCTCAGGACTCCACCTGGGGGCATTCATTCAGTGGGAATGCCAAGCCACCCCCTCCCGGGAGAGGACACCTGTCCTCCGGACACTTGATCCTCTCCTTCCCCCGATCAGCCCCCAGCAACCCATGTTCACTGCCAAGCACGGGTCATCAATGTGGCAGGAGGTAATCAGTAACGCTTCAGCCCTCCACACCACTGGGCCAGCTTTCAGAGACTTCCTTTGACAGGAACTTTACATAGGGATGTAGGACAACCTTGTCTTTATGGAAGTCCAGACATAGAGACTCCACAAATAGTGCCTGGAGCACATGCACTCATCTGGCCGAGATGATGGTGATCAAAAAACAGTTTTCCACGACAGATGTGAAAAATCACACATGTCCGTAGATTCCAATGATTTACCTGTCAGCTGTGACCACACCAGCAGTATATCCCACGGTGGAGATGACTTCTGCACCTGAGGGAGAAAGGTTGTCCAGCAATTTAAAGAAACAGCTGACCACTTGGTCTTGCACCACCATCAGCACCCTAGTGCAATATGGCAAAACAGCAACCAGATGCACCTTATGGGACATGGCTTGTAGCCCTTTCAGAAATAGGTACTAGAGGTAACTGAGGATGCATGAAAAGGGGCAGGAGAGAAGTCTCAACCCCAGCTTCTTGCACCAACATGAAAACCGCATCCATTTGCAAGTGTCCATCTTATGAGTCAACTCCTTCCAAAATGCCCCCAACACCTGGAGATGCTAGACAGTCCCTCCAGACCTTGTCAGTAAGTCTGGTCTGTGTGGAAGCAACCACAGCGATCTACTGCTGAGACTGAGGAGATTCTGATACCAGAACTAATACAGACAGTCTGGCGCAATCAGGATTAGCTATGCCCTGTGCTTCCACACCTTGAGAACCTCCTTGTGGACGGGGGGGGGTGGAATTAAGGCATACAGGAGGCTCTGAGCCCAAGACCAAGAAAACACACCCCACCATTTGGGATATTTACAAGATGGAAGCAATGATAGCCCAAGTACAAAACTATAGACCACTACAACGAAACTGCTGGAACAGATGGCTGTGCCACATCACAGAGAAAAAGTCAGACATCACTCCATGACTGGCACCAACCCCAGATATCACCAAGCAGTAAAAGCCCTCTAACTCGACAATAGCACATCCTTATTAGGAACCATGGCCAAGCCACATAAAAGGTGCTGTACACACACTACCAATATGTGTCTCATAGAATGGGTGTCCCCCTCCCCTTCTCCTCCCCTATGATGGCAATCCACCTCCTACCTGCAACCTCATACAGTGCCAAACCTGCAGAAATAGCAATGAGTAAGAAAGAAAAACATCAAGGCAAGTGAAGTAACCAACTCCCCCAGCAGAGTACTCTGTTGAAGGGGACAGGCACAGAACAGTCTTTTCTTATTTTCCCAGAAGGCAAGTAGGTTCACTGATGGCGTTCCACAGGGTGAACATCTGAGACACCATCTCCAGGTGCAGGGACTACTTGTGCAATGTCTCTCCCAAATGACTGAGAGCATTCACCAGTCAGTTGTCAACTTCCACAACATGGAACACCAGCAAGGTGCTAGCCAAGGACCAAGTCCACAGTGCCTCCTGACATAGGGGAAAGGAGTGCATTCTACCATGCTTGTTCTGGTAAAACAGGATAGTCATGTTGTTCTTGCTGACTTGGACAAACTGACCCCAAACCAGTTGTGGAAACTGTCAATGCCAGGCAAACTGTGCAGCGCTCCAGCTGACTGATGTGATGATAAGCCTTGTTCAACCGGAACCTGTGCAACGTGCAATCCAGCAGATGTGTGCCCTAACCCGCCAGTGATGCATTGGCCGTCAAGGTGAGTGATGGCTCTGCCTGGACAAAGGGGATGCCCTTCAAGAGCTTCAGGTGGAATAGACACCAACTGACAGCATCAGAATTGGCTGAGTCACCAGAATCAGGTGGTTTAGGGTTGCATGTGACTGAGACCACTGGCACCCCGATTCCCACCGAATGGAACACGTGCACTGGCAGATCCAGCATGCCGTGGCATTAAAAACTTGAAGCCAGAGGAAATCCTAAGCTGCGCATGACTGCCCAACCCAAAATGAATGGGCAAAGAAGGGTAGGTTCTCCACTCTCTCTGGGGACAGATGAGCTGTGGCTTGAGGAGTCCAATTCTTCTCCAGTGAAGAGTATCACCTGCTTTGGGATGTGCTCAGACTGGCCAGACTGATCAGGAATCCTAAGTCCTTGACAAATTGGATGGCCAGACCTATGAACCACTCTTTACATCCTACAGTGAGCTCCCCATTGATGAGACAGTTGACGTATAAGAACATCTTGAAGGACCTGATTCCACTATACAAGACACTAGTGAGGCCCCACCTGGAGTACAGTGTACAGTTCTGGAGACCTTACCTATGTAAGGACATTGACAGGGTAGAGAAGGTTCAGAGGAGGGCAACAAAAATCATACATGGATTGCGTCACAAGTCCTATGAGGACAGGTTGAAGGAATTGAATATGTACTCCCTGGAGGAGAGGAGGGAGAGACGGGACATGATAGAGACATACAAGTATCTTACAGGGAGGAACAAGGTGCAAGAATACACTATTTTTAAGCAAAAAAGATATTCCAGGACTAGAGGGCATAGGATGAAGTTGGAGGGAGGACGATTCAGAGGAAATGTGAGGAAGAATTTCTTCACAGAACGGGTGGTGGACAAGTGGAACATCCTGCCTGAGGAAGTGGTGGGGGCTGAAACAATCACGGGATTTAAGAATGCATAGGATAGACATAAAGGAATTCTGGAGGTCAGGGGTAAGGGGCAACAGAGTTCTAGGAAAACATAAACTGAAGTTACAAACTCAAATGGGCAGACTAGGTGGGCCATAGGCCCTTATCTGCCGACACTGTCTATGTATCTATGTATCTATGACCTGCACCTCAGGAAGGCCACCATGACCAAAAGACACTTAATGAACACCGAGGTGCTGAAATGATACATAGTCCCATCCACCTGGAAGATGAAGAACTGCAGGTGAGATGAACAAACAGGAATATGAAAGCATGAGTCCTAGATATCCAGGAAGCAGAACAAAGCCCTCAGCTCCATGGATGGAATAATCTGGTGCAGAGTAACCATGCTAAATGTCTGACTGGGACTCTGCTTGTTCAGTACTCACAGACTGAGAATGGAGCACTACCCCTCCACCCATTTTTGTTCCAAGACATATCGGGAAAGGCTTACCTGCCAGTGCAGTGGTAGTGCTATCACTTGTGACACCAATGACCTGGGTTTGGGAATGAGCCTGGTACATCAGAGGGCCAGCCAGAGGAGGTTGGTTGAGCATCCCAAGCAGACACTCTCCACCTCAGTGAGGAAAGGTTGGCTCTCCACTGCAGTACCACCAAGGTCGTGGTGCAGCAAGGGAGCACAGGCTTGGGGGACTGACATTGGCATGCAGCGTGTGTGCGTGAACGTGTGTGTTGCACGCTCCACTGATGTCAGGGAGTCAGGGGAAGAAACCAGGAAAAATCCCCTGACCAAAGCAGAATGACACCCCCCTCGCATCACAGGCCCTGCACTGCTGATCAAGGCACTCTCCTGACACTGCACTCTAATTCCTTTGGAGGTGGGGGATCCTCCCTGGCAGCCCTGCGTGGGAGGTAAGCCGGAGAGGAACATAAGAGAGATAAGTCCCAGAGAAGGTGGGTGACGGGGCTGGATGCAAAGTCAGACCAATGGGGGCAGGTGTGGAAGGGGAAAAAGTACAGTAATTAAAAAAAGTATCAGCATACAAACCCCTGCAGGGCCTGGGTGTTTAGGACAGGCTTGATCCCACGCCACTCAAACAGCTGAATGACCTTGTTTCACAGTGTGGAGAGTGTCTGGTGACATCAAGTTGTCCAGTGTTGCTCAGGGCCAACAAGGGGGTAAAGTCCTGAACTCCAGAGATAACCCTCTCTGCACTTGTCAGGGCTCCTAGTTTTCCATGGCACTTCAATCATGATATCTGTGGCAGGACTCCTAGGCTTCTACAGCAGCATTTTTCATTCTTGTGGTATGAGTTATTAATTTGTGGAAGAATACAGTCCTATCATTGGCTAAATTATTATGTGATGTCATCAATGGCATCACATGCTGAGCATAGAGGAGGGGTTTCAGGAGAAACAAGGTTGGGATAGGGCCCAGGCACTATGGAAGAACTGTATATTTGAATGAAAATCACCAAGGGCATCCCCACTTGAGGACACGTCAGCTCATTCACTCCTTCTATGCCTTTCATCCCCATCGTCACCTTCCTGTTTTCCAGCTTCTATTCTTACCTTGCCTATTATCACTTTTTCTCCTAGATCCTCTCCGTTTTCTTTCCTCACATATAATATCCCATATTTCCCCTTACCTCTACACTAATTTTGCTTTTCTCTCTTTTAGATAATTCCTGAAGAAGACCTATGGTCGAAATGTTGATTCTTACTCTATTTTCTATTTTCAACGTGCATCATTTTTTTGGTTTTAAAGGAGATAGGAAATTATTTTTACATAGTTAATTGCCCTTCCATCTTCCTTTCCATGCCAGTTACGTATTCTGATATGCCTTGATGATTTTTTGATAAATATATAATCTAGTTTCACGGTGCCTCAGATCTACACAGAGTTCCGCTCTCCTCACCAGCTACTGCCAGGCCCCTTGAGAGGAATTCTGGGCCCCAGGAAAAGTTCAAACTCTGGGGTCCCTATGCAGTTGTGTATAGTAGCATTCCGGGCAGCCTGGACCCCTCTTTGGTGCAGGGCCCCAGACATTATCCCCCTGCTCTCCCCCCCCTCCAAGGGCCCTGGCTACTGCTATTTCTTTTCATATTTCTAAGACATTTTATGATATCAATAACGCCTTTCCATGCTATTCATCTGAATGGCCTGGAATGGTGTTATTGATGTCATAGAATGTTAAGGCAGTATGAAAAGAGACAGAAGCAACTGCTGAGGACAGAGGGATTCAATGTAGTTAAAAAGGCACCATAATTAGATTATTAATTTAACAAAAAAGTTCAAAAACATATCACAATACTGGGTAGACAATAAAATAACAACATGAGGGCATCTAAAAAGGTGAAAACTGTTTCCTAGCACGGTTAAGAGCATGAGATGCCACGCCACTTAATATATTCTGTGATATGCTGCAAGTTCTGCAGAACATGCCACAGCTGTCGAATCACAGATTTCCAGGGGCTTTGGTAATAGTGGATCATTGTGGCAGGAAGTGGGAGAGTCAGCCCCCAACCAGGAACTGATGCAGGATTTGGGACAGCAAGGGGATCGGGTTCCTTGACTTGTCATCTTTTATGTTCTTTTATTTTTTTATTTATGCTCCCTGAGCCCAGCAGGTGGCTCTGGCCCCTCCCTCAGAGGGACTTAGTCTCCAGCCGTATAGTTTTTCCCCGACCCAACACCCCTAGATCTCCCATGGGCCCCTCCGCGGACTGGGCCGGGTGAAGGGGCTGGCCTTACCCCACCCCGGAGCGAAATCGAGACGTCGGGGCCAGTCGAGCACTGGTGTGGCTCCATGGAGCCTGCTAGCTCTGATTTTCTGTTTTCTCCCGTTTCCCCTCGCTACCGGCGTGATGACATTGGTGCGTGCTTTCCTGACCCATACTGCCCTCTGGCCACCGCCTGAGGGCAGTCAGCGAGAGGGAAGACCAACTTCCCTCCTCCAAGAGAGGAGAGCAGTCCTCTGGATGCTCAATCCTCCTTAACCCTGCCAACCCCCGGCAGTCTGGGCTCGTTCCTGAACCTGGGTCCCCGGCATGGCGCGAGGTGTAGTGACCAGCGCCTCAACCTCCAGCATCACTGGGTCGGCTGACTTGTCATTTTTTATCCTTGGAGGTATCTCCAGAGGACTGGCCCCCAGAGTTGCCACTGCCACTGCCACTGCCACTGTTCTGACCTTGCTCTCCTGACTTGCCAAAAGGCCTGACCAGGCAGTACTGCTGCAACTGCTGCCTGGGTTGTTGCTGTTGCTGCTGAACTGGCACACCCTGAAAGGGACCTCAAAAGCAACCTTGCATCTTAACTTTTGCTGCTGCTTGGACTGGGCGACCAAGGTCACTGAGTCTAGGGTTATGTTGGACTTCTCGATCCATGGGAAATGGTCCACAACCCCCAGCCCACACAGGTCCATCCCCATAAAGGGCAAGACTTCCAGTCTATGCTGGATTTCATGCATGAATAGCATAAACCATCTGCTAGGTATGCTGGCAGATAGACATCACCATGACCACCACTTGTCAGGGGCCACCTACAACTGGTGCTTGGCTACAGACAGCCAGATTGTGTACCTCCCAAAGATCTGGCTGGCTCCCTCAGGGAGTAGGTCTACTATTTAGGTGAGCCACTCAAAAAGCTCTTACACAAACCTGGCCATCAAAACCCCATAGATGCAGATGTATAGACCTTCAGTCAAAGAGGTCCTGCTTCTTGGTGTTCTTGTCCAATGGCTTACCAAACTTGTCCTGCATCTTTGCCTTGCAGAACACAGTGTCTCCACTAACCTCTCCAGTGAGGGATGTTCTCAAGAAGCCAGACAGTCTGCAAAGGGGGACCACTTACTTGCTGTCCATACAGCATGGAAGGGGCAGTTAGGAGGCTGGGTGCTGCCAGTCACTGCACGTTGGGCCAGGCATGGCCAGGGCAAAAAGGAAGACCACACCCCATGAGAAATCCTGTTCAAGGGTATCCATCAGCGGGTATGTCACCTTCTTGTTGACTTGGTATGTCATCTTCTTTTTTTTTTTTTTCATTATTTGTTTATACACCTCTGTGCCCCCTGGACCCCAACTCTGACCACCCCTTCATCAGCCCCACCCCCGGCACCCCAGGACTTACCTTCCATTGTCGTATTTCTGTGGTGTGTGCCCGGTCATCAGTAGGAGCCATCGAGGGGCTGACTGTCATCCAGTCTAAGGAGGTATTTTCCATTTTTCTCCCTCGTTATCCCGGGGCCCCAGAACATGGTTGTGCATGCACATGGAGGCATGCGTGCGCCCCGTGGCCCCGGTGACAGATCCTTCCTCCCACCCGGCCTAGTGCCTGGCTTTCTTGACTTGGCACTGCCCTCTAGCCTCCACCAGGAGGCAGCCAAGAGCCAAGGGAAGCCCACATCCCTCCCCAGAGAGGAGAGCTGCCTCTCGGCAGTTCAATACAGCTGCACCCCCCACGACCTCCGGTGGCCTTCCCTTGCTCTCAAACGTGGGTCATCAGCATAGCTTGAGGTAAGGCATCCAGCACTCAGCCCTCTGTGCCACCGGGCCAGCTAGGTCACCTTCTTCTTGACTTCCTCCACATGGCATTTAGGCAAAATGTGTAAAAATAAAGCAGGGCATGGAAGATACTGAAATTATTAAATTTCTGTACATATGGGCACCACAGAGGAAGGGGCAATAGTACATCATGATATCCCATTGATAACAACACAATCTCGGGGGTGAGTGGTGTGGCGTTCAAACATGTCAGCTGGTATGGAGCATAAAACAATTGTTACGAGTATTCAGGTAGAATAACTGCTTGCTGAATATTGTGCTTCCGGGGGGGGGGCTTGCATTCCTTTTGCCACAATCTGTGCAGCGGTCACTGTATTATTTCTGTTAGTAGTACTCCTTTAAAAGCAGGCCTTCTCAGGCATGGTAGCTTCACCCATTGCTTTGGAATGGTGTGAGGTAAAGTCAGCCATCCTCAGGCGAGGCAATTTTTTAGAATGCCTTGGAATGGTCTGAGGTACAAGCAGGCCACCTTAGGTGTGGCAGCTTCTCACACTGCCAGGAATTGTATGAGGTAGTGGCAGACCTCCGCAGGGATTCTTGTAGCTAAATCATGAAATCATTGTGTCCAACTAGTGCTGCAAAGCCCTGGACATCACACTTGTCTCTAAAGGTCAACATACTAGCAGTATACTTTCTGCTGCTGTCTTGAGAGGGGAAAAGCTATCTCAGAGACCAGTTCACTAGAAGTGGGGAGCCACTGTATTCCAAACCCATCAAAGGAAGAAAAAAATAATTTAGTCATCGTGAATCACAGCTGCCAGCCTCTGCACAGGCCAAGCAATGGACCTCAATTGTATTTGGTTGGACTTCAGTCATATTTTGTTGCAGCTTGTGCTAAATTCTTTTTTTTTATTTAATATTTTATTGGCTATTTATCTCAAAATACTTGATAGCAGTGTCATCATTTACATTAGCACTCGATTAGATCAGCATGGAACAGTGGATTTAGCCTACCTAGATTTCAGCAAGGCTTTCAACATCATTCCACATGGGAGACTAGTAAGCAAGCTGGGTAGCTTAAGAGTGAATACAAAGCTAGTAAACTGGGTAAGTAATTGGTTAAGGGATAGGTGACAGAGGGTGGTGGTAAATGGAGTTCACTCTGAAGAAGGAAGGGTGATCAGTGGGGTGCCTCAGTGATCAGTGCTGGCACCAGTCCTATTAAACGACTTTATCAGTAACACTGCAGAGGAGCTGGAAGGGAAGGTCTGCCTCTTTGCAGATGACATGAAAATCTGCAACAGGGTGGACACTCTGGAGGGGAGGCGTGGAAAGGATGAACAGAGACCTGAGAAAACACAAGATGTGGTGAAGAGTAGGGCAGTTGGGTTTCAAAGCAAAAAAAAGTGCAAAATCATGCACTTAGAACACAGAAACCCAGGGACATATGAAGAAGTACTTCTTCACAGAAACAGTGTTGGTTCTTGGAACATGCTTCCAGCAGAGGTGGTGGGATTCAAGAATGCATGGGATGGGCATAGGGGAATCTTAGGAGAAAGGAAGGGAAGGGAAGGGAAGGGAGACAGAGCCGGAGATCAAATAGGGTGTGTGGTGATACTGTAGGTAAGGAAAATGGGCAAACTAGGAGGGCCAAGTGGTCCTTATCTGCCATCAAATTCTATGTTTCTATGTTGGGTAATAAGAGGATTATGTTGAAAATGTGGGGTCAAAATGTCACAAAACAGTGAAATTATAAAGAAACATTTGATTTTTCAATGTTTACTCATAACATTGCAATGTGTGCAGATTTTCCTCAGTTTTCAACATGGCCCTCTTGTTACCTCAGCTCATGTAAATGACAGGTGACATTTTTCAAATCTCCTCCAAAATACGTTTTTGCATTTGTTCCATGAAGTCACTTTTGAATGGGATTTTAAAAATTCCACTTGCCGTGATCATAACTCGATGAGTAGTCAAGGCTACGGCAGCTGGGTTTTAATGTGAAAAAGGGCAAAACCATGCACTTAGGGCACAGAAACCCAGGGGCAGAGTACAAAATGAGTGGAGTGGTATTGGCAACCACCAAATAGGATGTTGGATGGGGTAATCATATCTAATTACCTAAAGGTGGCCAGGCAATGTGACAAGCAGTTGGGAGAACTAGTGGAATGCTGGGGTGCATAGGGAGGGGTATCACCAGCAGAAAGAAGGAGGTGGTGTTGTCTCTGTATAGATCACTGGTAAGACCCCATCTAGACTACAGTGTCCAGTTCTGGAGATCACATCTTTGGAAGGACACAGACAGAATGGAGGCAGTCCAGAGGAAGGCAACTAAAATGGTGCAGGGTCAGCATCAAAAGCCCTATTAGGAGAGACTAAAGGACCTCATTATGTACACCCTGGAAGAAAGGAGCAAGAGGCCTTTAAATACCTCACGGGAGTAAATAAGGTACACAGGAGGGAAGTATTCTTCAGAAAAAAGGTGCTCAAGAACAACGGGACATGCAGTGAAGCTGGAGAGGGGTAGACTCAGAAGAGATGTGAGGAAGTACTTCTTCATAGAAAGAGTGGTGGATGCCTGGAACTGTCTTCCAGTGGAGGTGGTGGGGGCAAAAACAGTGTTGGGGTTTAAGAATGCATGGAACAGGTATAAGGGAATCTTAGTGGAAAGGGGGGGAGAAAGATCAAGCAGGGTCTGTAGTAACACTGTAGGTAGGGAAAAATGGGCAGACTAGGTAGGTCAAGCAGTCCTTATCTGCTGTCAAATTCTGTTTCTATTCCAAAGCTATTTTATGCACAATTCCCTTAATTTTGGCTCTAGCAATAACTTAACATTTAGCCCCTATATTCCCTCCCTCCCTTAAAAGCCACTTCTTATGTTTGCTTCTTGAGGTGGCTTGACCTCCATCAGCCACCTAGCGAAAAATGCCAGTGGGTGTCCATCCTAGATTCTAGAATCTTACACCTAATGCAGTGCCACAATTCACCTTGACAGCCAAGGGTAACAGATATCATAGTGCAGCACAGGGCCCTTGATATGAATATATTACATTCTAATAAAAAGAGAAACAACCCTGATAAGACAGTAGGTACAAGACAGCAAAGCCCAATTCATATATACTACACACACTATATATAAATTCTGAGGAAATTTTATGTCAGTGTGACAACGTGCAATGTATTTTTTTTCCGTGCATGCATGTGTGCATATGTGTGTGTGTGTTTATATTTTTTTAATTTGTATTATACAGTGGCAAGAAAGAATCCTGTTTTCTGATTGGCTAGTTGACCACCACAGCAGGGATGTTATCCTGGCATAACATCCCTGCTGTAGTGCCAGATTTGTTGGAACTTTCACTACATCTCCCCTTCAGAAACACAGATATAGTGCCTCACTAAAAATTTACTAAAAACATTTTACATTTTTTTTTTTTTTTGTATAACAATGAGCCATTGTATAATTGGAATAATACCCTCCAGGTTGGGTGTTATGCTGAGATAACTTCCCTTCTCAGGTGTTGGATGCCCTCGGCCGCTGGCCTCGGGTCCAACCATCCAAGGCGGGACCTTATCCCAGCTTAACACCGACCATGTCGCGTATTATTCTTTTATTTTCATCTATGCCTCTATGAAGTATTTCAGCTGACGTGAAAGGTCTGGTGGAAACTGAAAATTACATTCCACTGTAGCCCATGCCTGGGGGCACTCAAGTAAGAGGGGTCTTTGTGTAAGCAATCTTTGTTTTGGTTAAACTTCAAAGGGCCAAATCCCTTTCATACCAAAAAGACATGTTTTGAGTCTTAACAGGACCAAAGCAGACCGAGACAGTACCCCACTGATTAGCCACCTGGCATAACAAAAGGGCCAGACTTCAATCCACAAAACCAGCCTGGACATGTTCTGGAAAAGGGTGGTCTCCAGAGTTCAAAGAAATGGTCCAGTATGTGATGTCAGAGGGGCATGTATGATGATGTGGGTGTAGTGAGCCAGCCAGCTGAAGGCATTTCTGTTGTGTGTTTGCTCTTAGAGTTTAGTTATGTTTTGGGATTCTGAACTAGCAATATCACCGGTTCAAGTCTGCCGTAACTTGTCAAGTTCCTAGTTGGGGGTAAACTACTTCTACTCTACTGTACTTAGAATTTAGATAGCATTACTCTAAGGGGACAATAGTAAAGGTTTTCAAAAAAAGTCATATTATAATACAAAAAACATGACAGACACAGTTATAGTTGTTGTGATTAATGAGTTTCTTTCTTTTTACTGTTTTTAAAATAGCACATTTCTTGCTCTTTTAAAATTCTGCCCCCCAAGACATATAAGGAAGCTTATGTGGCCCCAAGTCTAGTGTATTATAAATTTCAATTTATTGTTGCTGGTATTTAGGGAGGGAAGGAAGGGATCATATTTTGGCTCAGTGGAGCCAAGAGCCTGATCCCTTCCACTTCCTTACTAAGAGACACACCACTACACTAGCACATTTTATGATGTCAATATAGGGAGAGCACGGGGGCACACTCTGTAAAGTACAATAGGGACTACTCCTGCCTAAAAAGCCTTGGGCATTTTTACACCCATTATTGCTCCACGGTCATAGGCTAACCATGACATATTGCACCTTGGTCACTTGGTAGAAACTTGTACTACCAAGTGTTTCTGTTTCTGTCTAACATGTGCATATTTAGAAAATGTGATGAGCTGTATATACCTGTCCACGATCAAACTAGCCTAGGGGGTGTATACGACAATGTTATAAATTATATTATGACCAATCCAGTCCTTGAGCTATGCTCCACTCCTATGTATGATGACCTGTATATATCTGTCAGTTGAACTAGCTAGTCTAGAGTGTATAATCTGAAATGTGCTTACTACTGTATGTTTCCCCTAGTGTCAAATGATGTATTTCCCACATGTGTGTTTACTGTGACAAAAAACTGTACTCTCTTTGCCATGTCTCCTTGACTGTTGTTCCTCATGTTGTATTCTCCCGGGTTGTTCCTGAAAATAGGCATAATACTTGTCTAGTGTACTTACCCGGTAAACAAAAGCTAAATAAATAATAAATAAAGTGCTTTTTAATATACTTTAGAGTTCTGATTATGACAAATCAAGGCCACCGCTCAACTGACAAGGTCCTCGTTAGTTGAGCAGTGGCCTTAATTTGTCATAATCGGAACTCTCAAGTATGCTAAAAAGCAATTAAAATAGTTTCTGTTGTAGTCTATGGAGCACTGCACCCACTCTGCCTATACTAACATCATAAAACATCCTAATGTGTCTCTGAATAGGAAAGTGGAGGGGATCAGGTTGTCGGTTCCACAGAGCCAAAATATGATCTCGTCCCTCCCTACATACTGGGAGCAATACATTGAAATTTACACTGCACTAGACTTAGGGCCACATAAGCTTCCTTATATGTGTTGGGGGGAGCACCAGAAAAAGGTGCTGTTTAATGTTAACTGAAGTACATACTGTCATGAAGTCATGCAGGAATAACCCACATTTTAGAGGGCAAGACGACAGCTAAATTTAGTCACCGACTACTACAACATGATGAACTTGAACTATGGACTTCATGGACTCTGAACTATAGCAGGTTACAATGCATTAAATAATATACAAAGCCTCTGTTACTGACTCCAATTGTATTGCTATCTATTGACACTGTAAAACTGCATATTGCTGTATTGTTAATCTATTTCTCAACAAACTTTGAAGTTGCAAAAAAATAATTTAGATAGCTTAAGTTAGGCTCTTCTGTGTGTCCTCTGTCTTTTTAAATGTATTTATTTTTTATCTCTATAGAAATATTGTATTTCCCAGTCTTTAATGTGTATTATCCTGTAACATAAGTAAATCTTGTAAAATAGTAAATGTTATTTTTATATACTTCATGCATTCTGTGCCGGAGTCACTTCAGGTATAGTCAATCAGGGTTAAATCTGCAAGTTTGTGATCCATTTCCAAAGATGCAGGCTACATATTTACCATATCTTTTTTTTTTTCCGATGTTATTTCTCAGGAGCCTCCCCCCCGCACTCCGCCATTCCTCTGGCGCCATCCCCGGACATGAGACCCCCTCCCTTCAGCACCCCGCGACTTACCGCCGTGGCAGGGTGGTGGGGAGTGACTCAACCACCAGAACGGGTCCATGCCAGGGAGGCGTCCTCCGGGAATGGCGATGGGGAATGACGTCGTGCTGCAGGCTCCATTTTTTCCCCGAATTTTCTCCTGGCAGGCATGGCGTGCAATGACGCCAGTGACTGAGTATGCGCATGCTCCCGTGTGCGCACTAGTCAAGCGTCTGCCACGTCCCGCCTCCCCCCTGTCTCTGCAGCTGCGTGTTGTCGATCCCCAGCCTCCGCTAGGGGTCAGGCAAGCACCGGCCACCCAAATCCCCCAACCCCGGAGATGGAGAGCAGTCCTCCGGACGCTTGATCCATCTCCTCCCCGCCGACCCCCGACAACCCGTGCTCATTCCCGAATACAGGTCGCCGGCATGGCGCGAGGTGTAGCGACCAGCGTCTCAACCCTCAGCGCCACCGGGCCGGCCATATTTACCATATCTAATCAAAGTTTCTGAGCTGTGACAAAAGGGGTGAGTCTTTGGTAAGGAGCACTATACTTTCTGAGCAATGGGTGTGGTAGCATTCAGACCTGGAGATACCCCAAGTGTGGTTGTGACTGAATGGTGGCAGCATACCAAAGTAACTCTTTCAGGTGTCTAAAGGGATGTGAAAACTAGTAACAGTGGTAACACTGCAGACTGAATTCTAGGAGAGAACCAGTCTGTGAAGTCAGATATTCATAAAGCTATTGGAAGATTGTTTTTTTCAACCACATGTAAGCAATAAGACATGATGGGGTGTGCATTGTGGCGAGATAGACACATGTGCAGAGGTGTGGTAGGGCACAATGCTGCAGGCAGAGTGCCTTCAGCCCCTGGAAATGCATTTATCACGGCATTATAATACACATCCTTGAAGTGTCTTATTGCGCTTATAAAATGGACTTTTATTTAAAAAAAAATTTTTAGCATATGGGTTACACTTTATTTTAAGTGTCAGTTTCAATGTAACTAATCATTACTTTCATGTACCAGGGTAATTACACTGTAGTTACATGTTTGTTGCATGCAACTGCACTGCAATTGCAATGTAGTTACACTGTATGTACAGTGTAGTTAATTGAAACTTAAAATAAAGTAGAGTATGCATTTTGTGACATGTAAAAGCTGAAATAAATGTTAGTTTGTATTTGAATATTCTTTTTGTCTTAAGAGACATGAAACAACAACTTGCAGTACAGTTCATTGACATGCATTCTTAGTTCCATGCAGATATTCATAATTATAACATGTGCATGAAATTTATGTAGTGAGGTACTGTACATGCAATAGTAAGATCAAAATATTCTTACCCTGATGTTGACTCTGTGGTTTGAGAGGGAGAAGATGTTGGGGATGGAGAGGTTTCTCAATTGGCCCAGCCTACAGGAGGGATAAAGAGAAAGTGAGAACGGAAAAAGAAGCTATAGCAGTGCTGATTTCAAAGAACACTATAGTGCTCTGCGCTGTTTTGCTTGGCACTGTTTTGGGTTTATTGTTTTTTGTCAGTGCCGTATTCTCATTGCCATTATCAGATAGATACGGAGAAACTGCCTCATAGGGAGGGCAGCCCAGTCCAAGTCCTTATACATTGTACAATTATGGGTACAGGGAGCTCAGACTAAAACAAATCTACAGAGTGAGTTGAAAAAGATGGCGAGCTTAGCTAAGGCAGAGGTGGAGGCTCCATTGATAGCTACATCCTCATAGTCAAGCAATGGAAAGACCGAGTGCTCAACCACAACTTTCCTCATATTAAAAGGCAGACAATTTTTAACCCTGCAGGGAGCCCTTAGTTTGGCAAAACATTTTCCCACTATATAGTTTATGTGAAGCGAATAGTCTAGATGTTGATCTAGAACAGTGGTGGCCAATAGACCTTGTATTGGGATCCATTTTGGTGGATCTCAAGAAGCTCCAAGATCCACCAACAAAACAGTGAACAATAAGTACAATAATCATCCTCATCAGCTGTAAAGGTCTTCACTGATTCAGAAATGCAACCTTTGCCCCAAGATCCTCCAAAAATATCTTGAGATCCACCTGTGGATCTAGCTCCATACATTGGCCACCACTCATCTAGAATCACTCCAGGGTACTTATAAAAATGTATGGAGTCACTTGGGTCACCAGATAAGGAGCTCAGCTTCACAGTGGAGGGGGGGTTGATTACAACTATTGGGTAGTGCCAAACAGCATAGCAAATGTTTTCTTATGATTCATAGATAGCTGATTGGTGAGGAACCAGTTTTGTACATTAATGAAGTCAGGCTGAAATGAAAGTTCATTATTGGAGAGGGAGTGACCAGAGGAGAAAATAATGACATCATCCACACACATGTGGGATTTACATGCTTTTAGGCAGTTGAGGAGATTGTTAATAAATACTGAGAAATGAAAGGGATGAAGAACTGACCCCTGGCAAACCCCTAAAGTGACTGGAAGCTGAGAGGAAATTGAAGACCCTAATTTGACTGGGTCTTATCAGAGAGATGGGAACTGAACCAGTGTAAGGAGATGGCAGAGACAACAGAGGAAGCTAGCTTGGCTAAGAGTGGCTTGTGATTAACTGCATCAAATGCCTTTACCAAGTCTATGAATATCGCACTGGTCCCTTGGCTGGCACCCATGTGCAAGTGGATGTGATCAGTAATTCTGAGCAAGGAGGCAGGAGTGGAATGGACAGAACAGAAGCCCAATTGCAAGGGAATGGTGAAGCCTGATTTATCAAAATAGAGAGTTGTTCACTGACCAACCTCTTAAGTATTTTGTAATGAGTAATTTGTGATGCTAGGGAATAGTCTTTAAGGCTTGGTAGGGCTAGGCCTCCTTTTTCTTTATTCAAGTGCACAAGTGAAATAGGCTTCTTTTTATTCTGGGATGTTTCCCATCTGACCTGTATTTGGAGACTTCCTTATCTAATAGCTTCCAAAATCTAGATGGAATAGTTATGGGTAGCATACAGAAGAGATATAGGAACTGTAGAGTGCAGTTAAGCATAGGGCTTAAAGCTAGCTGCCACCCCTTTAACTAGAACAGTAATGTTGCATCCAGAGTCAGTGGTAATGAGTTATGCTGATTATTTTCCTGCAGGGGCTTGGAAACCCCAGTTTCCTGTTGTTGCTCAGTCTGAGTCTGAACCCCATGCTGTTGCTTATTATTTTATGCGTCCGACTCAGTTCGTTCAGTACCAACAAGATGACAATTGCAGCAGAACCAGATGGGCCTGGCAGAACACAAAGAATGTAAGGGTCCTGTGGCAGACCAACACCAAAATGCCACACATGGTGGAGAATGCGGCCCTTCTGCCCAGACCCCCATCTCGCTTGTCTGCGTCATTGGGTACCCCCACAGTCATCACCCAAGTATGCCTTAACTGTGTCTGCATGCTGAGTAAAATATAGCCCTGGCAGCAGATAGGAAAAGCAAAACCAAACTGAATCTTGCTCAATCTGCCACCCTCCTGCAAATCTGTCTCAGGACTTTATATATAACCAGCCTTGGATGCACAGGAAAAACATGAGCAGCCTTCCTATTGTATAAACTTATTAACAGTAAAACTGTTCAACCCTAGCCCCACAGAGCTGCAAAATTCTGCTCCACAGAGCTGTGACCTGTAACCCCTCCACCCCAGCTCTATAAATGCTCAGTTTTTGCCAAGCAACCAAAGTCACAGAATTAAACTGCAGCTCCAGCAAACAAAACAAAACTGCAAATTAAATTCTTGATACTGCTGCTTGCATGTGGCCCTGCACCAACCTTAAGCATCCCGAATTCAGAGCCAATTCTCCCACTCACCTCAGTGGCCTTGGAAAGCCACTACAGAAGGGACTCCTCCATGAGACACCAGAATGAACCACGGCTCAGCACTGCCACCCACAGCAACTGCAGCCCATCACTGCCTCAAGTGCAGAGCTCTTTCCCCCAACAAACAGCTGGCAGCCACAATGGACTGCTTCCCGTTCTTCCAGACTGCCGCCTGCCACTCCTCGGCCTTCCTGCTGCTCCCTTTCCCTCTCTTCCCTTCTCCCTTCCCCTGCACTTTAGCACTAGTTGCATCACCAAGCTTCAAGTTGCTAGGGTGTTCCCCCTTCCCTGGCACTACACTGACTGGTCACCAGTGTAGTCCAGATTCTTTCCTTCCCCTCCCCTGCAGTGGAATATTGTTTTTAGGTTTGTGCTATTTCTTCTTGTTTCAATGCCATTGACATGCTCTTTGCTTTTTGTTTGCATGGTACTCACATTTATAGTCCCCGGGGCGATGTAGAGTACAGTTAAGCATCGGGCTTAAAGCTAGCTGCCGCCCCTTTAACTAGAACAGTAATGTTGCATCCAGAGTTATTATGGTAGTAAGTTATGCTAATTATTTTCCTGCAGGGGCTTGGAAACCCTAATTTCCTGTTGCTCAGTCTGAGTCTGAACCTCATGCTGAACAGTTGCTCCTGCCTTATGTCTAGGAATAAACTAATTTTGCTTATTATTTTATGCATCCGACTTAGTTCATTCAGTACCAGCAAGACGACAATTGCAGCAGAACCAGATGGGCCTGGCAGAACACAAAGACGGTAAGAGGTCTGTGACAGACCAACACCAAAATGCCACAGAACTGTGCTAATATGTTCATTTGAATAGTTTCAATTATTGCTCTCAGGGAGAGTGGGAGTGTCTTCTACCTTTCAAAGTCACTTTTAATTTCTTGTAGTCTAACCTTATGGTTTATGTCATATAGTCATGTCAAATCCCTACTGATGCACATTCTCAAGTATGTAAATTCAGACACTACCCATTTAAAGAGCGAATGGTCTCCACACTCTGCTTTGTATGCTCTGCTTAATGAGAGTGCTTTCATTTTATCATAGTTAATTTAAAAATCTGAGTGTACTAAATCTTTTGATATGTCACAGAAGTGGGGCTAAGGAGGTGGTCAGATCACTAAAGAAAAGTAGAGTATCATCTACACTGAGGGCTGTCTTGTGCTCTATCTCCCTGCTCTATCACCCCTAGACAGATGGCATTCATGTTTTCATCTACCCTAATCCCTACCGTGAAGGACTCCATTCCTAGGGTGAAGAGGAGAGTTGACATGGGGCAACCCTGTCTCCTTCCTTGCTTCAATTCAAATTGTGGGGAACTGACTCAGTTCACTTCTACTTTGGTCACTGAGATACTATACAGGACCATCAGGTTTAGTATAAAGTGATGGCCAAACCCGAACGCTTATTGGACTTCCCGTAAATACAGCCAGTTTAGCCTGTCAAAGTTTTGTGTGTGTGTGTGTTGTGATTGCCATAGCTGACTCTTTCCATCCTCTCATGGGCTGCTATGATGTTGAGCAGGCGTCATATGTCATTATAGGAGTTCCACTGAGGAATAAAACATGTTTGGTTGCGGTGGACTAATTTGCTCAACACCTCTCGCAGCCTGTTGGCCATAATTTTGGTGTAGATTTTAGTGTCTACATTTATTAATGATATTGGGTGGTAGGATGAGTATTCCTCAGTACATTTCCCTCATTTAGGTATTACTGTAATTAATGCTGATTGCCACTATTTGGGGAATTTTTGCTCTTTTCATCAGAAGTTAATTGCCTGCTGCAGAGATTTTCCTAATTGTTCCTGGAATTTTTTTATAAAATTCAGTGGGAAGCCTATCTTCCCTTGAGGATTGTTGGCTACTTAGTGTCTTAATTACCTCTGTGACCTCTTCTACTTTAGCTGGGTTATCTATTCTGGAATTATCTTCCTCTGTCAAGGTTATCAGGTTCAACCCTGCCAGAAATTCCTTAAATTGAGGGGATAGCTTTTGTGGGTTCCTCTGTATTATAGACTGCCTGGTAGAAACTATCAAACTCAGCTGTGATTGCTTGTGGGAGCATAACTTGACATCTGTTGTCTTCTTCAGTGTGGATTCTCTGTACTATATTTAAGACTAATTCATTGCACAATTGCAATGCCAGTAACCTTCCTTCTCTCACTCTCTGCAGTAGTATGTAAATTTTGTCTGGCAGATAGATCTCTCCGCTTGTGCTGTGGGGAAATTTTACTAACTGGATTCTAATTGCTTTTATTTGTTCTAATACCTCAGGTTCATTATCCGTTTTGTTCTGTTTTTTCCAGTTCAGCTAACCTTGTTTCCAAATCTAGTTGCTCTAAACAGTTTAAATTTTAAGATGTGTTAGATGTGAAATTATTTTACCTCTGTTTACAAGTTTCATCACACTCCAGATGGTTCCTGGGTTGCCTTCCTCTGCTGTGTTTATTCTAATGTATTCCTCTTCAGCATTTCCTGGAATGGTTCTTGTGTCAATGCCCTACATTTAGTTTCCAGGTGTCTTGCTTTTTCTGGAGCCCTATATCTATAGTTAGGGAGATAGGTCCATGATCAGAAAGGTTTATATTGTGTATTTTGGATAGGTGCATGATCAGAAAAGTTTATATTGTGTATTTTGGATAGGTGCAAGATCAGAAAGGTTTATATTGTGTATTTTGGATAGGTGCAAGATCAGAAAGGTTTATATTGTGTATTTTGGATAGGTGCATGATCAGAAAGGTTTATATTGTGTATTTTGGATTCATTGACTCTGTAAAGGTAGTAAACTGGCATACACCAGAACACAGAACATAGAATTTGGCAGCAGATAAGGACCACTTGGCCCACCCAGTCTGCCCATTTCACCCTACCTACACTATTACATCAGACCGTGCCCAGTCTACAGCTTTTAGACCAGTGGTCTATATGATTGTATGTGCCGTGGTGGTTGGAAAAAAAGATGTCTTTCTCCCACTTCCATACATCTTTCAGCCCAGCTTCTGCAATCATGGCCAATAGTGCCTTAGCTGCTGATGAGCTTTTTTGTGGACCCATCTCCCCTCCTGGTGATGTCAAGGTGTAGGTCAGCGATGCAGCTTATATCTCCCCCTGCTATGCTTAGCTGGGGTGCTTTGCTAGCAAGGATTTGTGTGACTTCCTGAAATAAGGTATGGGAGTGTTGATTGGGGGCATATATATTCAGAATGGAAATTGGAGTGGAGTAATATGACCCATTGACCAAAATCCATCTGCCATTCAAGTCACTCCAGTGATGTACCCTAAATGCTATGCCTTTTCATAGTAGTATTGCCCCTCCATTAGCCCTTTCTGTGGGTTGAGATGAAGAGTAAACTTCCCCTACCCACTGTTGCCTTAGTTTCCCATGTTCTGTGAGGCTCGGGTGGTATTCCTGCAATATGGCTATTTCTGAGTCCAGTCTCTTCAATTGTGTTAATAACCTAGTTCTCTTGACTGGGTTGCTTATCCCCTTGACATTATAGCTTGTCAGTTTCACACTTTGGGTGGCCATATCTATGTTTGAAGTATAGTTTTCCTGTACCTTCTAATATCAGTGTATACCTTGGGATCAGCCCCCGCCTATGTGTGTGTGTGTGGGGGGGTACCTGACAGCACTATTTATTTATTTATTTATTTAGATTTTGGTAACCAGGTAAGCCCACTGAGACCAGAGATCCCTTTTTCAGGAGCGACCCGGGATTAGTGACAGAGAGTACATATCTTGGCAACATTAAACAGTAGTCTTAGGTATACATTTGTAGATACAGAGTGTACATACATAGCAGAATTGTATCGGATGACATTGGGTAAGAAACATAACAAGGAGAGGGATACACATGAGTAACTGTAGGACAGCGTTAGCTGAGTACATAGGAGGTCACAGGGGGTACACAGTTAGGTATTAACATACATAAGTTTATGGTTTGTACATGGTACACATTGGGTAACATCATTGGCCCAGGGAGCAGAGGGTTCCACTGGTCTAATAAATGGTTTCATAATTCATAATAATTCACTATTAAGACAGTGTACCAGCTATACCAATTTTGTCAGGTAAAAAGCATAATTGTTACAACAAACATTGACACGTGAAACCTGAACAACATCAGCCTGAACCCAAACAAAAACAGTAAAAAAAAATTACTCCCCATAGTAATCTTATTGCTTCCAAGGGACTCTTACTGTATTCTGATTTGTGCAGTATGGTCTCACCATAGGACTGCCCCAGAGCCAAAATGGTTAATAGAACCTATGCAAATGATGGAATGCTAGGCTCGAACTCGGTTTTCAAACCACTGTCCCTGGTAAACAGTTTTAAACCATTAGATTCTTATGAAGCATGCACTAAGCAATATCCACCTGATATAACACTAATAGTAACACTCCCTAATAAAGAGTTCATATATATATATATATACTAAGGAAATTTCTCCCTTTTTAGAAAAACACCTACCAAAGTGGCATCCCTAAGACTCAGGTCACAGATGCCCAAAAATAAGAACATATATACCCCAGGCTTGCAACATCTCTACCACAGTTGGAGTGCAGTGACCATAGGTTTCTAGCAGAGGAGGAAGGGAGGGAGCTCAGAATACAGTAAGATTCCCTTAGAAGAAATAAGATTACTAAGGTGAGTATTTTTTTTCTTCAAACACCAGGAAATCTTACTGTATTCTGACTTGTGCAGATTATCCAAACAGTGCCTTTGGAGGTGGGCCTATAACCTATTTAGGAAACAGGCTCTGCAGGACTGCTGTGCCAAACCTGGCATCTCCTCTGGCCTGGACATCCAAGCAATAATGCTTGGTGAATATGTGGACTGTCTTCCAAGTGGCAGCTTTACAAACGCCCACTAGGGGGATATCTCTAGCAGCTGCTAGAGAAGCTGCTGTACCCCTGGTTCAATGGGCCCTGAGGCCTGCAGGTGGCTGCGTACCCACCTTGCTGTAGCAAAACTGAATGCAGGCTACAATCTATCGTGCGATGGATCATTTTGTGGCTGGTTTTCCTTTTCACACATCTCCATAAGTGAGGAAAAACTTAGTTTGATCTTGCCTGTGACTTTTTGTGTGGTCAAGGTAGTAGCATCCAGGCTGTGCATCTTGCACTCACCTGAGGTGGAATAGTCTGTGAAAAAGACTGGCAAAGTAATAGACTGGTTGAGGTGGAACTCTGATACCACCTTGGGCAAAAAAGTTCTGTTAGTCCTCAGGACTACTTTGTCTCTATGGACAGCAATGTAACCAGGTTCTCTGGACAGTGCCTGGAGTTCACTGATCCTTCTAGCAGAAGTAATGGCTACTAGGAATACTGTTTTCCAAGTCACATATTTGAGGTCTGCAGAAGACATGGGCTGAAAAGGAGGCTGCATGAGCTGGGGAATACAAATGTTCAGATCCCACATAGGAGCAGGCTCCCTGTGTGGTGGGTGCAAATGCAGTAATCCCTTAAAAAACTTCTTGAATACTGTCTTCAAAGCCACAGGAGATGCCTTACCTGCAGATAAGTAAGCTGAAACAGCTGCCAGATGCACTCTCAAAGTAGAAATCCTTAAACCAGTGGAATGCAAATGGGCAATATAGTCTAGAACTATAGAGAGACTGGCTTGGGCATGGTCTACACCCCTGCCCTGACACCAAATTGAAAATCTCTTCCATTTAGAAGTGTAGGTTTTCTTAGTAGAAGGCTTCCTAGATACTCTCAGGATATCCATAACCCCTTCTGAGAGGTGCAGATCTGCATAATCTAAGTCCTCAAGAGCCATACTTTGAGTCTGAGGGATTGCAGATTGGGATACATGATTCTGCCCTGTGAGTGTGACAGCAGGTTGTACCTCCTGGGAAGACTGATTGACTTGGCTACTGACAATGATAGGATCATGGAGTACCAAGGCTGTCTGGCCCAGTCTGAAGCAATGAGAATCATTGATGCTGGTTGAACTCTGAGTTTGTTTAACACTTTCAGTATCAGAGGAAAAGGAGGGAATGCATACAGGAACCTCCCCGTCCAGTCCAGCAGAAGTGCATCCAGAGGGATTGTGCCCCTGATGGGAGGCCTGCAGCAATACTGTGGGAACTGCTGATTGTTTGGATTGCAAACAGATCCACCTCTGGGGTGCCTCATCTCTTGAAGATGGTCTCCAAGACCCGTTTGTTCAGTGACCACTTGTGGTGATTCTAGTTTATTCTGCTGAGGGCGTCTGCCAAGACATTGTCTTTTCCTGGGAGGTGGACAGCTGAAAGGGAAATATTCGGGAAGTATGACAAGGCCCAAATTCTCATTGCTTCTGTGCAGAGAGGAGTTGACCTTGTGCCCCCTTGTTTGTTTATGTAGTACATGGTGGTTGTATTGTCTGTTCTGACCCGAACCATCTTTCCCCTTACCTGATTGACAAATGACTGAAGAGCCAGAAGAACTGCTCTGAGTTTTAACAGGTTGATATGCAGGAGAGAGTCCTGCTTTTTCCATGTGCCATGTGCAGTGTGATCCCCCAGGTGTGCTCCCCATCTTAGGAGGGATGCATCTGTCGTGAGTACCGGAGAGGGAGCCTGCTGCAAGAAAGGCACTCCTTGCCCGAGATTGCCCATTTCCTGCCACCACCGTAGGGCTTGGAGAAAAGTGACTGTGACTGGAACTAGCTTTGAGAGATAATCCCTTCTCTGGAGCAAGTGATCTCTTAAATTAAATTGAATGTCTCTCATCTGGAACCTGGCCCCTAACACCATTGCTGTAGAAGCTGCCATATGGCCTAGCAATTGCAGGAAGTACCTTGCTGTCCCGGAGACGTGAAGTTTTAAGGAACTGGCCACTTAGATAAGGTTGCCCACCCTGTCCTGAGGTAGGAAAGCCATCCCTTTTTTTTTGTATCCAGTTCTGCCCCAATGAATCTGAGTAGCTGAACTGGTTCCAGAACAGACTTTTTATAGTTCACCAAGAACCCCAGGGAGTAGAAAGTGTCTTGTGTTATTGACAGAGCCTCCCTTACTTGCTGGTGTGACTGGCCCACTATTAGCCAGTCGTCCAAGTAAGGGAACACTGACACCCCTTGTTGCCTTAGGTATGCCACTACCACAGCCAGACATTTTGTGAACACCCTTAGAGCAGATGTCAGTCCGAAAGGCATTACCCTGAATTGGTAATGGCCCGATGACAACCTGAATCTGAGGTACTTTCTGTGTGACCTTCTGATTGGGATATGAAAATAGACATTCTTCAGATCCAGGGATGCTAGCCAGTCTCCCTGTCTTAGTGTGGGTGGTATGGTAGCCAGAGTAACCATCTTGAATTTTGGTTTTGACAGATGATTGTTTAAGTATCTAAGATCCAGAATGGGTCGCCACTCCCCTGTTTTCTTTACTGTGAGGAAGTACCTAGAATATAGGCCCTTTCCTTTCTGGTTGGAAGAGACTGGTTCTACTGCCCTTTGCAGCAGAATGGTTCAAACTTCCTCTTCCAGTACGGGTGTTTCTGATGAGGAAGAGGGTTTTAAGGCTCTTGACCTCAGCTTTGGCATTGCCTTGAAGCTGAGAACAAGCCCCTGGCCCACTACCTCCAGGACCCACTTGTCTGTGATGATACTTTCCCACTCCTAGAAGTAGTGAACCAGCCTGCCCCCTACTGGAATTGGGTAGGCAAGCAAACAGTCCACTCAGGGTGTCTGTTTGGTCTGTGCTGCTGGCTGGACACTAGGGCTAATGTGGCCACTGCCCCTGCCTCTGAAATATCCCCTTGGCTGATACTGGGGAAAAGCCTGAGGCTGGAAAAAAGGCCTATAAGCGGATCTGCCTCTGCCACCCCTTGCATGATGCTTCTTGGGGTTAGAAGCTCTTTTCTTTGCTGCTGCACTCTTGTATGCAGCCTTGTATTCACTGTGGACCACATGTTCTTTTGGTACCTGGCTATGAAGGACATATAAGATGCCTGCCTAATAGCCAGTGAAGATTCCAAATATACTTTTTTAGCTATAGAATGCACCCTCCTAGAATCTTTGTCTGGAGGGTGGGAGGCCAGAGGGATGCCAGCTTTGTCACAAGCTGCAGCCTGCACTACACCTTCATGACTGGGATGCCTAAAAAGGAATTCAGCCCCAGTCTTAGCCACCCAATACTTCTTGTCCACCTTCTTGTCTGTAGGGGGGACAGAAGTGGGTGTCTGCAATACCTTCATAGTCTGCTTTCTCAAGGACTTATGAAGTGGCAAGAACAGTGAAAAGAATACCAAATAAAATAATTTTACTGATAAATAACCGAGAAAAAGCAAGTTTCTTCAAGCGATGAAGGAGAGCTCTCCGGAGACGTCTTACTGAGGCAAGAGGAGTAAAGAATCTGATGGTTAAGAACTGTTTACCAGGAACACTGGTTTGAAAACCGAGCTCGAGCCTAGCATTCCATCATTTGCATAGGTTCTATTAACCATTTTGGCTCCGGGGCAGTCCTATGGTGAGACCATACTGCACAAGTCAGAATACAGTAACATTTCCTGGGGTTTGAACAATAACATTGTGAAACATATGGCTTCCAAAAGTCCATGATTCCCTAGGTATTATGTCATGATGCTGGGCATATGATCTTGGGGGGAGTTCCCTCTCCTGGACCAGTGGCAAATCACAACAGCAGTAATGGGGAACAGGTACAAACAATTTCTCTAATTCATATTTAACATGCAGGCTTGGGGATGCAAGGTGGGTCCTACAATGGTAGGACCTATTGAAAGTGAGATGGGGCTGGGTAGGGTGGGGGGTCTCTGTGGGGGCGATCAGAGGGAGTTGTGCAGTTGGCCTGCCTAAGGTGGGGTAGGAAGGCCCCAGCTATATTATAAAAGGCAGGGCCCTGCCTCCCCCCATGCCTTGAACCACTGCTGAACTGATTTCTGCAAGACAAACCCCTAACTAATCTGTAGCCCTAGGGACAAAAACTTGCTCTCCTGGAGCTGGACACTAACAGTCCTGCAGCCATCATCCTGACCATGACTGAGTAACCTCACCATGGTCATAGTGAGGCCGGGTGCCTGCTAGACCTATGCTCAATAGAGAATCCCTCCACTACATTTGAACCACAACCCTCCCAAACTATTTTACTTCCCTACATCTGTTTAACCAGGAGGAGTGGGGACATGGCGTCCTTCCCTTAGCCCCCTAACCTAAGACTTGTGAATCATTTGGAGGCCCCTTGACAGAGGCCTGACCTCCTGGCAGGGCACATGCACTGCCACCTACCTCCCAATTGCCGGACCCATGCTTTGGAAGCCAACGGTTTCTGCAGTTAGGTGACTGTGCTCAGTTGGCACTACGAACCACTAGTTTGGAGGCTAATCCCCCTCCTCACAGTTTAGTTGGAATCAACAACCTACCCTTAGTTTCACATTCTGACATGTTAGTTTCTGGTCTTGCCCCTTTCCATTCTGGCCCAGGTTGTGGCCCAGCCCTGATCCCTCATTCCTGCGGGTTGCAGTTACTTGGTTCCCAGTTATGATGTGTCTTCATGTTCCTGCAAATTGTTTGGTGTGGAGTGAGGTGGAGTGGGGGACAGGGGGGCTGGTCCCACTCCCTCACTTTAGCCAAAATGATGATCTTTAGCATCCAGTTATTCTTATTAAATGCCAATGGGCTCACTAACCCCATCAAAAGATCAAGGATAATGCAGTCTATTAAGTAATCAAAGCGGGATCTCATCTATGTGCAGGAGTCACACCTATCCACCTCGAAACATGAGAAACTTGCTAAATTTGGGTTCACTTCCATCTTCTCTTCTTCATTCTGTGGCAGCAGGAAGAAAAGGGTGGCAGTCCTTATCCCCTACCACACCCTGTTCCAGACCACCCAAACTTGGAAGGACCAGAACAGGCACCCAGTTACTGTGAAAGGCCTCCTCAATAATATCAAGGTCATGCTTTGCAATCTGTACCTCCCCACAGGACCAGCACCCCAACAGTTAGAAAACTTTTACACAAAATTCTGATGACGATGAAGGGGCTCCTCCTGCTTGCAGGAGACTTTAACATAGCTCTGGTTCCCAGCTGGGACTCCTCCAGCTCCTTACCACTGAGGCAGCCAGCAGCCCATAAGTCCATAAGTTTTTCAAATGGTTCACTCAGGATGTGGACTGGTTGGTCACCTGGAATTTCTTATATCCACAAACACGAAACTACACTCACTACTCCTCGGTGCATGGTACATACTCTAGAATTGACCAGTGCTATACCCAGGTGGAAAACTTGTTCAACTTGGTTGACTGCAGGCTGGGCAACATCACCCCACTCACACCATCCCCAGTAACTAGCCGCTGGAACCTCGGTCTGGAGAGATGCAACACATGTTCTCATCTGAACCTGTATCATCTATGGGGGCAAGCCCCTCAAGGACTACCTCTAGAACAAAATCAAGATGGTCCTCCAGGACAATGCCATCCCAAACATCTCACATTCTAGCCACTAGGACACCCTAAAAACTGTCCTTGTGAACACGTCATAAAATACATCTCAGCCCAGAACAAACTGAGACACAAATGTCAACAAGAGCTGGAAGACACATTGGACTTTCTGCAGATGGCCCACCAACAGGGGGACGCCTCAGTAGCCCCACAACTCAAACAAGTAAAAGTGGACCTGGATGCCCACTGCCTCTCTGGAACAAAATTGCTCTTATGTTTCTTCACCAGCATTATTATGAAGTGGGAGCAAGCGCCTCACACCTGCTGGCATACCAAATCCGTAAACAATACCACACAGTGACAGTCACTGCTGTAAACCACCTAACCACTGGGACCTGGCTAACAAAACTCCATGATATCACTCGATCCTTCTGCTCATATTACTAAACCCGGTACATCCTGGAACAGCTTGCATCTCAGGAGTCCACTGGCTCCTTTATGCACACCATAGCCATCACCAAGCTCTCTGATGCCCAGCGAACCCACCTCATGGACCCAATCACATCTAAAGAGGTGGATGAAGCCATCAGATGCTCTGAGACTATGAAGGCCCTGGACCCAGATGGGTATGAAGCAGAATTCTATGAGGCTACCAAAGAGCAAATTCTCTCCCGTTCTTTTGAACAATTAATGAAGTTTTATTTATTTATTTATTGAAATCTTGGATTAAAACCTGTGAGCAGCAGCTCTTTACATAGGTTCCATGTCAAAAGAAAAGCATCATCATGATAACAATTACAATAACATGTACATTGCAAGTGTCACCAGGCCTGAATACATCTAGGTAGAATACAGCAAAAGCCGTAGATTTGCTGAAAAAATACAGATTAAAATTGAGGTAGGACTAGACACATTGGGATAAGTAAAGGATGGAGACAAGGGGTTTTAAATGAATACACTCCAAACAGACAGTACAATTAATTTAAACAATGGAGGCAGTGTACAAGGTACTGTATGCCTGAGTCAGGTAAAAACTAGCTTACTAAGGGCAGGAAGGTGTAGCAGGTCAAAAGTGGAGGGGGGGAGGTGGACGAGGGAAGGGGAAGGAGGTGGGTGAGAGGGAAGGACGTGGGAGGAAAGGGATAGGTAGGGATAAGCAGCGGAGGGGTAGCAGAGAGTAAGTGCTGAAAGGGTGATGGTACAGTAGGGTAATGCAGGTAGAGTGTGAGACATAAGGCACAGGTATGGAGCAGGGAGGCAGTCTTAGTGGTAGCAGTCACAGGTAGCCTCAGCGACTAGGTGCTGTCATAGCAAATGTTTGAAGCAACCCAGCATGGTTGTATTTAATAATCAGACTGCAGGCGAATTGCTACAGTACGGAGCTCTGTATGTGAAAGCACGCTGTCCTAGTGCAGTATGGCACCTTGGGGTTCTGAACATCTGGCTAGAGGAGTTTCTTGTAGCTTGCTGGGGGCTTGGACACCGGGTGGCATCATACCAAGGCTGATTTTTATTTGTATTTTTTATATTTATTATGCTTTTTGTCCCGCAAGCCAGCGTCGGGACTTCAACCTGGTCACAGACCTTGCTGCCCCTCACTCCCAAATCAGCTGCACTCCCTAGTTGCCTCCTTGGCTTACCCCCCGGGGGGGCCGCAGCACCAGCCAAGGTGTCGCAGACATGGGTCGGGTCGGGGAAGCCAGCCTCGGAGCGATGAAGGAGCGGCATGGCAGGTGTCATGGAGGCGCTGGCTGTGGGTGTTTTGATCCTTATTGTTCAGGAGGGTGGGGACATGCAATGATGCCCAGCGTCCGCCCCACCCCTGAAGACGTCCAGACACCGACTTGCCGCGGTACCCCTGGCCTCTGCCAGGGGTCCATCAGGCACCAGACATATGCCCCAACCTCCCCCCAGAGAAGAAGAGCAGTCCATAGGACACTCCATCCTTCTTCCTTAGCTGGCCCTCCGATGACCTGGGTCCATTCCCGAACCCGGGTCACCTGCGTTGCAAGTGGAAATCCAACCACTGCGCTGATGGGCCAGCTTACCAAGGCTGATTTTTTTAGCAATCAGATAGGTTTGAAATCTGAGCCTGCTGTCAAATTGTAGCCAGTTGGCCTGGAAATAATGATCACACATGTGGATCATTTGATCAGCACCGGTGAGAAGACGGCAGGCTTTATTTAAGGCTGCTTTGATGTGCTGGAGGGATGTGTCCATAGCTGATCCATGTATGATGATGCTGTAGTCAGCGAGTGAGATAACAGAGCTATGAATGGCAAGGTGCAAAGCATCTGGTGTCAGGTTGCGTTTGTGTCTGTAAAGCATACCTATTCTTTTGTTTATCGCCTTTGAGATGTTGTCAATGTGCTGGGTATAGGACAAGGTAGAGTCAATAGTTATGCCCAGGTACTTAAATTGTTGGAATAGCTCTAGGGGTGATCCCTCGACATTGGTGATGGTGAGCGGAAAGTTTTTGTGGTTACTGGTGAACATCATAGTCTTAGTTTTTTTGTAGTTCAAGATAATCTTCTGGTCAGTAAACCATTCTTCAGCGGATGTGAAACCTTACTGGAGCTGGTCCTGAAGTTGCTTTGGTTGTGAGTGACTAGTGAAAATAACAGCATCATCCACGTAAAGAAGTATGTGGCCATTGCAAGAGTTTGGGAGCTTATTTATGAAGGTACTAAATAATAGTGGGCCCAGGATGGAACCTTGTGGGACCCCAGAGCATACTGGCCTGCTTTCAGAGCGAGCATCTCCAATTTTCACTTGTGACTGGTTGTTTAGGTAACTAGAAAACCAAGCAGAGGTGTCTGGGGAAAGTCCGATGCTGGTGAGTTGTTCGATAAGGAGGTGTGATTAACAGTGTGAAAGGCCTTGGTTAAATCTATAAAAGTTGCCCCAGCCAAGAGCCCTTGTCCCAGTTAGTTATGGATGAATCCCGTAAATTCTAGTAAGGCTGTGACAGTACTATGTCCATGCCGAAACCCATGCCGTTGGGTGCACTGCAGTTGATATTGCTCCAAGTATTCCACGAGTTGATCAGCCACAATGCACTCCAGGGCTTTAGAGAGTGGAGGGAGGATTGAAAGGGAGGCAGTATAGCATAGTGGTTTAAGGCTCTGAGCTGCAAATCTGGAGATCTGGGTTTGAAACCCACAGCCCCCACTTGCATACTGTGTGACCCTGAGCAAGTCACTTAACTTCCCTGTGCTCCTAGGCTACACTTGTAAACAAGCTTTCAGCTTAGTGTGTTTCACCTGGTTAAACAATTGGAAAAAAAAAAGAAATTGGGTGGTAATTTCCAAGAAGTGCACGATCACCACTCTTATGCACTGGGGTGACCATGGCAGATTTTCAACATTTCGGGAATTGTGAGAGGCTGAGAGATAGGTTGATTATATTAGTGAGGGGCACAAGAACTTCATCAAGTACAAGGTTTATGAATTTAAGATCTAAGGAATCCCCACTGTGCCTTGATTTCCCAAGTACTTTCTGGAAGTATCGCCTTGCTTCACTTACAGAGACAGCCTTGAAATAGAATGGTGGGTGGTCATGTAGTGGGGTCTCCTCCCTCCCATCAACATGGACCTATGCGGCAGTCTCACTCAGTGGTCCCAAAGACGGACAAAAACCCTCTGGTATATGGCTTCTATCAGCCTATATTGGTCCTTATTATTGACTATAAACACTTCATGGCCATTATGGCCCATAGGCTGGATAGAGTCCTCCCCACATTGGTGGGACTCAATCAAACTGACTTCGTCTGCTCCAGGATAATGACCGACAACAACATGTGAGCATTACACATTATACACAACACACAGAGATACCAGCACTCCTTGGTCCTTCTCAGCCTCGATGTCAAGAAGGCATTTGACCAGATCTCTTGGCCCTTCCTTAATGTGGTCTTGGGCAGGCTGGGGTTCCCAGTCCCCTTAATCCAGCTACTAAAGGAAATATACAAGGCCTTCTGGGCCTGTGTGAAAGTTTCAGGGCACAACTCAGAGGATTTCCCCTCTATCTGGGAACCAGACGGGGTGCCCCCTCTCCCCCCCTGTTCTTCCCAGTCAATAATGAGCTCCTAGCCCAGGCCATTTGGGAGGCCACGAACATTTCAGGCATACAGCTGGGCAGTGAGGAGCATCACATAGCTTTTTATACTGTTGATGTGCTTCTATATTTAGATGACCCAGATAGATCACTCCCTGCTGTAGTCAAGATCCTGAATGCCTTAGGCACAGTTTTTGGTATAAACCGAAAGCAACTAAAACCGAATCCCTGACCTTCCACTGCCTCCCACCTCTAGAGGTAAGGCAACAACACCCTTTCCACTGGGACCTGGAAAAATTAAAATACTTGGGTAAAATCCTTGGGCATCTTCCTTTCCAGAACCCCAGCCACTGCATTCTGAAATACCTTCAAACCCTCCTCTGAGCAGCTAGCACAAGATCTCATGAGCTGGAACACATTACCCCTAAGCCTCGCCTGAGAATAGAGGTGATTCGCATGGTTACCCTCCTCAGGGTGTTATACTTCTTCCAGAATGTCTTAATTCCCATACCACTAGCCACATTTTGGCAGTGGAATAAAGAACTCTATTGATTTATCTGGGCTGGGCAATGCCCCCAGATTAAGCTGTAAACATTGTTCCGCCCTAAAGTGAAACATGGCATCTACCTTACAAACTGAAGGCTATACTGCTGGGCAGCACACCTGTGATACGTGGTTCTATGACACCTTGGTGCCCCTTGAGCCCTCTGGCAATGGTTGGAAGTCTCAATCTTCCCCAACAATGAGTTCATTATGATCATGTATCACACTGACCCACATCCCGAATTGACAGCCAGCCTGAATCCATGGCTCAGGTACCAGGGCTCAACCTGGATCTCTGTCCCCAAAAAAATTACATTTAGTCCCCTTTCTCACTTTCTTATGCACTGTTGGAGCACTTCCACTCAGCACGCATAGAACCAGCCTTCAGGAAATGGGGACTCAGTACCTTACAATACCTGTACCAGCTCATGTCTGGACCTGCACTAAAATCCTTTGCAGAATCCCAAACAGAATTTAGCCTTAGACAGGTGGACTTCTACAGATTCCTAGACACTATTACATCTCCCTACCAATGGGTGCATGCAGCCCTGTGGCCCACCCAGCAATTATCAATTCTCTAATCACTCTTATGAGAACAAGGATTACCAAATATATGATCTCTGACCTATACAAGGCCTTAGTTGAATCCACCGGAGCTTCATAGAAACATAGAATTTGACGGCAGATAAGGACCGCTCGGCCCACCCAGTCTGCCCATTTCCCTACCTGATGGATAAGCTGCAGGTCCTAGTTAACCAGCAGCCTACTTCTTCCTACCCCAACCCCCTAGAATTGCCTTATGACTGTCCCATGCATGCTTGAATTCCACCACTGTTTTGACTCCACAACCTCCTCTGGAAGGCCGTTCCATACATCCACAACCCTCTCTGTGAAAAATACTTCCTTAAATTGCCTCTAGCGCCCCCTTCTATCTTCAAATTGTGTCCCTTGTTCTTGACACCTCTTTTTTGAAGATGCTACCCTCTTGGACTTTGTTGATTCCCTTGAGGTGACTTGAAAGTTTCTATCATGTCTCCCTCTCCCTCCTTTCCTCGAGGCTATACATATTAAGCTCCTTAAGTCTCTCTTCATATGTCTTCCAGTGCAGACCCTGCACCATTTTAATTACCCTCCTCTGGACAGCTTCCATCCTGTCTATGTCTTTCGGAGATTGGGTCTCAGAACTGCCATGCATACTCCAGATGGGGTCTCACTAGCTGTCTGTACAGAGGATAATAACTTCCTGTTTTCTACTGGTGATGCCTCTTCCTATGCATCCCAGTATCCCCCAACCCTCCTTGCTGCCCTCTCATTGCTTGCCCACCTTTAGGTCATCTGTTATGACTACCCCCAGGTCCCTTTCCTTTTGTTGTTGTTAGTATCTCACCCCCATTGTGTACTCTTCCCCTGGGTTTTGTTTCCCAGGTGCATTACCTGCACTTCTTAGCATTGAATCTAAGCTGCCATACATTTGACCATTCCTCTAACCTTGCCAAGTCCCTTCTATCCTTTCCTCCACCTTGTGCATCAACTCTGTTGCAGATCTTTGTGTCATCTGCAAAGAGACATACTTTTCCTTCCAGTCCCTCTGCAATGTAAACATAAAGACATTGAGAGAGGACGAGTCTAATACTAGACCCTGCGGTGCCCACTACTAACCCCTTTTTCAGGTGGACTCCATTTACTATTACTCTCTGTCCTATTCTCCAGACAATTCTTTACCCAGGCTGTCATCTTGGGACCCACTCCCAGGCTGGCTAACTTGTATATTAATCTTTTGTGTGGGATTGTGTCAAATGCCTTGCTAAAGTCTAGGTAGGCCATGTCCACAGCCCTCCCTGATCAACTACTTTGGTCACCCAGTCAAAGAAATCTATCAGATTTGTTTGGCATGACCTTCCGCTGTGAATCCATGCTGCCTTGGGTCCTGTACCCCTCTGGCCTCTAGATACTCAACAATTCTTTCCTTCAGAGTGATTCCATCATTTTCCCTACCACTGAGGTTAAACTAACAGGTCTGTAGTTTCCTGCTTCTGCCTTGCTCCCACTTTTGTGAAGGAGAATCACATCTGCCTTCCTCCAGTCCTCGGGTACCACCCCATCCTCCCATGATTTGTTAAAGAGGGTAGTCAGTGGTGTCACTAGTTCTACCCTTAGTTCTTTTAGAATTCTGGGATGAATCCCATCAGGCCCCATTGCTTTGTCCACCTTCAGTTTTAAGAGTTCTTTCAGAACCCTTTCTTCTGTAAATGGGCTGGTATCAACTTCTGTATCCAGAGTGTTTCTGCTGTTTGTTTTAGGTACCTTCCCTCTTCCTTTGTAAATACTGAGCAAAATATTTGTTTAGTATCTCTGCCTTTCACAGTCGCCCTCTGCCCACCCTCCCTCCCTTTATTAAGCCTCACTATCCCTCCCTTGGTCTTACTTCCTCCCTGATGTACCTATAAAGGTTTTATCCCCTTCTTAACTGGAGTTGGCTATCTTTCCTCGGTTTGGGCCTTTGCTGTTCTGACTGCCTTCCCAGCTTCCTTTTGCTTTAACTGATAACAGTTCTCTGTCCTGTTCCTTCTGTGATTCCTTGTACTTCCTGAGATGCTTTCTTTTTCTCTAGAACCTTCCTGCACTTCCTTTGAGAACCATAGTGGTTTCTTACCTTGTTCTCGTTTGTTTATTTGCTTTACACAAAGGCTTGTTACCTCTGTGATGGCAGTTTTATTATTCCCCATTGTTCTTCCACCCCTCCTTCCTGCCCATTTGCTAGTGCATTCCTTAGGCACTCACCCATTTTGACAAAGTCAGCCCTCCTAAAATCCAGTACCTTTGTCTTTGCATGGCTTGACTCTATTGCTGTGTTTATTGTGAACCATACTGTTCGATGGTCGCTAGTTCCCAGATGGCTACCCACTTCTACATCTGTGATCCTGTCCTGTGTGATCCTTCACACAGGACATTCAGGCAGAAATGGCAAGATGGGCTAAGTACGCTGGCCCACCTGTGCAATGGTAGCACTACCACATGCAGCCTGACAATCCCAGTTTAGGAATGAGCCTGGAGCATCAGAGGGTCTGGCATGGGGGAGGTTGGATGAGCATCCCATGGACTGCTCTCCACCCGGGGGGGGGGGTCGTAGGTGCTCAACGTGCGAGTGACAATCAGCGGAGGTTGGGTGTGCACCAGCTGGGACCACTTTGCTAAGGGAGGAGATGATGGTGGACATCTGCAGGGCATGTGTGGGACCATACATGCCCACACACTGATATCATTGCATGTCTGCATCTCCAACAGGGAAACCAACAGAGAAAAAACCCTCAGAAGCAGTGCCGAATGAAGCTTCCTCTCTCTCTCATAAAAGATGCCCCAAGCATAGGACTCAGCTGGATCAACAGGTAGAATTCAGTCTCTTCTTTGGGAGCACTGCCTTAGAGGGCAAGCTGCGGGGCCTCCTAATATGAGCAGCTGGGGGAATGCTGGTTGGGGGTGCAAAGGACAGACACAGGGATACAGCCCCACCTGAGTGCATAAATAGAACTGAAAAATAAAAGGATGTGCTAGGTACAACAATAACCACTGAGGACTGGTACAGAACATGCCAAAAAACCTCCAGAGTTACAAGCTCTCACCGGCAGAGAGAATATTCCTGTAATCACCAAATAAGATACTTCCATATTCCAGCCATCAATGCACACTACCTAGTATCCAGAAACGTCTCCTGCTGGAGAAGCTGAGGAGAAACACAGGCCCACCATACTCACATCTTGTGGGCTTGCCCTGTCCTACCGCTCTTCTTTCAGACACTAGAAGAGGTGCTGGAGGAGCTGTATGGAAGGTCAGTACCCCTGACAGCAGAACTATTCCTGCTATTTCAGCTCCCATGAGGCCTATGAGACTCATACTCATGATACCTCATGGGTATCTTATTTACAGTGGCAAGGGAAACTATTACAAGAGCTTGGCTAACACCCCAACCCCCTACTATCCCAGCCTGGTGCTCCACAGTCATTCAGATCTATAGAATGAAGAAACTCACACATGCTTTGAATGATAAGACTGAGCACTGCTCCTCACACTGGACTGGGTGGCTCATGCACATGATGGGAAAGATGGAATTTGTTCCATAAGTTTCCATACCTGTTCACTATGCCTCCCTCTCCTCTCCTCTCTCAAATGACTGAGCCCAGTACTTACCTCACACTGGGAAATCCCAAACCTTCCAAACATTCCACCACACCGGCTGGGCTGGCCTCCCCCCCTTAACCTCTTTCCCCTCCAGTGATGGAGGAACTCAGGCCCTGGTCTCACTTCTGCCACGGTAAAGAGTGGTATGGAATGAATGTAGTACTCCACAGTGCTCAGGGTGCAAGACTGTATTAGTACAGCCATTTGTTATTGACCCCCTCTCCCCCCAGCACTGTAACGTGGGGGTGGAGGGAACACTAACCACCACCAATCCTTCCTCTCCAGAAAAGTGTAACTGTAAGAAAGACTCAGAACCACATTCACTGTATCAATATGTTGTCTTTATTCTGTACATGGATGGATAATGCAGACATGGAAAATTGTTTAGTAAAAATTATATTTACAAAACAAAAAAACAATAGGTGAGTATGCCTTGCGTTTCTGGAGCACCTTAGGAGAATAGTCATTGTTGAAGTAGTCTCTCTGCTGCTTATAGTGAACTTCTTTTTGTCTCCAAGCTCTCATTAGAAGATCCCATTTTATTGAGAAGTTTAAAACTTTTTGACTTTCTGTTCCAAAGCACTTATGCTTTCCTTTAATTCTGAGTGGATGTTTCTGATTTCTGTGGAGAATTGTCTTAATTCATAGAGAATTGCCACGTTTGAAAGTTGAACCTACTCTGCCTCTTGGCCTGCCATTTTGCCGCCTGACTCTTCATCATCACATCTATTGGAATCCAATGCATATTCTACTGCTTTTCCAGTCCTGAGGCATCCCATTGTGTCTGCTGAACTTTGGTATGTGTTATTTGCTTGTTATCATAGCAGAAAGTTTAGTTTGTGAGGCTAAATGTAGACTGAGGAGTGGAGCTCGATTTTTAATCCTCCATCTCGGGTGGTGGTGTCTAAAGTAGTCCTTCCACTTGCTGGGACTAGCTTGTACTTGCTGCTTTGCTTTAGGTAGTTTGAGGTAATGCGGCTTCCATAGTTGCAGTTTTGCACTTTTACAGTACCCAGTAAGTAGTTCCTATAATGAAGGCCTGATATTGAAACAGAACACACGTGGAGACAACTAGCTAGCATCCTTGGAGTCAGTCTTTTTAATATTTGGTGTAGGGAGTAGTAGTAAGGGTGAGAGATAGAGACAGAAACAGAGCTTCAGCCATATGGATCACGCTCTAGGATTGCACTGAAGAACCATCCACAAGTTTATTGATGGACTAGTCTGATTTGTGACAGACTCGAGTGAGATGAGAATGACCAGGATGGGTCGAGGGATGCAAGTGGAGAGTGGTTTTCCAGTTGTAACCCCCTTACAAACGGGAGTTCCTAAAAGCCTTCCCGGAGCCTGCCTGGATGCTCCATGCCTGATTGGTGTTCGGAGTAAGGCCGCTAAATGTGGGATTTGTGAGTGCTTTTAAAGCCTCCCCTTACTGTCTCTTTAAGAGCTGTCTGCTTGCAGGCAAAGTCATTGTTTATGAGGGGGACTGTGTGTTTCCTTGCTCGAGTCCCGCTCGAGCTGTACTGTAATTGCCCTTCTTAGTGGTCGCTGAAAAGCGCATGGGGTGCCCCCTCTACAGGTGTAACTATTTGCCTGAAATCATCTAGAGTGATGGTGAAAATGCGGTTTGTTTAACCTGCTTTTGTTGCAGATGGGACTCTGTGTGCTGTGCCCCTCCATTTTGGACCAAGACGTTCTGAAGGGTCCAATAAGGTGCCAGGGGCAGTCAATGTGAAGGATTAAGCGACCAACCAGGACTGGGACTCTAGATGGAGCTGGCTGACCAATGGGGACCTAGCTAGTAATCCTGGGAAGTGAAGTCTGAACAAGGACGCCTTTTTGCACCAATCGAGACAGGTCTCATAGCCTGGTGTCTGCAGCCCACTTATGGGATCGGGTGGCGTGAGACGGAGAAGGTTGGGTCCAACTGCCTGAAGGGCAGATGCGCTGTGACTGTGGAAGAGAGTGGAGCCCTGAGCTTCAGCGCCGTTGAGTATTCGCGCGGGAAGCGCGTGAAAGGCCTGAGGTGGCCGTTGTTCTTTGCCAGCGCGTCCCGAATACAATCCGCCGGCATACGGTCAGAGGGGGCTGTATATAAACACAGCTACCTACCAGGCTTCACCTGAAGAGGACTGGAGAATCTGCTGAATCGCGGTCGGTCTGTCAGGATGTTTGAAGCTGCAGTTAACGCCCGCAATTGCTGTGAGTTCGTTCGGGTCCTGGGAGCAGCTGCCTGGTATGGTTCCCCTCTGTTGTTTTCCATATAAATGTGTGAGAAGGCCTTTGAAACTCAGGCTCAACCCTGCAAGTGGTGAAAGAGAGGTTCTCTGTTGGAGTTGTGAGTACTGAATCAGGGTAGCTCCCTGTTAAAGGTTACCAACAAGGGAAAAGTCATTTTGTTGTATTGCAGACTGTACTAATTGAGCTTTCTGGCTCCATCTGACCTGCTCAGGAATCAAATGCTCATTTGTGTCAGGGCCCCAACCAGCTGCATCGAGGGACTAGTCATTAGGGCTTGGGTGCCCATAGACAGTAATTGGTAGGTCAGGCCTGTGCACAGAGCCCTAGGTAGTCAAATATATATATATATATATATAATATACTAGTGTTAAGCCAATCATCCTGATTTCCCCCTGTCCTTGTTATCTCCCCTTCAATAAATCAGATTGTTTGTTTTGCAAAAGTACCCTGGCCGGATTGTGTTTTACTGGTGATACACTGCACAGTGAATATTTGATAACTGTACCTTACTTTCCAGGGGGTCCCCAGAGTGAGCTGAGTGGATCGAGCCGGGGGGTAAGTGTTCAGGGTGAGAACATTTTAGTTGAACTGTGTGAGCCACTAGTGGGAAGAAGGGGGGGTTGCAGCAACCCAGAGGGCTGTGACCGAGTCGACCTTGAATGTTTTAACCCCGACCTCTAGGTGGAGGCACCTGTCAACGGATCTGGGCCCCTCACCCTGCCCCAGCTGAGGCAGGTAGGGGTAGTAGCCCTTAGGATAGCGCCTCCTGGGGGTTACACAGTGTTGTTATCCTCATCCGCCTGTGCTGCAGGGTAACATGACTGGTGAAAACGGTGGAAGTTAGCCCATCATATGAGCAAGATCTGTGAGCGTGACCAACAGTTTTATGAGAGCGCAGGTTCCTGAGAGCAAGAGTCTTGCTGTAAGAGCGAATGTTACAGTTGGAAAGCACTGACAGCATTTTGGTAGGTCTATACTACTTTTTTTTAAATCCCTGTTTCACTTTGATAGGTGACTTGGTTTGACTGCAGGGGGAATGTTAGTATGAGCGTGACAGCATATTTAAAATAAGTGAGACAACAAAAACATGGAGATAATTTAAAAAGTATTGCCATCTGAGGGTGCGCTGATTTTTGTTGATCTGGAGGAGTGGAAGAGGGGATGTCTGTGTGATGTTTTTGCTGGCTGGGTGTTGTGCTCTTGGCTGCTTAACCAGGGGGAAAATGGCTGCCAAGTAATTTTTCTTATGAGTGGTAGTGGAGCAATGATTTATGATAAGCCTAAGTACCAGGATGTCTGAGCATTGTGCTGTATTACTGCATGGTCACCTGACTGGTATTAGCCAATGAATTTTGTTGGATTATTAGATCCATTTTATAAAGCCCGTTATAAGACAAGTACCAAATTAAATTCTGGAGATGTGGTGGGGAAGAGGTTGGAGATACAGTATATGTTTACTATATTCCATACTAATTTCCAAACAGGAACCCAGCTGGGGTGCTCACAAAAATCAAATGTAGAGCACTAGAAATCAGGCAGAGACCCTCTGAAGTAATGATAGACACCACTCTTCATATTTAGTCAAAAGGTTTATTCAGCACTGAATAAATATTTTGTGCTGAATATGCAGAGTGGCGTCCATCATTACTCTAGAGGTTGAGTGCCCGATTTCTACTGCTCTATGTTTACTATATTCAGTATAGGGCCTGGGGGAGTCTCAGTGGTGTCCTGCTTGCACCCAGTTTTATAGGTCAAATGACTTGCTCAGGGTCACATAGTGATTTGGCTGCTGTGGTGATTTCAGTTTAAGCTCTGCATAAGCTGGCAAATGACTTCCCCACTTACTGTATTTCCTGTTACCAGGGCTGTCATGCCCCCAAAACAAATTCCCATTCAAGTATTGCTACGAGAAAAGGCTGAAAAAGTGCAAATTAGTGCCCTGCCTAGAATAACTGTGTGCCCCCCGAAATTATATTGGCAAGACATCCGGCCTGTTACAGCTATACATTCCTATCTATATATGTATTTTCACTTGTTTCAGCATAGAAAATAAGCATGCATCCTGACTCGTGGCTGTCTGTGGTCAAATGGCCCACTTCCTTTCTGAATTCTGGCTGCAGATTTGTCATCCTCCATTATAGACATACACTGTACCTCAAAACTCTAATAGAGCCACGTCCCTTGGTTCCAGCCATGTGGGAGACCCAGGTTTGATTCTCAACCTGACTTCCCTGCTCTGGGCCAGTGAGGTTCAGGAAGGGCAGAGGCATCATGTTCTGACCCCATGGGAAGGTGAAATGCCCACTTCTGCAGCACTTCCTTTGCTAGGTGTTAGGACATGAATTGTTGCCACGCAGGCCACATGATGTCAGCTGTACCTCACATACAGGAGTGATGCTGTGGGCAGCCTCCAATTGAGGGGGTGGGAGACCCTTAATATGGAAAAAAAATAAGCACTGCCCTGTGGAAATTATGACGGTCACTCACCTGCCCACCCCAAGGCCCCTACTGCTGACCTTAGCATGGCGATCTGTTCCAAGACTGGTTGGGAACTGTATTTAATGGCAAAAGAGCCCTTCAACGGGGGTAAGCCACTTGGGTACTGGAGGTTAGTGAGTGTCTGGTCCAATGGGGGTACTGGAGATTCAGGGGGATCTGGTCCAGTGCCCCATGGGGGTCAGCAACAAGGGTAGAGGGGACATATGGAGGACAACCAACCAGTGATAAGGAGAGAAGGAGTGGTGGCTAGGCTGGGAGGGTTGGATAACCTGAACAGACAATATATTGCTGATTGTTAAGTGCTGTCCACTGTTTCCTTCCAGACACAGTTGCCTCTGAACATTTCATCTAATTGGCCAACTTGATATTTTATTCCTCTCATTCAATGGTACAGGGGACCCTACAATTCTTGCACTGACCAGCAAAATTAATTTTTGTTCATTCTTTTTTAGAATTAGTTGAAGTGCAGACACCGAAGCTTTAGGCATCATCTGCTACCTGGCCTGGTCCCTGCTGTAACAACCCTCCCCCCCACAGTTGCTATGGAGATGCTTTCCACACAGGATATGCTGGGTGACATTCTTCTCAATTGACGTCACCAAGGAGCAGAGAGGGTCATGTGTCCAAGCCCTCTGAGAATGGATTGAGTTTCCTAACTGGTGTCTAAATACAAAACCCAGCAGGAGTTTCACCACTCTGTGACTTGGTAAGCACAGGGTGCACACAAGTGTGTCTCTCTCTCTCTCTCTCTCTCTCTCTCTCTCTCTCTCTCTCTCTCTCTCTCTCTCTCGTTTTGCTAGCAAGTTGGCTTCCTCAGACACTGCTAGTAAATGTTACAGTCCCATGGTCAAAGACAAACATGTAAAGCAGTGGGTTTGGGGTACAACTGCCTTTGATTGAAAGTATTGCTATTGGTAACCACTTCTACTGATTAGTCAGTGATAGTTTTATTTTTATGTTTGCTTGCACGCATGTGCAAGAAACATAGTGCCATCATCAGAGTTTTGGGAGGTGTGTCAGCCCTGTTCCAATTCAGTCAGTGTGTTTGCAGGCGCTGCCGCAGTTCTCCAATGGCTGCTGGAGCTGTCTATGACAGCTCCAAAAATGCAGTGGCATACAGTTGAAAGGGGGAGCTATGCTTCAGTGAGCAGCGATAAGATATAGCCTGCTCATGCGTGCTCCCCTACACACACACACACACACACACACACACACACACACACACACACACACAGAGGCAGGCATACTGCGTGTTCATTTTTTTTTATATTGTTTAGCACTTGCTGGGATGGGTCTGTGACCTCTCCTGAAACGTTCTTTACGAGTTTATTTTGGCTTGTTTCAGGCATTCATAAAATTCCTCGGGAACAGAAGGGCTTCGAGCATGTCTTGTAAAAATAAAAAGGGGGGGAGGTCCACTACTTTGTCATAGCCTTCCTAATTCTTGTCTTGTGTCTTTCAAATCCCTTAAAAGCTACACAGCCACTGCAAAGGAGAAGAAAACGAGGGGGGACAGGGTTGTTATGGCTTCTCTTTCCCTTGGAAAAACATTATCAGCCTAAGCAGATAAGGGTCTCACAGTTTTCCATGTCAGTCATTCTCTTGGAGCTTTTGGTCTCCCCAGCAGGTCAGCAGAGTTGGTGAATAGCTCAGAAAGCGGGGCATCTGAAACAAATTAGGTCTCTGTTATAGCCACCCAGATACTGGTGATGGATGGAGGTCTGTATTTACAGCAAAGCTAATGGGCAGCATACACAGTCACATCCAAAGCATATTATTTAGTCAGTCTTTGCAGACTTGGATTGTATGAAAGAGCATTACTGCTCGCTATTTAAAATAAGTGAAGAGAACAGTTAGCTTGATGATGGGGGTCATATCCTATTAGGTAACTGTGTGGGGATAATACAGTATTGTATATTCAAATGTAAATATTTTGACTGCAAATGGAGAATAACTGCAGTGTGGAAAAGTACCTAAATAATTAGGATAGAATAACGCTAAAACAATGTTTGGAACAGTAGACAGGCAGAGGACAGACAGATTTATAGACGCCTCCTTTTATACTTCAGGATTTGGTTTGGGAATTGGGGACTGGTGAATATTCCGCAATACACCAGCACCAAGCATTATGTGTAGTCTGATATATTGCAGCCTACAAAACTAATTAAAAGACCGATCTTACATACAAATGAAACAGATAAAAAGACTGCTTATGTAATAAATGGGTATTGAGACTGGACATTTTTTACAGTAGTTTCTGCTTAAATACAGTATACAGTACAGTGTTTGCAAAAAGAGGGCAAGACATGCTCTCGTGTGTATGCAATCTAAGAACTAACGTGTATAGTTTTAATTTACAGCTATGGAATGTTACATGTTTCATGGAGCATGGTGTTATGTTCTTTCGGATTATGCAAAACTCAGCCCGCTCTGCTGAAGAAGCTGTGCTCCTCTTTTTGTTAAATGTATTATTTCTGCATTGCCATGTCTGCCGAACTGTCGAACCTACTTAGAATCAAAAAGTTTTGAATTCAGTCGTACACCAAAAAACGGACCACAGACGGAAAATGGATTATCTTGTGACTTGCTAGAAGCGCAGATAAACTATATGAAGTTAATCATGTATATACAGTGATAAACTATATGAAGTGAGGCATGCATATACAGTGTATATACACGATTAGGTGGAAACCAGTTTGAAGGAAAAGCTAGTGGCAGTATTCCATGTGCTAGCTGGGCTGAAATGTTCAGGAACACTTTCTTATGCTTTGACAGCTGTATAAATAAATCATACATTTCCTTTATGCTACAAATATGCATAACTCCGGCCACACTGTGTACTGTAACGGTAAAGACAAGGTAATATTTACCAGGTTTATATACAGAGGTTTTTTTTCTTGACAAAATAATTTAGGGAAAAAACAACATTTCTTTGATGTGCACTGTGCAAAAACTTCAGATATCGCATTTCTAGTCATAATGGAAATGTACGTGTGTCTTTTAAGAATTACATATAGACACGAGAGCTGAACCTGCAAACTATGGGGTTATGTTTATGTGGGGAAATTTTGTCACTGTCAAACCTAAATTGACATTAAGAGGGTTGTGAATGAAAAGGGAGCACAACATTTTCATCAGCTTGAAATAATATAATGACTGTGTTTTCATTTAAACTAATTGCAACAAATATACCCTGCATAGAAATGTGTTCGCACATACAGGTATAATAAGACATGTCATGCACTGCTATATTAAATCAAACACGTGTCCCTTAAGCCCAAACCAGCAAAATCACATTGTAAACAATGCAGAAAATATTTCTGTAACATACACTACACCATGGGGGGGGGGGCTGTCCATCAGTTTACAATTGGAGGGTATTGTAGACAGAAACAAGAACTGGGCATGTAGTTGTTAATGAAATCTTCCATAATAAACTGGGCTACACTTTCCCAAAACTTATTTAAAGATATGTTACAGATAATGTTTCACATAGAAACATAGACTTTGACAGCAGATAAGGACCCCTTGGCCCACCTAGTCTGCCCATTTCTGTACCTAGAGGTTAAGTTGCAGATCCTATTTAACCAACAGCCTATTTCTTCCTACCCCCCACAAAAATTGCCTTATGTCTGTCCCATGCATTCTTGAATTCTCCCACAGTTTTAGACCCCACAACCTCCTCAGGAAGGCTGTTCCATGCGTCCACCACCCTCTCTGTGAAAAAATAATTCCTCACATTGTCCCTGAGCCATACCCCCTCTATCTTCAAATTGTGTCCCCTTGTTCTTGCACATCTCTTTTTCTGAAAGATGCTACCCTCTTGGACTTTGTTGATTCCACTGAGGTACTTAAACGTTTCTATCATGTCCTCCCCTTTCCTCAAGGGTATACATATTAAGTGTGGACTTTGCTACTTTATGTTTATTAATATTTTAAGACATAATACACAACTATCACACAACACACTAATACAGTATTAACAGGCAAGACCATGTTCATCTTACAATATAAACAGAAAGAAAATGTTTTGCTCATATATCCAATTCCATTCTTCGGGCCGACGTCTCCGCTGTCTACTCTTAGGCACAAAATCAGGACAAATCCTCATTATATAGACAACCCATTGTCTCCACAGTATTTGAAAATTTTGGTAAAATGTGTTTTAATCATCTGCATCCATTGTCCAAGGCAAACTGAGCTCACAGGCAGACCCCTCCCCCTCCCTGAAATGCTGTCCGAACTCAGACCATATGCAACTTACTGCAACGGTGAGAGGCATGGGCTAGCAGCCTGTTCCAAAACTAAAGCCAAGTCCTGTGCTTGCTGTATCACAAAGGCTCTACAGTGCATGGTGGAACCCCACTACACGAATTTCATGCCTGGAATATGATTGTTGTGCTGCAGTAGTGATGTCACAACATTGCATGGCTGCACTGAGGATGCTGCTACTGCAGCACAACCATTTAGAATGCCGCTGCGCTGTTGTTAGGGCTGTGAACTAATTTTCCTTTATCAGTTTTGGTCAGAAATACTGTGCCAATTATCAAAAGAATTAAGGCAGCTATAGTCTTTTCAAAATGCAGTACTGCTCAGACAGCAACCAGATACTCATCAGACTCTACCTTGAAAGTAAAACTGTCAGGGGATAAAAAATATCCCTCAAGTCCGAGGTCCAGGACCCACCTGCACACTTGCAGAACTTGAAACTGATGTCCCTTTTAAGTCTGATGGACTTGTCGTTTCAGATCATTTTGCCACAAATGTACTACTCTGAGAAAGGCAATCCTGGCTAAGTAATGTGACTCCTCCTCCCCTGCCCACCCAGAAGTGTGTGTGCACGTTTTTTCTTTTTCTTTTTTTTTTTTTTTTTAATTACAGTCTGATTGGTACAGGCCCACTGTCTGCTAAGCTGGGGGAAGTGGAGATGTCTTCAGTTTGCACAACTGCACTACTCAGTGCTGAGTGTGGGGTTCGGTGAACAGCTGCAACAGAAGATGTGTCAACTTTACACAGCCCTGCTACTCAGTGCTGGGAGTGAGGAAGGTAAAAGACGCAAGGATGTCTCAGAGGATTGCCGAAAATCACGAGAACAGTGGACAGTCAGAACTGCCTGCATGGGGACGAGCGGTGAGTGGGACTCCGAAATGTCACATCATGCGCTCAGCAGACATTCAGTGAGAGGCTGGTACACAGGGGAGTCCGCCCATTTCAGTCATTCGAGCAGTGGAGTGAGGTGAGGTGTGAGAGAGAGAGAGAGAGAGTGAGAGAGAGAGAGAGAGAGCGTATTTGTCGAAGACTCAGCATCTTATCTGGGCTGAATAGCATATAGAGGATAATGTATGGTCCTCTATCGTTAACTGGTCAGTTAACGGTCGAGAGGTTGCCAGAGGCGACCATATGTAAACCTCGAGCAAAGCTCGAGAGGTTTATCGCCACCATGGCAACCTTGAGATCGTTATACTGTGATCGGTTAGCCGAGAGGGACCATACATTATTTTTATATTGTATGGTCCCACTATCAAAAATTAAATGGCTTACATTTTTTAAAAAGTCACCGCCGCGGCCCTTCAGTCCTTCCCCATCAGTTTCCCTTTAGTCGGTTCCCCGTGGAAAAAAAAGCACGCACATGCGCAGACCACTCGCTGTTGTTAACCTATCGATGTGACGTAGGATCGATAGGTTAACAACATATCTACGTCACATCGATAGGTTAACAACCTTAGGAAATGTTGATTTCCTAAGGTTAACAGCGTTCTAACATACATTATATTAGTTTAAATAGGCATGAAATCAACCAAAATCCAAATTAAAAATTGGAGGGACCATATAAGATGAAGTGCAGGCTGCAGTTGAACACCGAACTCATTCCTTCTTATTAACAGCACTACTGTCGCTACAGAGAATTATTTCAGGTGCTCCAGGGGTCCAAATAATGAAACTGTGGATAGAATTCAGGTGTTTGACGTGTCAGCTTGTGACTTCTAACAGCCAGGGGAGAGGCTTTCTAGAAAATTGTATGAAAATTTAAAAAAAGGGCAGGTTGATATTTAACACCACAGTACAAATAAAAAAAATTAAGATTTCAGGGCCTCCAGAAGTCTGGACACTATGCCAAATCATGGCTTGTGGCTCATGGCTGTATGTTTATAGATGCCTAGCCTAAGAGACAGACAGACAGACAATGATGACTAAGCGTTGCATACCAGGAAATAAACCCATCGAAAGACATGAACCTGAAGGGAAAAACCCCCACGCATGTGTCTGTGTACAGTATATGTATGTGTAAATACACATACATGCATACTATATATGTAGGGGCACACACACACACACGCTTCAGAGGGACGGTTAGACTTATTTGTTTCAACTAGGGTCCTAGTATCTGTTTTAAAAAAAATCGTCCTGCTGCTTAATGTTTAGGGAATTAGTTCCCAATTGTGACAAGCAAATTATTCTGTGACAATATCTGATGCTCATGTTGTGAAGTCAAAAGGCAGACTTACAACTGTACATGGAGACTTATTTAGACTATGTTTTTTATGTATGCATCTTCCCTTGAAATGTTTGTATTCACTTTCCTCCTGGACTAATACTTTGGTGATTCATTGGTAAAATCAGAGGGATAAGATTTTGCACTATTGCCACAACTGTGCATTACGATCTAATTAGATCATTATGTTTATTGTGCATGTACCTTCCCTCAAAATGTTTGCATTTTGATGTGTACATATGTGCATCCAATGCAAAAAATTTCAATAAAAACTTTTATGAAAAAAAAAAATTCAAATCCATCTACCTCACCCCCATAAAGGATCAGATACAGTGCAGTGTAATATGTGGGGTACTATGTTCTTCAGTGCAAAGACTGAAACCAAAGTCCTTTTTATTTGAATGGTCACTAATGTACTGTTTAAGACTTGGTCAGTATCTTCATTTTAAAGGTACACACCGCTGCCTGGATGCATTATACCTTTTTTTGGAAGAGGAAATGAAATAATAAATGCCAGCCTTTTTTGTGTGCCTGTGTGTGTGTTTTGTTTTGTTATTTCTATGTGATTATTCTGTATCGTTTTCCCCTCAACGTTACATGGGTACTGGTTGCATCAATGACTCTTCTTTTGGGAATAACAGAGTCATTCTTAAGTATATATTTCTTTTTGTATAGATAATAAAACAGATCTTTAAACACGGTGCGATTTTTAAGTGTATCCTGCACAAAACGGGCTCCTCTGAAAGACAGCTGCCTGTACATTTCTATACTCTTTGACTGCTGATGTAGCTGCATGTGCACCCCATTAATTTGGAGAAATGATTGCCATGTAACCTGTTGATAAATAGGGGGAATTCGATTTATTAGAGCACAGCAAATTGTCTGCAAATACTTAACATAGCCTGAAAGTCTATAAAGAGATGGTTACATCAAAACAAGTCACTAGCATTGATACATATATACACATCCAGGCAAACACCAGAGTCAGAGAAGTTTTTTGGGAGGGGGTCTTCAAAAATGTGGGTTAAATCATGCACAAATATAAACCTTACTTGATAAACAGATGCCATAAGTTAGGAAAAATAAACTGAAAAAATACATCACACTGCATGTATGAATTCACAAGGATAATACAGAGGTGTTCACCTGCTGTAATGGCATATGGCAAATGGGACCAGATACAATGCAGTATTCCCCATCTCCTTGTGGAATCACGGAAACACCTGCAAACTCATTACCATAGCTGTGATCTCAGTGTTATGCTACAATTAACACATTACATAACTATAAACAATTAAAACCTCTCATTACATCTTTCCTAACAATGTGGAAAGTAACATTTATCTAAACAAGTAAGGTAGAATTTGACCCTGCAAATACACAGCTTCCAAATTTCAGAAGTTCTTATTAGGAACCCTGTTTTAAATAATAGCAAGTAAGCTAAAATCTAACCATTTAGAAGAAGATAAGATTAATGTAAGCTTCATAAAATGTATCCTAGGAGAGGATGACAGAGTGGCGTGTGTGTGTGTCTGTGTCTCCACGTGTGTGTTCCTTTCTGGGAAAGCAAGTTGAAAACCGATCGACCTGACAACAGGTGGTAAATTTTACCATATTTACATTTTGTATGTTTTGTAAAATGAGGGCTACAAAGGCTCCAGAGTAGATGAGACGATATTTGAAACCCTAAACCACCCATGCTTATTTATTTAATGATCCTAGTGAGCCCAGTGTTTACATTAAATGTGCAACATCTGGAGTAGATAATTTGTTGGGAATTAACGAGGATTGATGGTTATCGACCCTCAGTGATTGCATCTGGTTCCTTTTTTCCCCCTACGGCAACAAGGGAGCACAACTAATTGAGGTCTCTATTAATGAGCCAATCCCATGATTCATTTGTTTAAGATGAAAGTATACACTAAATCATATTAGCTCTTGTAAATCATGCTTTGTCGATCTTGTATCTTGTTCCTTTTTTTGTGTTATGATTATTATTATTTACTGTACCAAGAAAAGAATCCAGCCAGCAACTCTCCTGTACAAGGAGGTCCTGGTTAGGACAGCAGACAAAAAAAAAGTTCAAAATGAAGGCTTGAGGTACTAATTTGGGCAAAGCTGAGGTATAGGAGGCTCTGCATTTTGTTGATTGCAGCTTTCTCAGCAGGGGGAAAGGTATGCATTACAGACATACACAATCTGTATGTGCTTTACCATGATGTGCTATGACTGCAAATCCCTCTTGTTCTCACTACAGTAAACTGGCCAAACAGGTCGCCAGACCTCAGAGCACTAGTCATGAGAGTTTCTGTAATGGTCATCCAGGCATGCAGTTGTAGATAAATTTTTTGGGGGTAGTTTTCCTATGCAAGAAAGACACATGAATTATTTTCTAATCAAATTTTGTATCCCCGTGCTTTGTGGGTGCTTTGGCGTGAAACAATGCTTCCTTACTAGTTTAGATTTTTTATTTCATTTTCTCGGGATAGCCGGACTGAGACGTAATAGCTCGTTTCCAGTGGGGTCCTGCATTCCTCTCAGTTTCATTGCTGGGCGACTTGACGCAGGGGAGGCTATTCGACTTGCTCAGGGTCACATGTCCAGTTAATGACTTCAGTGGGATTTGAACCTTGGTCTTCTGTTCCCAAGTTTGCCAACTATAGGTTGCGTTGCATTCCTTATGTATCTGACATAGTACATTAGAAGGGATACATTATCTGCTGCTGACACAAAATGACACCCGTTGGGGCTACCCTAAATAGCAACAGCACAGTATGTGAGTGTGTGTGTGTGTGGGGGGGTGAGTAGGCTAAAAGCTGAAAATTCTGCTGAAGATGCCACAGCAATGTGAAAAAAATATGCTAAAGTGCAAGAAAATATATGTATTCTCCTTTAAGAGAATCCAGAGACAATAATCAGCCCCACAGTTCACCTTAAAGCTACTTTTTCATTTCATATAGCGTCATCCTCTCGGTTGCGCTGTATGTCCCAAAGTTGTAATTCAAAACAAATCCAGCCCCAAAATAGCAAGTGAACAACAGATGCGCCAAATGCCCCTTTGATTTCTTTTCCACAGGAACATCTGTCAAGCTCGCATGCATTTTGCCACCAAAATGGTTCTGATTTACAGACATGTGTGATATAAGTCAGTGAGGAGCATTAATGCCTCTTTTGCTGCAACTGTCTGCAGGGACATCCATAGAAACGAGTCAGTGGCTTAATGGTCTTTTCTAGTATATTAAACAAACCAATAAAATGAATAAATAAACAAGCACCATGTACCACCATTCATGTATACAGACTTATAAACACACAAACAACGGAAATGTTCTCTATAGCATCCAGCCAAGCATATCCATCTTAATGTTGCTGTCTGTATTTTAAACATTTTTCAGCACTTCCCCCCATTTTCTGTGAGTACAAGAAGTAGAGTTGAAGATTCTTACTCTACAGCACAGGCCAAGTAGGTACATTCTAAAGATAAATCACATACTTATATTACATGTCACTATCCAGCAATTACTAGATAAAACATTTAAAAACTTGTCAGTTATTGCTTTTATTCTAAAACAACTTCTCAGGTAAAATTATAGTACTTATTCTAGATATTCTAAATTTTAAGTTTTATGCCTGTATGCTCCAGATATATCTCTGAATATATTTCTGCAGATATATCTCTTAATATAGTTCTAATGTGCTTGGCAGACTATTTTTATAGATTTTGGGGGTTAAGTTTTTTGGTTTTTATTTTGGTACTCTATAATGTTTATTGTCGGTGGTTTTCATTATATTACTTTGTTAGGAGGCTTTGATCCTTTGTGAACAGAATGATACACCCAATCTCCCTATATTCATTGTTGACTCCAAGAAAACAACAACAACATATACCCTTCCCAACAACAGTTAGATAGCACTGAATGTCACACACTTACGCCCGCGCGCGCGACACACACACACACACACACACACACCATAAATAAATCTCACATTGATAGTAATAATAATACAAACTAATATGATAAAAAATGAAGGTACTGAGTGAGACTATCGGGTAGACATAAAAATCTCCGATGCAAAAAGTAAACTAGTAAAGAAAAAAGAAAAAAGTATGGGCTGGACAATAGACTATTAAACAAAAATAGTAATCCCCAATCCAGAATTAGAGGCTGAGTGTCAAGCACAGAACATAAATGAACCCTTGTCACAAAACAAGGCGTAAGCTAATTTACTAATACTAAAACTCCTCCTCTATCGATCATAAGGAGGGGGTACATATGGGCCGGGCATGCTGGACGCGCATTAAACGAAAACACTGAAAAGTAAAAAAAAGTAGGGGGTTCCTGGAAGGAAAAGGATCGTGGCTAATTTCAGGCTAAAAATCAAAAAACCCTATGGTCAGCTTAACTATACCTATTGTGTATTATCACAAGGATACCCTCATATGGGTGCGCTATATGGTGCGCTTTTCTCTTGCTCCACTGACTGATAATGCCGAATGTCACAGATGTTTACATTCAACGTAAAGCTTCTTCAGTGGTGTAAGAAATAGCTTTTGTGATAGCAAAGGGCCAGCTTGTAAGCCACTTCCCTGTGCAGACGGACAATTTGACATAAGTAGTTGGAAGGAAAATAAAGTATGATTCACACAGTTCAATAACTCTGAGAACTGGAGAGAAGACTGCGGTACTTGTGTCCCAAACCTTTCTTTGAGTGGATGCTTAGCATATAACAATACCCTGTTATGTAAGGAGCAAACTTAAAATGTTGCTTTCACTCTCCTAGCCTGCTTCAGACAAGAAACGGTTCTGGTGTGGAAGAACTGTGCCAAATAATGATTAAATTCACGAGACTATGTGCAATACAGCCCAACCCTCCCAGCAGTCACTAATTTGGAGGTACATCCCTTAAAATTGCTTGGTCCCTTGTCTATACTCTGTCCCTCCTGGAGAAGGATATCCATATTTTAGGCTGTGCCCCTCATTATGATGATCAGTGTCCTTCATTCCAGTGACAAAAGGTGAGTGGTATGGGTATAGCTTTCTTTCTTTGATTAGAGGTTACGCCCCACTTCCGGTGAATGTCATCCAGGGTATATATAGCTTTAGGTACAGCACTTGTGCACTAAGTGAATTTGTGAGTGCTTGCGACATTTCACAGGCAGCATGAAGAGTTATGTATCCATCCTACTTCCCATTTTCTTGTGCAGTAAGTATTTCTGCACTAGTGGTCAGTGGTATAGCTAGGAAAATAAAATGCCCCATCTTTAGGATTCCTTTCATCTCTTACTACTGTATGGGATCATTCAGGCAATTAAAAACAGACATGCATAACATATAACAAAGGGTCTTTAGGTGTAATATTTTAACTCTTAGGTACCAGTGCGGTGAAGAAAATAAAATCAATAGGTCTGCTGAGCACAGAGAGCAAATGTTCATTATTAGTTGGAGCAGACTCGATAGACCATGAGGAATACTCTTCTGGCTTTTTAGCATGTTAGTATTTAATGACTGCACTAAAGGTCTGTGACAAACAGAATTTATTGCTAGATGCCTGGAAAAATCATCTAATATTTCTTTCTTTCCTCCACTGAAGTCGATGGGTCTAGGAGTCAAGACTCAGTATCACCAACTCATTCTGTAGTGATGGTGTCGGAAGGAGACCGGGTTACCCTGAATTCCACCTATAAACCAGTTATAGCAATCTGGATCTGTACTGGTACCGACAGTATCCAGGGCAGTCTTTGGAATACCTGCTGCACATGGTAACTTCTGGAGAAGGCAAGATTTGCAGACAAGACACTGCTGGTTCTCGATTCAACATGAGTGTTAATAAACTACAAAAGACAGTCCAGCTGATTATATCTCGAGCTGGGATTTCCGACACCGCCATGTATTTTGGTGCACTGAGCCCCACAGAAACATAGAACTACACTGAGCCTCATACAGGAACCTCCTCAGCACCTGCATCCTCTCTAAAGTCTCCACACCTGCAGCAGGGTTTGGTGAGGGATGTGTTTTCAGTTCAGTTGTAAGAGCCCCCTCCCTGTCCCTTAAGCCCACAAATACAATACTGTGTTAAACAGGTTATTACCAAGATACTCCACCTCAGGAGGCAATTCTGGTAAACATACTTTTTTAAACTTTCCATTTATTGAGCCTTTGTTAAAAAAATAAATTGCAATTAAGCCATCCGTTTGTCTATCTACCTACCTATCCAGTCCACATGTATATCTATCCATCTATTCTCTCTCTCTCTCTCATATTAAGAAAACCAATGAAACATAAAGGAATGAATTCAGAAAGATGAAGTCCATACATTAAGATGGTGGAGATCCAATATATAGTAATAGAAAGTGAATTAAACACACGTAAAGAAAATATATTTTAACTTTTCCATCTGAGGAGGTTAAGTTGCTTGTAAAATCAGTATATACTGTTGTAAGTAAATTTTAATTTCGTGGAAAAGCAAGGCAAATAGTCCTGCATCCCACAGACACTATGGTTAGTCAGTTTGTTTGCTCCCTGGAACATAAACAATGTTATTCACATTTTAAATATAATTGTAAATTTGGGCATGTGTAAAATCTGTTTTATCACCCCTAGTGTATTGTTTTGTGTTTTTGTTTTGAAATAGTCCATTTCATTGTTATTTTCGGGCCCCATATACGTCCCTTTCCTGTCTAATGTTATTATTATTTTATTTTTATGTTTGCTTGCAGGCATGTGCAAGAAACATAGTGCTATCATCTGAAATGCAGTGCTGTACAGTTGAAAAGGAGAGAATTGCTTCAGTGAGCATGATCAGATAACTGAAGCATGCTCTCCCTTTCAACTGTACAGCCTCATTCAGAATAACTAATCAGCTCTCTCCTGCTCTCCCAACACCCTTCCACGTGCCATGCTGAGGCCCACCCAACATGGCAAAAACTGTTATGGCCGGGGGTGCCCAATCCCTAGGCTCCACCTCCCAAACAGCCTTCCAGCTGCCATGCAGGAGCCCACCCAACATGGCAAGCGTCCGCCTCATTCATGCTGTTAAAAACAACCTGAGAACAAAAAGGTCCTAGTGGTCTCCTTGCCCCTCCCCCACCCTCTGTACACCCTGCCTCCACCCCGCTCACCCATGCTTCTCCAGTCTGGCATGATGATCTTCAGTGGACCGGGAACACGTCTGCACTCTTCAAAGCCGACAGCGAACTGAGGAAATGCTGGTAAGCTGTATAATGGAATAAATGGGGTTTTTTCAACTTTGATGCATATCTCAGGCATTTTTTGGAATTTTGGCACCAAATTTTCAACATAGGGTTTTGTGACCCCTCTTCACAAACACTATCACTGTCATGGCATAGTCGTCCCTAAAGGTGATTTGCGGTCCTCGTGGAATCACCTTTGGGACTTGAACGGAAACAACAGTGCCAGTGTGTTCATAAGGAGGTCTCAAAAGCCTATGTTACAATTAGTGAAAAATCTAAAATGACTGTCTTCTGATGTACATTGCACACTTCATAGCGCAGCTCATAAGTTCGCAATTTTTAATATTTGCACTCCAGATTTGCAACACTGCCATTTTACCACACCTCCTTATGAGCAGTCCAGCTGTCATTTTTCATGTCAGCCAAAATTGTTTTTGCACTTGTAGCGCACAATGGCGCAGTTGGTGTGCGAAATCAATGTTTGGGACAGATTAAAAAAATCATAGTGACACTGTTCATGCGCACAGGTCTTAAAATGTCTATGTTGAAACTTTGGTGGAAAAATTCCCCAAAATGACTGCTTTATGAGTGCGTGTTACGCAGTTCCTATGCATGCTTGCAAATTTGCAAATTTTTAATATTTGCACACCAGATTTTCAACATTGCTATTTTACCATACCTCCTTATGAGCAGTACAGCTGTCATTTTTCACATCTCACCCAAAATGTGTTTCTGCACATGTAGCGCACAATGGCGCAGTCGATGTATGAAATCAATGTTTGGGACACATTAGGAAAATCACAGTGACACTGTTCATGAGCAGAGGTCTTAAAATGGTTATGTTGAAAATTTGGTGAAAACATTCCTATAAATGACTGTGTTACGAGCGTGCATTGTGCAGTTTCCACGCACCCTTGTAAGTTCACAAATTTGTACTATTTTCAGTCCAGATTTTCAACACTGGCATTTTTCCACACTTCCTTATGAACAGTACAGCTGTCATTTTTCACACCCTGCCTGAAATGTGTTTTGCACTTCTGGCGCAGAAATCGTGATCGCTGTGGGACATCAGTGTTGGGACAGATTAAAGAAAATGACAGTGACACTGTTCGCATGGCAGAGGTGTCAAAATGCCTGTGTTGACAATCTGCTGTTAAAATCCCCAAACTAATTACATTACAGGTGTCGTTGCACAGTTTCTCATATCGACGCTGCTTGTTTTTTATATTTTCCTCCAGATTTTCAACATTGCCATTTTTACACCTCCCCATGAACAGTACAGCTGTCATTTTCACAATCTGTTTGAAATATGTTTTTGCACCTGTAGTGCCAAATCATCGTCGCTAATTGTGCAAAATCAGCTTTCAGCTAACAAACTGATATTGCCATTGTTCATGAGCTGGGGTCACACAAAAAAACATGTTGAAAATTTGGAGTGAACATACCAGCAAATGCCTGGGGCATTAGGTTTTCTGACCATAGCGCCCCTCCCTGTAGAGACTGACAGGCATCAGGGGTGTGACTTGGGATTGCCACCTGTAATGCTCATACTATTCCACCCTCACCCACACCCTGCAGCCACTGACAGGCATTGAGGTGTGCCTTGGACTCTTTGCCCCCAAAGTTCACCCTGTTCTCCTATACTGCACCCATCTCACTGTATTTCCTTATGGAATGGGGTGAGCATAAGGCCCAAAGACCCCAAAGCACACCGTGATGCCATGGGGTGTCTGCAGGTAGGGTGTGGAGGTGATGGGCGTGGCCATTATGCCTGATGACCAAAGGCACACCCCAATGTCTATCAATCTCTGCAGGGTGGTGGTGGGGTTGCCTTCAGTGCGATACTTCACTGCCATTCCTATTATGTATCTCTCTAACTCCTACACTACCAATGCAAACGCCAGCAAGCAAACATTCGGCATTGACAAATGCTTGTTATTTATATAGCACTTTTTTTTTTTTTTCTGTTTCTGCTCCCTTCTCACCGCAGGGGCTCCTTGGTCAGCTAGGCAACCTTCAGGCCCCTCCTCCCCTTCTCTGCCACTTTCTTACCCTGGGGTTAACCTCCTGAGGTGCAGTCTTTGGGGAACTGATGCCCAGAACACACCACTGAGCAGCATAGCTGCGGGGGGGAGGGTGGATGGTCGCATTGTTGGGTCCTGATTGTGCCTGCTTCACCGTGCATGCCTGCAAGATTTTTTATTTTACTGAATCGGTTACTCCAGCTCAGCCCCACTCAATGAAAATGAAAAAAAAAAATGGTAAGTGGGAGGAGCCTGATCCAATATAAGCCTCATTAGTTATCCAGAAATACTGGACATACAAGCTCACTCACCAATAATTCAAATACATGCTTTTTATTTATCACTGTAATGTACTCTTCCATCCAGTTCAGAATGCCATTATTTTGGGGCCCAAATGTGCCCCTTTATCAGGGATACTGATTTATATCTAGAAATAATGAAATTGCAAATACTGTACTCTGCTGTTCATATAAATATAATTATGATAGGTTTAAAAATCAGACTGCCCTATACTGTTTAAAGCCTCCACTAACCATTGTTTTCCAACCTCTTTTTCTCTTTCCTGTTGTCAAAGCAACAAGTGTAGTGAGTGTGCCAAAGATAATACACCAACAATATTTTAATAAACTGTTTTATGCGATTTTACTTTCAGCGTGCTGCTTATTTTTTATATTATGTTTGAGATGATACGTCTTTGCATCTGTTTCTATACTTGTTGTTTCTGTTATGACCTAGCAGACTATATACTATGAGGTATCGTAATTTATATCATTCCTCACTCTGCATACTTGTCACTGCTGTAATTTTCTTTCTCAGTACTGTCCTAACCAGGACCTCCTTGCAAATGAATTTTATTCAATGGAGCTTTTCCTGGTAAAACAAATAAAAAATAGAATGAAATGAAAATGAAATGTATTTTATAAAGGACATATAACAGATGAATTATCACAGCATATTCACCTTTCTTGTACTCTTCTATGAAACATTTTTCTCCACTACAGGTTTGTCCATTCACATGCAGTTTTTACTGTTGTATGTTTCCTATAATACACCCTCATTAATGTTAGTGTGCTTATATACAGTGATTAATTTCTAAAAATATGTATCCTCAATGAGTACAGCACACCATGTGCATACTGTGCATGCATCAATTATGTTTTCAGGTTTGCTTACATCATGTGCTTTCTGCTTCTTTTTTCTTATAGAGCTCCTGGACCAGAGATAAATAACACTCATTTTAGTTTAAATGTCTTTTTTGGTTTGACACTGGTGATAGTAGTCATTTACAGAAAGGCCCGGATATTCAGACTGCGTCAGGCTGTGGCGCAAGCCTGGGCGCAGTGCAACTTTGCTGCGCAGGGGTGTTGATTGGGCGATATCCAACGGAGCTGCACCATGGCACAGCATCATTGAATATCGCACCCTGGCCACCCACAGTGCACATGGTGCAGTGGCACTGCACCAGCGCAAGTGGCCAGAGTGAAGCAGGGGGATGCGCTAGCGCAAGGTCCGTTGCACTATGCGCAACAACCGCGATATTCAAAAGTGCACATGCAAATTGGGCCATAATGTATGCAAGGCACAAATGGGTCCATTTGCATGTCATTATGGCCCCATTTGCATGCAGGTGCGCCGATCCCCGGTGACTTGCACCTGGCGCCCTGCCAGGCAGCAGCCGTCGGGGACCGATGCCCCCTGCACAGCACGGCAAGGTGCCCCACAGCCCGATCGCAAGCATAAGTATTAATATAGGAATTCCAATATCCCTGGTGGTCCAGGGATATTACGGGCTGACAGCGGTCCACTGGACCACCAGGGATATTGGAATTCGTTTATTTAGACTTATGCCCGTGATCGAGCTGACAGTGGTCCACTGGACCACCAGGGATATAGGACGTGATTTATTTTTACTTAAGCCCGCGATCAGGCTGCGAGCGGTCCACTGGACCACCAGGGATATAGGACATGATTTATTTTTACTTAATCCCGCGATCGGGCATGGGGGGGATGCCACCACGGGGGTGCAGCCGGAGCTAGGGTGGCCACCCACAGATGGCAGCTGCCGTGTTGCGCCCTGCAATACGGCAGCTCACCTGTGGGTGGCCAGCTATTGTTCCTTTTATTTTTTTGTCTCACCTGTGTGCAGCGCAAGTAGGGGTTGCGCATGCATGGACTCAGCACATCCCGGGCTGAATATCGGGATGTGTGGAGTATGCATGGGCACGCCCCCCCCACCTGCGCCTCATACATTACCGATGCGCTCTGGCGCATCGGGATTCGTGCCAGGCACAATCCCCGTTTGAATATTGCGCCGGGGCGCATCAGTGGAGTTCTTGCGATGGTGCAACACTGTGCACCATCGCCAGCCCTTTTGAATATCTGGGCCAAAGTGTTTTAGTTCAGTAAAACCACTTAGGTTTACTCACCAGTTCTTTGGAGTCTCTGGCCGTGCCTCTGTAGAGCAGTGAGCTCTTGTGCAGGCCCTCACTGCCAGAGCTGGGCATGAACACACACACACACACTCTCACAATGTGCAGTGACATCTCTGATGCAGGAGAGTGGGCTCGAGCGCAGAGTGCTCGGGGTCCCGCTCAACCCACTGTTTTAGTGGCACCTATTGGTGACTATGAACTAAAACACCAAGGTGTCTAATACCTGATAGAAGTTAGGTTTGCATTTTGCAGCAGTTTACATTTTTTTGTGCTTTCATGTTTGCACACCTCTTTTCTTCCTGGTTCTGTTAATGTAATCTTTCTGGTACAAATGATGACATCATTAATTCCATTTTGAAGCTTTGGGGTGACTCAATGGTTTGGGTGATTGGTTTAAAGACATTCCTTACTCACATTTTAACATTTCATAAATCAGGTAGCCTCTGGTAAGCATACCTTATTGCCTCTATATTTCATTTATGCAGTTAGTATATTTCCAAGTGTTGGTATAGCTTCCAGGGGGGTATTTTTATTCCATATTCTTTACATGCTGATCAGTATGCACAAAGGTAGAATTATAAAATCAGAAACCAATCAATGCCTTCATTTAAGCTGTACTTTGGATTTATTGATTCAGACTAGTCAATGTGCAAAGACTCCCTTAACAGTAATTTTCTGTCAAAGTCCCTTCCCCTTCTATCTCTATATACCTTTTCAATGCCAAAAGATCTAGAGGATGGCACCTGGTGCTTTGTTTCCTAGAAGTGTCTGGTTATAGGGAATGTTATATCCTTACACCTAATAAAACCCTTGTGTTCCCCTATTCTTGTTCTCAGCTGTCGTGAGGTCTTACCAATATAGACTTTAACACATGGGCATTTTATGATATATAAGACATCCATGGTCTGACATATGATGAAGTCTTTTATTGTCAGATCTTGCTTTTCAGCCACGTTGGTAATTTTCTTTACTTTGTAAGTACTGTTACAGCGGATGCAATTTCCACATCTATAGTTACCCTTGATGTCTTGGCTACCCTTTTACTCACAGCCCCCATAGGACAGGGATAATGAGGACTCAGGGACCCACGTGCACCCATATACGTGTCAACATATACCAGAGCCAGTTGGCATCTTCCCTTCCACGGGCTGCTTCAGCTGCTCCACCGCCTGTGGTCACCCAGATGGCAGTGCACAGCAGAGTATGCAGCCCTCCCTGCCCGCTGAAGAACATCCTCTGGGACGCTTGATGTTCCTCCTCCAGGCAGTCCTCCAATGTCCCAGACTCGTTCCCAAATCTGGGACACCAGCATTGCAAGCAGTGCCTTGCCACTGCACTAATGGGCTGGCTATCAGTCAAAGTTTTATAACAAATATAGTATCTCTGGAACCTTCTGACTTCATCCTTAAAAAGCCATGCAGTTATGCTGGCAAAGTGGGTTAAGGTGCTGGATGCCACGCCACCAGTCATGTGGGTGACCTGTGGACCAGGGTTGTTCAGGATGCAGGTCAGGACAGGGAAGAATTGAATGTTTGATGACAGCTTTTCTCTGCCACACCACCAGTCATGCGCGGGGCTGGCCTTAGAATCGTGCCAGCTGTGCCCCAGCACGTTAGGGGCCCACCTCGACTGCTACCATGGTAAGCAAACTGCTGCCAACATTGTTTTAAAATTATTGTTTGTTTAATAAGCTGCGCATTGCCGCCTGCTGCTTAGCAGCCAACATATTGTGACCTTGCTCAGCTCCCGGCTCCCAAGTCCCGCTTTGGCTTCCAGCAAGTGCCCCCCCCAACCCATCTTATGCACGCTCCATTCAGTCAGCAATTAACTGTGTGTATGCTAATACAATGCTGACCTGGCTGCCCGGCTCCCTGATGATGTGAGAGTAATTCCACAGATGAGTGATGAATTGTGAACACCGTTACCGATTACGGGATTTACGGCGCCGGGCAAACAAATCGATTAAGTACATACATAAAGGTAAGTGTTCCTGCTCCATCTGGCACTTGGAGCAACTTTGTTTTTCTTGCGCCAACACAACAACAACAACAAAGGAACTGCTGAATCCCTGTGAATCGGACCGCACATCGCCCGAGATCGCCGCAAATGACTTGGTACTTACTGAGTGGTCTGTTTAACAAAGTTTTCATTTGAAGTTAAGTGCCGCACTTAACTTCAAATGAACATTTTGTTAGACAGACCACTCAGTAAGTGCTAAGTCCTTTGCAGATATCCCGGGTGATGAGCGGTCCGATTCATTCACATAAAGTGCCACACAATCATCCGTTCTCCAGGCTGTATTCTATTTCACTCACACCTCAGAACGAGTTAAATTATTTAACTTGTTTACAAATTGGATTAAGCTGGGGTGGGAGTGAGTCATAGTGTTTGTCTTCCTGTGATGTCCCTGGGTCTGACTTGACAGAGGGCCTTGGAGGTTAGTCATAGAAATAAATGAAGTATAAAAAACAATTAACACCTATCTTACCTACTGCTGCACAGACCTACAACTATACTTGTGCCTGTCCTTACTGCTTTGATTCTTTGTCCCAAACTGTGCAGTAACCTCTCTGGCTGCCTCTGCCTCATCATATGCAATAATAATAATTCAGTTTAGTTTTAATATTAAAAGGGCCACTGTCAGTCTAAAACTGGAATATATACTGTAAGAAAAAAAAGTAATACAGTGCCCAGTGGCAGTGCACACATGCCACTGGAGGAATGCAATGTGCACTGCCACTGGGCACTGTATTATTTATTTATTTATTAGAATTTCGGATAAATACCTTTGAGCCAATGGCTCTTTTACAAAGGTTCCAGTCAGTATACAAAGAATATAAGTACAGTTTGTGTGAGATTAGCAGGCAAGCAATTTGAATACAAAATTCAATATTACTTTTTTTCTTGCGGTATATATTCCAGTTTTAGACTGACAGTGGCCCTTTTCATATTAAAACTAAGCTGAATTATTATTATTGCATATGATAAGGCAGAGGCAGACAGAGCGGTTACTACACAATATGGGACAGATAATCAAAGCAGTAAGGACAGGCTGTAATGTCACTAGACACTAGCGCTGATATATGTAAGAGAGTGATATTAACCGATTAATTTGTGTTCACAAGTTCTAGTTGAGGAGTAATAGCATATTTCTGTAATTTATTTATTTGAAAATGTGTAACCAGTAAGGCACACACTAAGCCAAGGCTTGTTTTCAGGTGCAACCCAGGGGAGAAGGAACAAAAAAAAACAAAAGTACAGTACACAATAACAATACTTAGACATGCAAGACAATAAAGAAACTTTAAAATTAATGAAATCAGACCCGAAAAGACAGAATTGTATATTTGGGAAATGGGTATCACACCACTACCACTATTATGTTTCTGTTCTGTTCAGCACACTACTACTGCGTGTAGTGGTGCACAGAACAGAGTGGTGATAGTCATTTCCCAAATATACAAATCTGTCTTTTCAGGTCTGATTTCATTCATTTTAAAGTTTCTTTATTTTCTTACATGTGTAGGCTAGCAGCAGCAGTGCAAGGTGCGACATGATGATGCACCAGCCCGGCTCACAATGGGAAATGGATGGGTGCAATGTAATTGGTACTGCACATGGACACACACGTAACGTTCTTTTTTCATAAATATGTGTCTCTTGAGTCTTACCCCTATCGAGTGTGCATCCACCTCCCCAGTCAAGACTAATGAAATGAATTTCCCACCATCCTATGTTACTATAATTCATTTTGCTGTTCTTGATGCACTTATTTTGGTCACTACATCTGTAACCCTACCCAGCACTTTGAAACCGCTGTTACATTTGTAACCGATATAATGTATATTATATATTGAACTTCCCATTTCTCTGTATGATATGTATATCTGTATATCTGCCTTTGTGTATATGTGTGCCCAGTACCCTGCTCCCTTTTCCCCCCAGGACGCCACGTGAGATGAGTAACTTGTTGTTCAGTGTGCCTTTCCAGGTGAAACATTTCAATAAATAAATAAATAAATCTCATTGAAGCTAGACTAGATGCAATTTTAGGTGAGTAGTAACATTATTTGTTTTTTGGCATGGGAATGAGAGAGTGTGTTAACAAAATGGTGATGCCATCTGTTACAAGGCAATGATGTATCTGTGCTAGGTCAAGGGATCTAAGGGTCTGCAGGTCATCACTCACTCACACTGTACAGCTGAGTGAGTGAATGAAAGAAACGTCATGGCAGCCAGCCCTGCCAGCCTCACCCCCCCCTCTCCTGACCTCTCTGGTGATCACTGATTACTGATCCTGATAAATAATATAGGAGGTGTCTGTCCTATTGACCTTTAAAAGAAAATAAACACTTCCTTCCTTGTCCCTCCTGTCCTATGTTAATAAAGCAGTACCAGGCCTACTTGTTTAACTAGTACACCTAGTACTGCTTTATTAATACAAAACAGGATAGAGTTGGACTTAGGGACAAGGAAGTATTTTCTTTTAAAAAGGATGACAGTGCAGCAAATGTTGGGGTAATTGGTAAAACTAGTAGCCCACGTGACCACCTGGATCTGATCAGGGTGATACTGCTTTATTAATACAGGACAGGACGGACAATACACTAGGAAGGAAGGATAGGATTACTTATGAAGCCATAGCCCAAGGGATTTATTTTATTTTTAAAAAGGTATTATTAGTCACTGCTGCCAGCCAGGACAGACACCAATATTATCAGACACCCCACAGTCCCTGCTGCTGACTCCTGATCAGTGATCACCAGAGAGGTCAGGAGAGGGGAGTGAGGCTGGCAGGACTGGCTGCTGTGACGTTTCTTTCATTCATTCAGTCACTCAGCTGACAGAGTGAGCGATGACCTACAGGCACTTGGATCCCTTGACTGAGCAGATAAAAAGAGTATGAGTAGGCCGGCCTGCCGGTGCAGCGGTTGGATTTCTGCTTGCGACACCAGTAACCCAGGTGCAGGAACAGATCCAGGTCATTGGAGGTCTGGCCGGTGGAAGAAGGACTGAACATCATTTGGACGCTCTCCTTCTCCTGGGGGGAGGGTGGTGTGTGCCCGGTACAATCACGACACCTGGTGGAGGCTGGGTTTGTCGCATGGCACCGGCGCCAGTATTACTTCTGGGGTGGGGCAAACACTGGTAGTCATTGCACGTCCCCGCCCCAGCCTATAGGGGGAAAAAAGTGCTGCCCGTCCATCTATGTAAAGCTCTGCCCCGGCCTTCGATTAGCCTCCTGAGCTGGGCTCTCCCAACTAGTCCCAGTTTTGTGGTACTGGTGGGGAACAGTGCCATGACCCCACCTTCTGGGGGATAAGCCAGGGGTGACTGGGACAGCCACCAGCAATCCAGGAGTTGGAAGCCTAGGGGTGCCATGACCAGGGCTGAAAATGCCGATGGCCGGTGCAGTGAATAAAGATTGGAAAAAAAAAAAAAAGAGTATTTTTATGGGGGGGGCAGCAGGGAAGCAAGTGGAGTTATTAATGACCCAGTTCCTCCTCCTCCTCCTCCTCCCTCCACCGGGGCCAATGAAGCAGGGATGAGGGTACTTTTTCAGGTCAGTGTGGTCAGGTATGCATCTGAGCCTGGCGGCAGCAGTCACATCACATGGCTAAATGAAAATGAAAAATGCTCAAGTTTTGCAACTGCAAGGAGCAAGCAAGCACAGTCTCGCCGAGTTTTTTTACACATCTTACGATATGGTACAGAACTGTGGTGCAGGAGATCCCTTTCTGGGATCAGAAAGAAAATGAAGGTGGAACAGAAATGGGCCATAATCAAAGAGTGGAAATTGGCAGCAACTACAGTAATTAGTGTGACAAATTAAGAGAAAGAAATCAAGAGGCAAAGGGAGGTAGCCTAGGAATCAAGGAGCGAGGAGCAAGATGTTAGCATCCAGAAAGTATAAATGCACCCAGAGGGGGATGAGGACAGAAAGGACTACTGTACCAAGGCAAGGGAGGCAGGCAGGACAGTCTGACTGGCCAAGGCCAAGAGAAAGCTGCAGATGGCAGAGGGGGTGAAAACATGGGAGAAAGCCTTCTTCCAGTATATCAGGAAGAAGAGGGATACCAATGGTAGGATAATCAGGTTGGGTGTGTATGTGGAGGGAAGTGAAGAACTACTTCTGTTCAGGATTCATTAAGGAGAATGATGGTCCAGTACCTCAGTGGAAGAAGGGGGAGGCAATGGGATGATGAGGTCACAGACAGGGAGATTGAAACTGACATGGTGAGGAAAGGCTTAAAGGTCATGAAGGTAGACAAGTCCCCGGCACTGAATCGCATACATCTGAAAGTGCTGAGAGAGTTGCAAGATGTGCTGGTGGGTCACCTGGTGGACTTGTTTAAAGGGGAAGTCTCCCATATTTTCACACCAATATGTTCCTAACTCCTTATGTGTAACTGTTGTGTGCCTCCTCCAGTTGCCAGCAATCCTATTGCTGTCCAAATCTAGTTTGTAAATAAAAATATACACCCCCCAGAAGTTATCATTCTGTTTGTCCTCCATTTTACCATCACTGTTGCTGGAAGATAATGTCATCAGAGCAACAGGTAATGGTGCTGCACTAAATGCTGTTCCACCAGTAAACCGAACCCACAATGTTTGGTCCCCGAGTAATGGAGGAACCCTTTAAGTGTTGTGCACATCTTGAAGTGCAGTTCTAATAGGGACTCGGACCGTGTGAGTGTGATGCAGCACTGATTTGACATGTATATACAGTATTAATACAAGGAAGTGCCTGTATTTGTTGTGCTACTGTTTATGTTAGCAAAACCAATCTTACCCAATAAATGACTCTGGGTACAACAAGAGTTTTGAGTGGTATTATACAGCTGTTGTATTATTTTCTATTTGTGTTAGCATTCTCTGTTTTGATTGACACCAGTAGTGAGAGACAATATTGCAAATATACCCTTTCCCTTTGTAACTAGGCAGTTAGTGATCGGATGGCTGCTGTAAAGCAATAAAGAGTTCAGCCATAAAAGGAACAGGTTACCAGGGAAGAATCAGCTGCAGCATATGGAAGAAGGGTGATCTAGTGGTTAAAGTACAGGCACAAGAACCGGGAACACAGTACCACACAAAAGATTAATAATCAAATTAACCAGCCTGGGAGTGAGTCCTAGGGTGGTAGCCTGGGTAAAACATTGGCCGGACAACAGGACACAGAAGGTAATTGTTAATGGAGTCCACTCTGAAGAAAGAGGGGTTACTAGTGGGGTACCGGAAGGTTCAGTACTGGGTCCAGTCCTTTTTAATGTCTTTATAAGTGACAAACTGAGAAAAAGATAGCCAACTCAGTTAAGAAGGGGGATAAAACCTTTTATAGGTACATCAGGGAGAGTAGAAAGACAAAGGGAGGGATAGTGAGGCTGAATAGAAAGGATGGTGGGTAGGCTGACAGGGACAGTGAAAAAGCAGGGATACTGAATGAATACTTCTGCTCAGTATTCACAAAACAGGAGGAGGGGGTGGTGCCTAATCCAATTAACAGAAGCACTCTGGATGGGGGAAGGGGTCGATCCGAGTCCTTTCACAGAAAAAAGGGTTCTGAAATAACTCCTAAAACTGAAAGTGGACAAAGCAATGGGGCCTGATGGAATTCACCCCAGAATTCTAAAAGAATTAAGGGGAGAACTAGTGACACCACTGACTACCCCTTTTAACAAATCATGGGAGGATGGTGTAGTACCTGAGGACTGGAGGAAGGCAGATGTGATTCTCCTTCACAAAAGTGGGACCAAGACAGAGGCAGGAAACTACAGACCTGTCAGTTTGACCTCTGTGGTAGGGAAAGTGATGGAATGACTTCTGAAGGAAAGAATTGTTGAGTACCTAGAGGCCAGTGGGGCACAGGACCCAAGGCAGCATGAGTTCTCAGTGGGAAGGTCATGTCAGATGAATCTAATTGATTTCTTTGACTGGGTGACCAAAGTAGTAGACTAGGGAGGGGCTGTGGACATGGCCTACCTAGACTTTAGCAAGGCATTTGACACAGTCCCACACAAAAGATTAATATCAAATTAACCAGCCTGGGAGTGGGTCACAGGGTGGTAACCTGGGTAAAACATTGGCTGGACAACAGGACACAGAAGGTAATTGTAAATGTAGTCCACTCTGAAGAAAGAGGGGTTACTAGTGGGGTACCGCAGGGTTCAGTACTGAGTCAAGTCCTTTTTAATGTCTTTATAAGTGACATTGCAGAGGGACTGGAAGGAAAAGTATACCTCTTTGCAGATGACAGAAAGGTCTGCAACAGTGTTGATACACAAGGGGGTGTGGAAAGGATGAGAAGGGACTTGGCAAGGTTGGAGGAATGGTCAGAAGTATGGCAGCTTGGATTCAATGCAACAAAGTACAAAATAATGCACCTGGGAAACAAGAATCCAGGTGAAGAGTACACAATGTGGGGGAGGTAGTAACAACAATAACAATGGAAAAGGACCTGGGGGGGTCATCATATCAGATGACCTTAAGGTTGGCAAGAAATGTGAGAAAGCAGCAGGGACAGTGGGTGGGGATACTGGGATGTATAGGGAGAAGCATCACCAGCAGAAAACAGGAAGTTGTTATCCCTCTGTACAGACAGTTGGTGAGACTCCATCTGGAGTACTGCATCCAGTTCTGGAGACCCCATCTCCACAAGGACATAGACAGGATGGAGGCAGTCCAAAGGAGAGCAACTAAAATGGTGCAGGGTCTGCAAGAGAAGCTATATGAGAAGAGACTAAAGGAGCTTAATATGTATACCCTTGAAGAAAGGAGGGGGGGGGACATGATAGGAACTTTTAAGTAACTCAATGGAATCAACAAAGTCCAAGAGGGTAGCATCTTTCAGAAAAAGAGATGTGCAAGAACAAGGGGACACAATTTGAAGATAGAGGGGGGATGGCTCAGGGACAATGTGAGGAAGTACTTTTTTCACAGTGGACACATGGAACAGCCTTCCTGAGGAGGTTGTGGGGTCTAAAACTGTGGGAGAATTCAAGAATGCATGGGACAGACATAAGGCAATTCTTGTGGGGGTTAAAAAGAAATAGGCAGTTGGTTAACTAGGATCTGCAGCTTATCCTGTAGGTAGGGAACTGGGCAGATTAGGTGGGCCAAGTGGTCCTTATCTGCCATCAAAGTCTATGTTTCTATGAGACTTGGGTTCAAATCCTACTAGAGTCCATTACTCTGTAACTTTTAACAAGTTCCCTAACCACCTTGGGAACTGTGATGGCCCCTAAGGTCCATGACTTTAAAAGTGCCCCCCATTCCCATTATAAATCATTAGCAATGATGTGAGACCTACAGCACTTCACCTTGAAGGTACCGAGGACAAGCTGTGGCAGCCCCAAGTTGTAATGCCAGCATTTAAAGTAGGATGTCCCTCAAAAATCAGATGCTACACGTCAGCTGTTGTAGGCAGAGACTAATCAGTCTGTGTTTGTAGTGCTCTGTATTTGCTTAGCTCACTCCTAACATACTAACATACTATTTGCCAGCAGATTAGGCCTTATGGTCTATCGAGTCTGCTCGAACCTAGATCCTTAGTTGGGTGCCGAGACCTTCCCATCCCTTGTGCTCCAGAAACCCCTCCCATGTCATATGCATTCTTTCTCTTGGTATTTCCAGTCAGCAACTCAGATTTAAGGAGCACTTGAAATGTAAAACAATACACTTTATAAAGTAAGTGATCTAGCTCTCCGCTTTTAGACTACTGAAAGGGGGATGTGTATCATTTGTGCAAAGGAGGAATTCAGTCTTATGTGATCCTTTGGAAACCTGCCCAGGCCCACCTTGTAAATGAATCTTCTCAAGAGTGTTCACCTGGTTAAATGAAGATTGATTTATTCAGTCTACTCCTGTCCACGTTACAACTGTCTCACAGTGAGACATGAGCAGTACAAAGCAACAGATTTTGTTTCCTGTGAATGAAATAATATTAAATGTATTATTTGCTATACACATATTAAGATTACAAGTACTACTCTCTGTGTGAGTTGCATGACTAGACTGTCTGAAGCCATTGCAAACTCAAAATAAGATCAGGATAGACAGTATTGATAACCTTATGTTTTCTTCTGCACTGTTGCTGCAGTGACATCAAGGAATGGGAGGGGTTGCACAAGTGACTCATTTACATGTAAATGGAGGCTTGCTTGATACTTTACAACCTTGTGTCAGGGCCTCACACTCTAGATATGTGTTGCAGTAAAAGAAATGACTGATCTCTTATTGACATACATACAGTAATTGATGTAATGTATACAAAATACATCAGACATATCCAAATCATAAACATACAGGAGTCTTCTCCTTTAAAACCTCAGTGGAGACAAGGGAAATACCCTTGGACTGGAAGACAACACATGTAGTGCCACCACATAAAACCAGGCCAAGGGATGACCCTTGTAACTACCAACTGGTCAGTCTGACCTCGACAGTGGGGAAACACATGGAAACCAGGCTGAAAGGAAGACTGGTAAGCTTTCTGGAAGAAAATGGACTCTAGGATGAGAGGCAGCATGGGTTCATATCAGGGCGGTCCTGTCAGACTAAATTGATTGCTTTCAAGAGCCAAGTAGTGGAGATCATGTATCTGGATTTCAGTAAGGCCTTTGACTCTGTTCCCAAAGGAGATTAATCAGGAAACTGGAGGACCTGGGGGTAAGGGCAAAACTGACTATGTGGGTTAAAAACTGGCTGCAAAGTAAAAGTTAGAGGATAGTGGTCAGCAGGAGTTCTTCAAGTCTAGGCCAGTCACTAGTGAGGTCCCACAGGGCTTGGTGCTCAATCCGGTGTTATTTAGTATCTCCATAAGCAACATTGCAAATGGGATAAAAGGTAAAATATGCCTGTTTGTAGATGACACAAAGCTCTGTGGGAGAGTAGGCACAGAAGAGAGGAGACAAGACCTCAGGTAAGGCCTGGCCAAACTAGAGAAGTGGTCAGGCATTTGGCAATTGGGATTCAATGTTAGAAAGTGCAAAGGAATGCACTTGGGAGAAGAACCCGAAGACCAAATATTGGCCGGGAGTTGTGTAAGTTACCAAGTCAGAAGAGGAGAGGGACTTGGGTGTGATAATCATGAGTGACCTGAAGCACTCAGCACACTGCAGGAGAGCAGCAGGCAAAGCAAATTGAATGCTGGGCTATATAGGCAGGGGTATAATCAGCAAGAAAGTGGAGGTCATTCTGCCACTGTACAGATCTCTGGTTCAGCCATATCTTGAGTACAGTGTACAGTAATGGTCCCGTTACCTAAGGAAAGACATCAGTCTGCTAGAGACGGTCCACAGAGGGGCAACCAAGGTGATTCAGGGACAGCAAGGTAGATCATACGAGGACAGAATTAGAGATCTCAACATGTACTCCCCTAGAGGATAGAAGGGAGAGGGGGAACATGATCGAAACCTTCAAGCAACTGAAAGGTTTGAACAGAGTGAGCTCTGAGGGTCTCTTCAACTTCAGTGGGAACAGGACCACTGGGGCACTGTCTCAAGCTGGTTGGGGGAAGAGTCATGAGGGAAATGAGGAGACACTTTTTCACACTGAGAGGGTGGTGGCTAAGTGGAATGAGTTGTTGGAAGAGGTTGTCTCCCTGAAAACATAGAAGTTGACGGCAGATAAGGACCGCAAGGCCCATCCAGTCTGCCCATTTCTTTTTCTACCTTATAAATGTGCCATCGGCCTTTGCTCTGTCAGTGGCCTATATATTCATAGTCATTTGTATTGCTCCCTTATGCCTATCCCATGCCTGTTTGAAGCCCTGCACTGTATTCATAGCCACCACTTCTTGTGGTAAGCCATTCCATGCATCCACCACCCTTTCTGTGAAAAAGAATTTCCTCACATTCCCCCTTAATCGGCCCCCCTCTAATCTCATGCTGTGTCCTCTTGTCCTGCTGCTATTTTTCTTATATTTAAACATGTTAGACTCTTTCACCTTGTTAATGCCCTTAAGGTGTTTGAATGCCTCGATCATATCACCTCTCTCCCTCCTTTGCTCAAGGGTATACATATTGAGCTCTGTTAATCTGTCCTCATATGTCTTCTGATGCAGTCCCTGCCATTTTGTTGCCTTCTCTGGACTGCCTCAATTTGGTTAATGTCCTTGTGAAGGTGTAGCCTCCAATACTGCATGCAGTACTCCAGATGGGGCCTAACCAGTGTCTTGTAAAGAGGGATTATTACCTCCCTCTTACGACTTGTGATACCCCTACTAATACACCCTAACACCCCCTAGCCTTACCTACTGCTTTAGAGGTCTGCTTGGATGATTTCAGGTCATCAGTGATGATGATGCCCAAGTCTCTTTCTTCCTTTGTGACTGCTAGCAACTCCCGCCCAGCCTATAGGTGGCTTCAGGGTTTCTCTTCCTATGTGCATGATTTTGCACTTCTTTGCATTAAATCCCAGTTGCCAGTCTTCTGACCATTTTGCTAGTTTATCCAGATCTCTTCTCATTCTGCCCACCCATCTGGATCATCTACTCTGTTGCAGATCTTGGTGTCATCTGCAAACAGACAAGCCTTACCCTCTAGTCCATCTGCAAGGTCACTAATGAAGATGTTGAAGAGGACTGGCCCCAGAACTGATCCCTGAGGTACCCCACTTGTGACTTGCATCTCTTCTGACTGTATACCATTTACCACCACTCTCTGTTTTCTGCCCGTCAACCAGTTTGCCACCCAGTTGACCAACTTTTGACCCACCCGAGCCTACCCAGCTTATTTATCAATCTTCTATGTGGAACAGTGTCGAAAGCTTTGCTGAAGTCAAGGTAGGCGACATCAACTGCTCCCCCTTGGTCCACCACTCTGGTTACCCAGTCAAGAAATCTATGAGATTAGTTTGACAGGACCTTCCTTTGTAAACCCATGCTGTCTTGGATCCTGTGCCCCTATGGATTCCAGGTGTTGCACTATCCTTTCCTTAAGGAGTGCCTCCATAATCTTGCCCACTACTGAGGTAAGACTGACTGGTCTGTAGTTCCCCGCCTCCTCCCTGCTACCACTCTTGTGGAGCGGGATCACATGAGCCCTTCTCCAGTCTTCTGGGACCTCTCCTGTGCTCAGAGACTCACTAAACAGTTCTGCTAATGGCTCTGCTAGTTCCACCTTTAGCTCCTTAAGTACCCTGGGATGTATGCCATCAGGTCCCATTTCCTTATCCACCCTGAGCTTAGCAAGCTCTTGTAGGACCCTTTCTTTTGTGAAGGGAGTAGCGCTCACCTCCCTCCACCCTGTGTCCATAATGCTGAGATGTGGGCCCTGCCCTACCTTCTCTTCAGTAAATACTGAGCAAAAGTATCTATTTAGGATAGATGCCTTTACAGGGTCCTCCTCCTCACATGCTCCCTTTTCTCCATTAAGCTTAGCAATACCCCTCTGAACTTTCTCCTTTCACTAATGTATCTATAGAAAGTCTTGTCACCTTCTTTTACTATTCATGCTAGTGTTTCCTCAGTTTGGGACTTTGTCTGCCTTACTGCCTTCCCTGCTTCCCTTAGGGCAGTTTGGTATGCCTCCCTATCTTCATCCCGCTGTGTTCCCTTATATTTCCTGAAGGCCAGCCTTTTGGTTCTGACCTTTTCTGCTACTGTATTTGAGAACCAAAGTGGTTTCCTTCTTCTTTTGCACTTCCTTTTCTGTCTAACACAATGGGATGTTGCTTCAAGTATTGCATCCTTAATGCTTGCCCACTTTGCCTGTACCCCTCACCTGTGTTTCTTTTTGCCAGGCTAGCTAACTCTGTTGGCCATCTTATCAAAGTCAGCCTCTGAAGTCCCATATTTTTGCCTTGGAATGGGATGATTTAGATGTAGTAGCCAAATTGAACCATACCATGTGATGGGTCACTGCCCCCAGGTGACCGTCTACCTGGAGATCTGTGATCCCTTCCTTGTTAGTCAGTACTAGATCTAGGATAGCCCTGTCTCTTGTGGGTTGCTGTACCAGTTGTTTGAGGCCCTCCCCCTGCAGAGAATCCACTATGTGTCTAGTTCTGGCAGATGTTCCTGCTGGTATTGACCAATCTGTATCCGGCATGTTGAAGTCTCCCATTATCAGAACCTCCCCTTTAGCTGTCATGTTTTGTATATCTTCTAACAGTAATGTGTCTATGTCCTCCCCCTGGTCTGGGGGCCTGTAGACAACCCCAGTTCTTATGGCTGTCCCATTTCCTGTTTCAGGTAACCCACAGTTCTTCTGGCTCCTTATGTATATTCTGAATTTCTGTAGCTTTGATATTTTCATTGACATACAGGGCCACTCCTCCCCCCTTTTTGCACCTCGGTCTCTTCTGAACAATACATAGCCAGGTACTGAAGTCTCCCAAGTGTGGTTACTGGTAAACCATGTCTCACTAATTGCTACTATGTCCAGTTTAGCCTCTGACATTATTGCCTGCAGGTCTGGGATCTTATTTCCCAGGCTGTGAGCATTTGTGTACATGATTTTCCATTGGCCAGATTTTGGTGTGTTAGTTGTTAGGTGAGGTTTGGCATTACCCCTGTGCGTCGTATGGGGAGACAAACCTTTTTTCTTACCTGGTGATGCAAATGAACTGCAAACATGCTGAATCCCTGTTTGACCACTAGCTGAGGGGAGGGTTGTTCTTCCCATTCGACCTATGGGGTACTGCACCCCTCTCCCCATTTGCTAGTTTAAATATTCTGCAAAGACATCAAACTTCGCCCCAATGCACTGACTCCTCCTTAGTCAGATGCAGTCCATCAAATTTAAAGAACTTTCGCTCCCAGAACTGTTGCCAGTTCCCTACAAATCTGTGTCCTTTTTCCTGGCACCAGCCCTTGAGCCAAGTGTTTAGCTCCCCATCTCCCCTTCTCTGACCTTCCGTCCATCTGCTCCCCTCTCCCAGACTGGCAGGATCTCAGAGAAGGAGATGCCGGACGAAATAGATGATAGTTTGTCACCCAGCCTGGTCAGGTGTTCCTTGGTCTCCACAATTGTCCAGCTGGCGAGATCATTAGTCCCTATGTGTACTAGGACATCAATGTTTTCTCCTGCTTTGTGAACAATTTTAGCAATGCGGTCAGTGTCTCTCCATGCTGATGTACCTGGGAGACATCTGACCATTACCCCTGGCTGGAGATGGGTATCAACTCCCCGAATCATGGAGTCTCCTATGATCAGAAGTTTTTTGGATTTCCTTTTACTTTTTGTTTTGGTTCCTGATTTGGGTGAGTTTTGTTATGCTAGCTCCTGTGCTGCAGTGTCCTGCTCTGCAGTGTCCTCTGCCTCTTTGTTTGATTTCAGAGATAGAGGCAGATACCTGTTTGTAGTGTTTATATGGTTATTGGAGGTAATATGTTGGAGAGCAGAGAGTGATGGGGCACCCGATTTGCCCCTCCTAACCACCTGCCAACCTCCTGGACCAACTACCCTCTGTGGTTGAGGTTTTTCTGTGGGATGCTGGGGAAATGGCTGGTGGTTCTTATAATGTATTTCCTCTTGAATATGAAATTTGAGGTGTGCAATCTCTGCCCATGCTGCCCGGAGCTGAGCCCTAACTGTGGACAGCTTCGAGAGAGGTTGGGACAGAGTAAAGAGGAAAGTTGCATGTGGAAGGTGTGTGGAGGGAAGGGGAGAGGGAATAATGGGAAGGGGGCAGATCCCTCTTTAGATACTGAGGGGTCTGTAGATTCAAACAGAGATGATAGACCTCAAGGCCTTTTTCTACTGGCTCAATAATATATATATATATATATATATATATATATATATGTGTGTGTGTATGTTTATGACCATCAGCATAGAGGAGAGCATGTCTAAAGACTGAGGCATCAGTTGGGCCAGCTAGTACTGCTGCATACTATGGAAAGTGGGCTTCTCCTACCGACAGAAGGTCTTCTTCCTCAAACGCACTGCTGGCTTGCCATCTGGGAGCATAGTTGTAGCAATGCCATGGAATGTTTAGGTTCAGTGCCCAAAGGAAAAGGAGAAGACTGCAGACAACTGATTCAGGTTTTGCAACCCAGAACACTCCTGACAGCGCTCAGAGATATAGGAAACCAATCCCTTGAGGGGGTCTGGTTGATGCAGCCTATAGTCAGAGAGGCGAAGGCATACTGAGTGTTTCAGTATGAAGCTAGAGAGTCAAAAGCATACTGGGCTCTTGAGGGGCAGAGAATGGGCATGTGCCCAGTTGTAGGAAGGCAGGTGCCCTTCTGACACTGGGGCATGTGCCTGTTGTTGATTGGTGAGACATTGCCTGAAAGTAGTAGATAGAGTAGGCATAGTAGATGGTAACGGTAAAAGTGAGCCCTGAGGAGAGGACTGGGCAGGCTGGTGGTAGTTATGGAGCTATGGAGCACAAGCCCAAAGAACACTAGACGTGTCTGGACAAGGTAGCTGAAAAACAGCACAAAACCCAGGACAAGTGTAGCGGTCCGTGAGGGATGAGACAAGTGGATGCCTAAGTCAAAGGGCACTAGATAGGCCCAAAAAACAAAGCCAAAGGCAGAGCATGGCCACAGCCACAAAGATTCAGAGGTAGGCAGCCCAGCAGGGAGTCCAGGGCAGCAGGTAGGGAAGCAGGAGTGAGGTGACAGGCAGAACAGACCCCCAGCACACAGAGAAATCCCCCAGAAGCAGCAGGAGTAGAGCACAGGGAGGGTACACTGGGCAGGCAGCAGTAGCAGAAGGATCCCCCTGAATCACATGGGGCCTGCCATGGGCAACTGGAGGGCTGGCCATCTCCTGGAACAGCATATCAGCCTCAGCTGCACAACAGAATGCAGAGGACAGAAATACCCAGGAGGGGCAATGCTGAGAGGAGAAGCAGACACAGAAGAGAAATGGGAAAGCCACCCAACAGCTGAAGCAGAGCAAGCCAGTGCACACCAGAGTAGATGGTATTAGGAGAAGGACAGCCCCCAAAAGAAGCAGGGATGCACAAAGCAGCAGCCGTGTGGCAAGGTAAGAAAATGGGGAAGGCGAGCAGGAAGCAAGTGGACTTGGTGGCAGCTGCAAAGAAATGGGTACCTGGGCATATCTGCTTATGCAGCACTTGGTGGGGATTGGGCATGTGTGGCCCACTGCCCCACCAAACCCAAGGCTTTCAGCCTTATCATTATAAAAGCAGTCAATCACCTACCTCTAGGCCAGAGAACAGTGTGTTGCCCTGTCAGCATCAACAATTTGCTTCCCCGGGATAGCCCAAATATTCTCTCATCTTTGGTTGGGGGGAACCTGTTTCTAGAATATTTTGCAGTTAGGGAAGGGAGGTCAACTGAAGCTCAAAGAAATACAATGACTCAGAGGATGAGGTGGGATTAGAATATTGGCACTCCTGTTTCTTAGTTGAGTGTGTAATAGAATCAAATGTCATTTTTATAGTGCTATTCATGCACACTGTATCCCAAAGTGCTTTACAAAGCAATGAGTTGGGTACTGGTAGTGCAGGGATTGTATGCAGTATACATGCAGTAGTGACGAAGTCCGTTAATAACACACACACACTATATTGTATTAGAACCAGTGGTATTGAGAGTGAATGTTGGTCTGGACACTGGGGATAACGTCACATCTCTTTCAAAAAATATAATGGGATTTTTAACTTTCATTCAGACAGTCAAGCAATACAAGCAGGAGGGACCTCGGTTTAACATCTCATCTGAAGGATAGCACCTCCAACAATGCAGCACTCCCCTAGAGCGGAAAAGGAATGTCAGTGTTAAATTATGAGCCTGGTGCAAGATGTCAACCAATGATCAATCTGTCTTCCTGGCCCAAAGAGTGCTATCAGATAAGTCACTGCCAGTGAAAAACTACACCACACTGCCATTCTGTCATATTATGATATATGAACAGTCAGGGCAAAAAAATATATATTCATATGTCCCCTGGAGCCACTCATTATGGGATAAAAGTGGTTTCAAGAGCATTCTGCTTGAGAGAGAACAGTGAAGCAAAGCTAAGCTGTTCTGGGTCGAGCAGAATGAAAGTGAAAAGTACAGTTACGTAAGAACTTACCATAACAATAAATCTTCGATAGGAGCTCTTACAGCAGGCTACAACCATTAGGACTAACACCACAGGCCTTAGGACCCACTGGAAAAATCTTAGCTAGCAGTACCCAGAAGGAACTGCCCCCTGACGTCGGCTCCACCCTGACGTCAGTCACGGTACATAAGGTGGTGGACACCGGCTCCACCCCAGTTCCCCCGCCAAGACCCACGAATGGGCCCTAACGAGAGAAAGAAGTGAAGCCTGTAGATGATGTGCTGAACTCCTCACCTGGGGGATGGAGAGTGGGAAAGCAGCGCCTGCTGCAAGAGCTCCTCTTGAAGATCTACTGTTACGGTAAGTTCTTAAGTAACTGTACTATCTTACTTCAAGTGGGAGCTCTTGCAGTAGGCTATAACCATTAGGACTGAATCCCAAGCAACCCCGCGCTAAGGAGGTGCCTAACCCCAGGAGGAGGAAGGACAGGAAAAAGCTGACAACACAGCAAATCAGGACAGAAGTTCCTGAAGGACTGCCAAGCCGAAAGCGGCACAGTGTCTGGATACAATGTCCTGGCTATAGCGGTTCACAAATGTGTAAACAGAATTCCAGGTGGCTGCCACACAGATGTCTCTTTTGGAGACATTCTTCAAGGCGGCAAAAGAAGCCGAGACTCCCCTGGTGGAGTGACCCCTAACTGGGCCTGGAAGGGGTTTGTTGAGCTTCTCACAGCAAAACACAATACAGTGGACAAGCCACTTAGAAGTCATCTGTTTAGACACCAATTTGCCCAAGTGTTGTGGCGCGAAGGCCACAGTTATTCCGATTTACGGTGTGTAGCTGTGCACTTGAGGTAGTACCTCAGTGCCCTGTGAACATCCAGTGTATGTAGGAGAGCTTCTCCCCTATTAGAATGAGAAGAAAAATAAATTGGAAGGTCAACCGACTGGTTGAGGGTCAACTCCGAGACCACTTTAGGAAGGAACTTAGGATTTGTTCTGAGGGAAACCCTTTCTCTGTGAAAAAACAAATAAGGCTCTTTACACATCAGAACCTGGAGCTTGGAAACTCTTCGAGCTGAGGTAACAGCAACTAAGAAACAAACCTTCCAGGAAAGGTAATGCAGCTCACAGTCACCCACTGGCTCAGAAAGGGGGAGAGTGAACGTCTCCAACACAAACAGGAGGTCCCAGGGAGGGATAGGATCCCTAATGGGAGGTCTCATATGCAGAATGCCCCGTAAAAAGGTGCGGGCCACATCCAGTTGGGCTAAGGTTCTATCCTCAAGAGGACATGATATACAGAAATGGCCCACATGTGCACCTTTATCGAAGAGTAGCTCAAGCCTTGTTGGTATAAGGAGAGGAGATACTGTAATACTGAGTTCACCGGACAGGTAAGAGGGTCCAGACAGTGAGATGACGCTCAGAAGCAGAAACATTTCCACTTCATAGCATAAGTGGAGTGAGCAGAGGGCTTCCTCGTTGAGAAGAGGACATCTGCCACTTCTTGGGAGACCCCATACCTGGATTTTGTTACATCTGCAGGAGCCAAGCATGAAGGTGCGAAGACCTGAGATCTGGATGGACCAGCTTGCCCCAATACTGGGACAGCAACTGCAAGCATATTGGCAGCGGAACTGGAGGTTCCGAGGACAACCGCTAAAGTAGAGGGAAGCAAATCTGCCGAGGCCACAATGGGGCGATTAGAATAATCCGAGCCCCCTTGGCCTGTATCTTCAACAGTACTCTCTGAATGAGAGGGAAGGGAGGGAAGGCATAAAGAAACCTCCCTGTCCAACAAAGGGACAATGCGTCTGGCCAGAAAGCACCAGGCACGAGCTCTCGTGAGCAGAAAGTTGGCAGTTTGGCATTGCGTGGGGATGCAAAGAGGTCCAGCTCTGGAGAGCTGGTCCACTACTGATTGTAGCAACTCCCACTCATGCGCCTTGGACTGAAACCTGCTTAGGCTGTCTGCCAAGTCATTTAGGATGCCTGGAACGTGCACTGTGGAAAGAGAGAGAGAGATGTGACGCTCCAGCGCCCAGTACCAGACTCTCATCGCCTACCTGGATAGGGGGTAGTAGTGCGTTGCCCCTTGCTTGTTGATGTAAAAGACGACTACCATGTTGTCTGTCTGAACTAGGAGAGAGCCTGGAACAAAGTCCTCTTGGAAGGCATGCAGCGCATTGAGGATCTCTCGCATATCCAGGACATTGATGTGGAAGTCGTGCTCCTCTGGGGTCCAGACCCCTTGCATTTGGTGCGCCCCTAGGTGCGCCCCTGCATCCCACATCTGATGCATCCATCGTTAGTGTCTAATTCGGGGGCTCCTGATGGAAAGGGACCCCTTTCTCTAGATTGAGAGGGTCCAGCCTCCAAAGTAGTGTCCTCTTGACCGGCTCTGTGACTCCGACCATGTGGTCTAGCTCGTCTAAGCATTGATCCCACTGCACCCTAAGCATCCATTGTGGAATTCTCATGTGCAGGCAGGCCAAAGGAGTAACAAGGATGGCCGCTGCCATATGCCCCAGAAGTCTGAGGAAGATCCTAGCCTGGACCTGAGGGGTTACAGGACCAATCAGGCTATCTCCCACCCCTCTCTGGAGGTAGAAAAGCCATGCCCTGGACTGAGTCCAGGACCGCTCCTATGAAGATGAGTCTTTGGCTGGGCTCAAGGGAAGACTTTGGAAGGTTCAGGGTGATCCCCACCTCTCGGAACAGAGTATAGGTGTCTCCGAGAGCCTGAAGGAGGCATGTCCTTGACGGGGCCGCAAGCAGCCAATCATCGAGGTAAGGGAAGAAGTAATGCCCCAGGCACCTTAGAGCCACAGCTACCACTGCCAAACATTTGGTGAAGACTTGAGGAGCAGAAGAGAGGCCGAACGGAAGAACCCGAAACTGATAATGCTCACCCTGGAAGTGAAACCTCAGGCACTTCCTGTGATGGGGAAAGACCCCAATGTGCATGTATGCATCTTGTATGTCTAGGGAGCAGAGCCAGTCTCCCTGATGCAGCAGAGGAATAAGACCTGGAAGGGTCATCATCCTGAACCTTTGGAACTCTATATAGTTGTTTAAGGAGCTGAGGTCCAGGATGGGCTGAAGATCTTGCATCTTTTTTGGAACTAGGAAAAAGTGGGAGTAATATCCCTTTCCCCACTGCTGCAGAGGACTGGTTCTATCACCCTTTTTTGCAAGAGGGCCTGAATATTTCCTTCTATAAGGGGTATGTGAAAAGGAGGATATCTTGAAGACCTTGGTGGAGTGTCTGGGGGAATTTCGGTGAACTCCAGCGTATGTCCCCACCTTATAATGTCTAGGACCCACTAGTCTGCTGTAATTGAACTCCAACCCTTCAGATGAAGGGAGAAGCGACCCCCTACTGCCTCCCCTGGAACCTCCTCCAGAGGAGGGGGAGTGGGGAGGGGTCATTGGGCAGAGCAGGGAGTGGGCAGAGAGGCTTGGGAGGACTTGGGGCCTTGAAAAGGAGCGCCTCCAGGTTGCTGGTTGCCAGTTTTCCTTCTGAAGCCACATCTCTGGCCCTGTTGATTTCCATGGGCTTGAGCACCTGAGGGCTTACAAAACGGCCATCGTCTTGCGCATTTCTGGTCCCCTCTGTACACCTGCCTGATGGACCAGATAGATTTGCCCAACTCCTGGAGATGAGAGACTCTGTCTCCTGCCCAAAAAGGATGGAACCCTGGAATGGGAGGTCCCAGATTCTGGACTGCAAATCCTAGTAAAAACCTGAGACTCTCAAACAGGCATGGCGCCAGAGGCAGACACCTGACGCTGATGCTCTGGCCACCATATTTGCAGTGTCATACGAGGCAGGGAGAACATGTGTGCCTACGTCCGAGCCAGATTTTAATATGTCCAAGCTCCATCTTTTGTGTGGAATCTGGCAAGGCATTGGCTAGCTCCTGCCCACTCTCCCACAATGCATTCTGGTACTGGACCATATGCGTGAGGAATTTAAGGGATCTAATGGAGTAGGTGGAGGCAGAGTAGACTTTCTTGCCCACCTGGTCCAAGTAACAGATTCTGGGTCAGGAGGCTGGGAGCTTAGGTGTTTAGGCTGCTTAGACTTGTTGTGAGCAGCCGTAATGACCAATGAGTCTGCCTGAGGGGGTTTCACCGGGAAAGGCTCATCCCTTGGGGCTCTATACAGCCTATCTGACTTCTCTAGAACAGCCAGGAATGAGGCTGAATGCTTCCAAGTTATCTTGGTGAGACCTTGGAAGGTGTCTATTAAAGGAGACACCTCAAGAGGCTTGGGCTCCTTTTGCCTCAGGTAACGGGCCAGTTGATGGCATTCCAGATCCAGGTCCTCCATCTCCCATTCATTGGAGGCCTGGATGTGCCTCATGACATCCATAAAAGTCGGATCGTCAGGAGGCAAGTGGGGCTGGTCCTTCTCCCCAGGGGAACCGCCGACCCCCGAGAGGGATGAGGAAGCAGAAGAAGGAGAAGACGACCTGTTATTGGGCCTAGAATAGCCTGAGCTGCATCTAGGACTCCCCCCGCTTGAGCGTCAGTGGCTACCGGACCGACGATGGAGCAACGACTGACGTCAGCTTGGGGACCGGCGTTGGGAGTGGGCCCACCAGGGAGAGCGGGATTGGCTCCTGGACTGAGAATGGGACCGATGATGGCTGCCTGATCAAGAAGGGTGCCAATGACGGTCCACAGACTGGGACCGGGAACAAGCCTTCAAAGGCGGGTGAGGCAGCAGCCACTCGGGGCTCTTGTTTGGAGAAGGAGTGGGAAGGCCCTTGGGTTCAAGGTTGTCCAACTGGTCAGGAACCGGTGTCGGGTCCTGCTTCAGTAGAGTCTCCTCTTTTTTTCACCTGACTCCACCAAAAGGAGAAGAGTTCTTGCAGCTACTCTTTGTTAAAAACAGCAGCTGCTGTTCCCGGGAAGGGACCCAGAGAAGCTGGAGGATCCGGGAGGGCATGAGTGTGGAAGTCCCCCGAAGAGCCCTGTGGAGTGGAAGATCTGGGGGTTGCCAGAATGTTAGTGGGTGCCCCCTCTGCGGGAGTGTCTTCCACTGGAGAAACCTCCAACAGGCGTCAGTGTCGGGACCGGTGCCAGTTTCACTGGAGGCGGTGTCTGGATATCTTTATCACCCAGCAGCTTGCCCGAACCTGGCAAAGCCGAGACCTACTTGGGCAGGGCCAAGGCTTGTGCTGAAGAAGCCTTGGTCACACGAAGCTGCACCACCTTGGGCTTCGCCAGCTTCTCTCCAGATGGTTCCTCCTTGATCGGCGTCGTTTTTTTGGTGGGAGGGCTCGGTTTCTTGGGGTTCTTGCAGTGTTCTCCTGAGCCCAAGGAAGAAAAGGCTTTCCTGGGGGGTGGGACAGGACCGATGATGGAACCTGCTACGGTCCTTGTCCCGGGAGCGCTCACGTGGCTTGTCCCAGTGTTTACCCTTGTCCCCTGAGGTGTGCAGGACATCATTTGTTTTTCCAAAAGGTAGGCTTTGAGGGCCTTCAAGCATCGAATTCTCGTCCTGCTGGTGAAGCCTCTACAAGAGTTGCAGGCAGCGCTGTCGTGATCTGGACCCAGGCAGAAGATGCACTTGGAGTGGCCATCCTTTGATGGTATCTGGTGGCCACAATTGCACTTGTTCCTCTTCAGCCCAGAGGAAGATACCGACAGGGACGACATACGCCGCACTGAAGACAAAAAAAAGGCAGAAGAACGGTCGATTTCTGATGAGAAATCCAAAATTTGGCTGGAAACTGCTGGATAGAAAAGAACTTCCCCAATGTCAGTGGGTCGTGGCGGGAAAAGAACTGGGGAGGAGCTGGGGTCCGCCCCCCTTATGTACCGTGACCGACGTCAGGGTGGAGCCGATCAGGGCGTAAACTGCAAGGTACCAAGAAGCAAGATATTTTTGGTGGGTTCTAAGGCCTGCGGCATTAGTCCTAATGGTTATAGCCTGCTGCAAGAGCTCCCACTTGAAGTAAGATTCACGCTTATCCCACAACGAGTGCCAACAGGGGACATATTATTATATTATAGATCGAGGGAACGCTAAGAAAAAGTTACTCACCTTAGTAATCTTGTTTCTTCCAAGGTATCCTATATTCATAACTCTCTGCAGTCAGCCTCCTAAGCAGAGCTGCCTGGAGAAAATGGAACTATATGCAAATGATAGAACTATCATTGGCTCGTGACACATATTCAAACTGCTGCCCTTATCAGCTGCAACGTTCCGCCAACATATCAGATTTCTAAGAAGCCTACAAGGCAACCTATACTAAGACTGTTTAATTATACTTATCTAATGTAACACAACTTAAGCTGTCCATGACAGCATGAAACATCCTTAATATTATTATAACTCTAAACCCCCCTGAATGCCAAAAATCACCTGGAAAAAGAAGGGAATTAAATATTTCCTACTAGGGTTAAAAAACATATATGCCAGTGTTTGTGACTTTCCATTAGAAAACTCATTCAGGAGTGCAGAGGCTCTGGTTCTGGAAGGGGAGGCAGGGTGGGAGAGTTATGAATATAGAAGAATACCTTGGAAGAAACAAGATTACTAAGGTGAGTAATTTTTTTCTTCTAACCCCAGGTATTCTTCTATTTTCCTAACTCTCTGCAGACTTCAAAGCAGTACCTTGGAGGTAGGCAGAGAACCTACTTAGGAAAGAGGCTCTGCAGGACTGCAGTGCCAAATCTGGCATCACTTCTGGACTGTATGACCAAATTGTAGTGTTTAGTAAATGAGTGTACTGTCCTCCAGGTAGCCGCTTTACAGATTTCCACTAATGGAATATCTCTGGATGCTGCTATAGAAGCAGCTGTGCCCCTAGTTGAATGAGCCCTCAGCCCTGCTGGGGGTTCCTTGCCAACTTTTGAATAGCAAAACTGAATGCACTGGACTATCCAGTGAGAGACTGACCTCTTAGAAGCTGGGGTGCCTTTACCTACATCCTCATAGGTAAGGAATAGCTGTTGCTTGTCATGTCTATGATCCCTGGTGTGGGTCAAATGATAGCTTAATGCCCTTTTGACATCCAGACTATGGAGTCTGTACTCACCTGAACTAGTATGTTCAGTGAAGAAAACTGGCAATGTAATGGACTGGTTTAAGCAAAAATCAGAAACCACCTTGGGGAGAAATTTCCTATTTGTTCTGAGCACCACTTTGTCGTTATGGAAGGAGAGGTAGTCTTTCTCAACACACAAGGCTTGTAGTTCACTGATTCTTCTAGCTGAAGTAACTGCAACCATAAATACAGTTTTCCAGGTAACATATTTTAAATGTGCAGAGGACATAGGCTCAAAAGGAGGTTTCATAAGCTGAGCAATGCACATGTTCAGGTCCCATACTGGAACTGGTTCCCTAATAGGTGGGTGTAAGTGGCACAGACCTTTAAAGAACTTCTTGAAAAGGGAATTGGAGCCAGGGAGGTACCTCTCCCAGCAGAAATGTAGACAGAGATTGATGCCAGATGCACCTTCAGGGATGTATATTTCAACCCCTGGGAGTGGAGGTATGTGAAGTATTCCATGACAACTGGGATCTCCACTAAGGTAGGAGAAATCTTCTTGTAACTACACCAAATAGAAAACCTTTTCCATTTTGATGCATAGGTTTTCTTAGTCGAAGGCATTCTATACCCCTTCAGGATATCCAGAACGCTTTGGGAAATATTTAAGTTTGCATATTCTAAGTCCTCAAGATCCATGCCTTGAGTCTGAGAGACCTGAGATTCGGATACAAGATCTTGCCCTGGTGGATGGTCAACAGGTTGTGCCTCCTGGGTAAGTGTACTGGTTTGGCTACAGACATGGAAAGTAATAAAGGGTACCATGGCTGCCTGGCCCAGTCTGGTGCTATCAGAATTGCTGATGCAGGTTGTGACCTGAGTTTGATCAGGACCCTGAAGATGAGAGTGAAGGGAGGAAAAGCATACAGACTTTTTCTGACCAGTTCAGAGCCAGAGCATCCAATGGGATTGTTCCCCTGGCTGGTGGCCTGCAACAAAAGATGGGCAGAAGGTGATTCTCTTTGGATGCAAAGAGATCCACCTCTGGTGTGCCCCATCTCCTGAACACTGAGTCCAGCACTTGCCTGTTGATGGACCACTCGTGATGCGCCTGATTGAGTCTGCTCAGGGCATCTGCCAGGGTGTTGTCCTTTCCTGGTACATGAATGGCCTGTAATGAGGCCTTTAGTGAGTAAACCAGACTCCAGACTTTCATAGCCTCTGTGCATAGGGTGTCTGACCTTGTTCCCCCTTGCTTGTTTATACAGTACATTATTGTGGTGTTGTCTGTCCTGATTTACAGCACTTTCATTGGTACCAGATGGGCAAATGTTTTCAAGGCCAGAAACACTGCCCTTAGTTCCAGCAAATTTATATGCAGGAGTGACTCTGTGATGGACCAGGTTCAATGAGTTGTGTGATCCCCTAAATGAGCACCCCACCCTAACAGAGAGACATCGGTTGTAAGGATAGCTGATGGAGTTTCCCTTTGGAAGGGTACCCCTTCCCTGAGGTTGTCTGCTTCCTTCCACCACTGGCGGTCCTGAAGCAAGGTTCTTGTTACTGGAACTGGTTTTGTCAGCTTGTCTTTTCTTTGGCACCAGTGTGCTCTGAGATGAAACTGTACATCTCTCATTTGGAATATGGCTCCCAGGACTGTGCCTGTTGCTGCGGCCATATGTCCCAGAAGCATCAGAAACTGTCTTGCTGGTCGTGGCTCATTTAGCTTGAATGAGGCAGCTATCTCCAGAATGCCTTTGAACTCTGTCCTGGGGAAGGAAAGCTCATCCCTGTACTGTGTTCAGTTCTGCACCTATGAAAGGCAGGACTTGTACTGGGGTAAGGATGGATTTATCCTGATTTATCATGAATCCTAGGGAGTGTAACAGATTTAATGTTACCTTTAGATGGTCCTGTACTTGCTGTGGTGAGCTTCCCACCACTAGCCAGTCGTCGATATAAGGGAAGACTGATATACCTAACCTTTTTAGATTTGGTATTCCACTGCCAGGCACTTTGTAAACACCCAAGGTGCTGAAGTAAGGCTGAAAGGTACAGCTGAGAATTGGTAGTGTCCTGATGGAAGTCTGAATCTCAGGTACTTTCTGTGAGATTCTCTTATTGGAATGTGAAAATAGGCATCTTTTAGACTCAGAGATACCAGCCAATCTCCCTGCTGGATTACCGGCAAGATGATTGCCAGTGTAACCATTTTGAACTTTGGTTTTACTAAGTGTCTGTTCAACAGTCTGAGGTCTAGAATAGGCCACCACTCCCCATGTTTCTTTTTGGTGAGGAAGTATCTTGAGTAGAAACCTCTTCCTTTCTGGTGTGTTGGAACAACCTCAACTGCTTTCAGCTGTAGGAGGCTTTGGACCTCCTTCTCCAGGAGTTTTTTCTCTACCAGGGAAGCTGGTTTGAACACCCTTGTTCTCAAGGGAGGAAAGGACTTGAAACTCAGGGACAAACCCGCACTCACTACCTCCAGGACCCACTTGTCTGTGGTGATGGATTGCCAAGCCTGGAAATAGTGAGCCAGTCTGCCCCCTACTGGTAGAGGGGAGGCACCCTTGTTCATTACATCAGGGATTATGCTTTGCTTGGAGCTGAACTTGGGTAGTTTGGGAGCTTCTCCTAGAGCCCCTTCTACCTCTGCCCCAAAATACCTAGTCTGCTGTGGGTATTGTTGATACTGGGGGACAGCCTGTGCCTGGTAAAAAGGCCTACTATAAGCTGTCCTTCCTCTGCCTCCCCTTCCATATGGCCTATAGGAGGAAGAAGGTCTCTCCTTTGAGGAATTACTTTTATAGGTGGCCTTGTATTCATCCACCTTCTTCATGTATGCTTTAGTCTGTTGACCAAAAAATGAATGATCCTCTACAGGGAAATCCATAGCCTTGGTCTGGGTATCCTGTGTTAGATTAGTTGCCCTGAGTCATGCCAGCCTTCTCATGGCTATGGTGAGGGCCATTCATCTGGCAGCATTGTCGCTGGCATCTGCTGCCATTTTAAATTGGTACTTGGCTGTTTCCAGTCCAAACCTGGCTATTTCAGCCAAATCGTCAGAGAGAGGTGAAGGAGCCTTCTCTGCCATGGCCAACATGGACTGCCACAGTGATGTTTGGTAACGTGCTGAGTAAGCTTGGTAGTTAGCCTGTCTTACTCCCAGTGAAGCAGCTAAATAACCTTTCTTTGTCATGCTATTTTGCGAGAGTCCTTCTCAGGTGAGTGAGAAGCTAGAGGAACCCTCACCTTCTCAAAGGCTGCTTGCTGGACTATCCCCAGATGATTAGGGTGAGAAAAGAGGAATTCAGCCCCTTATCTGCCCAGCTGGTACTTTTTATCCACCTTCTTGTCCAGAGGTGGAACAGAATTTGGAGTCTGCAGGATCTTAAACAAGTCTTTTTTAAAGAACTTGTTTATAGGGAGTACAATTTTCTTTTTGGGTATTAACCCCATCATCTCCATATATTCAGCCTCTTCTTCATCCTCTATGACCTCTTTGGTAGCCAGATCAAAGGCGTCCACTATTTTCCTTACAAAGGAAAAATGAGAGGAAAAATCCTCTGGTCTGGGGGAGAACTGAACTCCTGCTCTGGTGAGATCTCTGGTTCAATAGGCTGACCTTCACCCATTTCAGGTAAATCATATTCTTCAAGCTCCATCGTATCCTGAGATGGGTTTGGTTCAGAGGAGGGACCAACTGGGATTTGAACCAGTGCCGGGAGGGTTGGAGTAGGTATGAAACCCTGCAGAGCCTGTATGACCTTCATGGCCTGGACAATCTCCTCCGATAATGGCAGGCTATGAGGCACAGATGAAACCCCTTTTGGTTTATCAGTCAGGGGATCAACGTGCTTTGTCTTCTTGTTTTTTTTTTAGTGGGAGCCGGAGAGTCAGCCAGATCACCCACCCTTTTTCCAGCAGTTGTTTCACCCTTGTCAGGGGTGCTCAAAGAAGAGACACCAGTTTCACCCGCAGGCTTCGAGGATGTGGGTTGGTCAGAACCCGTAATACCTTTCTCCAATCTTCTTTGGAGTCTTTCAAGTCTCTCTTCTACTGTTTTCTGTGGGAATGATTTGTAGATATCACAGTCTGCTGAAAAATGGTCCTTCCCCAGACAGAACACACATACATCATGCTTGACTGCCTTTGCAAAAACGTCCCCACACTTAAGGCAGTTTTTAAACCCTGGGGGTCCAGTCTTGTTCTTTGGTTTTTCTGCCATCATCAAACTGATGAAAAAAAACAGAACCGCAATAAAGATGTCACTATATATATATATATATATATATATATATATATATTTATATTTTAAATACGGTCGGTTCAGGAACTGATGAAAGTTCCGATAATGAACCAGGAACCGCAAAAAATAGATCCGAGTTAGAGGTTCACAGAAACCAGGTTAGCGGTTTCAAATACAACAAACATAACAATTTAATAAACTAAAATAAGTAAAACTAAATACCGGAGATAGTAAATAAAGCTCCGGAAAGGGTACTCAGACCTGGTTCCCCAATGGTTATACCGAACCGTGAGGAACCGAGAAAATAAACTAAAACAACACTAAATAGCGCTAACGTTAAGGTAATAAAACAAAAAATAAAGGCAGCAGTAAGAATAATATAAGAAACTACTTATATTCAGTGAAGAACCACAAGGAACGACTGATATGGGAAGTCTCCTGGGCATCTTGACTTGTCAGGCGGAGAAAGAAAGAAATCTGATACGTTAATGGAACGTTGCAGCTGATAAGGGCAGCAGTTTGAATATGTGTCACAAGCCAATGATAGTTCTATAATTTGCATATAGTTCCATTTTCTCTAGGCAGTTCTACTTAGGAGGCTGACTGCAGAAAGTTAGGAATATAGAAGAATACCTGGGGTTAGAAATAATGTTATTTAAAAAAAAAAAAAAACTGTCCCAGATTGTGCCCATTTCCAGGGCATTTGCGCATGAGAGGCTCTTTACAGAATAAGAGTGTCTCATGCGCAGGGGAAAGGAGTGCTCCAATTGGTCGGAAGCGCTCCCGCGATCTGTAATTACATTTAAAGGGCTAGTTGCACCTTCTAGATATAGTTGATATTTTAGTAATTCTTTTTATATTTGTTGGTAATATTTTTATTGCATTCAAATACAATTTTATTGACAAAAAATATCAGGCCAAAGATGTTATTTATTGTTAAAAGTGGTCTATTTTTACTTCGTATTTTTATAGTGTTTTTCTTTTACAATTTGCTCCTTAGATGACTTTTTACCGGGTGCTACTAGATGTAATGTAAAGAGCAGTAATTACCAGGGAAAGTTTTAGTAAAGGATGTCTGCATAGCAATTACTGTGATCAAAAACTTATAAATATGTGTAGCATTTTGCTCACAACCTTGTTTGAAGATACTTTTCAACCAATTCAGGTGAAATCAGATACATAGCAAGTAACTGCTATACATAAACAATTCTTAGTGTGGTGGTTAATGAAAACTGTATAGTTTTTTTGCTATGCTATACCAGGTAAAATATTCTCTGCACTTTACCTGGAAACTGACAAATCTAACTCTGTTGCATTTCATACCTCATCAGCATTGTGACCTCACTTATCATGACATCACAAGTGACTGATCTTGCAGCAGGTGACTGACTCTTTTTGGTCAGTTGCGATGTCATGGACAGTGAGGTCATAGGCTTATGTATGAGGAAGAATAGAACTAGCTATGTCAGCCTCCAGGTAAAGTACTTTTCCACAAATCTCACCAAGTATTTTCAGAGAGAAAACTTTCTAATTAGCAAAAGGTAAAGGAAAAATTTAAACCCATTCCAGTGGTGCACTACACCACCATGTGGGAGACCTGGGTTTGAGACCCCAGCCCGATTCCCTTGGCCCAGGCTGGTAGGGTCAGGGACGTGATGAGCGTGCCGCTCTCTTAGTGCCTCTTATGGTGGGAAGCATTGCTGGCATTGATGCAGTGGGTGACCATACTGTGTCAGCCAGCCCTCAACAGATAGGCAGTGCGATGGGATGCCACTGGTTGTTGCCTGGGGTACAGGGCAAGCAGAAAAAAGCAGGTGACATTACTGACCGCATGGATGACAATGTAGGGGGCCCACCCACATAGACACCACAGAACACCCTTGATGACTCCTCCCTGTGGAGACCTTGGCTGCTGCTTGGTGACTGGCAGAGTGTGGGGCAAGTATCAGGGTCCTCTGAGGGAGGCAATCCCTGGGGTAAACAAAGGACTAGGAGTACAATGATAAGGTAAGTATGTGTGTTTGGGAAAGCGAGTCACGGCTGCATCAGACTGTAAAACATAATCAGGAAATAAGTAAATTTAAAAAAACAAGACATACTACTGAAAGTTCACTACTTTTGAAAGTTAATACTAATTTCAGGAAGTACACTAGCTCTTTAGCTGGTGATAATTTAATAAGCACTGTTTCTGGTCCACTTCTGTTGGGATTAGACCCATGGAAACCTAGGCTCCTCTCACCATCTGATCTTTGTGTTGAAGGAAGTTTAGTCTGAGAGCAATTTTGCTGGGGCCGGTCTGGGAATCACAGATCCATCAGTAGTACAATGTGGAATCACAAATATTGCAAGAACAGCTCTGTACAAAGAACAAAATACCAGCAACACATGTATATTTGGGTGGGGCACAGACAGACACAGACACAGGAATGTCTTCAAGCAGCCATCTTCTTTATTAACTGACAAGCTGGCACATTGGGCATGATAGGAAACCAACCTGGACTACAACTCTGAGTGGTGGGACTACAGCCAACATGGCGTCCCATGTACTTCCTATAAGGTAAGTACCATATACTGCATGCCTCCCCTTTATAAGACTTCCCCCTCTTGTGCCACCTCTACCACCATGCCCAGTGAAGAGGAGGGAGCAGGCAATAACCTCAGGCGAGACTCCTGTGTCTAGGGGTAAATTTGATGGAACTTCTTGCCAGGAGTCACCCCTTGCCTGTTTCTTCAGGATCTGGCTTTTTTCAGACCCTTGAAGGCGTGGCCCATCAAGGCACCATCTATAAAGACTCTGTGTCACCCTGATGGAAACCGTTCTGGCCATGCTACATGTGCCCCTTTGGGGAAGACTGCTTACCTCCTCAGCCAACTCAGTAATGACTTCAGTTAGTATTTTGCTGTTCTTGCACCCGCTACCTCAACCTCTCATCATGTTCTTCTTCCCTTGGCTGTGGGACAAATGGAGCTACCCATGGTTGGTCAAAAAGTAGACTCTGATGTTGCACCACACTGTGCACATTATATCCCTACATGGCAGCTTGGGATCACATAATCATTTTTTTAAACTTTAAACCAGGAACTTCATTGCAGCTTGCATTACCTATTGCAATTTCCTTTTAAAACACTGTTCCCTTCAGTAAAATGCTGGACACAGGGCATGATACTTTAACGTTTCTTGCTAAATGTACACAGCTATTTGGTGAAGGGGAGTATACAGCTGGATCCTGACCGACACCCCGCCTAGGGCCCAGTCTCAAATCAGCTTTTATCCTTCATTCTATTCAGCATCGATCACAGTTACTGTAACTGTCCCCCAGTAGCCAGTCGTTAGTTCAGTCCTTAGCAGCATCTAATATTTAACATATTTACACAGTGAGATAAATTACACATTTTCCAATTTATACTGGTGACAACATTCAAGGGATACCAATACAGTGCCCCTCCCAGCCGTGAGTGGGGACAGGGGCCTGGGGTATACCCAGCCCTGATAAGCACAGCATAGTTTGATGCCTCTGGCAGAGGATAAATAAAAAGAGGTATACCCTCCCAGGATAAATACTGCATCCATCCTGGATGTTAACTAATATTAGGTAGATACCTTTTACAGGATGATGCCCCCAGTCCTGTGCCTCCTGGGGGTGCAGAGTCTTGCACCTACGTGGTCACAGCAACAGTGGCCTACCAGCTCAGCAAATCCATCCCTTCACCCTGCAGTTCAGATCATCTGCACCTGCCAACAGCCCTGAATCTTCTACAGCACACACCTTTAACCATGCATTCTTTCAGGCCACAGGCCCTCACCCAAAGTTTTTTTCTCGTTTGGTGCCTTTTCTGTTCCTGGAAATTGGGACCAATGGTGCAAAAGCCATCAGGAGGCCCGTTTTGAAGGTTGACTTCCAACAGTCTTGGACACTGGTCAGCCTAACAGTCTCTGGAGAATCACAGTAAAGAGAGATAGTACCATCTGGGCCCAATACCCTGCAATCATTCCTGGACCTGCAGGCCCTCTCCAGCCAGTTGCAGCTAGCAATGAGCACCCGGGCTGATCAGAACCCAGTAGGTTCTTTCTGAAAACTACTGTACACTAGAACCCTGGACTAGAACTAGGAACTCCTTTTTTGCAGGCTGGAGCCCCTTTATGTGCCTCTAGCAGCAGGGGAAAAAACCCAGGAAGCCTCCCTGTCTATGGGTAATAACTGTGCATGGCATAGACAGCATTTTGTCCCCATGCAGAAAAGAACATTGCATTAACAGGAAATACCTTGTTAAACATCTGTTCTCCATGAATTTCCCCCCACAGCAGGGTCAGAGGAAGGAGGGCCACCCCCGGAGCAGAACCCAGAAGTGCCCTGGGAACCAAGTGGCAGTGTGGGCCAAAGGAGAGTGGATGGGGCTTCACTAAGCCTGCCTGACTCCGTTTTTCTCCCCATTCCACCCCCAGCTGCAGAAGCAAGAAAGTGCATGCGTGTAGAGGCACATGTGTACTGCAGAACAGCAGCGTTCACCCTTTGAAGACTCTTGGAGCATGAACTACCCTGGGTTTCCACCTGGTGGCAGTCAATTGCTGAGATGGCTTGATCACCTTTCCCCAGGAGAGGAGAGCTGTCCCTGGGATGCTCAATCCTCTCCTCCTGTGGCTGACCTCCATCAATCCAAAATCATTCCCAAACCCAGGTCATCGGTGTGGCGGCAGGTAAGGCACACACCTTAGTCCTCTGCACCACTGGGCCGACTACCTCATTAAACATTTCTGAAATACTTGGGCTAGTATTAACCCCTTAAGTGCAAAAATCCTTAGCACACAATTTTTTAACATGCTGGGTCACTCATATCCCTATCTGTGATTCTGAAACTGTTTGAACTAATGAGAGGAAAACTGATAACTCTCGTAACAATCCATAGGAGGAAAATAGGTCTTGCAAAACATTCAGCATTGCCAGTCCATCAGTGCAGCAGTAGCACTAATGCTCATGACACCAGCGGCCCCAGTTCAGGAGCAAACTTGAGTCATCACGGGCCCACCGGGGAGTGGAGGACTGAGCGTCTCCGAGGGTGCCCTCCTTCCCCATGGAGGGAGTGCAGCTGGCTCTGCTGCTACACTACCACCTGGCTGATCACAAGCTGCAGTGCAGTCAGAGTGTCTAGTTGGTGGGAGGATGTTGGCTGGTGCCACACTGTGCACACTTCCTCGCACACATGCTTGTGCACCCAAGCCTCTGACGTCCCAGTGGGCAGCAGGAGCAAAGTGAAAATATCCCATCTGGCCAGATGATGTTGGCTGCTTGCAGGCCCCACACCTGGCTACCTAGGCCCTGTCTCCCAACCAAATCTGTTCCATGGTGGCAGTTGGGGAGTCCCCTCACCCCTTCCAGAGGGGGGTTAAGCTCTGGGGAACATGGAGGTGAAGGTAAGTCCCAGGGGATGCCAGGGTGATGGGCCTGGAGCAGCCAAGCAGAAGGGGCTGGCTAGAGAAAAGGGAAAAATAGAACAAATTATTTACAGTCTTCCAATGGTCATGGGTTGAGTTGGAAGTGCTTCAATCCACTTTGAATCAACACTGACCCCCAACAGGAAGTACTGTTTGTCCACCTCAGTGTAATCAACATGAATATGGTTTCATGACAGTGGTTCAAAACCAGGGATGAAATGGTGTTAATGAAGCCTTATTGTGAATGATCACACAAGGTGTACATTTGCAAACTAGATCTTGACTGTCTTGATCTAACCCAAGCCACTAAAGATATTCCTGGGCCAAAGTCTTCATTCTGCAGATTCCTGGGTGGCTCATGCAGGTCTTAAAGCAACCACTTTCAGAATTATGGAGGTATCATGTCTCTGGCACCTCAGAGAACAAAGCCTTAAGCTATGGACAACTGATCCTTCTCATCTAAGAAAGGCCGAAGGTTACTGGCCCCCTTCGGGGGTGCTCAGTACTCACTCAACAGTGATGAATGGTAAAGACTGACACAGGTAAGATATGAAAACTACATACCTACCGTAATTCTTGATCTTCCTGTGTATCTTCACCATTCATCACTGAATCCCTCCTACCTTCCCCTCTCAAGGCCTCATTCTCTGAGATGTGCAGCCTCCCTCTTGCCATCCCCTGCACCCCTCCGTTTGGTGGCACAAGGGTCAGGTTCGGGAGAATCTTGAACCCTTCGGGGTTTATTCCTTAGCTTCTCTGAGGGGGCCTCTCCTCTTCTGGACTTCCTTGAATGACCTACTCAGAAAGGTTTTTCCCAGTCCAGGAGTGGTGCCTCGGCCTTCCCAGGATGCCCTTACTCTTTCTTTCCTCCCTTGAGGAGGGTATGTGCTGAAGTGTCCCTTTTCTTCCTCCCCCCCTTCTTATCAAACCCTGTTGGAGCTTTCGGGGGAGGGGGGCAAGAACTGTGATACCTCCTAAAAGTAGATGGACAGAGGCTGGGGGTGGCCTCCCTCCAAATTCTGGTGGTGCAACCAATCCTTGGTTTTATTGTCATTTCACTCAGCCTCTAGGCAGTGTTGGCTCTGCCTCTTGGTCATTGGGGCACAACTGCGGAACTTCTTGCAGCATTACTGCTGCATTCCTTGGTAAATTCTCTGTGCTTAGACCCTCCAGGGTGCAGCACTTCTGGCCAGGGTTCGTGCCCTGGTGTACCATCTCAGAGCCACCTCCTCGATTGATTGAGGCCAATCCACCCCCCATACCTGGATTCTCTCTCTACCTTCCTCTCTTCCTTCTCCTCCCTGGTCACTCAGGGACTGGGGCCTCCTGGCCCACAACCTTCAGGCCCCCTTTTCTCTTTACTTGTCCTCTTGTCAGCGTATTCTTTTTCAGTTTCTTCCTTTCCTTTTACTGTCCTTTGGGCTCCCTTGCCCTGCCCTGCCCTGCACTCGATTCTCTGTACTTATTTCCGCTGTCTCTCTAATGCACAGAACTGAGATGGAGGAGGACCCAACGGCTGTTACTGGCCAACCCACGAGCACCACGTACTACATTGGCCTCGTGGGCAGTGCAGACAGCGCCGGCCCCTCCTCCCAAACAAAAAAAAAAGTCTCCCGCTTGTCGCCTGTCTCCGGCAGACACCCAACAGTGATGAATGGTGAAGATACACAGGAAGATCGAGAATTATGGTAGGTACATCATTTTCATTTGCAGAGTCAGTACTAAGGATGAGCCAATTCTGAACCTGCATTCAGCGAACATGCTGAAATATGGGATTTTGGGCACTGGTGAAGCAGGTCCTAAGAAACTAATTTTCCCTTTGCCACTTTGACATCATATTACTGCACTTTTACAGGAAACATAAGCTAAATATGTCCAAGTTGGTCACATGATCTGCAGCAACCAATCAGAGGCATTGGAGATTGAGAACTCCTTGAGCTGCACACATTTCAGTGCCATTTCCAGCTGTCTCTCACAAGGGAAGGCCTGGCTACTGAAGAAGCACCTGTTATGTAAACAAACTCTGGCCAGAGCTGATAGGGCTGCATGGAAGGAATTTGGGGTAAAAATATTGAAAATTACCAAAGTTACAAGCCTACGTTAGCAAAATGTAACATAGGCTCATAAATTTGTTGTTTTGTAATATTTGTACACAAGATTTTCAGCATAACCTTGTTATGATCCTACCTCATGACAAAAGGCAGAGCAAATGTTCAACTTTTGTGCAAAAGTAGATTTCGCGCGAAGACTACAAAATCAACTTTCGAGATGCAAAAACACATTTTGGGCCAGGGTTGAAAAAGGACAGCTGTCACATTCATGAGATGCTGGAAAGAAATGACTATGTTGTAAATCTGGGGTACAAATATTGAAAATTACCAAAGTTATGAGCATGCATTCGCAAAATTCAACGAAGACTCATAACTTTGTTGCTTTTTAATATTTTGACACCAAATTTTCAACATAGCCTTCTTACGACCCCACCTCATGAAGAAGGCCACAGAAAATGTTCAACTCCTGCCTGAAAGGTGATTTTGTGCAGGGTCCACAAAATCACCTTTCGGGATGTGAAAAAACATTTTGGCCAGGATTTGAAAAAATGACAGCTGTTACACTCATGAGGTGCTGTAAAGATATGGCTAACAAGGGCAGAGAACATTTTCAACTCCTGCCCAAAAGGTGATTTTACACAGGGACAGATTTGCCTAATGTGAATGCAACTGTTCATGAGGTGAGGATCCCAAAAAAGGCATGTTGAAAATTTGGGGCAAACATATGCAAGAATGTCCAAGTTATGCCACTAAGTTCAAAACCCCACTGAAATATATTGAACTGCATACCTGTGTCTTCAGTTTGTGGTCTGGCTTTGAAGAGTCAAGCATGTCTGGGATCCAAAGAGGATTACGGCGTTGGACTCCCAATCAGTAAGTAAAGGCTTGCAGAGGATGGGTGCTGAGTGGAAGGGTTGGGTGGGGAAGTCTACTGGCCACAAAGACATCGATGGATGTTTTTCTTTTACAGGTTAAAAAAAAAAAAAGAAGTGAGGATTCATGCACGGGGATTAAGGCACCCTCTAGTGTAACTATTATGTTTCTTGAGGGGTGGGATGGGGTGCTAGGTGCTGAGAGGGAGGGTCAGGTGGGGGATATCTTTAATAAACAAACAAAAAAAAAACAAGGATGCCTGATTTGGACACTGGGATTTGGGCACCCTAGTGTCACTTCGATGTTTACCGACACTAGGGGTTGGGCACCCTGGTGTCACTCTTATGTTTCTGGGGGGTGTGCTGGGAGGAGGGTTGGGTGGGGAAATATATAATTTAAACCATTTTTATTTTCGGTAGTTTCACTGAGCACTACTGCTATGTGCTAATAATCGTCGCATCTTGGACACAGCAGAGTGTGCTGTGTTCTGCCATGACCACAAAAAATAAAAATAGTGCAGTGCAACTGCCTACAGATACAGTGAGCAGAGTGCTTCACAGATGTGGCGGTCGACTGTGTTGTAACTCTAACATGTTGTTCGGTGGGCAGGAATGTGGGAGTCCTTTTCTCATAGCAAGAGGTCTGCAGGGCTTCGCCCACTGCAGCCCTAAAAAGGGTGACTTTTGATCAGAAAACTTTAGAAATCCTCAGAGAATTGCACATTATTTCCCTTAACCAATTCTCACTTAATAGTTTCAGGCAGGCAGACTAGTCAAATCGTCCTGCAGAGGAGAGGAAACTATGCACAGTGTGAGCCTGCACTGGCAGCTGCAGGCACCATAGGTGTAGTTTGACTTTGATATTTGGGGGGGCAGGAGGCAAGCTGTGAGTCAGATGAGTTGCAACTTCCAGCCCTTTCCCTTCCTCCAGACATCACGTCTGCACGCTGCCTGGGCTTGATTTATTCTGACTGATTTGTAAACAGTAGTAAAATATATTTATATTATATATTCAGTTTTTTACTTTTTTTAAATCAAAAGGTGGTTTCTTTCTTCTAATTATATGGCAGTTTACACTGTTCACATGTTTTTGTTCTTCTGATTTGATGAAGTTGAACTGCAAGAAAAATCACTCAGTCAGAAATAAGAGAGAATGACAGATAGAAGAGATACCAAGCTGAGTTAATCCAGCCTCCCGCCCCCCTTGTCCCTTGAACTCTTCCCTTCCTCCACGTTATACCACGTCTGCTCACCGGGCTGGAGTAAAGTAAAATAGCTTATATTTGTTTTTTTGGGGCTTTTTTATTCAAAATCCTGAGGTGTTTTTTCCTAGGCACACATAGACAGAGACACAGAGTTGAAAAGAAGATACTGCAAAATCACTATCTAATAAAAGAGTCAAACGATGGCTCCTGCTACACACACACAAACAGAATACAACCTCTCCAATCAATGCCACACCATGCCACAACTGCTGGGGAGTACAGAAGGGGGACAGTACTTACAGGTGCGATGACCGATCGTCATTGGCTGTTCCCTTCTGCCCGTCAACAGTGTGCCCTGGCATGGGATCTGTCTCCCTCGCGCCACTGCCGAAGTCCCGGGAAGAGCTTGGAGGAACGTAGCGTGTTATAATGTGATGTATGTTGAAGCCCTGAAACCGATTATGTAGTTTATATCAGGACATGCTGGGCTCCTATTTACATGATTGTAAACAAATACTCGGCCATGTACTCTCTCTGTCCTGGCGGTGACCAACTATAACGTTGTGCATGTGCTGCTCACTAGGCAGGCAGTGGGCACAACTTAAAGGCACAGCAAAATTAAAAAAGTTTAGAACTTTTGAGTGTGTGAACAGTTTCAACAGAAATAAAACGGACACATTTCTCCACCCATGGCAGGCACTGCAGCAGGAGCAGGGCAGAGGGAATGAAGCAGACTGGGAAAAGTGCAGGGGGATTTTTGAAATTGTTTTGACAATTATTTTTTACTAAATGGTATTGGAGTAGAGGGCATAGCAAAACAGGTTACTCTTCCATAACCGTAGTTCTAGGAGTGGTGTACAGTTCACATCCAAACTCTGGCAGTTCCACTGGAAGTGTTAATTTGCTGGACATCTTTAAGCTAAGCTCCTCCTACAACCTGGGCAGTATATCCCCCCCGACTCTACCCTGTGGCGTCAGATCTTTGCACACTGGAAGCAGAGATCTGTGTGCCACTTGCCCAGGGAGACCAGGTGAGTTATGTGGATGTGAACTGTATACCACTCCTAGAACTACAGTTACAGGTGAGTAACTTATTTTTCTGGGGCTTGGATACAGTTCACTATCCACACTCTGGCAAACTCCTAGCAGGTCTCTGGGAGGAGGGGGTAAGGCACACACTCCTATTTGACAAACAGATATTGCAGAACTGAGGTCTCAAAAGCAGCATCCCAAGGAGACATAACGTTGATGCTATAGTGGGAAATGAAGGTGTGTGCTGACTTACAGGTAACAGCTCAACAGATTTCCTAGATAGGGATGTCCCTGGAAGCAGCCATCGCGGCAGCAGTATGTCTGGTGGAATGAGCTGCCAATGTGCTGTTTCAGCGCATGTTACAAACAGCTAGTGAGCTTCACCACAAATTCCAGTCATGCGCACCCTTGTAATAAGAGAGGGCACTCCACAGGTCCAGAGTATGGAACCAGTGGTTGGCCTCCAAAGATGGGTAGGTAAAGTATACCAAGAGGATGATCAGCTGGTTAAGACGAAACTCTGATACTACCTTCCTAAGGAACTTTGAGTGGGGGTGAATTGACCTTGTCCTTGAGGAAAAGCAGGTAAGGAGACTTCACCAGGAGCACCTAGTGCTCACTGATCCTTCTGACTGATGTCATGGCCACCAGGAAGGCCATCTTCCATGACACGTGAGACATCTCACACCTGTGCATGGGCTCAAATGGCGTGCCCATGAGCATAGCCAGCACCAGCAGTAGGTGCCACAGTAGTGGTGGTTCACACACTGGAGGGGACAGGTGGTCAAGGCCTTTGAAAAAGTGCGTGACCACCTTTTCCTAGGTCACTGTGAGCTTATCAGCCCACACCTGGTAAGCAGAGATGGCTGTCATGTGCACTTTAAGGGTCATCATTCGCAGCCTATCTGAGAGAGGGGCCAGAGGCATTCCAAGATGCTTACCACAAGGCAGACAAGGGGATCAAGTCCCTTGCCCTGGCACCATATAAAAAAACTCTTCTATTTAAATGCATAGCATTTGCAAGTTGACTCTTTTCAGGAGGCCTCCATAACGTGGGGCACAACTTCTGACAGACCCAAGACCTGGAACTCTAGCCACTTGGGAACCAGGCTTCAAGGTGCAGGGATTTCAGGTTCGAGTACAGGATCGTCCCCTGCTGTCTGGTCAGCAGATCCAGGCAAAGAGGCAGCTGCCATGAAGGTCTGTTGTAGAGGCTGGAAAGTCTGGGTATCAGAACTACCCTGGTCAGTCTGGAGCTATCAGGATCATCCATGCCTTGACTATCAGCTTGTGGATCAAGGGGAAGGTCAGAAAGGTGTACACAAGTTCTGGGGTCCAGGGCCTCACCAAGACATCCCCCAACAGTGTCCCAAACTGTAGGGATGGGCACAAAAGAAACTTAGTTTGGCATTCTCCCAAGAGACAAACAAGATTCACTAAGAGATTACCCTATAGGGAGAACAAGTGGTTCACTACCTCCTGATGCAGGGACTACTCGAGCAGCATCTCTCCTACCAGACAGCATCTGCCAGTTGACTGTTCACTCCTGCGACATCGACTGCAAGGAGATCTACACCCAAGCTGTACATGAAGTCCAGGTGCAGAGAGCCTCCTGACACAGGAAAGGGAGTGCATGTCACCCTGCCCGTTCAGGTAGAACATGATTGTGATGTTGTCCATTTGGACCTATATGACCTGACCCCTGACAAGAAGAGCGAATGCCATCAGAACTAGCTATACTGCCTGGCGCTCCAGCAGGTTTATGTGGTGCCAGGACTTATACTTATACTTGGAATCTGGGATGGACAGAAGGCGTAGAGCCCATAACGCCCATCCCCTGCTCTAGCAGGTCATTTGTTATCCAGTTCGTTTAACAGGTATTTATCAACTTTATCTTCAAAGGTTACAAAGTTATTAGCTTCAGCTATGTTCTTTGGTAATCCATTCCATATAGGAATTATCCTTTGGGTATAGAAATTTCTTTTATGATTACTCTTGGGGAATGTCAACATCAGCTGATAGCTGTGACTTCGGATTGCAATACTCCTTTTATTGATCTGAAAGTTTAAACTGATCATTAGTTCATCATCCCTTGAGATTTTATACATCTCAAGGAGATCACCCCTAATGCGTCTCAGTTCCAGCAGATACATATCTAGTCTCCTCAACCTCTCCTCATAACATAGCCCCTGGAGTCCATTTACCATTTTTGTTACCCTCCTCTGCACCCTCTCCAGGCCATCCACATCCCTCCTTAAATACAGGCTCCAGAGTGGAGTACAGTAGTCCATGTGCGGTCTAACCACAGCCCTGTAAACAGGCATAATGCATTTATTCCTGCTTCCGGGGTGACCAGAACCCTTAGGCTCTGTGGTCTCCCAGTTGTGCTACCCACCAGAGACACATCTGTTGTGAGCATGATGGTCATTTTTTGTGGCTGGACAAATGGGATTCCTTCCTCCAGATATTCTGGGTACAGCCACCACTGGATGGCATCCCACATCAGCTGGGTCACTGTGACTGGCTGGTCCAAGAGAGTAAGACACCTAGGCGCTGGGACCACTGATGGCCCAACTCCCACTGCAGGTGGTGCATCTGCCAGCAGACCACGCTGTTGCAAGATGCTGTGTAGTCCTGCAGCCACAGGAAATCCCAGGCAGGGTGCAAGAACCCAACCTGAAATGACAGGGCAAAAGAGGTAAGATCCAGTGCCCGAACCTCAGTGAGGCAGGCCTTGGCTCACAGGGAGTCTAGTTCTGCCTCGATGGACTTAATCACCCATGAGGGTACCAGTTCGGACTTGTCCAGGTTGACCAGCAAGCCCAAGTTTCAGCAGGTCTGGAAAGCCAGATCTTTGGACCTCTCAATGGTCTCTTTGGATGGCCTGACCAGTAGTCAGTCGTACAGGTAGGAATACACCCTAGCACTTTGGCACAGCAGGAAGGCTACCACCAATACAGAGGAACATCTGGATATTATGGCAGTCACAGAAACATGGTACACACAGAACTATGACTGGGACGTAAACATACTGAATCTGGACATAATCTGGATCAGGTGAAGTTCTTGTATGAAGTTTCGACTATTGACTGGTCTTATATTTCACAGTCCCAGGATGCACAAACAGCTCTTGACTACTTTCTAGACAAATTTAGTGAAGGCCAGAATAGACATACTCCCCTTGTGACCTGACGGGTGTGTGCGACACCTACTAAGTGGCTGCACAAAGATCTTCTTTGCACATCAGAGATGAGAGTTTGAAATGTTTTAGAAAATTAGGGCTTACAGCTGACTACCACACCTACAGGACTCAGAGAAGTGACTGTAAAAAGTGGATCAGGCTTGCTAAAAGCACATATTGTAAGGGTCTTCTGCTTGAAGCATCAGGTGACCCCAGGAAATTCTGGGCACATGTCAAATCATTCCTAAGCACAAAGAAAGCACAACTAACTGATGAAATGCTCATTAAAGGAGTCCACTGTAACAACCCTGGGACCATCGCAGAAGAGTTCAATAAGCACTTCTCTGACCTGTCCAGCTTTACATCTGTCTTTTCCCAGGGTCAGTCTCTTTCTCTACCCACCCCACTATGCCCTACTCAACTTCACCCCCATTCTACTTTAAGGCGATATCCAAATCAGATGTCCTGGGTCTGCTCAATACCATATCTGACAACACTAGCATTGGCTTGGACAGAATCGAACCTAAACTTCTTGAACTGGCAGCACCTTTCATTGCCCAACCATTAGCAAGGATTTTCACCCTCTCTCTCTGCAATGGTGTTGTCTCTGATATCTGGAAGATGGCCAGAATCACTCTGGTCTTTAAAAAAAGGTGATAATAGGGAAATAACTATCGACCGATAGCTATATTATCGGTATTGTGCAAAATAATGGAAAAGTTAGTATCAACCCAGGTCACCGAATTTATGATGACGTATAACCTTCTCTCGCCTATCCAATATGGATTTCACAAAGGTCACAGTACCACCATGGCATTACTCCACCTGGTAAATGATACTCTAACTGCTGTTGACAATGGACACCTCACTGGGGCAGTTTTCATTGACCTCACAAAGGCGTTTGAGCTTGTTGATCATTCTCTTCTTTTAGATAGTCTCTTAGCCCTTGGTTTCTCTCAAACCTCGGTAGCCTGGTTCCATAGCTATCTATGTGACAGAACTCAGTCTGTTAGATTTAACTCTACTGTTTCCAGCTTGATGACCATTAACCTAGGTGTTCCACAGGGATCAATTCTAGGTCCCCTTCTCTTCTCTATTTTTATTAATAATATCTCATTACACATCCCTGAATGCTCGGCTATACTGTATGTGGATGACTTGGTCTTATATTGTAGTGATAAAAATATACACCATATCAACTTGACCCTCACTACTGCTTTCAAATCTATTCAGTCATGGCTCTTCCAACACAAGCTCATCTTTAATGCTGAAAAAACGGTTACAATGCTGTTTGGCTCTGCATCTAAATTAAATAACAACCGGGATCTCTTTAGTCGCAAGGCAGGATGGGATGACTCTGGATTCAGTCCACTCATTTAAATATCTAGGAGTACTACTTGATGAGAATCTTAACTTTGACAAGCATATTACGTCTACTTGTAAATCAGTTAATGCTAAAATTGGTGTAGCCTACAAAACCAGCTACATCCTAATGCAGCCGGCAAGATTAGCCATAGCCTGGGGGATCTTACTCCCATCTTTATCTTATGGGGTAGTCACTTATTGCAATGCATCCACAACTCTCCTAAGGAAGTGGGATACCACCTACAACAACATATGTAGGTATGCCTCAGCTTCTACACACAGGCCTCCCAGTGTTCCTCCGTAACCCTTGCAAGGCTGCAGACTGATACATCAGTCCAGAACTCCAATACGTTCTAATTCTGTTGGCAGCCTAAGGGTTAAAGTACTTTCATGTTTCATACTCATGGAGATACAAGAGATCCAGCCTGATCTGTAAAGGCCAGCACTCCCATTTGTCTTATATGAGCAACACATCAGCCGCCAGTGCCACCACCACAGCCACCTCTGCACCACGTGTTTAAGCAATAGCCTGTCTGCCTTGAGGCACTATACGATGCCCCCCTCTGTCCCTAGTCCCAAATCAGGTATCCACAGCAGTAGCAGAATCAAGTTCAGTGTTGCTGCTCAGTCACTGTGTGATGAAGGAGATGGGGAGTCTGGGTCTGGCACTGATACTACTGTTCTTGTGTCACCTGGGAAAACAGTGAAACTGTGTGGGGGTAGGGTGAGGTATCCCAGCCATGCAGTTATATCACGGTCAGGCTGTTCGGACATTGGGAATGAGTGTTCTGGCTAATGATCAAAAGCAAGAACATGGCATCTTCCTACCAGTCCACATTGATTCTCGATCCCCACTCATGTCACATAGGCCAGCAGCAGCAGGGACAGTTGGCCATGGGTAGTAGGATATGATGCTTTGTTCAGACAATACAGCCACCCTGCACAGCAGGCAACTGATGCAGGGACTGGCACTTCATAAGCACCACCAGTCAGGCCCAGTACTGCATGCACCACCAGCCAGGCCCAGCAGTGCATGCACCACCAGCCAGGCCCAGTACTGCATGCACCACCAGCCAGGCCCAGCAGTGCATGCACCACCAGCCAGGCCCAGTACCGCATGCACCACCAGTCAGGCCCAGCAGTGCATGCACCACCAGCAGTAGTCCTGAATTTCTGCAACAAAACAAATTACACAGCTCGAGTCATTACTGGCCCACAGGAAACAACCACCTATTCACTCAAGTTGTATTCAAATCACACAACTGATTGGGAAGACGATGGCTCAGTATCATAGTTGTAGGCTAACAGACTCAGAGCCCAGTGTTGCATCCTTAGTGCTGTGAGAACTGGAATTGCTGCTTTCAGTCACATGATGGCCAGTAGAGGCATGTGATCCATTAGCAAGGCAAATTTTCTGCTGTAGAGGTATTTGTGGAAAATCTGCACCTCGAAGATTATGCTCAAACCTTCCATTTCAATTTAAGCGGAATTCCTCTCACTGGGAGACAGGGTCCTCGATAAGAAAGCAATGGGATTTTGCTTCTCCAGAAGGCAGAAAGTAAGAAATGACCACCCCAATGCCATAAGATGCATCACTCACTAGTCACAGAGACTTTTCAGGGTGACAGTGCACTAGCCACTTGTTCAGCAGCCACTGATTACATGACTGGAATGCTGCATCATACTGCAGTGACTGATTCCACTCGAGATCCTTTTGAAGCAAGTCACACAGTGACTGCAGCAATGTGGACAAATTAACAAGGAAACAACCAAAGGAGTACAACAAGCACAAAAAAGGACCATAACTCTGTTAAAGTATTAGGTGCTGTTGAACATTTGTTTACTGTAGTTTCATCTCACCCCATACCTCTGTAATCGATCTGGTCAGGACCTGGTTCAGGATCACCAGATGCTCTTTCACTATGGGTACTGTTACCAAAATACTTATTTAAACTTTGGTAACCAAAAAGGCACACTGAACCAGGGCTTGTATTCAGGTGTGACCCTGGGATAGGGTAAATAAGAACATATACAAAAGGAAAGTGACAAAAAAATAAAATATAACAAAATACAGCCAGTTTCATAGGTCACAGTGCAGAATTGTACAAACGCACAAGAATAATTACATTAGTATAAGAATAAAAAGCCTGAGCGCAGATAAGTCAGAGCTACATTTGAAAGTAGTTAGGGGCAGAGGCAAGGAGCAGTAGGAGCGCGTCTGAGGATGCACTTGAACGCAGGGAGTGAGGTGGCTTGCTGGAAAGCAGATCAAAGTTGGTTCCAGAGGGAAGGTAGATGGAAGGAGAAGGCACACTGACCAGACGTAGAGTGAGGGTGGGGGAGGAAGCGAGATCGGGATGCCCTGGAGCGAAGTAGGTAGGGGGAAGGAGTGGCTGGAGATAGGAGGGAGGAGAGATGGGGGGAGAGTCCAAACCAGAATTTGGCAATAAAGGCTAAGAAGTGGGCCTGACAATGGTGGGAGAGGGAGGAATAGAAGGAAAAGAGTAGAGGGAGCAATTGTGAGTGCGGAAAGAGGAGTTTGTGGCAAAGTGGCAAAAGGCATTTAGGAGGGTGTCTAGTTTGGTGAGGGAAGAGGCAGGAGCAGTGGCGTAGATGTCCACATAATCAAGCACTGGGAGGATTGCTCACAATACACATCAGGAGAGAGGCATTCTATGTTGTGGTACATTACTTCAAGTTTTGGGCAGAGTTTTGAGTGTAAGGTGTCTATATGTACTGAGAAATCAAGCTTGTTGTCTAGCCATACCCCATGATTTTTGAAGGCAGAGACAACATCTAGCGGGGAACCATCTGGAGTAGAGAAGACAGGGGAGGATGAGAATGTTGAGAGTTTTTGTCTTGACCCAAAGGTCATACAGACTGTTTTCTTTGTATTTACCTTCAGTTTATTAGCCTGGAACCAGTTTAGTATACTATTAAAATCATGCTGGAATAACTATCATCCATGAAGCAGACTATTTGTTCCAAACTGTGAAGCATCTTGTCATCCTATGCTGATAAACTGCTAGTGCCAGTCAAACTCCATAGGCCAGGCGGTGATATCGGTATATTACCTTGTGGGGATGGCTCTAAGTTGGGCTCCAGTTCAAAGTTCTGGTAAGCAAAAGATAAATCTAGGTTGCCGAAGAATTTGCCACCTGCCAGTGTGGTGAACAAGTTCTCTGCATTTGGCAGCAGTACCATTCTGATTTCACACAGTTGCTGACTATGACCACGTAGCTGCCACAGATCCTTACAGCCTAGTCCAACTTTGATATGACAGGGCAACCTATTCACTCTTTCCTACTTGTGACACCCTCTCCAGTCCATTCAGCTCCTGCTCTACCACTTCCTTTAGTGCATAGGGCACAGGTTGAGACATGTGGGGCCTAACAAGACAGGGGTGGCAATAAGACAGAGGAAAAGGGGGGCATAAATCAGGTAAGCAAAAATAAAGGAGTAAAAGGAAAGGGACTGGATAAGGTAAAAAAGGAAGAGGAGGGTCAGGTAGTGCTTCAAGGGAACAGCACAGGCAGGAAGGTGGGAGGGAAGCAGGCAGGGAGGGATGAAAGTGTGGAGGGCCATGTGCACCAATATAAGGAGCCTGGGAAATAAAATTCTGGATCTGGAGGCCACCATATAGAGGCTAGCCTGGATTTGGTGGCCATAACAGAGTCATGGTGCACTGAGCACCACGACTGGGACATGGCCATACCTGACTACTCTCTGTTCAGGAGAAATGGGCCAGGAAGGAGGGGTTTCACTATATGTGAGGAAGGAAATCAAGGCCATGGAGGTACAAGGGCACCAGGAAGAAAAGGAAGGTCTGAAGGTGCTATGAGTCATCCTAGAGACAAGCTCTGGGGCCGCCATCCATATCAGGGTAGTGTACAGACCTCCAGTGCAGGGACAGGAGTTGGATAATGCACTTGGGGAAACATCAGACTGGCAAGGAAGGAGGAGGTGCTGCTGCAGTTGAACCTCAATTATCCGGACCAGCCGGGGATAAGGAATTTGTCTGGATAATCGATCATCCGGATAATCGAGGTTTGACTGTATGAGGCAACATTGTTTGGGACCAGGTTGCTAGTCCATACAAATGAATAATCCGGATAATCGGTGTCTGGATAATTGCAGTTTGACTGTAGTTGGTTACTTCAATCTGTCAGATGTGGAGCGGAACCTTCCAACAGCAGCTTCAGCAAGGAGCAAGGCCATCCTTTGACTCCCTACAAAGGGTTTTCTCAGGCAGCTAGTCAAAGAACCAACTAGGGACAGGGCAGTTCTGGACCTGGTGCTTACAAACAGGGACAGTACTGCAGACACCACAGTGGGCAATCCCATAGGTACCAGTGGTCATCGTACAGTGTAGTTTAACATAAAGACAGGAGCAGCGGCAAACCACACAAGGACGAGGGTCCTGGACTTCAGGAGAGCGGATTTTAAAGAAATTGTAGAGTGCCTCAGAAACTGCCTTGGGGGGGATTGCCAGGGAGGGGCACAGTGGGAAACAATAAAGGAGGGCATAATTAAGGCAAGTTAGGCAATCATCCTCCATGGGAAGGAAATGAGAAAGTAGAAGGAAAAGGAGACAGTTATGGTTCTCTAGGGAAGTGGCCAAGGTGATGAAGGAACAGAGTGTGGTATTTAGGAGGGATAAGGAAACACAGAGGAAGGAGGACAGGGATGTGTACCAAGTAAAAAAAAAAAAGAAGTAGGAAAGGTGGTGAGGAGAGCAAAGGTGCAGACTGAGGAGAAGATAGCCAAAGGGTCGGTAAAGGAGATACAACTTTATTCAGATACATAAGTGAGAGCAGGAAAGCAAGGGGAGGGATAGTGAGGATTAGGAGGGCGGCAGGGGGAGATTGCACAGAAGAGCACCAAGAAAAAGCTGCCATTCTGAACAGGTACTTCTGTTCAGTCTTCACAGTGGAGGGAGAAGGGGTAGACTACCAGGGAGTAGCAGGAACAAGGGAAGGGGGGCAAGGTAGACACAAGTTCATTTTCAGAGGAAAGAGTCCTGAAGGAACTTGTGTCTCTGAAGGTGAATAAGGGTATGGGACCAGATGGGATAGACCCAAAGGTACTAAAGGAACTCAGGGAGGTGCTAACTGCCCCACTGATGGCCTTCTTCAACAGTTCACTGGAAAACGGCATCGTTCCAGAAGACTAGAGAAGAGCAGACACAAAAGTCTACGTAGGAGTGGCAGCAGGGAGGATGCTAGACTCTGTAGGCCAGACACTCTCACCTCAGTGGTGGGGCAATTAATGGAAATTATGCAAACACAAAAACCACATGCTACACGAGTGCTGCAGTGAAAGACATCTGGAAACTTCAGAAACACAGAGAAAGTATAGCGCACATCTAGAAGTAAAGTGCAATGCAATAAAGTAATATAGTTTTGCCCTTTACTTCTTGGTCTATGCTGTTCTTTATGTATGTTTGGGAAATTAATGAAAATCCTGCTTAAGGAAAGGCTGGTAGAGTATCTCAACTCCAATGCACTGCATGGATTCATGGAGGGAGGTCATGTTGGACAAATCTGATTTATTTTTGGACTGGGTGAGCACGGAAGTAGATCAGGGGTGGGCAGTGGATGTGGCCTAGCTAAACTTTAGCAAGGCCTTTGACGTTGTCCTGCACAGTAGACTGATAAAAAAAACTGAGTACTCTAGGAGTGGGATCCAAAGTGATGAATGGGTTAGAAACTGGTTAATGGATAAGCAACAGAGGGTAGTGGTTAATGGCACTCACTCTAACGATGACAGAGTGACCAGCAGGGTGCCACAGGGCTCAGTACTGGGATTGGGCCTCCTCAATTTCTTTATAACTGACATTGCATAAGAACTGGAAAGGACGATATGAAAATTACGTACCTACCGTAATTCTTGGTCTTCTCTTGTATCTTCACCATTCATTAGTGCTTGGGTTAAGCCGGAGGCGCGCACCCGCTCTGAGGAGTTTTTTGGGGAGTCGGCTCAGCAGGCGCGCCGCCTCGGCCGACGTATTGCATCATGCGGGCGGCGTTCGGTGCCACAGACTCCTCCTCTATCTCAGTTCTGTTAGCCGGAGAGCGCAAAATAAAGGGTAAGAAAAAGGAAGCGAGGCAAGAGAGCCGAGGGATAGAAAAAGGAAAGGATATAAACTGAAAAAGGGATAAGCCGGTAGAGAATAGACAGAGGAGAGAGAATTTCTACCCCTAAGGGACGCAGGGGCCTCCTTTCCGGGCGGCTCTAGGGAGGAACAGAAAGAAGGAAAGAAAGTAGAAGAAGAAGGAGAAGAAGAAAAGGGACATGTTGAGAGGAGAACAGTGCCCATCAGGCATTGGTTGAGAGGCTTATAGGCTCGAGACTAACAAGGAACAGATCCCAGTTGTTGGGACTGAGGGAGGTTCAAGCAGACCACCTGAGCAGATCCGAATGAGGCAGACTCTGGACTCTCAACATGCCCAGTCCCTACATCCTAGTTGAGGGCTCCTAGACTGTCCGGGCAGAGCCTGTTCGGTAGAGCGCCCAGCCAGGAAGGGACTAAGTCCCTTCGCACCTTGTTAGGTGCTAACACAGCAGTGTATGGAAAGACTATGCCTTCTCGAGAGGCAGTTTTGTATGAAAAATAAGTGGAACTCAATCAGACTCCCTAGGGCAAGGCAGGCAGGACGCTCAGAGCTGACAAGTTCAGTCAGTAGCTAGAAGAGCTAGAAATAATACCTGCCAGGAGGATTCTTGACTTTGCCGGGGCCAGGACAGGCATGGCCACTTGGGCCGTGAAACTGCATGACCTGAAGAAGGTAAGGAATCACACCCAAAGGGTGGTCAGAAAGAGTTCCCTCAGAAGTAGAGAAAATTATCACTGTGCTCGTTCCTCTTACCTTGAGGAAAAAAGGGAGATCCATTCACCAAGAATGAAAAAATAGAAAGGTTTTTTTTTTTTGGCATAAAGGCCAAGAAAAGTAAGAGGAACGAGACGGGAGGGGGAGAATACAGAAGGAGGCCACTGGGGGAAGGTGGGTGGGTATCAGTAATGAATGGTGAAGATACAAGAGAAGATCAAGAATTACGGTAGGTACGTAATTTTCATATCTTCCCTTGTCAATCTTCACCATTCATTACTGCTTGGGTGAGTACCAAGCCCCCTCCCCCCTTAAAAAAGGGGGTAGAACCCTGAGGGAACAAGACCCCCAGCCTCCTGTTGGTGAGAAACAGAAGGGGAAGACCCTGGCTAATGCAGAGAAAGCCTATGTGGGAGAAGAGCTAGGAGGTGCCCCCTGAGGACGGGGAGATGGAGGAAGCCCCTGCAGAAGTCTCCTAGCTCTGGAGGAAAAGAGACGGGTCCCCGGGAAAGCGGAGCGAATCACCCCACGCCGGGCCAGGGGTGACAACCTTGATAGACGAAGCCATGCTGTCCGCCTAATGCAGATCGCTGTCCCAGCAAGCCTGGAAGCCACCTCATTAGCGTCATAAGATGCCCTTGCTTGGTGTCTTGCCAGCTCCAGGCCTATAGCGGAGAGGGCAATAGCCTGACTGGTGTGCTTCATATCAGGCATTGATGCTAAGAGCTGGGAAAGCATCGACCACAGATGTTGATTGTAGGCAGCGTGGTGAGCCTGATGTAATGCAATGCAGGCCACCGCACGAGAGGAAGAGAACACTCTTGCCTCACTGGTCGAACTGTAGGAATCCGGATCCGGTGGGCGGTGGAAGTAAAGCCAGTAGCGACACCGGAAGGAGTCTCTAGGTATAGCCAACCGAGGAGACGGGTTGGAAGGGTACCCAAGGATTCTGAGGGGGCAACAATCGTCACCACAGTCTACGGGGCTGGAGAAGGGGCGGCTGGCGACTGCCAGGAATGGATAGGCGCTTCTCCTGGAAGTGGATAGCCAGAAGGTACCACCAGGTGCTGAGCACTGAATTCTCCAAGGAATTCATCGTCTCCCGTTCAGTATTGTCTCGCCTAACGTAAGAGATTCGAAGATCCCTCACCATCCTCGAAAGGAATCGCTGATATTCAGTGAAATCAGCGTCGGAGGAAAGATGAGCAAGGGTTCCTCTCCCTCAGAGGAGGAGGCAGGGATGATGGGGAGCTCAGATGTCCAGAAGATTCCTCGGCAGTGGGAGAGTCAAAGACCCGCTCATGCATATATCTAGCGTATGAGGAAGGCGCCATGGAACCTCCTGAACTGCTCCCAGGATAGCGGACCCGTAGGACCGACATGGCCTGGAGCGGGGTGGTTGCAGAGGTACTGGAGAGGGCACCTGCTTGAAGGAGCAACTGACCTCTGCTAGGACTCTGAAATCAGGGGCAGGCCTGAGCTGGCGGGATCCCGGACAACAAACCAGGTGCATAAAGCGGAACCCTGGGGATGAGGAGGCCTGGAAGAGCCCAGAAGGGATCCTCCCTGTGACAAACCTGGGACTGCATGGATCCAGAAGGGCGAGTCCCATAACAACGCCACGGAGGAGTCCGGGGCCCAAGAGGAAAGGCAGGAGTTTGGGCGCTCACAGCTCCCTAGACACCCACACGGTGGCCGGCCAAGCCGCGATGACCATCCCCCTCTTGACCTCTCGGACTCCGAGAAAGCCTTCCTCCTCGACTCCAGCGTTCCCCACCCAAGAGGTGGCAACAGCACCAAAGGGTAGCTGTCAGACCCCTAGGAGGAGAGCCCCCTCACGTCACCACATCACCCCCTCCGGGACCCGGGGCCACCCTTAGCCCGAGGTCCTCAGGGGAGGGCGAGGCCGGGAGACAGTGGGGAGGGCCCGCTGGCCGCCTAGCACCACGAGTTACTGGGGACCCCAGCCCAAGAGTCAGGGTGCCAGGAAGGTCCACGTCCGAGTCATCGACCTCCAGAAAGGAGAGACCATGAGAACCTCCACGCTGGCAGCCCGGGGTCCCAGAGGTGTTAGGGATGGCGGGGCGACCCTAGCCACTGCGACTGCTAGGCCGGCCCCCGCCGCGCCAGTTAGGCCGCGGCGCCCGCCCGGCGCGGAACCTTTCCAGGCGCCACCGGCGCAAACCGGCCCCTCGGCGCCCGTCTCGATCCTGTGCCCAGGCAACACGGGATCAAAACAAGCGGCAGGAGGCGCAAAGATCACGGTGCCAGGCCCAGCAGGAGCGGGCCTCGACACTGGGAGCCTGCACCTCGGAGGTGACTGCCGAGGCGGTGTCACGCAGCGCCCAGGAGGGACCACGAGTTCCCCGACACTGAGAGAGAAGCTTCCTCTTGGCAAGAGAGCGAAGCCTCCTCCTCCTCCTCGGACCAGTATAGGCCCGGGAGAGACCGGGAGGAGCCTAGAGACCTACCTGGGAATCTCGAAGCGCACGCCCGCCCCGGTTGGCGGGCTTGCTGAAGCTTGAAGGCGCTGACTTCAGGGACAGACGGTCCATGGAGAAACAGGCGCCGCGACGCGGCCCATGTTGTGGTTGGGTCCCAGGCAGCGGAGACAGACATCATGCGGTCCGAGGCGGAAAAATGCTGCCACAGGAGCACCCGATGCATGGGGTGCACATGCACTTCGACTTCGCGCCTTGCTCCTGAACCTGACATGATCACAGAACTAAACAAGGAAAAAAAGCAATAAGCACTCGGCGCCCGTATTAAAGAAAAGAAGAGCGGTCTTACGGTATCTGACGTCGAGAGAGTAAATCTGAGAAAGCGAGGTCTTGAAGAATTACGAGGAACCATTAAACTATTCGCTACCGCTTGGCAGGTGCAGCCTCGGCGGCAGGAGAAACCAGAACTGAGATAGAGGAGGTCTGTAGCACCTCGGCCCCCTCGCACATGACGCAATACGTCGCGCTCGAGGGCGGCGCCGTTGGAGCCAACTCCAAAAAAAAAAAAACCTCCTGTAGCGGGTGCGCGCCTCTGGCTTAACCCAAGCAGTAATGAATGATGAAGATTGACAAAGGAAGATATGCCTTTTTTGCAGATGACAAAATCTGTACCAGAGTGTACACTCAGGAGTGAGTGGAGAGAATGCGTAGAGACCTTGGGAAACTCAAGGAGTGGTCAAGAGGATGGCAGGTGGAGTTCAATGCCAAAAAATGCAAAATCATAATTCTAGGGCATAGGAACCCAGTAGCGGAGTATAGGATGGTGGAGGGTGGTACTGATCGTCACCAAGCAGGAAAGGAACCTTGGGATTATCCTAACTGACAGCCTATAAGTGGCAGGGCAGTGTGACAAAGCAGTGGGTAGGGCCAGTGGGATGCTGAGGTGCATAGGGAGGGGTATCGCCAGCAGGAGGCGGTGTTGCCACTGTATTGCTCGCTGGTGAGACCCCACCTGGAGCACACAGAAACACAGAATTTGACGGCAGATAAGGACTGCTTGGCCCACCTAGTCTGCCAATTTACTTTCTACTTTGTCCAGTTTTGGAGGCCCGCACCTCAGAAAGGACAGAAACAGGGTGGAGGCAATCCAGAGGAGGGTGAATAAAATGGTGCAGGGGTTGCACGAGAAGCCCTATGAGGACAGAATGAAGGATCTCAACATGCACACCCTGGAACAGAAAAGAGCAAGAGGTGGACATGAGAGACCTACAAGTATCTTACAGGGGTGATCAGGGTGCAGAAAGGAAGTCTCTTTCAAATGAGAAAGAGCACCAGGAGGCATACAATGAAGCTGATGTGGGGGAATTTAAGAGGAATGTAAGCAAGTACTACTTCACTGAAACGGTGGTAGATGTCTGGAACAGACTGCCAGCAGAAGTGGTGAAAGTGAAAACAGTGGGGGGCTACAAGCATGCATGGGATAGGCATAGTGGAATATTAGTAAAAAGGCAGGGAAGCAAAGGCAAGGCAAATTTATTTATATAGCACTCAATCCAGCAAGGGCTCGGAGTGCTTTACAGAGATATATACTAATCAAACACAAGTAAAATACACAATTAAGTGATAGCTAAAAATAAAGTCAGATCATGTCATATTAAAAGCTTGGTCAAATAGAAAGGTTTTCAATGAGGCTCTGAAGGCCTCCACCATACTAGCTGAATGAATGTAATAGGAGATTGAATTCCAGATAATAGTGGCTGCCACTCCAAAGGCTCTATCGCCTGATGATTTAAGCCTAGATGGAGGGACAACCAACAGATCAGCTTTGGTGGCACAGGGGATGGACTGTGTGGTATTGAGACAGGAGTTTTTTCAAGTAGTCCGGTCCCAAACCACGTAGGGCCTTGTATGTGAACAAGCAGATCTTGAAGGTGATGCACGAAAGCAAAGGTGGCCAGTGCACAACATGCAGAACCGGTGTAAAGTGGTCCCCGAGAACAGTTAGGGTTTGCAGAGACAGATAAGGCAGGGAAAATCTGGGCAGACTGGGTGGGTCAAGCAGTCCTTTTCTGCTGACAAATTCTATGTTGTAAAAATAGGTACAGCTCAAAGTCTTCCTGAAAAAATGAGGACTGTGGTTTTTTCAAAACCTTCTTGGTCACATACCATAGTACAACAGTGACCGCTTTTAAGGTGAAAATGTTTTTCCAGTTCAGTTTTGATTTTCTTAAACCAATTTCAAGCAAGCAGTATGAGTCTCTAACCCTGAACCACCAGTAGAGAAAAGGTTTAGTTTCCAACCATGTCAGCTACCAGGGCCCCCTCCCCCCACACCCAAGCACAGGGATTCCATCTCCTGTGTAGAATGTTAGCTGAATCTGGATTTGAACATGGGTTGGCTGTAGCAGGCACCTACTGAGACAACCTTTGTAAATGTGCCGTGGCACGTTAAAATGATACCCCCACTGCCAAGCTGTGGAAATGCTTACAGGACTGTCCATTAAATCAGTCTGGTTGCAAATTACCACTCCATTTCCTTGAGCACCGTAGACTGTGACCAGTTCTGATGGGTCTTCCCCTGTTCTGTCTCTGGCCTGGTCTGCACGACATACTGTACTTTGGCAATGTGCAGTCACTCCTGCAGACTCGCACTAGATGACCAATCTTACCACTGCTGTGGCATTTCTGTTGCCAGAATCTGCATGTGCTTTGCTTGTAGTCACATTCACAGTGGTAACTTGCTGCTTTGCCTTTGGTTGCAATGCTGGTTTCTGAGGGCCTTACAGATGCTTATGAGATGTCTGGGATGTCCCCTTACACTTGGTGTATGAGTCACTTTATGAACTCTGCATGGTTCAGCATATCCTGCTGGCTCCCTGGTATCATCAGGGCAAGCTCTGGTGCTAGCGTAATGACACAAGCTGACGAACATTAATGACTCCAAACAGAAGACTGCAAGCTTCAGACCTGTGCAGTGCAGAGTCGAACAGGCAGCCAGCCTGTAGTGCACCACACAAATCCAAACAGACTCCGCACTCACAGAAGAAAACAGCACACTGCACAGTGGAATGCCAATTACAGCCTTTCATTTTGCCAAAAAATGTGAACTGTGGACACAGACTATGCTGCCAACCACTTGCCCTGGCACTTCGAGAGTGCTCTCTTTGTCAGGGGCGACAGTATTCCGCTGTGAAGTATGCTGTTTTCTTCCGCGAGTGCAAGGTTCATCTGGATTTGTGACTTGAACATTATGCCGGGTTCAGATAATAGCTGCTTCATGTAGTGTTCTCCTTGTAGTCCCCAGACAAACTGCCCCCTTAGGGTATTATTTAGAAACTGTCCATATTTGTGCTTGCCAGATTTTTCAGGGCAATTATGTACTCTGAGATGGACATCCCTTCTCACTGGGTTTGCTGATGTAGATGGTAGCACTCAGCAATCAAAACTGGTTTTGGTTTGTAGTGATGCAAAAAATGTTGCTAGGCAGAGACTCCATTCAGAAGTGTAATTTGGGTAGACTGCAACAAGCTTCTTTACTTTTAAACTGTATCTTGGGTCCCATAAGCCTACCTGCTGTGTGAGACATCCTGCAGTGCCAGTCATGATGTGGGGGCTGCGGGTCAGAAGCGTACCGTAGCACAAAGTCAGGGAGCAGCCACCACTCAGATGGGCAATTTCCCTTTTTTTAATGCACACAATTGTGCTGCAGTGCACCTCTCCTTGCCTCAAAAATATTTCCACTTGTGTTGTGAAGCTGATGCCCAGTCTCACACTCTTGACCATGGCTGTCAAACTAGTATTGGGCTTAGGGTGGGAAGAGATGCAGCACATGCAAAGGCAAGCATGAGGAAGGGGGAAGGGGGGTCACAGGTTACCTGTGGCTCTCTATGAACTCTGGAGTAATTTAACTATATAAAAAAATGGAAAGATCTTACTTGCCAGTTGTGGTGCACATGTGGATACTTGAAATACTTTGTATTTTCCACTGTAATATTTAGGTGGTGGTACAGATATCCACAGACACAGGGGATGCCTTCAAGCAGCAAGTACAAAGGCCCTGCAGGAATTCACCACATAAAGCTGTCTTATGTCCTGGAGCTGGCCCTGGTGAAGAATGTCAGTCATGGCAAACACTCACAGAGCCTAAGATTTTAATATTCGGTTCCCAGTCACAAAAGCAGTAAAACAATTTTAAAATAAAAAATAAATAAACTGCTTTTAATCTAACAGAAACAGGGCGATAAAATCATACAAGAAAACCCAGACATTAAGCAGCCAGTCACATTTGTGATTCAGTACAGCAACCAGGCAGGTCAGATTGGGGCAACAGTAGGAAAGTTCTGTCCGATTCTATTAAATGACCTTATACTGGCTGATGAACTGGGAGGGAACCCCAGAATCACCTTTTCTAAAGCTGAAAATATCAAGGACAAATTGGTCCACAGCAGGTACACAACATCAAAGGTCAGTGCTAGAATGTGGCTATCTCCCCCACCTGTAGGTGTGTACAGGTGTGGAAGGTGTAATGTTTGTGAGCACTGTTGCCAAGGGAAGACATCTGAATTGGAGGGATATGATTACTGTGTAAAGATAAAAAGCTTCTTGAACTGCAGTAGCACTTATGTCGTGTATACAATTTGGTGCCCATGCAACGTACTATATGTAGGTAGAACAATCAGACCTGTGAAGCAGTGAATACAAGAACATATTCGAAATATAAAAGCAGGTCTTATTAATAAACCATTGGCAAGGCACTATATGGAACGACACAACAGTAAGGTTGGTGGTACAAAGTTCATGGCTACTGAACAAGTAGAAGGTAACCCTAGGGGTGAGGACAGACTAAATAAGCTACTCCAAAGAGAAAGCTTTGGGATCTTTAGTCTTAATAGCTTGCAACCAAAAGGCCTCAACACAGAATGGAACTTGAAACCATTTCTGAAAAGGAAAAAACAAGAGTTTACAATAAACTAATGGTTCGTCTTGTTTCTCTCTCCAGTTCTATAAGGAATCTCTGACTGTGGAGTGGTGGATCCCCCTAGAAAATGTATATGGAAAGTGGAAAGGGAGTGATCACTTTCTCGGCCAATTTCCCATTCAGGATTTTGAAAAGTTCAACTGTCATCAATAGTAAGAAACACAGAGCACTTAAAATGTACATCCAGTTCATAATGCGTGTGTTAAAGTTGTAATTTGTTTTGTTATCAGATAAGAGTATTATAGTTAAGATTAATATCATGGTCAAGGATTAGGATTATGAATTTAATATGTTTGGAAAACATAAAAGTTACCTAAAATAATCTATCATTAGGAGTACCAAACAATGTCTGATAAACTAACTCCACAGCATGACTCTAATGCTGTTCTGTTTCTTTTTACAGCTGAATTAGTATGACATGGATAAACATATGTAGTGTGTTTTATATATTTTAAGTTTAATTATGGTAACAAGTTGAAATCCTCCCAGAGCCACTGACAGTAGTAACACTGTGATGCAATATCTGTTTTGAACAAAGGGGGCACCTAAGTAAGGACATAGATGGCTACTTATGGGAGGTCTGGCCAGACAAACTCCACCCCCTGAGGAAGACCACACCCCCTGATCGAAGTGCTGGGGAGTGAGTTTGGCTAGTGGAGACACCAGCTCCACAACACGCAACTGAGGACTGTATGTATAATTTGTACCAATAAATCTTTTTGGAACTTAATGAAACTGCTCCTTCTCTTTATTTTTCACATGGGAGTGCAGAGCAACTTCTAGACAAGCTTTTAAACTAAGTAAAAACTAACTTCACACAGAAAATGTTTGGTTCCCTTAGGCACGAACCACATTGTAAAGCAGCCTTCTCCAGTTACTGGGAATCGATTGGGAACCAGAGAAACCACTAAAAATGATAAAATAAAATACCCTAACACAGAATATTCAAAAATTAACTTTAGAATAAAACAACAAACAATTGTTATATAAAAAGAATGCCCAGACAGCTGGAAACTACTTTGGGGTGATTGCTCTCTTCAAGCCGAGAAACATATCTGGCATTAAGACAGTAGGGGAAGCGTGACTGCAGCGCAGAGTTTGAACTTGTATTCTAAATTCTGACAGTTACATAAAGTTCTATCTCTGGGGCAGCACATGCCTGCAGGCTGATGCACTTTTATAAGGCATCAATGATGGATTCTTGTTGTTAGAACAGATAACGAAAAAACATACTATATCATTCAATGGAAACAAAAGTTCAATTATTTAGCTGGCATTTATTTGCAATACAGTTAGAAAAAAAATGCAATATAAGCAATTAGTATATAATTAAGCAACACTCTTTCAAATACATTGGTACCAGTACTCTATCTTTAGAAGCCCATTACATTGGTGACAAACTTTTCCCTCCCCTTTGGAGGGGGGTTTACTGCAAAGGTATTTTCTTTGAACAGTCATTGTTTAGCTGATACCCTCATAACAGCTGTCCCGATTTCAGCTTGGCATATAACCAGTCCAGATGATGACAGCTGATACAGTTTTTAAGAAAATATGCACACACATTAGCCACTTGATGAACTCTCAGACCCCCAGGTAACCTTTTGCTCCCTGTTTTTTCGTACACTTGCCAAAGATAAGGCATTAATAAGGGAGTTTAACTTGGCAAGGGTCTGCAGTCATTTACAAACATTTGTTTTTACCTGGTCCATTTGGGTGTGGAGGGGAGTAATGCTTTTTTTTTTATTTTAGTTTTTGCTGACAGGGTAAGTGCACTAGACAAATCCTGCCTATTTTCAGGCACGACCCGGGGGAGGGGGATACAGATGAATGCCGACTGACCTTGAACCAGATTAAGCCGTTTGTGGTATTTTTAGTGAACAGCTTGCTGGCATTCTTTCCTGAAGTGGTGTAATGGGAGTAGCTCTAGGCTGACTTCTCTCATAGGGATTTGGAGGCATAGTAGATGGTAGAAATGCTGCATGTTGTTTCTCTCCTGCAGTCCCATAGCTCTGAGGTCACTACAGACAGACTTGCTACTTGTAGTTGACATGATAGCATCCTGAGATGGTGGAGGATACTATGCTTCTAGTGATCAGTACGGACTGTTACAATACCATAGTGGTGGCATGCTCAGATGTTGAAAGATACCATGGTGATGGGTACCTTGGTATTCAGGTACCATAATACACATTACGGATGGCATTAGATGTTGACAGAAACCCCCTCCTGCAGCAAGGTGTTCAGAAGATACCGTGCACATCTCTTGAGAAGTGGCTAAACCGTTAAACATTTACTATAGTTTTACAAAACAATCATTGTCCAACTCACGTCATTAGCCTGAAAGTTGACCATGTGGAATTTTGCTTAAATTCCAGCTACAAACGTTTGGTAAGATTGTTTTGTGTATTAGAAATTCCCACACTTTCAATTAACAATATACAAATATAATAGGAGTTTAATCCCAAAACAACATTATCATAATCACACAGTTGTGACAAAAAGGCTCCTGTAATCCGCAAGGTGAGAATTAAATACATAATAAATATAAATGTTTTTGAAAGGTTTCTCTTAAACAGCAGTGTATCCACACATTGGTTTTGTGACACTACCACTTGAAGGGACTCGTTTCTTAAAACTTTTGACCAAAACTGATAACATACTGCATATAACATACTTGTTTATGCATATTCAGTGATGCTCATCTAGCTGATGTTCTTAAATCTGGTACCTGCCATAACATGGACTGGAGACCTTGGGTAATATTGCAATACTGAAAAAACAGTCATTTCATACTACCAAAAATGACAGGCTCACTTTTAGCAGAACTAGGATAGGTTAAAATTAAGCATTTTGCATTACAGTAAATCAGGCCTTAAAGGAGAACAATTAGCACTAAAAGCCCCTCACCCAAATGTGGGGCTGGTCCCTATTTGCAACTTGTGTGCAAAAAAAAAAAAAATGTTTTTTTTTTACTTATTGGTTACTGCAGTATATAGCAGTAGATTGCATCAGGCTGATGCTGATGCCTTCCAAGCTGACATGTGATGCAACTAGAAATCCCAGAATCCCCTGCAAGTGTGGCGTTTTGGTGTTGTTCTGCCATAGGATCCTTTCCTTCTCTTCAGGCCCGCCATGCAAATCTCTCGTTGCTCTGGCAGATGCCGTCTTGCTTAACTATGCGAATAACTGAGTTGGATGCATAAAAATAAAAGCAGAAAAGTCTTTATCATTCAAAGGAGACTTCTGCACACCAAGAGGCTATGCCTCAGACTGAGGGATTTCCAAGACTGATCCAGGAATAACATGGCACTGCAACATTTGGCAAAATACGTGTTCTAAGTACTCTTAAGGGGGCTGGCTAAACATTAAGCCCTGTACTTAATTGTGTACTTTACATCACCTCTGAGGTCGTGAAATAGAGTACCATTCGAACAAGCAATATTATAACATTATAAACATGGAAACAGTTGAGAAATATCAAGCAGTAAGTTACATAACCTGGCCATAAGAGTACTTCACTGCTAGGGATGAGGGAGAGACAAATCTGGACTACAATGCTGACATAGTAGTATGAGGGAAGGGGGACCATAGTGACCTGAGGCTTAGTCAGAGGAACAAGTACCACAGTGCAGGGAAGGGAAAAGGAACGAGAGGGGAAGGGATAGCAGCTGGAGATCACCCAAAATGACGATAGGCAAAATTTCAATAAACTGCTGCAGAACATGAAAACATTACATGGAACTGCCATTCTGGAAGGAGACATTCCTGTAGAGAAAAAAAGTTAATGCAGTTGCAGTACCATTAGCAACAAACATTTATGTACAGAAACAGGTACATTAGGACATTTACTGCGAAGTAGTCCCAAAAACAGCGAGCCTAATTGAACAAAAGTTCAAGACTTGAATTGCAGAATGTTTTTCCACAATGCAGAAAGGACCAGTCCAAGGGTGGAGCAGTTTCTTTGTGGTGCCCGGAACTAAAACAGGTCAATACAAATAGACAGTGTCCCTCACAGTAGCTAAAGGTTTGTGTGTTTTGGCTGCTGCCATTTTCTGTATGGTAGATTTTCTCTGTCCCAGTGTGATTACTGCAACACATCTGGCAAGTTGAAGCTGTTCCAGTACAAGGATACTGTACAAGGAAGCTGATTTTGGAACTTCTAACAGTGAAAGATCCATGTCCACTGGAGTTCTTGGATGGCATCCACGGACCCAAAAAAAATGGAGGTACTCTGTGAGTGTTGTAGGCAAACCGAACAAAAGGCACAAAGGGGTCCCACGGGTCGTAAGTTTCATCCAGGCACTTGGAGAGTGTGTTTAGAATGGTAGACATCATTCTTTCACTTTGGCCATTGCGCTGCAGGTGATTAATTGTGTATGGCACTGGAATGAGGTGTGCCTTTGTAAGTTTGGCAGGAGGCTTTCTTTGGGAGCAGGGCTGGCAGGATTTGACAAATTGGACAACGTCCTTGTTCATGTGAGACCAGAAGAAGTGAAGCCTTGTCTTTTCAAGAGTTCTGTATTCCCATATGACCTCTGGAAAGTGGAGAGTCATGAAAGAAGAGAAAAACTTCATTGATTAGAGAGGCAGGCACAACTAACTGTACATGACTTCTGTCCATGCAATGACTCTTGCCTTCCTTGGTCCAGATGTGAAAAAGCACAACATCATTAAAGGAGTATTGCAAAGCTAGGAAAAGAACATCCTGGTCATGTTGCTTCTGTTGTGGAAGACTTCCAGACTCTACAGACATCTTTGCATGCAGTGATCTGTATCGCAATGAGCAATACAGATCAACTGCAACGTTACTTTTCTAGTATGAACACGTGATCCGTTCTGCAAGAGAACTGAATGTTCGCCCATTTTTTGTTCCTTGCTTTCCTGGGTTCGCAGAGTTTTGTTCCGTTCTACCTGGCCGTGTAATACTGCCCTTCCACTCATTTCTGTCCCAGGGAATCCTGTGCTCTCTTGGCTGTTGCGGAGCGGATCATCTGTAGATAGCACAAAAAGGGTAAGGTTACAGTTCACCTGCAGTAACCTGCTAATTCCGATGCAGAACACAGCATGTAAAGTGATCCGCAACAGACTGAGTGGAGCAAAGTGCCATCACGGAATGAGCATCCTGTGTAAAAGTGCCTAAATTGATTTTATCTGAGAACTGAGGATCTGCTCTTTGTTGCATTTTGACAGTTGCCAGTGAGAGTGCAGATACAGATGCGGTGAGAAGCTCTTTGGCAGACTGCAGTAACTAAGGACTGGTGCTGCTTTCTGAAAATGAGTGTCCACAGGAAGCCTGTCTGTGGTGCCAAAAGGAAGAGCTTCTAAGTAGAATTCCTTGTCTGTTGTGGGTGATGCAGAGAGATCATGTTCTCAGCTGATGCCATGCACATTGGCGTGGACTCGATCTGGTCTGTTCTGAATTTCAGAGTTGTATAACTGAAGCATGGCTATCCATCAGGCACATTTTCCTATGGGTTCCTTCAATTTGAATAACCATCTGAGGGCAAAGTGATCCATGACAGCTGTGAAGAAGTAAAGATAGCAGTCAAATTTCTTTACAGCAAATACCATGACTAGACATTCTTTTTCTGTGATGCCACAGTTGTACTCAGTGGAGGAAAGACAGTGCCCAGCATAGGAAACAACTCATTTTGTTCTGGCTTGAACTTAACAAAGCAAAGTGCCCACTGCTAAAGAATTAGCACTGTGTAGAGTTTGAAGGGTAGCTCAAACCTTAGGTAGGCCAATACTGGAGCAGAGATCAGTTTGTCTATTAAGATATCAAAGGCCTCTTTGCACTCAGAAGTCCATGTATATTCACATCCCTTTTTGGTGAGGGTGTAGAGTGGAGCTGCAATCTTGGCGTAATTACTGATGAACTTTCTGTTATATCCAGGCAGGCCTAGGAAAGCTCTGAGGTCTTTGAGGTTGTTAGGTTCTGGATAGTCTTTGACTTCTGAAAGCCTGTCTGGGTCTAGAGAGATGTCTTGAGAACTAACAACATGTCCCAGATAATGAATATGCTGTTGTGCGAGACAACACTTTTCTGGGCAAAGCTTGAGATTGGCTTGTCAGAGATGTTCAAACACTTCTTTGAGGTGTTGGAGGTGTTCTGGAAAAGTTCTGCTGAAGACAATAACATTATCCAGGTAGACTCGGCAAGATTACCAAGAAAACCCACATAGTATGGATTCCATAACGTGCTGAAATGTGGCCAGACTATTCTGAAGTCCCATAGACAGTCGTCTGAATCAGAAAGTCCCAAGGGACACTGCCAAGCTGTGTATGAATGAGAAACTGGATCGATGGAGACTTGGTAGAACCCACTTTGAAGACCTGGAGTGGTGAAGTAGGTTGGGCTGGCTGTTCCAAGACTCTGTAAGTCTAAGGCATCCTCTGTTTTGGGTAAACGATGGGCATCCAGCACCGTGCAGGTACTGAGCTTTCTGTAGTCCACCACAAAGCGATACCACTTGTCTTTCTTTACCACCAACAGACATGGAGCACCCCAAGGACTTGCAGACAATTCAGTGATGTCATGTTAAAGCATGTCTTTGATCATGTCCTCTAGGACTTGTTTCTGTCCCACTTTGTAGACTCACTGATGGATCGGTTTCTGACTGGATTGCACCTTGATGGGATGTTGCAGCACATCACAGCATCCAAGCTTGTTGTCTGTATCAACAAAGACATCTGGGTAGTCGCCCAGGAAATACAAAAGTTGTTATTTCTCTGTTGGAATGCTGGAAGATTGGAAGAGGATAGTCACTTACTGAGGGATAACACTAGTGAAGCTGAAGTCACGTTGGTAGCACTAACAAGAGTAGAGATGGTGGAACCATGCTGAGGTTCTTGCATGAGGTGGAGCTGGTCCCCAGTAGACAGGTAGACAAACCTTCCGACACTGGCACCCTTGGATATGATGACGGGCTCATCTGTAAAGTTGCAGCATTTCTGGAATACTGTGCCATCATGCACAGCACGCAAGGTGTTTCCCAGGAGAAAACCTGAAGAATGCAGAGCGGGCGATCCCGTGGTGATGCCAACAACACCATGCAGGAGTGGTTCACCTCGAATCCTGGCAGTCACAACCATCTCTGTCTTAAAAGGCACAGTGACTGAGTCTGTAGCTGCAGGCTGCTTCCAGGGGTCCAGTGACCTTTTTTTTTTGAAGCAGGATATAGGATGGCTTTGTGACAGAGACATAGAAAGGTGATGAAAGAAGGAGACCAAAGGTCCATCAAGTCTGCCCATGAGTTCCCAAGAGCCTATGAAATCCCAGGACCTAGCCCATACTTTTACCAGTGGATTTAATTAGATATGGACTGATATTTGAGAAAGTCTATGCCAGGAATCACTGATGGTTGTAGAACAGGTACTAGGCAGAATTTGACATTAGTTTGCTATGAGCCAAAGTGTAGCTGGAGGTGAAAGATCCCTGTAATAGGTACTGTGGCGGTGTTTGCTGTGATGATGTACTTTAAGTGAGCTGGAGAGATATGAGGTGACTGATGAAGAGCTCTGTTTAGGATGCTAGTGTTGATGACTGAGATGTCTGTTCCGGTGTCAAGCAAAGCATGTGTGGACCAACCTGCAATGGTCACCGAGATGTACAGTAATTTGCTAGAAGTGATGATCTGATGACAACTGCAGCTGCTCCTGGAAGCGAGATGGTGCCAGAGCTGTTTGTTGGAATAGAAGAGTGCTGCTTGTGTGAGTTGAAAGAGTCAGAGAGGTGGTCAGCTGAGATGTTCCCCATATTCTGTAAGTACTTGTGTCCATCTTGCTGATGATGCTGTGGTGGATATCCTTGGATCCTGTTATTTCAATGGTCATACTTTTGCTTTCTGCAAACTGCAGCAGTGCGTCTGTTGAATACACACCACTGACATATAACAGACTCTCGAGAAGGCAGTGGTTGAGGAGGTGGTTGCAGATCATTGACAGGAATCGGGTGAAGAAGTTGAGCTAAACTGTACATTATTGACAGACATGATGAGCTTGCTTGTTGCTGCTGGATGCATGTTGTGAGTGCACCCATTTGTGAGGATTGAGCTGATTGCACATTGGTGGCCTGGAACACGGATATGGATTCCTGCACAAGTTGTGCAGGTTGGATAGTGGCCATCAAGGTTGTCAGCTTCTGTTGAACCACATAAGGAGGAAGTTGTGGGGCAGTCGTTGAACAAAGACTGTGATTTGATCCTTCTCTATTCTCTGCAGATATTTGCCATATGACTCAATGTCTATTATAAAGGCTTCCAAAGATTCGGAGGCTACATGGTGCATTCGCTACCACAGCTGTTGTTCTAGTAACCAAGCCGGAGAAGAGTTGCATACAAGATGACAGTATATCCTTTAACTTGTCCTGAAAGTGTGTTAAACCAGAAAATGACAGTCCCTCTCAGAAGCAAGTATAAGGTGTTGGAGATATACAAGAGATTGGTCCAACTACTGAAGGCAATCCAGGCTTGAGATTGCTTGAGCCAGTCAATAGTGTCTTCGTGAGGCAAGGCTGAAAAGGATGGTGGTTCTAGGCAAGTATGCACCATGGAGTGGAGTGAGATAGTTTTAATGTGGGCAAGGTCATCCTGAATGGATTGCAAAGCTGACAAGCCCTGTGAGGAGATGGAGGACTGGATGTCCTGCAGGAAGGTTTCTAATTTGTAAACCCACACCTTCAAGGTAGGTGAAGGTAGGCCCAAAGACACTCCTGCGCCCGTATTTCTTTCTTCATCAGACTTAGTCACTGTGATAGATCCTTGCTTGACAGAACAGAGATTGTAAGGATGAGAAGGAGCTGCCATTATGCAGAGGATGGGACATCATGGGTTACATAGAAACATAGAAGTTGATGGCAGATAAGGACCTCAAGGCCCATCCAGTCTGCCCAGATGGAGTGTCACTAAGAAAATGTTGTCAAAGACAAAATTACACTTATCTGCAAACAGGAGTACTGTGGGCTACTGCAGAAGGCAGGAGACAAGTAATTTTTTTTTGTTTGTTTCTGCAGCTAGGGCTGCACTGCAGGTGCCAGGACCACACCAGAGAAGGTGACTGGGTACCCAGTGACACACATAGCGGTAGGGGGCTGGTGCAGGCCGTTGAATTAGGGCCAGGACAGTGAAGGTCTGCATTCTCCGTTGTGTGGCATGTATGTGTTGGTTTGCCACTAGGACCTTTAACTACTCTTCAGGTCTGCCATGCCCATCTCTCGCTGCTCCGGTGGATGCAGTCTTGCTGGACTGTGTAAATAACTGAGTTAGACACATAAAAATATAGGTAGAAAAGTCTATTTATCGCAGGAGACTTCTGCACACCATGAGGCTATGCCTCAGACTGAGGGGTTTCCCAGACTGTCCCTGAAATAACAAGGTACTGCCAGGCAGTGCAAAAACTGGCAACATCTGTGTTCTAAGTGCTCTTAAAGAGGTGGCTGCCTAAACATTAAACCCCAAGTTTAATTGTGAACTTCACACAAGTGACATCAGAACAGGGCTACAGCAGGTGGGAGATTCAATAGCCTACAGTGCATATCAGAAATTTTATAAACTTAGATCAGATGTTTTCCAGTCCCACTGATCTCCCAGAGTAAAGAACAGTCCTTTGTGACTGTACTTAGCCCCAGGAGGACAGCAAGACCAGAAAGAAAAGGTAAAATCTCCTGGGGCTCTGGGCACAAATTTTGGAAGAACATTAAAGAACTGAACGGAAAATCTGCCTCCCCCCCTCCCAGCTGCTAGTAAATGTCTCAACTCTTCCAGGACCCCCTGTTGATTGCCGATACCCTCAACACTGCATTTTCTGATCTTAGCGGTGTCCTTCCCCCTAACTTCTTTGACCCGGCCCCGGACTTGCTCACCAACCCACCCCTTAAAGCATCCACCCCCGTTTTCAGGCTCCGAACAATCACCCCATAGAGGTCAGATCATATCTAACCAAAGCCCTTGGGAAAACACGCTTTAGTCGCAACTCGCTGGACCTAAAACTAGTCATCCTCACATTAGACTACATTATCTCCCCGCACACTGACATCCTAAACTGGTCCCTCTGTCATGGACAAATCCCCTCATGCTGGGAAGCAGCTGTCATCACCCCAATATTAAAAAGTGGGGACTGCACCGCCCCAGGCAACTACCGCCCCAGCTCCATTCTCCTCCCCCACCAGGGTGCTAGAAAAAATAGTGTCAGATCAACTCTTGGACTATCTCACTAAATACAACCTTCTCTGACCCGAACAACATGGTTTCAGGAAGGGCCACAGTACTACAACTGCCCTTCTTGAATACATCACTTTTATAAGCAAAGCCCTTGACAGAAGGTACCTAGTTGGATCTGCCTATATTGACTTAACTAAGGCGTTCGACTCTGTCAGCCACACTCTCCTAATCCAATCCCTGCATTGCATGGGCCTGTCCCTGGACACTACCACATGGTTTAAAAGCTACCTCAGTGACAGAACCCACAGGGTTAAGTTAAACTCCACACACTCGGCCAGTAACCAGTATTTTCGGGATTCCCCCGAGGCTCAATACTGGGCCCCCTCCTGTTTAGCATGTACTTGAATACGTTCCCAAAGGTCTGCTCAGAACAAATGCTTCTGTACACTAATGTCGGATTATAGATGGCAGCCACTCAGACCTCCACTCCCTTCAATCCTTCCTGCAATGCTCCTTTTCTGAAGCCGAGGCCTGGTTCTCACAGCACCATCTTGTCCTGAATTACAAAAAGACCAAGGCTATGCTTTTCACTCACAGACAAAATAAGCTTCAAATTTCCCTCTCATCATCATTAACATCCAGGCCCCCTTCCCCTTTGACCTTGTGCCCACCTTTAAATACCTGGGCATCACCTTTCACTCTTCTCTCATGTACCACAATCCCATCAATCTGCTCAGCTCAGCTATCATTGTATATACTGTTTCTAAACTTGCAATGTATGTTTTCTGGTGTGTTCTCTATATATTTATTGTTGTGTATCTTGTCATTTCTTTAATGTATGTGTATCTGACGTGGAGCCTTTGCAAAGGAGTCCTTGACTCAAAGGTTGTAATTCCGATTCCTTCAATAAATAAATAAATAAAATCTCTGTCATGCTGTGCAGATTACTGAATTTCCCACACTGCTGCAGCCCTGTTCTGATGTCAGATGAAGGAGATTCTGGGACTTCTGGATAGAGCAAATGTCAGTTTGGAAGGCAGCAGAATCAGCCTGATACAATATCTTATACTGTAGTATAGAGAAAGTAAAAAATACAGTTTTTGCACAAAGTGCATATTGGGACCGCCTCCACACTTGGGTGATGGAGTTCTCAGTGCTGTTCCCCTTTAAATTGGACCTGGAAATGTTGTGACCCTATATGGCCCACACCACAGGGACTACAACTTTGACTGATGGGACTACTGTCAACATGGCATCCCATGGACTTCTTATAAGGTAAGTATTATATACTACACTATCACTGCTTCTGTTAAACATTTTATTTCACAACTGAAAGACTCACTGTCGGAGAAAAAAGGAGAAAGCGAGAGAGTCACAAAAAAGATTTCAACTCCAGTGGCTATCCTTGCAGATCTGGAGCTGAGCAGGGAGTTCCTTCATGGGGCATTTATAACTCTCATGATATTGGTGTAGCCAGACCCCGGTCGCCATCCTGTCACCACAATCACCATGTCACCCTTGCAGAAGAAACCTCGGTCTTTGCCTGTAATAAAATAAATGGCAGTTTATGGAAGTGTTTCCCAGGCATGCCCCTGAAATGTTGTTCTAGTTCCTGGATACAAACAGCACTATCAGCAAGCTCATGGGAGGCTGCATCACATACCCACAGTTTGATGAACTGCCAAGACAATCGAGTAAGGAAGAAGAGTAGCCAGCAAGGACTTACCTATCACTATTCCAAAGTTCACACGGTCGTCCACATCCTGGGACCAAACTTCATCCACTTTCTCTCGGTACACAGCAGGGAAGACACCACGGTACAGGAGAAGCTGGCGGGCTGTCTGCTGATTCCTGGTCACAGCTATAATTGGTGTCCGGGGTCGGTAGCGGGACAGGAGCTCTGCAGATCTGGAAAGATGAGACAAGAGACTAGGAGCGGGTGCCCATGGTAAAGACTATGAGACAAGGGGATGGTGCCCAGGGAGAAAGCCTGTGACAGAGTTTATAATATAAACTAAAATATGGACAGACTGGGTGGGCCAAGTGATCCTTACTGCCAACAAACTCTATGTTTCTATGTTTTATTTCTTATGTGATGTTTACCAGCCCCAGTACAGCTGCATTGATTGAGGGAGAGTATGATGACGAGGACTTTTTGTTTGACAGTTTCATTTTGTGAAAGTGTAGGTCAGTTTTACTCTTCTGTATTCTTTGTCCCTATAGCTAATTATCAGAACGATTGCAGTGTTACAGGAATGTGGGTTACTTAGTAGTTCCTCAGCTTACTTCACATAAGCCCTCTGTTCCACACTGAAAGACTGCTGCCCCACATTTTACGCTAACATTTTTTTTGTCAAGCTTTTTGCTCCCCAGTCGCTTATGTAACTCCTCCATTCAGGTATCGGAGGTCTCACAGTGCTGACTGCCACTCACCCCACCATCGTAGCCAGCAGGGATACACAAGGAGTGAGTCCTAAGAAAGCACCAGCAACCATCCCATAGACAGCTCTTTGATCATAAAGGTTTTGGGGTTTTCTCCCCGCACACCAGCTTACAGTGCCCCGACAAGCCTCACTCACATGCAGTGTCCTCTCCTGCGAGGAGGCAAGCTCCATCGCCCATAACAGAGGTCACTGCAGCGGTGAAACCTGGCACTAACCCTCCCCAGCTGGTAGGTCAGCTGTGCAGCATCACCTCCCTGGGCCCCCTCACCCTGGGCTACCCAGCTGGCTACCGACATCGCTCCAAAACTTGGGTTGCCAGTTCGGGAGCATAACGTGCTACCCATTTTAACTGCAGGTAGCCCCCTACACAAACATTTTAAAGCAAAAAAACAAACAAGGAATGGGAAAAATCAACCATTTGAGTATGAAAGAGCACATTTACAAAGTGTTCTGAATGTGTAGCTCCAAAATCTGATGAAGTGTCCCAAATTTTGCTTTTTTGGCCCACTTTTTGAGGGGTGATATTCCACATTTGTGGGGTAAAAGGTTAGAGAGATATAATTATACTAGGATAGGCCCACCACCTCCTAGTGTGTGTCCCATGCCTTGCAGGCACTGACACAATGTGTGTCAGAGGCAGTAACAGGGCGGGGCATGTTAGACTCAGAAAGTGGGTTCCTCTGAGGCACTGATTGAAGAAGAGTGTCAGAGGGAGAGAGTGGATGCATCTGAGACACTTCCATAGGGGCATGTCTGAGGCAGTAATAAAGGGGACGTCTGAGGCAGAGATAGTGCGTCAGAGACACTGAATGGAGGTATGTTCCTAAGGTTGTAACAGAGGATAGGTGTCAGAGACACTGACAAAGGAGTATGCCTACAGCGGTGACAGAGTCAACATTTCTGAGACACTGACAGAGGGTGTGTATCTGACGCTGTACCAGAAGGAACGTGTCGAAGGCACTGACAAAGGGGCTTTTCTGTGGTAGTGACAGAGGAGGCATGTCTGAAGCACTGACACAGGGGGCATGACTGGGACAATGACAGACAGCATGTCTGGGATAATGGCAGGGAGTGTATCTGAGACACTGACAGAGAAGGGCATGTTTGAGGCACCTACAGAGGAAGAGTGTCTGAGGCACTGACAGAGGGCATGTGTCTGAGGCAATTACAGAGGGGGCATGTCTGAGGCAGTTACAGAGATGTGTCTGAGGCCCTGACGGAGGGAGCGAGTCTGAGGCATTGATGGAGGGGGCATGTTTGAGGTTGTGACAAAGAGGCATGTATGAGGCACTGATCTAATGAGCGTTTGAGGCACTGGCAGAGGTGGCATGTCTGAGGCTCTGACACAGAGGGTGTGACTGGGACAATGACAGAGAGCATGTCTGAGACAATGGCAGGGGGTGTATCTGACACAGACAGAGAAGGGTGTGTTTGAAGCACCTACAGAGGGGGCATGTCTAAGGCAGTTACAGAGATGTGTCTGAGGCCCTGATGGATGGGGTGAGTCTGAGGCACTGATGGAGGGTGAGAGTCTGAGGCCCTGACAGAGGGAGTGAGTCTGAGGCCCTGACAGAGGGGGTGAGTCTGAGGCGCTGATGGAGGGGGCATGTTTGAAGTAGTGACAGAGGGGTATGTATGTATGAGGCACTGATCTAATGAGAGTCTGAGGCACTGGCAGAGGAGGCATGTCTGAGGCAATGACACAGGGAGCATGACTGGGACAATGACAGAGAGCATGTCTGAGATAATGGCAGGGGGTGTATCTGAGACACTGACAGAGAAGGGTGTGTTTGAGGCACCTATAGAGGGGGTATGTCTGAGTCAGTTACAGAGATGTGTCTGAGGCCTTGACGGAGGGGGTGAGTCTGAGGCCCTGATGGAGGCGTGTATTTGAGGCACTGGCAGAGGTGGCATGTCTGAGGCCCTGATGAAGGGGCGTATTTGAGGCACTGGCAGAGGTGGCATGTCTGAGGCACTGATGGAGGCGGCACATCAGGGACATTGATGGAGGGAGTGTGTTTTATGCAATAACAGAGGGGCTTTTCTGAGGCAATAGCAGAGGGTACATGTCTGAACACTGATAGGCAAAGGGGATGTTCCCAAGACTTTCCATTAAACCCGTAGGTTTCTGGCTGCCTCCTTACCTTCCTGAGTTGGTGAGCACTATAATGGCTCCTGCACAGCATTTAAAGGAAGCCTCCACAGCACCAATGGCCGCCACTTCGGTGGGATCATGGGAGAGCGGGGTAAGCCGGCGCAGCTCCTCAAACAGCTGCTGATGGTACATGGCTGCCTCCGCCTCACGAGCAATCTGCCAAAAGAAAGTGTAAAGCACATGAGTGGCCCTGGGCCTGGCATCAGGTTGACGAGTAGCGGTAGCATTTCCCATAAGTCAGAGCTGTAAAACAGGCTACTTTCTGCCACTGACCTGTCACTGCAGCAGCAGTGTTGTCACTCACAATGTCGGTGACCCCAGGTTTGCACCCTCGAATGTTGAGGGGCTAGCAGTGCAGCTGAGAGGCTCCTGGCAGGAGGACACTGTCTAGCTCCATGTGAGCACCCTGTGTTGTGTGAACACAATGAAGCCTCTGCCACTCGCATCCTTGTGGGTAGGGAGTAAAACCATGGACACAGGGTCTCCAAGAGGCAGGATGATGGATCAGGGCACTCTCAGGCCTCACGCACCCATGACCATCAAGAAGACTTGCATCCTGTTCCAAAGGGAGGAGGTAGGTGGTAGGTTCCTTTCCACTAGGGGTAAGCCATGGAGTTACTGGCCATAGGAACGGAGTTTTCAAGACTGGGAGGTGACCGATATGGATCTGGTTTGGGAAGCCTGTGTAAAGGGGATAAACAGAATAATAATACAGTAATAACAACAAAGATACTAATCATTTTCAAACACTAGCTCTAGCATTTATCTCTTTTGTGCATCGATCCTAATGTGACAATTCTCTCCTCCCTCTAGCTGCCTTTGCTGCAGATGGAGTAATTTGATTACTAGAGTATTACTATTAGATGGAGTAATTCGAGCAGCAAGCAATCTCCTCAATTTTCCTCCCAAATGACCAGAAAACTTGCTTCACCTGATCTCCCCCAGCATGCAGAAATGCCCTTCCCCCCAGAGTTGCAGGGATCTGTAAACTTACCACACTGCTGAAGAAAGGTCTCCTGCATGGAGAAGCGCAAAAAGGTTTCCTCGCCATGAGCCCAGTCTGCTGACTTCCACATACAAAGTGAAGCCACAAGTCAGGGCATCTGTTTGTTGATGGCATCAATTCCTAGACTTCCCATAGAGGGAACTACCTGCGTAGCCCCAGGGCATTCAGAACCAGTTACAAAAGCAGGAACCAAGGGACCACCTGATGGCCCGGTGCAGCTATGCTGGTGAACTGGTTTCAGTGGCGGCCTTAGGATCTGGCACTCAGCAGTGCTCCTTAGCCCAGGGAGGCATGGTGTCACATACCAACACCACAGTGGAGGGACAGAAGCTGAATCCACTATCATGGAGCAGCTGCATGCACTTGAGGCTGCAGGGAGGCAGTGTCATGGTGTCAGAGGATAGTCCTGGATTATACAGGGAACCCCACAATGCCATATCAACGACTGTCAATGACACACTTGAGCACCATTCTGTGTTGAGCCTCACTGTGAGAAACAGTGGTGGAAGCAGTAGATAGGACCAGAAGGTTGCTGGAAAGATGTGCTTGGCAGACCCCCGACCTGAAGGCTGGAAGGACAATGTCACGGTACAAAAGGCAGGATGGGAAAAACAACAATGAAATAAAACCCCCATAACCCTAGTCATTTAGGCAGACATGGTATCATGAGTGGGATTAATTGAGGCTCCATGCTTCAATTTAATTTCTATTGACATTTCTCCCACCTTCTTGTGAAGTTCCTCAAGGTAGTACTTTGTTTCCTTGAACGTGAAGGACAAATATTATCTCAGAGGCAAACCTTTCATGAAAGAAGCTCACAATAAAGTGGGTGACGTGTCAGCCAAGAGTGACTCACTCTGCGTACTTACTGTTACTGTATTACATGGCTACATTTTATTACCTGGAAATGCTTTTACATATTGGTAAATACATCTCTAAGGCAGCTCACTGCCAGCTGTCCAATCCCTCTGCTTGAGTTATAGTGACCTCTACGGGTACTGAGCTAGAGCAGCGATACATGCCTCACACCTCTAGTCTGGGATGGAGACTAGAAACAGCTCCATGTACAGTAACAGAAAAGGGGGGGTCTAGTCCAGCTTATGAAGAAAATTTTACCAAGCTTTTGAGAAGCCCTTTTAATGAGTATTCCACTCTGGGGATTGCATGGAACACAGTACATTTGAAGGTGGGAACAGAGACAGACAGCAGTGAGATACAGACTGTGAAAATCTGGTAGCGAGAGAGACAATGAAGAAAGGCACACATGCAGAGACAGAGAGAGAAACAGACAGAAAGACAGACAAGAGAGACACAGACCCACATACAGGGACTGTGAGGGGGGAATATCTGTAAGTAAGTGGTTACTCACAGCATGTTGCATTCGCACAGCCTCCACAGGATAGTCTCCCTTGGCTGTCTCCCCTGAAAGCATGATACAGTCGGCTCCATCCAGGACAGCGTTGGCAATATCACTGACCTCGGCACGGGTCGGTCGGGGCTTCTTAATCATGCTTTCCAACATCTTCAGTGCAGGCCAGGGACAGACAGAAAACAAAGAATTAGCACTGAGCTCAGACAAGGAGCTCACTGAGAAGCAAGTGTGAGGTGTCAGATGGGGCAGGGGTGGCTCTCAAGGCATGGGGCTATGAATGAAGCAGTAGAAAGAACTCAAAAACAACTGCAACAGAAGAAGTTTCAACCTGAGCTGCCAGTGTCTGATGTGTGCTAGTTCATTTTAGTCACAAGAAAAGTGAAGCTGAACAATGGGTATTCAAAAACAAAGAATACTGATACAAACCTGGACCAAGCAGTGGCATTCTCATGTCTGGTGAGCAGAGTTGATGAGAAATGTTAACAACTGAATGGAGAGATCCAAGATGACGTGGAGAAAGAAGCCTCATTGCACAGGCTTTCTCTAAAACCAGTTTAACAATTTGTGTTTTTTTCAACATGAGAGGAGGACTGGACAGTCAAATAGAAAGCAAGAGACAAAACTGAGAAAAGCCTTTATCAAGAGTTGCATTCACTGGTGAAGTCAGTAAAATGGTGTCCCAATGGCTGATTTGTTTGTTCTGTGGATTCTGGCCACGGGGATACTACAGGAATGGCATCTGGGACTAAAACACTAGCCAGAGTCATGGCACTGTCTCAGAATTTGAATCTGAAAATAGTGTTTTAAAAACTGAGTATATTTCATCAGATACAGAGCAAAAGAGAATTCAGGCTTCCAAGTTACATTTTCGACAAGCGTCATGGTGTCAGAAAATATATTTAATCTTCTTACATTATAGCACAACTTAGAATAGCTGAAGAAAACTATAAAATATAGAAACTAAGGATTGGTCTTCCTTAGGGAGAATAACTTGTTATCACTTTGAAAATTGCTTAGAGCTATCTTTATTGAGTCTCTAATGTGACTGGAAGAATCGGCAGCCCATTGCCCCAGCAGCAGCAGCACTGCCGCTTGCAACTCAGGTTTGGAAATGAGCCGAGGTCATTAGAGGGCTGGTGGGAGTGGGAGGTGGGAGGACTGAGTGTCTCAGGGAATGTTCTTCTTGGGGAGGACTAGTTGCATTTACATTAATACTGGTAACTAATAAAGCACGAAAACATTGCAGTCTTATAATACAAAAGATACCATTCCGGAACACTTCAAATGCAAGTGTACAATGGTATACAGAGAATAATACATATGCAGATGTGTGTTATGAGAATTTTTTACACACCTGAGGTGTGTGATAATCCATTAACCTTGAGAGCGAAGCTCGAGAGGTTAAAGAGATTATCACACACAGAGGGCATATAAAAAAGAATCCTCATAAAACACACCTGCATATGTTTTATTTTTTGTAATGACTGCTGCAGGGTATTTTAGTGAAATGCCAAGACAGAAAGGAGAGCGTGTGCCTGCAACTGCCGTAATAATCTGGTGTGACATCACTCCGGGTTATTACAGTGTTTGAAAAGTTTCTGAAGTGAGTTGTTACAAGGAGTCACCAGTTATTACAGTGCAATAAATGTGTGGAAATCACATAGAAGGTGCATCGCCAAATACATAGGTTCTTTGAGCCGAGTAAGTTACCAGTACTGCTTTGAATCCACCACCTGTATAGCCCTAGCCCTTCGCTCCTCCTAAGCTTCATCTGAGGGCATGGTCCAAGACAGTACCCAGAAGTCTGTATTGCCATAGTTACAAAAACCAGCAGCCATATTACAGAAACATCACTTAGATGTTACATAAAACTGAGACATACCCTATTAATCCGCACCATGTTAATTAGCTATGTGAAGGTGGCAACATAAAATGCTTCCATAAAGTATTTCTAGCAGTGAGATAAAACCATTCATAACAAAATCTTGTTGCTAACCAAAAAATTATGCATCAGAATAAAACAAGCCTTCTGAATATAGAGTAATTTAAAGAACCCAACTGGGTCAATTAAGCACCTCTATTCAATAGAAGTCCTTGATACTAAATTGAAGGGGGCATTGTGAGAGAAACCAAGGATAACATTCAGATGAGCTCAAAACATCACAGACAAAATTGTCCATTGCTGCTATGAGAATCGAGGAAGCCAAACTGTACGAAGTTGACTCCAACCCCTCACGGAAAGGCTTTGTCCCCTGTAAACTATGCAATGGTTATTGCTACTGTAGACCATCCTAAACGTTTGTTAATCCCAATAATGGTGAGGCATTTCATGTGGAGGAATTCATCATGTGCACCACAATTGTATGCCCTGCTGTGCTCCTGTATGAAGGTCTATGTGGGCAGGACCATTAGAACTTTTAAATGCTGGATAGAGGAACACATCAGGGATGCACAGTGAGGGAAAGAGGATAGTCATCAAGGGGACATTTTAAGGCCATGCATAACTCAAATCTGAAAGATATGTTTTGTTCAAGTCTGGCACACGTTAAACCCAATCCAAGAGGAGGGGCTGCATACTTGTCCTTACAAAAGGAGGCATTTTGGATTTTCCAGCTGGTCTGCCTGAAACTCACTGGTCACAGTGATCACCTCGACTGTAAGTCATTTCTTTAGTCCAAGGTTAATAGGGTTAAAAAATGTGTACCATTAGGAGAACTAAGTATTAAAAATTTGGTATATTTCCTGTAATAGGGATAATTTTGATTTTGTATGCTGAGTATTGTATCCAAATTGTTATATTCTGTATTATGGAGTCTATGGTAAGTATGTGTTTGTGATATTCTGGACACTCAGAATTCTTGTACTTCTTGTATTATATTAATGGCTGGTTGTATTTTGCCTGAGGTTCACTGAGCATGTTTCAAGACCCAGACAAAAGTGGCAGCTGAAAGGAAAACTGGTCCTGGAAATGATATAGCCTCACAGCAGGAGGTCTGACCACCATAACAGTATGAATCAGCTAGTTACAACAGAATCAAGCTGAAAATCAGTGAAGAAGTTGTGGGAGAATCCTTGCTCCAATTTTATGATGAATTCTGGACACTTTGCATTTATTATCTGGGACTTATATTGAACAGCGGTGCTTCATTGACCCAGTTATGAATGTGTTTCTCACTACTAGAAATACTTGATGGAAGCATTTTATATTGCCACATTCACATAGCTATTTAACATGGTGCAAACTAATAGGGTATATCTCTGTTTTATGTAACATCTAAGTGATGTTTCTTTAGTGCGGCACTTGGTTTTGGTAACCATGGCAATACAGCACTATAAATGGACATCTGGGTACTATCTTGGACCACACCCACACCTCCAGGACTATACAAGCAGTGGATTCAAAGCATTACTGGTAACTTTATCTGATTCATAGAACCTATGTATTTGGCCACACACCTTCTATGTGATTTGCACAAATTTATTTCACTGCATCATTGCACACTGGCATTTCGAATAACTGTATACACTTTGAGGAAAGCTGATGAAGTGAAAGGATTTCAATTGCTATATGCATTGGAAAGTAACAGTGTGGAGCAGCACAGCTACTACAAATTATGATATGGATCTCACTGTGAAGCGATTAAAAGCCTTCTCCCTGCATTTGAAGTATTCCAGAATGGTATCTTTTCTACTATACATTTTCTGGCTGCCAGGAGCACTCCATTCCTGGTACTCCTGCTCCACTACTCAGTTTGTCTGTCTATTTGTACCTCACCTGATAGTTCCACCCAATCTAAGTTGGAGTCTCCCTCTCCGAGTCATACTGGCATCTACTATTATTACACTTCCTGGGACGTCACCCTCAGCCCCTGTTCCTGGTGTACTGCACCTAGCTCTATAACCACTGCCACCTGCCTCTGATGCTCTAAAGCTCCTCAGGCACCCCTGCACTTGTGCTCTCATTCCCAAGTTCCTCCCCCTTCCTCACCTGTGCCCCCCCTTGCACTTCATACTCAATACTTGAATCCAAGCCTGCTCCATGAAAACTCTGTATATATGGTTGTATAGGTTTACTCTGTATCTTTTGTAGCACAAGGTCTGTAGCACATGGTATTTAGCTTTCTGTCTTATTTTATAAATGTACTCCAGTGCTGTTATTAACCTCTTGTGTGTAATCCCTATTCTATGTAATGACTCTGCAAGTTGGCATTCCTCTTTATGTTCTGTTCTTGTATCTTGCCCAGGTCCATCTCGAAAATGAGCTTGCTCAATGGTGTTCGCCTGGCTAAATAAAGATTTTGATTGATTGGCTGACTACAAGACTGCGATATTTTTGTGTTTTATTAATTACCAGTATTAATCTAAATACAACTTTCTGAGTGCTGGGAATCTCTGTGGTTGGAGCTTTAAGTCATTTACTGTACCTAGCCAGTCCATCTCCTAAGCACCATCTCATTTTTTTTACTTGCCCCAATTCACTTGGGGGGCATCGGTCTGGATGAACGACTAACCTGCAACACTGTTACCTGGTGACTATGGTTGCCAGTGCAAGCAGGAGCGTCTTAGGGAGGAGGATGCTGGGCTGACTCCATGAGCCATCATGAAACGGTGTGCATCCTTGTAAACCAACATAGTGGGGAGGTTGAAAAACAGGAATTACCTGGGCCCACAGGTAAAGGTAGGGGTATGCTTGGGCCCCATGCCAGCCATCTGCCTGAAGCTGCCAGCTTCATAAGTATGGAAGGGACTTGAGGTGATTCACTTTCCTTACCATGTGGAGGGAGAGGGGGATAAGTCATGATGGGAGAGGACTATGGCACTGGTGAAGGGGCTGGAAGGAGGACTGATGGGGACAGCTTGGGGAGGAGATAAAAAATAAATGAAGACAAAATCTTCCATTTGTCTACAGGGCCATAGAATTCTAGTCTGTGATTCTTCAGGTTGACTAAAAACAAACTTTGTGCATTTGCTGTACTCTAAAGTTTTTTTTTGTGTTAACTTTCTTTATTTTCCTGTCGCTGGTCCCATAGATCTCTCTCCAGTGGGATGCTCACAGCAGCCGTATCCTGCCCAGCCTGAGGTCCTCATGATCCAGTGCTCCACTGCCGGAACTCTCCCCCAACTCCACCGACTGTCCGCCCCGGCTCTGAGCTCCCGAGGTGGGGCCACCTTTAACTCCTTGGCCTCTATCTACAATCTAGAGGGCCACGAGGAGTAGAGGCGAATCGGAACCAACCAGGTGGACCAGCCCGGAGGCGGGAGTTCCACTGGCCCACCTTCGCCTGTCCAGGTGCCAGGGTTTTTCTTTTTTTTTCCCGGTTCCCAGAGGCGCAGATGTGCAATGATGTCCAGCTCACAGCGGATGCTCTTCTGCACCCGCCTGCAGGACATCTGCCACCACCACCATTACCCGTGTGTGTGGCTTCCTGCAAGCAGTGATGCCCCCAATCTCTACTGAGAGTCGCAATGCAGTGGGAGATCCAACCCACCCACCCCCAGGAGAGGAGAGCAGTCCTCCTGGGTCACCAGCGTGGCATGAGATGTGGCGTCCAGCGTTTCAACCCTCACCGGGCCGCTGTACTCTAAACTTTATTCTAGTCCTCAAAAACATTATCATACAAACTGCTAGTAATAAGGGGGCACTTTTCTTTAGGGAAAATAGGTTTCATATTTTCCTGGACAGTTTCATTATTATGATCTGGAAGCTGGAGTCTCCAGCGGCTTGCTTAAGTTTGCTGATGACACTAAGCTGCTTGGGTGGTGGACTTCTCTGAGGATGGGGATAAATTTCCGGAGGACCAGAACAGGCTGGGCAGCTTGTTGGACTCCTAGGGCCTGATATTCAAAAATTTGCACACGCGTTAACAGGTTTTTGCCTACGCAAACCGGGGTTTGTGCTGGAGCCCCATATTCAAAAGGAGCTGCTGCATGGGCAAAAAGGGTTAGTGCCCACACAAAACATAATGTACACATGTGGGCAAGAGGATGGGCATGGCCATGAGTATGCTCGCTACCTCATATAGAGCTGCACTGCACTGCACAAAAGGGTTTAGTCCCCCCACCGATCGCCGGCCTAGTCTCACAGTCTGTCAAATGATAATATCCCTGGTGCTAGTGGTCCCCCCCCCGATCGCCAGTCCATTCTATCAAATAATAATATCTCTGGTGGTAGTGGTCCCCTCCTCCCTGCGCTGATTGCTGGCCCATTCTGTCACATAATAATATCCCTGGTGGTAGTGGTTCCCCGCTCCCCTCGATTGTCAGCCCCGGCTTAAATAATATGATTTCTGGTGCTAGTGGTACCCCCCCCCATGCGATTGCCAGCCCCTGCTGAAATAATATAATCCCTGGTGCTAGTGGTAATCTCCCTCCCTCCCTCCAATTGCCAGCCCAGAAGTATAAAAACCTTCCTGGTGTCCAGTTGTTCTCACCCCTCCAACAGCACGGGAATAACCCCCCCCCCACTCACATTAGCATTATCCTTGGTGCTGCGGGAGCATACAGCAACTGGCACAGCCCTCCTCACACCTCCTCTGCTGGCCGCAGTATGTACAGGCAGGGAGTGCACAACTTATTCATAGGACAGGGCATGTCACCAAATGGGCTCTTCCAACTCATCCGTACTTTGATCCCATTAAACCTTGAGGTGCCATTGCAGGATCCTCATGTTCAGCCTTGAGAGTGGAACTGTCACAACAGCTGCTGCCATGTGACCCAACAGTTGTAGAACCCCTCTTGCTGGGACCAAGTCCGAGCTCTGTATCCTGCGAGCGACTTCTCCTAGCCTTAATGCTCTGTCTGGGGCCAGAAATGCTCTCCCTTGGATTGTGTCCAGGACTGCTCCAGTGTATTGCAGCCTTTGAATCGGCCATGGTTGTGACTTGAGCAGGTTTAGAGTGATGCCCAGAGTCTGGAATAGGGTGAATGTGTCCTCCAAGGTTCTGTTCAACTGGACTTCTGTTGGTGCAGTAAGAAGCCAATCGTCCAGTTAGGGGTACACAAACTGACCTCCTCTCCTGAGGGCCGCCACTATCACTTCTAGGCACTTGGTAAAAACTCTTGGTGCCAAGGATAGGCTGAATGGCAGCGCCCTGAACTGGTAGTGCCCTCCTTGGAAGATGAAGCATAAATACTTCCTGTGGGATGGCATGATCTTGATGTGCATGTAGACATCCTGCATGTCCAGTAAGCAAAGCCAGTCTCCTTGGTGGAGTACTGGTAACAGGCTCGCCAAGGTCACCATTCTGAACCATTTGTATTCGATAAAGGTGTTCAGTTGACTCAGGTCCAGAATGGGACGGAGGTCTCCCATCTTTTTTTGGGAAAAGGAAGAAATGGCAATAAAATCCCTTTCCCCTTTGAGCAAAAGGAACCTCCTGTATGGCTCTTTTGTCCAGTAAGGCCTGTATCTCTGCCCTCAGGAGCAGTGCATGAGAGGGTGAGCAGTGGGAGGGGGCTGATGGGTTGTCCGGTGGAAACTGGGTGAACTCTAGGGAGTATCCCCTTTCTACTATCTGGAGGACCCATTGGTCTGATGTTATAATGGACCATCCGGATAGGTAGAGGGAGAATCTCCCTCCTACCGCCACCCCCTGTACTGGCTGTGGTGGAGGGGGTGGTCGGTCGGGAGTCTTGCAGTGTTGGAGAGTGTAGGCAGGGGAGGTCTTGGCACCTTGGGGATTTTGGGGCCCTGGGCGCCTGAAGGGACAGGGTGGCCTTTTCTTTTGAAGCCTCCCTTGTTATGTATCTGGCGTCTTCCTTGCTGCCCCTGATTTCTCCGAAAGGGATGGCGGTGTAGGGATTGTGGCTCCGACCTGTACACTCTGTGGACTTCAGACACAGCTTTACCTGAGTCCTGAAGCCCAGTGATCAGTTTTTCAGTGTCCTGACTGAACAGGACTGGTCCTTGGAAAGGAGCATCCAGGATAGCATACTGAAGATCCTGTCAGAAGCCTGAAACTCTGAGCCAAGCATGCCTCCGCATGCAAATGCCGGTGGCTGCTGCTCTTGCTGCTGTATCCACGAAGTCATAAGAACTCCTAAAGACATGCTTATCCATGTCCATGCCAGACTGAATCACAGCAAGGAGCTCCACCTTACCCTCTGAATCTGGCTGCGCTTTGGCCAGGTCCATTGCATTTGCCCACAGGGATTTTTGGTAAGTGACCATGTGGGCCAGGAAGTTAAGTGACCTGATGGTGCAAGCTACTGAGGAGCACACCTTGCGCCCCATCTGGTCCAGTTTCATGATTCTGGGTCCGGTGACTGAGCACTCATGTAACGTGGTTGTTGTGTCCTGCCATGAACAGCTGTCAGGACCATCGAGTCTGCCCTCGGGTGTTCTCCGAGAAAAGGCTTCCTTTTAGGGTCTTGTAGTGTCTATTGGCCTTATGAAGAACTGCGGTCATAGTGGCCAGATGTCTCCAGGTGGATCTGGTCACATCTCCACTAAAGGAGGGATGACCAATAGTTTGGGATCTGTGGCTCCTAAGAATTTGGCCAGTCTGTGCCTTTCTGGGTCTAACTCCTCGGTGTCCCATTGGTAAAGTGCCTGAATATAGTGCATAATGTCCAAAAGAGGACGGATCATCCGGGGCAACCTCGGCGAGTCCCTCGGATTTGGAGATGGAATGGGGAGCTCATCTTCTGAAGAACAGTCGGAAGATGAGTCCCCTGTGTCATCCCCTGAAGTCGATGGTGGGTGTCCGCTGGACGGATGATGGATGCCTCTTGCGGCCGTCCAACCTGGGTGTCCACCTGTCCTCTTTGTCCTGCGACCAGTTTTTCAGCAGTAATGGCTACTCGGGAGTGAGGTCTCTGGGTGGTGGGCATACTGGGGATGGATCCCTGGGTCGAAGGAGAAGATCCCCCTTAACCGTATTCCACCATGTATGAAAAAGTGCTCCCACCTCTGCTAGTGGAATGACTGGCGGTGGGGGTGTCTGATTTGAAGTGCTGAAGGGACCTGGCATCTGGTCCAAAGGAGGAGGCGTCCCATCCTCGGCCACTCTGTCCACAGAGACATTAAGCGTCAAGGTCTTCGGTGTCTGGTGGCCTGATGTCTGGCTCTTTTGATGGAGGGTGTTGGGCGTCCGGTACCCCCGTGTCAGAGGAATCAGTCGCCAGGGCCGACGGCCAATCCTTCGGGGCTGACGGCCAGTCCCTAAGGGCAGATGGCTTTTCTTTCTGCTGGAGGCACCTCCTTGTCTGACGTCAAGTTGGAATGCCCTATCGTCTGGGAGGCAGATGACAGCCGATGTTCGAGTGGGGAAGGCGTCCGGTACCTGACGACCTCCCAGCGTTTCTCTGATTTGTCCTTTCTCTTGAGTTTGTAAGACGTCTCAGAAGGCTTATGGGTGGTGGGCACAGTTGATTTACCCAAAGCCAATGCCTGTCCCTCGTGGGTCGACCCATGTTTATGGGGTCGGTGGGCCAAGGGAATCTGAGTGGACGGCTGTCCTGTGGAGGAAGACACCCTACCTTTCACCTGAGTGGAGGTGGTCGACTTCCTTTGAGCATCCTCCGAAACCACTTTGGTACCTGGAGGGACTGATTCCAAACTCTTGCCAAAGGTAGAAGTGGTAGACACCAGGTGAGGTGACTTGGGCGGACTCTGATCTGCCCTCTCCTTCTGCCGGTGGTGGTGTTCCTCTCCGGATCTCTTCTCCTTGGGGGGCAATCACTGGTGGAAGAGGACGAACTGTGTCCTGATGGGGCTTTCTGAATGGTGGCTACTTGCTGCTTAAGAAGATAGGCCTTTAAGGCATTGGCGTGGTGAATCCTGGTCTTGTTAAAACTTCGTGCAGTGCGAGCAATCATCCCGCCAGTGGTCTGGGCCTAGGCAGATGAGGCAGGCAGAATGGCCATCTTTCGCTCGGATCTGCTTCCTGCATGCACACTTCGATTTTCACCGCTGAGACGACGAAGACATAAAAGCTTATTTTTCGATAAAAAATACTGTGCGGTGTGCGAGAAAAAAGGTGGTCGACTGCAACTATGGCATCCATAGAGCTGATGTTCATGGGTCAACAGCAGGAAAAGAACTGAGGTGGCGCAGGAGGACTGTCCCCTTTATACCACATCTGACATCGGGTGGAGCCGATGTCGGGGGCAGTCCCCCGTCACAGACTGCTAGCTAGAAAATTTTTCCGTGGGGTCCTAATGCCTGACGGCCTTAGTCCTAATGGTATTACCTGCTGCAAGTGCTCCCCCTCGAAGCGAGATAATTTCTTTTCTTTTCCTCCTAAGACAGGAACAAACATGCTGCTACTTCAAAGACATAACAAAATGAAAGATTTCAATAGTTTTGTTTTAATCAGCTACCTACTCTTGCCCCGACTCATACACATGCACACACAACTTCATATCAGCACCACTCATACCTTCAAACAGCATTAGGGCTCAGCTACCAGTCAGAGGGGAATATTCCAGTCCAGCCACCTCCTGGTAAACATCACTAACCAGAAAAAATTTTCAAAACAGGAAAACATTATTTATAATTTACTGTGGAGTCAACCCCTTAAAACTTATAACATTCTGAACAACAAACAGAAGGAGCTGATCTCACCCAGCATCCTGTGGTGGGGATCCAAATTTTTTCAGTCCTGATTTGCACCCAATACCAAGGCCTGTCTCGGTGGGAAGATGAAATTATACTAGACACAGATCTTTTAGGGCAGTCTTTTAGCAGTTTTAAGAAGCAGTGCTACATTTAGGGTTTTGTGGCAAAATACAGTTTTGGATCAGGTTTGGTACACTCCTCTACACATCTGTCTTGTTTTCTTTATAGCTTGCAGTTCGTGCCCTTCCAGCTCCGAGGCACTCCCTCGGCTTTTCTGCTTAACCTTGTCCAGAGTTCCTTGGAAGACCCAGTCCTCTCTCTTTTCCTCGATGACGTCCCAGGCCCACTTGCACAAGTAGGGATAGTTTTCTCTTGGGTACTCCCTTTTGATCCTTCTTCTTACCCATCACTCGGCCTGCGACCAGTTGGGTATGCTCCTCACACTGGTTCTTGGGGCAGCACCCCTCAGCAGCCAACTCCCCAAAGTGTACTGCAAGTAGCAGGGATCAGTTGGATGGAGAGTGTCCATATTCTTCCTAGGATTCTGGCACACCTGCCGCAGCCAGGGAATGGTGTTGGAGTATTTGTGGCTGGGGAAGGGGTAAGGCCTTGGAATGTCCCACTCCCACAGAGGATTATCAAAAGTGTACGATTTGACCCAGACACCCGGAGCAAGGGGTATATTGTGTCCACTCCCTCGGTGTCTTCCACTGTGCTGGAATCTCCCTCGGATATAACTTCCTCCACTTCCACATCAGGTCTTTGAGTGGCTGAAGCCCCCATAGCAACTGAGGAAGGTCCTCTGGTACTCTTCTGGGTGCCTGCTGCCAAGGGGTGAGGGCCCTTAACAGGGGGCTACATTGGCTTCAGCCTCCCTGCCACTACATGCCTTCTCCCTCTTCTATGGGAAGGGTCAGGCACTGACAGGGGAGAAGGGCTGGGCAGACGGCTAGCGCCCCTTTCCCCAGTGAATACCTCACAGGCTGCAGCTCCCACATTTTCCCAGTTTTCCAAGCTGGAAGTGCCCATGCTAACCAGAGCAGAGGTGGTGGTTCAACTCTAGGCAGGCTGATACTGTAGGGCGGGATGAACTGGAAGAGGTGCTCCACTACTGGCACAGTCCAAACACACGAGCAACACTTTTACAAGTCCTCCAGATTTGTGGCAAATAACACATCACTCCTGAGTTCCACCTTTCTGAGCCACTTCCCAATGCAAGGAAAGGAGCGAAGCTGGAACTGGGACCATCCTGTTCTCATCACCAGAAGCTTCGGCTATTGTTGTGTTCCTTGAGATTCTTTCTGCTGCTGCTCAAATTATAGAGTTCTAGCGAGCAATTTCTCTCCTCAAGTCTCCTCAAGTTACACACTGGTGGCGCAGTTCACTGTGGCTGCACAAAATGGCACTCCCGCTCCTCACAACTTCACCTCTGGCCCCAGCTCAGCCATTTCCAGCCAATGGCATATGATCCCAAAGTTCTGCATATATTAACAGTATACTAAACAGTCCATGCTGGCAGAAAATGGCACTGCACAGAAGGTGCGAAGTTCCACGAGTCCAAAATGGCACCGCCCCTCCATCAAATTTTACTTTGTTAATCCACAGAATCCAGCACTTTCTCTTGCAGCTCCTCAAAAGTTGGCCAGGCATACATTTCGTGATCTCCACAGCAATTTCACATCCCGGATGAGTCACCACGTTGTAAGCCCCCCTCCCGGTGTCTAGGGGTATGCCAGATGATACGGATGTGGGAAGGGGTGGCTGTACAGCCAGCAAACATAGTCCAGAAAATAAATATGCTCATTACCTGGTTCATCAGATTTTGCTAGATGGCTTCGCATACAGGGGGAGCAGGCACTTTGCTTCACTTTGGTGGGGACAGCTGCAGGGGAAAGGTTAATTAAACAGGCAACAAACATGAAAAACAGTCCTTGGAATTCAATTCCAATGTCCACACCAGAGTCAAAAGTGCAAAGAACTGATTTAATGCAACTGATTAAATAATTAACCCACTCCATGGAGCATGGGGTACAAATGATTCACAGTGGGGCAACTTCACAGGCACAGAGCCTGACCATAAGTCTTCAGCAATCTCTTTTTTCAACAGATTGACTCTACTGTATGCAGTACTCATCCTTGAACTGAAAAGGCTACAATTTCTGGTAGCAGCACTGTTACCGTGGTCCGAAAAGGCCACACCAGATTTGTACTTCGCCCTTAGCAGCAATTCTTTTGCATATTCATTGCACGTTACAACTTTCCATCCATCAGCACATTTACTTGAACTTCCTTCCCTTGGTCACTTAAATACTTAATCCAGGATAGTAAACCGGAACAGCATTGATACTGCCCAAGTTCCATTTCTAGTTTGCTTTCTTAAAACGGGGAGCACTTCTATCTCAATGGTGACGTTACTTCCAGCATGAACAGTACCACTGAAAACCCTCCTACCATCCAATCACTGATGCCATATGCCTGCTCCATGCATCCCAGGGAGTCTCATATATCCCTGCTGATCCCGACGATGCGAGGCACTTTCCGTTCATACAGTGATTCCAGTCCAGGATTGCCTTCACCCAGGGGGCCTGAGGGAAATGCCACACAGATTACCCAGGTGGCCTGCCACCCCGTCTGAGGTCCCAAACCAGCCACTCCCATACAGAATTCCTCATGCCTCCACAGGCTGTACTACCCAGAGAGCTTCAACTCCGCAGTGTCGCTCAGTCCAGGGAAAGGGGACAGGCTGCCACCACTATCCCACCAACGATCCAGGCTGCTACTACTACTTTTTTTTTTTTTTAAAGTGTTCATCGTCCTCGGCCTGCTGGCAAGCATCTGTCCTCCTCCAGTCCCCAGTCACCGCCTCACCCCCCCGCATCATCAATGCCCTGTATCCTCCACGGATTACCCCAGTGGTGGGGTGGAACGAAGGAGGGCCACACCCCCCCCCAAGTCCATACCCGGAGAGGGCCAGGGAGTTCCTGAGGTAGCAGCTCTGGAGTACTGGAAAGGCTTCCATAGAGCCAGCAGCTGTGTTTTCACTCTTTGCTTGGTCCCGCCCCCTCGTGGTCATGAACGCGTACATGCCTCCACGTGCGCATCAGAAAGCCACACTACTTGTTCCCTAGCTGTGGTGCTACCCCCCATTCTCCACCAGGAGACAGCCAAGGAGTGGGACTACATACCCACCTATTCCCAGGAGAAGAGAGCAGTCATCATTTGTGCGATCCTTTCCCTCCCCAGCCAACCCCTGGTGGCCCATGCTCGCTCCCGAACACGGGTCACCAGTGTGGTGTGATGTGCGGTGTCCAGTGCCTCAACCCTCAGTGCCACCGGGCTGGCCCAGGCTGCCACTTCAGGACTGCACCCCAGACCCCTCCTGCTATACAGGCCCTGCCGCAGGTCTCTCTTTCTCTCTCTCTCCCCCCCCCCCTCTGGTTCTGGCTCTCGAGACTGCACTCGCCCACGGGCGAGAGTTTCATTGTCTGGGATCCCCTCTCTGGTGCCTACCCCAACCTGTTGTCTAAACACTCTTGGTGTATAGGGTAAACAATAAAAATAATAATACAGATTCTTGTGTCTCGCAGTATGCCAAGAAACATTCATAAACAAGCAAGGAGTATTAATAAAGTTTATTATGCTACTTACGCCAAGCATGTGACAACGAAAATCACAAGGGAGATAGGTTTCTCACCACTCATGAAGAATGTACATAATCTCCAGAACTGTAGATCTTAGGTTCTCTAAGATCTTGTTTTATCTCTCCCTGCGCTCCAGCTCTCTGCCCTTCTAGAGAAGTTACAGTAGTGTCTCGAGAGCGCTACAATGGGTTGCAGACAGCTAAATACTACAGATAACAGCATAGCAACAGAGATTACAACATAGTTACAGATATGACAAACAATATGTATTGGTCCTAAGTCATACTCCATTGGATAATGACTTAGGAGACAGAATTACTAATGTGTATCATATGAGACAGAATATGCTTCCATTAGCATTACAGCTTAGACAAAAGAAATGCTGACAGTTCAAACCACATTTCTTGCTTATGTACAATATAAAACATAGAGACATAACAAAGCTGTCTCTCTCTGTGTCAGCTTGCTTAGACAAAGAACTGCTGACAGGCATATCTGCCTGAGTGTAAAATACACTACATATAATTATATGAGAATATGAGTATACAATAATCACTGATGATCCCTCAGAGTCATCTTATCAGTGATTAGGTAGATAATATATGGAATATCTATAAAAGACAAACTAATCTAGATAAACATATTATAGTGAGGTATAATATATCATGCATGACAATATTAGCATATCTTAGCAGCAAAGCACATTCCTAGCACTCATATCTATATATAAGTGTAAAATAGCAGTATCACAGTACAATAGACCAGGAATACAGTGTGAGGTGTATGTGGGACAATAGGGGACATAACCCAAGCGTAACAAACCAAGGTGGCGAACATCACTTGCCATGCTCCATTACTTTCCTTGCCAGTGTTCCAGCTCCCACAAATGGCACCAAAGGGACCCCATTACCTGCTCCACACTGCTCTCTCAGCCCCGAACCGCCACACTTTGCTGTGTCTTTGAGGTAAGAGGGCCAGGGTGATGAACAGTTCACCTTGGCCCTGTTGCGGCCCTCACGGCCGCACCTAATGGGCCGGCACTGACTTTTCTCTTTCTCGCTCTCTAACCCCTTTTCGGCCTCAAATCACCCTATTTATACCCTTAGGGATGGGTCCCCCTGCCATCAGCAGGCAGGCCCACATCTCAGACCTCACAGAACCGTAACGTCCCTGCCTAACTACCTTAGCTACAGAAAATTTAACTAGTAAGCTCCCAAAGGAAAATTAATTAGTAAGCCCCCAAAGGGGTGCTTACATTATTATTTAACAGAATGGGCCAGTGATTGGTGGGTGGTGGGGAACCACTAGCACCAGGGATATGTATACATGGCTGAGACCAGGCAATGGGGGAAGGGTGGCGCCGCACTAACCTGCTTCACTACCCATGCAAATTAGCCCATAATGGGCATGCAAATGACCCCTTAGCGCCTTGCATGCCCAACGGGCCCATTCGCATGGGTACCTTTGAATATTGCAAATAGTGCGCTGGCACTATGAATTCTGGCAGCACACTTCAGCAGCCCTGCTGGGGCAGCATTAAGTGACTTAATGCTGAGCCAACATGGCCCTATATTCAGTCGAATAGCGCTGGGGCACTATTCCACTGAATATAGCATCTTTGGGCAATCGCAAGGCGCAGCACAAATTTTTGCACTCCGTTTTGCATGATTTTGAATATCAGACCCTTGGAATCTTAGATTTAATGTAGCCAAATGCAAGATGTTACACTTGAGGAGTAAGAACAGAGGTAGGGCCTACACTCTATGTGGTGCTCCTCTTACTACAGCGGAGGAGGAAAAGGAACTGGGTCATAATGAAGAGCGGTCTAAAGCATGACATGCAGTGCATGTCTACTGTAGAGAAGGCTGAAAGAATGTAGGGGTGAATCAAAAGTAGAGTGACCAGCACAGCTGGGGAGGTAACTTGCTGCTTTAAAAGGCCATAGTTGGCCCCACCTTATGTAATGCATGTCGTTTTGAGTTTCTAAATACTAAATGGACATTGAAGCAGTCTAGGGAGTAAAATGCAGGACCACAAAAATGACCAGGGGTATTGAGGACAAATACTACGATGAGTGACTGGAGGTCTTTAACATGCTCACTCTAGAGAAAAGAAGCCTGAGGGTGGGCATGATCTAGTCTCTCATGTACTGAAGGGTACTGATAAGGATGAACAAACAGGTGTTTGATCTAGTGCTCCATCAGGTTGTAGGGACACGCCCTGAAGCTCAAAGGTGTTACATTTACTGTAACATTAGGAGGTTCTTCTTATCCCAGAAGGCAGTGAACCTATGGAACACTCTACTAGTAGAAACTGTGGACATGAAGACAGAACAGGCCTTCAAATTCAAGGCCATGGCTAAAAATAACATGTATTCATGAGAGGTGGGTCTTGTCAGACAAATCTTATAAACTTCTTTCATTTGCATGAAATGAACGGACAAGTGTCATGGGGATTGTGATTCTTTACCTGGACTTCAGCAAGGCCTTCGACTCTGTGCTGCATGGAAGACTAATTAAGAAGGTGCGGGATGTGGTGATGGAGGGAACACCTGGCTAGGTGGATAGGCAACTGGCTACATGGGAGGACTCAGAGGGTAGTCCTATACGGCAAATTCTCTGAAGTCACGGATGTCACGAGTGAGGTCCTTCAGAAGTCATCCTTGGGAGCCACTCTCTTCAATATGTACATTAGGGTTGCTCGGAGTCCAACACTTCCAATCCGATAGCACTGTTTAGGAATTTGGTACATTCCAATTCCTAATACGATTCTGAATGACAGTCCAAAATGACCTCAGATTCAGAACCAGCTTCAGATCTGGAATCCTAAATCCTAAACTCCTATGTAATAACAGGTTTTAGGATTTTGATAGTAATTAGGATTTTCGAATTGCAATTCCATAAATTAGCTCAGAATCTGATGAATCTGATTCTGTTTGGTGGATTCTACGCAACCCTAATGTACATCAGTGATACAGGGAAGGTAGCAAAGGGAAGGGTGTGTCTCATCACATATGATACTAAACTCTGTGGCAGGGTGCATACTTCAGAAGGGATTGCCAATATGCAGAAGGATGCTGAAAGATTAGAAAAATGGTCATGCATCTGGCAGTTGAAGTTCAACGCCAAGAAGTACAAGGTAATGCACATAGGGAAAAAGAATCATAAAACAGTCTACTGATCAGTGGAGCATGGGTAGGAAAACTACAGACCAAAGGGATCTGGGGGTTGTCATTAGTGATACCCTAAAATCTATCTCACAGTGTAGTAAGGCCTATGGAAAAGTCAGCAGAATGTTAGGCCATACAGGTAAGAGTTTTACCAGTAGAAGAAAGGAGGTGATCCTTCCACTCTAAAGATCCCTGGTGAGGCTGCAATTGGAATACTGTGTGCAGTTCTGCAGCCCAGATCTGAGGAAGTAGTAAGCAAAGGAACAGAGCACTCACCATATCATCATGAAAAAAATATATATTTTATTGGAGTAAAGGATGCAGAGTAGCAAACTCCCCTGTGTAACACACTTCATACAAGGCCCCCTGATTAAGCCCCATATAAAAGGTGCTACCAGAGCTGGTCCAGGGGCCGACTCGGTTAGAAAGGACTCTGGACCTGGTACTGGATAATGGGGAAGCTGTAAGGAATCTGGAAGTAGAGGAACCACTAGCTGGGAGTGACCACTATCGGTGTGGTTCACACTCAACATGGGAGGAAGCAGGGGCATGGGTACAAGGGTGATTAAGTTCAGGGGCAAACTTTAAGAGGATGGGGAAATTTTGGGCAGCACCTGGCAGGTATGCAGCCACACGTGGATGCAGACCAGAAATGGGACATCATAAAGGAAGGGTTGGCGGAGGCTACGGAGTCTTGCACTAGGAAGAAAAGCAAGAAGGGAAGGTCAAAGAAACCCGGTTGACGGACACAGGAGGTTATGGAATGGGTGGGGCCAAAACGGCAGCATTTCAAAAGTACAGGAAATTGGGGAGGGGTGAAGATAAGGATACTTACATGGAGAAGTCAAGAGTGGTTACCAGACTGGTCAGGGTGGCTAAGGCATCCAGGGAGCTGAGACTGGCGCAGGGAATCAAAAGTGGAGAAAAAGACTTCTTCCTCTTCATTGGAGAGAAAGAAGAACTAGCAAGGATCAGCTGGTGAGGATTAAGAAGGACTGGGGGTGGGTGGAGAAAGGGACAGAGCAGGCAGAGGCACTGAACGAATACTTTTGCTCTGTATTCCCGCAGAAGAAGGGGGAGTAGATACCCCAGGTGAGGGGGGTGGGGGGAGGAGATGACAGATGTAGGGATTACAGAAAGCAGGGTACTAGATGGGTTGAGGGCATTAAGGGTGGACAAAGCACCTGGACCTGATGGCATTCATCCTAGGCTACTAAGGGAGTTGGCAAAGGTCCTGGTGGGGCCACTGGACGACCTGTTCAATACCTCCCTGGACATAGGATGTGTACCACAGGACTGGAGAATGGTCCATGTGGTGCCCATCCAAAAAAGTGGCCCAAAGGATGAACCAGGAAACTATAGGCCAGTGAGCCTCACATCAATCGTGGGAAAGCTCATGGAGACCATCCTAAAAAAGAGGCTAGTGAGCTTGTTGGAGGAACATGGTCTCCAGGATGGTCAGCAGCATGGGTTTGTAGTGGGCAGATCCCGCCAGACAAACCTTGTAGAGTACTACGACTGGGAGATGCGGGAACTGGACAGGGCCATGCAGTGCATATCCTGTATTTAGACTTTAGCAAGGCCACTGACTCAGTGCCACATGGGAGGCTGGAAGGGAAACTGGAATATGTGGGGGAGGGACCAAAAATGGTGAAATGGATCACAAACTGGCAAAAGGAAAGGCAGCAAAGTGTGGTGGCAGGGAGTCCTCACAGTCACGAGGAGTGATGACAAGTACCAGAAATTGGTACTGGGACTGGTGCTGTTTGGGATTTTATTGCAGATATCTCACACCGGGATCTGTAGAAGATCAGTCTGTTCGCAGACGATACCAAAATGGGAGCAGTGGTTGATGATGCAGATGGGTGGAAGGGGCTGCAGGAGGACCTGACTAAGCTGCAGGAGTGGGCGGAAACATGGCAGTTGGGGTTCAATGCCAAGAAGTGCAAGGTTCTGCACTACGGAGCCAGGAACCAGGGGAGGGCTTATCACTTGAATGGGGTACAGTTGGGGAGCTCCACAGAGGAGAAGGACCTAGGAGTGATCATTACGGGGAGCATGAACAACTCTGCTCAGGAGGGAGATGAGGACACATTTTTTCATTGAAAGAGTGGTGCACCAATGGAACACCTTACCAGATGAGATAGTGTCCTGTAAGACGGTGGGCAGTTTCAAGAGGGGTTGGGACAGGGGAAGGGATACTGGGAAGAGGGGGGCAGGAGGGGGCAGCTGTGAGATGAGGTGCTAGCTGCACACTCAAGCAGACTCGATAGACTGTGAGGCCTGTTTCTGCTGGCAATTGTGTATGTTCATACATAGGGGAATTTGCTGCTCTCCATCCTTTACCCTAATAAAATATATTTTTTTCTCGGTAATATAGTGAGTGCTCTGTTCTTTTGCTTACTAATTCCAAGTGTTGGTTTACTACACGTACATTGAAGCACCCTTGGAGGTGGGTGTGCTTAGTTTTCTTTTGTTCAGATCTAAGAAAGGACCAGGTCAGGTTAAAGACAGTCCAAAGCTGGAGGACTAAAATAATACAGGCTCAACAAGAAAATTCATACAAGGAAAGGTTGCATAACTTGATCATGTACTCTTTGGAGGCCAGAAGGGAAAGGAGGATATGAAAGAACCTTTCACGTTTCTTCATGGGATCAAGAGGGTAGACACTTCTGAGCTGTTCACATAATATGAAAGTTTGTATACCAGGGAGCACAACTACTGAACAAGTTGGTGGGCAATTGCAGAAGGACTGTGAGGAAGTACTTCTTCACCAAAAGGGTAGTGAACAAATGGAATGGGTTGCCTAGCAGTGTGTAATGGAAGAAGCTGACTGAATCAGGTGCAACTTTCACAATCCCTTTTCCAGATCAATGCTTAGTCTCCCTGGACACACTGAAAAGATAGGTCACCCATCTGTAACCTTTGTTCTGGGAGTGGTATACAGTTCACTTCCACACTCTGGCAGTTCCACAGGAACAGGTTTTTCATCGCACATCTCGAAGCTAAGCTCCTCCCACCACCTGATGGCATAGCCCATGATTCCTCCTTGTCACATCAGATCTTGGCACGCTGGAAGCAAGGATCCATGAGCTACCTTCTGGGGGAGGTCAAGTGGTTTGTGTGGATGTGAACTGTATTTTACTCCTTGAACAATGGCTACAGGTGAGTAACCTACCTTTCCTTGGGCATGGATACAGTTCACTATCCACACTCTGGCAGACTCCTAGCAGTTTTCTGGGAGAAGGGGGCAAGGTGCACACCCCTACTTGTAAACTAAGACTAGAGAACCAAGGTCCCAAAAGCAGCATCATGATGGGAGTCTAGGTCGATGTTGTAGTCAGGTATGAAGGTGTGTGCTTTCCTCCAGGAAGTAGCCCAGCAGATTTCCTGAATGGGAATGCCCCTGGAGGAAGCCACTGAGGTAGTGGTATGTCTGGCGGAATGAGCACTAAGCCCTACGAGAGGCTCCCAACCAGCCAACTTATAGCAGAGGTCGAAACAGGATGTTATCCACCTGCCAATCATCCACTTTGCTGCTTCACAAAAGTGGGAGCAAGACAGAGGCAAGAAACTACAGACCTGTCAGTTTGACCTCAGTGGTAGGAAAAATGGTGGAATCACTTTTGAAGAAAAGAACTGTTGAGTACCTAGAGGCCAGTGGGGCACAGGACCCAAGGTAGCATGGATTCACAGCGGGAAGGTCATATCAGACAAATCTAATTGATTTCCTTGACTAGGTGACCAAAGTAGTAGACCAGGGAGGGGCTGTGGGCATGGCCTACCTAGACTTTAGCAAGGCATTTCACACAATCCCACACAAAAGATTAATATACAAATTAGCCAGCCTGGGAGTGGGGTCCAGGGCGGTAGCCTGCGTAAAACATTGGCTGGACAACAGGATGCAGAGGGTAATAGTAAACGGAGTCCACAGTGAAGTAAGGGGGGTTATTAGTGGGGTACCGCAGGGTTCTGTACTGGCTCCAGTTCTTTTTAATGTCTTTATAAGTGACATTGCAGAGGGACTGGAAGGAAAGATATGTCTCTTTGCAGATGACACAAAGATCTGCAACAGGGTTGATACACAAGGTGGGGTGGAAAGGATGAGAAAGAACCTGGCAAGGTTGGAGGAATGGTCAAATGTATGGCAGCTTAGATTCAATGCAAAGAAGTGCAAAGCAATGCACCTGGGAAACAAAAACTCAGGGGAAGAGTACACAATGGGGGGGTGAGATTCTGACAACAAAAATGGAAAGGGACCTGGGGTAGTTATATCAGAAGACCTAAAGGTGGGCAAGCAATGTGAGAAGGCAGTAAGGAGGGCTGGGGGATACTGGGATGCATAGGGAGAGGCATCACCAGTAGAAAACAGGAAGTTGTTATCCCACTGTACAGACAGTTGGTGAGACCCCATCTGGAGTACTGCGTGCAGTTCTGGAGACCCCATCTCCGCAAAGACACAGACAGCATGGAGGCTGTCCAGAGGAGGGCAATCAAAATGATGCAGGGTCTGCACCAGAAGACATACAAAGAGAGACTAAAGGAGCTTAATATGTATACCCTTGAGGAAAGGAGGGAGAGGGGGGACATGATAGAAACTTTTAAGTACCTCAAGGAATCAACAAAGTCCGAGAGGGTAGCATCTTTCAGAAAAAGAGATGTGCAAGAACAAAGGGGCACAATTTGAAGATAGAGGGGGGACGGCTCAGAGGTAATGTGAGGAAGTATTTTTTAATGGAGAGGGTTGTGGATGCATGGAACAGCCTTCCTGAGGAGTTTGTAGAGTCAAAAACAGTGGGGGAATTCAAGAATGCATGGGACAGACATAAGGCAATTCTAGTGGGGAGTAGGAGATAGTAGGCTGTTGGTTAACTAGATCTGCAGCTTATCCGTTAGGTAGGGGAAATGGGCAGACTAGGTGGGCCAAGTGGTCCTTATCTGCCATCAAATTCTATGTTTCTGGTCTGCCAGGCGTGGCTTCAGTGTATGTTACAAACAGCTGGTGAGCATCACTCCAAACTCTAGCCATCTATTCTTTATAGCAAGAAAGCACTCTCTGTAGATCCAAAGTATGGAGCCCATGGTCAGCCTCTGAAGATAGGCTGGTAAAGTATACTGGAAAGTTTATCACCTGGTTAAGGTGAAACTCTGATACTACCTTCAGGAGGAATGTCGGGTGGGGGTGAAGGACGACCTTGTCCTTGTGGAAGACCAGGTATGGAGACTACACAGACAGTGCCTGTACTCACTAATCCTTCTAGCTGATGTTATAACCATCAAGGTCATCTTCCATAATAGGTGTGGTATCTCACACCTGTGCATAGGCTTAAGTGGCTTGCCCATGAGCATAGCCAACCCCAGAAGTAGGTCCCATGGTGGTACTGGTTCACGCATCAGAGGGGACAGGTGATCCAGGCCCTTGAAAAAGCACCCAACTAGCTCACCTGGTGGTGCAGAGGGCTGAAGTACTGCGCAGCACCTTAGCTTGTGCCATGCTGGCAACCTGAGATCAGGAACGAGTCTGGGTTGCCAGGAGCTGGTGGAGAGGGGAGGGCTGGAGACACAGCAAGCAGCCACTCAGCAGCTACGCTCTCCTGGGCAGGGTGATTCACCTTCCTGGCTCTTGGCTGCCACCAGGTGGAGGCCTGATGGTTGTGCTGACACACTGGGGTGGGGGTGGGGCAGAAGGACATCTGGGAGGGTGGAAAGAGGCCACAGTTCCACAGCGAATGTGCGCATCTAGGAGCATGCACTTCTGTGCCATGCCAGATCTCCAGGACAGTGGGAGAAAACGGGAGGAAAGATGGAAGGGGTACCGGGTTCATGAAGCCCTGCCCAAGGTGCCATGCCCCACCCTGCCACTCCGCTGGTATGTGGGCACTTCTGAATGATAGTCACTGTGGGGTTGGGATGGCCTCCTCCACCCTGGCCCCATTATGGGGGAAAGCCATGGAGGAGCACTTCTACCCAAGGGGGAGAGAGAGAGAGAGAGAGAGAGAGAGAGAGAGAGAGAGGCAGCAGGCTGGTTGATGGCAGCTGGGGACAGGACCAAGTAGTCATCAAGTCTAGCCTAGGAGGACAAACACTTTTTTTTAAAAAAAAGTCGACCATCTTCTCCTGGGCCACCGTCGGCTTACTAGTCCATGCCCAGTAAGCAGAGATGGTTACCAGGTGCACCTTAAGGGTCATCGTTCACAGGCCTGACTAAGAGAGGGACCAGAGGTACTCCAGGATGCTTGTCACAGGGCAGGCAAGGGGATCAAGCTCCTTACCCTGGTACTGTATGGAGAACCTCTTCCATTTAAATCACAGCATTTGCGAGTCAACTCTTTGGGGGAGGCCTTCACAATGTAGAGCATTTTTTCTGGCAGACCCAAGGCTTGAAATTCTAGCTGTTCAGGATCTAGGTTGAGAGGTGCAGGGATGTCAGGTCTGGGTTCAGGACTTTCCCATGTCGCCTGGTCAGCAGATCTAGGTGAAGAGGCAGCAGCCACAGAGGTCTGCTCTGAGGCTAAGGAGATCCAGATACCAGAACTGTCTGGACAAGTCTGGGGCTATCAGGATCATTTATGTCTTGTCCTTCAGGGCCTATACTGCCACCTTGTAGATCAAGGGGAAGGGAGGGAAGGCATACACGAGGCCCAGGGTCCAGGGCCTCACAAAGGCATCCTGCAACAGTGTTCTGGACTGTCGGAGATGGGCAAAAAATAGCCTCAGTTTTGTGTTCTCCCAGGAGGCAAACAGGTCCAATAGAGGAACACCCCACAGGAAGAAAAAACAGGTTACTCACCTGTAACAGTAGTTCTAGGAGTGGTACATGTTGTTCATCCACACTATTTGGCATGTCCTTCCCCTTTAAGATCTTGCTGGAAGGTCTTCAGTCTGGCTCCTCCCACCCACCCGGGTAGTATAACCCGTGGCTCTGCCCCATGACACCAGATCTTGCCCGCTGGAAGATAGGTTGTGCATCAAAGCCGGAGAGGTCGGGTGGGTCCGTGTGGATGAACAACATATACCATTCCTAGAAAGTACAGTTACATAAGAACTTACCGTAACAGTAGATCTTCGAAAGAGGCTCTTGCAGTAGGTAATTACATATAGCACTGAAGCTGGCAGGTGTCAGGACCCTACGGGAAAAATTCTAGCTAGCAGCCTCTGGCAGGGGGCCGCCCCCACGTCAGGTGACTGACTTCATGCAACGTCAGTATAAAGGGCGTCCCCCGCCCACCTTCCAGTTCTTCCGCCTAAAGGCCAAAAGGCAAGACGAGAGAGAAGCAGATATTTCCCATCCTGGAAAAGGAGCTGAAAAGCTAAGGGGGATGGAGGGCGGAAGATATTTACTGAAGAGCCTCTCTCAAGATCGACTGTTACAGTAAGTTCTTATATAACTGTACTATCTTACTCGAGAGGGCTCTTACAGAGGTAATTACATATAGGACTGAGTCCCAAGCAGTCTGGAACAAAGAGAAGCTCACGGGAGGAGGAAACTACTCATACACAGATCCTCTGGCTGTGAAGGTCTTAGGAAAGAAGACCTTGCAGAACAGCCAACCCGAAGCCAGCTCTGCGGCGAGAGGCAATGTCCAAACTGTAATGTTTCGTAAAAGTATGGACAGAAGTCCAAGCTGAAGCTGCACAGATGTCAGTCGCTGACACATTCTTGAAACAAGTAACAGAGGCAGCGACACCCCTAGTGGAGTGACCTCTGACTTGACCTGGCAAGGTCTTGTGATACTTGTCATAACAGAGAGTGATACAATGAGCCAACCATTTTGAAAGGCATTGCTTGGAAACAGCATTGCCCTCTCTTTTGCAGGCAAAAGAGACAAACAGTTGATCAGTCTTCCCGAGATATTTTGTCCTATTGGTGTAGTATCTCAGAATCCGGTGAACATCCAAAGTATGTAAGAGGCACTCCCCTTGATTGGAATGTTGCGTAAAAAACGCAGGCAGTTCTATGGATTGATTCTGCGTAGATTCTGCTACCACCTTAGGGAGAAACTTAGGGTTGGTATGCAGATCCACACGTTCCTTGTGGAAAATCAAGTATGGGATTTTGCACATTAAGGCCTGAAGCTTGGAAATTCGTCAAGCGGAAGTAATGGCCACCAGGAAGAGAGTCTTCCAGGAAAGGAACTTTAGGTCTGCTGATGCTGCTGACTCAAAAGGAGGCAGGATAAGCTTCTTGAGAATAAAATTCAAGTCCCAAGGAGGGGCAGGTACGCGAATAGTGGTCTCAAGTGAAGAACACCTCTTAGGAAGGTCTTAGTGATTTCCAGCTGTGCAAAAGGTCTGTCCCCAAAAGGAACATGGTAAGCGGAAAGGGCCACCATGTGAACCTTCAAAGAGGAATGACTGAGACCCAAGTTGAAGAGGTGACGCATGTGATCCAGGAGCCTCCCGACAGGGCAGGAGAATGGCTCGAAATCTCTGGAAGAGGCCCAAATAGAGAACCTTTTCCATTTCATGGCGTAGGTGGAACAAGTGGAAGGCTTTCTGGCCTCCACTAGAATCTCAGCCACCTGCGGCAAAACCCCGAACCGGGTTTGAACTATGTCCTGGATGGACCAGGGTCCCCTGATCCTGGGTCAACAAGAGCTGCGATAGAGGAAGAGGAAGTGGAGGTTCCTCTGAATACTGTTGCAGAAGAGAGAACCAAACTTGCCTGGGCCAGAACGGAGCAATGAGGATCATGCGAGCTGCTTCTGAACTAAGTTTGTGTAAGACCCTCGGAATCAACGGGACTGGGGAGAAAGCATAGACGAATCTGCCCTTCCAGTCTAGAGACAGAGCGTCTCTCCAAAAACTCTGTGCCCTGGAGCGAGCGAGCAGAAGACAGGAAGTTTTGTGTTGAGAGGAGAGGCAAACAGGCCTACCGGAGAGGTTTCTCAGCGTAGGAAGACATCGTCTACTACCCCCTGATCCAGTTCTCATTCGTGAGCTTGGGCAGATGATTGGCTGTGGTGGTCTGCCAATGTGTTCTCGACCCCTGGAACAAGAACCGCTGTGAGGTGAAGGTTGTGAAGGACTGCCCAATCCCAAACCTGCATCGTTTCCCTGCAAAGAGGGTAGGAACAAGCTCCTCCCTGTCTGTTGCTGTACCACACTATGCACATGTTGTCGGTCTGGACAGCCAGATGACCAGGAAGCAGATATAGATGCAGAGGTTGAAGAGCATACAGCACAGCCCTTGGCTCGAGCACATTTATATGGAGAGTCTACTCAAGTCTGGACCTAGAGCCCTGGGTCCGTTGAGATCCCAAGTGGGCTCCCCAACCCTCACCCGAGGCGTCTGTTATCAGAGTTTGGAAGGGGGGAGAGAGACAGAAGGGAACTCCCCGGCAAAGGTTCTCCTGAGCCATCCACCATTGCAAGTCCCAAACCATAAGAGAGGAGACCAGGATCTCCCGATCTAGGTCATCCACCAATTGATCCCACTGAGATTCTCATGTGAAGCCAAGCGTGAGGCACTGTCAGAATGGCAGCCGCCATGAGCCTGAGGAGGCGAAGGACTGACCTGGCAGTGACCCACCTGCGGCTGGACAAAAGGCTGACCTGAGCCTGAAGGGCGGATGCCCTGTCTAAAGGCAGGAAGGCCAGACCGGAGGTCATATCCAGAATCGCCCCGATAAACTGGAGTCTTTGGGATGGGATCAAATAGGAATTGGCCTGGTTGATGGTAATACCCAAGCTGGTGAATACCTGCAGGGTAAGGAAAAGAGAGCGCAGGAGGTCCTCCCTGGATGGGGCCGCCAAGAGCCAGTCGTCCAGGTACAGGAAAATCTGAACCTCCCTGGGTATGCAGGTGGGCCGCTACCACAGAAAGGTATTTGGTAAATACTCGGGGAGCCGAGGAGAGACCAAATGGGAGGGCCTTGAACTGGTAGTGGTCCCCCTGAAATGAAACCGAAGGTATTTGCTTTGGGACGGGTGGATAGGGATATGCAGGCAGGCATCCTGCATGTCCAGAGCGCACAGCCACTGTCCTGGCCGAAGGAGGGGCAGAAGTGCCTGCAGAGAGAGCATTCTGAACCTCTTGCACTCCACGAACAAGTTCAGGGAGCTGAGGTCTAGGATTGGCCTCACATCGCCTGATTTCTTCGGAACCAGGAAGAAATGAGAATAGTAACCCATCCCCTGGAGATGGGGATGGACAGGTTCTATCGCCGCGTTCAGAAGAAGGGAGGAGATTTCTTCCCGAACCAGAAGAAGGTGTACCGGGGAATAAGATGACCTTGGAAGGGTTTTCTGGGAGGTTTCTGAAGAAACTCTACTGAGTGTCCTTCCGCTATTAGTTGGAGCACCCAAATGTCGGAAGTGATCCTCTCCCAACCTGGCAGATGCAGGGAGAACCTCCCTCCTACTGGTTTCTCTGGGAAGCCCAGCAGCTGTGGGAGAGGAAAGGAGTCAGGAGGTGAGAGGCAGCGCTGCAGCTGGAGCTCCCACTGCCTGTTTGGGCGGGGGTTCGCAGCCGGAGGGTCCAACATTTGTTGGCCCGTTTTCTTCGGGGTTTCGCCTTGTCTGTGAAAGGAACGGTGCTGAGGCTGAGGGGCTCTGCACATGGAGTCAACTTCCTTGACAGCAGTGCCCTTCTCCCACAGGCTGGTGATGATGTCCTTGACATCACCACCGAACAGCACCGAACCCCTGAAGGGTACGTCCTGGATAGCGGACTGCACTTCCGGGACCAAACTTGACACTCGGAGCCAGGAATGACACCGCAAACTTACGGCGAATGCCCAATTCCATCCAGCAGTGTCCACTGCATCGTAAGTAGCGTATAGCATGTGCCTACTGGCCGAACGAGCAGAACGGACCAGGTCTGCCACTTCCTGTTTGGTCTGTGACTCAGGAAGGGAGTCCAGTTTAGCTTCCACCTCACTAAGGATGGCCTTCTGGCAATCCCCCATATGAGTGACATAGTTCATGGCCCTGATACCCAGAGTGGAAGAAGCGAAAACTTTCTTCCCATACTGGTCCAGAAGGCGGGATTCCTTATTGGGTGGAGACCAACTCAAATGCTTTGGGTTAGCTGTACGGCCATGGGCAGCGCTGATCATGACTGAGTCAGTCTTGGGGTGTGAAGTAAGAAAATCAAGACCGTCCGGAGCCTGATATAGCCTGTCTGCCTTCCTTGGAAGGGGGGGCTAAAGCCGACGGTTGTTTCCAGATGGTGGAAACAAGGTCCGCGTGAGGCTCGATCCAGGGTGGAACCAAGGTAGGAGCGATCTTCGGCAGATCCAGATGTGCAGCCAGCTTCTGCCACTGTGGATCTGGCTCCAAAGATTTCCACTGATGCAACGACTGGATCTTTCATAGCAACTCTGTGAAGGAAGGATCCTCCGGAGGGAACTTCGGAGGAGTCCTAGGCCGGGGCTTGTCTGGAGTTCGTGGCTCATCATCGAAGTCTGAGGAAGTTGGAGGAGACAAAGACCCCTCCCTGCTCGGGGAAGGAATGGACCCCTTGGGAAGCTCCTGGGGTAACATGCCACCCCCTGTCTTGGAACTGGAGGGGACACCTCTGGTAACAGGAGGGGGTCTCTCGCCCTTGATGACGGTGGGTCCGGAATGGGTTCCGGCTTTGGAAAGCGTCTCTCTACTTCTTTGGTGAGCTAAGCCTTGGCCTCAGCCCACCAGGAAGCCAGAGTCTTCCTCAGTTCCACCGGCGGCTGGGAGGGTGGTGGAGGAGGGGATACGGATACTGAGGATATCCATATGACAAGTATCCGTACCCAGATACCGGGAAGCCCGGCGGCAGGCACTGCAGCGTCAGATACTGCGGACCCAGGTAAGAAGACATCGGATAAGACGGCGTATACCCGGGCACCAGGGGCTCAGATGGGGGGAAGGCCCTGGAAACAGCCCCATAGGTGGGCCGGGAATAGGGGGCCCGGCAGGCATTGTGTCCAGTGTAGGGATGGCATCCGGGAGGGGGATGTCACCCAGCATTGGCAAGACTGGCGTATGTGCCGGCGCCCGAGGGTCTGACGTCAGATCATCCGTCCCAGCGGGAGGGAGACCTGATAGGAGCGTGCCTGCATCATCCATATCGCCCAGGGAAGGAGGATTAAAATCCCTGGGGTCTAGCTGCGGAGATGCTGGGGCCTCGGAGGGCAGCGGCGAATGCTGCGGGGAGCCAGGGACGGCGGACTGGACGTCAGGGTCCGGCGTTGGCTCCAACGCCATGTGACAGTCGGAGGGGCCAACGGTCGCCTTACCGGCAGGGTCTGGGCGGACGAAGGGGGAGCCGTCGTCTGACTTAGTGGAATCGGTGCCCAAGGAAGGCCGTGAAGGAGAGGGGGCCTTGTCAGGTGGCTTAGGAGACCACAGGCTGCCCCTAAAGCCGAAATGACTTAGCAGTCTTCTCCGGCCAGAGGAGCCGACATCTGGCTTACCGGAAACCACCACACCAGAAGGCTGCACGGCAGCGGCCTTGCTGGGAGTGGAAGCCTCCTTTGACCCAGAGGCTCCCGAAGGGCCCGAGCGCGAGCCAGATGGGAGGGTCGATGTCATCATGGAAGCCTCCAAGATGGCCATCGTGGAGCGGTCCCCCGGGGATGTTGCCTTGAGCACAGCAACTCCAGCCGAAGTTGCAGTGGCCGAGGAAGAGGAGTCCCGGTCCCGGTGCTTCTCCTTATCCTTCTTTTTATGGTGACCCTCGGGTGAAGTTGAGGCCTGGTGAAGCTTCTTCAGCTCCTTCTCCATGGAGGTCATTTTCTTCTTAAGTATGTGGGCCTCCAGGGACTGCTGCCTCCATCTACGGGTGGCGGCGCTGAATTTCAGGCAATGCTGGCACTTCTCCATGGGGTGATCCGGGCCCAGACAGAAGAGGCACTGGGAGTGTCCGTCCTTGTGCGGGAGTTACGCCACATGAGTCGCGACTATTTTGTGCTCTGAGGAGAGGGACAACATACACCGTACAAGACCTGATGAAAATGAGAAAGAAATCGAAAACGGCGGCATAACCACCGACGACCGACTGACGAGGCAGGAACTTAATCAGGCATGCTCACAAGCTAATGGCGGAAAGAACTGAAAGGCGGGCGTGAGAGACCGCCTTTATACTGACGCCGCATGACGCTAAGCACCTAATGGGGGCGGTCCGCCAGAGACTGCTAGCTAGAAATTTTTCCGTGGGTCCTGACGCCTGCCGGCTTCAGTCCTATATGCAATTACCTACTGCAAGAGCCCTCTCGAATTAAGTTCAACTGTTACAGGCGAGTAACCTGTTTTTCTAGGATTGTGGATATGTTGTTCATCCACACTATTTGACAGACTCCTAACAGTTCTCCGGGTGGAGGGAGCAGGGAGGCAATGTGCACACCCCCTACTTCAGGAATAGAGACTGGAGAACTGAGGCTCCAAAACCAGCATCCCGGCATGACTCAAGGTCGATGTGGTAATGGGTAATGAAGGTACAGTGCTCCCTCAGTATAACGAACAAAACAGAAGAAGCCATATTGTAGATTCGTTATAGTGGTTTGTTCGTTAAATCGAGGGGGCATCAGACAGCATCACATAACTAATAGTGTCACTCACTAAATGCGTGTAAACACATGTAAACAAATTTATTCATATCAAAATGTTTAGAAGTTGCTGAATTGGACTGAACAGCATTTAAGTAACAAAAATAATAAAGCATTGTGCAAATCTTTGATGCTGTTATACGCTAGAACGCTGGAACACTACAGTACAAGCAGTCAGTTGTAGAAGTCTGTAATGCGGCTTTGGGCTTTTTTATTTTTAAAGACAAGTCCCAGGTGTAGGAAATAAGAGACACATTCTCTGATGGAAGCCTCCTGTTTCACTCATGTACATATGGTAGATTTTGTAAACCCAGTCTCAGCGGAAATTTTTTTCAGGCTCTCGCCAGATCTCAGTCTCTCCAGGACAGACAGTTTGATCTCAATAGAATATGATGACTGCTTCATGATTCTGTGTTTGTGTTAGCACTAGTGCTCAGCAAAGTGCTCAGAACTAGAATGAGATACTGGAGTAGGTTAAGCCACTAAACAGAGGTTTTAATTGGTTTCTGGTGTACTGACTTAACACTATTAGTAGATTAGTTAAGGCAATAATCAGTACAGGTAAATTTGTTTTTTTGGTGCTTTGATGCCGTAAGCTTGTTGTTGTGCCACGGGCGGGTAAAACCGCAACCGCAATTACGGGCAGCAGTTCAACAAACTTAACTGTGCCAAAAATGTTGGGAGCCATAAAACGAATTCATTATAAGCGGGAATTCATTATACTGGGGTTCGTTATACTGAGGGAGCACTGTGTTTGCTGTCTTCCAGGTAGCAGCCCTGCAGATATCCTGGATAGGGATGCCCCTAGAAGCAGCCACCGACGCAGAGGTATGGTGGGTGGAGTAAGCCCTTAGCCCTACAGGAGGCTCCCTACCCACCAACCTATAGCAGAGATCAATACAAGATGTAATCCATCTGCCAATTGTCCGCTTTGCTGCAGGTCTGCCAGGAGCGACTTCAGTGTAGGTGACAAACAGCTGGCGAACCTCTCCCTGAACTTCAGCCATCCACTCCTTATAATAAGAGAGCGCTTGTCTCAGGTCCTAAGTATGGAGCCTGTACTCGGCCTCCAAGGTGTAGTTTGGGTAGAACACAGGCAGAGTTAACACCTGGTTAAGGTGAAACTCCAACACCACCTTTGGAAGGAACTTTGGGTTGGGACACAGGACAACCTTGTCCCTGTGGAAGACCAGGTAAGGAGACTACACTGAGAGCACCTGGAGCTCCCCAGTCCTTCTGGTTGATGTGATAGCCACCAGAAAGGCGGTCTTTCACGACAGATGTGACATCACACACCTGTGCATTGGTTCGAATGGCTTGCCCATGAGTTTAGCTAATACCAGTAGTAGATCCCATGGAGGTGGAGGTTCACGCACCGAAGGGGATATGTGATCGAGGCCCTTGAAAAAGCATCAGACCACTGTCTCCTGCATCACTGACCACTGACTGGTCCATGCCCAGTAAGCGGAGATGGTTGCCAGGTGCATCTTAAGGGCAGTCATCCGGCGACGACCTCTGGAGCAGGACCAAAGGTAGTTAAGGATACTGGCCACAGAAAGGACAGGAACTAGGGTCTAGGCCCTTGCCCTGACAACAAATGGAAATCCTTTTCCATTTGAAGGCATAGCACCTCCTGGTCAACTCCTTCCTAGATGCCTTAACTACGATGAGGACATAGTTGGAAAGACCCAAAGTCTGGAACTCTAGCCACTCAGGTAGCAGGCTGTCAGGTGCAGGGATTGAAGGTCCAGATGGAATATCTTCCCCTGGTTGACTGATATCAGGTCTGGGCATGCTGGGAGCCCCCTTTGGGAGCCTGTCACTGAGGCTGAGGGGATCTGGATACCAGAACTGGCGTGGCCAATCTGTGGCTACCAGGATCACCTTCGCCTTGTCCCGCCTAATCGTGAGAAGCACCTTGTGGATCAAGGGAAATAGTGGAAAGGCACAGAAGAGGCCTGGGGTCCACGGCCTTGAAAAGGCAGCCCCTTGCAGCGAGCCCTGCTGAGGGAGGTGGGAATGAAACAGCCTCAGCTTTGTATTCTCCCTGGAGGTGAACAGGTCCACCTGAAGGGTGCTCCACAGGGAGAAAAGGTTGCAGACTACCTCTGGGTGAAGAGACCACTTGTGGGATGCCTCACCTACACGGCTGAGGGCATCCACCAGCTGGTTCGCGGCTCCTGCCACATGGATGGCTAGGAGATCTGCCTCCAGTCGGCTCACAAGGGTCCAGATGTGAAGCGCTTCCCTGCACAAAGGCCAGAAGTGTGTTCAGCCCTGCTTGTTGAGATAGTGCATGGTTGTGATGTTGTCTGTCTGGACTTGGACCACTTGACCCAGCAGAAATGGAGCTAATGCAGCCAGCACCAGCCATACTGCTATGCGCTCCAGAAGGTTGATGTGGCATCGGGACTCGTCCGGGTTCCAGAGCCCATGGACTCTGTGGTTCCCCCTGTGAGCTCCCCAGCCCGTGACAGAGGCATCGGTCGTAAGGACGACCGTTGGCTCGGGGAGGACAAACGTGATCCCTCTCTGCAGATGTTCTGGAATTGTCCACCATTGGAGAGCATCCCAAAGCCTCTGGGTTACTGTGACCAGCTGGTCGAAATGACCTAGACACTGGGACCACTGTTTGGCCAAGCCCCACTGAATGGAACGTATTCACCAGCGTCCGTCCCAGGACTGCCTCAGTCATGGGAAAGGCAATCCTCTGGGATTCGTCCCAGTCAAGAATGTCTGTGAAGGGCTACTTGGCCAGTTTTTGGACAGGCTCCAGATGGACATTCATGGAATCTGATATGAGTTGGATAAGAGCCCCTAAAGACACCAGCTCATGGTCGGTGGTTAACTCCTTGACTGAACCCCGGTCAAAGATATGAGTACCAGAGGAAACCATGGAAAAGGCAGAGGGGTGATGCCCAGGGGAGTGATGGCATCAGGCAGGGGATGGGAGTGGGAAGGAGCACTCAGTATACAGCAGTATCTCTTCCTCAAAGGAATAGGGAGCCCGGGGTGGAGGAATGGCAAGTGGTAAGGGGAAAGGGTGGGAATGTGAGAGTAGCATCAGGGGTGGGGAATTCTAAAGGGGTGCCTTTATTGAACAGATCTGCACCACTGTCTGGAAGGAGGAAGGGGGCAGCAGGATGTGAGGTAGAAGGTCAGGTTGAGCCATGGTTGAGAGTAGGAGTACAGGGAGGGGCAGGGAACTAATCAAGGTGAGCAGGGAAGGGGAGGCAGGCAAAATGGAGTGGAGAATGGGGGCTGAAGTGAGAAAAGGAAAGGAAGAGGGGAAGGAAAACTGAAAGCAAATATAGATGGTCCGAAGGGGAGGGGCAGAATGGGAGATGGAAAAACAGTTAAGGGGATAAATTGTGGATGTGGTGATAAGAGAGTTGAAGCAAGATGGCAGCCACGCTGGGCTGACCTCTTGACAGCAGAACTAGTTTAGTTTAATTTTTGGTTTATCTGTGTTAGCTAATTAATTTATTCAGATTTTATTTCATTTTGCGTCAGCATTTTGCATTAGCTTTTAGCGTTATTTTTCAGCGATAGTGTGTAAGCTCTTTTTAGCGTTAGTGAGAAAGGGCACTTTAGTGAGGTAGTTATTGAAAGGTTGTGCATCAGGATTTAGGTGGCAGGAAAATTCAAGTTTGAACCCTCAAATCATTATAGTAAACTGTTTTGATTCGGCGGTTTTCTGAAGCATTGTTTCGGTTGATCCAACCCAGAGTACTGAGGTGAAAACTAAGGTTTCCTTCTTATACGTTCTGTGGAATTGGTGTGGAGGTGTGCTGTCTGAATGACTGAAGGAGCTGCATGCCTTGGAGAGTGGTGAAGGAGCGGATCCTAATTGAAATTCCATAGTGGAACTATTGTTTGGAGAGCAAGATCGGGCATACGCTGCAGGACTAGGTTTGATGCCAGACTGTTTTGCCTTTGGCCGGAGTGTTTCTGGGACAGACCAGTGGCGACCCTTGTATTTTGGACTTTGTGCATCTATGCCTGTTTGGATCAGGCACCCGGCTGTTTTTTTGATTATGGGAGAAGCGTTTACCTCCTGGGTTCTTGAGGGGACCACTTGATTTGCGACCCACTTGGGGGCTGGGAGTAAGGCCTGCTGGAGGGTTGGCCCTTGGTCTCTGTTGCTCTTAGACCCCCGGTAGAGTCAGCTGGTGGGCTGGGTTGAACAGGAGTCATGGTGTTGGGTCGCTGGTGAAGCCGAGGGGTGGTTCTCTGGAGTACTGGGTGGGGGGGTTGTGGCCTACTCAATGGATCTCCCCAGCATTAGAGTAGGAGATTGGATGAAGTTTGAAGAAGATCTCTGACGGGAAAACTGGAACTAATACACCTCACGGTTTGATTTCTTGGTTGTTTTCATCCTTCCTCTTGGGCTGGATTCTGAATTTGTTTGTGGGCAGTGAGAGAGCCCTATGACTGTTAAATCTTAAACTAAATCAGTGACTTTTCTGGAGGTTATAGAAACTATTTGCCAGTGAGAGTGCCTAGAAATTAATCATATTCCATGTAAATCTGTAAACTCCAGAGGTATGTGAGAGATATTATCTGTATTACAGTTTTATTTTGAGGATGTGGGAGCTTCTCAAGTCCATGCTGCTAAACATTCTGAGAGTTTACACTATTGCTCCATTTGCTTATTATTCATCTGCCACCATATATTTGGATTATTGTTTTATTCTGAGGAGGTGGGAGCTCCTCAGGTTCATGCTGCTAAACATTTTGAGACTTTACACTATTGCTGTTTGCTTATTATTTATCTGCTACCATATATTTCGTTATTTATTAAGCTATACGGGTGGGGTTTTATTAATTTATGCTTGGAATTTGTAAGTGTTTGTGTGTGACTGAGTGTTAGTGTCTAGGTCTGTTGTGTATTGTTTGGTTGAGTGATGTGTGGGTAATAGTTACTGCTGTCTGAGATGTGTTGGGAAGGTATTATGACGGTCAGGCGGTGTTCCCCCACCAGACTCAGGGATCTCCATCCCTTTGACTGTCCCCCGTTATCTTTGGAGGCCTATAAGAACTGTAGGGCCTCGAGGATGGTCAGGAATAGGAGGAGGCATGGGAGAACTGGACCTGGTGGGGGAACAGAAAGAGGCAGTCGGATTGAAGGTAGTAGGGACACGGAGACGCCCTAGGGTGAAATGAGACCAGAATAGGGGTCCTCCCTGTCTGGTTTCCATACCCAAGGGCTCTGCTGTGTGCAGGCAGGTTGCGCAGTCTTCCTTGATGGCCTATCCTACCTGGGTGGTGTTGTGCAATGCCAGGCCTATCAATAACAAGACTGCCATAATAGCAGATCTTGTTGGGACATCTGACTTGGCTTGCATCACCAAGACCTGGTTGGATGATAATGCTGGCCCTATATTGGCTGCAGCTATTCCAGCGGGGTACCTGGTGATACACCACCTGAGGATGGATCGCAGGGGCAGGGGTGTACCCATTTGTTTTAACACCGAACTGGGCCATGTGGATGTCCCAGCAGGGTCCACTAAATCCTTTGAATATATTGTGGGTATGGGTGTGGGATGTAGGATTTTGCTCCTCTACCGTCCACCAGAAGATGGGAAAGAATTCCTGCAGGAGATAGCGGACTTCATTGTCGATACGGTGTGGGAGTCCACCAGATGGTTAATTCTGGGGGATTTCAACACCTGGGACGACGATGAACTCTCACACTTTGGCAGAGATCTCCTCCAGCTTATGACTATGCTGGGCCTCACACAGGTTGTTTCCTCCGCAACACATACTGGTGGTCATTCACTGGATTTAATGTTCCTCCGGAGGATGGAGATCTCTGACTTGGTGGTGGAACCAGTCAGTTGGTCTGACCATCACACCATAAGGTTCAGTTTTGGGGCTCCCGCCAAAGGGCCTGCCCCTACAGAGATGGTCCGGTACCTCCCTTTGAGAAGTTTGAACCCAGATGGCCCAATGGAGGTGTTGGACCTATCAGGCCTATCGAGTGAATGCTTGGATCGGGGGACCTGGTGCTTGCCTATAAAAGGGTGGTTATGGGTGCCCTGGATTCCATTGCTCCTGCTCATGTTCGACCACTCACCCTTCATCCTCAGTCCACATGGTTTGATAGGGCCTTGAAGGAGTTGAGGGGAGTGGGTCAAAGGCTAGAGAAGGCTTGGTGGAAATCGGGCCTGGATGTTGACAGGCTTAGATTGATGGATCATTATGTTGTCTATCGATCGACAAATCAACTGTAAGAAGGCAGAATTCCTGTCCAGGGAGATTGCCGCTGCACAGGATCGACCACCTCAGCTCTTCCGGACTGTGACCACATTGTGCAATCCAATCTGTCTCCGGTTGGGTGGAGCATTGTCACAAGAGAGGTGTGATGAGTTTGCTTGGTTCTTCACAGATAAGGTTGTCACCATCAGGTCCGGCATCCGTCTCGCCCCCTCTAATGGGTATGGCGGAGGTCGGCGGGAGGTTGCGAGCACCCAGCCTGTCTGGTCCGACATTGGCCGACTGGATATCACAGATGATGAGAGGATTATTCAGACTTTGTAGCCAACTAGCTGTAGTTTGGACCCGGGCCCTATGCGCCTCCTTGTGGGGTGCGTGGATAAAGATCAACCCAGTCCTGGCTGAGATGGTCTGGAAATCATTGGAGATGGGTATCTTTCCAGATTCCCTTAAGGAAGCGGTTGTTCGGCCACTCCTGAAAAAGTCCCCCCTTGATCCAGATAATTTTGCTAACTACAGACCAGTCTCTAACCTGCCCTTTGTGGGTAAGGTTACTGAGAAGGTGGTTGCGCAGAAGCTGGAATATCATTTGTCTACCCACATTATCTATGATTCTCTCCCGTCGGGATTTAGGAAGAGGCATAGCACCGAGACGGCCCTTGTTCAGGTGATTAATGATCTCCTACTAGCGAGAGATCAGAAGACCCATTCCATCTTGGTCCTCCTTGATCTCTCTGTGGCATCTGACACTGTGGACCATGGTGTGCTATTAGAGTGCCTACGGCTCATCCGTGGATTGTCTGGAACTGTCCTTGGGTGGTTTCAATCTTACCTTGAGGGTAGGAGACAGAGAGTGGTCTCTGAAATTTATTCCTCTGATCCTCTCCCCGTATCCTGTGGGGTGCTGCAGGGCTCTATTTTGGCAACCATGTTGTTCACGGTGTATATGCAGCCATAAGGGGACATTTTTAGGCAGTACGGGCTGAGTTTTCACTGCTATGCGGATGGTACTCAGCTGTACATGTCCTTTGTGCCTGAACAGGTGGATGTTCTTGCAGGGAGGCATCACCAGAGGGCATGGTTTGAAGTTGGAAGGTGGAAGGGTGAGGGGGGAAAGAGGAGGAGGTTTTTCACTGAGAGGGTGGTGGACCCTTGGAATGCTCTGCCTGGTGAGCTGGTTCAGAGATCCACAGTGGAGAGCTTTAAGAGAGGGTGGGACAGACACAGAAAGTGGATGTATCAGATGATGGCCTGTCCCGGGGGGGTGGGGATGGATGATAGGGGTTTCTGGAGCACAAGGGATGGGAGGGTCTCGGCACCCAACTAAGGATCTAGGTTCGAGCAGACTTGATAGACCATAAGGCCTAATCTGCTGGCAAATAGTATGTTAGTATGTTAGTGTTTAACAACTGCCTATCCGAGATCCAAGACTGGATGAGTTCCAGTTGGCGGAGGTTGAACCTTAATAAGACTGAGGTGTTGGTGGTGGACCACGATCATCAGAGGGTGGGTGCGTTGGCAGGACAATCCTCTGGTCTTCGGCTTGGGGGCGTCCAGCTAACCACCTCAGACCGAGTGTGGAACCTGGGTGATATTCTTGATGATAGTCTGACTCTGAAATCACAGGTGTCAGCCATTGCCAAGACCCCTTTTTACCATCTGAGGAATATATTGCCCGGGTGAAGCACTTGGTTCCATCTGATGATCTTCCTATGTTGGTCCATGCCTTCGTGACTACTCGCCTTGACTACTATAATGCCCTTTACCTAGGGCTTCCGGGGGTTGATCTCCGTCGCCTGCAGCTAGTGCAGAACGCGGCAGCCAGGCTACTGACTGGTAAGACTAGGACCAGTAATATAACGCCTGTGCTTCGCGGACTGCATTGGCTGCCAGTGCGATGGCGTATCACCTTCAAGGTCGGTTTACTGACCTATAAAGCCCTACATGACCAGGGACCTCGCTACCTGCAAGATCGCCTTTCTCCCTATTGCCCCTCATGACCACTTCGATCCACCAATGAGGGATTGCTAGAGATTCCCAGGGTCAGGTTACAAACATCTGGGGCCTGTTCTTTTACTTATATGGCCCCAACCCTGTGGAATTCTCTACCTCATCGGATAAGGGACTGCCTGACTGTCCAAAGTTAAAAAAAATAAATAAAAACCTACCTGTTCAGCCTGGCCTTTGTTGATGAAATTTAATATAGTATCACCAAACTAATGTATTAGAATTGTTGATTACTGTTTTATAGTTATGGTTTTAATGTTTCAATGGAAATTGATAATTGATGTACAGGCACCTTGGTTTAAGAAAGGCACCTTAAAGAAATGAAATTTGATTTGATAAGTTCACAAGGGTGCAGCGGGAGCAGTTAGGTGTGGAAGCAGCTAGTACCGAAGGTGAGGAAGGAAGGACGGGGAGCATGGATGCAGGAGATGGAAGGGCTGCAATCATAGGGGACTCCATAATTAAGGGCATTCACTGGGGAAGGAATGGGGACCCAAATGCAAGCAGGAGGTTAGTTTGTATGCCAGGGTTTACAGCGGGGAAGGTGGGCCCACAAATAAGGGAAATAGTAAGGGAGGTTGGAGGAAAACCTAATTTAGTTATACATTTGGGAACAAACGACCTAGCTGGGGAGGAGGCTGAGGTAATACAAAGTAGGTTTAGGGAGTTGGGGAAGATCTGCAGGGAAGAAGGAAGTTCACTGGCTTTCTGAGAGGTGATACCAGCACCAAAGGCCAGCACAGCCAGGAAAAGAAGAATAGAGGATTTTAATGACTGGCTGAGGAAATGGTGCAGGGAGGAGATGTTCATCTGTACTGGGGACTGGGAAGAGACCTGGTTAAACAAAGCACTCTTTTCACTAGATAGGTTACACTTCAGTAGGGAAGGTTTGAGGGTACTCAGGGACAAACTGGGGGGGATATATAACCACTACACTTAAACTACTGTGGGGGCAGCAGGCATGCAGGCCCACAGATTTTGAGAGGAGGAGGTCAGTGAACCCCCCCCCCCACAGTGATGGAACAGGTCTGGATGGAGGAGGAGGAAGGGGCAAGAACACAGTTAGCAAAGGGTGGAGGGGGGTGAGGAACATATAACAAGGGTACATGGAGAGGTGCATACAGGGGTTAAATGTGAATAGAAGAATAGAGGGAAGAGAAGGAAGGTCAGATTCCAGGTGGAGGGTGGTATCTCTCAATGTGCGGAGTCTTGGAAACAAGATTGACAACCTGCAGGCACTATTGGCAGACAGGAGGGTGGACATAGCTGCAGTAATCGAGACTTGGGCAACATCACACCATGACTGGGACCTTCTGATCCTTGCAAATAAACTATACAGGAGTGACAGGGTAGTCGGGAAGGGGGGAGGGGTGGCAGTTTATATCAGGGAAGAAATAACTTGCACGAGGCAGGAGTCGGAAGAAGGGGAGGTGGGGGCATTATGGGTTCAGTTAAGATCCAACAGAGGGAGAAAGGTGAGGTTGGGGGTGGTTTACAGACCACCCAGTCAGGATGAGGAGAGGGACAGGGAACTGAACTCACAAATATTGGAAGTTGCAGGGAAAGGAGAGGGTGGTAACTGTAGGGGACTTCAACCTGCCCAAGGTGGACTGGAGCATACCATTCACAACAAGTGTTAGGAGTCAGGTGATCCTGGAAGGACTGCAGAGTGGGTTCCTGACTCAGGGCATCACTGAACCAACAAGAGCTGAGGCAATTCTTGATCTGGTGCTCACAAATGGGGAGCGTGTACAGGAAATAATGGGCAGGGAGCCACTGGGTGGAAGTGACCATTGCACAGTGTGGTTCCAGTTGGATATCAGCAGGGAAAGCATCCTGACTAAAACCAAAATCTTGGATTTCAGGAGGGCGGACTTCAGAAAAATGGGCAAAGTGCTAAGGAGCCATCTGGCGGGCATCAGAGCAGATACAGGGGTGGATCAAAGGTGGTCCATCATTAAGGAAGGAATACTGGTTGCCACAGATGTGTGTGTTAGGCTCAGGAGGAAGAACACAGGGGCCAAAGAGCCCAGCTGGTTCAGTTCTGGGGTTGCCCAGGCAGTAAGAGCAATGAGGTTGGCCTATAGAAAATTCAGGAAGACCAAGAGAGAGGTGGATAGGGAAAATTACCTAAGGTTGGCTAGTGAGTCAAATAAGGAAGTCCGGAGAGAAAAGACACAGAAGTAGCTGCAGATAGCTGAAGGGATTAAGAAGGGGAGAAGGCTTTCTTTCGATATATAAGTGAGAAAAGGGACAAGAAGGAAGGGATTGTTAGGCTTAAGAAAGGGGTGGAGTGGGTGGAAGATAATGGGGGAAAGCAAAGAACTGCTTGGGTAATTTTCACCAACAACTAGCCTGGCAAGCCAGTGACTGAATGGGTCGCTTGGCTGGAATACCCACCTTCAGCTGTGGTGGTGGCAGCTCTACCCAGAGGGGTGGAGAAGTAGGTGTGGGAAACACTTGCATAGCATGGACCAGTGAGGACATCACTGGCAGTTGCTAGGTGACCGAAGGTCTAATGGGTAGAGATCTACCCCACCCTGCAATGGCACACTGTTGCCAGAAGAGCACACCGTAGCAACAGCGCATCTTGCGGTGCTGCCTCTCCTCACCCAAGGACAAAGAGATTAAGAAGCATCAATGGCGATGCTTTCTGGTCAAGCAGGATCGAGAATGAGAGCTTCTTGATCGAGACCTCAACGAAGAACTCAACCATCAATTGGATGATTGACGTTGAGGTGAGCCTTCGGGCTGGTTGTGGTACACTACATGCCTGGCTAGGCTGACCATGACAGGTTTAGAATAGAAGGCTCGACCACTGCTGGAGGCTGCTTCCAAGGTGAACCATTCAGGGACACTGACTGGTCCACATCCTCCCGAGTGAGGACCAAAAGCACCGGGGTCTGCAACATCATGTCCTCGATCTCATCTGACAGCCGATCAACAGGACTTAAGGAAGATTTCCACAGCCTGCTCAACCAGAGTCAAGGTCAACAAGCTTGACAGGGTACCAAAGAGTTCTCAACCTTCCCCTCAACTGAAGGGGTCTTGACAAGAGTTGAGCAGCCAGGAGAGTTGAAGGATTGGGAGAACCTTGATTTGATCTCTCCCAGTCCCATGACTGGCACTGGTGGCACTGCGTTTCTTACCATGGTGGACAGGGCTTTCCCCCAAGGTCTGGATGGCCGTACACATTTCACGAAATCCTTCCATGAATGACCCTCTGACACTGGCCTCAGCTGGGAGCAGTGGTGAGACTGATGAGGTGCTACCTCTTTCTCCTAAAGGGCTACAAGCTGGAAAGTTCACCCCGCAGCCACTGAGGCCTTCTTGAAGCCCTTGGGTGGTCCTTCAGGTCCCATTCCAAAGGCCATCTGAGACTAGGACAAAGCTTCTGATCCTATATGGACTCTGGGACATCAAAAGGCAAAGGCCGCTACCGGTATGTCATGCTGCCCGCCCAGGGAGTACAGGCATGTGATGTGTGGGTTGGTGACTGACATCTTTTGTCAGCACCGAACACAGACCTTGAACCACAGCTTCCGCTGCTCTGTCACTGATCATAGAGAGTTGAAGGAACCAGAGAAAGAAACTGCTAATGTTTGAAAAACTTCGAAAGTAAAGGTTTGCCTATGGTACACTAATCCAAAGTGACAGTCATGAAGGGGGTGAGCACTTCTTCCAGCAGAAAGAAAAATCTGATGTCATGTGGTGGAGTCGGGGAACTATACCGCCCAGGTGGTATAAGGAGCTTAGCTTTAAGATGTCCAATGAATCAGCACATTTGGTGGAACTGCCAATGTGTGGATAGTGAACTATATCCACACTCCTAGAACAGACATTATTTAGCATCCAGAAACAGTAAAAATGCATCAAGAGAGTCAGCAGTTGAGCTGACGTAAGGTACAAAGGACATGGTCCTCTTAGTGCTGACTGCTCCCCTTCAGTGTGTTTCAAAGAGCAATTACTGCCTTTAACCGTTATGCTTGGCACCAGATCCTTTAATCAATGTTGTTCACACCACTCAGTTCAATGCTGTCTTCTCAATGAGATGTGAACTCCTCTTTCTTATTTCACTAAAATCTATATACACTTTTCTGTAGAGTAAGTAAAATTATCTAAATAAAAACAATGAGGTCAAAATGAACGGTTACTTAACCTAACAGTAACTCTCCAAGAGAATCTCTTCCTTTGGGCCACAGCTTTGGAACTGTAAGCCGTCGGTGTCGGGACCACTCGGAAACTTTTGCTAGCTGGGTGCTGCCAATGATCGTGTGCAATGTTGGCACCTATACAACTGTGGGCGACCCAATTGCTCCTCAGTTCCCTGCTGGAAATAAGCTTGGAGGGCTTCTAACTGTGAGGAACTAGGAGTCCAGACCAGTAGCAGGCAAATAAGGAGAGGCATGGGACTGGAAATATAGCATACATAAGGCAGCTATGGACACCTCCAAACAAAGCAGTGGACAAACCTGCCAGCTGGCACCTCAGAGAAGGTGAAGGAGGGTGGGTGTGCTGTGGCCCAATGGAGGAGATTCTCTTAAAGAGCTACTGTTACACTGAGTAACTCTTCTGTCTTCATTGAGGATATCTCCTCCATTGGGTCACACCTATGGAACAATTCCAGTACCAGGGAGGATGGCAAAGTCTATGCAATCAGGAGTGAAGGCCTTGCAACACTGCAGGGCCAAAGCCAGCATGTCTGAGAGATGATGTCTAGACTGTAGTGCTTAGTCAAAGTATGCACAGTGCTATGGCAGCAGCACATTTGTCAGCTGCAGAAACATCCTGAAAGCAGGCAACAGAAGTGGCCATACCATGGGTAGAGTGGCTATGTACAGCACCAGGAAGCTCCTTACCGTGCGTCCCATAGCAAAATTCAATACAGTTAGCCAGCCATTTGCACGAGCATTTAAAGAAAAAACAAAAACTGGGCATGCCACTACAGCTAAAGGTACAGCTCTCTGCAGCCACAGCTGAAAAACTTGCAAAAGGAAACAAAAAGGCGCACGCACCATCTATCATATAGTAGCCACTGTGACGTAGACAGCCCGCTCTGAGTGCTCGAGTGCTGTATTAATTGTTTTTATTACATATAAAATGTGATGGGAAACTCAGTTTGCGGAAACTACTTTCTTACTGGAACCGACACATCAAGACCCCCCAGGGATAAGTTCAAAGGACAGGAAGTATTTTAAACTGCAGAGATCTGGGGTGCAATTACCTTGTCAATTTGCTTTCATCCCAGGAAATAAGATTAGCCATTCATAATGCCCTCAGGGAGATCCTTTGACTTGCATGGTTACCAGGAAGGACTTGTGGGGAGGAGCGTCGGAGAGAGGCCAGAATAGACATTGAAGAGGTTTGATGTCTGAGCCAGGGAGGACCCAGATGGATTTGGAAGGTCCAATATACATTTCCGGGGAACCCTTGAATTACATCAGAAAGACCAGAGGTGTAGATTCCAAGGTCCAGACAGGATTAAAGAGGCCAATACACTTTTGCTTTGAATACAGTGACTTACATCAAAGATACTTTTGAGTGTAGCAGAGCACAAACCAGTTCTGACCAGTTAACCTGTGGAGAGGAAAGTTAGTGAGGTCATATGTTTTTTTTTTAAATATTTTATTTGGAGGCCCTGTATTGTAAAATATAGAGTTTGATACACCAAGGCGGAGTTAGTGACCTCATGAGAAGGCCAGCTCAGAAGTGTGTTTAACTGCTGAGAGAACCTGACAGAGACACACAAGAAAATATTTCTGACTGAGAGAAGGGAGATCCTAAAAGCACTGAAAGAAAGTAAGCATTAGATTATACCAGTCTGAAGTTATAAATTGTAGGAACTGTACTTTTTTACCTGTTTGTTTTAAGGCTGTATGTGTTGGGATATATACTTGTTCTGTTTTGATATTTTTAAAGTAAAGATATTTTTTTAGAAACGAAATTGCTGGAGTGCCTTGACAATTCTTTTTATTTTAAGTGGAGCTTTTAAAGGTTATAAGTACACTGTGTATGGGCTTATTGTATACCAAACTAGAAAATGGATAGAGTTTTCTAAAGTCTTGCATAGAGTTCTAAGGGTTCATTTGAAAGACCTAGTTGGGTGCCCGTAGGCAAAGATATCTGGCACCCCAAAGACATAATTATCTGAGTCTGATAATTGGGTACGCTAACAAGAGGATATCAGTTTGAATCCCTTCAGAGCTTGAGACTAAGGTGACTTGAACCCACAAAACAGACAAGAGGGTTACCTTGTCTGTTCACTGTACATATATATCATACGCTCAGAGGTCGGCACTTTGGGAGTAGAGGGTTGACTGGCTGGGCAAGTTGGTGATAGCCACTATTTTTTTTTTTTTTTTTTACAAAATTCATTAGGATGCCAAACACCCCTACTGGTGCCTCCTTCCAGAGGCTTCATCAACAAGCTACCTGAAGAAGCCACTGGAAGGAAGCACTACATAGTGGTGTTCGGTATGTGGACAGGCACTGGTGAGACACAGGGGTGCCCTCTTTCCCAGGAGTCAATGAAACAAAAAGCTGAGTTCTTTGCCCATTAAGCCTATGGATACTTATGTTTTTCATTAACAGTTTCCTGTTTCAGCTTCCTGAATGTTAGTAATCTGTTCCTATACTGCTTATACTGTGATGCTTATTTATAAGGTTTCTTAGGTTCCACTAACATGTTTTAGTCCCGTCGTAAGTTTCTCCTGATAGTACCACTATGCCTCGCTAGGGTAAGCCTCTCTGCCTGCAAGCTCTAGCTTCTCGCTAGTAATATCTTTTTGGGGTGTCTATTATTAGGCTGATGTATTAGCTAACTGTGTATGCCTCAGCATTGCTAACACTTTGCAGTGTGCATGCACCTCCATGCACGCACGTTGATGTGTGTGCCCCAGCATGCATAACTACTGACCCCCTCCACCCGCAGAGTCTGCACCTGGTGGCCGAGCACCACCACAACCCTGTGGCAGAGAGCACAGGTGACGGCAGATCCCAGGGGAGTCGGGATGATGGGGCTGGGGGGAGTCGGTTAGATGGGGCAGCCAACGGAGACAAGTCAATGAAATACATATTTAAAAAAAAATACAGCTGTCATGTCCATGAGGTGATGTGAAATATGTATTGGGGCGAGTGGTGTGGCGCCACAGCCTCAGATGAAATGGAACAGCGCAGCATCCGCCATATTTGGGAATTGTGGACTTTTCAGAAGTAAAATAAAGTAAGTAAATATGAAGAAAAAAATTGTTTTGCTGTGCAAAAAGCTTAATCGGGGGTAAAGCTTTTGGGGGTGGGAGGGTTAAGATGATGACCATTTTCCTTTAACAACTGCATACTCTACAGCAGTACCTTGGGAGGCTGGGCACAGAACCTACTTAGGGAAAGGTCCTCCAAGACAACAGTGCCAAAGATGGCATCTCTTCTGGACTGTATGTCCAGACAACAGTGCTTTGTGAAAGTGTGTGCTGTTTTCCAGGCAGCTGCTTTACAGATTTCCTGCAGGGAAACACCTTTTAATGCTGCCACAGAGAGAGAGAGGTGCCCCTTGTGGAGTCTGCCCTAAGGCCTTCAGGTGGCAGCTTGCCAGCTTTGCCACAACAGAACTGTATGCAGGAAACTATCAAATGAGAAATGATTCTCTCTGATGCTGGGTTGTGTTTCCCCACTTCACCATAGGTGACAAATAATTGAGTGTTAGCTGACCTTACAACCTTTGTGTGGTCTAAGAGTTTAGAGGTCTCTTAACATCCAGACTGCAGAGATTCTGTTCTCCTGAGATGGATTTTGCTTTAAAGAAAACTGGAAGTGTAATTGACTGATTCAGATGAAATTCAGACACCACTTTGGGGAGGAATTTTCTGTTAGTGCTTAGGACTACCTTGCCATTGTGAAATATGATGTAGTTACGATCTGTACAGAGGGCTTGCAGCTTGCTCACCCTTTTTGCACACGTCACCACCATCAGGAAATACAGGTTACTCACCTGTAACAGGAGTTCTAGGAATGGTATATGTTGTTCATCCACACTCATTGGCAGGTATCCTTGCCGCTTTAAATCTTGCCGGAAGGTCTTCAAGCTTGCTCCTCCCACCCACCCGGGTGGTATAACTCTCGGCTCCCCCCCATGACGCCAGATCTGCCCGCTGGAAGCTCAGGTTGCGCGGTCAAGCCGGAGAATGTAGGAATAGTAGGATGAACAACATATACCATCTTGAACCCCTGTCAGGTGAGCAACCTGTATTTCTAGGGACATGGATATGTTGTTCATCCACACTCATTGGCAGACTCTCAGCAGTTCTCCGGGAGGAGGGAGGCAAGACGACACCCCCAATACTTACTTGGGAAAGAGAGACTGAGAACCGAGGCCCCAAAACCAGCATCCCGGCGTGACTCAAGGTCGATGTGGTAATGGGTAATGAAGGTGTTTGCTGACTTCCAGGTAGCAGCCCTGCAGATTTCCTGGATAGGGACGCCCTGGAAGCAGCCACCGTTGCAGCAGTATGGCGGTAGAATGAGCTCTTATCCTCTGGGAGGCTCCATGCCCGCCAACTTATAGCAGAGATCTAAGCAGGAAGTGACCCACCCTGCTTATCGTCCGCTTGGCTGCAGGTCTGCCAGATGCGGCTTCAGCGTAGGTGACAAACAGCTGGCGAACCTCTCCCCGAATTTCAGCCTGCAGCCTTTGTAATCAGGCGAGCGCCTCTAGGGTCCAAAGTATGGAGCCTATATTCGCCTCCGAGGTGTGATTGGGGTAGAACACCGCAGAGTCAACACCTGGTTAAGGTGAACTCCGACACCACCCTTCGTAGGAATTTCGGTGGAAGCCAGGACAACCTTGTCCCTGTGGAAGACCAGGTAAGGAGACGATGGAAAGCGCCTGGAGCTCTCCCATCCTTCTGGCTGACGGATAGCCACCAAGAAGGCGGTCTTCCACGACAGGTGAGAGAGAGCACACCGTGCATAGGTTCGAATGGCTTGCCCATGAGCTTTGCCAGTACCAGCAGTAGATCCCATGGAGGTGGGGTTCCCGACTGAGGAAATGTGATCAAGGCCTTTGAAAGCGCCAGACCACCTTCTCCTGCGCAATCACTGCTTCCCGGCCCGCGCCTGCAAGCAGAGATGGCTGCCAGGCACCCTTTAGGTCGCCGACCTAAGCCCTTGATTAGAAAGGGACCATAAATAGTCCAAGATGCTTGCCAAGGAACAGGAGGAAGGGTCCAAGCCTCTTGCCTGACACCAAATGGAAAACCTTTTCCATTTGAAGGCATAGCATTTTCTGGTCGACTCTACGGGACGCCTCAACTACATTGAGGACCTCGGGAAAGACCCAAGGCCTGGAACTCTAGCAGCCAGGAACCAGGCCGCCAGGCAGGGATTGAAGATCCGATGGAACACCTTCCCTGATTGACTGAGAGCAGGTCCGGCGGAGCTGGAAGCGCATGAGTCCTGAGCTGAGACTGAGGAGATCTGGGTACCAGAACTGGCGAGGCCAGTCTGGGGCTATCAGAATCACCTGCGCCTTGTCCCTCCTCGCCTTGAGAAGCACCTTGTGGATCAAGGGAAATGGGGGAAAGGCGTAAAAGAGGCCCGGGGTCCACTGCCTCGAGAAGGCATCCCCCCTGCAGCGAGCCCTGCTGAGGGGGGCGGGCATGGAACAGTCTCAGCCTGCGTTCTCCCGGAGGCGAACAGGTCCACCTGAGGTGTGCCCCAATGGGAGAACAGATGCTGTACTACCTCCGGCAGGAGAGACCACTGTGGGATGCAGCCCCTATCCGGCTCAGGGCATCGGCCAGGTGTTGGAGGCTCCTGCCACATGAATGGCTAGGAGATCCACCTCCAGGCTGCAGCACGAGTGACCAAATGCGAGAGCTTCCTTGCATAGAAGCATGGAGCGCGGCCCCGCCTCTGGAGCGGTTTAGATAGAACATGGTCGTGGTATTGTCCGCCTGACTCGGACCACTTGACCCCGGAGGAACGGAGCAAAGGCGGTGAGAGCTAGGCGGACCGCTTGGAGCTCCAGCAGGCTGATGTGGCATCGGGACTCCCGCGGGGACCAGAGGCCATGAGCCCGGTGTTCCCCCAGATGGGCACCCCAACCCATCAGAGAGGCATCGGACTAACGGGATGCCCTCCTGCAAATGATCTGGAACGGTCCACCACTGGAGGGCGCTCCACATCCCCTGTGTCACCGACATAAGCTGGTCCAAAGGATCGCAGCGCCAGACCACTGGCTGGCCAGTCCCCATTGAAGGGACGCATGTTCCAGCGGGCCCAACGGACCACGCTGGTGCAGGCCGCCATGAGACCCAGGAGGCACAGGAAGTCCCGGCAGGGCGAATTGCCCAACCAGAAATGATCGGGCAAAGGAGGAAAGAACCTGCCCTGTCCACGGGAGCCGCGCTCTGGCTCGGAAGAGAGTCGAGCTGCGCCATGAATAGAATCACCTGCTTTGGCTCGAAGTTCGACTTGGCCTCGTTGATAAGGAGGCCCAGTTGAGAGCAGACCTGGAGGGCCAGATCTCTGACCACTCCGCCTCCTTCCTGGAGGGAGCTGCTATCAGCCAGTCGCCCAGGTAAGGGTACACCCGGACCCTCGGCGCCGCAGGGAATGCTGTCACCACTGCCATGCATTTGGTGAAGACCCTGAGCTGGAGACAGTCAAAGGGCATGGCTTGAATCTCGAAAGGGATCCTTCTGCCGAAGCTTTAAGGAATCTCTGGTGAGATGGACGGATAGGGACGTGAAAAAGCGGCCCCTGCAAGTCCAGAGAGCAGAACCACACGCGCTGCTCCAAGGATGGTATTATCTGAGCCAGAGTGACCATCCTGAAGGTTCGAACCTTAGGAACTTGTTTAGGTCTGGAGGTCGAGAATGGGGCGCCAGCCCCGTCGCTCGAGACCAGGAAGTACCTGGACACAAACCCTGGGTCTGAAGGAGGGTCCGCCACCTTCTTATCACCTCTTCTGGAGGAGAACGATAAGTCGGCTCGATGAGCCGCCAGTGAGGCTGGGGACCCCGAAGCCTCTCGAGGGAGCGACTGCCTGGAAGGGTGGTGCTCGATCGAATTCCAGAGGCAGGCCTCTTCCCACCACCTCCAAGACCCACCTGTCCGTGGTAACAGCGGACCAGGCGGAACGGAAGTGCTGAGCTGCCTCCCCACGGGGACCTAGGGTAAGGTGACGGGAATGGGGGGCGGCACCCCTCAGCTCACACTGGGCAGGCTTGGAGGAGGGACCGCCGAGGGACCTCCTGGGTCTTCCTCCCTGCCTCCTGTTAGAGGAAGCCGGCGGCTGGTTTGGGATGCCATGGTCGAGCCTGCTGGCCCTGACGTTGTACCGGGCGCCACTGGGGCACAGAAGGACTAAAGGGCTTAGGCTGTGGTTTGCGGCCTTGTCCTTCTGAGCGGAAGAGACCGAGTCCAAGGTAGCATTGGACTTCGATCCTCTGCAGGTGACCTTCCACCCCAGGGTCAAGAGGTCAGGGTCCCCAAAAGGGAACATCCGCCAACTTGTGCTGGGTATCCGAGCAAAGGTGGATATCTTCAGCCAAGCTCCAACGGACAGCCACCGGCGGCCGCCACCGATTCAACATGAGTCCCTATATCCAAAGCAGTCTGGAGCTGCTGTTTGGCCACTGCCTCATCCCTGGTCCCGCACCTGCTTAACCGTAGTCTGCAGATCGGGCGGGAAGACGAGGGATGACCCATCCAGGAGCCCAACAGGGCATGAGAAAATGTGCCATGAGGACGGCTTAACTGGCCTGACGTATAAACGAGAGGACGAAGCGTAGACTTTTCGGCCGACATAGTCCAATTTCTTGGACCCTTGTCAGGAGGTTTGTCCACATCCCTGGCGCTAAGCCGAGCACCGGAAAACGCTGTCGGTAACCAACCCTCAGCAGAGGGTGTCAAAACCGGACAAGGAACCGGTAGGGAACCGCAACTTCCTGGCCATCCTGGCCGAAGGCGCAGGAGCGGAGGAAGCAGGCGCTGCCAAAGCTCCAGTGCCGGACCCACTGTGGCCTCGGCCACCGGAAGGCCTCCGTCGGAGAATCCCCCGTCCAGAATCTCCGTGAGGATACCTGGCCCATTTGAAACGGGTTCGAGCTCCATCCCGTGGACTCCGAGATGAGCAGGCAGTCCTAGGAAGGACGACGGGCTATCGCCCATTGACTGACCTCCTGAAGACTCCAAGTCCAGTCGCTGAGAAAAAGGAGGAATCATCTTCGGACTCGAAGAGTCCTCAAGAGCTGCCTCTGGCCTGGAGCCACCCTTCCACCTGCCGAGGTCGGTCGAGTGAGGGTGAGACAGCCGATAGGTAGACCCTCAGACAACGGAGAATCTTGGTCGGAGCCCCAACTGGTGGTTGTGGAGGTGGAGGTTCCACCGAATCGTGGAGTTAGTTGGTTTGGCCGAACAACCGCCTGGGTATAGGCCCCGATAAGTCAGGGGTTGTGTGGCCCGCTCGACGACAGTAGCTTAATGGCCGGGGAAGGCGACGGGGTCGGCTTACTCCCGGCCAGGAGGAGCTGTTGCAACATAAGGTCCTCGTACCGTCGACGTAATTTACGCCGAAGCCTCCCCTCGTCCGAGGAGGAGGACGAGGACGAGCGGCGACGCCGCTTACCGCGGTGCCGAGACCGCCTATGACGGTGGGATCGGCTGGACCGCGAAGAGGTCCGAGACCGAGACCGAGAGTCCCGGAATTTCCGAGGTCGGTGCGGGGAGGTGTCGGCCGGAACCGGCACTCCCTTCGGCTCGGATGGTCCATCCGAGGGCTCCGGAACCGGAGGCACAGGCGAGCCCAGGATCTCAACTCTCCCGGGAACCGGGAGAGGAGAATCTCGGCTGCTAAAGGCGACAGCCGTCCAACGGTCGAAAAAATCTCGACTTCGTGGGGTGGGAGTCTCGGTCAACTGACCTGGCAGGGGACACTGTGAGGCCAGTGGCCAAGCCGAGCGGTCGATCAAGCCGACGGTCGACTTACTCGGAGAGGGACCTTTCCGCCTCCCAGAGGCCGACGGAGGGACTTACCCTGTCCTTCTTTTGGACCGAAATAAGGTCCAGCAGACGTAGGCCCTTCCCTTAGTGGAGAGGGACAGACAACACTAAAAGAAGCCGTGTAGGAGAACCCAGAGAGAGCGGGATAAATGCAGCGGCCCGAGGAAGATACGGCCGCGCCGCCTCCTCTTCTGAGCGATCATCCCGCTCGAAAGGATCCGTCGAAGCCCACGCGATGCGGACGCCAACCGGGCCTCCTTGGACTTCACCGGAGGGAAACGCTTCTCGGGACGGCCCAGTTGCAATCGGGCAGCACGGTCTTCGAGGACGTAGGCCGAGAAAGATGAGCACAGGTCGCAAGCCTGCGGGTCGTGCTCAAGGCCTAAGCAGTAGACACACGTGGAGTGTGGATCCATCCGAGACATCTTCTGCCCGCATGGGCATCTCCGAAATCCGGGAGTCGATTTGTCCATCGCAGCCGCGAGGGATCGAAGACTGAAGTCTTTTCGCAAAATTTATTTTTAAATCCGCAAACGGAGAAATAGGAACCAGTCTCAAACGCAGAGCGTTAAGGAGGGAACCTGAGCTTCCAAGCGGTAAGGAAGATCTCTGGCCATGGGGGCGAGCCGAGTTATACCACCCGGTGGGTGGGAGGAGCAAGCTTGAAGACCTTCCGGCAAGATTTAAAGCGGCAAGGATACCTGCCAATGAGTGTGGATGAACAACATATCCATGTCCCTAGAAATGGAAATTACATACCTACCGTAATTCTTGATCTTCTTGGACGAAGTGTCCACCACTCATTCACACTAATGGGACTCTGCTGGAGGCATTAGGACCCGGCGGGAGCCAATATCTTCAGGAGGGCCAGCACCTAGGTAGGGCCACGAGGAGGTGTCACTGCGAACTTGGCTCGTGCCATATAGGCAACCTTGGCATCAACCCTCCAACTGCCTCAGTACCTTTTTTATTGAAAAGGTGCAGCGTAAACTAACCTAGTGAAACTAACCTATTTTGGATATGAGATAGTCCTAATGAACCGTGTAAGAAGGGTCAACTCAGCAAAGCTTTGCAGCCCAACAACAAGGGGTGAAGACCAGAACAGGATGAGTGAGCTTGGGGGATGGTGGGTGAGCGAGTGAATGAGTGGTGGAGACTTCATCCAAGAAGATCAAGAATTACAGTAGGTACATAATTTCCATATCTTCCTGGACATAAAGTCTCCACCACTCATTCACACTAATGGGAAAGTACCAAGTTAGAATAATCCCCCGAGACGGGTGGCAGGAAAGAGGAGCTCACTTTAGGACAGAAGTCCATTAAGGACTGTCCTGCCAAAGGACTGATGCTGCCTGGCATGGACATCCAATGTGTACTGCTTTACGAAAGTGTGCACGGAGCTCCAAGTGGCCGCACTGCAGATGTCCACAATGGGCACGTTCCAGATTTTTGCCAGAGATGCTGCAACTGCCCTGGTAGAATGTGCGTGTACACTGCCTTCCAGCTTAACCTGTGCCATGCAGTAGCACTGACGAAGGCATGCCACTAGCCATGCTGAAATGCATCTGATAGCAACAGGCTGACCCAGCCAGGCCGTGCTGAAGGAGACAACTGTTTTGACATGCAGATTTCTTTAGTTCTGTCTAAACAGAATCACAAAGCTCTCTTCACATCCAGAAAATGCAGGGTACGCTCCCCCTCATTCTGGAAGTTCGTGAAGTTTGTCGGAAGGACCAAAGACTGATTCAGATGAAATTCTGAGACAACCTTGAGTAGAAACTTAGGGTGGGCCCTAAGAACCACCATGTCTTTGTGAAATACAGTATACGGAGGGTCTGTGACTAAAGCATGTATTTCAGACATTCTGTGAGCAGAAGTGATGACTACAAGGAAGGCGGTCTTCCAAGTCAGAAACTTCAGCTCACAAGTAGCTAGGGGCTCAAAAGGTTTATACGTGAGCATGTCTAGCACAAGGTTAATGTCCCAGGTGACTACCGGTCATCTAACTGGTGGGCTAGTATGCAGAATGCCCTTAAGAAACCTATTGACCACAGGTAGCTGAGCCAGAGACACGGAGTGTATGGGCTCATGGTTCACTGAGATCGCACAAAGGTGAACCTTCATGGTTGAGTACTACAGGCCTGTGTTTGAGAGATCTAGAAGATACTTTAGGACCTTGTTTGGTGGGAAGAAAAATGGATTCCAGGAGGATTTTGCACACCAGATGGAGAACCACTTCCACTTAGCAGTGTAAGTTTTCTGGGTAGCTGGCTTGCATGCAGCTAACAGAACATCCGAGACCCTATTTGAAACATTAAACCTGTTCACCTCTATCTCTTCCAGAGCCAGGCATGGAGGTGAAGGGACTTCAGGTTGGGAAGGACCACAGGGCCCTGGGTCAGCAGGTTCGTAAGAAGTGGAAGCTGAGATGATCCAACACATCGTTCTGTACTTCCGGCAGATAGATCACCTGGATCAGTGCTTTGTGCTTCAGGCACCATTCCCACGCTCTCATCGCTTCCCTGCATAAGGGGCAAGAGTGTGCTCCACCCTGCTTGTTGATGTAGTACATCACTGCTTTGTTGTCCATTTGAAGGAGAATGATCTTGCGACAGAGTATGTCCTTCAAGGCTTGGATTGCGTACAGGACAGGTCTCATTTCTAGAACATTTATGTGAAGCTGAGACTCATCCTGACTCCATCGACCCTGGGTGTGGAGATCCTGGCAGTGAGCTCCCCATCCCAGTAAGGATGCATCCGTGGTGATGGAGAGCTAGGATTCTAGAAGGGTGAAGGGATAACCTTGCAGAAGGTTGTACTCCTGAGTACCCCAGGTGAGTGACCGTTTCAGAGGCTCAGTCACCTTGATGTAGAATGACTGTGGGTGTGTGGTCGGTGACCACTGAGTGTTGAGCATCCACTTAGTAGTCTTCATGTGAAGATGAGCCAGAGGCACCGTGAAAACTGAGGATGACATAAGACCCAGCATCCGCTGCATTGAGAGAGCTCTAACTGAGTCATTCTCTCTGATGAAGTGGGCCATCTGAAGGATGTCATTCCTTCTGTCCTCCAGAAGAAAGGCTTTTGCACTGGAGGTGTCTAGAAGGGCTCCTATGAAGAGGAGGCATTGCGAGGGCTGTAGCTGTGACTTTCCCAAATTTAGCAGGACTCCCATAGACATGAGGAATTTTGAAGCCACAGCTATGGCTTCCTAAGCTTCTTGCCTAGAGGGACTTGCTAGAAGCCAATCGTCCAGATATAGGAACACCTGAATTCCGAGCTTCCTGAGATGTGCTGCGAGAACTGCAAAGCACTTTGTAAAGACTCGAGACGCGAGGACAGCCCAAAGGGCAGGACTCTGAACTGGTAGTGTTGACCCAGTTCCACAAATCTGAGGTATTTGTGGTGGTTCAGATGTATGATAATGTGCTGATAGGCGTCCTGCATGTCCAGGGAGGCTAGCCAATCGTTTTGATGAGTCAGGGGTAAGAGTGTACCGAGTGATAGCTTCTTGAACTTTTCCTTGTAAAGGAATCTGTTTAACTTCCTGAGATCGAGAATTGGGCGCATGCTGCCTGTTTTCCTTGGAACTAGGAAGTAATGGGAGTAGAAACCTGTGTTCCGCTGATCTAGCTGGACCACTTCTACTGTCCTGTTGTTTAGAAGGCCTTGAATCTCAGAAGCAAAAAGGTCTGACTGCGAGACAGACAGTTTGGGCTGTTTGAGTGGGTGATCCAGTGGGGTTTCTGAAAGATTTAGAGAACACCGCTGATTATCCTGAGTACCCACCTGCCTGATGTGATTGACTTCCACTGGTCACAAAACTGAGTCAGATGCCCTCCTATTGCCGAGGAAGAGTCCCCCTCGCACAGCTGAGGTGGGACTTGGGCCAGAATCTCAGAGGGTGGCACTAAGCATTTTGGGGCCCCTGTGCCTTTGGCTGCGTTTTCTTTTGCGGCTGAAGGGTTTGGTTTCTGTTGAAGCCCCCTCTGCCTTTACCACGAAAGGACTGACAGTTATAAAATTGACGCCGATTCCTGCCCCTTTGAGGGGCTGCGGATGGTGGTCTGGCCATTTTGATAGCTGTTCTAGTTTTCTGTGTGGCTTCTAGCGCCTGCTCGACCTGAGGACCAAACAGGTACATAACGTCAAAGGGCAAAGCCATAACTCTCTGCTGGGCATCATTTCTGAATCCCGACGTGCATAACCAAGAGTGGCATCGGGTGCATATACCGGTCACTGCTGCTACGGAGGCAGTGTCAAAGGTATCCATGGCAGCTTTGAGCTGCTGGTTATTAGACTCAATGCCTCTAGTAATGGTTTGAAGAAGCTCTGAGTTAACTTTCAAATCTGGGAGAGTTTCTACTGTGGCCTTGAGCGAATACCAGAGTGTATACTCATACTGAGAGAAGTAGCCCTGGTAGCTGGCAATGTGCATGCCCTGGGTGGATGCAGCAAAGACTCACTTTCCCAAAGTGTCAGTTTTGTGAGATTCCTTGTTTATCAGACATGCCATAGATTCTTGGGGAAGAACAGCCTCGTCATTCTCTGCCAGGACAACTATGGCATCAGCAAAGGCTTGCAAGGCCAGAATGGGACAATCCTTGGGAGGGGTACATTTTCTGTCTATGGACTTAGCCACAGAGGGAATACAAGCCGGATTATCCCACACTATTTGAGAGAGAGTCTCAAAAGAGGGTTGCACGGGGGGAGTCAATTCCACAGGAGTGTCTGGAACATGCAGGTACTGCAGACACAGCAATTTCCCAGGATCAATGTCTGAAGTCTGGAGAGAGAGAGAGAGAGAGTGTGGTAGTCACGTTTCTAAGCAGAGACTTAAAGGAAAGGTCCTCGACCAGAGACTGTGCTGTAAGAGAAGGTTTATTCACCACCCTTATGGAGGAATCATCGTCAAAGTCGTCCTCCAATCGAAGGTCAGGATCAGGCTCAATATCATCTTATACTACAGGTAGTCACAAAGGAACTGTATAGATAGGAAAGGGAGGAAAAGAAGGAGGAGGAGGACTACTGTGAATTGGAGTCGAAAACCCCAGTGTTGCATGCGGCATGGCAGGCACTCACGGCACCAGAAGAGAAGGCAGCACCAAAAACACAGGCGGTGCTAGCACAGGACACGGCGCCAGGCGTGGCACCAGCACCAGAGGAGTTGGCGGCACTAAACCAGAGGTTCTCAACCCCCGACTCGCTGAGGAAAGTCGAAGAAATTCAGCAGGAGATAAAGGCACCGGTATAGACCCCTGCACCATAGCCATATGTAGGGGAAAAATTCCAGAGCGTGGCATCGATGGCACCGGAGGTGCCATGTGACTAGGAAGCCCCAACTGCTCTGCCTGCAGGTCCAAAACTGAAAAGCCCAAAGGCCCCGGTGACAAATTCACCAGCTCAGGCAGATGGGACAACCGCTGAACCCACTGCTCCATAAGAGTGGCCCAATGGAGAAACTGCTCACCGGAGGACCCCGGGGCGGGGAGGGAATCCAGAGTCGAGGATGCTGGTCACCAGAAACAGAAGCTGGAGAAGACCCCAGAAGGGATGGAGTCAGGCCCCTGCTGCCGGTAACTGACAATCAACGCGCAGAAGTACCAGAAGGCGACCTTGAGTAGTGCCATTTCTTTTTCGACCGGGAGGCCGAAGAAGAACTTGAGGCCAAGCGGTGCCGAGTCCCCAACGAGGATCAAGAATGGGACCACTTATTTTTGTGCTTTTGGGAGGACCGCCCATTCCCCCAAGCACTGGACTACTTGTAGTCAGACCCTTCCCCCATAGAGGGTGGCGGACCAGACCCAGCCCTGCTGACAATACAGCTTTCATGCGAAGTCTCCCTACCGTCACCTGCCCCGTTCATGGTCGACTCAGTCAAAGGAGGGCTAAAGACTTCTCCTGATGAAAATTCACTTACTAAATTTTACTTATTTATTTTTCCTTAAACTGATAATAAAATAATAAAACTAATCAAAACTAAAAAGATTAAAGCTGCAGTCATACAGACGTGAAGTTTTGACTCCCAGTGAGTGAGCGTTGTTGTCACTGAAGCGTAGTCGACGGTGGGGAAAAAAGGAACTGAGGCGATTGAAGGGTCGACGCCAAGGTAGCCTATATGTCGTGAGCCTCGCAGCCCTACCTAGGCACCGGCCCTCCTGAAGATTTTTTGCTCCCGCTGGGTCCTAGCACCTCCAGCGTAGTCCCATTAGTGTGAATGAGTGGTGGAGACTTTATGTCGAGGAAGATAATGGCTTTCCAGATGACATATTTCAAAGCAGCAGTTGGCATAGGCTCAAAGGGAGCCTCCATTAGCTGAGTAATGTACCTATTCATGTCCCATGGAGGGACAGCATCTCTTACTGGAGGGTACAGGTGGATAAGGCCTTTAAAAAAATGTCTGAAAATGGGCTGTGAGGCCACTGATTTGTTTTTGTTAGCTGAAGTGTATACTGACACTGCTGCCAAAGGAACCTCCAGGGTTGAGGGCCTGAGGCCCAAAGACTGGAGATGGATAGGTAGTCCAGGACTGTAGACAGACTTGCTCAGAATGGGTTGACCTATCTAGGGGCACACCAAAAGAAAATGTTTTTCCACTTCGAAGCACAAGGTTTCCTTGTTTTTGATTTCCTGGAAACTTTAGGTATTTCCATCACCTTCTCAGAGAGATTCAGTCCACAGAACTCTAGTCCTTTAAGAACCATGCTCTGATATGCAAAATTCTCAGCTCCGGGAGTGTTATCCTGCTCCGAGACAATGTCAGTAGATTGCATCTCTGGTGCAGGTTGATAAGATGCCCATTGAAGAGGAACAGGAGCAAAGAATACCAAATCTGTCTGGCCCACTCTGGAGCTACGAGAAACATTGTTGCTGACTCCCTTCTCAGTTTCAACAGGACTTCCAGCTAAAGAGGTGTAAGCCACCCCTCCCGTTGTATAGGAGTATCCAGATGGTAACAGGGGGGAGGGGGGTGCTACACAACGCAAGCAACCACAGTCCAAGAGATTAAAACAGAAATAGCTCGTTACCTGGTTCAATGATGGTAGTGACTGGGAGTCACATCAACTGGGGGAGCAGGCACAATCTTAAGGCCGATCTTACCAACCTATAGGGACACATTTTGTTAGAAGATGGGCAGGCAAATTCCTTGGATTAAATTCACTGTCCACTTCAATTTCAAAAATGCGAAATGCTTTATTAACTTTAAACAGTAACAAGACTACTCCAGGGCGCAAAGGGGCATTGCATACGGTGGGTTTCCTTCACGGACATAGCTGGAAAATCTACTGCAACAGTCTCCTGAGCTAACAGACTACTTCATTTCAGGCAGATCTCCCTTAATCCGTGACGGCTAAATTCCTGGCAGCACTGTAGGGGTCCGAAAAGGCCACCACTTGAGGTAACTTGGTAATGATACACTCTATCAACTCATATCTCCTTTCTTGGCTTTATTTCCCCAGCAGTTACATCTCTTTTCCATCATGCTCTCTTCTATTAATTCCATTCCTATACCTTCACACTGGGCTCAGGACAGCACAAGACGTTTCTACTATGCCAAACTCTTTTACTTTTTCCAGTTCCTTCCCATCTGCCTGGTCTCACACCTTCTCCACCCGGGGACTAATACATATGGTGGAAACCCTTCTTTCATTAAACAGTCTTAATTCAATAAAATTCATTTGATGTTGTAATAGCAAGAACTGAACCACCAGAACCCTTTCAGACATCCAATCGCTGATGCCAACGCACGGTAGCTGGGCCTTATTCCCGGGCGGTCATGAATGCCCCGGCCTTGATCCCAGTAACTCCCAGCATTTTCCGCTCATGCAATGATTCCAACCTCTGAACTGACTCATCCTGGGAACTTCTGCTAGTGCCACACTGGATCACCTGATGGACTGCCACTCCACCAGAGTCCCAAACATCACTTCCCAAATGGACTCTTCCCCATCTCCATAGACTGCTCACTCAGGGAGTCCCAACTCTGTGGCGGCCACCAGCCTGGGGATCAGGGGTAACGCTGCCATAGTTACACCCTCAGCTGCTCAGACTGCACTTCCAAGCCATGCCCCAGGCCCCATTGTCATAGTGGGCCCGCCCACAGGAAACTCTCTGAACTACCCCTGAACTCACCCACGAGCAATCTTTCTTTGGGTATTAGGCCCCATCTGTGCTTACCCTACCAAGGTGCCGAAGTTCACTTGGCAGGCTTCCATCTTTCTTTCTTCTCCTCGCACTCTGGCTCCCAAATGCACCAACAGGCCCCTTTTCTTTGCTTTATTGCTCCCCTTTTATGCCAACCCGAACTGTCACTTCCCACTTCGCAGGTCTTCTAGGGAGGAGGACCAGGGTGGTGGGTGGGCCACCCAGGCCCCACTTCAGCCCTCCAGCCGAACTTGCGACCCGACACCCCCGCCTTCTCTCTTCTGGTCTCCCCCTGGGCCTCTCTCCAAATGGTACCAAAACCTTCTCTTTGATACCCTCAAACAGAAGGGGGCCCCTGCTAGTAGCAAGCAGACTCTACCACCCAGACGCAAAGGCACCAAAGTCCCAAACTCCTTCCTAACTACCTCAGTCCACAGAAATTTAACTAGTAAGTACCCAAAGGGTGCTTAAAGAGGGAAGGTGCGAAGGTATATAGAAATGTCCCTGATCAGTTGAGGACTAGAGCATCCTCTGAGACTGTACCCACCGATGTGGATCTGCAACAAAACAGTGGGAGCTGGTTGTTCGCCCAAGATGCCAGCACCTGCTGGTTCAGGGTCCATTTGTGGTTTCCCTGACTGATTCTGCTCAGACAGTCTGCCAGCAGATTGTCTTTCCCTGGCAGGTGTACTGCGGATAGCTGAACTTCCTGGGAGTAGGCTACGTTTCAGATCTTCATTGCTGCTGTGCACAGCTTTGAAGATCTTGTTCTTCCCTGCTTGTTTATGTAATACATTGTTGCAGTGGTAGTGTCTCTTCTGACCTGGACAGACTGACCCCTGATCTGGGAGGAAAAGGCATGCACTGCCAGATGCATTGCCCTGAGCTCCAGGAGATGTATGTGCTCCTGAGCCTCCTGTGTACTTCAAGTACTGTACAATTTACAGTGAGTTCCTCCAGGTGGATGTCCCAGCCTAGGAGGGATGCATCTGTTGTGATTAGAGTCATAGGTGGTTGCTGAAGGAAGGGAATTCCTTCTCTGAGGCTGCATTCTTCCTTCCACCATTCCAGGGCCTTCAGCAAAGACTTTGTGACGGGCACTAATTTGGACAGTGGATCCAACCTCTAGGACCAATGGTCCCCTAGGTGATACTGAACATCTCTCAGTTGGAACCTGGCCCCTGGTACCACTGCAATAGATGAGGACATGTGCCCCAGCAAATGCAGGAAGTCTCTTGCAGGTCTGGGCCCACCTGCCTTGAAGGATTTGCAGTTGCAATCAGATTTGCAACCTTTGATTGAGGGAGGAATGCCCTCCCTTGCAAGATATCCAGCTCTGCACCTATAAAGCCCAGAACTTGTACTGGTTTTGTTTGTGACTTTTGAACATTAATGAGGAAACCCAAGTCCTCCAATGCACCTTATGTCAGTAATAGGGAGTACTTTGCTTCCCAGTGTGTTTTCCCCGAGACTAGCCAGTCATCCAGATAGGGAAAAACCACCACCATTTGCCTTCTCAAATGTGTTGCTGCCACATCTAGACACTTTGTGAACACTCTTGGTGCAGAAGAGAGGCCAAAGGGAAGGGCTGTGAACTGGTAGTGGTAGTTCCCTATCCTGAACCTGAGGTACTTTCTGTGACTGGGTTGGACTGGTATGTAAAAGTGGGCATCCTTCAGATCCAGTGATCCTAGCCAGTTTCCTGTTTTCAAAGTAAAAATCGGAAAGAGGTGTGCACTGCAGGACAAGTCCCGGTGCTCTGCTGGGGAAGCTAACCCTCACTCCAAACAATCGAACCAAAGTAGTAAAGCACTCACCAGCAAAGTTCAGCCAGGCTTACACTTAAGCAACAAAGTCATAAGCTTCAGAAAATTTTTTGCTGAAATAAACGAACAAAGTAGCAAAGCGTGTAGCTGAGTAGCCACACAAACCCCTGCGCTTCGACCAGAGGTCTTCCTGAGGGAGTACTGTTCATGTGACTAGGGAAACCCCTTTTATACTCTTACATTGATACAATATCGTCATCTTGTGGTGCACTATAGTAACCGACATACAACAATTAAATCAGTGGTTTTAAGAGGATTCAAACCTATGGAGCGGATCACCATACTAACACAAAATTACACTGCAAAACTTAACTTCAAAAATTCAAAATACAACTACTAGAGAAAGTACATACCTAATGCAACATACAGTGGTTGATAAATATTGTACATCTAAATGGATTTAAATTTAAATCGCAAAATTGCTCTACGTTTCATCCAAATTGTGTGTATCATGTTATTGCATAATTTTTTTAGTCCTGATAGCTGAGAAGCCAGAAAGGTAAGATTCCAAAAGTGAGAGGAAAGCAACAGGCTATGGTGCAGTTTATCTGGAAACATGATCACTCACCTAAACATCAGTTTGGGCATTCCCAGGGGGATCCACAGATACCAAACCCTCACTGATGTACAGTATTTCTCAACCACTGGATGCTGCATTAGATGTGTACTTTCTCTAGTAATTGTATTTTTGATTTTTTTAAGTTCAGTTTTGCAATATAATTTTGTGCTAGCATGCTAATCAGCTCAATAGGTTTGAATCCCCTTAAAACCACTGATTTAATTTGTGTATGTCAGTTACTATAGTGCGCCACAAGATGGCAGTATTGTATCAATGTAGGAGTATGAAAAGAAGTTTCCTCTGTCACACGAACAGTACCCCCTCAGGAAAACCTCTGGTTGAAGCGCAGGGGTTTGTGTGGCTGCTCAGCTACACGCTTTGCTACTTTGTACGTTTGTTTCAGCAATAAACTTTCTGAAGCTTACTGTCTTGATGGTGTAATTTCAAGCCTGGCTGAACTTCACTGATAAGTGCTCTCCTGTTTGCAAAGATGGGATCACTCAGCCCAGAGTTACCATCTTGAATGTTTCTTTCTTTACTGTTCGTTCAGATATCTCGGGTCTAAAATGAGTTGCCACTCCCCATTTTTCTTGTGGGTCAGGAAGTACTGGGAATAAAGTCTCTTTCCCGGTGAGAGGGAGGCACTTTTTCCACTGCATTTGCTTGCAGCAATTATTTAACCTCCATCTCCAACATGATTCTTTCTGTTGGAGTGTGACAGTGGAAACCCTTGTGGTTCTGCAGTTTGGGGAATTTTCCGAACTGCAGGGACAAACATTGTCTCACTATTTCCAGGACACATTTGTCTGTGGTTATTTTGAAAATAGTGAGTCAGCCTTCTTCCCACTGGCAATGGAAGGGCGACTGAGCAGACTTGTCAGAGGTTTTGTTCAGCTTAGGCTCTGGGCACTGGTTGTGCAACTGCATGCCTGGTGCCCCTTTTACCCTTACCCCTAAAGTAACCCCTGTGTGGAGGACAGTCATAGAAGATACAAGCACGGGGAAAGTATCTCCTACCTCTTCCTCCCATTCCACAAGGCCTGCAGGAAGTGGTGGCTCTTTTTCTTTTCAGTGTTGCTCTTGTAGATGGGGTTATATTCATCTACCTTTTTCACATAAGCCTCTGTCTTGTCACAAAACAGTGACTTTACCTTGCAGTAGAAATCCATTACATTTGTTTGAGTGTGCTAGAATAGACTGGTAGTTCTAAGCCAGGCAACCCTTCTAAACCTACATACAGTGTCATTTGCATCCACTGCATATGGAACTGCTACTTTGTGGCATCTATAACTGATCTTGCGGTGTCCGCCATATCCTGCGCTAAGTCCTCAGTTCGCCCTTTCACTCAGTGCCACAGTGAAGTTCCATAAGGCTCTCTGATACTGAGTTGTGTAGGCCAAGTAAGCCACTGCCTAAGCAGCAGGGAAGCTGCTGTATCAACCTTTTTGCCCATGCTATTCAGTTTCCTGGAATCTTTCTCAGGAAGCTGGGAGGAAAGGGGAACCTTGGCCTTGTCATGGGTGGTAGCCTGAACCACACCTCATGATCAGAGTGGGAATATAGGTACTCAGATCCCTGTTTGTCCACCTGATACTTTTTCTCAATTTTCTTATCTATCTCAACAGCTGAGGTGGGTGCTGACATGATTTTAGAAGTGGCTTTCCTAAGGGATTTATGAGTGGGCAGCATTAACTTCTTTGTGGCAGCTAAGCCCATCATATCCATAAATTCCACTTCATCCTCATCAGCTTCCTGAGAGGTGATGTTGAGGGTATTTACCATATGCCTCACAAATGTCTAGTCAGGGGTATAATCATCTAAGAGCCTAGGAGGGAGCCAAAATCTTGTTCAGGAGAATCATCTGGTACTATGAGTTATAACCATCTGGTTCCATGAGTTCTCCTTCCTCCTCCTCCTCCTCTTCATAGTACATTTCAGCCTCCTCCTCCTCCACAGGCATGGGAAACAGAACCAGATCATTTGGAAACAGGAATATTCATGAAATTCCCTATAGCCTAGAATGCCTGGAGGAACAGCCATCTTTGTCATGTCCACTGCTGAGGGCATTTTATTTGTGTCTACTGTCGGCTCCTTTCCTTCTGCAGGAGGAGAGACAGTGACATGTTTTTCTTTGTTTTCTTCAGACACCCTGTTTTCTGAACCATCTCTTGCAGCCTTATCTTTCTTTTCTGTCCCATTTGATAGGGACTGCTGTTTACTTTAAGGGGATAGACTCTCATCTGAGCCTTTAGGTGACACAGAAGCAGACCAAGAAGCAATACGGTCTTCTAATTTTTTAGCCCTTTTCTTCTGTGTTTTAGGGCAAAACTTAATACATAGCTTACAATTAGCAAAATACTGGACTGGATCCAGGCACTTTAAATGCAACTCATGGCAGTCTACCTTTGCCAGGAGCTGAAAACAAACCTTACAATTTTTATTTATTTATTTATTTTATCCCGCCTACTCTACTTGAGAGCTCCGCTTCTTTGGGGCCTTAATGAAGACTGTCCCCTCCCTGCACAGCCTACTTGGTCTCATGGTCAATTCCCAATGGAGTTGTGGATCTTCCCACGGGTGGGGACGAGGTGGGGCAGAACACCCCGAACTATTCAACTTTCGTCAGGAGACCCTGGGACCAGGCAGGCGGGAGCTATTATGGGTCTGCCTCAGTGCTCTGTCTACCCGGAGCTTGGAGAGTGCTTTTTTCCTGTTTGTTGTAGGATTGGTGCATGCCTGACACCAAGGCATCACCGCCAAAGTTGCCACTCCACCCTCAGCATTGGCTCCATGCTTGCCACGCCTCAGGCTTCCACTAGAGGCCAGTCAAGTGCCGAGCAGGGATCCCCCTCCCTCCCGGGAAAGGAGAGCTGTCCTTCGGACACTCAATCCTCTCCCTCCTCTGCCGATCCACGATGGCCCGGTCCCATTCCTGAACCCGAGTCACCAGTGTGGAGTGAGGTGTGACATCCAGTGCCTCAACCCTCAGTGCCACTGGGCCAGCTTAACCTTACAATTCTTAAAGCCTGTAGGTTCTCTCTTCTTTTTGGGGCTGTCAGTCATGCCAAACACTGACGACCCTGGGAAGATGTTAGGGGTTCCCAAATGAAAAACCGTTTTAAATGATTAAAAACCCTATAATAGTTAAAAAAGGGTTTCAAATAAAGCAGTTCCCTGAAAGTGGGAATCGCACAGAAAAACAACCTTCTCCTGTTAGTGGGAACCGATGAGGAACCAGAGAACAGTTATAAATTATACAGACGATCACAATACCAACCCTAACTAATTTAGAGTATCGATAAAATAATAAGCCATAAACCAGTCAGAAGTTGAAGAGAAGATTTCGGGGCAACTACTTTTTTTAAGCGGAGAAATAAAGGTGACGTTAGAGTGAAGGGGTGACTGTGATCACATGGCAGAGTTTGAATTTCATTCAGTGTTCCATAATAAGCATAAAACTCTAAAAGTGCCAGGGCGGCTCAATCCAGGGGGAATGACTGCAGTTGTTAAGCATAAGTGAGTGATTCCTGGGGTTTGAAAAACAAGTGTTTTCCATGAAAGCAAACACGTCTCACAGGTAGCAGCAACTCAAACGGAGCCAGAGTCAATTTCTCAAGTATGAAATTCAGGTCCTTTGGTGGAACCAGTTTACGAATCGGGGGACACGTACAGAATACCCTTCAAAAACATGCGGGACACTCTAGTTGTGCCACTGTGTGCCAGTCAGTAAGGGTACGAAAGGTTGAAATGGCAGCCAAGTGCACCTTAATGGATGAGTACTGGAGACCAGGGTCCGACAGGAACAGAAGGTAGTCTAGTACACTATTGACAGGACATGTAAACGGGTCCACTGTATGGGAAGCCCACTATGTGGGGAAGTGCTTCTATTTCAAAGAATATGTGTGTCAAGCAGAAGGCTTTCTAGCTGCAAGCAAGAGACCCCTGCGGGAACCTCAAAACGGGCAATAGCTACATCTTAAGAAGCTAGGTATGCAGATGCAGGGACTGCAGGTCTGAATGGACCAGGGACCCTTGAACCTGTGACAGCCGGACCTAATAAAGTGGGAGCTGAACAGGAGGCTCCACCACCAGATACTGCAGAAGCCAAAGCCATATCTGGTGAGGTCAAAAGGGAGCTACTACTTTTTTGGTGGCATGCTCCACTCACAGTTTGAGTAGAACCCTCTGAATGAGTGCAGCTGGAGGAAAGTGCAAAGGAACCTCTCTTTCCAGAAGTGGGAGAATCCATCTCGACAAAAAAAAAAACAACAAAAAAAAAAAACCTGGAGCGAACGAGCAGAAACACAGCAGTTTTTCGTTGCATGGGGACGCAAAAACATCCAACTTTGGAGGACACCATTTTGCAAAGAGATTGTTTGCCATGGAGGTCAGCAGTTCCCATTCGTGTATCAGGGACTGAGACCTGCAAAGCCTGTCTGCCAAGATGTTTTGAACACCTGGGAGAAACACAGTTGATAGCTGAAGACTGTGAGACATCACTCAGTACCAACACTCTCATCATTTCCTTGCACACAGGATAACAGTGAGTACCTCCTTGCTTGCTTATATAGTGCATGACACTGAAATGGCTGCTTGCATCAGCAAGGGACAGTGACACAGGTGATCCTGGAAAGTCTGGAGATCAAGCAAAACAACCTGCATCTCCATAACACTGACATGGAGATTCAAGTCTAGAGTGGTCCAGGACCCCTTGGGGAAAGGATCCAAGACTGACACCCCAGCCAGACCTTGCGGCATCCACTGTGAGGATGTGTACGTCAGTTAGGGAAAAGAATGGAGAATGAGTATGTATTTTGGTACATTTAGCATAACACTCAGTTCTAAGAACAATTGTCTTGTTCTGAACAATGTGCTCAAAATTGCTTCCCTGGCCAGGGCCTTCAGGAGCCAATCGTCCAGATACAGGAAGACATAAAGCCCTTCACTCTGAAAGGCTGCTGTCACGACCTACAAGCATTTGGTAACTACCTGCAATGCCAAGGAGAAGCCAAAGTGCAAGACTTGGAACTGATAATGGCTGCCCTCAAGCATGAAGTGGAGGTACTGCCTGTGGCATTTGCAAATTTTGATATGAAGATATGCATCCTTCATGTTCTGGGCACACAGCCAATCCCCCTTTTGCAGCAGGAAGAAACACCATCCAGAACCTTTTGTATTTGATGAACAGGTTTAGGTTTCTGAGGTGCAGTAGAGGACACAGATCTCTACTTGTAAACCAGAAAATATCTGGAACAGAACCCTTTGTTTCTTTCTTGGGGAGGAATGGGTTCGATAGCTCAATCGTGTATGAGTGAATGAACTTCCTCTAGCCGAAAGGACAAGTGGCCCAGAGGATAATAAGAAGGAGGCGAAGGATGAACTGGAGAGGTAGACAGCAACTCTATAGCATGCCCCTTTTCCACAATAGCCAGGGCCCACTCATCTGTCATGGTCTCCCTCCACTTTGGCAGATGAAGGGAGACCCCCCCCCCCACCAGCACCAGAAGGGGAGGAAGAGTGGGAGTGAGAAGGTACCAGGAGTGGCAGGGGTGCCACCTAGACTGATACCCTTGGGTACTTTTGCATGGACACCAGGAGGAAGGGGATCCAGGAGGGGACCACCACCACCACAGTTTTGTGCATGGGGCTGCTGATGGGAGGCACCACCCCCATGGGCAACAGGCCTGCAAAATGAGCCCCTACCACGCCACCTCGTAGGTTGAGGGGTCAGAGATCTGAGTGACTTTAAAATCATTTGGGAGGACTGAAGCTCAAGTAGAGCATTTTCAACATCACTCCAAAACAGCCTGAAACCTCTGAAAGGGGTATTCAGCACAACCTGTCGTACATCAGTAGCAAATCAAGCTACCCTAAGCCAGGAATATCTCTGAAGGCATACGCCTGAGGCAGCAGCACTGACAGGTGCACTGGGAAGCATCATATGCAGAGCGTAACAGATGCCTTCCAGTATCCACACCAGCTGAGACTGCTGCAACCAAGTCAGTCTTGGCAGTACCATCAGGCAGAGTCTGAATGGTAGACACAGAAGATTTAAACAGGCTATTCTTTTTTTTTTTTTTAAGGAATTGGATTTCGACCTTTGAGTCAGGGACTCATTTACAAAGGCTCCATGTCAGAGTACAATACAGGTCAATGACAATCAGTGTACAAAAAAACAACAATGTGGTATGAACAGTGTAGTACAGATAGTCCTATCCAGTGTGAAACAGTTCAGATGATCCTATACAGTTTGGTAGCTACACAGGTCTTGAGAGGAGTTTGTGCATGTTAGTGAGCAGGACAAGCATGGAGAGGGTGACACTTAAGCGCCTTCATGTGGCATGATCAGTTGGGATACCGACATTGTCCTAAACATCTAGTCAATCCAATGATACCAGTGGAAGATACGGTGACCTTAGCTTAGTGTTCTCGCTGTTTTTTTAGGCAGTTTCCCTTCTTAGCCGGGGCATTGTCAGTGTCGGGTGGAGAGTATGTTGTTTTTGAGAGCTATCTTGTAGGGGCCCAGTCTGGAGATAGAGGTAATGGGCGGAGGGAGTTCATTATACAAAAGCGGCGCTCTGTATGAGAACGACCTTTGTGCTAAGGAGGTTGAGACCCTGGGAACAGCCCACATTAGTTTATCAGCCATGCATGTGTTTACAGTGGTCTGCACAGTGAGGAGGGAGGCAGAAGCTATTAAATCATGTATTGCAAACAAAAGATTCCGGCATCAGGATACAGTACAAAAAATAAGCCCCGTCGGGAGTCCCTGCTATGGGTTTTTGCACTGCCAAGGTAATGTGTGTGCATTTCTGTATATAAATACATTTTTCTTATTTTTTGTACCGTATCCTGGTGCCAGAATCTTTTGTTTGCATTGCTTATTGTCCTTCCGAGCACAGGAGCTTGTAGTGGAGTAGCAGTCTTGCTATTGGCTATTTAATCATGTATGCCTGGTAGTTAGCAATTCTTACGCCTAAGGGTGCAGAGGCATACGTTTTTTGCTCATAACATCCAGCCTCCTGGATTCTTTGTTAGGAGGCAAAGTGCTCATGTGTCTAGGGGGCCTAGAGCTCTTATGAGCAGCCATAACCACAGAATCAGTTTCAGGCTGGGAAGCATAATACGGCTTAACAGATGGAGCAGGGATAATGTTTATCAGCCTTCCTAGGCACTGCAGGCAAGGCATTAGGCCTATGTCAGGCAGCAAAGGTAGCATCCTATAAGGCAGGATATACAGGAGGAACTACACTGGAGGGTGCAGTTGGAACCTCCAAAAACTCCATTAAATTTTTCTTCCTAGAGTACTTCTCTGCTTCAAATCCCATGACATGGTGGATTTGTCTGAGTAAATTGCTGTTGCTGGTATACCTTCTTCTGCATTATTACAAGGTGTGCCTAAAGGTGTGTGCTAACAGATTACTGCTGTAATCTTCTGATTCAAATTGTGTTTTGCAAGGTATATCTTCTGTTACTGCTTTATTTTTCTCTGTAGCAAAGTGTTTCTTACAGAGTGTATCTTCTCTGAAATTATTACAGGTGGTGCTTACATTTTTGCGACTTGTTTATCATTGGGCTAAGCAAAATTACTGTTTGACACGGTTTTATTTTCTTTTTTTGTTGAAAAGGTTTGTTGTCTCAGAGGTGTTTCAGTCTCCTTCTCACAATGAGGGAGCTAATTGCTTTCCTCTCACAGCTCTTCCAGAGGATTAGGTGTGTATCTGGGGGTGGAGCTGACAAACTGTCAGTAATTTCCAACAGAAAGAAGGGTTAAAAGGTCAGGTTAGTTGATATCTTGGAGGTTGAAGACTTAGTTTGCTGGCCAAAGCACCTAGCTTCACCTGAGCTCTTTCCTTCTAAGATTGCTTGAAAGGACAGAGCAGAGAACCTTACCAGAGCAGGGGAAACGGATTAAGACTTCTTTTTGCTAAGCAGATTTACTGTGTGTTATTTTTATTTTGTACTCGCAGGGATTGCTACTGTTTGTTGCTAACATTTCATTGCTTTATTTTTCTCTGATTCAAATTGTTGTTGCTGGTATACCTTCTTCTGCATTATTACAAGGTGTGCCTACAGGTGTGTGCTAACAGATTACTGCTGTGATCTTCTGATTCAAATTGTGTTTTGCAAGGTATATCTTCTGTTACTGCTTTATTTTTCTCTGTAACAAAGTGTTTCTTACAGGGTATATCTTCTCTGAAATTATTACAGGTGGTGCTTTACAGGTTTTACAATTTTATCTAACATTAGGATAAGCTTTCAGGGTTACTGGGTTGTTGACTGATTGTTTCTGCTCTTACCTCCTTGTTCTTTCATCCATGGTTCTTCTTTTTCGGCAGGGGAAGGGCTCAGCCACCCACCCCCATCCCCAACCACCCCACACTACACTCCTTTTATAGGGTACCATAGTTGTGACATTTCCTGTGGCAAAGCAGGAAGGGGCGGATCAGTGGGGCATCCACAAGGTGAGCTCATTTACAGGGGCACTAGTAATTTAACTTGTTATAACAAGTTATACAAAAAACAAAACACAAAATTAAACCATTACTTGCATTTTCTTCCTTCTATGGATATCATTAACTGCAGGTACTGCGGAACACTTTTCAGAAGGGCAGCCTTACAGGATTTAGGACACTGTCCTACATGCTAGGCCATTGGAGATCTTAGGGCTCAGCTCCGGGCAGCATGGGCAGAGATTGCGCGCCTCAAATTTCATATTCAAGAGGAAATACATTAAAGAACCACCCGCCATTTCCCCAACATCCAACAGAAGAACCTCAACCGCAGAGGGTAGTTGGTCCAGGAGGTTGGCAGGTGGTTAGGAGGGGCAAATCGGGTGCCCCATCACTCTGTGCTCTCCAACATATTACCTCCAAAAACCATATAAACACTACAAACAGGTATCTGCCTCTATCTCCGAAATCAAACAAAGGGGCAGAGGACACTGCAGAGCAGGACACTGCAGCACAGGAGCTAGCACAACAAAACTCACCCAAATTAGGAACCAAAACAAAAAAAGCAAAAAAGGAAATCCAAAAAACTTCTGATCATAGGAGACTCCATGATTCGGGGAGTTGATACCCATCTCCAGCCAGGGGTAATGGTCAGATGCCTCCCAGGTACATCAGCGTGGACAGACACTGACCCGCGTTGCTAAAGTGTTCACAAAGCAGGAGAAAACATTAACATCCTGGTACATAAGGGACTAATGATCTACTTAGCCCGATTGGGTTGTGGAGACCAAGGAACACCTGACCAGGCTGGGTGACAAACTATCATCCATTTCGTCAGACATCTCCTTCTCTGAGATCCTGCCAGTCTGGGAGAGGGGGCAGATGGATGGAAGGTCAGAGAAGAGACAGGGGAGCTAAACATGTGGCTCAAGGGCTGGTGCCAGGAAAAAGGACACAGATTTGTAGGAACTGACAAAGTTCTGGGAGCAAAGTTCTTTAATTTGATGGACTGCATCTGACTAAGGAGGAGTCAGTGCATTGGGGCAGAAGTTTGACGTCTTTGCAGAATATTTAAACTAGCAAATGGGGAGAGGTGCAGCACCCATCGTCGAATGGAAGAACACCCTCCCCCTCAGCTAGTGGTCAAACAGGGATTCAGCATGTTTGCAGTTTATTTGCATCACCAGGTAAGAAAAAGGTCTGTCTCCCCATACGGCCATGCGGAAATGCCAAACCTCACCCAACAACTAACACACAAAATCTGGCCAATGGAAAATCATGTACACAAATGCTCACAGCCTGGGACATAAGATCCCAGACCTGCAGGCAATAATGTCAGAGGCTAAACTGGACATAGTAGCAATTAGTGAGACGTGGTTTACCAGTAACCACACTTGGGAGACTTCAGTACCTGGCTATGTACTGTTCAGAAGAGACCGAAGTGCAGAAAGGGTGGGTGGAGTGGCTCTGTATGTCAATGAAAATATCAAAGCTACAGAAATTCAGAATACACAAAAAGGAGCCAGAAGAACTGTGGGTCACCCTAGAAACAGGAAATGGGTCAGCCATAAGAACTGGGGTTGTCTAGAGGCCCCCAGACCAGGGGAGGACATAGACACATTACTGTTAGAAGATATACAAACATGACAGCTAAAGGGAGGTTCTGATAATGGGAGACTTCAACATGCCGGATACAGATTGGTCAATACCAGCAGGAACATCTGCCAGAGCTAGACACTTGGTGGATTCCCTGTAGGGGGAGGGCCTCAAACAACTGGTACAACAACCCACAAGGACAGGGCTATCCTAGATCTAGTACTGACTAACAGGGAAGGGATCACAGATCTCCAGGTAGAAGGTCACCTGGGGGCCAGTGACCATCACATGGTATGGTTCAATTTGGCCACTACATCTAAATCATCCCATTCCAAGGCAAAATATGGGACTTCAGAGGAGCTGACTTTGATAAGATGGCCAACAGAGTTAAGCTAGCCCTGGCAAAAAGAAACACAGGTGAGGGGGTACAGGCAAAGTGGGCAAGCATTAAGGATGCAATACTTGAAGCAACATCCCATTGTGTTAGACAGAAAAGGAAGTGCAAAAGAACAAGGAAACCACTTTGGTTCTCAAATACAGTAGCAGAAAAGGTCAGAGCCAAAAGGCTGGCCTTCAGGAAATATAAGGGAACACAGCGGGATGAAGATAGGGAGGCCTACCAAACTGCCCTAAGGGAAGCAGGGAAGGCAGTAAGGCAGGCCAAGTCCCAAACTGAGGAAACACTAGCAAGAACAGTAAAAGAAGGTGACAAGACTTTCTATAGATACATTAGTAAAAGGAGAAAGTCCAGAGGGGGTATTGCTAAGCTCAAAGGAGAAAAGGGGGCATGTGAGGAGGAGGACCCTGTAAAGCATCTATCCTAAATAGATACTTCTGCTCAGTATTTACTGATGAGAAGGTGAGGCAGGGCCCACATCTCAGCACCATGGACACGGGGGAGGAAGGTGAGCACTACTCCTTCACAAAGAAAGGGTCCTACAAGAGCTCACTAAGCTCAGGGTGGACAAGGCAATGGGACCTGATGGCATACATCCCAGGGTACTTAAGGAGCTAAGGGTGGAACTAGCAGAGCCATTAGCAGAACTGTTTAGTGAGTCTCTGAGCACAGGAGAGGTCCCAGAAGACTGGAGAAGGGCTCATGTGATCCTGCTCCACAACAGTAGTAGCAGGGAGGGCAGAGAACTACAGACCAGTCAGTCTTACCTCAGTAGTGGGCAAGATTATGGAGTGCGCCTTAAGGAAAGGATAGTGCAACACCTGGAATCCGTGAGGGGCACAGGATCCAAGACAGCATGGGTTTACAAAGGAAGGTCCTGTCAAACTAATCTCATAGATTTCTTTGACTGGGTAACCAGAGTGGTGGACCAAGGGGGAGCAGTTGATGTCTCCTACCTTGACTTCAGCAAAGCTTTCAACACTGTTCCACATAGAAGATTGATAAATAAGCTGGGTAGGCTCGGTGGGTCAGAAGTTGGTCAACTGGGTGGCAAACTAGTTGACGGGCAGAAAACAGAGAGTGGTGGTAAATGGTATACAGTCAGAAGAGATGCAAGTCACAAGTGGGGTACCTCAGTGATCAGTCCTGGGGCCAGTCCTCTTCAATATCTTCATTAGTGACATTGCAGATGGACTAGAGGGTAAGGCTTGTCTGTTTGCAGATGACACCAAGATCTGCAACAGAGTAGATGATCCAGATGGGGTGGGCAGAATGAGAAGAGATCTGGATAAACTAGCAAAATGGTCAGAAGAGTGGCAACTGGATTTAATGCAAAGAAGTGCAAGATCATGCACATAGGGAAGAGAAACCCGAAGCCACCTATAGGCTGAGAGGGAGTTGCTGGCAGTCACAAAGGAAGAAAGAGACTTGGGCATCATCATCACCGATGACCTGAAATCATCCAAGCAGACCTCTAAAGCAGTAGGTAAGGCTAGAGGGATGTTAGGGTGTATTAGGGGTATCACAAGTCGTAAGGGAGGTAACAATCCTTCTTTACAAGACACTGGTTAGGCCCCATCTGAGTACTGCATGCTGGAGGCCACACCTTCACAAGGACATTAACCAAATTGAGGCAGTCCAGAGAAGGGCAACCAAAATGGTGCAGGGACTGCATCAGAAGACATATGAGGACAGATTAACGGAGCTCAATATGTATACCCTTGAGCAAAGGAGGGAGAGAGGTGATACGATCGAAACATTCAAACACCTTAAGGGCATTAACAAGGTGAAAGAGTCTAACATGTTTAAATATAAGAAAAATGGCAGGACAAGAGGACACAGCATGAGATTAGAGGGCGGCCAATTAAGGGGGAATGTGAGGAAATTCTTTTTCACAGAAAGAGTGGTGGATGCATGGAATGGCCTACCTCAGGAAGTGGTGGCTATGAATACAGTGCAGGGCTTCAAACAGGCATGGGATAGGCATAAGGGAGCAATACAGATGAGTATGAATAGATAGACCACTGACAGAGCAAAGGCCGATGGCACATTTATAAGGTAGAAAAATAAATGGGCAGACTGGATGGGCCTTGCGGTCCTTATCTGCCATCAACCTCTATGTTTCTAAAGCCTGAAAGGAGGAATCTTCAGGATCAGACATGGGGGTATACTCCACAGAGTTCTCGCTGCATTAGGAGAGGGTAGAGCTGAAAGGCAGGCCTCTTCCATAAGGATTATTATCCCTTTCTTCATCCTCCAACTCCTCCTTCATTTTACGGAGATCAGGATTATAAGCCACCTCATCATCTGGAATGATGATGGAAGCAATCAACAAAGCCTGTGAGAGAGGTGGCAGCTGTGATGGAGGAATGAAAGGTGTGCATCTGGATCCTGTTGACAATGACAGTGCAGACAGGGGAGGCCCAGTTGACGAGATAGCCATTATCATTGGTGGGAGCGACGGCAACATGCATCTGAATTTCATTTCATTTTTTATACTTTTTTTTTTTAGTCTTTGGTAACCGGGTAAGGCCCACTAGGCACAAGTGCCTGTTTTCAGGGGTGACCTGGGAGCACTGGGCAGTTAAGTGACTTGCTCAGAGTCACACAGTGTGCAAGTGGAGGTTGTGAGAATCACACTCAGGTCTGGTCTGCTGGATGTATCAAGCTTGTTCACACCTTGTTCCTCTATCCTCTAGGCTATACTGCCAGCCAACTTGTATACATAATGAGCATATCAGCCCATTTTCATATGTGACAAGTGCACACATAACAATACACATGAAAATATTACAAAAACAGGTTGAACAATAAAACAGTAACAACCAGTCAATAAACACCACAGAGTTACTATATCACAAAACAATTACATTCATCCTTATCATAAAGCCATCTCCATAAAAGTTTTTTAAAAGTAAATGAAGTACACTGTAAAGTAAATAGTTCAGAGAACAAAGCTCACACAACCTAGGAGTCGATGGCACCCTCTAAAGGGCCTGGGACAACCAATGTCAAAGGAGTAGACCCATCAAAGGGGGGATTGCAGACCATTCATTGTACGTACAGCAGCACTACAGCCAGACCACCAACCTTGGTGTCTCATTGACAGTTGGGGGGTGGCTGTAATCATCACCACCAGAGCAGATGAAGATAAAGACTAACCCTCCTTCAAGGAAAGCCTCAATCTCACTGTCGAAGCAGTAGCTTTATCCTTATGCTTGTGGTGATGGCCAGAAGAGGAGGACTTTGATGATGACGTTTCCTTGTCTTTTTTCTTAGTCCTTAATGACCGCATCAGTGACTGCAGCGCCAGACACCAGAGAGTTCCTTCCCAGAGCCAGTTGAGTGAGAGGGAGAAGCCAGCTTAGAGCCCAAAACCTTGGCTTGAGCTTCCGTGGACTTGATAGCAATGAAGGTTTCTAGAGCCTTCTTTTGGCATCTCATTGTGGCCTCACTGAATCTCTGGCAGATACTGCAGGCCTGGATGTTGTGGGACTAGCCCAACTAGCAAACACAAACCGTGTGAGCGTTGTCCTTGTAAATCTTTTAACCATAGATAAAAACTTAAATAAAGGTTCTGTTGCAGCGGCATAAAAAGGCAAAATCAATAAGTTAAAGAACTAGAAAATAACAAAGCCAAAGAAACAATGGTGTTGCTTCTCTGAAGGGCCAACAAGCGGTCAATGGTGGGAGAAAGAACCGAGGAGCAATGGGACTGCCCACGATGGGGCAGAGTAGGTGGGCCACACGGTCCTCATCTGCCGTCACCTTCGCTATGTATGTTTCTATGATTATATAGGGGGTGACACTGCATGTTGTAATGGATGACCCCTAGCTAGCAAAAGTTTCCAAGTGGCCCTAATGCCGCTGGCTTACAGTTCCAAATGTGTGGCCCAATAGAGGAGATATGCCTGATGAAGCTCTTACATGCCCTAACACAATAACATGTTATAACTACAGCATAAAACAAATCTAAATTTCAAATTGTTGGTAAAAATATTATCCTTAACAGAAAAACTCTCAGGTGGGCCCCATGACAACATTGGAACTAATGAAATTATATTAAGTCTGTCACACTTTTTTCTTTCTGTGTCATTCCATGTTGTCACTAAGTTAATCATAACTGCTAGGATGTTATAAGCGGTACAATTACCTCACTGGGAGGAAAACAATACTTTTCCAACATGTCTGCTTTGTTCATCTGTTTGATTAATGGTTACAGCACCTGAACTCCAGAAGCTGCAGTAGAGAAACTCTGAGTAACCTATTGAAGGGCTTTGCAGACATACACAGCAAGGGCCATAAGCTGCTGTACAGCGGAGACATGAAGTTTCTATTCTCTCTTTCCTGGATGAGCCAGAGTTATGGTCAGAGTTCTTTAACTAATGCTCATTGGTTAATTCTGGCTGTTAGGTTAGCCCTTCCTGAACAAGAACTGATTCAACTACCTAAGGAAACTTTTGAAATTCTCTGCTTTATCCAGAACAAATAGGTTATCAAACAGGTAAAAAGACTGAATACTAACTACTGTATATACAGTACATTCTGACCGCTATACTGGGATCTAACTTGTGAAGCTACTTCTCCTTCTCAGTAACTAGTTTCAGACAAAAGTAAAAACAGACTGAACTCTTGGATAACATGAAAAAAACCACTGGGACCCTCTGAAGAAGGTATGGTCCAATACTAAAAATAATCTTATCCTGATGGTAAATAAGATAATGTTCTTCAAGAGAAAGTCTAATGCCCACTGACTCTTCTTGCTGAATTAAGTGCTACTTAAAAAGGCACATTTGACGGAGAACGTTTTTCAGAAGACTGAACTAATGACTCGAGAAGCTCATGAGTACACTGAGAACCACCAAAAAATCTCACTGGGATATTGGAATTTTATAGTCACTATACAGAAACTAATAATTTCTGAGTAAGATCTCAAGGGTGTTCTCCAAATATTTACTTATTTTTTTGTTGACTGGGCAGGAGTCCTAGTCCCTCGGACCTTTTTCAGGCATCACCTGGGCCCATTAGGGCAATACAGATGTATAGAGTGAGTGGTTCCACACTAAGAGAAGAAGTATACATAGGACAATGGGACAATCTGGGCACTGGTTTAAAGGTGATACAACAATTGAAGGTAACAAATTTGTCAAGCATCACCAAAATTGTACGTAAATATGCCTGTGAATGTAGGCACACATAAGCATTTGGAGACCTCAGCATATAAAGTGAACAGTAACAGTAAACATAAAAAATTCTCATGCCCGTGCCCAACAAAGGAACTTGAACTTGAAGAGTACTGAGCAAAAAAGGAAAAAAACATGTCTACTACAATCTAGAGAAAAGTAAGGCTTGAACCACAAAAGCATTTCTCGGTCAGCGTCACAGCTGTCTGTCCCATTCCTCAATGCTGTCCAAGTCCTATTATACGTTATAGCAGAATACTGCCTCTTCAAACACATGATATTATCTTCCGCCCTTCAGAATGGCTTGACTTGTAAGGACTCCTCTTTACATGACCTAAGAAGTTAGCTGTAGCTGAGCTGTATCTTGGAGATGCAATGGTCCCTGACTCAGAAGATCCTGCTACTTCTTGTACCATTAAATTGACTCAATTGGGAAACCAGGGCCTCAGGATCTTTCAAGAGCAATTTTACTTTGTGATCTTGAATCCCTTTGAGAATCACTAATATCTGAGATATCGGCGGAAGAGAGATGCTCTTTTGGGACTTTCACTATTAGAACCAAGCATCTAGCACCTCAGCCACTGGGCATCTAAAATAGCTGAAAACCATGGAACCTGAATGTTCTTTCTGGATACAAAGAGGTCTATGCCGTTTCTCAGATGGATTGTTAATAGGAATTCCAGATTCATTTTTGCCATAACTAAAAACTTGGTATACTATAGTCAGCGTAAATTTTAGGGCTGCAGTGGGCAGAGTCCTGCAGACCTCCTGCGATCAAAAAAGGAGATTTTTCCGACCGAACAACAGTGTAGAGTTGCCAGACAGTCACCTACACATCCATGAAGCACTCTGCTCTCTCCATTAGCAGTCGCACAGCAATATTTTTCTTCAGTAAGTTCCACTCGTGGAGGTCACAGCGGAACATGGCACATCCCGTGTCCAAGATGGCCACCAAACTGTACTGCACATGCACAACAGAGTTCCACGGCCATCTTGGACACGGCAGACTGTGCCATGTTCTGCCGTGACCTCAGCAAGCAAGACTGCGGACGAGACTGTTATTTATTTATTTTTTTAAAGATATATTTCTTCCTCCCACCCACCCAACCTTCCCTCTCAGCACCCCCCCCGAAACATAACAGTGACACTGGGGATCCCCAATCCCCCAGTGTCACATTTCCAAATCCTCTGTCCTTTTTTTTTAGCCCTGTAAAAAGAAAACCATCCATCAATGTCTTTTGCGGCCGTTACTTTCCCCCCACCTGAACCTCCACTCAGCACCCTCCTACCCACCCAATCCCTTACTTACCCATTGGAGGTCCAATGCTGTAATCCTCTCTGAACAGCCGACACGTCATTACTCTTCAAAGCCGGACCATGAACTGAAGAAACAGGTACACGGTTCAATGTATTTCAATGGTGTTTTGAACTTAGAGGTATAAACATAGAAACATATAGAAACATAGAATTTGACGGCAGATAAGGACCGCTTGGCCCACCCAGTCTGCCCATTTCCCTACCTACTGGATAAGCTGCAGATCCTAGTTAACCAGCAGCCTACGTCTTCCTACCCCAACCCCCTAGAATGGCCTTATGACTGTCCCATGCATGCTTGATTTCCACCACTGTTTTTGACTCACAACCTCCTCCGGAGGCCGTTCCATGCATCCACAATCCTCTCTGTGAAAAAAATACTTCCTTAAATTACCTCTGAGCGCCCCCCTCATCTTCAAATTGTGCCCTCTTGTTCTTGCACACCTCCTTTTGGAAAGATGCTACCCTCTTGGACTTTGTTGATTCCTTGAGGTACTTGAACATTTCTATCATGTCCCCCCTCTCCCTCCTTTCCTCGAGGCTATACATATTAAGCTCCTTTCGTCTCTCTTCATATGTCTTCCAGTGCAGACCCTGTACCATTTTAGTTGCTCTCCTCTGGACAGCTTCCATGCTGTCTATGTCTTTGCGGAGATTGGGTCTCCAGAACTGCACGCAGTACTCCAGATGGGGTGTCACCAGCTGTCTGTACAGAGGGATAATAACTTCCTGTTTTCTACTGGTGATGCCTCTCCCTATGCATCCCAGTATCCCCCAGCCCTCTTTGCTGCCCTCTCACATTGCTTGCCCACCTTTAGGTCATCTGATATGACTACCCCCAGGTCCCTTTCCATTTTTGTTGTTGTTAGTATCTCACCCCCATTGTGTACTCTTCCCTGGGTTTTTGTTTCCCAGGTGCATTACCTTGCACTTCTTAGCATTGAATCTAAGCTGCCATACATTTGACCATTCCTCTAACCTTGCCAAGTCCCTTCTCATCCTTTCCACCCCACCTGTGCATCAACTCTGTTGCAGATCTTTGTGTCATCTGCAAAGAGACATCTTTTCCTTCCAGTCCCTCTGCAATGTGAATATAAAGACATTGAAGAGGACCAGTCTAATACTGAACCCTCACGGTACCCCTAGTAACTCCCTTTCTTCTGAGTGGACTCCATTTACTATTACTCTCTCGTCCTATTCTCCAGCCAATTCTTTTACCTAGGCTATCATCTTGGGACCCACTCCCAGGCTGGCTAACTTGTATATTAATCTTTTGTGTGGGACTGTGTCAACGCCTTGCTAAAGTCTAGGTAGGCCATGTCCACAGCCCCTCCCTGATCTACTACTTTGGTCACCCAGTCAAAGAAATCTATCAGATTCGTCTGGCATGACCTTCCCGCTGTGAATCCATGCTGCCTAGGATCCTGTGCCCCTCTGGCCTCTAGATACTCGACAATTCTTTCCTTCAGAAGTGATTCCATCATTTTCCCTATCACTGAGGTTAAACTAACAGGTTTGTAGTTTCCTGCTTCTGCCTTGCTCCCACTTTTGTGAAGGGGAATCACATCTGACCATTTCTGCATATTTTTAGCTCAGATTTTCATCATGCCTTTTTTGGGACCCCACCTCATGAACAATTGCACTGACATTAGGCAAATCTGTCCCGAAAGGTGATTTCACAGTCCCTGCACGAAATAACCTTGCAGGCAGGAGTTGAACATTTTCTCTGCCCTTCTTCATGACATGGGGTCATAAGAAGGCTATGTTGTAAATTTGGTGTAAAAATATATAAAAAAAAAACAAAGTTATGAGCCTATATTGAATTTTGTGAATGCAGGCATGTAACTTTGACAATTTTCAATATTTTTACCCCCAATTCTCAACAGAGCCATATCTTTACGGCACCTCATAAATGTGACAGATGTCATTTTTCAAATCCTGGCCAAAATGTTTTTTTTTACATTCCAAACAGTGCTTTTGTGATCCCTGCACGAAATCTCCTTTCAGACAGGAGTTGAACATTTTCTCTGTCTGTGAAGGTGCGGGATAACAGATGGACAAAACAAGTTTTTTTTTTTAGGTGCAACCCACTTGTTCTTGTGGGATGTTTATTTTTTCCACAAATAAAATAAACTGCAATAAAGGAAAATAAAGAACTCATTCAAATAAAGCAATAAGGTAACAAACAATAATTCAAGGCTGTAGGTGACAAACTGGCTTAGTTTCCACAACCACTGGTGCAGCAGTACACTCACCCAGTCATCGCCTGCACAGTCAGTAGCAACTGACACCTAATCTCCTGTTTAGTAGAACAGGAGGGCTTTTTATATCCGCCCCTGTAGTCAGGTGACCTCAGCATCATCAACAAATAAAACCTTTTTATTTAGCCCTCTTTTTAATTTATATAACTGAAGGCTAACTAAAGCTACCGTACATACAGGCATGAGGTCTAAAGTGAATAAATAAGCCCAGAGAGAAAATAAAATTTCACTATCTGTGATTGACAGCCCTGTTAACATAAATATGGGCCACTGGGGGCTGCTGCTGTCTTCAGGCCTTTACTGCTACAGGTAAGACCGGCTTTTTATGTCTCCAGCATTACTAGGCCCATATATCTACAGGCTAGTGTTAGTTGTTACAGGGGCAATATTCCCTGTAGAAAGCATTATTTATCCCACTTTATGATAAAAAAGACTAACTATGGGCTGCTTAAATGCTCTACCTGCAAAACTCAGCCATCAGTTAAACATTGCATTGCGGCCCTTTGCCAAGGGCGGATTTCCTTTATGCTACAGGTAACCCTCTTAATATATTTTTAGTGAGGAAACCTATTCTCCTTGTTTTAGTAACTCCTTTAAACATAGGTGCAGCCTGGCTTTGTTATACTTTTGCAGGCTGCCAAAACATGGCAGTCTCGGTTGGGAACCTGCTGCCTCAGCCCCACAACGGGACCCTCAAACCTTTTTTATTTTAAGCAGCTGCATGCTGCTGTACCAAAACAAGGCTCCTGAGAAGCCATTATACATATTTTCTCTGTATGTACACAGACTGGACAGGGAGCAGCAGGGAAGGGAACAGAATGTAAAAAGGGTGTTGCTCCTGTCTTCCCTACTAATTTATTACCCTAATAATAATGACTGCTTGCATTAAACAAAAAGGGGACCCATGGAAAAAAAATAGGGGTACATGTTTTTTTATTATTCAGTTGGCTGCACAGCTCCAAGAGCTGTCTTTACTTCTTTACTCATAAACAAACAGCCCCAGGCACTGGCTAGAGCCATTCTGCTTATTTTTACTCTGGAAGTCATGTTGCACTTGACCTCCCATAAGCTGGACCAAAGAGGAAACAGGAAACATACAGAAAGGGATAGATTCGGAGAGAGAAATGTTCGTCCAAAGGTGGCCTGCCTTCTGGACTAGAAAATATAGCAAAGGCAAAGAGAAGAATGGATGCAACCAGAGTATTTTAAAAATAAAAAATGGTCCAGTTCAGTGGCAGGGACTTCCCCGTCACACTACCCTTGTTCATGAGGTGGGTCATAAAAAGGCTATGTTATAAATTTGGTGTAAATATATTTTAAAAAACAAAGTTATGAGGCTATGTTGAATTTTTCAAACGCAGGCTCTTAAGTTTGGTAATATTCAATATTTTTACCCTAAATTTTCAACATAACCTTTTCTTTACAGTACCTCATGAATGTGACAGCTGTCATTTTTCAACGCCTGCCCAAAATGTGTTTTTGCATCTCGAAAGGTGATTTCGCAGTCTCTGCACAATATCACCTTTAGGCCAGGAGATGAACATTTTCTCTGACCTTCCTCATAAGGCAGGGTCATAACAAGGCTATGTTGAAAATTTGGTGTAAAAATATTAAAAAACAGAAAAATTATGAGCCTACATTACATTTTGCGAATGCAGGCTCGTGACTTTAGTAATTTTCAATGTTTTTACCCCAAATTCCTCGGCTGCAGCCCTATTGGCTCTGGCCAGATTTTGTTCATCTTGCTGCAACTTGTTTTAAATACAGTTAACCGCTATCATATTCGCGGATCGTTTTTTCACTGTCTGATAACAGAGTTCAGTCTTCAAAGGAAATCAGGCTAAGTAAATGGATCTCTTGTTTAGTTTGTACTATATTTCTGGAAACTGTTCACCTCCAGGGACCGAAGAACTCGTACTGGAAACTGATTTATGATCACACTTCAGACTGAGAGGCTGACATTAGCTGTCACTATATTGACAAAGAACTAGGTGGAGGGGAGCCTCCTTAGGAGCTATTGTGATTCCTTTCACTGTTTGAGCAATCTGTGTACCGGGCATGAAACCCATACAGGGACATGATACTGTTCAGAACTGGGAATCGGTGAAATAAGAATGAACCTGAAAGGGTGTTAAATGTAATCTGTCCAAAAGAACCCTCTCTATGGTAAATTACATCCTGCCCAAAATATGAACGCCTTGTAGAATTCTCAGAATTCCAATCAGATGAGTCTACTGCAGGAGAAGGACTAATGCTAGACCTGTGCGAATGCTAGCCTCCGGAGAGTTCAGGTTCTTAAAAGAAATAACCGCTTCATTTATTTATTGACTGGTCATGGTCCAGGAAAACCTGCAAGTCCCCTGGAACCACCTAGGAGGCAAATTTTCTGTTGATGCATATGGAAAGATCATCCAAATAAGTGACTACATGGTGACACGTTTTCAGATATGGGCCAATATCCCCACTAAGACTCTCATGAAGACCCTCAGTTGTGGTAACTATAAAGGAAAGTGCCTGGTACTGGAGAGCTAATTCTGGATTCTGACTCTCAGAACTCTCTCAGAGATTGATTGCAAAATAGGCATATATGTACTGGCACGACTGATGGGAACCAGAAAATAACTTTAACTAAAGTGCCCTGATCATCAGAATAAGGAATTTATTCTTGAAACAGCTGGTCTGACAAGTACTGTACATTAAAACTCTGGGGGGTCTAGAATGAGACTATGCCCATGCATCTGATGTAGCCTGACCCGTACACATCTATAAATGGCCCCTGCTGAAACTGGGTATAAGAATGGACCTGTAAGCCTTACACGAGGCAAATGCCTTGTGAAGTGAAGACTTAAACAAACTCATTGGTTATTATATTTTTATTTCATTCACCCCCCCCATAATGAAGGGGACAGGAATGAGCATTTGTGTAGTAACCAGTTACTGCAGCTTGATGTGATTATTAAAACTATTTGTAAACAGTTTATTTTCTCTCGTTCTCATTTTTTGAGGATTTTGAACAAAACTGTCCACAGCTGTAGTCAGCGATCCTCTGCATTCTATGAAATGCATGAGAGAGTCAGAATGGACATGCTGTCATACGACTGACTGTGTGTGCATTTCAACTTATGAGTCCAAGCATGCCCATCACAACTTGTATACTCTGCAGCCATGTGGAGGATGTACTCACCAAGACAAGATCTCAGTCACTGATCTGTCAATTGCTTTGTTACATCCAGCAAAGATAAGGCATCTTAGGCTCTCACGGTGCATTGTTTACAGTTATAAGCAGGAAAAAATAAAACACGCACGCAGCACCAGAATCAATTGCTACCGATGACTTATTTGCAAAACACTGTGGCAGCACTCTGACCCTTGCTGAGCTATTTGGGAGCATATGTCAGAGTACAGCTGCACAGTTTTGCAAATAAATCCACACTAGCAATTGATTCTGGTGCTGTGTGTGTGAGCTTAATTTCTTTGTTTTTTTTTATTATGTAACCCCTAGGTGGCGCTATCCCAAGGGCTACTACCTCTGCCTGCTTGGTTAGTAGCAGGTTAAGGGACCTGAGTTCTGAAACAGGTGCCACCACCCGGAGATCAGGGTTGGTAGTGGTCAAGCTAACCTGGGCACAGCCTTCCAGGACACTGTAACCCCCCCCTTTTTCCTTACTAGTGGCCAGAACAATACACAATAATCACTTTCAGAATACCCCTGATACACCACACAAGTACCCACACTGTTTGCACTTACCACCAGGGCTTTCCTCTGGCTCGGCCCTGGGGACCCCCTGTAAAACAAGGTTATACACAGCAAATAACAGCAGTACAGTACTCTTGCACAAACTGGAACCACAGTCAGGGTAAAAGCAAAAAAGAGTCAGATCTGATTTATTTAAGGGACTTGAACAAGGGAGGGGCGTAATCAGGTTCATTTGCTTAAAGGCTCTATCAATCAAACAGTTATGCATGCACTTCAGGGTCCATAAACAGTTACACACTCTGGATACCCAGATGGAGAATGGTGGGCTAGCCAGGAACGTTGCAGCTGGTTGGGGCCCTGTGATGGAAGAAAACAACATGCACAACACACACTATTTGTAATCCGGAGCCGGAGGGCTCAGTTCTTGAAAAGAAAACAACAAGACATTCAAATGACACACTTTTAGATTAGGCTGTTGTTGCAGGGAGCTACCCTGATGATTACTCACGATACCCAAGACTGGACACAGGCTGGACGAAAATTGAGACAGTAGGTGGTTAATTTGGGGTGCCAGGAGAAGCAGGGCCCACACGATTCACTGAGGCGTCGTTCCTGTTCAAGAGTGGAGCAGGGGGCTGATCCCCAGGCAGGTCTCTCATCGGTGGCTTTCTCTGTGCAATCGGGTAGCCTGACAGGAGCAGCGTGGCATGGCCCAGGCCAAATGGAGATGAACGCTGATTCAGTCCGATTAGGCTGGATAAAGCTTCCAGCAAGCAGAACACAGTTCACACAGTGGGGAACCAAATCACGACCCATTTTCAATACACAGCACATTTACATGTAAGGAAATTCTACTGTACCAGGCAAACCACTCTCCGGTCACGATCGCAAAGTCTCTGCACAAACCAGGGATTCAAAAGCAGCTAGAAATTCTGACAGGCTGATCGAATTCAGCAAATCTTGGTGTCTTCTTTTTTTTTTTTTTAATTCTGTTTGTCTTCCCAAGGCACCGGAACTCTCTCGGGCCCATCCACTCGCCTATACCGCTCTACCGCCCACTGTGAGCCCTGTCATCTTTAATGGCGTTACGTTCACTCCCTGAGCCCCGAGGAGGATGAAGGGCCCGAGAAGTCTGAAAGGGCAGTGGCATGGCTCCAGTGTTGGGCGTGTGGTGGATCAGCACTGGGATGGTTGTTGGCTATCCGGACTGGTGGGGCTTTGGTTTGTAGGTTTTACGCCCCAGACATGGGACTTGCAATGCTGTCAGCCCGCGACATGGGTGCTCCCACTCACATCTGGAAGGCAGCCGCCCAGCGTCTTCCCTGATTGTGAGCCCCTGTGTGTCGCAGTGCCGCTGGGTCTCTACACAGGGGTTGCTGCTGCCGGGCTACCCATGGATCCTTCCCGAAGGAGAGCAGTCTCAGATGCTCGATCCTCTCTCCCTGCTGAACCCCGGCGCTCCGGGCTTGTTCCCGGAGCCGGGTCGTGGCGTGGGCGAGTGTGGCGTCCAGCGCCTTAACCCTCAGCACCACCGGGCCGGCTCAATCTTCGGTCTTCTCCAGGTTAAAGCCTGGTCACAGTCCAGTGGCTTAAGTAGTTCTCACAACTCGGATTCAGTCCGAATAAACTATTTTCCCTCTCAGGGACAGCAGGCAGACAGGCAGGCCAAAACTCAGCCCTGTCACAGTTCTCCCATGCAAGACTACACAGAACTGCTGCTCAAAAATCACTTGACTGTCTCAAGCATGTTGCTTCTTCAGCTCTCAACTTAGATCTGACTCAAACTGCAGCAAGCCTGGGAATTTTCCCAGAATCCAAAAGGTTTGGTTGGCTGATCTGTCTGTCAGTCACAACAAAGGCTCCCCCTTCAGGGCAAAAAGGTGCCAAAAGCCCAAAACTACAATTCCTACAGATTTTTGACTCCAGACAGCTCCTGTAGTCTGGCTCCATTTTAGATCCCACCAGAACTGATTGGTCCAATTTGCAGTCCAGGACCAAGATAGTGGAGATAAACAAAACAGGCCTTGCTGCAAAGAAGGCAGGTTAGACAAACTGCATTATCATTATCACTCTAAATGATTTTCAGCAAACAGTTACATCTTTCAACAGGGCTCCCTCTCAGATTACTTATGACTGCAATCCAGACAGCTCTTAAAGAGACAGTACACAGAAGCTATACAGGCACTCTCTGGCAATCACATTTAAACTGCTAAAACGCAGGACACCAGCCTGGCAGTGAGCATTTAGGGAAGCGTGAGGAAGACTTTTCAGGAACCCCCATTTGTAGGGGGGTTACACTTGCTTTATCACATCCCACATATTTGCAGCAGACTGGGCCTTTCCTTGGATCACTGAAGCAACTATATGCCAGGCCATCTTCTGTAAATCCAGAATTCCCATTGCCAGTCCTGTAACACCAGTCACTAGTCTACCTTGATGCCCTTCTCCTTAAGCCTCTTCAAACAATTTATAGGTAACAGCCCGTCCAGAAACTAAACTGTGAGCAGGGCAGGATAAGGGGTCTGAATCTACTTTAATTCTTTTGATCTTGTTTCAGTCTTTTTATATACTAATTGGCACTCACCCCATGATCGTCCATGCTGTATCAATCTGCCCTTCCCTGGTAGCTAGTGGATACCTCCCTCAACCCCTTATTGTAAGTTAACCGCTGTATGCAGTTTCTGAACATCTTTGTTTGTATCCTGGCGCCCCCCCAATCGACTGCCTGTTCACTGCCACATGCAGATCATCACCTCTTGTAGTCTAGTGGACCTCCCATCTCCCAAATCATCTCTGAATGCCCACACAACACGTCCGTCCGCTCCCGACTTTCCACACCCACCTAACCCCATTGCCCACTTACACCGGACAGCTGTCAGTTGTTACCAGATCTGAACTAGGATAAATACCCAAGCAATGTTTAAACTCACTTTCCCACCACACAAGCCAGCCCTCGAAGTTTTGCATTTCCAAATTAGGTCAGCCTGCCCTTTTAAAAATGATTACTGATTATGGCTGCATGAAATAACTGTGTGTGGGGGGGCAGAGAAAAAAATAACTGAAACCCATAAAAAGGTATCCACTCAAACAGTTTGTTAACTTCATAAGGTACTTACTTGTGCATAAATCTCAAGTTAATATTGCAGGAACTGATTGGATATTAAAGCATGCTTACACTTCCTTGTGCACTGCAGTTTGCTAAGCAGCTGCTCCACCGGCACTGCTCCCAACCTGCATTTAGACTGCACTCGTGCAATGGTGCTGGGTGTAGTTCTAGTCTTCCGGCATTGAGAGCTGCATTTCCGGGTCAAGGGAAGGTTAAGCAGTGCATACTGTGATGAGGAGGGGGAGGGGGTAAATGCTTGGCTTCAAAAAGTTACAGTGCTCTCTAATATAATATTATCAGTCAAGGTAAAGCTTTCTGAGCTACAGAAATACAAGGAGTGATTCTAATTAGCAAGTGCTTACTCTCTTTCAAGAATAACGCTGGAACGTTTATTTTTATTTATTTATTAAATTTTGGTGACCGGGTAGGCCCACTGAGTCCTGGAGGTCCCTTTTTCAGGGGCGACCCGGGATTACATGGTATAATAGGATATACAGTGAGAGTACAATAAATAAGTCATAGCAGTTGATACACCTCTTAGCAATAACATATTATGTAACAGGTTTCAGATTTAACATTTCAATCAGTGAAAAAACAAGACAGAGAACACAAGCAATGCACAGAAATTGAGTGAAGTTAAGAACATCGAACATTTGTCAAATAGAGAGCCCAGGTAAGGAAAAAGGTGCCTTAAATTTGGAGCACCCAGCTTTTGGTAGGTTGAGGCATGTACATGGATGGGTGAGAAGGGGAGGTATGAGGTACCATGGCATTGACATGTGCTAGCAGCGAGCATGTGGGCCTTGAGCCTTGTGCAGAAAGTCTTGATTGAGGGAGCTTCCTGCAACCCAGGTGGAAGTTTGTTCCACAGGGAACGGATGGTGTAGGAAAAGGACTTGCCCCCTACCTTGGTCTTCACTCTTGGAACCTCTAGAAGAGTTTGGCCTGAGGTCTGGGGGTTGCAAGGGTTTAGCTTGGTGGTAATGAGTCCAGAGAGACTAGGTGGAGGGGTTGAGCTAATTAGCTTGTATGTTAGGCAAAGCAGAGGGTATTGGAGGCAAGCTTCAAGTGAAGGCCAACTGATTAGTGCTAGGGAGTCAAAGTGGTGGCTCCTGCAGTGGGACTGTGTGGCAAAGTGAACCACCTTGTTTTACAAGACCTGTAGTCTATTGATCACACAAGCTTTGCCATACCCTGAACAACCGGGCGGCATAGGTCAGTGTCGGTAGGAGGACACTAGAGGTAATGGTAATCCTAGCTTCGGGGATCAACTGGTCCTTGAGGCAGTAGAGGGTTCCAAGTTTCCCATGTATGATTTTGGTAACTTGGTCAACATGGTTCTTTAGTGTGAACCCTTGGTCCAGAGTGAGGACTAAGTATTTTAGGGAGGCCACCACTTCTATATGGTTCCAAGATCTAGAGGTAAGTTGTAAGTGTTGTGTTTTGTCTTGGCCAAGGGATCTTGGTCCAAACAGCATGGCCTTGGTTTTGGTGGTATTTAGAACCATTCTGTTCTCTATAAACCAGTTCTCCATTGACAGCAGGTCTTCTTACAGGAGTGGGCAAAGGCCCGCCAGGTCGTCAGAGGATCGGTACATGACGGTGTCATCAGCGTACTGAACAACAGCGCTGTCCCCACAGTGGCCATTCAAGTCATTTGAAAACAGGGAGAAGAGGAGGGGACCAAGGATGGAACCTTGCGGTACCCCCTCTTTTAGGGGAAGTGGGTCCGATATCTCGTCCTTCCACTTAACCCTCTGAGTACGACCAGTTAGATAGCTTTCAAACCACTTGAGAGCGTGGGGGTCAAGGTCTATGTTACACAGCATGTGTAGCAGTAGTTTGTAGTTGACCAGGTTGAAAACCTTGGACAGATCGATGAAGACGACTCCAGTATGGGTCCCTTTGTCAAGGTCTCTGAACACATCCACAGAGAACTTCATCAGGGCAGTTCAGTCCCTTGTTTGGCTCTGAAGCCATGTTGGGACAGTGCAATAAGCCAGTGAGCCTCTAAATTGTCACGGAGTTCCCATAGACCAGCTTTTCCTGGATTTTTGCCAGGATACAAAGAAGGGAAATTGACCTGTAGTTGCCAATGGGTTCCCGATGTCCGCCCTTATGAACAGAAACCACATGGGCCTGTTTCCACTGGCCTGGAACAGTACCCACCAGTAAGGACCAGTTTATGAGCCAGGTCAGAGGTCTTGAGAGGGCAGGGGCACCATCCTTCAGCAACCTGGGGTGGATACCGTCAGGTCCTCCTGATCCCCTGGTTTTCAGGGACTTTAGGAGGATGAGGACCTTTTTCACCTTGACCAGCCTCAGATGAAAAGTTGGGCGCTCAAGGTTCAGTGGCACCTGTGTTCTGGGCCACCTGTTTGGGGCAGGGAGTCCAGCCTGAAAGGAATCTAGGTTTGTGAAGTGACGGTTGAGGGCCGGGGCAATAAGGGGCCCATCATTCAGTAACAGTCCATTGACCTCAATGGGGCCAGGCATGGACTTACTTTTTCCCTTTAACAGCTCATTGATATGAGACAAGAATAACCTCGGGTTGCCTAGGTTAGTTTTCTGGAGGTGAGTGATGTATGCCCTTTTTGCAAATTTGATGGCACGCTTGCATTGGTTTCTAAGGGCTTTAAATGACACTAGGTCAGCAGGGAGTGAGGAGCACTTGAACATTTTTCAAGCTTTGTCTCAGCTGATCATCAGGGCCTTTAGTGGAGGACTGATCCACTTATAATATCTGCCTTTAGCTCGAAAAGTCTTCATTGGAGCAAAAAGTTGAGCAGCCCTTGTAAGAGATTTCTGAAAGAAGGCAACAGCGTCATCCAGAGTTGGGAGATGTCTTAGCGGGCTCCAATCGGTGTTACTGAGGAAGGTATTGTATTGATCGGCTGAGAATTTAGAGTAGTCACGCGTTGAGAGGATTCTAGGTTGGATCCTAATCGCTCTGTTCTTCCATACACAGAAGATTGGTGAGTGGTCGCTCAGGGCATCAGCCATAGTGCCTGCTATCTGAATATGAGGGGTTTGACACCAGAGCCCAGTCTAGTACGGTGTGATTACCCGTTTTGTGGTTCATTCTGGTAGGTTCAGTGATAACCTGAACAAGATGAGCTTCTTGTACCAGGCCTTTGAGAGCCATATTTGAGTCCTGGGCCCAGTTCAGGTTGAAGTCCCCCAGGATGAGGAGTTCAGTCGAGACATCTTTAGCTAGGGCTTTAGTGATTTTCTCCACAGATTGGAGAGCATTCTTAAGGGGGTTGTATATGCACCCAATGGTGAGGTGCTTAGCTCGGCCAAGGGTGATACGTATAAAGATCGATTCACTCTCAGAACAGGTGTTATACTGTGTGCAGATCTGTGAGGAACTTAGTGTGTCCTTCACATAGATGAGCACCCCACCCCCTCTTTTGATTACCCTGACATTTCAATAGTAGTCGTACCCTCCGGCAGCTACCTCATGTCCGAGGACGTGGGGTTTCAGCCAGGTCTCTGAGACAGAAAGGACATCCAGTTTGTAGAGGGCTAGCCATGCTTGTACTTCTTGCATCTTCAGTCAAAGGCTGCAAATATTCATATGAGTGATCCACAGCCCCTTTGAGGTCAACCAGGACTGGTCCTGAGGAGAGGATATAGAGAGATTTGCAGTTGGGGGGGGGCCAGGGTTCGGTTGAATATCACCTGCAAGGAGCAATAATGCAGTAACCAGGCAAAGTATAGTTGGGTTGAGCGAGGGGAGCAGATCTTTTCTGAGTATCCTTCTGGTCTGAAGAAGTGTACTGTAACATATCCCTCTCTTAGTGAATTCATAGGCAATTTGGAGGGAGTTTGTGCTGGGGGGGGGTGGGACAGTAGTAGTGATTGATGGTATGGGTGTCAGGTCCCCGTGGTCCTTTAATGTCTGGGTCTCGTAGACAAGAGAGCCAGTCCACCCAGAGAAGGGACAAAATATAAATAGTGGCAAGGAGTATACCTCTGTCAGAATTGTAAAGGTACGGCTTACCTGGCCTAGTGGGCAGCTGGAAAGGCAGGCATTGTTCGGGGTACCGACCTCGTGGTGACATGATCGGAAGGCAACTGCAAGAGGTGAGGGCAAATAATCCTGCCCAGGAGCAGGGGAGGATCAGCCCAGGTCGGCTTAGTCTAGATTAGCTGGACTAGCTGTGGGGTGCCTGATGTCCTTTGGCCCAGGCAGTCCCTTGGTACAGGTTCTGTAGACGGAAAACTGTTTGCTGCCAACTATGACTTTGGGAGGGGGCTCAGCTTGGTGGAAGAAAAGGAAAATCAGGTATGCAGCTAGAGGGTAGCAAGGGAGTTGAACACCTGAATTAGTCACCGAGAGAAAAACGAACAAGTAAAGATCGCTTTTCTGCCAATGAGGCACACAGATAGACCAGGCTTTAACTACCTGAACCAGCTACCAGCATTAAGCACCTATCTGATCCTACAGTATAATAATGACACGTTCTGCTAAGGTAACTCACAGATTATCAGACTATGCATAAAAACCTTATGTCAGACTAGCATCTAAGTAGAACAAAACATTGCTAAAGTATCTCTACAGACTGCTACACGGTAGGATACAGCATTAGCTCAGGTTCTATGAGAAAACAAAAAAGAAATAAATTGTTATACTTATAGACAACTCATGCACGTATATTTGCATATAGACAGCTCATGAGACATTAATTCATTAAGTATAGTTCATTGGGTAGCAAATTGTTGAAAACTGATGTGCAGCCCATGACCCCACGCTACTGGCCCCTTAGAAGTTGTGAGAGGGCTAAAGGAGCATTTAAGGGGAGGAAGTAACGGGACAGGTGGGTGGGAAAAACAAATGCAGTCCCGGAGCAGTTCTTTCATCGGGGGAGGTCTGCCCGGCACAGAGCAGCTAGCTGGCGCCTCACTCCGAGGTATGAATCCTTAAGCATGTGAAAGTTCAAGGTATGGAGGGGGACCCACTTCAGGAGGTGACCCTCGCTGCCCCTGACGATCCGAAAATAAATGTCCCAAGGGAAGCAAGCCACTGTTGCTGGATTGCAGCCTTTTGTACAAGGCTGCCCAGTGTCACAGCTTGATCTGAACCAATAGGCGCTTGTGCCTTGTTTGAATTTTGGCGCCCAAAGGAACAAAGGCACCAGCGCTGGGACTGTAGGTACAGTCCGACAGAAACTCCAGTTCGTGGCACAAATTCCCAGGCACTCCGAGCTCCAGCCCTAGTGCAGGATGCAGTGCAGCTGTGTGCCTTTTCGAAAAACGAATGCAGTCCTGGAGCAGTTCTTTCATCGGGGGAGGTCCGCCCAGCATGGAGCAGCTAGCCGGCGCCTCACCCCGAGGTATGAATCCTTAAGCACGTAAGAGTTCAAGGCATGGGGGGGGGGCCCACATCAGGAGGTCTCCCTTTCAGCCCCTGACAATCCGAAAATAAATGTCCTAAGGGAAGCATTTAAGAGCATGCTATTGTGCATAGTTTGAAGTACCCTCACACTGATCTCACTGATTTGTTTATCTGGCTGCACTTAAGTGAGCTGTCAGGTTGGGGGACAGCTGGCCTGGCACAGAGTATTGTAGGGCTGTACCAGTGCAGGTGAATCAGTGTGTTTACAAGCTGTTATAACACACCTGCACCGTTACATGATCCTAACAAAACAGGGATTGCTGTAAGCCGCAACAGAACAGTGACTTGCGACTCTCTGGCAGGTGTTTACACACCAGGATCTTTACCGATGCAACTCAACTGCACCGCCTGGAACAGTGCAGATCCTGGTATGTAAATGCACCTTTAGAAACCAATACATAAAGAGCATAACACAACACGGCTCTTTTCATACTTCCTTAATGCAGAATCATCTGGCAGCTAAGTGAGATGAATATGTTTTATAAGCAAGGATGGCAGTGGTGCCAACTGCACAAACAGATACGTCAGGAAACATCACCTCGCTCATTTCACAGATGTGAAAACCGGAACCAGGAATAAAGCTGCTACAGTAACAGCCATATTGTAAAAAACATTTTATAAATATAGATTTATAAATAAGATCACTCGTTCAATGTCATTCTGTAATAAAAATCTCACATACAGATTTATCAAAAATGACAGGACACATAAATTGGTATAAATGTAATTTTTTATGTCCTGTCCTCTTTAAGACCTAAGGGCAAAATTATACTGACAGGAGTGGAAAAAAAGTTCACTGTTACAACTGCACAAAAATTAAATAAGAGAAAATAAGTTGGAAGAAAGTTTAGGACTACTTTTGACAGTCATATGCTGTACTCACAAAACAGACACTAGTCTGAAAAATATTTTTTCTTAGTGACCAGCCCAGACAGCAGCTCTTATGAAGTGACACATTTGTGACAAAATGTTGGCACAGTCTAAGGGCCTTATTTATGTATACATGTCAAAACATTTGGGGCATAAAATAATTGAAATACAATGGGCATCATTTTCAAAAAGTTAGTGTGGCACAATGACTTCTGGTTCCACCTCGCGAGAAATGGCTGCCTAGAGACTGCGCTCCTGTCTCCCACGGTTAAGAATATGCTCCGATCGGGCAATACACAAGTGAATTTTACTGTAGAAATAGTATCAGAGTGCATAGGTAGCACAGACGGGTGAAACCGACTCCTGCACGGCGCGCCATGGCGGATTTAGCAGACCGCTCAGACACGGAGGCCTCTCAGACCTCTAAACCACGCAACCTCCTCCCACGTGATCCTAAAAGGGGGGCCTGGTAAAAACACTTGCAAACAAGGAGCAGCAAAAACTAAAAAAGCTAAACTAGACCTAATCTATCAGGAGATCCTGACATTCAGAGCAGAAATCAAGGAGCTGTACAGAGAGCTCTGTTGGGATGTTGTACAACTCAAGCAGCGTATGGATGACCAAGAGCAGTTGGGAACCGCTACTGAAAACAGAGTCAATGATTTAGAGCAGGCCCTTCAGCAAATAAGAGACACCGAAGAGCAGATCATAGACTGACAGGAGGACTCAGAAAATCGCCCAAAAATATTCAAATTTACTGCCTCCCAGAGAACTCAGAGGGGTCTAACATTAAAGAGTTTGTTGAAGCCCTGCTCCACACTGCTTTGGAGTTGCCCCTGATTTTGATCTGCAATTAGAAAGAGTGCACCGTGCACTGGCACCAAAACCTACCTCTTCTAAGGCCCCTCCACGGTCTGTGATTCTTTGTTTCAACAGTTTCTCAATCAAAGAACAGATCCTCCTAACAGCCTGGAATCGTCAGAACATTTTCTATGGCCAAACTCGCATCTATTTTGACCATGACTATGCTCCTAAAACCATGCGGCTCAGAAGAGCGTATCTCCCTCTGCTACCAGTTCTTAAAGCGGCAGGCTATAAATTTACAACACCATACCCCTCCCGCCTGGCAGTACAGTTGCCCTCAGGGAAGAAAGAGTTTGCTACTGCTCAGGAGGCCCGAGAAGAACTTTCTAAAATGGGTCTACAGTTTCCAGACTGGAGTTCAGGCTCTCAAAACTTGGAACAGTGCCCAGCCAGATGGCAAACAGTGCCTGAGAAACTACGGGGAACTCACCAGAACCTGGCAGCAGTTAAGACTGTCCTAGCTGCTTACTGGAGAGATTCTGGAGTTAAAGACACCTGAAGAATATCACTCTGCATTTTGCCCGGACATTATTCAGGTTGGCGGGAGTATAGTATTGGGGGGGGACATATACCCTTGAATGGGGTTGATGAGGCTTTGCGACACGTGGACCTGACTCTAGGCCTGAGGTGGGTCCTCTATTCTGGGTCAGCCCCTAGCTGTATGTCAGTCTAGGGTGGAGTAGAGCTTCTACCCTACCCTCCCACCCACCGGGATCGGTTGTGACGCTTGTGTATTACTTTCTAAAGCTAACCTATGATTCTACTAAATATTTGATCTCCCTAATTTTAAAATGGAAGGAAATGGCAGAGATAGTCTGTTTCATTAGAGAAATACAGAACAAGTAAGGCTTCAGGTTTTGCCCATTTTCGTAACTACGCTGAAGTTTATTAGTGTTTGACCTGGGGGATGGGGAGGGAGACCAATACCGGTTTGGGCTGCTAGATGCCATTGCGAGGTTTTTCTTCAATTTCCTTTTTTGTCCTTTTTCAGTTTTCCCTGTATTTTTGGGAACAGCAAGCTGTATCCCCGGAGGCCCCGGCCATGTTGGGTAAGGGACTACCTCCGCAATTAGGGAAGGTTTACGCCTACCGTGGGGTTCACTGCTTGGATCCCCGGGGGCGAAGGTATCTATTCCCACATTTGGAAGTCCCTAAGTTTAAGAGTTATAAATTGTTGCATCCTGTTATAGCTGGATTTTGACTGTTTGATACCATAAGGATGTATCTAAAACTAGAGTTTGTTTCTTATTTATTGTTAATAATTTTATGCACTCAGAGGTCAGAGTGTAGTTTAAAAGAAGTTCAGTTTTTTATGAGGTACAGTTGGTTAAACGCTAGGAATAATAGTGTGACAGTTTTGATCTGGGACAGTCTTCAATGGAGATCTAAAAATGTTTTTGTTGTTTATCTACAAAGTACCAAAGGCATGGGGTGGAATCCCACTCATGGTGTATGGTTCCTCAAGCTATGCCTGCTGTTTGGGGGATGGAGGGAGGCAACTATTTCTAATGCTTTAACTATTATTTTTGTACAGTGCGGACAGACTTGGCAAACATAGTTTCGATGAATATAAATGGCATGAATCATCCAATAAAGAGAGCTAGGGTCCAGCAGTATTTATGCTGGCTGTGTGTATCTGCAGGAGACTCATCTCTTGAAAAATTAGCATACTAAGTTAGCGATGGGGGCAGATATGTAGTGTTCTCCTCTTCCAGTACCTCCAGGAAATGGAGAGGAGTGGCTATCTTAATTCCCTTGTCTACCCCGTTTAAGATGGAGAGAGAATATTCTGACCAGAATGGGCATTTTGTGATAGATAGTCCAGGGACGTATGTTTGAGACTGAAGTAACGCTGGCCAGTGTGTACCTCCCTCCAGGTGCCCCCCCCCTTCTTCTCAGACGATTTAGCAATAGGTTTTTGGAGATACAGAAGGGTATCATGTTGATAGGAAGTGATTTTAATATCACCTTGTCCCCACGAATAGATTATTCATCTCCAGGAGCACATACGATTACCCCTATACAGAAACTCCTTAAGGCACAAATTCCACGTTTGGGGCCTTGCAGACATTTGGCATAATTTATTCCCTCCATCAGAAGGCTACACGTATTTCTCGCCTAGGCACCACTCCTCTTCCAGAATCGATTATTTTTTTATCTCCACCGAGTATTTGGATAGAATACAGGATCTCTCATTGGCAGCGCGGTTGCTATCTGACCATGCACCGCTTTTATTACGAGTAGACCTGGGTAAAAAATGCAAAACTTCCCTATGACGGTTGAATTTAGCCCTGCTTAAGGATACAGAATTTAAAACTAAAATAGAGAATCGGATTACCCAGTTCCTAAATGAAAATGCTGATGCTGATATGTCTGCTACTATTTTTTGGGATACCATTAAAGCTGTGCTGCGAGGAGAAATTATATCATAATCCTCCTCATACTAACAAGCAGAGAGAGTCCAGATTTAAACAATTACAGGTAACACTTAGGGATCTCCAAAAGAGATGGGCCCAGGGGGAGGGGGTGCCCCAAGAGGAGATTAGACGTGTTCAGTCAGAAATTCAGGGGATATTGGACTATAAGGTACAGATGTCTTTTCTGTATCTTAAAAAGTTTCACTATGAGGTGGGCTCAAAGGGTGCCAGAAATCTGGCCAAAAGAACTAGAACTTATAGATGGTCAGCGACTATTTCAAGAATTAAAGACCCCCAATCAGGGATGATCGTTTACAAGGGACCACAAATAGTAAAAACTTTCCAAGATTTTTATGAAACACTATACTCAGATCAGAACCCACCATCAGAGAACCAGATTTGAAAGCTTCTGGCACTGCTTACTTTCCCTAAATTGACAGAAGTGCAACAGGCCTCTTTGCTTAGCCCCATATCAGTTAAGGAAACTCAGTTAGCCATAGGCAAATCCAAGACTTTAAAATGCCTTGGCCCAGATGGGTTCGGAGCAGAGTGGTACAAAACCTTTCAGGCTAAATTGCTTCAGCCAACGAAACATGCCTTCATAGAGGTCCAGGAGGGGAAATCTCAGCCCCCCCCCCATGGTCATATGCGGCCATTTCAGCTGTCCTCAAACCAGGGAAAGGTCCACTTTCACCAGAGTCACATAGACCCATCATGGTCTTAAATAGTGACTATAAATTCTTTGTCGATCTGGTTGAGTCGGTTGGAGACTATCCTGCCTGGCCTGATTCATGCGGACCAGGCTGGATTTCTCCAGATGAGACAAACTGCTGATAACATCCAAAGAACAGGTCATATAATGGACTATCTGACTAGATCGATGCTGCCCTCTGCATTGGTGAGCCTAGACGCATACAAGGACTTTGACAGGGTCTCTTGGAGATTCCCGTGGAGGGTCTTGGCAGCCTTTGGCTTCCCGAAGGATTTTGTGGGCTGGTTGGAGAGAACTCATTGTTCCCCAAAGGCCTATATTAAGATCAATGGAGGTATTTCTTCTGCTATCCCCCTTGAGAGAGGCACCCGGCAGGGATGTCCCCTCTCACCACTCCTCTTTGCTATCTATACTGAACCCCTTGCTATGGCCATTCGAAATTCGTTAAGGATTTCAGGAGTACATATAGGAAATCAAACTTGGAAATTAGCTTTATATGCAGATGACATCATACTTTCTGTGATCCATCCAGAAACTTCCCTTCCGCCTATTTAGAGCTCGCCGGATCATTTTGCCAGAGTCTCTGGGTATAAGATGAATCTTATTAAAACTGAGGTACTTACTTTCCATTTCACTCTTTCTCCAAATCTAAAAGATCAGTTACCCCTTAGATGGAATAAGACCAAAATAAATTACCTAAGTGTACAATTCCCACAACAGATTTCTAATCTTACCCTACTTAATTATGAACCCCTTACCCAACAAATTTAACTGGATCTACATCGCTGGTCCCAGCTGCATTTGCCACTATATTCTAAAGTAGATTTAATTCGCATGAATATCTTACCTCGCCTCTTATATTTATTTCAGACAATTCCAGAATTCCCCTCCCAGATATATTTTATTTCTTGGAATAGATCCCTCGCTAGGTTCGTCTGGGTCGGTAAAAGGCCAAGAGTAAAATAGTCAGTACTGCAGCTTCCTAAGGGGGAAGGGGTTGAATCTACCTGATCTACAGAAAGATGCCCAAGCTACAGTCTTAGCTAGAATATTCAATTGGATCAATCCAAATTATGACCTTCTTTGGAAGGTTTTGGAATTAGCCCTCAATCAGCTTCAGGATATCTCAGGTGTTCTGTCTTCCACTAAGTCTCCCTTTAAAAGAGAACCCTCATACTACATAGGGGCACAGTCTAACCTAATGGTGTGGTGCAACATTAAAAACTCCCCCGAATTGGAACCAGTTTTATCTTATCTGGACTCTCTTAGCTCGGTAGTTATACCTCTTTCTCCACAAGAGAAACAGACCCTGATAGACTGGGCCAGTAGAGGTCTCTCTTCGATTCACAAACTTATAGATTCAGAGGGAGTTATTCTTTTTACCAAATTACAGGAGACCTACAGACTTCCACCACAAGATCGAATGATGTATACATGTCTCCAGGAATCTATAGGACAAAGGGTTGGGAGCCAAGGCTCCTTACCTTAACCCCTCCCTTGCTTTTGCATCTGGCTGTGACCACTAGAGAGGGGCAAATGTGGCCCCACTTTATTGGGTTACTCTACAAAGGTCTTAAGGAATTGTCTAGAGATTCAACTAAAGGGATATTAGAGGCCTGGAACAGAGAGCTCCCCCTGCCAGTACATGTAGATGAATGGGGAAAATATACTAAACAATCTCTGGGTCTCTTCAGCACCCCCTACTGAAAGGAATTTGCATGGAAGACGAGGAACAGGTTTTTCCATACCCCGGCAAAACTGTTTAAGTTTGCTGCTGCAGCATCTGGCAATTGCTGGAGGGGATGCGGGGAAATGGAAATTACGAACTTACCGTAATTGTTGTTCTTCTTGGACAGTTTCCATCACTTGTTCACACTAGTGGGATAGCGCCAGAGGCACTAGGACCAAGCGGGAGCCAAAAATTTTCAGAAGGGTCAGCGCCGAGACAGGACCACGCATGCATGGCACCTCGAGACTAGCTCACACCTGTGTAGGCTATCTTGTCGTCAACCCTCTAACAGCCTCAGTACCTTTTCGACCGAGGGTGCAGCATAACTAATGAAATAACTTATCCTGTCTTTCTGGGCCTGAGAGAGCCAGATGGCCTTTGCCAGAAAGGTCAAAGGACAATGTCTTCACAGCCTGAACCATAGGACCATGAAGACCAGGAAAGAAAACAAGTGAACCCAGAGGATGGTGGGTGGGTGTGTGAATGAGTGATGGAGACTGTCCAAGAAGATCAGCAATTACGGTAAGTATGTAATTTCCATATCTTCCTGAACTAAGTCTCCATCACTCATTCACACTAGTGGGAGAGTACTGAGCTAAAACAACAACCCTGAGTAGGGTGGTAGGGGATAGGGTTCACTCAGAAAGGACAGCCAGGGACTGTCCTGCTCATAAAAAGAGCTATCTTGGAAAGAGCATCTAGAACATAGTGCTTACAAGATAAGCGGTTGAGTTGTAACTCACCACTTTGCAGACGACTGCAATGGACACAACATGAAATTTTGCCAGAAAGCCGTAACCACTCTTGAAGAGCAGCAAGAACCCGGCCACACAATTTGGTCTAGGACCAAAAATAATAGTGTCAAAGACATATATTAATCTAATATAAAAAGGCCTCAGGGACTGAAAAAGCCGGGGGTAAAGTCTACTGGTTCGTGGTAGACCGAAAAGTGCAGATAGAAACCTCCCACTACCAAGTATGGCTGACCTGCGAACAACAGGTCCAGGAGCACTCGAACCCCTTATTTGGTGAACAAAAGAAGGTCCCAGTGGGGTTAGCCCATCAAAGAGAATGGTTTTCACCTAGTCACTGAAACCTTCCTGATGGAAGGCCAACGCACGATTTAGAAGCCTCTTATGGTGGTCTAGTAGAACCAGATCCTACCCATTTTATGTTCCAAAAGGAATCATGCTGCCCTTGTGTGTACAACTGTAGTAGCAGTCTCTGAACTCAGGGAAGAGAGGAAAAGTGTACAGGAGGATGTGTCCACTGCGGAAAAACATTCCAACAGAAAAAAACAGGGGCTGGATTTGTAAGGCAAATAGAGGCAGAAGTGCGTCAAGGAGGGACGCAGCAGGACCAAGTTAGGGCTAACCATTCATTGAATGTGACTGAATAGAGACAGAAGTGACTCAATGCAGTGAGGTACTACTCACTCCGGCCTCCCTGAAGGGAGTAGGAAAGGACTCTAGTTTGTTTGCTGAAAAACAAACATCACAGCTCCATCACGCTCTCGGAGAAGATAGTTTCATGAGCGACTGGCACGGAACCAGTACGCAGGAACCGAAGGTGTGAATATTTGAGAAGCCATCAGAAAAAAGATCTATTTGACCTATGGTCAAGAAAAGAGTATGTCATCTGTTAAATGGAAGCAAGCAGGAACCTGAGTTCCGAGTCACTTCTGTTGCTGCGAGGCTCTGCTCAAGAGAAGAAACCTAATAAAAAAGGGGGATTGACAGACTGGGTAGTCGCCTAGGTCTAGGAAATGTCTCTGAATAAAAGAAATCTCTCTTGGAAAAGAGATGACCCATACCACCGCTGGATCAGACTCCCCTTAGGGGCAGAAGAAGTCAGGTACTCTTTACCGTATTCTAGAGAAGAGCACATCAGGGGGCTGAGGCAGAACCTGACCAGATCCAAAAGGGTGGTATCGGGTAATTTCGGCTAGACCCTGTGTTGTGATAAATTTTCTTCTTTTTTTTACCATTAGTCCGAGCCTAACAAGGCTTTCAGGCTGCTATTTCACAAGGATTGCCTGATACAAAAATGACAAAGATGTCTTCCATCTGAGGTGTTAACCAGCTGTGCCGAAGAAGCCACTGAAGGGGCAACAACACAAGGGGGCTATATACCCCTATCAAAGGAACGGAAGAGCCCGAGTTGCTCCCGACCATTAAATTAGAATGTTCCACAGAGTGTAATCGTCTTGACGACTGAAAAAGTCAAGACGCAGAAGCGTATGGTCCAGGGATGCAGTCTGAAATACTATAGTGGACCCTATCACTGAGGAACTACTGAAAAGATCTTCCATCACAGACTCTGATGATAGAGAGGATGTGCCCTTTAGTATATAAAATGAGTCATCCGCTGTATTACTGACCAGAAGGACAGGGAAAGACTCATCTAGATGCACTTCTACCCCAGAAGGACCCCTGAGGGAGGTCTAGAACAGAGCCACTAGAGACTCCACCACCAGGAAGGATGTCGAGGAGCTTGGTACCACATAGGGAGCCCAGAAAGTGCTGAGTGGAATGAGAGATTCCACTGGCAAAACTGCAGCAGAGTTCCATCAGCAGAAAACTGCTAGATGTCACAAGATCCCACGCAGACTGCCACTTACTAAGATGTGTGGAAAAAATAATCCGCAGAACAGGACTTCATTCTGCGGAAAATATCCTACCACAAGTTCTGCGGAGAAGAAGTCTGTAGAAGGAAAATGTGCCACTAGTTCTGCCAGACAGCACCCACTAGCACCCCTGCGGTACCAGCATCACTCGTGGCACAGGAGGCCACCAAGCAGTGCCTATGCCAACCTAGGCGATGCCCGAGGGCAACCGCGGTGGTACCTGCAGGCACCCATGCAGCCATGGCACCTGAGGGCACCCCCGACACCCATGGTACCATGGCACCCATGACACCCATTGAACACATGGCAAGAATGGCACCTGAGGGCACCAGTGGCACCCATGGGTACCAGCGAGTGCTTGGTGCCACCCATGACACCCGCGGGTGCTCGGCATCACCCGCAGGTGCTTGGGAACCACCCACGGCTCTGCGAGACACCCACGGCACCACCAGTGGTGCTGGCAACCAACAGCAGTAATAACAGCACTTGCGGCGCCGCACAGAATGATGGCGCTGACCCACAGTGCTGATGATGGTGCCGATCCATGGCACCAACCAAGGCACCGAGGCACAGCGCCGACCAAGGCACTGAGGCATGGCGCCGACCAAGGCGCCGATCAAGGCACTGAGCCACGGCGCTGAAGGAAAATGGCAATGGAAATCCTGAGAAGAAGGGGAGAAGGAAAAAGGTGGTGCCTGTGTCGGCCCATGCATGGAAAAGGGAGAAGGGGGGTAGGCATGAGGGGTCGACACGATGGCGAAGGCACCAAGAGGGCACCACGCTCATCCTGATCCAATCAACCCGGCTCCAGTCCAATGGCTCCAAGGCCCGAAGGCTCCAAAATCAAAGCTGGAAAACTGGAGGAAGTCAAACCCCCTGCTCCACAGGAGCGGCCCAGAGGTGAAACTGCTCACCGGAGTTCCAATGAGGACAAAGATGGAGTCCGGAGTCGAGAATGCAGCCGTTAGGAGCAGGGCCAAGGGGAACCCGCCAAAGTCGGTTCAGGCCTATCACCCCTCGACAGTCCTCGTGCATGCCAAAGGGCAACCTCGATGGCGGCAATTCTTCTTCTTCCAACGAGGAAGAAGAGCTCGAGGTTGCGGAGCCGGATCCCCGAACTGCTAGATTCATGCTTTGGTGGACTGTCCTCCCCCCGAGCACAGGACTGTCTGTAGTCGGACCCCCCGCTCATCAAGGGCGGCGGACCGGACACAGCCCCTCTGCCATAACAACTTTCAAAGTCTTCCTACTGTCACCGCTACCGTCTAAGGACGACTCTGTTGATGGCAGGAAAGAATTTATTTTTCTTCTTCTTCATAATCTTCTTTTCTTGTTCATAAAATAAGAAATTATTACTAAAATGTTAAATTAAAATGCTAAAAGCTGCTGTCGTTTAGACGAAAACTTTGACTCAGGCAGACGAGCGACGTCGACATCCAAGCGCACTCGACAGCGGGAGAAAAGGAGCTGAGGAGATTGGAGGGTCGACGCCTACACAGGCGCGAGCTGGTCTCACGGTGCCACGCATGCATGGTCCTGTCTCGGCGCCGACCCTTCTGAAAATTTTTGGCTCCCACTTGGTCCTAGCGCCCCCGGCACTATCCCACTAGTGTGAATGAGTGATGGAAACTTAGTCCAGGAAGATCAGTATGCAGGCCATACTGATATTTTCTGGTCTTGTCCAGGATTGAGCAGTTTTTGGTATAATATCTCAAAAGCTCTGACATATTTGGTGGGGAAGGAAGCAGTTCTGACCCCAGAATTGGTGCTCCTGTCTGTCCCACCTGAGAACCTCCATATTTCGGAAAGTTCCTTGTTGTTCACCTATATTTTAGCAGCCAAAAAAGTTATAACTAAGCGTTGCGGCCCGGAGACCCCCCTACGCTTCGAGACTGGCAGGGGGTGCTCGGGAAGATATATATATTAGAAAGACTGATTGCTAGGTCAGCAGATAGGATGGATCCATTTGAATTAAGATGGAGAAAATGGGTGTTTTATATTTCACCCCTGGACCCTACCTTTGTCCCTTATATATAACTGATTTAATGTGTCAGAAGGAAAACATGACAATTTTTGTTGCCTGTATGGATCATACCTTCAAATATATATATATATATATATATATATATATATATATAGTGCTGTTTTGTTTCTCTCTTTAGGAACCATGGACACTTTATAAATTTTTTAATCGTCCTAATGCTCTGTCTCAGACACTGATCACTAACTATATAAATTATCTTAATTACTTTTATCCTGGGAAGATGTATAAAGAAGATGATTTATTTCTGTACTGGATATGTTACAAGTATCAACTATTGTACCTCAGCATTGTTTTTTACCTGAAAACTTCTATAAATATGCAGTTTAAAAAAAAAAAAAGGTTAGCATGGCACAAACTGGGTTTGCATCACGCTAACCGGGAATAGCACCGGCCTTTGAATGGTGGCTATATTCAAAGGCCACCTATGCATTGGCGCACCCCCAACAGTATCGTGGCACACAGTACCATGCTTCACATATGCAAATGAGGGATCCCCCATGCATACACAGCGCAGCACGATATTGAACCTTTTCAGAAGTGCAAAACAGCTGCAAGCGCTGCTCAGTTTAATGTTTCTGAAACCAAGCCCTTAACAATGCGCAGAGTGGGTGGGTGCCCTGCACACTGTCCACTCACCATTAAGGGCTGTATACCCTAGTGTTCCAGTGGTCCCCCCCGAGCCCCGATCCCCACAGCACTACGAAGCAAGAAATCCTTGGTGGTCCCAACGGTTCCTCCCATGCTCCAATCCCAACAGCACTACAAAGCAAGAAATCCTTGGTGGTCCAGCAGCCCTCCCATGCCCTGAACCCCACAGCAGTACAAAAAAAGAAATCCTTGGTGGGCCAGCGGTCCCTTCCATGCCCCAATCCCCACATACATGGAAAAAAAAAAAAAATCCCCATTAATCCAGTGGTCCCTCCCATGCCCCGATCCCCTTTCTACAAAAGTACATGTTTCCCTGGTAGTCTAGCAGTCTCTCTCTAGCCCCAATCCCCTGGTCATGAAAATGAAAAAGATGCCCTGGCAGTCTAGCAGTCCCTCCCAAGCCCTGAGCTCCTGTCAAATGACAGAAATAGTATTCCTTGATGGTCTAGTAGTCCCCCGACCTGCCCATATCAAACAAAACACTGTCCCTGGTGGTCTAGTGGAACATCTAACCCCCTCCCACCCAGGAAGGTAGTGCCCCACCACCCCACTCCCCCCCCGTCCCAATCCCTAGAGCCGGCGAAAGGCACAGCCATCCGCTTACCACCATGGCCAGACGCAGACTGAGCTCTCATGATGCATTTACTCAACAAGCATGTCATGAGAGCTCAGTCTGTGGCTGGCTGTGGTGGGGAGCAAAGGGCTGTGCCAATCACTGGCTCACGGGGTTGGGACTAAGGGGGCATGGGTGAGTGGGGCACTATCTCTTGGGGTGGGGGTCCAGTAGACCACCAGGGATGGTGTTTTGTCTGATACGGGCAGGTCAGGAGGACCACTACCATCAGGGAATACTACTTCTGTCATTTGACAAGGGATTGGGGCTCGGATGGGACTGCTAGATCATCAGGTCATCTTTTTCCAAACAACTGCTGTAGATCCCCCCCTTCCTCAGCTGCTTCTAGGTCCACTGATAGGGTTTTGGATGAAACAAGTCTAGCTGTGATTCATAAGGTGTTGTCTTCTGTGCCTGGACACAAGCTTAGTTAATATCAGAGTCTATTTTTTCTACAGGTATTTTCTTGCAAAGGGGAACTGTATACCCTCTAGCCTCATTTAACCACTGCAGCCTCACTGGGAAACTGTATATGCTCTGTCTCCATTTGACCATTGCAGCCTCTTAGTCTCATTTGATCTTAGTGGCAGAGGCACAACAACTCCATGGGAACAAAGCACTTGGGGACAACTGCACATGTGGATGGCACCAGCACACGGCTGACGCTTGCATGAGCACCATTACATGCGCTGCCAACTCCAACTGCCTCAGTTTCTTTTGTCTAAGGCAGAAAGCAGAGAAAAGAAAAATGTAAGATATACAGAGGAAAGAAATAACTCCTGGAGAGTTGCAAGAAAAACCCATGAGGAAAAATAAAAGACCCAAGTACCCAGGGAGGCATCAAGTAGTTACTCCAAGCTGCTTCAAGCCTCTGTAAGGACAAGAAAAGAAGAAAAAAAGAGAAGAGAGCTCAGAAACTGAAGTATCACTTAGTATAAAATATAAGATATAGCTGAGACTGTCTTGCTGAGTGGTAGGGTACCAGTCTGGCACCCTAGTGACCCAAGACTGCACCCTGAGTCCAGGATGTCAGGAGCAAAAGTCAGCAGGTAGATGTACAATGCTCACAGCGTGGCACCTGGAGGTGATGTGGGGCCATTGCTAGAGTGGGTGAGAACGCATCGGTGGGCCCCACCCTCCAAACAGCAGACATGGTGCACACTCTAAACAGGGATGTGGAGATGGGCAGGAAGAAGAAAGGAAAAGTGACCGACCAAAGCAGCGCTGGGTGACAGCCTCCCTGTGTGCTCCCTCATGCCACCTGACTCTTGCTTCTACTACCCAGCCCCTGGTTCCCAGACATTGGCTTCAGTTACATGCCCTTCCTCCCTTTCAATGCCCCATGGGAAGGGAGCCCCTCTGGAGAGGAATAAAATCAACCTGAACATTAGAGAGGCACACACTGAGATCTGGTGGTGTATAGCGTCAATGGGAGTGAGTCAAGCTGGCAGAGAAGTGGCACAATGTGAGAGAGTGAGGCTCCTGGGGGCACAGAAAGTGGCAAAAAAATAACAATGCCTACGATGCCTGTACTATAAGTGGAAATTGAAAGTAAAGTGCATACACTGGCTGCTTAGAACTGAAAGAACAAGTTTAACCATGTAGTAAACTACATACTACTTGTGGCGACTTGTAGCAATACTGATGGCTGAGCCAAAATCCTATCAGGCCCAAGACACTCCACTGATCTTAAAAATGTACCTCTAGTACAGTAGTAACAGACTGGGGGGTTAGTAAAAGTTATATGGCACTAGTGAGTGATGCCACGGTACATTACCTATACCAACAGCCCAGATGTAGGGATCACATAATTTGTGTGTTTTAGTTGGTGAACTCTTCAGTGTGTCAAATGAAGAATTTTCTTTTTAGAACTATTGGTGTAACTCTTTGCTGCCACTGCCAAATATAACAACCAAATGTACCTTACCCCTGGATACCAGATGACAGGGTACTCAGAGCAGAAGGCTAGCATTAGTCTTGGCTATTGCCACAAAAAGGGCAGAATGTCCCATGTGTACACTGCCTGACACTCTTGTGACACAATGTATATTTCGTATTGAAGGGAAAAAGAGGCTTTGTGGTTAAGTCATGGTGTCTAAATAGATATCCAAATGGAGATTTTGACTGGATAGTAAAACTGTTTCTGTCATTTACAAGATACTGGCTCAGATACTTGGGTAAATTTGTGCCCCAGCTGCTCACACAAGTAACTGCACTAACAACTGCTGTTGCATCAGAAGAAAACCTGCTTAATCACACTGCATCAAAAATTGCCGCAGTTAGGTCAGTAAGCGTGACTCAACACTTTGAGCCAGCAAGACTCACAACTGCATCATGAAAATAACATTTCTGATCGCAAAGCTTAGACAATTTGATGCAATTTATATACTGCCAAAAATACTGTCACAATCTGGTTTGCATCACAAGCCCTGCTGCAAAAGACTAGCATCAGAAATTGACACAAATGTGCGACTTTCGAGACTACTGTGTTAAATGGCGCGACACTGCTGGACAACCCAAAAAAGTATGCTAAAAGCAGATGAAAAATTACATGGCTATTAAGCCTGGAAACTTGTTCAAAAACTAGCCACATATTCTTTTATTTATTAATATTAGTTCTCGAGTCTAAGAACAAACTGAGCACATAATACCGAAGAGAGGGGCACATGGCCCAATCCACAGTTTTATCCCCCTTCCACATGTGGAGAGGGCTAGTAAAAGTCACAGAGTGCCCCTCTACACAGGCGAAGCACACTGCTGCACCCACAGCATGGGTTGCGTCGGCCCTCTGCAACCGATCCCACTCCACTAACACATCTACAGGATTAGCCAGAAAGAGTGGGTTTAAGTGTACTGTATGTCTGCCCACAGTTTCCATGCTGCAGAGGGTGGCACTGTTACTTGAGGGGGACACAGCTGTAACACCTGGGTGCCCACCGTGCCCAGCCCCACAGCCTTTATGGGGCATGAGGGCCCCCCCCCCAATTATTGCTCAGTCGTCTGAGCTCTGAAATGGTCTATAAGGCTCGGAGGCAAACTGTCAATTTAACATTTTTTTCCTGGAAGGTACATTTCCATACAAAGGTACGACAGTCCTTCAAGGACTACCAAGAGCTGCCATATTCCACAATCCCTGCTCCGCGCAGAGTAGACGATGAACTCAAGCTTCAGTCAGAACAGCTGATCGGCTGTCCAGTGCCCAGCCCTGCTTCACCCACAAATACCCCCAAACCCCTCTGTGCCTGGATCAGGGATGCAGGAGACTGTATACTCAGTGGTGTGCAGCTAGATTCCAGGGCGTGTGGGGCACATGGCCAGATAAAGCCTTTGGCATGTTTCCAGCACTTCACAGTAGGTTGTGCCCTAACTCTGAAAAATAAAACATCCCAACTTACCTAAGACACCACGCTAGATGGCAGACCACAGAAAAGAATAGTTACATAACAATTTACCATAACAGTAGGTCTTCGTGGGGATCTCAGTCATCAGGTCACACCCCAGGAACTTCACCATCAGTGAAGCAAGAGTTATACAGAAGATTTTCCAGCAGTACCACTGGGGCCACCCACACTGACGTCACCTGCCAATGTCACCAACCCTATAAATGCGTGAGTGGCCCCACTCCCTCCTCAGTTATTTCCCCCGGAGACTAAGGGAGCACACCCGTGCCATGGAGGCCCAAGGCGAAAGAGAGCGGTGCACAGGCTAAAAAAAAAAATAAACGCTGGATACACCAGTTAATTGGTTCTGAGGGAAGGCTGACTGGATGACCGAGATCCCCTCAAAGATCTGCTGTTATGGTATGTTCTTACGTAACTGTTCTGTCTTCTTTGGGGGTATCTCAGTCATCAGGTCACACAGTAGGAATGAGTCCCAAGCAGTTACAGGTGCAACAGAACAGTCTGGGAGAAAGAACAACTAAATCTTAGGACAGGAGGCCCTGCAGAACAGCCCTGCCAAAGCCTGGACAGGCTCTAGACGCAATGTCCCGACTGTAGTGCTTGGTAAAAATATGGACGATGCTCCAGGTGGCAGCCATGCAAATGACAATGGCTGAGACCCCCCTTGAAGCAAGCCACAGAGGTAGCCATACCCCATGTGGAATGGGCTTGCACCCTCCCCCCCGGCAACTTTTTGCCATGCTTGTTGTAGCAGAACACAATACAATGTGCCAACCATTTGGACAAACATTGTTTAGAAACTTGCACGTCTTCTCTTCCTGGGACGAAGGAAACAAAAAGCTGCTTTGACTTACTGTTGTCCTTGGTTTGGAGCAGTTATTTCAAAATTCTGCGCACATCTCACATATGGAGCAGTGTTTCCCTTGGATTGGCACACTCAGGAAAATAAAAGGGAAGGTGGATGGATTGGTTCAGAGTAAACTCAGACACCACCTTGGGGAGAAACTAGGATTCATGCGCAAAGACACATTGTCTTCGTGAAAAATCAAACAAGGCTTCTCACACCAGACAGCCTGAAAATACAGGTTACTCACCTGTAACAGGAGTTCTAGGAATGGTATATGTTGTTCATCCACACTCATTGGCAGGTATCCTTGCCGCTTTAAATCTTGCCGGAAGGTCTTCAAGCTTGCTCCTCCCACCCACCCGGGTGGTATAACTCTCGGCTCCGCCCCATGACGCCAGATCTGGCCCGCTGGAAGCTCAGGTTGTGCGTCGAAGCCGGGGAGGTCGGGTGGGTCGTGTGGATGAACAACATATACCATTCCTAGAACTCCTGTTACAGGTGAGTAACCTGTATTTCTAGGGACATGGATATGTTGTTCATCCACACTCATTGGCAGACTCCTAGCAGTTCTCCGGGAGGAGGGAGGCAAGACGCACACCCCCAATACTTACTTGGGAAAGAGAGAGACTGGAGAACCGAGGCCCCAAAACCAGCATCCCGGCGTGACTCAAGGTCGATGTGGTAGTGGGTAATGAAGGTGTTTGCTGACTTCCAGGTAGCAGCCCTGCAGATTTCCTGGATAGGGACGTCCCTGGAAGCAGCCACCGTTGCAGCAGTATGGCGGGTAGAATGAGCTCTTATCCTCTGGGAGGCTCCATGCCCGCCAACTTATAGCAGAGATCTATGCAGGAGGTTACCCACCTGCTTATCAGTCGCTTGGCTGCAGGTCTGCCAGATGCGGCTTCAGCGTAGGGTGACAAACAGCTGGCGAACCTCTCCCAATTTCAGCCGTGCGCTCCTTATAATAGCGCGCTTCTAGGGTCAGAGTATGGAGCCTATATTCGCCTCGAGGTGTGATTGGGGTAGAACACCGGCAGAGTCAACACCTGGTTAAGGTGAAACTCCGACACCACCTTCGGAAGGAATTTCGGTGGGGGCGAGGACAACCTTGTCCCTGTGGAAGACCAGGTAAGGAGACTCGATGGAAAGCGCCTGGAGCTCTCCCATCCTTCTGGCTGACGTGATAGCCACCAAGAAGGCGGTCTTCCACGACAGGTGAGAGAGAGCACACCTGTGCATAGGTTCAATGGCTTGCCCATGAGCTTTGCCAGTACCAGCAGTAGATCCCACGGAGGTGGGGTTCCCGCACTGGAGGAAATGTGATCAAGGCCTTTGAAAAAGCGCCAGACCACCTTCTCCTGCGCCACCGACTGCTTCCCGGCCCGCGCCCGGTAAGCAGAGATGGCTGCCAGGTGCACCCTTAGGGTCGTCGACCTAAGCCCTTGACTAGAAAGGGACCATAAATAGTCCAAGATGCTTGCCAAGGAACAGGAGGAAGGGTCCAAGCCCTTGCTCTGACACCAAATGGAAAACCTTTTCCATTTGAAGGCATAGCATTTTCTGGTCGACTCCTTACGGGACGCCTCAACTACATTGAGGACCTCGTCGGAAAGACCCAAGGCCTGGAACTCTAGCCGCTCAGGAACCAGGCCGTCAGGTGCAGGGATTGAAGGTCCGGATGGAACACCTTCCCCTGATTGACTGAGAGCAGGTCCGGGCGAGCTGGAAGCTGCCGCGGAGTCCTGGAGCTGAGACTGAGGAGATCTGGGTACCAGAACTGGCGAGGCCAGTCTGGGGCTATCAGAATCACCTGCGCCTTGTCCCTCCTCGCCTTGAGAAGCACCTTGTGGATCAAGGGAAATGGGGAAAGGTGTAAAGAGGCCCGGGTCCATTGCCTCGAGAAGGCATCCCCTGCAGCGAGCCCTGCTGAGGGGGCGGGCATGGAACAGACTCAGCTCGCGTTCTCCTGGAGGCAAACAGGTCCACCTGAGGTGTGCCCCAAAGGAGAACAGATGCTGTACTACCTCCGGCAGGAGAGACCACTCGTGGGATGCAGCCCCTATCCGGCTCAGGGCATCGGCCAGGGTGTTGGAGGCTCCTGCCACGTGAATGGCTAGGAGATCTGCCTCCAGGCTGCACACGAGTGACCAAATGCGGAGAGCTTCCTTGCATAGAAGCATGGAGCGCGTCCCGCCCTGGCGGTTTAGATAGTACATGGTCGTGGTATTGTCCGTCCGGACTCGGACCACTTGACCCCGGAGGAACGGAGCAAAGGCGGTGAGAGCTAGGCGGACCGCTCGGAGCTCCAGCAGGTTGATGTGGCATCGGGACTCCCGCGGGGACCAGAGGCCATGAGCCCGGTGATCCCCCAGATGGGCACCCCAACCCATCAGAGAGGCATCGGTCGATAGAGAGACCGTCGGCTCGGGGCGGACGAACGGGATGCCCTCCTGCAAATGATCTGGAACGGTCCACCACTGGAGAGCGTTCCACATCCCCTGTGTCACCGACACAAGCTGGTCCAAGGGATCGCAGCGTTGTGACCACTGGCTGGCCAGTCCCCACTGAAGGGGACGCATGTTCCAGCGGGCCCAACGGACCACGCTGGTGCAGGCCGCCATGAGACCCAGGAGGCGCAGGAAGTCCCGGCAGGCGCAATTGCCCAACCAGAAATGATCGGGCAAAGGAGGAAAGAACCTCGGCCCTGTCCGCGGAGCACGCTCTGGCTCGAGAGAGTCGAGCTGCCCGATGAATAGAATCACCTGCTTGCTCGAGTTCCGACTTCGGCCTCGTTGATAAGGAGGCCCAGTTGAGAGCAGACCTGGAGGGCCAGATCTCTGGACCACCCGCCTCCTTCCTGGAGGGAGCTGCTATCAGCCAGTCGCTCCAGGTAAGGGTACACCCGACCCCTCGGCGCAGGGAATGCTGTCACCACTGCCATGCATTTGGTGAAGACCCTGGGAGCTGGAGACAAGCCGAAGGGCATGGCTTGGAACTCGAAGAGGATCCTTCCGTCCGAAGCGAAGGAATCTCTGGTGAGACGGACGGATAGGACGTGAAAACGCGCCTGCAAGTCCAGAGAGCAGAACCACACGCCGCTCCAAGGATGGTATTATCTGAGCCAGAGTGACCATCCTGAAGGTTCGAGACCTTAGGAACTTGTTTAGGTCGTGTAGGTGAGAATGGGCGCCAGCCCCCGTCGTTCGGAACCAGGAAGTACCTGGACACAAACCCTGGGTCTGAAGGAGGTCCACACCTCTCTTACCACCTCCTTCTGGAGGAGGAGAGCGACGTCGGCTCGAGCCGCCAGTGAGCTGGGATCCGCCCCGAGGCGACGGCTCTGAAGGTGGTGCCTGCTCGAATTCCAGAGGCAGGCCTCTTCCCACCACCTCCAAGACCCACCTGTCCGTGGTAACAGCGGACCAGGCGGAACGGAAGTGCGGGCCGTCCCCAGGGGACCCAGGGGTAAGGTGGCCGGGATGGGGCGACACCTCAGCCCGTCACTGGGCAGGCTTGGAGGAGGGACCGGCCGAGGGACCTCTGGCCCTTCCTCCTGCCTCCTGTTAGAGGAAGCCGGCGGCTTGGGTTTGGGATGCCAAGGCGAGCCTGCTGGCCCCTGGACGCTGGGCTGGCGCGCTGGGGCACAGAAGGACCGAAAGGGCTTAGGCTGTGGTTTCGGCCTTTGTCCTTCTGAGCGGAAGAGACCGAGTCCAAGGTGGCATTGGACTTCTCGATCCTCTGCAGGTGACCTTCCACCCCAGGGCTCAAGAGGTCAGTCCCAAAAAGGAACATCCGCCAACTTGTGCTGGGTATCCGAAGTAAAGGTGGATATCCTCAGCCAAGCCCACCGACGCATAGCCACTGCGGCCGCCACCGATCTGGCACATGAGTCCCCTATATCCAAAGCAGTCTGGAGCTGCTGTTTGGCCACTGCCCTGCCCTGGTCCCGCACCTGCTTAACCGTAGTCTGCAGATCGGCGGGAAGATGAGGGATGACCTCATCCAGGGAGCCCAACAGGGCATGAGAAAAATGTGCCATGAGGATGGCCGAACTGGCCTGACGAAGGCCGAGAGAGGACGCAGCGTAGACTTTTCGCCCGACATAGTCCAATTTCTTGGACTCCTTGTCAGGAGGTTTGTCCACATCCCTGGCGTTGCCGGCGCGCGGAAAACGCTGCCAGTCGGTAACCAACCTCAGCAGAGGGTGTTCCAAAACGGACAAGGAACCGGTAGGGACCGCATACTTCCTGGCCATCCTGGCCGAAGGCGCTGGGCAGGAAGCAGGGCGCTGCCAAAGCTCCAGTGCCGGACCCACTATGGCCTCGGCCACCGGAAAGGCCTCCGTCGGAGAATCCCCTCGGTCCAGAATCTCCGTGAGGGGATACCTGGCCCGTTTGGAAACGGGTTCGAGCTCCATCCCGGTAGACTCCGAGATGAGCCGAAGCAGTCCTAAGAAGGACGACGGGCTATCGTCCATTGACTGACCTCCTGAAGACTCAAGTCCAGTCGCTGGAAAAAGGAGGAATCATCTTCGGACTCGGAAGAGTCCTCGAAGAGCTGCCTCTGGCCTGAGCCACCCTTCACCTGCCGAGGTCGGTCGGGAGTGAGGGTAACTGACAGCTGATGGGGTAGACCCTTAGCCGACCGAGAATCCTTGGTCGGAGCCCCAATTGGTGGCTGTGGAGGCGGAGGTTCCACCGGAATCGGTGGAGCAGCTGGTTTTGGCCGAACAACCGGCCTGGGTATAGGCTCCTCGGATAAGCTTCGAGGGCTGTGTCGGCGTTCCGTGACAGCCACTTAATGGCCGGGAAGTACGGGTCGGGCTTATTCCCCGCCAGGAGGAGCTAGCAACATAAGGTCCCTCGCATCGTCGACGCACTTACGCCGAAGCCTCCTCATCCGAGAGGAGGAGGAGGACGAAGCGGCGACGCCTTACCGCTGCGGTGCCGAGACCGAGACCGCCATGACGGTGGGATCGGCTGACCGCCAAGAGGTCCGGGACCGAGACCAGAATCCCGGAATTTCCGAGGTCGGTGCGGGAGGTGTCGGCCGAACCGCACTCCCTTCGGCTCGGATGGTCCATCCGAGGGCTCCGGAACCGGAGGCACAGGCGAGCCCACGGGATCCTCAACTCCTCCCGGGGGAACCGGGGAGAGGGGAATCTCGGCTGCTAAAGGCGACAGCCCGTCCAATGGGTCGAGAAAAATCTCGACTTCATCGGTGGGAGTCTCGGTCAACTGACCTGACGAGGACACCGTGAGGCCAGTGGCCGAAGCCGAGCGGTCGACCCAAGCCGACGGTCGACGGCCCGGGAGAGGGACTTTCCGCCCCAGGAGCGCCGACGGAGGGACTTACCCTTGTCCCTCTTTTTGGACCGAGAATAAGGTCCAGCAGACGCAGGCCCTTCTCCTTTAGTGGAGAGGGACAGACAAAGCTCCTTAAAAGAAGCCGTGTAGGAAGAACCCAGAGAGAGCGGGATAAATGCCGCGGCCGAGGAAGATACGGCCCGCGCCGCCTCCTCTTCGAGGGCGACCATCCGCTCGAGCTGATCCGCCGAGCCCGCCGCCGCGGACACCGCCAACCGGGCCTCCTTGGACTTCACCGGAGGGAAACGCTTCTCGGGACGGCCCAGTTGCAATCGGGCAGCACGGTCTTCGAGGACGTAGGCCGAGAAAGATGAGCACAGGTCGCAAGCCTGCGGGTCGTGCTCAAGGCCTAAGCAGTAGACACACGTGGAGTGTGGATCCGTCCGAGACATCTTCTGCCCGCATGGGCATCTCCAAAATCCGGGAGTCGATTTGTCCATCGCAGCCGCGAGGGAAAGAAGACTGAAGTCTTTTTTTTTTTAAATCCGCAAACGGAGAAATAGGAACCAGTCACAAACGCAGAGCGTTAAGGAGGAACCTGAGCTTCAAGCGGTAAGGAAGATCTGGCGCCAGTGCGGAGCCTAGAGTTATACCACCGGTGGGGGAGGAGCAACTGAAGACCTTCCGGCAAGATTTAAAGCGGCAAGGATACCTGCCAATGAGTGTGGATGAACAACATATCCATGTCCCTAGAACTCGGAAATCCTTCTAGCAGAAGTAACAGCAACCAAAAATAATGCTTTCTAAGAAAGAAAGCATAGCTTGCAAGTCACAGCTGGTTCAAATGGAGATAGGGTCAACTTCTGCAAAACAAAATCCCTAATCGTGACAGGAATGGATTGGAGGTTTCAGATGCAGGATGCCACTAAGAAATGTACTGGACACATCCAACTGAGCCACAGGATGACTGCCCACGGGCTCATGAAGGCAGAAATAGCCAAAAGGTGGACCTTTGGGTAGGAATACTGGAGACCCGAGTACAACAGCGAAATCAAGTAGTCCAGAATCTTGCTCACCAGACAGGTAAAAGGGCCCAGATGATGTTTAGCAGCCCAGATAGCCAACCTCTTCCATTTCATGGCATAAGTAGCTCTAGTTGAGGGCTTCTGAGCCGAGGACACTCACCACCTTCTGAGATACCCCAAACAGGGCAATAGCTATGTCCTCAGGAGCCAGGCATATAGATTCAGGGACTTGAGATCGGGAAGGACCAGGGTCCTCTGAGCCTACGTCAGCAGATCCCTGCATAGAGGCAGAGGGACTGGAGGTTCCTCTGCTAACTGTTGCAGTAATGGAAACCATATCTGTTGTGGCCAGAAAGGTATGACCAGGATTATGTTGACCCCCTCCATCTGTAGCTTGATTAGCACCCTCTGAATTAGAGGAAATGGAGGAAAGGTGTAAAGGAACCTCCCGCTCCAGGAGAGAGAGAGCGGGTCTCACCAGAAAACTCTAGGCCCTGGATCTAGTGAGCAGCAACTGGGCAGTTTTGCATTAACTGGGGACGCAAAAAGGTCCAACTCTGGATGACCCCATCTGGTAAACAGATGATCAGCCACGGATGACAGAAGTTCCCATTTGTGCATGCCGGACTGTGTCCTGCTTAGGCTGTCTGCCAGGGTGTTTAGTACACCTGGGATATGGACTGCTGAAAGAACCAGACTGTGGTCTAGTGCCCAGTACCATACTCTCATGGCCTCCCTGCACAGGGGGTATGAGTGTGTTCCCCCCTTGCTTGTTGATACAGTAGACAACACTGAGATTGTCAGACCAGATCAATAGCTGATCCGGAAGGAGATGGTTCTGAAAGGCCTGCATGGCATACAAGACCTCCCGCATCTCCAAGACATTGATATGCAGGGAGGTTTCGGTCTGGGACTACGTCCCCTGAGTTTGAAAGGGGCCCAAATGAGCTCCCCAGCCTGACCCATAGTGAGGATCTGCTGGGGGGGAGGAGATCTGGAATGGGACTCCTTGTAACAGGTTCTGGGGGTCCATCCACCACTGAAGCACACTGCAGACCGAGGAGGAGACCAGCACCAACTGATCCAAGTCATCCGTGCATTGGTCCCATTGCACTCTGAGTGTCCATTGGAGGACTCAAATGTGCAATCTGGTCAAGGGAACTGTGACAATGGCCGCAGCCATCAGACCCACTAGCCTCATACACACCCTGGCAGGAACATAACAACTCTGGGAGACTTTCTGAGCCTGGCCAATCAGGCACTCCACCTGTTGAGGGGCAGAAAGACTTCACCCTGTGCCGAGTCCAGGACCACCCTTATATACTGCAACCTCTGGGACAGAATCAGGATGGACTTGGGCAGAGTGATGGTGATGCCCAGGGAGAGAAACAGCTGATGGGTTCTCTCCAGGGTCCAGAAGAACACTTTGGATGAAGCCTTTAGAAGCCAGTCGTCCAGGTAAAGGAAAACATACAGTCCCTCCCTTCGGAGAGCTGCAGCTATTGCTGCTAAGCCCTTTGTAAAGACCAGTGGCACAGCAGATAAGTCAAAGGGCAATACTTTGAATTGGTAGTGCTCGCCCTGAAAAAGAAACCAGAGGAATCTCCTGTGCAGAGGAAAAACTGAGATATACAGGTAGGCATCCTGCATATCCAGGGAGCACAGCCAATTGCCCTGCTTGAGCAGGGGCAGCAGGCCGGGCAGGGTGACCATGCAGAATTTTTTTTACTGGATAAAAAGACAGGTCCTTGAGGTCTAGAATGGGCCTCAGATCTCCGGTTCTTTTGGGGACCAGGAAGAACCTGTAATAAATCCCGATTCATTTTGCACCCGGGCACTGGCTCAATGGCCTTTTTCCTCAGAAAGGTCTGTCCTCCTCCTGGAGAACTGCTAGATGGACCAGGGGCAGGTGGAAGGTACTGAAGGAGTCTCTAGAGACATCTCTTGAAGTTCCAGAGTGGGTCTTCTCTCTATTATCTGAAGAATACAGGCATCTGAAGTGATGGTTCTCCACTGACTGAGATGGAGGGAGAAATGACCTCTGACCACCACCTCTGGTCAGGGACCAGAAGAGGGGGGTCTGGAAAGGAGTCAAGCTGAGGCAGACTGAGCAGCTGAGGATGCTTTGCTGCAGCATCAGAGGAGGAGGGGTTAGGCAAGGTGGAGGAGGCCTGTCTCTTACCCTAGAGTTGGGAGGCTGCTCCTCGTGAGACACCTTGCAAAAGGAAGGGCACTGTCTGTTCCCAGGCTGGGTATGACAGAGTGAGTGGACAGACTTAATCGCCCTACCAGATGCCTGTAGGTCATTGATGATGTCCTGAACATCTGGCCCAAACCGTTTGGAGTCACTGAAAGGACGTTAAGCACCTTTTGCTGGACATCTGCTGCAAAACCTGAAACCCTCAGCCAGGAGTGCCTACAAAGGCAAATGCCTGTGGCAGCAGCCCTGGCACCTGTATCAGAGATACTGTACAATGCCCTAAGGAGATGCTTGCTAATATCCTCAGTACTCTGCAAGCACTTGAGAACCTCGTGTTTCTGGGAACAGTCAGGGAGGTCCTGGGCAGCCACCTTGCCCTTTTTCCAGATGGTGTTCTGGTATGAAAACGAAGTAATCCAGCACTCACCACCATTCTAAATAGATGCTGCAAGCCAGTATTGAAAGTGCTCAAAAGTTTATCGGAAGTGCCACAAAATCATGCCTTGACGCGTTTCAGTTAATTTCCTTTTTCGAAAGGCATGGTGTTCTGGTATTTAACCATATGAGAGAGATAATTAGCAATCCTCAGCCCCAAGGAGGAGGAGGAGGAGGCATAGACCCTCATGCCCCAAAGGTCAATCCACCGAGATTTCCTGTCGGGGAGAGAGCTGAGGTGCTTAGGCATGTTGGACCTGTCATGAGCTGCTTTAATGACCACTGAATTGGTCTCTGGTTGAGCAGCATAGCAAGGTAGGCCCTGGGGTGCATGATGCAACGTATCCCCCCCCCCGCGGGGCATGGCAGGGACCATGTCAGATCTGTGCCAGGTGTCAGTAGTGGCATTCCTCAGAGCTGGGAGGATAGGAGGAATGACCTTAGGAGGAGACTCTGGGATTTTCAGAAAGTTCACCAACTCTTGTCTGGTGCCATCCTCCTCCTCAGTAAGGGAACCCATGGCTGTAGACAGCTGCTTCATGACATTAAAGAAAGTAGGGTCCTCTGGAGGAGACCTGGGAGTATGACTTGACAGAGTCCTCACTCACCAAAGAGGCTGTGGACCTGTCAGTGGAAAGAGGTCCTGCCTCTTCCTCTTCCTCCTCTTCCTCAGGCAGGATGAGGTCAGGATGGTACTTCTCCTCGACACTGACCTGCTCCAACTTGAGGTCCGACGAATGAGGTAACGACGACGGCTCATGGGGAATCACCCTAGGAGGCTGAAGTGGCATCGACGACGACGGGGCAGACAAGGGTGCTGGGGACCCAAGCCTATAAGCGCTCAACTGGTGAACCAGGACTGTAGTAAACTTTGTCAGAATATCATTGAGGTCGACCACAGCAGACTGCTGCATTGACAGTGGAGGGGTTGACAGCACAGGGTGTGACACCCATCCGTCGGGGCCTGGGAGGCTGAAGAGCCTGAAGAGCCAGATGTCCGTGGTCTTGGAGAAGCAGCAGGCCACGATAGAGGAGCTGTCATTGATGAACCAGGTGTCGACGAACTAGGGGCCAATGACCCGGGGTCGATGACCGGCCACCCTAAGAAGTGGACGGCGGTGCTGTCATTATGGATCTTGTAGAAACAGAGACCTGGACAGTGACAGGTATCAGTGCAGCTGCAGCCAATGGGAGTACCCCCGAAGGAAGAAGAAGAGGCTGTAGGGGAGCGGGAATGCCACCGGTGAGAGCGGTCCCATTCAGAGTCTTTTTTGACTTTTCTCTGAGGACTTTTCCCGGGTCTTCGAGGCCTTGGAGCTCAACAAACCCGCCAGTGACCGGGAAGGAGGGACCCTGGAGGACCCCTGACAGAACTGACTACCTGCAGATCCTCGAAGAATTTCTTGAGAGTATTTTTGCGTCGCCTGAGGGTGGTTTGATTAAATCTTTGGGCAGAACTCACAGTCGGAGACATCGTGGTCAGGCCCAAGTCAGCAGACACAGAGAATATGGTAGTCTGAAGAGGTAATCTTCTTTCGCCAGTGGCAGCAATGGAAAAGAGAAGTGGAGGGAGTAACTCTCGACATAAACAAGGAAAACAAATCTCTTAAAAGAGCTTCAGAAATACTAAGTAAGAGAAAAATGATAGGTGAAAATGGCACATAACTGTGTCGGAACTTTCACGGAGACCCATGTGAACAGAGTCGACGGTGGCAAAGAACTGAGGAGGGAGCAGGGCTGCTCACGCCTTTATAGGGTTAGTGACATCAGCAGGTGACGTCAGCATGGGCAGCCCCAGTGGTACTGTTGGAAAATTGTCCTTGTGGCTCCTGCTTCACTGACGGTGAAGTTCCTACAGTGTGATCTGATGACTGAGATACCCCCAAAGAAGATGAAATGGATTCTTGTTGTTTTAAACTAATTATCTGACATCCTGAATATTTTGGGCAGGCAGACTGACAGAACACCCAGAACTCCCAGAAGCTAGGGTTAAAACAACCAATTAGACAGGCAAAAACAGGTGCAATTTAAATTTAGAAAAAAAACATCATGTTAGCAAACAGAACTTTCACTGCTGTGAGTTACTAAAAGAAGAAAAATGAATAAATGTTGCAAAGCAAGCCCTGGCAGAGGATCCTAAAGGGATCCCGAGCCCTCAACTGACACAATAAAACTGGAGTCTCTAAATGACATGGAATGTTAGGGCAGGCAGGGTTCTGTGATGCTTTTAATGTCAGTCTCCATAGTTGAATGACATAATTACCCAGCGTTTTTGACCAACACAGTGACAATATGGAACGACACAGAAACAAATTGTGCTTACTTTATCAGAGCATTTTTCTGAATTAAGTTTGATTTCCTACAATCAAGAGAGCATAATTCCACACCAGTTACAGCGGGAAGAGAAACTCGGGTGCTTGAAAGTGCTGTTTGGGATGGAGGTCATGTAAGTGGCATCTCACCTGAGTAGCACAAATGACAGGCTTCCCAGCTCTGTTGCATCTCCCAATCATCATCTTCTGAGCAAGGAACACCTTCTCTGCGGGAATTTCAATACCCAGGTCCCCACGGGCCACCATGATGCCATCACTGGCTGCCAAGATCTCATCAAAACTGGAATGAAGGGAAGAGCGTCAGAATCTCCCACTGCCCACTCCACCTGCCTGCCAACAAACTGAGAAATCTGGGTCACACTTAGTTTAGGCCTGGCATGTAAGTGAACTTAGAGGGGACAGGAAATGTGTGCCAACTGGCAGCAGATCCATGCTTACGGTTCTGTACACAAACTGTGACATAGTTATGACTCCAGATCACAGGTTCTATGAAGAGAACTGTAACAGAATTTTGCCCATAAAAACAAAACAATGCAAAATACAGTTTTGCACATCACTTTTTATCCACATACAATTAAATATGGATCATTCAGGGGAATTAATATTTTTTTTGAAAATATGAACATTATAAACAGCTGCTAATTAGAAACCATTTCCTGTCCTCTTTAATTAAGCCAGCTGTACCCAATTCTAAACATTATAATAATCTGAACTGTGGTATTAAGAAAGGGAACAATCATATAAATATCATAAATATCCACTGCAAAGATATGTTTTTTCTGGCATCATCATTCACACATTAAAAAACATGTTGACTGTGTTTACTGGGGACCCTACAAGGATCTTTGGGGGGACAGTAACCTATTTTCCATATAGGTTTTCATAAGCCTATGTCTTGGAGGCGACTGCATCATGATCCCAGCTTCCCAAGCTCGCCCTCGCCTCTCTTGGTGACACACATACCTGGTCAGAGTTCTCCCACAAGATCCCTCCTCGAGGCAGGGCTGGAAGGGGGGGGCATTTCCCCCCACCCCCAAGGCAGAGCAGATCGCAGACCGAGTGGCAGGGCAGGCCCAGATAGACTAGGCTTCATTAAGCCCCTGATGCTCCATTTTCTGCTTTTCTCCCCGCCCTACTGTGGAGTGTCAGACTTGTGCATCAACGTACACCCGTTCCCAACAGTCCCCTCCTTTAACTTTCCTGACTTGACACTGCTCTACACCCAGGCCTCCTTCTGGGGCGGCAGCCTAGGCCAGGCTAACAAGCCTTCCCACCCTGGGAGAGGAGAGCAGTCCTTCAGATGCTCGATCTTCTCCCACTCGGTTGCCCCCCCCCCCCATGACCCGAGTCCATTTCTGAACTTGGGTCACCAGTGTGGGAAAACATAAGGCACCACTGGGCCTTCTTGGGGGACATTAAATTTAATATTCAGCCCTCCCATTCTCACATCTCCCTTGCTGTCCTGAGGTAGACAGTACAAGCCTTCGAGAATTACAGCAGCTCCCTGGCCATTACTTAGACATCTCAGAATATACACAACAAGGTTAGGAAGTTGTAACAAGACATGAAGTCAGAAAGGACCACTGTGACTTTTACTGATTTGAAATTACAATACAATGTTGATTCAGAGTTATTGCTTCGAAATTTCTTGAAGAAGTTCAGTTTCCTGTGGGTTTACTGAATTATTTATTTATTGGTAGTTTATGCTTAGGAAAACGCACACTGAGCTGTGACAGCTTGTTTCCAGTGACAGGGGGAAGGACGGCCAGTACACCAGGGAAAATCCCCCATTCAAGTGTAAAAATGTCATGGGATCTTTAATCTCCACCTAGACAGCCACCACAGAGGGGCAGAAGAGACCTGTTTAATGTCTCGTCTGAAGAATGGCAGCTCAGTAGTGCAGCATCCCTCTAGTACTGTTCTACAACATTAGTAATGGACAACAGCCCAAGTTCTTGGTGTAGAACTAGAACCCATGACCTTCTGCCCCAGAGGCAAACATGCTACCTATTAACATACTAACATACTAATTGCCAGCAGATTAAGCCTTACAGTCTATCGAGTCTGCTCGAACCTCAGATCCCTAGTTGGGTGCCGAGGCCCTCCCATCCCTTGTGTTCCAGAAACCCCTAACATCTATCCCCACCCCCCTGGGCCAGGCCTTCATCTGATACATCCACTTTCTGTGTCTGTCCCACCCTCTCTTGAAGCCCTCCACTGTGGATCTCTGAACCAGCTCGCCAGGCAGTGCATTCAAAGGGTCTACCACCCTCTCAGTGAAAAACTTCCTCCTCTTCCCTCACCCTTTCACCTTCCAGCTTCAAACCATGCCCTCTGGTGATACCTCTCTGCTTTAGTCTAAACATCCCCTCCATGTTTACCCTATTTATTCCCTTGAGGTACCTGAAGACCTCAATCATGTCCCCCAATCTCTCCTCTCCTCCAATGAAAACAGGCAGAGCTCCTCAAGTCTGTCCTCATACATCAAATCCCCTAGTCCTTGTATCATCTTAGTTGCCCTCCTCTGTACCCTCTCCAGGAGCTGTATGTCCCTTTTCAAGTGTGGTCTCCAGTACTGTACACAGTACTCAAGGTGTGGTCTAACCAGTCCATTGTACAGCGGCAGAATCACTTCCCTGCTCCTAGAGGTGATCCCCTTTACAATGCATCGCAACATCCTGTTTGCCTTGCTAGCCGCTCTCCTGCACTGCTCAGAGTTATTCTTACATGCATCCACCATGACCCCTAGGTCTTTTTCCCCTATTGAGGCCTCCAGCGCCTCCCCTCCCAGGGTGTACCTGTATTTAGGGTTTCCCCACCCAAGATGTAACACCTTACATTTGGTGATATTGAAATTTAATTTCCATGTGTAAGCCCAGCTTTCCAGGGTGTCCAGGTCCCCTTGCAGGGCCAACCTCCCCTCTTCCCCCTCAACTACCGCTCCCATTTTGGAGTCATCAGCGAAGAGACTCATGTCACACCCTATACCCTCCCTGATGTCCGATATGTATGCATTAAACAGGATCGGACCCAGGACTGAGCCCTGCGGTACCCCACTACCAACCTCTCTAGGGTTCAAGAGCTCCCCACCAACCACTACTCTCTGGGTGCATCCACCTAGCCAGTTTTCAATCCATCTGACCATCAAAGGGCCTACTCCCAACCCCATCAGTTTCTCCACCAGACCATTGTGGTTAGGAAAATGCACACTGAGCTGTGACAGCTTGTTTCACAACTGACAATGGCAATTGTGACATCATAGTCCAAAAAATGTATATACACACATACACACACACACACGCACACTTGCTAGATAAACTCTTCCCTTACTTTCGGACCCCTTCATGGTTTTCAATCTTACTGATGATCCTGATAGCCTTCCCCTTTTCCCCAAGGACTTTCCGGATGGTAAGGACGTCATCTGCCTTCCGGATGAATGAGGCAAATATCATGTCCACTCCCTGGTCTATGCCAAAACGTAAATCTTGGATATCTGTCTCGGAGACTGCAGGGAGGTCAACCTTGGCACCTGGCAGGTTTACCCCCTTCCGACTGCACAGTATTCCTCCATTCTCCACTTCAGTCAGGCAGTAGTCAGGGCCTGAAGGATTGCAAAAGAACACATATCAAGGTCAGTGCACTTATTTATCCCACAGAAGGGATGATCTCCAAACTCACACTGGTCATATGAAAAGATCACCAACTCCAGAACGGAAGAATATCCTCATGTCTAGGTTTATTATTATTATTATTATTATCATGAAATGACAGTAGGACCAAACACCGTAGAATAAGACTTGACGAGTCAACAGTTTTTATAAGTAGCACTCATCACATCACCCCAAGCGTACCATGTCTACCCAAGCATAAGTTAGTATATGGTCCAGTAACCTTGGCTAATAATGTAATTCGAAAGCTTGTACAATTTATTACACATTTTTTTCTAAACATGTTACTGTGTGCACCTAAAGCATAACTTCCTTAACTGTATTATAAAGGTTTTTATTCTCAAATTGGGTTCACTGGGAAATCTTAGCATCCCTGTCCTGATGTGGACACTGTGCTAGGAGGGGGGTGTATGGCTGCTGGGATATCTGAAAATCACATCTGATATGGTCACTTCATGGAGAGGGGGTGTATGGCTGAAGGGATAGCCTAATATACTGTACCTTGTCTGATGTGGACACTGTGTGAGAGAGGGGTGTATATGCTGCTGAGACATGTTGACATGCCTTGTTTGATATTGACACTGTGTAGGGTAGGAGTTGTACAGCTGCTGGGACATGTGAACAGCCCTTGTTTGATATGGACATTGTGTGGGGAAGGGGGGTGTATGGCTGCCGGAACATCTTACCACTCCCTGTTTGATAAGGACACTGTGTGAAGGGGGGGGTTGTACAGCTGCTGGGACATCTGGACAGCCCCAGTCTGATGTGGACACTGTGCAGGGGAAGAGGAGTGCAGCTGCTGGGACATCTGAACAACCTTTATCTGATTTGAGCACTGTGTGGGGGAGGGGTGTACATGTTGGAACATCTGAACAGCTCTTGTCTGATGTGACCACTGTGGAGTGGAGGTATACAACTGTTGGAACATCTGAAGAGCCCTTGTCTGATGTGACCACTGTGTGGAGTGGAGGTATACAACTGCTGGAACATCTGAAGAACCGTTGTCTGATGTGGGCACTATGTGGGGGAGGAGCTGTACAGCTGCTGGGATATCTGAACAGCCCTTGTCTGATGTTAGCACTGTGTGGGGTGGCGGTATACAACTGTTGGAACATCTGAAGAACCCACTGTCTGATGTGAGCACTGTGCTGGTAGTGGGTGTATGGCTGCCAGGATAACTGAACATCCCCTGTTTGATGTGGACAGTGTTTGGGGAGGAGGTGTGCAGACGCTGGGACATCTGAACATCTCTTGTCTGATGTCATTGTGGTGAGGAGAGCGTATGGCTGCTGTGACATGTGAACATCCCTTGTCTGATGAAGGCACTATGTTGGGAAGGGGTATAGCTGCTGGGACATCTGAAAGGCCCTTGTCTGATGCAGACACTGTGTAGGGAGGGGGTGTACAGCTGCTGGGACAGCTCAACAACCTTTGTCTAATGGGACACTGTGTGTGGGGTTGGGGTATTTAGCTGCTGGGATATTTAAGCATCCCTCATCTGATGTCGACACTATGGTGAGGAGAGCGTATGGCTACTGGGACATACAAGCATCCACTGTTTGATGAGGGCACTATGTCTGGAGCGGTACAGCTGCTGGGAAATCTGATGTCGACACTGCGGTGAGGAGAGTGTATAGCTGCTGGGACATAAGAGCATCCCTTGTCTGATGAGGGCACTATGTCAGGAGCAGTATAGTATAGCTGCTGGGAAATCTGATGTCGATACTGTGGTGAGGAGAGCGTATGGCTGCTGGAACATACGAGCATTCATTGTTTGATGAGGGCACTATGTCGGGAGTGGCGTACAGCTGCTGGGAAATCTGATGTTGATACTGTGGTGAGGAGAGTGTATAGCTGCTGGGACATAAGAGCATCCCTTGTCTGATGAGGGCACTATGTCGGGAGCAGTATAGTATAGCTGCTGGGAAATCTGATGTCGACACTATGGTGAGGAGAGCGTATGGCTGCTGGGACATAAGAGCATCCCTTGTCTGATGAGGGCACTATGTCTGGAGCGGTACAGCTGCTGGGAAATCTGATGTCGATACTGTGGTGAGGAGAGCGTATGGCTGCTGGGACATATGAGCATTCACTGTTTGATGAGGGCACTATGTTGGGAGTGGCATATAGCTGTTAGGAAATCTGAACTGCCCTTATCTGATGTGGACCCTGCATGGGAAGGGGTATTACTGCTCTTGGGACATCTTAACAGCTGTTGTCTGATGTGGACACAGTATGGAAACTTGTGGAAACCAACTGGGGCAATGAGGCAAAAACTAACAAGCATCTGTCAGTGCCGAATGTTCATTGTACCGGGTCTTGCATGTACTCATTTCTACTATATATTTACCGAGAACGGAGCAGATGAGATGCAGTGTTTCATTTTCAGTGGTGTCCTGCTTCTACACATTGTTAGATTGTAATTACCTAGGATAGGGCAGCTGAGAGGCGATAGCTACTTTTAAGTGGGTTCCGACATTCTGAACCTAGATGTCCAACAGTCTTTTTATGACCGGGTGTTATGATCAAGACAGGTAGAATTTTTAAAATCTCATCTAAAAGATGATTTCGCTGTGCGACTGTGGAAACATGTTTTGGAGTGAATCTGAAAAATAACACCTGCCATGTTCAGGAGGTGGGGTAACACAAGGGATATGTTGAACATTAGCGGCCAAAATCTGCAAAAATAAAGTTATGAGCAAATGTTGGAACAATTCAACATTTCCTCATAACTTACTTGGTTTTTCACATTTTTACCCCAAATTTTCAACATAATTTTTTCTGAGCATGACAGGTGTCATTTATAAAACAATGGTCAAAACATAATTTTGTGTCACAACTGTGAAAACACATTTTGGGTAGGATCTGAGAAACGATAGCCGTCACATTCATGAGGTGGTATGAATAAATGACAACAATCTGGGGTCAAATACTGAAAATTACCAGTTACAAGTGTGCATTAAAAAATGTCAACATATACTCCCAGCTTTGTTTTTTTTTTTTAATATTTTTACCCCAAATTTTGAACATAGTCTTCTTATGATTCCAAATAGCATTCTTATGACCACATCTCATGAACAAGGGTGAAGAAAATGTTCAAATCATGGCCAAAAGGTGGTTTCACACTACTAGTGTGAAGACACATTTTGGCCAGGATATGAAAAATGACAGTTGTCACATTCATGAGGTAATGTGAAAAAATGACTATGTTGAAAAGTTAGGGTCAAAATATTGAAAATTAGCACTTTTATGAGCGTGTGTTGAAAAATTTCAATGTAGGCTCATAACTTTGTTGTTTTCTCATATTTTTACCCCACATTTTCAACATAGTCTTCTTATGACCCCACCTCATGAACATGGGCGGAGAAAATGTTAAATTCTGCCCAAAAGTTAATTTCGTGCCACAAGTGCAAAAAACATTTTGGCCAGGATCTGAAAAATGACTGCAGCCACATTCATGCGGTGATGTGAAGAAATGGCTATGTTTAAACTTTGGAATCAAAATATTGAAAATTGCCAAAGTTACAAGTGTGTGTTCATAAATTTCAATGTTGGTTAATAACTTTGATGTTTTTTAATATTTTTACCCCAAATTTTCAACATAACCTTCATATGACCACACCACATGAACAAGGGAGGAGAAATTGTTCAACTTCTGCCCAAAAGGTGATTTCGCACAGTGACCGCACAATCAAAACAGGCAGGGTGGGGGGAGCAGCCGGCACAGGGGATTGGGCCGGAAAATAAACATGGAGGGGAAGTGAGAGATTGAGGGAGAGTTTTCTTTATGTTTGGCAGCACCGGGAGTGGGTTTCCCAGTGTCACACAATGAAAATGGTGGTGGTGGGGGGTTGTAGTCGGCACCAGTGATTACATTGGGGGAGGAGGAACCTAAAAAGCCTGAGCATGACAGATCAGCTTTGCCTGCTGGGTGGTGTTATGCAGATCAAAGGAAAGTGCCACCCTATGATTGGGATGGCTCTCTCCTTTGAACTCAAGTCAGACCAACCTCGTTTAATTTTTTGACTGGGTGACTAGGAAGGTGGATCAGGGGAGGGCAGTGGACATGGCCTATCTGGACTTCAGTAAGGTCTTTGACACTGTGCCACATAGAAGAATATTACACAAACTGGGGAATATGGGTGTGGGCAGGACAGTAGTGTGGTGGGTAGGTAACTGGCTGGGTGGCAGGACACAGAGGGTGGTGGTAAATGGCTGTCACTCCACAGAGGGAAGAGTGACCAGTGGGGTACCACAGGGATCACTGCTGGGACCGGTCCTATTCAACATCTTCATCAGTGACATTGCGAGGACCTAGAAGGCAGAATTTCACTGTTCGCTGATGACACAAAGCTCTGTAACAGAGAGACACACCAGAGGGTGTAGACAGAATGAGAAGGACCTGCAGAAACTTGAAGAATGGTCAGGGGTTTGGCAGTTGAAATTCAAGTGCAAAGAAGTGCAAGATAATGCATATGGGGCACAAAAACCCTGGCACAATATATCAGTTGGGGGGTGAGGATATAACATGCACCAAGCAGGAAAGGGATCTTGGGATTATCATCTCTGATGACCTCAAGGTAGGGAAACAGTGTGACAAGGCAGCAGGTAGAGCAAATAGGATGCTGGGATGCATAGGCAGGGGCATCACCAGCAGGAAAAGGGAGGTCATAATTCCACTATACAAGACACTAGTGAGGCCCCACCTGGAGTACAGTGTACAGTTCTGGAGACCTTACCTACATAAGGACATAGACAGGGTAGAGAAGGTTCAGAGGAGGGCAACAAAGATGGTGCATGGATTGCATCACAAGTCCTATGAAGACAGGTTGAAGGAACTGAACATGTACTCCCTGGAGGAAAGGAGGGAGAGAGGGGATATGATAGAGACATACAAGTATTTTACAGGGAGGAACAGGGTGCAGGAATACACTATTTTTAAGTGAAAAAGATGTTCCAGGACTAGAAGGCATGGGATGAAGTTGGAGGGAGGACAATTCAGAGGAAATGTAAGGAAGAATTTCTTCACAGAACAGGTGGTGGACAAGTGGAACACCCTGCCAGAGGAAGTGGTGGGGGCTGAAACAATCACGGGATTTAAGAATGCATGGGATAGACATAAAGGAATTCTGGAGGTCAGGGGTAGGGGGCAACAGACTTCTAGGAAAACATAAACTGAACTTACAAGCTCAAATGGGCAGACTGGGTGGGCCATAGGCCCGTATCTGCCGACGCTGTCTATGTATCTATGTAACTACATGAAGTTTCCGCCTAGCATACCAGAACAGCATCATGATCAGCCTGGCTGTTGATTGGTGTAACACTGATGAGCCCCTTCCCTTGCAGACTGCCCCGTATTGGACCAGAGTGATACACCTCCTAAAACCCACTACCACAGCAATATGTTCACTTGCGCCTGCACACAATGAACATAATAAATAAGGCAGAGGCAGAAAAACATAATTAAAAAAAAATAAACATTGGTAGAATTAGAAAATCATACACATTTTTCCATATAGCTGTTTTCCCCACAGGTTTGCATGGGCAGGCGGTCTCAGTCCTGTCCCACTCCCCCCAGTCTGGCAACCACCTCAACTCAGCCCAACCGGACCCAGAGACCCCAGGGATTGCGTCCCCCCCCCATGGCAGGGCCAGGTGGGGGAGGACCATCCTGCCCCCAAGAGGGAACTCACATCCAGTAGCGGGTCCAGTGGGCAAGGCGGTGGTACAGGATGGAGGGATGGCAGGTGGGACTTAATTTAGCCCATGCCAACCATATTTCTGTTTTCTTCCTGGTTCCCCAGCCACAGTTCCCAGTAACTCCAACCAGCAGCTCACCAATTTGTGTGACTAGAAGGGACAGCAGCCCATCATCGACAAAGATCCTCCCTCCGACCTTCACCACTTTGGTGATGTTCTTATAGTCAACCCAAATCAGCTTTTCATCACATTTGTCCTTGAAGTTGTTATCAGTCGTCACCTTAACCACAGAGCCTTTCACCAACTCCGCTTCACCATTAGCAGCCTGAAACAATGAGGACAACACATTACAGTATCTTTGTGATTTTCGGACCAATAACCTGAACTAAACAGCATTATTAATGCGCACCGGGGCTTTCAAAGTCAGTCATATGCTGCAAATAACCAACCATATTCTTTTTTTTTTTTTTGCTATATAGATTTTCATCCGATTTTTACCCCCATTTTTCACCGTCTCCATGCTCTGGGAGGGCGCGTGTGTGTGTGAAGGCACGCGCACGCCAAGCCTCGAGGCACCCTCCTGTTACTCTGCTGCCCCTTCCCACCTACGTTACCATTGAACTTCCACCGATGGGAAAAGAACTACGGGGGAGACAACCTCCATGGGAGGGAGAGGAGAACTGCCTTCAGCTGCTCAGTCCTGCTCTCTCCCTCCCTCCCTCCCCACCCATGCTGTCTCTCTGAGGACCCATAGTCATTCCCAAACCTGGGTTGCCAGCATGATGCGAGGTAAGGCATCCAGTGCCCCAGCCCTCAGCACCATCAGGCCGGCTATAACCAGCCGTATTCAATAAGTATTGCAAAACAATGTTATTGCACATTACACAGTATTATGATTAAGAGCATGGAAGCAATTAAGGCACTGCACATTAGCAGGCACAGAGGTATAATATATAGAATAATGTATGGGAGTAGCGTATAACAAGATTTTATTTTATACACTTGAGGTGTGTAATGCCATATATACCATGAGAGCAAAGTCTGAGGGGTTTATAAAAGGCATCACATGCCAAGGGTGTGAGCAAAAGAACTGTTATACTACTCATCGTATTTTATTTAAATACAGGTAATGGTTTTGAAACAATATGAAAAGAACTGAAAGGTAAGTAACTGAAATGCTTAACAGATTTCTGTATGTTAGTGTTGTTGGTTACACTGAAACACAGTTTCTTTTCTATTCCCTTTTCGGATGTAAACTATAAAACTGCTAAACAGAAAACACTGTTGAAAATACTTAGGAACTCTCTTTTTGTGTGCTTCTCTGGAAAGATTGTTTCTTCAAACTAAGTGTTTTGTAAAGAGGATTTTGAGGTAATGAGACGTGTAGTGGTAAAAGCACATGAAGAAACAGCTTGAGCGTTGATTGCTGTTAATAGTTTTAGTTTACGCACACCTGGTATTATACACATATGTGTATAATGGAGGGAAAGGACATTTATAATGGCAGTTAAGAAACACAGTTTTCCACATCTATCCTTTGACAATTAATGGTATAATAATTGCACATTTCCCTAAGATCTGGTTAAAAAAAGACATCAGGAAGGATGACAACATTATCAATTACTCTTCTGACTTCTAAAACACAAGTGTAATAAAATTCAATGATCCCCTCTGTAATATAACACAGAAGCAGGACATCAGTGTAACCAAAATGTTGTATTCTGGATACAGAGATGTTGCTGCCCACAGAACACTTCCAAAACTCTAGCAGAAGTAAAGGATGGCTCCAGATATAGTTTGGTTCTTACACAGATCTTTACAAACTGAGCTGACAAAGCACACAAACTGGCATACAGCAAGACTAAATATTCAAAGCTGTTTAAGAGTCTCCTATCTCGGATTAAGCTAGGGAGGAACAGACCACTGGACTGGACCTTTTGTTTTGTAATAGCCAGTGGTCACAAGGCGGTGCATGTTTAATATCTAGGGAAGGATTCTTGTTTTCCTTTCATGGACTTGTTCACCACTACCCCATTCCCCGGAGTCAGTGCTGTTCACCTTTTTGGCTCAGTGACTCCACTTGAAGTAACATTCAATACCCGAAGCCAGTGTACGCAATGGAACCTAAGAGTGCCAGGAGAGAAATCTCATTTTATGGCTTATGGGGTTTTACCAAAAAAAAAAAATTTTTTCTCATCTTCCTCATTCCATCCTGTGGCACTGGGCAGTGCCAGGCTAGCCATGTCCACACTAGTATCCCTCTATGGACTGAGACATACATACACTGTCCTCCACAGAGATCCCTGGAGCTCTGGGCGCAGTGCTAATCCTCCCCAGACAGGGAAGTGCTGCCTCCTCTGATGTAACCATCCCCTCAATGCCAGCTCCTGGGTTGTTTAACCCTGAGTCATGCAATGGCAGTGCAATGTGCTACCAAAGGGCCACAAGACAGCCTGGGGCAAAATTCTTAAAGTCACCGGCCACTGCACTACAGTTTTCACCATGAGTTGCAGTTCTCATCAGTAACCTGGTTTCACTCATATATGCAGGCTGTGCTGCAGCGATGGTTCTCTAACCCATAGAGGACACTAAATCATCCACTTGTGGCCACAAACAAGTTGCAATTTTTTTTAATGACATTTCTCTTAGAGAGAAATATGTATGAACAATGGCTGGTCAGAAATTTGCAACATAAGTGAAAATTTACTGCTGAAGAAGTGAAACCAAAACAGTAGGACTTTTGTCAGTTCAAACCCTACTGTCTGAGGCTGTCATCCACCCTGGAGGGTGTCACAATGTGGCCTTTTCACTAGCCCAGAGCCCTTCAATCTCCTGCTTTGTTTGAATTATGTGATAGGAATTATTGACTTCTGTTGCAAATATCTATCCAGTCATTGCCAAACATACAGTATCGTGATATCACTGATAACAATCAAGCGTTAAACATGGCTAGGGCAGGCTGGCAACTGAAGGAAAGAAAAAAAAATAGACTAGAACTGTGGAAAACTAGTATTTTTCAAACAGAACTCACCAAGCATAGGGAATTTTGCATCAACACATACTGTAAGTTCTGTGGCAGGATGTTCGTTCAGCGACTGGGGCCTTGCCCTTGGGAAACACTGGATTCTTACAGGGCACTGTAATGTATCAGCACTTTGTACTTAAATTACATCACAACACTAGTTAGTAGTCTGGATAATTGATTATTTTAGTAAAGTCTAAGTCTGGAAATACTAATCAGAGTCCAGAGAGATTTGCCTAACATTACCCTGGGGAAGGAAGGCAGATGGTGATACCAGCTGATCTAACGGCGCCATGTTAGCGAAATTAGAGGGGTGGCAAAGCTCCCCTCCCACCAAATCTTACAGAAATACCTTAAAGAGGAACCTTGTTTTAAGAGTTCCTAGAAGCTGCAATGGACATCATAGGATGTTTACGGACAGAAGAAGACTTGTGGTCCATCTAGTCTGCCCGGTTTCTACCTAGCTGCCTAGCATTCCCTGCTTGTTTATGCTTCACAATAAATCAACGCCAATACCCCCTGCCACCATCAACTCCAACCCCACCCCACCTTCACTAGTCCCATGTGACGGTTCCCATTTTCAACCACCCCCTCCATCCATAGGTTTTCCAGACAAAAGAAAGCATTTGCCCATCTAGCTTGCCCATTACTGTCTCAAGGAATATGCCCCTCAATATCCTTTTATTCATAAATTGATTTACTGTAAATTCTTTTTGAAATCCACCTCATGTCTTACTAGCCACCCCCTCCTGTGGAAGTACATTCCATGATGCCACCATCCTTTGAGTAGCCAAAGCCTTTTTTTCTATGTTTGGAAATGTTCCCCCTCTCAGTTGATGCTTATTTCCGTATACATACCTTTTATCCCTGACACAGAGGATCAAACATTCCATAAGCCTTAAGTTACTGTATGCCTTATACATTTACACCAGAGTTAGGTCACCCTTCATCCTTCTCTCCAACTTATGGAAGTCTAGTTCTTTAATTCTCTCATCATAAGCCTTTCCCCTCATGCCTTTAATCATTCTGGTTGCCCTCCTCTGCACCCCCTCCAATCACATCACATCACATCACTTCTATATTGAGGGGACCAGAATTGTGCATAATAGTCCATGGGTGGCCTCACCAGCAACATATTCAAGGACAACATTACACTTCTGTCTCAGGAGGCAAACTTTTCTTGATGCATCTCAGGATTCTATTGCATTTTCTAACCACTTCTTCACACTGTGGCCTTTGTTTGAGTATTGGAGACTGGAATACTGTGGTCTCTTTCAGGTGTGTTAATTTGCCTCTGTATTTTTATACCCAAAATGTACCACCATGCATTTCTCCACATTAGAACACAGCATTGCTGATTTTGCCCAGTCTGCCACCTTGTCCAGTTCCACCTGCAGGGCCCTTATGCACTTTTCAAAGTCAACAGTGTGACCTAGATATGAATCATATGCAAATCTAGCCATTCAGACACCTTTTGTACATTGTGCATCACTACTGTACAAAGTTAAACAGTGTTGGGCTGAGGATGGATCCTTGAGAAACCCCACTAATAACTCTACCCCAGTTCAAAAAGAATCCATTTATGCAAAATCTTTACCTTCTGTTATCAAGCCAACAGCTGAACCATCTGATTATCTTCTGATCCTCTCCTTTATTTACTAATTTAGGGATCAATTCCTTGGGGAGAACAGTAGCAAAAGCCTTGTGGTAGTCTAACTGTATCACACCTATGACTTTCACCTGCTCAGCTGCCTTGCTAACTGGCTGAAGGAAAAAGACCAGGTTTTTGTCAGACCTGCTACTGGTGAACCCATGCTGTGTCTGATCTGATTTGTTGATCGTTTTGATGAAGTTAATGAATTCCTCCCTAATAGTAATCTCCAAGCATCTTTCCCACCACAAATGTCAAGCTGACTGGCCTATAATTTGCATGTATACTTAACATAGAAAAATAGAATTTGACAGCAGATAAGGACCGCTTGACCCACCCAGTCTGCCCATTTCCCTACCTAATGGATAAGCTGCAGATCCTAGCTAACCAACAGCCTACTTCTTCTAACTCCACCCCTAGAATTGCCTTATGCCTGTCCCATGCATTCTTGAATTCCACCACTGTTTTGACTCCACAACCTCCTCAGGAAGGCTGTTCCATGCATCCACAACCCTCTCCGTGAAAAAATACTTCCTCACATTGCCTCTGAGCCATCCCCCCTCTAGCTTCAAATTGTGCCCCCTTGTTCTTGCACACCTCTTTTTCTGAAAGATGCTACCCTCTTGGACTTTGTTGATTCCCTTGAGGTACTTGAAAGTTTCTATCATGTCCCCCCTCTCCCTCCGCTCCTCGAGGCTATACATATTAAGATCCTTAAGTCTCTCTTGATATGTCTTCTGGTGCAGACCCTGCACCATTTTAGTTGCTCTCCTCTCGACTGCCTCCATCCTGTCTATGTCTTTTCAGAGATTGGGTCTCCAGGATTGCATGCAGCACTCCAGATGGGGTCTCACCAGCTGTCTGTACAGAGGGATAACAACTTCCTGTTTTCTACTGGTGATGCCTCTCCCTATGCATCCCAGTATCCCACCAGCCCTACTTACTGCCCTCTCACATTGTTGCTCACCATTAGGTCATCTGATATGACTACCCCCAGGTCCCTTTCCATTTTTGTTGTTGTTAGTATCTCACCCCCACTGTGTACTCTTCCCCTGGGTTTTTGTTTCCCAGGTGCATTACTTCGCACTTCATAGCATTGACTCTAAGCTGCCATACATTTGACCATTCCTCCAACCTTGCCAAGCCCCTTCTCATCCTTTCCACCCCACCTTGTGTATCAACTCTGTTGCAGATCTTTGTGTCGTCTGCAAAGACATACTTTTCCTCAGTCCCTCTGCAATGCTTATAAAGACATTAAAGTGGCCCGGTCCTAGTATGAACCCTGTGGTACCCCACTAGTAACCCCCCTTTCTTCAGAGTGGACTCCGTTTACTATTACCCTCTGTGTCCTGTTCTCCAGTCAACTCTTTATCCTGACTATCATCTTGGGACCCACTCCCAGGCTGGCCAACTTGTATATTAATCTTTTGTGTGAGACTGTGTCAAATGTCTTGCTAAAGCCTAGGTAGGCCATGTCTGCAGCCCCTCCCTGATCTACTACTTTGGTCACCCAGTCAAAGAAATCTATTAGATTCGTCTGACATGATCTTCCCACTGTGAATCCATGCTGCCTTGGTTCCTGCACTCCTCTGGCCTCTAGGTACTCAACAATGCTTTCCTTCAGAAGTTATTCCATCATTTTCCCAATCACTGAGGTTAAACTAACAGGTCTGTAGTTTCCTGCTTCTGCCCTTCTCCCACTTTTGTGAAGTGGAATAACATCTGCCCTCCTCCAGTCTTCAGGTACCACCCCATCCTCCCATGATTTATTAAAAAGGGTAGTCAGTGGTGTCACTAGTTCTACCCTTAGTTCTTTTCGAATTCTAGGATGAATCTCATCAGATCCCATTGCTTTGTCCACCTTCAGTTTTAAGAGTTCCTTCAGAACCCTTTCTTCTATGAAAGGGCTGGTGTCAACCCCCGTATCCAGCTTGTTTCTAGTGTTTGGTTTAAGTACTTCCCTCTCTTCATTTGTGAATACTGAGCAAAAGTATTTGTTTAGTATCTCTGCCTTTTCACAGTCACCCTCTGCCCACCCCTTCCCCTTTATTAAGCCTCACTATCCCTCCCTTGGTCTTCCTTTGCTCCCTGATGTATCTATAAAAGGTTTTATCCCCCTTCTTAACTGAGTTGGCTATCTTTTCCTTGGTTTGGGCCTTTGCTGTTCTGACTGCCTTTCCTGCTTCCTTTTGCTTTAACTGATCTAATTCGCTGTCCTGCTCCTTCTGTGATTCCTTGTACTTCCTGAATGCTCTCTTTTTCTCCCTAACCTTCCCTGCCACCTCCTTTGAGAACCATAGTGGTTTCTTACATCATTTTGTTTTGTTTATTTGCTTCACACAAAGGCTTGTTGCCTCTGTAATGGCAGTTTTGATTATTCCCCATTGTTCTTCCACTCCTCCTTCCTGCCCATTTGCTAGTGCATTCCTTTGGCACACACCCATTTTGGCAAAGTCTGCCCTCCTGAAGTCCAGTACCTTTGTCTTTGTATGGCCTGACTCTACTGCTGTGTTTATCGTGAACCATACTGTTCGATGGTCACTAGTTCCCAGATGAATACCCACTTCTAAATCTGTGATCCTCTCACCCTCTCCATTTGAAAGTACCAGGTCTAAGATTGCTCCCTCTCGAGTGGGTTCCGATACCAGTTGTCTAAGACATGCCCCCTGTAGGGCATCTAAAATGACCCCACTCTTAGAAGTGGCTGCTGCAAATGCACTCCAGTTAACATCTGGCATATTCAGATCCCCCATTAGCAATATCTCTCCTTTTTCTGCCATTCTAAGGATACTTTCTATCATTTCCTTGTCCATTTCCTCCCCTGAGAGAGGGGGTTTGTATATAACCCCTGTGTGGATTGTGGTGCCATTGCCGGTCTCCAAATTGACCCACAGTGCTTCCTCGCCTCCTTGTTTACCCTTTTGTTCTGTTGCTTTGATGCTGTCCCTTAGGTAGAGAGCTACTCCACCTCATCTTTTACCCTCCCTGTCTCTCCTGTAGATGGTGTATCCTGGTATGTTTACGTCCCAGTCATGGTTCTGTGTGTACCATGTTTCTGTGACTGCCACAATATCCAGATGTTCCTCCTCCATCAAGGCCACTAATTCAGGAAGCTTGTTACCCAGACTATGGATACTGGTACTTATTGCTCTCCATTTTTTTGATGGCTTTACCTTTTGTAGCACCACTCCTGTCCTTATTGACTTTGCTTTCTCCATTTACCCCGTCCTGCTCCCTACTGACCTTTTTACCTTGGTCTTCACTTCATTTAGTACCCTGTTTTGTAGGGGGAGGCTGGGAATCCCCTGCTGCTCATCAGTGTCTCCCCCCTTGACTAGTTTAAAAGCTTGCCAATGAAGCATTTAAACCGATCACCCAGAAGACTTGTCTCCTTCCTGGAGATATGCAGGCCATCCTGCCAGTACAGGCTGGTATCCCTCCAGGTGGAACCCCAGTCCCCAATGAAGCCAAAACCCTGTGCTCTGCACCATTTTTTTTCAACCATTCATTGAATTGCATGGTGCGAAGTACCCTCGCCTCACCCTTGCCATAGACAGGCAGCACCTCTGAGAAGGATACTGTGTGTGGTACTTGCCTTGGGCCCCTCCCCAATTCCACAAACTCCTCCTGCACTGCTCTAATCTCATGTTGAGCCAAGTCATTCGTCCCTAGGTGAACAATGACGTCCATCTCAGTCTCCTGTCTCCTTTTTTTACCTTTATTATAGATAGGGACCATTAATACATCTCCCTAGTCCTTTGGTACCTTTTCTTCCTCTGTGCTCTTACTGAACAATGCTGTTATCAGTTCTCCTAAGCCTGAGCCAACTCCTTTAGTATTCTTGGGTGCAATGCATCTAGATCTTCAGACTTGTTTTGGTTCAAGCACTGTAGACATTTCAGAATTTCACCTACAATCATTAAGTGTTTCCTACGCCCCCCTATTTTTATGACATCACACATTTCAGATTTATTCTACACTGAACAGAAAACAATTGTTTGATGAATTTGTCAAGTCTTATTTGCTGTTGATTATTGTGTCGCCCTTGGCTAACGGTTCTGCTGCCCTCTGGACAGGTTTTTTTGACCTCTCATATCTAGAAAGGGATCTCACATATCTGAAAAAGGTCCTTGCGGTTATGTCTTTCCTTCTCAGCTGTATTCTTTTCCATCTCTTTCTTACCTTTCTTAATCTCCCTTTTGAATTTTCTTAAAATTTTACCAAGCTAACGTTGACCCTCTGGCTCTGATGGCTCAAAATAATATTTTCTTGTTGTTGAGTTTCCTCGTTCTTACGTGTTGAGAAGTATTTCCTCACCGCCCTCCTAAATATCCCCCTACCAGTTTAGTTGTGGCCCCTTGTGATGACCCCTCACTAAGACTGAGTTTCAGTTGCTAGATCTTTGACCACCTTTCTGATTTTTCCAGATCTTTCTTCAATTTCTTTATACCCTCCTTGCTATCCGCCCCGCTATACATCTTGGTGCCATCTTCAAATAGACACATTTTGCATTACTCCCTTCTCCAATGTCACAAAAGAACATACTGAAGAGTACCAGGCCCTGGACTGACCCCTGTAGCATCCCGCTTGCTTTCCATGAAGTATAACCCATTTAGTACTATACTCTGGGTTCTCCTTCCTAACCAGTTCCCCACTTGTCTAGTAACTTTCTCCCCAACACCTGTCACCCAATTTCTTTACCAGCCTTTTGTGGGGCACAGAGTTAAAGCCTTGCTGAAGTCCAGGCACAACATGAGTGAGTGGTCTGATAATCATCTCACTGAAAATCCGAATCAGAGTATGGAGAAAGTCACTTAAAAGTGCTAAGAGGGGGTCTCAACTGTAACCCCAAAATGACACCCCAGAGCTGATCCTACAAGAGATGTTAGATGTGAAGGAATCACTCACATTACCAGTTAGCAGCAGCAAGCACTTACCCCTTTAACCAGCCCAGTGCGGATCTCAGGTCCCTTGGTGTCTAGAGCGATGGCGATAGACCTGTACTGCGTGGGATTGGAGGCAAAGTTCTCTGCAGCTTCCCGGGTGTTTCTGATAGACTCTGCATGATACTATCAAAGAAGCAGAAGAAAAGCAGGAGAGAGATTAGTCAATGATGTCTGCAGCATAAAAATATAGAAGTTGACAGCAGATAAGGACTATGTGACACACCCAGTCTGCCCATTTTCCTACCTACTTCAAACCACAGATCCTAACTGATCTGCAGCTCACATTTTCTTTTTTTTGTCACTAGGGTACCCTTATGTTTATCCCATGCATTCTTGAATTCCCTGCTTTTGCCCCGCCACCTCCTTTGGGAGAAGCTTGAGTATCAGCAGAGAGCTTGAATATCATTACTTGAAAGGCAGGGAAAACAGGGACATTCTTATTCCCTTCATTGTAGCACAGAGTCCCAGATCACTCTTGATTCCATTCTCAACAAAAGCAGTGGACTCTGGACTCAGGTTTGCGGTTAACTTTGAGTCTATTCCTCCTGGAGCTCATGAGAGAGCATTGTCAATATGAAGGTTCACTCTGCTGGGCACTTAGTGTTTCTAAACAGTGCCCCCTGCAAGATGTTTATAAGCAGTACTTAGTTTCAGCCTCACAGAAGTCTGCTTTTTAGCACACTGCAAGGGAAAGGTGCACCACTGCAGGTAGAGGAGAGCAAGTGGGGACAGCTGAAAGGGAAGCCAGTGGGGACAGCTGAGAGGGCAGCCAGTGGGAACAGATGGAGGGGGAGTGAGTGGGGACAGATGAAGGGGGAGTGAGTGGGGATAGTTGAAAGGGGAGCCAATGGGGACAGTTGAAAGGACAGCCAACAGGGACAGTTGAAAGGAGAGCCGGTGGGGACAGCTGAAGGGGGAGTGAGTGGGGACAGCTGAAAAGGGAGCCAGTGGGGACAGCTGAAGGGGCAGTGAGTGGGGACAGATGAAGGGGGAGTGAGTGGGAACAGCTGAAAGGAGAGCCAGTGAGGACAGCTGAAAGGGGAGCCAGTGGGGACAGCTGAAAGGGGAGTGAGTGGGAACAGCACAGAGGTGCACCACTGCAGCTAGAGGGGAGTGGGTGGATACATCTAAGAGGGGGAGTCAGCAGAGGCAGCTGAAAGAAGAGTGTAGAGAATCAAAAACAAACAAATAGTGCACCACCAGATACATAAGGTGCACCCACAATTTTATTTATCCTCATATATCTGGTGTGTGCACCATTGTTTGTTTTTGATTTTCTGCTATCCGTGTTATGGTTGTACCTTTGGAAGTCTAGAAGTGCTAATACCTCTATCTGACTAGTGAAAGGGGAAAGAAAATGGGGAGAAATTACAATTTTTAAAGGTGGTGGCCAGGTTACAACAAATCCAGTGGCCTGGTGGCCAATGGTCATGCAGTAGTTTTTACTTGCCAGTAGCTACTAAATGTGTCCCAAAGGGAGGAATGGTTGACAAAGCACCCTTATACTGCAGTCACAGAGGGGAGAAGCGGGTCCCTGATGCAGCCCTGTGCTGTAGTCATGGAAGGAGATGTAGGGTGCTGCAGCAGCTCCACACTGTAGTCACAGAGGGAGGAACAGGTTGTCATGAAGTGAGAAATAGGTTCCCAGAGCATCCTCATACTCTAGTCATGGAGGTAGAAGAGGGTTCCCGGAGCAGCCCTGTACTCTAGTCATGGAGGGAGGAGTGGGTTTCTGGAGCAACTTTGTATTCTAGTCACAGAGGGAGGAGTGGTTTTCTGCAGCAACTCTGTATTCTAGTCATGTGGGGAAGAGTGGGTTCTCAGAGCAATTCTGTATTCTAGTCACAGAGGGAGGAGTGGGTCCCCAGAGCAACCATGTGTTCTAGTTATGGAAGGAGGAGCAGGTTCACGGAAAAGTACTACACTTTAATCACAAAGGACGAAGAGGATTCCTAGTAGTCTAGTCATGGAGAGGGGAGTGGTTTCTCAGAACTACAGAGTTTGGGAAAACAAACCAATTAAATAGAACAGCAGATAGGGTGGGGCACAAGAGCACTGCATTTCCCCAATGTCTGAGGCTGTGCGCTGACAGACACACGATACAAAAACATATACATGGGTCTAGTTACGGAAATTATCTCAGGTTAGAGTGGGTAAATTCCTTCCTACCTCATGGGATCCGTGGGAGAAATTCAGACGTGCAATGTTCATACCAGCTTTGATCATCTCTTTCAGTTTCTCCACTGAGCGGGATGCTGGACCTGCAGACAGATGTACAGCAATAAAAAATAACCAATAAAGAGTACAGTATCTCATATGGAAAGATTTTTCCATTCAGGAAGATGTTAGCAGTCAATCCTTTAGAGAAAGACCCTTAATGCTTGACTCCATGCACAGACCAGATATCTAACTGTCCTCACCAACATCTGTCTTGCTGTCCAGCACCAGTGTCTCACTGTTTCTCTGTATCTATCTGGTCTGTAGACAGCACACCTGTACATGCCACCATCATACACAACCATTCTGTCTGTACTCATTGTGTCCATTGAGGGAGGGGGACATGTGTTCAAGGAGCTGGTACAGAACTGGGCAAGAGTGATCGGATGGAGTCATTCTTTAGCTGTACAGTGAACGTAAAGGAATCAGCACCTACCTATAGTACAGACGATGCCAGTGTTGCGAGCATTGATGGGTTCAGAGTCAATATCCAGCAGGCACAGGTGCTCCAGAAAGGTGTCAGCCCTTGCTGCTTCCAGCTGCTGCTTCTGAGTGAAGGTGCTTCCCACCACGTGACTCAGCTGTGCCATGTTCTGACTATCTCCTAATACACACAGTGAAATACACACATATTACCCAGTGCCTGACCCAACTGTGCCATGTTCTGTCTTTTCATGCACACAGTGCGATAAACACATTATATAACACCCGACTCAGTACTGCCATATTTTGACTGTCTCATAATATACACAGAAGGATAAACACACGCACCCAGCACCTAAGTTCTGTCATTTTTTTGTTATATGTACACAGAAATTTCTAGGAGCAGTACATCACATTTAAAGGCAACACACCTATATACAGTAGATGCAGCATCCACAGGATGGTGATAGAAATAAATCTAATTTAATAGATAGATATACATTGCAGATTTCTGGTGGTGCATCCCCTTAAGATGTAATACATGGCATGCAACCAGTGTATTGTTCCCATGGCCCCTCCTGCCTACAGGTCACAGAATAATGTCTGGTCTCTCGTTCATCACCCAGACTGGTGAGCTGCAGGGGCAAGGGTGGTTAGCAGGTACAAAATGCACAGTTCAAATTGATTAAATCCACTGTCCACTCTGGAATCAAAATGCAACAAACAGATTTAATGAACCAGAAAGTTAATGGGGGGGGTGTGTGCTAGAGAGCCACACTACTGACTGGATGCAATTCAGATCAGCTCTGCCTGAACTTCCATAATAATCCTAAATATCTACAGACTGAGCAGTACAAAGTAAATTGTAGCAGTGCAGAACAGCACAGTATTTCATCCAGATTCAGCAGATACCAAACTTGCAACAGTTCACCAGAAAGGGGTGGCTGGAGGCTCAAGCCAGAAAAACACGCAACAGCAGTCAAAGGCCCAACTGGGAACTTCGGACCAGACCGCGAGCTCGAGGGGAATGCAGAATCCTCCACCTTGAGAGACAGTTCTGCAGGCTGTTTTGGACATGGACCGTGAAGTACAACAGGTCCTGTCCCAACTCAGTGCCCAAGATACAAAATTAGAACAGGCTGTACAAATGGCCAAACATGCGGAGCATAGGTCCTGCACCACACAGGCTGCCTTTTCAAAAATGGCTCTGGAGCCCACCACCTTAGAGCCAGAACAGAAATGCTGGAAAACGCCAACAGAGCCATGAATCTGCACTTGGCTGGGGTCCCAGAGAAAACTGAAGGGGAGGACCTATTGCCCTACTTGAGACAGTGGTTTGCCAACTCTTTACTGCCGGAGATGCAGTTTGAGCCCGCCTGGTTCAAAACAGCTTATCGAGTCAACTACCAAAAAGCACAGAAGGACGGGACAATGCCAGAACAATCCAGTTAATCACCACTGGCTCGGAGATCCGAGACACTATCCTTCGCTGGGCACAAATGCATGCTGCTTTGACTATGGCAGAACATGATTTTAAACTTTTCCCAGACTGGTCATATGCCACAAGGAGTCAAAGGAAACTGTTTGATCCACTCAGAAGAATACTTCGGGGGGCCAAGAGTAGCCCATTCCTTGTTAGCTCCGGCCTGGCTCCGCATCGTATATGGAGGTCGTACCTACCAATTCAACAACCCCACGGAGGCTCGTAAAAGAGTGGACCCAATTGCCACAAAATTCTCAGTCCGAAGACTGCTGGATCAGGAGTCGCAATTGGATGAGGACTGAAACTTGAATGTACGGTCTAACATAAAATAAATGCTTGTGAGCCTTTCTGAGATTAACTCTCTTTCGTTTAGTAAATGTTTAAATTACCTTTGGTATGCTAGAGAACTGTTGTCTCTCTTGATACAGCCTTATCTGTATGGAATGCTCCATGCTGTCATTTTAAAACGGGGACTGAATTTTATTTTATGGATAGCTCAAACATGGCGCTGATGGCGTACTTAAAACCTATGTAGTGCATGACACGTGCAGTTAGCATAAGGGGGTATGCAGTACTTATTTTTCTTTTGCTACCATAGAAATAGCATTCTGAATAGAGAGTACTATATGTTGAGTCTCAATGCAGTTATCATATCCTAGTGATGTTTGCTAGAAAGTTTTCAAGAGCTATTTTCAGAGTGTACTGTTTAACACAAGTTTATAATTGCCTGAATATAGAGTTAGGGCAACTGATAGAAGATATAATCTACCTATAGAAAGTTGAATAGGTATGTGGGAACAATGGATATATATGCCATGGTTTAGTACACTTCCCTTGTATGATCAGATATTTTAAGTCCCACAGGATTAGAGTGGCTAGCTTCCTGAATATTCTGCCTTGGGGGAGGTGGTCCTTCCTATCCATAAGTAACTGTATAGTACCCCACATGATGTATCATGGATTGCTGGTCTTATATATACTGTAACTAATATATGATGATTGCCACGCTGTAATGGCAAATGTTACCAGGAACCATCAACTGTAATGTCTTTATTTGCTCATTTTCTTACACTGAATAAAAATAAAGTTAAAAAAAAAAGAAAGTTAACAAACCACTCCATAGAGCACGGGGGTAACACATTCAGACGGGGCATCCACAGGCAGACACCTAAATGCTACAACAGTCTCTTTTGCCAACAGACTAAATTATCTCATGCAGTACTACAGTCGACAAAGCTACATTCCTGGCAGCAGCAATTTGAGGGCCGAAACAGGCCACACCGAGAGGTAGCTTGTACTTAGCAGCACTTCCATTCCAATTCCCTTCTTTCTTTCCAAATCCTTACAGAGGCCTCTTTGCCTCTCTTCCATTCCTTACTTCTCAAACACTAGGCTTTCACTAGGTAACCATGAAAAGAATGATAGATTCAGAGCAATTGATTTGATACTTTAATGACTGGTACATAGAGTACGACAAGTGTTTAGTTGGATTAATTCGTGTTCTTTTCAGAGTCTCATGGCAGCTGTTTAGCTAAACAACTGCCATGAGCTTCTGAAGAAGGACTGGTTGGTCCGAAAGCTAGAGCACTTTGTTCTTGTTGTTACATCTATGTTGGTCCATTAAAAGGTATCAAATCATTTGCTTCTGGATCTATTCTTGCAAGGACCAATACGGCAACTACTAAATCTAGATTTCAACATGACAGCATGAGACATTTCTACTGTCCCAATCCCTCATTCAAACTTAGCCTTCCCATATACTTTCTCCACTGGGGGGTGTACCTTTCACTCTGCGGAGCATTTCCTTCACTTCAAGGTCTTGAATCAGTCAAACTGGTGTTCTTTAGCAAAAACAGAACCACTGAAGACCTTCAGGACACCCAATCACTGAGGCTAATGCACGGCAGCTGGGCTCTATCCAAGTGGTCTTACATACCCCTGGCCTTTCCCAGTAACTCCCAGCACATTCCACCCCTGCAGCGATTCCAGTGTCAGGACTGCCTTCACCCAGGGGACTAACTGCTATGCCACACAGAGCACCTGGACAGTCTGCCACCCCCCCCAAGGGGTCCCATCCAACCATTCCCCACATGTACCTATCCTTCCTCTACAGGCTGCGCAGCTTGGGAGTCCCAACTCTGTGGCAGCCACTGGCCAAGGGAATAGGGATAGTGCTGCCACCATTACACCCTCAACAGTCCAGGCTGCCACCTCTGGACTGCACCCTGCGCCCAATTTGCCATAACAGGCCCGCCCACAGAACACACTCTAGACTCCATGGACTGCACTGGCCCATGGGCGAGACTCTTTTAAATTACAAGGGCCCCATCGGTGCCTACCGTACCAATGTGTCGGAGTTCACTTGGTGGGCCTCCATAATTCTTTCTCTCCCTGGGCTTCAGCTCCCAAATGCACTGACAGCCCTCGAACCTTCAGCTCCAACTTCTCCTCCTTCACTTTCATGGCCCAAACCACCACACTTCTCATACGTGGAACTTCAAGGGAGGAGGACCATGGTGGCAAACGGCCCACCCTGGCCCCGCCATGGCTCTCCGGCCAAACTTATGGGCCGATACCCCCAGACTATTCTTCCCCCGAGTCTCTCTGGTCCCCTCCCCTTGGCACCAAAATCCCTCTCAGTATATACCCCTCAGGATGGGGCCCCCCTGCTGCCAGCAAACAGGCCCTACATCCCAGACCTAATGGCACCAAGCTCTCTCATGCCCAAGCCCTTCACAAAAGTGGGAGTAAGGCAGAGGCAGGAAGCTACAGACCTGTTGGCTTGACCTCAGTGGTAGGGAAAATGTTGGAATCACTTCTGAAAGAAAGAACTGTTGAGTACCTAGGGGCCAGCGGGGCACAGGACCCAAGGCAACATGGATTCACAGCAGGAAGGTCATGTCAGATGAATCTAATAGATTTCTTTGACTGGGTGATCAAAGTAGTAGACCAGGGATGGGCTGTGGATATGGCCTACCTAGACTTTAGCAAAGCATCTTACACAGTCCCACCCAAAAGATTAATAAACAAGTTAGCCAGCCTGGGAGTGGGTTCTAGGGTGGTAGCCTGGGTAACAAACTGGCTGGACAACAGGACACAGAGGGTAATAGTAAATGGAGTACACTCTGAAGAAAGGGGGGTTACTAGTGGGGTACCACAGGGTTCAGTACTGGGACAGGTCCTCTTTAATGTCTTTATAGGAGACATTGCAGAGGGGCTGGAAGGAAAAGTATGCCTCTTTGCAGACAACACAAAGACCTGCAACAGGGTTGATACACAAGGGGGGGTGGAATGGATGAGAAGGGACCTGGCAAGGTTGGAGGAATGGTCAAAAATATGGCAGCTTGGCCGGCCCGGTGGTGCTGAGGGCTAAGGCGCTGGCACCTTACCTCATGCTACGCCGGTGACCCATGTTCAAGAACGAGCATTGGCCGCTGGGAGTTGGCAGGGATAGAGATGGACTGAGCGTCTGATGGACTGCTCTCCATCTCTGGGGAGGGGGGAATTTGGTGGCTGGTGCACTCCTGCCCCTGGCAGAGGCTGGGGCTCAGAGCCATGGAGCCACCACATCATGGGGTGCAAGTGCGTGGTAAGACACTTGATGGGATGTCACGGGAGGTAAAGCGAATCTCGCCGACAGGCATCACCACGCAACCATGGGGGCACAAGAAAACAGGAAATAGCTCCTGTGGATGACGGGGGAGCTCACAGGCCCCACACCTGGCCAGCCATGGTGCAAAACACTGATCCAATCTCAGTAGGGGAGGGGCCCCCTCTGCCAACCCCGCCAGGGGAGTAAGCCCTGGGAGGAAGCGCCAGGGTGATGGGCTGGGGCTCCCCAGAATGCAAGGGCCGTTGCAGCAGAGGAGCATAAAAATATATAAAAATATATATATATAGGCAGCTTAGATTCAATGCAAAAGTGCAAAGTAATGCACCTGGGAAACAAACACCCGGGGGAAAAGTACACAATGGGGGGGGGGAGCGGTACTAACAACAGCAAAAATGGAAAGGGACCTGGGGGTAGTCATATCAGATTACCTTAAGGTAAGTAAGCAAAGTGAGAAGGCAGTAAGGAGGGTTGGGGGGATACTAGGATGTATAGGGAGAGGCATCACCAGTAGAAAACAGAAAGTTGTTATCCCTCTATGCAGGCAGTTGGTGAGACCCCATCTGAAGCACTGCGTACAGTTCTGGGGACCCCATCTCCACAGGGACATAGAAAAGATGGAGGCAGTCCAGAGGAGGGCAACTAAAATGGCGCAGGGTCTGCAACAGAAGCCATATGAAAAGAGACTAAAAGTGCTTAATACGTATACCCTTGAGGAAAGGAGTGAGAGGGGGGACATGATTGAAACTTTCAAGTACCTCAAGGGAATCAACAAAGTCCAAGACGGGAGCATCTTTCAGAAAAAGAGATGTGCAAGAACAAGGGGACACAATCTGAAGATAGAGGAGGGACAGCTCAGGGGCAACGTGAGGAATTATTTTTTCCATAGAGAGGATGGTGGACACATGGAACCACCTTTCGGAGGAGGTTATGGGGTCAAAGACAGTGGGGGAATTCAAAAATGCATGGGATAGACATAAGGCAATTATAGTGAGAGGTAGGAGGAAGTAGGCTGTTGGTTAACTAGAACCTGCAGCTTATCCAATAGGTAGGGAAATGGGCAGGCTAGGTGGGCCAAGCGGTCCTTATCTGCCATCAAAGTTTATGTTTCTAAGCTACACCTAGAAACCAAATTCAACTAGTAAGTACCCAAAGGGTGCTTACACTAATGTCGAAGGTTAAACTTCTGCTTTAAAAGTTGAAATGGTCTGAAAGTCCTACCTCATAATATTGGTAATTATGAATAAGACCCAAAAACTGCCAATGGAGAAAGGTAGGGTCCAGTTAGGAAGGGTGGAAATCGGAGTCATAAGCCACCATCACAAAATAGTGGGTCAGTTTGTCTGAGCTTGGGAGATTTCAGGACCTCTCACCAACTGCGTAAGACCTGGTGGGTGTAGTCTGATTCTGTCTTGTGTCTGCTTGCAGTGAGTGTGGGAGGGAGAAAACAACAGTGGTCATATCTGTGTAGCCTGTGTCAGATATTCCAGCTTCCTCCAGTGGAGGGTGAAGTTGTCATCAAGCCAGTGGAGGACATGTGCATATAAAGCTGTCTGACAGTATTCTAAGATATTTGGGAGGGCTAATCCACCTTTAAAGGGAAACTAACATGAATTATAAAATATAACAATATTGTTACCAATGGAAATCTGCTTTACATAAGTGATTGGACTCTTAGGGTCAGAATTGTAACCTGTGTAGTTGCCCATCCCTGTATAGCTGCAGGCATCCATTTTCTAAATCACAAGCACAGTAAATGACATCACAACAGGGGAAAACAGAGGGAAAATACAGTGCTGTCAGTCATTTATTATGAATAGTTTTGATCCCCTCTACTCTCAGTGACATTTGCAGTAAATTGTGCTGATGGCATTTTCAGGAATCAGCATCCCTGCCATCTTACAAATTTGTAAAGCCACTGTTTCATGGAGCTACAAGTATATTGCCCTGTTGTAATAATAGTTGTGTGCTGCTAGTGCCAATAGTTTCCAAGCTCCTTTGGGGTTCTGTTGATTTGTACAATGTTTTGTGACATTTCAGTTGAGTGAAATGTTTTGCGCCCGTGTGGTTTGCAAAGAGTCCCGCTAGTACCATTCTAAACAATGTTTGCATCAGTGCTGTTTTACCTTTCTTTGTACTGAAGCGGTTGTGTATAATTTTTGTTTCACTAGCATCATTTTGTGTAATAAGAGGCAGTGATCTATTGGTTTGAACACCAAATTTGCACCTGGGAGGTCACAGATACAAACCTCAGCAGAGCCAAATACTAATCTTCAGCAAGTGACTTGATCTCCCCGTGCTCCATTCCACTCAGCTGTACAAATGGGTAGAAATAAGATCCCACGGCATTCGTCTGTTCCCACACGGGAGCCATCCAGCTAATATGGGATTTGTATATGCCCCAGTCATTTAGTACCTGGCCAGGATGTTGTCACCTAAAGGTTCACACTTGCCCATTAAATAGAACGATACGTAGGCCTTCTCGAATCTGGCCTGGTGGTCTCTGGGGGTGCATTCATACCTAACTGATGGCGGCCGGGGATGGAGGAGGGGACCAAATTCATGGATTAAACTGATAAATATGACGGGACACGCAATGCAGAGATGCTCTCCTTATAAGATCACCATTAGAAATTGGCAGAGGGGTGATGTGCCAGGGCTGGGGTGCAAGCACGGCCTCACAGCATCACACTGGGGGGCTTTCCAGGATGGGGGCTTGACTGGGCAGTCTTTGGGTCTTTTTCCTGCATGCCTCCTTGGCCCTGGGGGGGGCCCAGGCGGGGTTGTCTCTCCCACCCTCCCGCAGGACTCATTCAGGACTTAAACTTTAGGGCATATAAGCCAGAATGGACAAGAGAAGTAAAGATTTTAATGACACAAGTGGATATAACCTTCCTCTACAGTGCCATTTTTTTTCTCCTTTGGCAAACTAATAAAACTCATAGTACAACAAAGGGGTGGTAGATAAGAGGAGTCTGGACTGAGTTAAGACTGAGAGATAATTAATTGTTAATACACTAAACTTTGAAAATAAGGAGTTAGAAGGGAAGTTATTTTAAGAATTTTACTACTTGTCTTCCTTTATTATTTTTTATTCCTTGCAATACTTATATAGCTAGTTGGTGGCTCTCCCAAGGTGATATAAAGGTCAACCAGGTATATTAGAGGTCAATTTGGGAGGCAGTATAGTGCAGTGGTTTAAGGCTCTGAGCTGCAAATCTGGAGACCTGAGTTTGAATCCTACAGCCCCCACTTGCATACTGTGTGACCCTGAGCAAGTCACTTCCCTGTGCTCTCAGGTCGCACCTGTAAACAAGCTTTCAGCTTAGTGTGCCACTCCTGGTTAAAACAATTGAAAAAAAATTTGAATTTTTGCTTGGGGCTGGTTCTGGCCCTCTCTCCTGGCTTACAGTACTGGGCTTTGGGGGGGGAAAACATAATATAGAGAATGGGATAAACTAATGCACCTTTTTTCTCCAGTTTTTATTTCAAACCCTCGCATTTCTACTTCCATGTGGCCCTATTCAGTTAATGCCCCTCCCAACCCACTACCATGCCCTCTTTAACTTTTGGGGTAAATGTGATCCCATGGGATACCACCATAGTCTGGAACAATGGTTCCCACACAGGCAAATATCAGATCTGTCACCCCCAGGGCCATGTAGTGGGGGCGACCCTGGGTTTGGAAGTCAAGTTAACGGTTACAGTTCAAATGGATTTTGGCCCAGCTGGTCTTTTTATAGTTACCCGATTAAGGTCTCTGATAATGGTTTTTGTTCACAAGTTAGATATGTTTGATTCAGTTTTTTTTTTTTCTGAAGGGGCACTGGAGTGTTATTTTATAGCACTTACAGACACTGTATAGGAATACCTTACAATAGTCAGTAGTTTGATTGTAAATACCAGAAGCAAAGAGGACACAGATGCAAGATGGTACACACCTCATATGGTGGTTCCTTTTAAAATAGTCTCTCACAATGTAAATGGGCTGGCTGGCCCCATTAAGAGGTACAGAACCCTTACAGCATTAAAAAAGCATAAACTGGATGTCCTCTTACTACAAGAGACACTTTTTTTCTCCTACAGAACACCAAAAACTGAAAGGCTTCAGATTCCCTCAGATGGTCGATTCTAATTATAGACATGGCAGACGAGAGGTGGCAATACTGATCTCCAGGTTGTCACCATTTCAACTTCAGGAACAATACGCAGATGAGGAGGGAAGGGTAGCCATCACTACTGGAACATACCAGGAATATACCCTGAAGATATGTAGTGTCTACCTACCCCTGAACAGTGATGCCTCCATGGTACAGAGGATAGTGGCCCTAATTTTGACACATCAAAAGGGAATGTTAATAATAGGAGACTTGAACTGCCCACTAAATCCATCACTAGATATATCAGCAACCCGACCCCCCCCCACAGACTACAGGACAGAAACACCTGCACCGCTTGATGCAAGATATAGGATTAGTGGATACATGGTGGTATTTATACCCCTCTCAGAGAAAATTTTCCTTCTACTCTCTTGCCCATAAACAGTATTCCATACTAGATTATTTACTTATCACAGGAGAACATAAAGATATACATAAGGCAGAGATTTTAAACATCCATCTCTCTCTGACCATGCCCCCATAACTCTGGAGACTAGACTCACTAGACTACGAAAAAATACCTTATGGAGATTTAACCCCTCCCTTCTCAGGGACCCGGAGTTTAAGGAACTTCTAAAGAACAAAATTCCCAAAATAATAGCAGATAACACATCCCCACAGACCTCCCCACAACTCCTCTGGGACACACTAAAAGTAGTCCTTTGGGGATACATAATCTCCTATGCAGCTAGGAAAAAGAAACTGAACGAAGCTAAGCTCAGGGAACTTCAAAGCCAACTTACAATCCTACAGGATAAACATATGCAAGGAGCCCTTAATGTTCTAAAACAGATGACTCAGATTCAACAGAAAATACAATGTCTCCTATTGGCTCACCCAGAGCAAGCTCTGTCGTGGCTGCGCCAGTGATATTATGAAGGAGGGGCTAAAGCCGCTAGGATATTAGCCTACAGATTACGAAGGCAGATACAAATGTCCTCAGTACGTAAAATAAAAGACCCTAGAACAGGCCAACTAAAATTTTCTACTGAACAAATTTTGGCCTGTTTTAGACAATATTACCAAGATCTATACACAGCCCCTCCAATACCTGACCCCCAGCAGATGTCTAGTTTTTTTTTCCGGCATGAAACTTCCCACCATCTCTGTAGATCAAAAGGACAAACTTATTGCCCCGATATCATCCCTCGAATTGACAAATACAATTAAGAATTTAAAAAATGGGAAAAGCTCGGACCCAGATGGCTTTGGCACATAATTTTATAAGGGAGCCCTGACCTGGATCCGTGACCCACTGTTGCCGGTGCTACAAACTAGCCATACAACAGCAAATTATCCAGTTTCTTGGAGACAAGCGGCAATCTCAGCGATACTAAAACCCCAGAAGCCGCCCCACTGATGTGACTCATATAGGCCCATCTCGGTCTTGAATCAAGACTATAAAATTTACACGAGCATATTAGCTCACAGGCTGGATAACCTCCTGACCCTTATACACCTAGACCAATCTGGCTTCATTAAGAAGTGGCAGACTACAGATAATATTAAACGTACGTTATTTATACTTGAATATGCCCAGACCACCTCCTCCCCCCTGCTGATCTTAAGTTTGGATGCCCAAAAAGCGTTCAACTGTGTCTCCTGGCATTTTCTACAAAACACTCTTACACAATTAGATTTTCCACTTGAATTCATAGACAATATCAAAGGACTATATATACTCCATGAAGCAATGGTGAAGATCAATGGCTCCTACTCCACACGATTCCGACTCCAGCGAGGAACACGTCAGGGACGCCCCATCCCCCTACTTATTTGCTATTTATGCTGAACCAATAGCACAATTCCTTACACAGTCTGAACAGTTGAAAGGTTACACAATCAATAGGACCCAGCATAAGCTATCTTACTACACAGAGGACTTACTGCTCTATATTACACAGCCAGAGACCTTATTACAAGCTCTACAGGATCATCTACTTTTAATTGACCGAATAGAGGGATACAAAATTAATGCAGACAAATCAGAAGCCTTGATAATACAAGAGACAATCCCACAGGCGATACAAGATGAATATCCATTTAAATGGGACCGTCCTAATCTTATCTGGCAGTATAGCCTAGAGGTTAGAGGAACAAGGTGTGAATGAGCTTGGCACATCCAGCAGACTAAACCTGAGTTTGATTCTCACAGCCTCCACTTGCATACTGTGTGACTCTAAGCAAGTCATTTAACCGCCCAGCGCTCCAAGGTCACCCCTGAAAACAGGCACTTGTGCCTAGTGGGCCTTACCCGGTTACCAAAGACTTAAATAAAAAATAAAAAAAGAAATGAAATAAAAAAAATAAAAATCTATCTTGGAATTCACCTATCCTCAGATATAAATAACATATATAATTGAAATCTCGACCCCCTCTACTCTCAGACACAAGAGGACCTGAAAAAATGGACACATCTTCCAACTTTACTTCTAAATCAAATTCAGTCTATACAAATGACAGTTCTCCCACGACCCTTATATATAATGCAGAATATTCCACTCCCTCCCTCTCCAAGGAATATCTCCCATTGGAATAAACTCATCACTAAATTTCTTTGGAGAAGGGATAGACCACGCTTGGCCCTTAAAAAATTGCATATGCCCAAAGATAGGGGTGGACTCTCACTCCCGGATTTTGCAAAATACTCACTAGCAACCACTCTGATGCATATGATGCACTGGCTCCTCCCACCGGCTAGCACCCCCAAGATGGGTATCCATTGAACGTGCCTTGACAAACCTTTGTTTGTGAAAGGAGTTTCTATCCCAGCCGAATATGGCAACCTACAAGGATCAGACCTCCATATTTACTAAGGCATTGCTTTGCAAATGGATCAGATACTTAAAACGCCTTGAAAATCGCTTTGGGGGTCAAGTGGATGGATGCAATCTGGAGTTGGCCCCGTCCCGCCTAAATAGAGGGTTTGGGAACTGACATCAGTTGGGCCTTACACATACATTTCAATTTTATGACAAAGGAATCGTTAAAACATTTCAAAAACTCCAAGAAGAGCCGATCCGGTGGCACTGAGGGCTGAGGTGCTGGACGCCTTACCTCATGCTATGCTGGTGACCCCTGTTCGGGAACGAGCACAGGCTGCCGAGGGTCAGCAGGGGAGAAGAAGGATCAAGCGCTCAACGGCTGCTCTCCTTCTCCGGGGTGGGGAGGACTGCAGACCTCGCTGCAATACCGCCATCTGGGGGAACTCTGTTGGAAGGTGCAGTCAGAGGCAAGCAAGAAGTGTTGGGAGGGGCGGACGTCAGCCGAGGACCAGAGCAAAGGCACATCTCACCATGCCTTTGTCTCACTGGCACTCCCAGTGCGCCGACGCTGCAGGGTGCAGGAAGAAAGCCAGGAAAAGCACCCCGCAGTGGCACCGGTAGACAGGTTTCAGCGCCAGCAATTGGAGAAACCTGAGGACGACAGCACAAGGTGTATGCTCAGTGATAAGGTCTGGGGGAGTTAGGGGGACTCCTCCACCCCAATCGGGGAGTCCTCTGGAGTGCTCAGGGTCCAGGAGTGGGGCACCCATATGGGCTGATGATCCTCAGGTGAGCTCAGACACAGGACACACTGGAGCCCTGAAGAGTGGGGCTACTGCGGGTAGGTAGGAGGATAAAGACAAAGTTAAAAAAAAACAAACTCCAAGAAGAATTTCAAATACCATCCAGGGACTTCTACTGTTACCTACAAAGCCGCCACTTTTTAAATAGGGAGACAAGGCCTGACGACTTGTCCTCCCCTATACCCCCACTGTTTCTCCTGCTCATTCAGCTACTGGGGGATGTTTCTCCGAGACACCTAGTATCTAGATTGTATAAGGCCATACTTGGTTCCCCTAATGATGCAATGGCAGATATACAAACTAACTGGGAGGTCGAACTAATGGTTGAATTAACCCCACAAGATTGGATCTTGATTTGGCGCCGTCAATATCAAAAAACAAATTCTTACCAGTGGAAAGAGTTCACTTGGAAAGTAGCCGAGAGATATTTCTGCACACCCCCAAATTACAGCTAAATACACAGCCCAGAGTGACTCCTCCTGTTGGAAGGGATGCGATTGTGAAGTGACAACACATTCACGTCTTCTGGTTCTGCCCAATACGGACTCCTTTTTGGGCAGGAGTAGAGGAAACCCTAACCCGACTCTTTCCCACTCTAAACTCCTTGACTCCAGACCTGGCACTATTGTTATACATTCCTAACCAAATCTGAGGAAAACAACAAATCTATCTGATCTCTTTCCTGCTGAGTGCAGCAAAGAAAGTTATAACATGCCTATGGCTAAAGCTGAACCCCCAACAGTTTCTCAATGGGAATCTACTATATATGATATTTTTATAAAATGGAACATCTCACAACTAAATTACAAAACAGAGTCCCTACAGTAATGAATAGATGGATCCAATCCCACGGTTTCTCTTACTTTCCGAAAGGTGACCAGAGTTTGTGCCCTAGAGAGATTTGGGGATGGCACGGGAGGGGAGAGGGGAGAAGACATCATGGTCAGGAGCTGGATGTCCCCCTCTACCTATCCATCCCTTTCCCAAGCAACGCCTTTTAGAGAAGGGCCCGGCCAGCCTATATACAGGAACCCACCATCCACTGAGAAGAAAGACTTGATAACAATATAACTTAAACAGCACAATAATGGTCGGGGGATTTAACAAGTTAATTTTGTATAATGGATGTTGCCTTCTTCCTCCATCATGAATATAAGAGTCCTCCTTTCCTGTAATAACTTAATGGCTATATAGTGTTCTGTACTTTTTTTTATTTTTTTAATTTTCTATTTTTGCCGTCTCTGGCAGCCGGACATCTGCCCGGTCACGGACCGTCGCACTTCCACCTCCAATTGCCTGTGCTCTCCCGGCAACCCTGGCTTACCCCACAGGGAGTGGGGTCGCGGACCCAGCCTTAGTGCCACAATCCTGGTAACTATCTGGGAAAAGCCGGCCAGGAGACTAATCGAAGCCAGAGGCAGGCTTCATAGAGGCAGCCAGCTGCATGATTTTTTCTTGTTTTTTCCCCCAGAGGAAGGGACGTGCAATGACGTCCTACATCCGCCCTGATCCTTGTACTTTCAGGCGCTGATCCTCCGAAGTACTCCCAGCCTCCGCCAGGGGTTCCCCGTGCATCGGTCACTCGCCCCATCCTCCCCCCCCAGAGAAGGAGAGCAGTCCATAGGATGCTCGATCTTTCTCTCCCAGCCGGCCTTCCGGTTCCCAGGGTCTATTCCTGAACCAAGGTTGCCAGCGTCACAAGCAGAAATCCAACCGTTGTGCCAGCGGGCTCTCAATATTGATATGATGTATGTACACTTCATGTGCCTAATGAAAATAAAAATAAAGTTTAAAAAAAAAAAAAAAAAGAAATAGGATCCCACTGGAAACAAGATGTTACATCTCAGCTTGTCTACCTTTGATAAATCAGTTATTGTTTTGTGCTGGTGTGTGATAGGGAAGATAACTGGCATAAGTGATATTGGGAATACTCAATATAGGATTCTTTTAAGGGTTCAAAAATTAAACGTATTTATTTGAACACTCTAGAAATAGGCTTTCTTTTATCAAAATAAAACAAAGGTTTCTTTTCTTTATAACTGCAGCTTTTTCACTCTATCCTGTCGTTCCAACATGAAATATACAGCAGCTCCTCATCTCATTGAGGCATGGCCATTTCTAGGCCAACAAGTTCTAAACACTCTCAAGTACTTAATACTTGTAAATGTACAAAAGTTCTGCTTTACTGAAGCACAGAAAAATTATTGCGAGCAGTACCTGCTGCAGTACTGCTTTATTTTAGCACAGAAAACGTATTGCAAGCAGCACCTGCTGCAGTAGTGCGGGCCTATTGGTGAGATGGTCTCAGCTAGTCTCTGATTTACTGATTGCAATTGGGAGGGTCAGGGCACTGAAATGGTCATGCCTCGATGAGATGAGGAGCTGCAGTATATTTCATGTTGGAAAGGCCAGATAGAGTGAAAAAGCTGCAGTTAAAAAGAAAATAAACCTGTTTTTTTTTTTTATTTTGATAAAAGAAAGCCCATTTCTAGTGTTCAAAAAAATACTTCTACTTTTTGAACCCTTAAAAGGGTCCTGTGTTGAGTATTCCCAATATCACTTATACCAGTTATCTTCCCTATGACACACCAGCACAAAACAATAACTGATTTATCAAAGGTAGCCTAGTTGAGAATTAACATCTTGTTTCCAGTGGGGTCCTAGTTCTACCCATTTGTACAGCTGAGTGGAATGGATCACAGGGAGGTCAAGTTACTTGCTGGAAGTCACAATGTTAGAATTTGGCTCCACTGAGGTTTGAATCTGTGACTTCCCAGGTGCAAATTTGGTGTTCAAACCAACAGACCACACTGCCTCTTATTACACAAAATAACGCTAGCGAAACAAAAATTATACACAACCGCTTCAGCAGAAAGAAAGGTAAAACAACACTAGTGCAAACACTGTTTAGAGTCAGTGGTATTAGCATGACTCTTTGCAAACCACACGGGCGCAAAACATTTCACTCAACTGAAATGTCACAAAACATTGTACAACTCAACAGAACCCCAAAGGAGCTTGGAAACTACTGGCACTAGCAGCACACAACTATTATTATAACAGGGCAATATACTTGTAGCTCCAGGAAACAGTGGCTTTACCAATTTGTAGGATGGCAGGGATGCTGATGCCTGAAAATGCCATCAGCACAATTTACTGCAAATGTCACTGAGAGTTGAGAGGATCAAAACTATTCATAATAAATTACTGACAGCACTGTATTTCTCTCCATTTTCCCCTGATGTGATGTCATTTCCTGTGCCTGTGATTTAGAAAATGGATGCCTATAGCTATAAAGGGAGGGGCAACTAAATGGGTTACAATTAGGGTTACCACCTGTCCCTATTTTCTCAGGACAGTCCTGATTTGGGCAGCTGTGTCCTGCAAAAAAACATGAAAAATACTAAATGTCCTGACATTATAGCAGAAAAAGTATTTTCTAACTTTCCTCTAAATGCTGCAAAACAACATAATACCTTAACAAAAATACCTTAAAATGACATGAAACACTAAAAACAGCTAAAAAACTACAACACTTAGTGCTAATTCTGATTATTTAGACAAAACGAGTCTGTTGTTTTGGTCGAGACTACATATTGTCCTGAGAAAAATCATATTTCAGTAAGAAATGTCCCACTTTGGGCTTTTTAAAAGGTGGTAACCCTAGTTACAATTCTGACCCTAAAAGTGCTACAGGTTCAAACCAACAATTTATGTAAAGCAGATTTCCACTTGTAAAATTATTGATGCATTTTATAATTCATGTCAGTCTCTCTTTAATTTTACTCAACTGCAGTTTCTTAAATGCAATGTAGGGCCTTTCCCTCACCCACACAAACTGCAAAATTTGTTTGTCCCACCGATGATAAGCTTCCCTCAGGGGAAGAAGAAAAGGGAGGGTTTGAAATAAGTATAACAGTTTTGGGAGCAGCCATCTGAACCGCTTCAACTCTTTGGATCAAAGGAATGGGGACATGTGTCCATCTCTGCAGATCCTTTGTAAAATGTCAGTTGAGAGGGTCATAGTTTAGTTTGTAAAGTTGTGTGAGGTTGTTTGGGACTACTATCGCCAGGTACTGTATTGCTGGATGATTCCAGTGAAATCGGAAAGTGGTTTTAAGAAGGGGAAGTGTTGTATAATGAACCTACAGTACTTTGGTTTTGTACATGTTAAGTTTATAGCCGGCTAGGATCTCCATTTCTTTCAGGTCCTCAAAGACGGCCAGGAGGGAGGATTCTGGATGTGTCACATACAGCAGTAAGTTGCAGAAACATAGAATCTGCTGGCAGATAAGGACCACTTGTCCAACCTAGTCTGACCATTTTTACCTTCCAACGGTACCACCACAGATCCTACTTGACTTTCAGTCTGTTATCCCTCTCCCTCTTCCTTTCCCTTAAGATTCCCTTTTGCCTAATTCATGCATTCTTTTTGTTTATAATATAGTTTTTATTAGATTTATACAAACAAAACACACATTTCATACTTCCAATGAAAAGGTGCATATGCACCACAGCATTACATCCATGGTCACAAGACACATACATTTTGATATTAAGTCCATTCTCTAGTGACTCATTTTAACATTCAACAGACATCTTCACAGGTCACTTTATGTTATAAATACTGAGCATCATTGTAGTTTTAGCGACAACCAGACACCCCCCCCACCAGTGAGAGCAGCGCACCTTGTCCTCCTCTGTACCTATGTGTTTAAGGTAAAAAAGATGCATTGATCTGCATCATGTGTATCACCCATCGTTGCCATTTGTCATTACATTTTGTAGTTTTGTCCTGTAAGGCCGCCGTGAGTTTTTCCATTTGATATATGGTCATCACAATATTTCTCCATTCTTCTATTGAAGGAATTATTCTAGTCATCCACCGTCTGGTGATGGCCTTTTTGGCCGCCCGAAGGTAGACTGACAACAGGGTACATCTCCCGGGTGGACATGACAGACATTAATACCATTTCTGCTGTTAATTCTATTCCCTCTCCTAAGCATTCCTGTAAAGTAAGTTGGATTATGCACCAAAATGGAGTCAACAAGGGGAATTCCTAAAAAAATATGGCCCAAGTCAGCTATCCTACAATTGCAGCCACACCAGCGTTGTCCGTAGCTTTGAGGTAAATATTTAACTAGAACCGCCAGTGCACGAAAAAATCCATTCCGGCACTTCCAGGTGCATTCTCTCCATATGTATGAGAGGGTGACTTTGACCGCTGTTAAGGCACTGGCCTGCCAGGCCTCATGTGTTACTAAAACTTGCAGATCAGTATTCCATTTCCGAAGCACCGATAAGGTATTTGTCTCCCAGCATCTCTTAGTATTTCATATATGTGGCCTATTACATGTCCCCTTAAGTTACCACTAAGAGTCTCTATTAAGAAGCTCATTAAGGGTGGTCTGGGGTTGGGAAGTCAGGTTCTAGTTAAGATTTGGTTTTGGATATAGGCCCTTAGTTGTAGAAAACAGAAATGGTCCCCTGATGGGAGCTCATGTACTGTCCACAGTTCTTCGAAAGAAAGGATACCTGTCTCATTTAGTATTTGATATATACAGTGAATCCCCAGCTGTCTTCACTTTCTGAAGGCTGGGTTAAGGGATAATGGTGTAAAATTTTCATCTTTTGATATTAATCGTGCACAGTATAAAGTTTCTGCAAATCTTGGATGATATTTTATTGAGTTCCAGATATGGAGAAGTACGCCTGTCAACTTCGAGAAATGTCGAAAAGGAATGGATTTACCTCTGGATGAAAATAATATTGACGGGATATTGTATAGGTCATTGAGTGCAAATTCTATATCTTTCCAGAGCGCTAAATATAAGGGAGTTATCTACCGAAAAATAATTTTGAGAAAGCCTGCCTTGGCGTACCACTCCAAATTGGGTAGATTAACACCCCCTAAGGCCATGGGTACTTGCAACACCAAATATCGATCTCTCAGGCGTTGCCCACCCCATATAAAATTTGAGATAAGTTTGTTCCGTGAGATGAAGTAAAAGTGGTGGTGGGGGGGGGGGAGACTAATTAACAAGTTTTGGAATATATACAGCATTTGGGGTAGGCCATTCATCCTTACAATCTCTACCCTCTGGAAAAAGGATAGATGTAGTCTGACCCAAGTTTCAAAATCCTGTTGTATCTGAAGAGTGAGGGGTTCATAAGGTCTAGGTTATCACTACTGTTTTTGCCCTCACCACCTCCACTGGAAGGCTGTTCCAGGAATCCACCACTCTTTCTCTGAAGTACTTCCTCACATCTCTCTTGAATTTACCTCCCCTCCAGCTTCATATCATGTTCCCCCCCTTTTTTTTTTGAAAAATACTTCCTCCTGTACCTTATTTACCCCATTTAGGTATTTAAAGGTCTTTGTCATATCCCCCTTTCCCTTCTCTCTTTCAGTGTGTAAATATTCAGGTACTTAAGTCTCTCCTCATAGGGTTTCTGATGCAGACCCTGCATCATTTTAGTTGCTCTCCTCCGGACCACCTCCATTCTATGTCCTTCCAGAGATGTGGTCTCCAGAACTGGACACAATACTCTAGGTAGGGTCTTACCAGCAGTCTATACAGAGGCAATACCACCTCCCTCTTACTGCTGGTGATACCGGTCCCTATGCACCCCAGCATCCCACTAGCCCTTCCAACTGCCTTGTTGCACTGCCTGGCCACCTTTAGGTCATCCGATATGATTACCCCCAGGTATCTTTCCTGTTTGGTGGTCCTCAGTACCACCCCACCCATTCTGTACTCTGCTTCTGGGTTTCTGTGCCCCAAGTGCATTATTTTGAACTTTTTCACACTAAAACCCAGCTGCCATACCCTTGACCATGTCTTCTCAGGTCACTGCTCATCTTTTCCACCCCAGGAGTGTCCTACCTATTGCAGAGTTTAGTGTCATCTGAAAAGAGGCAGACCTTCCTTTCCGGCTCTTCTGCAATGTCATTTATAAAGACAATAAAGAGGACCCATCCCAGCACTGATCCCTGAGGCACCCTGCTGATCACCCTTCCTTCCTTCCTTGGTGTGAATCCTGTTTACCACCACTCTCTGCCATCTTTTCCCTACCTAATTTCTTACCCAGTTAACCACATTTGGACCCACCCTAAGCTATCCAGCTTGCTTACAAGTTTCCTATATGGAATGGTATTGAAGGTCCTATTGAAATCTAGATAGGCTGCATCCACTGCTCCACTGAGATCTAGTTCCTTGGTCACCCAGTCAAAGAAATCTACCAGATCCTACTTCGCGCCCCCCCCCCATGAATCCATGCTGCAAGTCTTATAACCCACTGGGTTGAAGCTATTTCCCAATCCTTTCTTTCAGCAATGGTTCCATTAACTTTCCCACCACTGATGTCAGGCTGACTGGCCTATAACTGCCAGCATCTTCCCTGCTACCACTTATCCACCCTCCTCCAGTCCTTTGAAACCGCTCCTGTTTTTCCAATAAGCTGTTAAATAGGACTGTCAGAGGTGCAGTCAATACCTCCCTGAGATCCCTCAATACCCTTGGATGCACCCCATCTGGCCTCATCACTTTGTCCACTTTCAGATTAGCAAGTCCCTTTAGGACTCTGTCCTCCAAGAACAGACTACTGTCCACCTCCCTCCAATACTCCTTTTACTTTTTTGTGGCCCCTGCCCTTCTCTTTCCTCTGTGACAACTGAACAAAAGTATTTGTTCAGGATGTCTGCCTTTCCCTGGTCCCCCTCTGCACAGTCCCCCCTTCCCTTTTTAACCTTACAATCCCACCGCTGGTCTTCCTCTTTTTGCTTACATACCTGAAAAATGGCTTGTCCCCTTTTGTTACTGCCTGGGCTATTCTCTCTTCCATTTGTGCCTTTGTACTCCTTACTGCCCTCCCTGCTTCACCTGTTACTCTTCTCTATCTTCCTCACTCTGCATCTCCTTATACCTTCTGAATGCTACCCTCTTAGCTTTTACCTTTTTTGCCAAGTCTTTCAAGAACCATAGCTGTCTTTTTTTCCCTCTTGCATTTGCTCACTTGCTTGCTGCAAAGTTGTGTTGCCCTCACTATGGTCCTTTTCGTCTTCATCCAATGTTCCTCTACATGACCCAGGTCATCCCCCCACCAGGTCAGCCTGGAGGTATTCAACCATCTTTATAAAATCTGTCCTCCTGAAATACAGGACCCTCACCCTTGTGTGGTTTGATTTTTCACCTGTCCTTATACTGAACCACACTGTACTATGACTGCTGGTCTCCAGGTGGCCCCCCACCTCGACATCTGCAACACTGTCCCTGTTAGTGAGAACCAGGTTCAGTATTGCCCCATCACGAGGACTGACTAGCTGTCTACAGAATGTCTCCTGCAGGTAGTCCAGAATGCTCCTACACCTAGCTGAAGCAGCAGCTGGAAGGCTCCAAACTACATCTGGCAGACTGAAGTCCCTCACAAGTAGCACTTTCCCCTTTCTGACATTTTGCCAATGACTTCCACTAGTACCTTATCTAACTCCTCCCTCTGTGCCAGAGGTCTGTAGCCAGTGTGAATAGTGTCTCTGTTCCCCGTCTCCAGGGTGACCCACGGTACCTCTTCCCACTCCCCTTGTATTCCCTGTATCTCCATCACTTTAATGCTTTCTAATACACAAAGCACCATAGCCCCTCCTTTCCTTCCCACCCTGTCTTTCCTAAACAGAGTAGAGCCTGGTGTGTCATGTCCCAGTCATGGTTTTTATTGCACCATGACTCGGTAATGGCCACAATATCCAGGCCGGCCTCTGCCATTATGGCCTCTAGGTCCAGAATCTTATTTCCTAGACTTCTAGCATTTGCACACATGGCTTTCTGGATTCTGTTAGCACTCTGCTTATTACTACCTTTTTTCCCTTTTGCCCCTTCCCCCCCTCTCTTTTTAATGCTCTTGTTCCCATCTCCATTTGTCTCTATCACCCTACTTCCTTCCTTTTTACCCTTGAGGATTCTTCTCCCCTCAGGTTTTCTCTACTCTCTACCCCAGGACATTCTGCCTCCCCGATAATTCTGCCTCTCCCCTCAGCTAGTTTAAATCTTTAAAGTAACATTTAAACCATCCACAGAGGACTGCAGTTTCCCTCCTGGACAGATGCAGGCCTTCACTCCTGTGTAGGCCCTTATCCAGCCAGGTAAATCCCCAGTCTCCAATACAGCTGAACCCCTTCTCTCTACGCCATTCCTTCGATCATGAGTTGAAGCTCCTGGTACTGAGATTCTCCCCCATAGACAGACAGCTCTTCACAGAAGGCCACTGAGCATGGTAGCTGTCTAAAACAACTCCCCAACTCCCTATGCACTATCTCAGCCCTATCCCTAGCCAGGTCATTGGTCCCCAGGTGGACAGTGACATCCAGCTCCCTCTTCCTTCCTGCTGCTCTAGCGAGCCCAGGATCTGCTTCCCACCCCCCTGGGCTGTGGCACTATGTAGGCACCTGACCTCCCTCTCCACATCCCTTCCTATTCCCAAATCTATGCCTCTGACAATCGAGTCCCCCCACCCCAGAAGTTGCTTCATCCTCATCTAGGGTCCTCTCCCATCCTCCTTTGGGTCTCCACAAAGGAGGACTCCACATCCTCCCAGGCCATTACCACAAGTGCCTTCTCCTGGCAGCTCTACCTCACCAGAGCAGTGTAGGAATTTTGTAGTGGTATGGGTTGAGGAACATGCCTTCTCGGCTCACCACCCCCACCCTTCCAGAGCCCACTATCCCTGCGCTTCTACAGTCCACCATAATCCAGCCGTTCCTCCTCTCTGACATCCTCTGAGGCAACAGTGGCAGACTTGGTGGTCCCTGTGGGAAGAAAGTCCCCCGAATCCTAAACAACTCGGTCTTGAGTCTAATGACCTCCTCCCTGAACCCAGAGAGATGCATGCGCATGGGGCAGCATCGCAGTCTACAGAATGTCTCTTTGAAAACAGCCGCCCCATATCCACTGCACTGCAACACTCTCCCTGTTACTTAGAAATGCTTTTGTACCCTTACCCTTGATAGGGTGTTTCTAGCTTTTTCCCTTATGCCGTTGGTCATACCCCTTTGTACACAGACCCTAGATAGGGTGTTGCTTCTGTTCCCAGTTTTGGGCCTACCCTATTGCTTTTATCTGAGCCTTGTATACTCTTTACCCCGGTAGTGTGTTTTTAGTTAAAGAGAAGCTTCCTACTATGGATCACCCCAAACATGTAGTAAACTTTACCTGGCCCCAAGTGGACTGGCATCAGACTTTTAATTTATTTCTGTCAGGATTTTATAATTAAATAGATCTTAGTTAGCTCCATGGAGCTGAATAGGAAAATACTCCTACTTCCCAATTGAGACACGCCCCCACGCTAGAACATTTCATGATGTCAGTAAATGGAGAGCGCAGGAGCACGTTCCATAGAGTACAATGGGGGCATTTTTTTTTTATATAGGTATTTATCTCCTCTCTGCCCCTTCTAACTGACCCCCCCCAGCCCTGTCACCCCGGTATCACTGGGACTTACCCAGAACTGGCCCGTTTGCCGGGTGCGGAGCCTGCGAGCGGTCAGTTGTCATTCGTAGCTGGGGGGAGGGTTTCGTCCATTTTTTTTCCTTCCCCATTGCTGGGGTGCACACACAGGACATGCATACGTGGAGGCATGTGTGCGTCCGTGGAAGTCCCCAGCACCCTCCCTTCCACGGTGCCCGCAGTCCCACACTACCATCAGGCCTCCACCTGGGCAGTCATTTGGCGGAAGCACCAGTCCCCGCTCGCCAGGAAAGGAGAGCTGGCTCCATATGCTCGATCCTCTCCTTCCCCTGCCAACCCCCAGTGGCCCGTGCTCGTTTCTGAACACGGGTCGCCGGCGTGAAACAAGATGTGGCATCCAGAGCCTCAACCCTCAGCACCACCGGGCCAGCCTGGGAGCATTTTTTTACCTGCTTTTTATTATACTTTAGAGCTGCGATTATGACAAATCAAGGCCACCACTCAACTAACAAGGACCTTGTTGGTTGAGCGGTGGCCTTGATTTATCATAATCGTAGCTCTAAAGTATAGTAAAAAAACAGGTAAAAATTGCCCCATTGTACTCTATGGAGTGCACCCCACATTCTCCATTTACTGATATCATAAAACATGCTAGTGGGGGGGGGGTCTCACAGTCGGGAAGCAGGAGAGTTTTCCCGTTCGACTCCACGGAGCAAACTACAATCTATTTTATTATAAAATCCAGCCAGAAATAAATTAAAAGTTTGATGCCAGTCCACTTAGGGCCAGGTAAAGTTTACTATATGTTTGGGGGCCGAACTAACAAAGTACGAACCTGCTCTTTAAAACCCTTTTGTTTTTGTTGTTCCCCTTTGTACACTTACCCTATTAGGGTGTGCTTCTGTTTTCTGTTTTGGTCTACCCTTTATGTTCCACCCATCACAACAGTGAATGCAACAACAGGAGTGAATACAGTAGGTGCCTTACTTTAGTCGACTGGCAAAATCCCCTGCTTCCTCCTGCGGATGCCTGTTGATGCCTAAGACACCAGCCTTACACCTGTTTCACTCATGCGCTGGAACACGAATGTGTGTGGGGACATGTTAGGAGTGCTTCTGCATAGAAGGGGACCATAATGTTCCACATCTTCCACCTGAACTCCCCTAATGTTATAATTTCTCCGACAGCCTGTGCGAGGGGTTCAGCATACAGAGTGAACAGCAGAGGGGACATGGAGCCCCTCGTCTTGTCCTTCATTGCAGGGGGAATCTATCTGAGTACGTGACATTTATTTTGACCATGTCCTGTGGTGTGCTGTGTCATGTAGAGGTCTCAATCATTTGACGGAAGGGCTTCGGGAAATGGAAGTAGTGCAGGGCATGTTGAAGAATCCTTCAAGGCACTCTGTCAAATGCCCTTTAGGCATCCATACTTAACAGGAAAAGAGGGGCTGCCACTCTGCAACAGTGCTTTAGAATATACAGTGTTCTTTTGGTATTATCGGAAGTCTGCATTTTGGAGACAAATCCGGCCTGGCTTTTGTGTGTGAGTCCTGGAATTAAGCTTTTCAGGCGTTTGGCCAGAACACGGTCATATAGCTTGCAGTTTTGGTTGAGAACTGAGCTTAACCTATAGGACTCACACTGCAAGGGGACCTTTCAGGGTGTCAGTATGGCCGAAATCTTTGCGTATTGTCAGTTTGGAGAAGGTGGAGTGTCCTCTTTCTGTACATGCTGGAATGCTGCTTGGAGCGGCTGTCTCAGGCCTCGTTTAAAGGCCTTATAAAATTCTGATGGATGCCCATCTGGGCCAGGGAGATGGCTGGGTCACATCAGAGCCTCTTGCTGCTCCTTTATTAGTGCTGGCAAATTAGTTTGGCCAGGAAATGATGCTATCTTTTTCGAGTTCTTTGTCTGGGGTGTAGGGTGCTAGTCCCTGAAGCAGTTCAAGATTTCTTTTGTATTGTAAATGGGATGCTGTGTATATGGGTGGGCAATTTATGTTATTATGGCTAGTTTCTGTTGCTGTCTAAGATGGTAGGCAAGCACCTTTGAGGTTCTAGCCCCACATGCATAATATGTTTTATTTTACATACAGTAGGGCTAGGGCCTGTTCTGTTTTATAGTTGAGCAAGTCCTGAAGTTTTGTTTTGACTCTAGCTAGCTGAGGGAAAATCTTCTGGTCCCCCTGCATATGTGCTAAATGCAAAATAAAGTTCCTCCTGCAGCCCACTTGTTGCCATTCACGTTTTCATGATTGAGACCTATAAGGACCTCGGGGGGTTGCAGGAGGGAGTTTCTTTCACAAGAAGAGTACCAGAACATGGGCGTGCTATGAAGCTTGAGGGGAGGGTGGTTAAGAGGGATGTGACAATATACATCTTCACAGAAAGAGTAGCGGACACCTGGAACAACCTGCAAGAAGCGGTGGTTGGGGTGAAGACAGTGGGGCGCTTCAAGCATGCGTGGGACAGGCACATGGGCATAATAAGCAGAGGTAAGGCAAGAGAAAGGAACACCTGTGACCAAATAGGGTCCAAGGTGTAGTAATAAGCAGGGAAAATAGGGCAGAGTAGATGGGTCTACCGGTCCTTTTCTGCCAACAGACACATTCTGTTTCTTTTTGGCCAAAGCAAAACTAATGATTTCCGCACAGAGCATGTTTTTACTGAGTTCCTGAGGATCGCCTGAGTAATACTAAATGTCATGTTTTCGGCAATGACTTGACGAAGTCTAGTTTTAATAACGGCCCTGAACTGTGGGTGATTACAGTAGTGTTAAAAAGACAGTGTTGAGGGGAACTGTCAAGGTTGTAGGATTAAATCAAGGTAAATGGGAACATGGTCTTACAAGAGGATCTGAGATATAGCTATTTGATGGACCCAGCTGAGATGCTTGGAACTGATAAAGAAGTATTCCAGTCACAAGCAGGTGTCATGCGCATTGGAATAAAATGTGTATTGCTAGAGAGTAGGGTGGAGATGGCACTAGACATTTTATCAGCCCCAGCTCTTTTAAGGACCACCTATCATGTTTATTTATTTAGTTTTTGTTGACCGGGTAAGTGCACTAGGCAGAGTCTGCTTATTTTCTGGCACGACCTGGGGGAGGGGGATACAGATGAATGCCAACTGACCCTGGTCCAGATTAAGCTGTTGGTGGTATTTTTAGTGAATGAGGGAAATGTGGCCAGGACACCAGGGAAATTCCCCATCTCTGACAGCAGGGGGATCACTTGGCCATCTGACTGCCTGCCAAGATGTCTGCCGTCCCAGACCCTGGTGGAGGTGGTGGAAATGCTGCTCTCTGTCCCCAGGTTCTTGCTACTAAAATTCAGCCTACTTCTCCTACGATGGATTACAGGAATAGTCGCTTAGACTCTGTGCCTACTGTGGATGCCTCAACTGTGGTACTTCGGTCTTCTCAATCAATCAATCAATCAATCAATCAGTCAAACTTTATTTAACTAAGCTATACACCTTTGAGCAGGCTCGTTTACAGGATGGTCCTGGAAAACATGGAGGACATTACCAATGCAATGGCGGTTATACAGACAATACATAAACACAATAGTGCATCTAACAAGTAAGAAGGTCAAGGCTTCTTATCCGTTTATGCGCCACTTTGCAACACCTGACAACATGCACATGCCTAATACAGGGTACATATTCATTCCAGTATGAATACAAATTTATTCATGACACAACTGTATAAAAACATAGCAACCCAAAAAGTACAAGTAGTATCTTGCGCTGGGAGGTGGAGTGAGTGAGGAGAGAGAGGGGGGTAGGGGGTAGTAGAAAAAAGGTGTGTGGGGGAGGAGGGGGTATATGGGAGGGTAAGTGCGGGGAACGGGATAACTGCTCCTGTGCAGGGGGTTGCAGACTGTAAGATTTGGGCCATTATGGCATACTCAATTTTCTTTCAGCACAGAAGATAGCAGGGTCTTAAAGGTAGATATGCCCGGAATGGTGCAGAGCTTTAGGGACTTCTAGAGTGCATTCCAAAGGGATGGAAGGGCAAAAGTGATAGCTGCAGTGCCATATCGAGTTCTGACTTTAGGGACTTTAAACATTACAAGTGAGTAGCACTTCAAGCTGTAGAACCCCGAACTTTGAGTAAAGAGATTGGTGATATATGTGGGTAGTTTGCTAGTAACTGCTCTGTGGATCCAAAGGCACACATTTCTCTGCTTTCTGACCGTCAGGGAGGTCCAGCCTATCATTTCATAGAGCAAGCAATGGTGGGTGTTTAGAGGAGTATTAGTGATGAATCTCAAAGCCCAGTGGTAAAGTGAGTCAAGCTTAGATAGGGTCGACTTAGGACAGTGGCTATAGAGAATGTCTGCGTAATCTAAGGGGAGAAATGTAGTTTGGACTAGACTTCTCTTTGCTTCGAAGGTGAGAAGGTGTCTAATGCGGAGGAAGGCACCCAGGCGCTGCCTCAGTTTTTTGGCTAGCTCGTCTAAGTAAACTATGAAGTTAAGCTTATTGTCTAGCCAAAAACCCAAGTATTTAAACCGGTCCACTGTTTCAAGTGGTTCGCCAAGTAGGGTATGTAACGTAAAGTTTTGAGTAAGAGCGGTTTGCAAATACGTTTGGGAGGAGAGCAGCATAGCTTTTGTTTTCTTAGCGTTCAGGAGCAATTTAAGATGAAGTTATGTTGCAGAATATCAAAATCATTCTGTAGCTCTTTAAATGCAGCCTCAGGGGAAGGACTAGCCGTGTATAGCACGGTGTCATCTGCAAAGAGGTGCATCTTTGCCACATGAACCTTGGAGTCTAGATTATTGATATAGATTGCAAAAAGGATGGGACCCAGGATAGATCCTTGTGGCACTCTTCGAGGAAGAATCATGAGAGGGGAAAAATCTCCTTGAGCTTTGATTTGCTGCATTCTGTTAGTGAGGTAGCAGCTGAACCATTTTATAGTGATAGTATCGAGGCTGAGGTGACGCAAGGCAGACAAAAGTAGGCTGCGTTCAACGGTATCAAAAGCCTTGCTTAAGTCTAGAAATAGTGCATAGATGTACTCTTTTGCGTCCAGCGAGTTTTGCCAATCACTAGTTACTTTGGCTAGGGCAGAGACCGTGCCATGCTTTGGTCTGAAACCTGACTGTATAGTGTTAAGCAAGTCTTTGGCTTCCAGGTAATCTCTCAGTTGGTTATTAACTATCTTTTCCAACAGTTTTGATAAAGTAGGGAGTAGGGAAATTGGCCGGTAATTATTCAGGTCGCATGTATCCCCAGACTTAAAAAGAGGGATAATATGAGTGATTTTCCAGATTGCTGGTAATTCACCTAGTGCTAGGGATACATTAAAGAGATGTGTAATGGGGGCAGTCAAGTAACAGTAACCAATTTTCAAGAATAGGGGTTCTAGGAGATCGGTGCCGGTGCTTTTCTTAATGTCCAGTGACAGTAGTAAGTCCTCAACCTGTTTAAAGGTGACTGGGCTGAAGCTAAAAGAGGGTGATTTCTGACTTTTCACTCTGTCAAGGCATGGGGTAACCTTAGTAATGGGTTGAGTTGTAAGCCTGCTGGCTGGGGAGACATCGAATGCTAGGCCTGCCGTGGCAAAGTGGTTGTTGAGTAGCTCCAGGATGTCAGCCTTGACTGTGTATGAATTATCTCCAACAACAATCTTAGAAGGCAGTGGATGGAATGGAGAATGGCCATCAATCTCTCTAAGTATATTCCAGAATTTGGCGGAATTATTTTTGGATTCTTCTAAGGATGTTTGAAAGTAGTGTGCTTTTTCTTCTCGGATCAGTTTTGTGCAGGAATTTCTTGCAACACGGAAAGCCAACCAATCCGGGTCAGATTTAGATTTCCGGGCCCTTTTCCACAGTCTGTCTCTATCCTTTAAGGCTGCTTTTAGTTTAGGTGTAAACCAGGGTGTTAATATTTTTCTAGTCTTAAGTTTGGCAAGCGGTGCATGCTTATCCACCACACCCAAAACCAGGTTATGGAAGATGTTGCAAGCGTCGGCAAGCGAGGGGGCCAGATAAAAGTTCTGCCATCTAATCTTACTTAGGTCTGCTAGGAAGGCAGACTGACTAAAGTTTTTTAGGCATCTTTTTATTTTAAAGGTGGATGTCGAGGTGAGTTTTGGGTTACGTCGTATACAGGCGGTAGCACTGTGATCACTTAAGTCATTGTGGAATACTCCTGTATGTGAGATGTTATGCAGCTTGTTAACAAGAATAAGGTCCAGAAGGGTGCTTCAACTAGGGTTTTTGCTGTTTGGTCTTGTAATGTCAGGGGTAATTTGTAAGAGGCCATGCTCATCACAAAAATCCAGCAGTGGTTTGGAGCAGGAGTCTTTCCAGTTCAGATTTAAGTCCCCCATAAAGATGCACTCAGAGTTGGCCTTCTCCAAAATGTTATGGAGGTGAGCTAGGATCTCTAAACTGCCTGACGGTGGCCTGTAGCAGGCAGTAATTGATATGGCCTCTTCAGGGGTCAAGGTTACCCTCAATGTGAGGCTCTCAAATTCCTTAGGGGTAGTGGTTACATTCGTTACTGTAACTGCGAACTTATCCTTTACATATATAGCAACACCCCTTCCCGTGGAGCATCTGTCAGATCTGAAGACATTATATGCTGGGATGTGGATACTATGGTCAGGAGTGGAGCTCCTGAGCCAAGTCTCAGATACCATTAGAATATCTTGGGATGTATGAAGTACCCAGGCTTGTAGTAAGTCAAGTTTTTTAGCAGGCTGCAAACATTTAAGTGGAGAAAACTAATCCCTTTTAGCTGGGATAGTTCAGATGGTGCCTCTAAGGATAAGGGAGGTCCTGGATTTAATTCGACATTTCATGAGCATAGTAGTAAGAGAATAATTAAGTTCCTGAGTCTGATTGTAAGAACCCTTGATAATGCGTGTATTACGTCTCCTTGTATATGGGGTTCTTAGGGATGGTCTGTGGGGGGCCATAATCTTGTTAAAGAGGGACACTGCATAAAATACTGATTTTGCTGATACTGACAATGGTATCTGATAGCACTTGGAGGGGATGGTGTGGGAAAAGAGTGTAGTGCTTTGCTGGGGTTTAGCTCCAGATAGAACAATAACAGATTTGTTTGTTAATGGGACTGCACATCTATCATGCGACGCTGGCTTGAGGGAGATTCTGTAAGCTTAAGAGTGGGGGTAATTGATAAGAGTAGAAGGCAGCCGAAGAGGATGAGTGATTGTATAAATGCCATTTTGACAATGGAGGGGTGAACCCTGATACACATCCAGAGGATTAATTTTTTTTTGAGCTTGGATCAGATGCCTTAGCTGCTGCAGATTGTATAGGTACTGGTAGTTAGGTGGTGTTGTGCCTTTAATGGAGGCTGGGCTTGTTTATTGCAGGGGTGGGGCTTGTTGAGGTTTAGAGTACTTAATAAAGGATGGAGGAGGGGGAGGAGGGATGGAGGGCGAAAAAAGTTGGCCACCACGAACTGCTCGGGACAAGCTCTCTGAGTACAGGAGCTGCCCTTAAGTATTCACAGCAGCAGCGTGTAGCGCAGTGACTTTCTCCGGCAACAGTCCATTTTGGGAGCCAAATTCTCTTTGTTTAAAAATTAGGAATGCTGCGCTGCAAGTACCTTGCTTCCGGGAGGTTTTGTGCCAGCGAGGGGATCAGACTACATTGGTGGTCTGAACTGCAGGGATGTCTTGTCGCCTGGGTAGGGCTCTGAATCCCCTTGCTTCTGGGGAGTTTTGTGCCAGCGAGGGGATCAGACCACATTGGTGGTCTGAATTGCAGGGATGTCTTGTCACCCGGGTAGGGCTCTGAATCCCCTGATCTACTGCTGCTATTGGCTCGGCTGCTACACAGTCTCCTGCAGATCCCTCTACTGTCTCAATTTCTGGGCCCAATACTGCTTCCTTGTCCCCCTCACATTTACGCCTTCTCTACCTCCAGCATCGCTCTCTCATACGGCGTTTTGTGCAAGACGATGATGCCTCACATTCTGACCTACTGCTTGTTTCAACTCAGACTGACCCTTCCACTATGCTACCTTCTACACTATTGCCTGCTTTGACTGTGGTCCCTACCTGTTCTGCCGAACCATTACCGGGTTCATTTTCTCCTGCATTCGTCCATGGAACTGATACCTCTCCTGACTTGGTCTGGTCTCCAGCTTCTGCTCTCCGGGCTGCAGGCTGGATGCAACCACTTCCTGGTGCACCATGGACTTCTCCTCGTGCAGTCAGCGCACAGGACATTATCCGCAATGCCTCGATTCCCATTTTTTCCACTTCGGCTGATTCTCTACAAACCTCATCTCCTCTGTTGATGTCACACAGGGATTTTTCAACTCCCACCCGGGTCTCCACTACTGGCCAACCACCTCTTCCTTCAATGACTGTTATGCCAGCTCAGGATCATTACTCAGCTCCTCAGCTCCCCACTTCAGTAGTCTTCCTCAGACAACAAGTCCCAGCATTGCAAGGAAGACCCAGCCCTGCCTTCTCTGCCTGCAGGTGAGAAATTGCCAGATCGCTCTTTTCGCTTTAGCGATCTTTTTCAGAACATGGGTACCCCAGCTCAGCGCAGGAACGCTGTTCGCTTCAAATGTTTTGGTGACCTTTCAACTGCTCCTGATCGTAAAACTGTTTTGCATTCAATGTTAAGGGACTCTTTGGGCATTTCAGCTAGCGAATCATTTGCGTTCATTCATGTTAAGGGGGAAATCTATATATGACCTCAGTTTCAAAGATGTGTACACCTTGGAGAGATTCTGGACTAAATATGAAATGGTGAAGTCTCAGCCTTTATGGGCCCCCTTTATGCTCATTCCCCTTATTAAACCTATGATTAAAATTATTACTCTTCTTTATCGCAATGAGGGAGTGAGCATAGCGGATGTCCAATACTGGCTTAAGCAGCGCTGCGACACTCTCGAGGCTCCTCGACCTATTTTGGATGAGGACTTCATCTGGACTGGGGGTTGGAAGGTTTAAGGTGCAATTGAGAGACAGACTGACTGGGGAATTGCCCACTTGATGGGTACCTTCTACACTGGTAGGGACAGGGGACTATGTTTTTACCCAGGCCAGCCCCGTATCTGCCATAAATGTGGGGCCCGTACACACCTCAGCCACACCTGTGATAAGCCCCACTGCTCCATTTGTTTGGTCTATGGTCATGTCAGCCTTACCTGTCCAGACCCACAGAAATGTAACCTCTGTGATGAGTCTGGCCACACCTACCACCAGTGCCCTTGGGCAGACCATGACAGACAGGATCATGCCCCTCAGGACCAGGTGGCCCTCATTTCTGATACTCAATCACTGGTGCTTTGTCAGCGTGCAGAGGAGCACCAGGACGAAGTCCCTCCCCCCACTGCCATTGTCCCGGCTTCTCCTGAGATTCGTAAGCGATCCTACCGCAGGACCATTGTGCCACCAGTGGGACTTGGATCACAGACTGTTACCCTTTCTGACCTATGCCCCCCTTCTCCTCCGGACCAGGATCCCTTCACAGAGGTTTCTCAGGGCAAACGGGGCAAGTCTACAGGCAAACAGAAGGCTCTCGGTCCCCCTCCTAGGCAGTCCATTCTGACTAGGAACCAGTATCAGGCTTTGACAAAACGGAAGCAGTGGAGTGACATAATGGATGAAGAAAATGATTCAGAGTCCTCTCAAGCTTCTTTCCACATGGACTACTCCTCTAATTCCCACCAAGATCCTTATCCCTCTAGATCCCACGCTGGACAGCGATCTGTGGTTACCTGATTTCCCTTGTTTGGCCCTTCCGTTTTTTTCCCCCTAGTTTTGTCACTTTCTGCTATTTTCCTGCATCAGGGTGTTTGAGCCTTTGCTGTTTCATGCTTAATGTGTGCAGCATGAAATCCCATAGGAAGCTCCTCACCTCCTTACAGTACCTTTTGGATCTCCCTCATGATTTTTATTTACTTCAGGATACCAGATTGAAGACCCGTTATGAAATGTCTCGGGCTTCTGCAGGTTAGACCAAGGGCCCTTCCTACTGGTCTTTGGGAGAGGATACACGTGAAGGTTTAGGTATTTTATTTTCTGGTTTTGATTGCACAGTCACACGACTGGTTGATATTGTTCCTGGAACAGCCCTTATGCTTGACTGCACTTTTTGTTGCCTACGGCTCTGGATTATGAATGTTTATGAGCCCCAAAGTATCGCTGCATGTTCTGACTTGTTTTGGTCTTTACAACCTTACTTACACACCTCCTGCCATCTGTACATGGGGGCGGACTTCAATTGTGGTCTCACCCTGGCAGACAGAGGGTGCTCCACTCGAAAACGTTTTGGTGACTCTACTGCGTTACATGTCATTCTTCACACTGCCTTTCTTAAGGACGGCTACTGTGAGGTGCATCCCACGGGAGCTAAGACCTTTCACAAAGGAATTCTGGCCACTCGCATTGATTTTTTTCTTTCTTTCTTTCTTTCTCAGAATGTTAAAGTTCACCAGGCTAAAGTTGTTCCTTGTGAAACCTCGGATCACATGACCATTTCCATACTCTGCTCTCCTTCCACTGCTTCTCACCCTCAGGTTGTTTCATCACGTTGGAAATTGAATAGTTCCTTGTTGTCTGATGGTAGTCTTGTTCAGGATTGTCGGGACTTTCTGTTGGCCTGTGCCTCGGTGCTGGATGCTTATACCTCTCCCCTTCCATGGTGGGAAGACACCAAACAGGATCTCGAACGTTTTTTCTACGGCATGCTAGGAGGAAATCGGCCTCCTTTTATCATCAGTACTTACTTTTATGACAACATCTACAGGATACTATCTCAAGGGCATCTGAGTCTAGACTTGATCTCTCCCCTCTTATTGCTTCACTGAAGTCTCAGATGGAAGCATATCAGTACAACAGGGCTCGATCCTTGTGTCTAGAGGCCTCTTGCAGCACACGGTCTTCAAAAGCTTCCTTTGACATCTATAAGCATTGTTCTGATCGGGTGACAGCCACACATATCGACCGCCTTGTTGACCTGGACTCTGCGACAGTTTACGATACTATAGCCTCTCTTCAGGTAAGGTTTTTTCACACCTGGATAGTGTCTTTGGTACCCCTACAGCGACTTTACCACCGGATGTTTCTTTTTTTGATTTCCAACTCCCATCTCCCCTTTGGATCTTTGCACCCAGTTAACTGCCCCGATATTCTTGTTGGAGGTCCTGACTGCCATCAAGAAACAAAAACGGTGTACTTCTCCAGGGCCAGATGGTGTAACAGCGGAGCTTTACCACGCATTTACTGACCTTTTTTCTCCTCTTCTCACCATGCTCTTTAATGCTATTATTGCTTCTCATTCTATCCCCCAACACTTTTCGGATGCCATCATGTTTCTCTTATACAAGAAGGGGTATAGGGCGGACATTCGAAACTGGAGACCAATGAGCCTCCTGAATGTGAACTACAAGATTTTTGCCTCTGTTTTGCTCCATCGGCTTCTTCCTGTTGCGCCTCATGTCATCTCTGAAGTTCAGACTTGTGCTAGCCCACATTGCTCTATTGTTTCAAACCTTTCTCTTTACGGGATTCAGCTCTTCTTCTTCTCCTTTCTTTAGATCAGGAGAAAGCGTTTGACAGGGTGAATCATGACTATCTTTTTCACATCCTCTCTCACTATGGTATTCTTCATCGTTTCATCCAGTGGCTTAAATTGCTTTATTCTACTGCGTGGATCCAGCCTTTTGTGAATGGTGCTCCCTGTCCTTCATTTTTGAGTCGGAATGGTGTTCGGCAAGGTTGCCCTTTGAGTCCTCTTCTCTGCGTTTTTCATATTGATCCCTTACTTCGTAGGATTTTACATCATCCCTCTATTCCTCATCTCTCCTTTTTTTTGCACCCCCTGTACCTATGGTGTTGGCTTATGCGGACGACCTTTGTATTCTTATCATGCCACAACTTCAGGAGACGGACTTGCTCCATCTCCTCTTGGAATTTGAACAGGTATCTGGCTCTCGGCTGAATTTCAGTAAAAGCTCTGCTTTGTACCTCCCGTTGTTACCACCCCCTGATTCTCCTATTTCTCCTTGTCGTATTGCTGGGGTACCTATATGCTACACCCCTATCAAGGTTTTAGGACTGTCTTTTGGTACTCCTGATGTTGCCCTCGCCAACTGGACAGTTGTTCTGGAAAAGGCTTCCCACATAGTTGCTTCCTGGAAGGGTCACTCTATTGCTAAATGGAAGCGGGTTTTGCTGTAAAAACTTTTGTCCTTCCCTTATTTCTTCACTTGGCTTCCATTTTTCCGGTTCCATTTTCCTTGGAAGCTCGTCTGTATAATGTTTTTTTTTCAGGGCTTCTGGGGAAGTCATTTGAACCCGGTGAAAAGGAACTACACACATCATGATTATTGTCATGGCGGTGTTTGGATGTTGAACCCTTTGGTGTTCTTTCACTGCCTGTTTCTCAAGTCCACTTTTCCTTCTTTATTACATGCCCAGACAGTTGTTTGGTTTTCCTTTCTCTATCATCGTGTTGCTCCGTTGTATGCGGCATGGCATCTTCCGCCAATGGAGGTTCCTGGAAATTTTCAAAAATATAATCTCCCCCATTTTATTATCCCAACCTTTTTAAAGATTTGTCAGTGGTCTTTGACTCTTACGATGATTCTTTCTTCCTCAAGGAAGCACCTGTATCGGTCTATTTTGGGGTCATCCTTTTTGGACCTTCCAGTGTTGCTGGACTCCCTTGGTTCTAATCTGGACTCTTCTTGTGTCTTTCGCCAATTGACTGATTCTCGCATTCCTCAGCGGGTTCGGGATGTTACCTGGCTTTCATGTCACGGCAGACTAGGTGTTCGGGATAACCTGAAACATAAAGCTCAGACAGAAAGGACTTGTCCTCGTGACTCGTGCCCTTCCATTCCTGAAACCATGTTCCATTTTTTTATTGGTTGCCCCTCTACACAACCTGTTTCGACCCTTCTCCTTCACAAGTGGAAGGACAAGGCCCTTCCTACTCTTACCTACGATATTCTGAGTTTATGGCATTTATCCTTCTAGTCTGGGTCACTATCACCCCAGTACACTCCATTTGATTTCTGATTTCTGTCACTACTATTTGTGGCAGGCCAGATGTGCGTTTTAGCTACAACAAACGGTGTGTACTCCTACTCAGGTAGTAACACAAATTTTACAGGGTTTAAGAACTGTCTATAACTCCGAGAAGGCCTCACTTCCATCTAGGGTTTTCCGACGCTACTGGGATTATTGCTCCTGGATTTTTTCCTGAGTTTATTTATTTTTTTTTTGCATTGAGACTTTCCCCTGCCATTTTACTGAGGCTGGGATAGGGTTCATGTTCTCATGTGTTTCTTTTTTATTATGTTTGATACTCACAGTCTGATGTACTACTATTCTCAATTTTTGCTCTGTATTACGATTTTGTATGTTTTGTTTTCATTACTGAATTCCCCTACTCCTTTCGTGTGGACGGGACGGGGGTTATGTACAAATGCAGATTATTTTTTGTTCATAGTTTATGTATGCTGTAATGCTTATTTACGTTTTTTATTTCTTTCTTTCTGATTCCAGTAATGTATTTACATTTGTGTTTTTGCTTTTAGTTTTTTATAAACATTCCCCTGGGGGGGCGCTGATGAGCAGCTAGCTGGATAGACGTGCCTGGTTGTTGCTCCGTTCCAACGGTCGGTAAAAGTCATAAAAGAACCCTTTAAAACTATTATTTATATGCAGTGTTCGGCAGAAATATATGCAGGAAGGAGCCATGGAGGAATATCTGACGCCAAATCCAGGGAAGAGTCAATGTTTGGCTGGCAAAGCCAGGAAGAAGTCGATGGCCACTCTCGCGGGTGAAAGCATGGGCATTATTTCACTCTCGATGGCCGAAATGAGTGCATTAGGCCGTGAGGTGACTGGGCAAGTGACTGCGGCAATGGAACCTCGGCTACTGAAGCTTGAGAGTAAAACTGAATTAAAATTGCAGGAAGTCCTAGAACAACAAACGCTGCACAGTAACAGAATTGGAGAGGTAGAGGATCGCATATCCAGGCCGGAGGACGAAACTATGGAGGTTGCTGGGCAAGTGGCACTGCTGCAAAAAGAGCTGGATGACTTGAAGGAGGCATTTGATTACCAAGAAAATTATCACAGGTGCCTCAATTTGTGCCTTAGGGGTCTTCCAGAGGGGGCAGAAAAGGGCGATATGCTGAAGTTCTGTACCCAAATCCTGCCGGAGTTGCTGGGACTGCATCCAAAAAATGGGCGACTGAAGTTAGAATGAGCCCACAGGGCTGTAATGCCTCGGCCCCCAGGAGATCAGCCCCCGAGGCAAGTGATTATGAGGTTCCAAGCATTTCAGGATCGAGAATCTATTTTAAAGGCCTACCGAGAGAAAGAATCTCTGGAATATGAGGGCACCAGGCTATACCTATCCCAAGATTATTCACTCCGACTCCTAAAAAAGCGTAAACTGTTTAACCCACTAATGGCCCAGCTTAGAAGCCTCAAAGTAGAGACCTTCCTGATCTACCTGGCTGTTCTCAAAATCCGATACGAGGGTGCGACATTCTCCTTTTGGGAGCTCCCTAAGGCTGAACAATTAGTGAAGGATTTGCAGAAGAAACTGGCCAAATGAAGAAGCGGGTTCAGGTTTGATGGTGGAGCTGTTTCTCTAATCTGGGGCTGAACACTATGGCGCGCAAGTGACTTGGCATTTTTAAAGTTAACTGTTTTTTTATTTATTTTATTATTTCTTTTCTCCCTTCCTCTGTTTCTGTACTGGCATGACGCTATTTTGGCTCTGAGGGTTGGGTGAACACATTACACCCTGTATTGGGAGTGTGAGGGCATTCAGCAAGAGACAGTGCACAATCGATGAACTGGCCCCAGTGGACTGAGGATCTTTTGGACTGTCTCTGGGGGAGGATGAATGCCTGATGGTCCTAAATGTATGGAGTAGGATGTGATCTTTGGTGAGGATCTATATGGACGGGCTCCTGAGGGATCGAGCCGAAAGATAGATAAGACAGGGGCGGGGGAGGGAGGGGGCTTAGCGTGTGTGTAATTGGCGTGGCCTGCTTCCCTCCTCAAGCTGTGTGGAGCCTCTAAAAGTTTTTGGACAAGCATGCCTTCCAGAGAGACTAATGGTGGATGCCAGAGGGGAATGTGTGGGGGAGATAGGCCGGGAAGTGCCGCGTTATGCGGACTATAACCTTTTTATTTTATGCTGGATGTGTATATGGGCCAAAGGTGGAGGGTAGAGGGGTCCTTTGCAGTTGATCAGTTTTTTGTGAATGGGTAAATGCTGGCGCCGACCGTTGTTGGAGCAGCAGGGCAATATATCCATGGAGGGTTTAATGACACTCATGCTAGGGCAGCAATTGGTGTCGACAATAAGGTGGGGTATAAGGGGTGGGTGGGATGTTTTTTCATTTGGTTGGGGTGGAGGCTTTGCTAATCACAGGGGGGGACGAAATGAGGTGGGTTGGGGGATTCATGCTTATGGTTACATATTGTAAATAGTTCATTGTTGCTTTATGTGCGATGCATTCTGTGACATGTACAGATTATTGCAGAGTCCAGGAAATGACATCTATAGTATGGAATTTTGGATACATGGGCTGGAGAAAGAAGGACGGGGATCGAGGTAGAATACACCATGGTTAATTCACAGGAGCTGACGGTGGTCTCCTGGAATGTGCGAGGGATTACTAACCCGGTCGAACATGCAACACTTTTGGCGGCACTTAAAAGAAGGGGGACACAGGTTGCGCTACTCCAGGAGACCCATCTGTCGGATGTGGAGCATGCTAAGCTGGTACATGGCTGGGTTGGTAAATGCTCTGCAGCTTCGTACTCTGCTCGCAAAAGAGGGGTTGCCATTCTTTTACATAGGCATTTGCCAATGGAAGTCACGAGAGTGGTGAAAGACCACCAAAATGTGCGATATGTTTTTATAGTGGGGCAATTATTTGGGGAGTTAGTTACTTTTGGAAGTGTTTATGCCCCTGCTGTAAATGACCCTGGGTTTTTCCCTGAACTCCTGGACCTACTTACCAAAGAACAGTTCCCAGGGCTTATTATGGGCGGGGATTTGAATAGTACAATGGATCTGGTACTGGACCACTCCGAAAGCAGGGGGAGGAGAACGGAGGTACTGGGTCAGTGGCAGGAGGGTATGGCAGATATGGACCTGGTGGATAGCTGGAGGATGGTGAACCCAGGGGCTAGAGAATATACTTTTTTCTCTAGCCCTCATGGGACATGGTCCAGAATCAACTATATTTTCCTGCCACGGGGGTGGCATAAAAGAGTGGTGGCTATAGCTCATAGCCCTATTCATGTGTCGGACCATGCTATGGTCATAGGGCGGATTCAGATGCGGATAGTTAGAGACTCCCCCCCCCATGGAAATTTCCATCGTACATGCTTTCAAACCAGGAGTTCAGGGAATACTTGGTAAACCAATGGAAATGGTACAAGGAAACCAATGAGGGAACTGAGGTCTCAAAAGCTATATATTGGGATGTGAGCAAGGCCTTCATGAGGGGTGCCATTATAGCATATATGGTCAAACACAGGAAGGAGAAGCATGAAAAGAGACAGGAACTGGAGAGGAAGCTTAAAGACTTGGAAAAGAGGGCAGCCCGGGGAGAGCGGGGGGAAGTAGTACAATTATTAACGGTTACCAAGGAGCCACTGAATGCTTTGGTTAGAAGTGAGGCCATGACATCCTAGATATACTGCAAATGGCAAATGTTTGAATGGTCTAATAAACCTGGTCCCCTTCTCGTGCGACTTATGAAGGGAGGTAAATGCCCTACTCGAATAACAGGTATAAGGGGACATGGAGGGGTAGTATACAGAGAACCCCAGAGGATAAGGAGTACTTTCCGGAATTTTTATAAGCAGCTGTACAAGGCTGGATGCCAGGGTAAGGGACAATTGATGAAGGACTTTTTGGATAAGGTACAACTTCCCAGGCTCTTGTCCACCCAGAGGGAGAGATTAAATCAACCTATAAGGAAGGAAGAGGTAATTAAAGCTATAGGGAGATTGCAGCGGGGTAAGGCAAGTGGCCCCGACGGATTCCCTGTGGAATACTACAAAACTTTGGTGGGGCAGACGGCGGAGGTGCTAAGTGGGATGCTGCAAACGGGGGAGGAAGGGGAAGGTCCATGTCTGCCCACTACCTGTTTTGATGCCCAGATCTGTTTAATACCTAAACCAGGTAAGGATAAGTTAGAATGTGCCTCTTATAGACCGATATCACTTTTAAATTGTGATCTTAAGATCACAACTAAGGTGTTGGCCACGAGGTTGGAGGACTACCTGCCTGTGCTGATTCACCCAGACCAGACTGGTTTCATAAAAGGGAGATTTTCCTATCATAATATGAGAAGGTTGCTTAACGTGATATGGAGAGCAGGACAAACACAAGAAAAGACGTATATCATTTCTATGGACGCTGAAAAAGCGTTTGATAGGGTGGAGTGGAAGTATCTCTTTGAGGTGTTGGGCCGGTTTGGTCTGGGTGAATCATATGTACAGTGGGTACAAGGTATGTATTGGGCCCCCAAGGCCCGGATTTTGGTTAATGGGGTGCCCACGAATGCTCTGGATCTGGAAATGAGACGAGGTATGGTTGCCCCCTCTCTCCTCTGTTGTTTGCACTGGTGTTAGAGCCACTGGCTATAGCACTCCGGCAGTGCTCAGAGTTTCACAGGGTAGAAGGGGCTAGGGGTACTATGCATAAAGTTGCTCTTTATGCGGATGACATGCTTTTATTTAAGTACCCGCAGGTTTCTATGCCACCTTTGTTGGAGATAATAGATACCTTTGCGGCGTTCTCTGGCTATAAAATAAACCTTAGTGAATCGGAATTTATGTGCTTTCCTAAAAAGGAGAAGGAGGATGAGCGGTGGGGCTTACAGGGGAAGTCCAAGACTGTCACTTACCTGGGTATTACGGTGGGCAGGACAATTGGGGCATTGTATGGGTTAAATTACACACCCTTACTTAAAAAAGTGGAGGCAGACCTGAGGCGATGGATACTGCTCCCAATCTCATGGTCAGGTCGTATCAATCTGATAAAAATGAATGTCTTGCCAAGAATGTTATACCCCATGCAGAGGATACTGGGGGGTCTGTTAAGAAGGGACGTTCAGCGGATTGAGAAAACATTTACTAAATTTATATGGTGGGAAAAACATCCGGGAACTTGTTTACAGAGATTGAAAGCTGTAACGAGTAAGGGGGGTTAAACTTTCCAGATCTGTGGAACTACTATTTGTCAATACAGCAACGTTATGTGGCGGATTGGGTGCACAGACCTGATGTGGCCAGTTGGGTGGATTTAGAGCAATGGGGATGTCCGGGTCGTCTTTTGGCCTATTTCCACAGCAAGGGCCTCAAAGCATATTCTACTCAGGGTGGGGGCAACTCATTGGTAAAGATAGTGTTAGAGACCTGGAATCACCTCAGGAAGAAAGGGAAGATCTGTAAAGGGGAGACTCTGCTTTTTCCTTTGGTGGATAACCCCTTTTTTCTCCCGGGGCTGGAGGATAGAGGCTTTAAAGAGTGGGAGAATAAGGGAGTCCAGAGTATAGGAGACTTGGTTAAGCAGGGAACCTTGTGCTCATTGGAGGATATTGTTCAGGGGTTTGAATTGCAGGGACAACAAGTATTTCTATATCTTCAGCTTAGGCCAGGGCATTTGTGTCAAAAATGGATAGGGAAGGGGAGCAAGTACAGAACTGACAGATGATAGAGACACTGATATATCTTGCGCAGAAAGACCCTAAGGGTTTTGTCAGAAAAGCAGCAAAAGTAGGTAAACAGGATTACCCAGATTATACTCAGAATACAAGAATATTGTGGGAGAGAGACATGGGGGTGAAATTGCAGAGGGTAATTGGCAATTATTATTAGACGGGCATACGGGACTCCTAGTGTGCAACAGATTCAAAGAAGCCTTCTATAAATTCTTGCATAGGCTTTACTACCCTCTGGTGGTAGTCCATAGGGTGCACCCGAATGTATCTCCTCTCTGTGGTCGATGTGGAAGAGAGAGAGGGACGTATATGCACTGTTTTTGGTCGTGCAGAGTTCTTCAGACCTTTTTCGGTGAAGTACTTGGGGAGGTTAGTAAAATGGCAGGCTGCCCTTTGCGGGTAGAACCTATTGTAAGCCTATTTGGTATGGATCCAGGAGAGGAGGGAGAGTGGTATCCGTTACCACGGTGGATAAGGGTAGTACTAATGTTGGCGAGGCACTGCATACAGAATACATGGGTCACCTGTGTAACACCTTCTATTACGCAATGGTGCAGGCTTATCCTGCAGACATTGGCCCTGGAAAGATTGATCCTCATGCTCAGGGACAGGGGAGAATCCTTTTACAGGGAATGGGCTCCCTTCCTAGCATCGCTTAGTGCAGAAGAGGAGAATACATTATGGATGGGACTGGAATAGGGAGACACAGGGTGACTGGAGGTCTATATAATATTGGTTGCAGATAAATTTGAGGAAGAATAGATTGGAATTGTAAATGAAATTGTAGATGGAAGAACTGGACTGGGTTAAAAAGTGATGTTAATTTATTAATAACTGTATTTGTAATGTCATATGGAATGCATCTGTTTGTTGTGTGTTTGTTTGACATGCTGTTGTTGTGTATTTTTTTTTTTATTTTGAAATCAATAAAAAGATTATGCAAATAAATAAATAAATAAACATTCCCCTACTCTTTTAGTTGGGATAAGACTGAGATTATGTCTGAATACGGATATTTTCTGTTTGCAGTTCACGTATGCTGTAATACTTATTTGTGTTTTTTGTTTCTTTCGTTATGACTTCGTATAAAACAATACTATTTTGTATGTTTTGTTTTAAGTTTTTTTTGAATAAAAAATTCCCCTACTCTACAGCAAGTGAAACCTTTTGCCGTCTGGTTGCTCTCCAAGATGGCTGCTGCCCTGGACCCTGGTGGAGGTGGTGGTGATGCTGCTCTTTGTCCCCAGGGTTTTGTACCTGATATTCAGCCTGTTCTACAGCCTAGTGTTTACTGTACTGTTCGCTCTAACTCAGTACCTCAACTAGACGCTTCATCTACCGTGCTTCCGTCTCCTACAGCTGCTCTGGTTTTGAATTCTGGCCAGCTTCTTTTGGACTGCCCTCCTGCAGCTATTTCAGAGGCTCCTGCTACTTCTATGTCCCCGACGCAGTTACATTCCTTTTACATACAACATCGCTCCCTCATGAGAGATTTCGTTACAGAAGACGATGTCCTCAGTACTGACCTGCCATCTGCTTCGACTCAGCCTGCTGTTTCGTCTGCTCTACCTCCTGCTGCCTCACCCGGTCAGTCCGCTGTTCCTCCCGGTGTTGTGTTACCTCCTTCTGCTCCTGCACCATTTGCTTCCAAGACTGTCCAAGGCAGTACTTCCTTGTCCGACCCAGTTGGGTCCCCGGCTTCTGCTCTCCGACCCGTGGGCTGGACATAACACCTTACTGGTGCATCATGGACTTCTCCTCGGGCTATTAGTGGCCAGGACATTATGCGGAATGCTTCGGTCTCCATTTTGCCAGCTACTACTAGCCCACAGCCTGTTTAGTCTCCTCGGTTGGGGCTGCCCCAGGGTGTTTCAACTTCCTCTCGGGCCCCTGCAACTGGTAAAACGCCAGTTCAGTCCCCCGATGTTGGGCTCCTTCCAGATTATACCTCAGCACCACAACCGTCAACTTCTATACACTCTTCATCGGAAGAGGACTCCCAGCAACTTAAGGATGGATCCACCTTGCCTTCCCTACCTGCAGGTGAGACGTTGAAGGTCCATTTCTTTCGCCTTAGTGATCCTTTTCACAACTTGGGTGCACCAGCTCAGTGTAGGAATGCTGTCCGCTTGAAGTATTTTGAGGATCTTTCTACTGCTCCAGATAGATGGAACTATACTGCATTCTATGTTTCGAGACTCCTTCTGTATTTCTGCAAGTGAACTGTTTGCATTTATACATGTTAAAGGGGAATCTGTATATGATCTCAGTTTTAAGAACGTCTATACTCTTGAATGGTTTTGGAACAAATATGAACTGTTGAAGTATCAGCCTTTACAGGCCCCCTTTATGCTCATCCCCCTGACCAAACCTACGGTTAAAGTTATTACCCTACTTTTTTGTAATGAGGGGGTGAGCATAGCGGACGTCCAATACTGGCTCAAGCAGCGCTGCGACATACTTAAGGCTCCTCATCCCATTTTGGACGAGGACCTTGTCTGGACAGGGGTCTGGAAGGTTAAGGTGCAACTGAAGCAGTCTGATAGGGCTATTTTGCACTTGCCAGGTAGTTTCTACATAAGTAGGGACAGGGGCTTATGTTTTTACCCTGGTCAGCCATGCACTTGTCATAAATATGGTGCTCGAATGCATCTTAGTCATACTTGTGACAAACCACGCTGTTCTATCTGCTTAGCCTATGGTCATGTTAGCCTAGGCTTCCCTAATCCACAGATATGTAATCTTTGTGATGACACTGGTCATACCTACCACCAGTGTCAGTGAGCTTACCATAATCGATTAGCTCGCCCTCCACAGGATCAGGTGGCTCTCATTACTGACTCTCAATCTCAGATTCTGTGTCGGAGAGGGGGGGAACACCAGGATGTGGTGCCCCACCCCCGGTGACGTTCTCCTGTCCTCTCCTCCTGTTCCCCAAGTGGAAGAGCCTGTACTACAGGATCTGATCCCTCCCTGCATGGACCCGGCTCCGGAGGTTGCTACCCCCGACCCCATGCCGCCCCCTCAGACCCGACCCCTTCATGGAGGTCCTTCCAGGCAAGAGGCTAGGTCTAAAGGGAGGCGAAGGCTCCTGGCCCCCAGCAGTCTATTCTGACTAGGAATCGATATCAGGCTCTGACCAAGAGAAGTAGTGGAGTGACATAATGGACAAGGAAAATGATTCTGAATCCTCTCAGGCCTCTTCTCCATATGGACTATTCCTCTGATTCTCAACAGGATCCTTCCCCTTCTAGATCAGACGCCGGACAGCGTTCAGCGGTTAATTGACTCCTTCCCTTTTAGTTTTCCCCTGTTTTTTTGGTATTTTTTCTTCTTCTTATGCCTGTGGGTATGAGTCTCCGCTGCCTCACACTTAATGTGTGCAGCATGAAATCCCATAGGAAACTTCTTACCTCCCTACAGTATCTTTCCGATCTCCCTCATGATTTTTACTTGCTTCAAGACACTCGCTTAAAGACTCGCTACGAGCTGACCCAGGCTTCTACCGGTTGGACCAAAGGGCCTTCCTATTAGTCCTGTGGTGAAGACAGATGTGATGGCTTGGGTATTTTATTTTCTGGGTTCGAATGCATTGTGACGCGGCTGGTTGATATCGTCCCTGGTTGTGCCTTGCTGCTTGACTGCACTTTCCATCGTCTAAAGCTTAGGATTCTAAATGTTTATGCGCCTCAAGGTATTGCTGCTCGTTCAGACTTGTTTTGGTTATTGCAACCCTATTTACACACCTCCACACATCTTTACCGGGGGGGCAATTTCAATTGCTGTCTTACCTTGGCAGACAGAGGTGGCTCCACTCAGAAACTTTTCGGTGACTCTACTGCATTGCGACTGATTCTTCAGACTGCTTCTCTTAAGGATGGCTACTGTGAGGTGCATCCCACGGGAGCGAAAACCTACCCCTGAGGCCTGCTAGCCACATGTATTGATTATTTCTTCCTTTCCCAGAATGTTATGGTTCACCAGGCTAAAGTTGTTCCTTGCGAAACCTCAGATCACATCGCTATTTCATTACTGTGTTCCCCTTCCATGGCTTCCCATCCTCTGGTGGTTTCTTCGTGTTGGAAGTCGAATAGCTCCTTGTTGTCTGATAATTGCACTGTTAGAGGCTGTCGAGAATTTTTGCTGGCTCGTATTTCGGTTCTGGATGCTTGTGCCTCCCCCTTACCTTGGTGGGAAGATACTAAATTGGATCTTAAGCATTTCTTTCTTAGGCACGCTAGGAGAACATCAGCCTCCTCTTACCATCGGTATTTGCTTTTGCGGCAGCAACTACAGGATACTATCTCCAGGGCTTGTGAGTCAGGTCATGATTATTCCCCTCTTATTGCCTCTCTGAAGACCCAGATGGAAGTGCATCAATATGACAGAGCTCACTCCTTGCGAATTGAGGCTCCTTGCGGCACCCGTTCTTTTAAAGCCTCCTTTAATATTATAAGCGATGTTCTGATAGGGTGACGGCCACACATATCGAACGTCTTGTTGACCCTGACTCATCAGTGGTTTATGATACTATGGCCTCTCTCCAGCACAAAGTTTTTTTTCCCACCTGGACAGTGTCTTTGGGACTCCTACAGTGACCTCACCAGCAACAGCTTCTTTTTTTGATTTCCAGCTTCCCTCTCCCCTCCTGATCTCTGCACCCAGTTGATTGCCCTAATTTCCTTGCTTGAGGTGCAGACAGCCATCAAGAAGCAGAAGCGATGTACTTCTCCAGGGCAGGATGGCCTCACAACAGAACTCTACCAAACATTCTCTGACCTTTTTTCTCCTATTCTTATCTTGCTCTTCAATGCTATTACTATTCTTTCTGTTCCTCGACATTTTTCGGATGCTATCATGTTTCTCTTATTTAAGAAAGGAGATAGGACGGACATTCAGAATTGGAGGCCATTGAGTCTCTTGAACGTTGACTATAAGATTTTTGCATCTGTCCTACTCCATCGGCTCCTTCCTATTGTGCCTCATGTTATCGCCGATGTTCACACTTGTGCTATTCCTCGTTGCTCTATTGTTTCAAATCTCTCTCTTCTTCACGATATCTCTGTCTTCAGCTCTTCTTCTCCCTTGCTTCTCCTTTCTCTGGATCAGGAAAAAGTATTTGATAGAGTGTACCATGACTACCTCTTTCATGTCCTCTCTCATTACGGTATTCCCCAGCGTTTTATCTAATGGATTAGATTACTCTATTCTACCACTTGGATCCAGCCCTATGTGAATGGTGCCCCTTGTCCCCCCTTTTTTGAGTCAGACCGGAGTTCGGCAGGGCTGCCCCGTGAGTCCCCTCCTTTATGTTTTTCATACTGATCCTTTGCTTCGCAGGGTTTTACACCATCCATCTATCCCCCATTTATCTTTTTTTTCTGAGTGCCCTATTCCTATGGTGTTGGCTTATGCAGATGAACTCTGTATTCTCACCAATCATTTACTCCATCTTCTTCCGGATTTTGAGTTGGTGTCCGGTTCTAGGTTGAATTATGGTAAAAGCTCAGCTTTATACCTTCCGTTGTTGCCACCCCACGTTTCTCCTCGCTCTATTGCTGGGGTACCTTTGCACTTCACCCGATCAAGATTTTGGGACTGACCTTTGGTGCCGCTGATGATGCCCTTGCCAACTGGACTGTTGTTCTGGACAAGGCGCTCCACAAGGTTGCTTCCTGGAAGGGTCTTACTATTGCAAAAATGAAGCGGGTTTTGTTGTTGAAAATTTTTGTTCTTCCCTTAGCTTCAATTTTCCCAGTCCCCTTTTCCTTGGAAGCCCGTCTATATAACGTTTTCTTTCAGGGATGCTGGGGTAGTCGTTTGAATCCTGTTAAGCGGAATTACACTTATCTTGATTATTGCCATGGCGGAGTTCGGATGTTGAACTCTTTGGTGTTTTTTCACTGTTTGTTTCCGAAATTCACTATTCCTTACTTATTGCAATCCACGTCAGTCTTTTGGATATCTCTTCTCCATCATCGTGTTGCTCCGTTGTGCGTGGCATGGTGTCTTCCTCCTCTGGAGATTCCTCAGAGTTTTCATAGGTATAATCTCCCCTATTACATCGTCCCCACTTATTTGAAGATTTGTCAGTGGTCTTTACATCCAACGACAATTCTCTCTTCCTCGAGGAAGCATCTATACCAGTCTATTTTGGGGTAGTCTTTTTTGGATCCTCCTGTGTTACGGGACTCCATTGGCACTGCTTTGAATTCCTCCTGTGTTTTTTACCAACTGACTGATCCCCGCATTCCTCAACCAGTTAGGGATATTACCTGGTTATCATGTCAAGGTAGGCTTGGTGTTCGTGATAACCTGAAACATAAAGCTCGGGAGGAGAGGACTTGTCCTCGTGACTCAAGCCCTTCAATTCCTGAAACTATATTGCATTTCTTTATTGAATGCTCACATAAGCAACCTATATGGACCCTTCTCCTCCACAAGTGGAAGGAAAAGGCCCTTGCGTACGATATTTTGATTTACTGCATTTATCCCCCTGGTCTGAGTCAATATTATCCCAGTACTCTAAGTCTGATTTTTGCATTTTGTCGCTACTATTTTTGGCAGGCCAGATGTGCATTTCTGTTGCAACAGAAAGTGTGTAGTCCTACTCAGATAGTCTCTCAGATTTTACAGGGTTTACACACCGTCTATTGTTCTGAGTAGATCTCAGTAACACCTGCGGTTTTCCGATGATACTGGGATTTATGTTCATGGATTTTCTTCCTGATTGTTCATTTTGTTATGTTGATTACTTGCTTTTTAATATTTGATTTTTTTTCTTGTTAGGTGCTGAGTTTGCTGTTCTTCACCTTTGTTTTTTTTTTTTTCAGATTTACTGTTTTATTTCTCTTATTTTGTTATGTGTTATTCCTTTGTTTTTATATGACTGTTTTCTGTTTAAGGATTGTTTTCTTTCTAACATTTTTATGTATGAAGTAATACTTCTTGTTTTTGATTTCTCTTGTTATGATTTGTATGACTTAATACACTGTTGAATGTTTTGTTTTGAAGTTTTTGAATAAAAAATTCCCCTACTCTTTACAAGAAGTGCCATGGGATCTTTAACAACCACCTGAACCACCATCAGAACAGGCAGATGGGACCTCAGTTTAACGTCTCATCTGAAAGACGGCACCTGAGGAGTGCAGCACCCCCCTCATGCTGCACTACAGTGTCGGTATTGGGACATTAACCCAAGTGCCTCATGTGGCCTGGCTTGTGGTTGATTTGGTGGGATGTAAGTTAGAGCTATCCTTGCCTGCGTTCATGAGGAGGGTGAGGTCTCCACCTAGGGTCAGAGGCCCCTGTTTGAACTTTAATATTTTATCAAATAGCCACTGGTGGGTGGAGGCAGGGGTGTTCAAATCAAAACTTTTAGTACTTGCCCAGCCATGACTGTAGCTGAATTTTCACTTGCCCCTATTCATTCCAATGAAATGAGCTCTTTTTTTGTACTTGCCCTTCAAGGAAATTTACTTGTCCAGTACAGGGGGCAATGGGATTTGAACACCCCTGGGTGGAGGTATCCAATCCGGAGGGGGGGGATATATAAATACTTCACCACCATGCAAATGTTGCCTTGGATTGTACCTATGGCCAAAGCTAGCCTGCCTTCCCTGTTCTTGTAAGAGGATTCCACCCAGAATACTGATGTTTTTGGAATGGGAATAGCCATCCCCCATCTCCGACCTTATTGACAGGGGCTGGCTATTACCTGGGTAATACCATGTTTAATCAACTTTTGATGCTACTGTTGGGAAAGATGTGTTTCTTGCAACAATACTAACTTCGGGTGGAGTTTCTTTAAATAGCTGCTGATGCCTTAAAAAAAACTTTGAAAAACATAATAAATTAGGTACAATTCAGCTTCCATTCCATGTATATTCTAAATATTCCTCCTCCCCAGTATTTATTACTAAGAACATTTGCTAGAATATATGATCTTTATCCCTCAGGGCTTATCTGCCTCTATAGCGGACTCCCTACTTCAAGTCATAATCCTTTGTTGTGACATCACAGTCGGTTGCCATGGGAGTCACTGTGATATCACAAGCAGTGCATTATTACCTCAGGTAGGGAGACAACAACAGGAATAGGCAGAACCAATTATGAGGTCTGCCTGGGCCTCTATGGGGGTGGAGACCCCTCAGAGAAGAGAAGATAGAGTGTGCATGAGCCAGAAGACATACCAGCCTATGCATGGTGAGTGGAGAGGACATCACATACTGGTCTGCAGCAGGCCCTACCCACCAGGATAATAATAACAATAATAAAACTTTATTTATTGAGTGCCTTTCGGGTACCAAGGTGCTTTACAATCTTAGCAACAAATTCCATAAAAAGTTACAATTAAAAACAGACCATTAAAAATCATGACAGTTCATAAAAGGCTTGCCTCCACTGGAAAGTCTTAAGTCCCTGCTTAAAACTCCCCATGGTCGTACATTCCCGAAGCTGACGGGGCAGAGAATTCCAAAGGGTTGGGGCCGCAAACATACAAGTGCGGGCCCCAGAAGATTTCAAAGTAACCCTCGGAACCTCCAGCAACCCCTCTTCAGCCGAACGGAGCTCTCGCACAGGGTTGTAAGGAATCAGAAGCTCTTTCAAGTAGTCGGGACCAAGTCCGTGTAGGGCTTTGTAGGTCAGTAAACCTACCTTAAAGGTGATCCGCCACTGAATCAGCAGCCAGTGCAGATCACGCAACACAGGGGTGATATGTGATCTTCTAGACACCCCTGTCAGCAATCAAGCGGCAGCATTCTGCACTAGCTGCAAACAGTGGATATCAACCCCAGAAAGCCCTAAGTAAAGGCAGTTGCAGTAGTCAAGGAGGGAGGTCATGAAGGTGTGGACCAACACAGGCAGATCGCTAGACGGAACAAGATGTTTGACCCTGGCGATGTTCCTAAGATGGTAAAAGGCTGACTTAATGACTGTCGACACCTGATAACGAAGGGTCAACCCGTCGTCAAGCACTACTCCCAGGTCGCGCACCAGTTCTGAGGTAAGGATCTGAATGCCCCCCAAAAATAATCCAGAGGGCTTATCAGTCCTCAACCCTGCTATCCTGTGGCCCGGGTCCAGAACCATAACCTCAGTCTATCCTGCGTTCAACTTTAACCACCTCGAATTCATCCAGTCTTGGATTTTGGCAAGGCAGTTATTGAATACTGAGAGAGCACTAACCTGGTCGGGAGCAAAAAGACAGGTAAAGCTGAGTATCATCAGCATAGCAATGAAACCTCAGCCCATACCGTCTTACAATGTCTCTGAGGGGTAGCATATACACTGCAAACAACATGGGGCACAGCACTGAGCCCTGAGGAACAACATAAGACAGAGAGAAAGGGTCAGAAGAAAAAATCCCCAACACAACTCTCTGTGTTCTACCAGACAGGAAAGATGTAAACCATCTGAGCACTGTACTTGACAGGCCACAGATGGACCTCAGGTGCTCGAGCAGGACCCCATGGTCTACAGTGTCAAAAGCTGAAGAGAGATCAAGGAATACCAGAATGGAACGGTTTCTCTGATCTCTCGCCATCAGATCATTAAGCACCTGAACCAGAGCAGTCTCAGTACTATGCCTCTTACAAAAACCCAACTGGAGAGGTTCATAGATATTATGGACGGTCAAATGGTTCTCCAGCTGGTTTGCCACTACTTTCTCAATAACCTTTCCTATAAAGGGAAGGTTCGAGATAGGTCTGTAGTTAGCAAAAATGTCTGGGTCCAATGAAGCTTTCTTCAGAAGGGGTGTCACCACTGCCTCCTTCAGGGAGCTTGGAAACTCACCCGATTCCAAGGAGCACCAGACAATTTGAGCCATAAACAGGCCGATGGTCTCATAACAACCCAAAATCAGGGAAGTTGGGCCCGGATCTAAACTACAGCACGTAGGGTGCATCCCCTGGACAATCCGCATAATATCCTCGAACTCCGGCATGTCAAAGGTACTCCAGGAAGTACGAGGTATTGTGACCAAGTACCGACCAACCGCATCCCCCATAGAGCTAGTCAAGTGGATCTCTGACCTGATGTTGGCCACCTTATTTTCAAAGAATTGAGCAAGCTCATCACACTCTTTTTGTGAAAAAGCTCAACAGAGCTGCAGACAGGCTGGGTTGCACAACCTGTCTACAGTTCGTAAGAGTTGAGCTGGTAGATTCTGAGCGACAGCGATCTCCCTGGACAGGAACTCTGCCTTCTTACGGGAGATCACTGATTGGTAGACCTGATAAGGGCTGATTTCTGCCAGTGACATTCTAACCTTCGTCCCACCCGCTGCAACTCCCTCAAGGACCCATCAAACCAAGGGGCCCGAGGCCGGAGTGGGAGGGGACAAACACGGACAGGAGCTATCAAGTCTAGGGCTGAGGAAATGGCCTGATTATAGGACAGAACCAACGACTCCGGACTGTGAGAGATCAATCACACCTGCCAGGTCTTCAGGGCACACATCCCGTAAAGGGCAATAACTGACCATCTCCACAGGGGCAGACCTATGAAGAGGGGCACAAAAGTTGAACCTTACAGTGTAGTGATCGGACCAATTGACAGGTTCCACCCCCAAATCAGAGGCCTCAATCCCCAGGAGGAAAACCAAATCCTGAGAGTGACCATGATTATGGGTAGCTGAAGAAACAATCTGTGTGAAGCCCAGTGATGCCATCAGCTTGAGGAAGTTCTGACCAAAAGGCAAGAGTTTGTCATCGACCCAGGCACTGAAGTCGCCCAGAACCATCAGTCTGGGCGACTCCAATGCCATGTCAGCGGCGAAATCTGCCACTTCCTCAAGGAATCGCTTTTCGTCCCCGGGTGGACGGTAAACGAGAGCTATCCTGCAGCCCACACCAGCTACCATAGTACATTTAAAGGATTCGGCTTCCTCTATTGGTACACCAGTGAGGCCCAACTCATCTTGAAAAGGACCACTTCCCGCCCCCCCCGCGGTCCAATCTCAGGTGGTGTATCACCGAGTACCCATATGGAATCGCTGCCTCCAAAATGAGGCCAACATTTTCATCCAGCAAGGTCTCGGTGATGCAAGCTAGATCAGCTGTTCCAACAAAATCTGCAATAACAGCAGACTTGTTCTTGATAAATCTGGCATTGCTTAGCACCACCTGGGTTGGACAGGGTTCGTGAGCCATCCCAGCTATTTGCCCATCAAAGGAGATGGTGCCCTTGGGTATGGGGATTAGACATGGATGGGGGGCTATGACCTACTGGTCTCTGCTCTTCAGTGAGTAGGCTGTGCCCTCTGTTCAGGGATTAAGAGAGTGACCACCTCTAGAATCCTTATGGAAGAGAGTCCCTGTTCCCTCATTACTAGGGCAAACTGCTTATGTCAGCTTCATAATACATGTGAAGCCATAAACTCTTGTAAACCCCCATGTATTGGAGGGTTTAATAAAGTTATCTCTCTCCTTTCTGCCATTGTAAGTTTTTTTGGGGGGGGCAGGTGTCTGCCCCGGGTGTGGTTTGCCTGCCCATCCAGGGGATAAAAGGAGAGGTTCTGGAAGGACTGAGAACAATAGGGAGACAGACACTGTAGGCTGGGGTGAGCGGCCTAGGCACAGCAGTGGAGTGCAAGTGCTTGGAATGCTGGTTTGGGAGGTGCCAGGGAATGCAATTGGTGGGACTGGGACCCTGTGGAAATGTGGGAGCCGCAGCCTGGAAGAGTGTTTCGAGTCTGCCTGCCTTGTAATCCATGGCACTGGGGCGGGCTGGGGCCTAGTGATGCAGAAGGTCCGGAGATGGTGTAGGCACCCTGGTGATGACAGCGCCAAGGTGTGGCTCAGATAGGTGGTGGCAGCACCTCTGGTGTCCTACCCATGTGGCACACTGTTGGTTACTGGGTGGCCTGCAGAGAGCAAGAAATGTTTGGTGCCCCCCCATAGCCCGTGTTGAGCCTGCTCTAGGACTGTGGGTGGGGGAAGAGCTTAGGTCTGTAGCTGCAGGAGAGGGTGAGTGATACTAGGGGAGCCATCATCAGCATTAAGAGAGCCCTTGGGTTTAGGATGGCCGAGTGGACTGTGCAGAGAGCAGCGGAAGAGTGGACCGTAGAGTGAGAACCAGGGAGGAAGCACAAGAAATGGGAGCCCTGGAGTTAGGTTTAGTGTGAGTTGCTTGAGTGATGAGTCCCCCAACTCAGTGTATGTGGAGCCCATTCTCAGGGTCAGCTGAGCCCTAAATTTATGTCATGGCCTTGTGCCACTGACTGACTACCTCTCTTTGCTATAGTGCCAGTCTCCAGTTGCCTCCAGCCCCATGGAGCGGTTTGTTTCTATTTAACATAAATGATGTTTTATTCTTTTACCCATGTGTGCCCTTTGGTCTGTGCCTTTGCTGCTGTGCTAACCATAATTTCCCCCAGCAAACTCCAGGACCGTACCTAACTGCTGCTCAACTGCCAGGGATTCAAGCTGCTGGTAAGCTGACATAAGGAACTCTGAGCTGTGCCATCTTTCAGGTATGTGGCCTTTTTCACCTTATTCTGGTGGCAGTCCTTGCTTGTGCCCCTTTCCAGTGAGAAGTAACATCAGGCCCCTAGACTTAGGCTGGGGAAGGGGGGTTACACTCTGTACTGAATTTAATTAGTAAAACATCAGGGTCAGCATGGAACAGTGGAACTATTAGTCTAAAAGTAAACTGCATCATATTAAAACAGAGAAAGAAAGTCAACTGTTAAAACAGGCAATGCTTCAGTATTAGAAGAAATAACATGTTAAATCTAGGTAGCAGTCTCTGGCTGGGCTCAACCTGCCATTTGGGAAATGTACTGATAGCACCCCACTGAGGTACTAACAAGTAAGGAATGTCCGGCCCTTATCATCTATATAGGCATGGCCCCTATGTCTCCAGTCAGGAGGCCCAATAAAGCCTCAAGTAGGTCTAAGGACTAAAGTTGCTACAACTTGGCAGTGATAGAATGTCTCACTGTCTGCTGAGGAGAGATAATATTCGGTATAGCCCAGCATGCTTGGTGCTAAGATCACTACAGCCTGGTGGGAGCAAAAAGTCCCAGTGTCCGCTGAGCCCAGCAGTGTTCTCCCTCAGTTCATACTGCCGACATTAGAACCAGCTCTTCATGGAGCAAGAGGCAAGCAATGGGGCAAGGTAGGGCACCTTGCACAGGAGCTAAGGTAAGGTAAACTTTATTTATATGGCGCCCAATCCCAGAGGCTCTGGGTGCCTTACAAAGGTCAAAACGGGAGTTGATGCAAACAAATGGCAGAAGTCCAGGACAGGAAGCCACCCTCCCCAATGTCCACTTTCAGTTTGACTAAACCTTCCTGAAGCAAAATATATTGGGAAACTGGTCCTGTGTGGGTGGATGGCACGGGGTCATAATCGTGCACAAAAACACTGCGCGGCACTTAGTGCGTAATCATAAGAGCATGCACTGCAATATCGTCGGGCAAAACACAGACGAACACAAGCAGCGCACGCCCTTACAATCTATAGGCTTCTTTGTTTTTTGTGGGGGGGGGGCTTCTTCCCCACACACCCCAACATGGGGATTCTTCCTTAACCCCCGGAATTTAATAACAAACTCCTGGGGGTGGGACATTGAGAAAACACTGTTGGAGGGGAAGTTTTTTTTTTTTTTTTTAAAGAATAAAGCCGCAAAAAGCTGCAGCACGGGAAGATGGGGAGGGGGGAGGGGAAACCAAACCACAGTCCCAGGTCTTCCATTCTGCCGTGTGGTGGTGCTCTAGCCACTCCACCAGGGGAGTGGCTCAACCAAACCCCCAGCACACGGCAACTTGATGACGCCACATAACAGCGCAGAACAACAGGGGTAGTCAGGGGTGCCAAGTTTTGAAAAATGTTGTGGGTGCTCAGAGCAGTTAAAGAAAGGCCAGGGATCTGGGGGCCAACCAAGCCACCAGAAGCTATAGGATTTTGTAAGCTTTGTGATGCATTTGGGGGTTGATGCATTTTAGAATATGTGTGCCACCACCACCACCAGTACTCCACAATAGAGGATATAAGGGTGCCTTTGAGGGCTCTCTGTTGCTGCCAGGTGCTGCAGTCATCTACTGAACAGGGGTTTTCCTTTTTTTAATAATCCCCTAATCCTACTGACTTTCTGTATGTTTCATTTATTTATATTTTAGTGGACAAAAGGACCACCACGACAGCCCTTCCTGTTGGGTGTTGATATTATATCTCAAGACAGCCTTCGAATTATTTGGATTTATTTGTAAAAGATTTATTTTAGTAAAGCTGCTGGCCCTAGCCCAGCATCCCCCCCACCCACCACACCACACAATCACAAACACATTTGTACAAAACAAAAACATAGCAGGAAAAGCCAGCTGCAAACATAGCAGTAAACTGATGGTCAGCATATCTTTCAACTGTCGCTGATTACAAGGACATCCTTCATTTTACCCCTCAAAATGGCTATCCCTTGTCATGGAAAAGGTGCCACCCATACACAGAATGTGCTGTTTAGACATTAAAGCAGAAATTCATAATATTCTATGATGCTGAATCAAAAATAAACTTTTTATTACTAAACCCAATGGTTTCCACAGTATTCTCGGCTTGATCGTAATGTTTGAGAATGCGTTCCTCATCTCTGATAAAAGGTTGAGAGGTATGATGGTCAGGAAAGATTTGACTAGGGCACAGAGGCCTTTGGTATCAGCACAGCCACATCGCTCTCAAGACAGTAAATAACAATCATTGCTACCTGCTAACACTATCATTTACAGCAAGTTACAGCATTTGCAGTCAGTTCACATTCTTTCTTACTCACCCCATTCACATATAAGTTTGTTTTCTTTCGAGCCCCCCCAAAAAACAAACACAAAGAGCCACCAATCAGTAAACAGTAACAGCAAAATATAAACTTTTGTCAGCAGCAGCTCCACAAGATTTGCATCCTTGTCACTTTAGGAATGCAGTTTTATGTAATGAGTAAATATATAACTAAACGAAAAAAATCTGCAGTACTGACTCTGCACAAGATGAATGTTGCAGCCATGACTTGAAGATACTCCAGCTCTGTAGTTAATGTGTTAACTTACTAAAATGAAATGGTCATGTAATGTTTATGCTATGCAAATTATGCTTCTTCTGCCATGCACATGACAGTACTCTATAATATAGCAGCCCTCTACATCAAGATCTACCAACACCCAAGTGCTGTACCAGTAGAAAGAATAACAGCATTTTGACACTAGCCAGTAATATACTTTATTAAGGGAAGATGCTTGCTTAATGAAAGAAACTAAGAAAGCCGTGAATTTCAATGAACTGGAGCCCCGGCCGCATCATCACCAAAGTCAAATCCCACCACAAATCTGCAAAAGCTGGGCATTTTGTAGTAGCAGGCTGCAGCATGCAGTCTCCTACTTTTAAACTTTTGGCCTTCCTGACCCAGTTAACCAGTTCTAGTGGCACCCCCAGCCTCGCCCCATCACAAGTAACAAAAATACTCCGAGTCCTGGCTGCTGCCCGCGGCCTGCAAGAGTTCCCACAAGGTCCAATCAAGCCGCCTACAGCATGGCCACGGAGCATCACAAAGTTAAACGTACCTGTATGCTTAAGTTCTTTTTAAGCAGTTCCAGAAAGGTATCTCTGCTTACTGCTTTTCAGTATTCCATACGAGCGGTGTGATGATGACCACCCCCAATGACTGACTAGTGGCATCGCATGATCGCGACTAGCGAGAGCACAGTAGCAGCCGCAGGTGCCAAGCGAAACTTCAATAAGGGTGGGACCATGGTTCAGCCCGCTGGATCTGGGTGGGGCCAGAGCACAAGAGGTGGAGACAGAGCATGGAGAAACCTGTGAATGTTGCAACTTGCAGCCAGAAGGCGGATCTTCACAATCAGCGTTGGCCTGCTGGGTGGGGCTAGTGGTGGAGATGGAGCAAGGATTAGCCTGTCTGTAACTGTGTGAGTACAGGGATTTGGGAAACAGTTTTTTACTGACGGAGCGGAGGCTTTTTGTGGGTGCCCAAATTAACTTTGTGGGTGCTGGAGCACCTGAGCACCCGCGCTGTCGGCACCCCTGGGGGTAGTGTTCTTTTACTAGCGCAGTTCTACCCCTGTCGCTGACATTACAAGTGCTCAATAGACAGCACGGTATTTACCACACTGTTTTTCATGCGCTACACTGACCCGATAGGTGGGTGGAAAACCCCACCCCGCTCCCCCACCAGCCTACTTGTAATGAGAGAGTACAGGTTATACTCACCCAGTACTAGTGTGATTAATGGTGCATGTGGAGGAAGAATATTAAAATTGCCCTTAGCAGGGTGCAAGTCGGGGCCCTGTGGGCCCACCAGGGTCACTGGTTTCTCTTTCTCCAAGGCTGCTGAGGGCTGCAAGCTACGTAGCTCACCTCAGGGCTATCCATTGCATTTCCACAACTGCACCTATACAGACAAGAAAGAAAAGCGCTGTGCTTTTACAAGCCCCCACTGAGAGGCCAACATGTGTGGACATGGCTGGCGATGATTATGAGTGGGCCAGGATCCCCCTCTTAATATCTTGAGCCTGTTCGGGGTCCCCTCACCACCCCCCCCTTGACCACTGTAGACCCCCCCACAGCTGACCTCTCCAGAGTACCTCACATATAGTGAAAACCGGGCGTCACATCCTGCAGGATATTCAGGTGACATGTAGTGTGGACTCTCTCCGCATGCTCTGGAGCAGCCTCACAGTATCTGTGATGGTGTCCTCAGCATGTTTTCATCTGTTGTTTCTTTGCCTCCCTGTCTGCTAGTGGGAAGTCAGGGGATTTCTGGGTGGTCGACTGGGAAGATCTAAGTTCTGCACAGCGCCCCTCTCTAGCATATCCTTCAGTACTCTCCGATGCAGAATGGCAAGTCTGTTGGCCAGTGGGGAGCTGAACCATTAGCAGTGCAGGGTAGGTGGGGTTTAAATTTAATGTTTTGTTTGTGCGGGTCCTGGATGAGAAGAATATATTCTTGGCGGCTCTTCATGACCCCTGTGGAAATTTCATTATCAAACAAGACCCCAGTCTTCCCGTAGAATACATTTTTTTTTATGCCATGCTGTTAATAAAATAAATTCCTTCACTACCCAGTTGTTGAACAAACAACCATCAATCTGGGAGGGCCTGGCAGTCAGGGAGGTTGACTTGGGGCCCCGGGCTACACTACCGGTCAAAAGTTTTAGAACACCCCCATTTTACCATTTTTTATTGAAATTTACACAGGTTAATGTCTCAATGTACTCTGAAATTAAAGCACAGAACAAATAAACAATTGGAGATAAAAGAAACCATAGAATCATTTTGTTTAACAAAATTTATCTAAATTTTGACTCATCAAAGTAGCCACCTTTTGCAGATATACTGTAACATGAACACACTGGTGGCATTCTTCCTACAATGGACATCAAATATTGTTAGGAAGTTCTTTAACACTGTTGCAGAAGTTCCCACAAATGTGTTGCACTTGTAGGTTGCTTTGCTTTCACCCTTCTGTCCAGTTCATCCCAAACCAGCTCGATGGGGTTTAAGTCTGGAGACTGTGCTGGCCATTCCATGATTTGAAGCCTACCGCCTTGTTCTTTTCCTCAAAGGTAGTTCTGACATAGCCTGGAGGTATGTTTTGGGTCATTATCTTGCTGTAGGATGAACCCCTGACCAACTGGCGTGACCAGAAGGTATTGCATGGCGCTGCAAAATGCTGTGTAGCCCTTTTGGTTCAGGGTGCCAGTCACTCTGTGCTGTTGTCCTGTGAGCCGCCTATCACAAGCTGTTGATTCTCGAAACTTGTCTTCTGATTCTGTTGTGGTTTTGGGTCTGCTAGACCTCTTCCTGTCAGAGTTTCCCCAGTTTCCAAGTGCCTTTTGATGGTGTAGAAAACTGTACTCACTGACACCTTGGCTTTCTTTGCAATTTCTCTAAAGCAGTTTTTGCTAAAGTAAACTTTTTTTTAACCTCTAGCAGTTTACCGCTTACCTTTGTACCATTTCAGGTTATTCACTGGACTGGAATTGCTTAAATTTCAATAAAAGCTGGAAAATTGGGGGTGTTCTAAAACTTTTGACCGGTAGTGTAGGTGCATATGCTCAGCATCCGGCTGGTATACCTCCTCAGTTTCCAGGGCTATTCTGAAAAAAGCCTCCAAGAATTCAACAAGATTATCTCCCCGATTTTCTGGTATGCCCCATAGGTGGATAGTTTTACACTAGCACGGTTCTCAGCATCCACCTGCTGAGTGGTGATGGCTGTCTGAGTGTCTGCTGTGTGCTGCACAGCTGCCTCAAGTTTATCTAGGTGGTCGTCTATGGCGGTTAGCTGGGCATCGGCTGCATCAGCCCTTGATTTCAGAGTTTCTATGTAGCCACGGATGTCGTGCACTGCCGAGTTTATGTCTGTCCCGAAGGCTAACAGTTCCCACAGAATCCTCTCAAGCCCTACATTGCCTTGACATTGTGGGAGGGCAGTGGATGATGCAGCCTGGTCAGGAGCTGGGTACTGTAGCATAGTCAGGAACAGCTGGGAATGTAATCTGCTGGAATCCATTGCGATGACTCCAGTTTTCTACTGACCAGTCTTCACCATTTAGTAGTGACTTCCACCAATGTAAGGTGGGTTGTTCAGTTTGCACCATTTCAACTGTTTTGGGAAGTTTGTTGTCAGAGAGGGAGAAAGCTGCAAGTCTGCTGCAGATCACATGGTGATGTCATCGGAAGTCCAGTTGTGCACGTTCTAAATGTCTCCTAATACATATACTGCGATAAACACATATTAACCAGCACCTGACTTAGCTGTACCATGTTCTGATTGTCTCTTAATATACACAGTAAGATAAACACACATTATCCAGCACCTGATTCAGCTGTACCATGTTCTGACCGTCTCCTGATACACACAGTGAGATAAACACATATTATCCTGCACATGACTCAGCTGTGCCATGTTCTGTCTCCTAATACACACTTTGAGATAAATACATTCCCCAGTACCTGACTCAGCTGTGCCAAATTCTGTCTCCTAATATACAGTACACCATGAGATAAACAAGTTGCCCAGTGCCAGACTCAGCTATACCATGTTCTGTCTCCTAATGTGAGATAAACAAATACTGCCCAGCACCTGACTCAGCTGTGCCATGTTCTGACTGTCTCCTAATACATACAGTAGGATAAACACATGTTATCCAGCACCTGATTCAGCTGTGCCATTACCGTCTCCTAATACATGCAGTAGGGTATCACACATGACCCAGCACTGGACTCAGCTGTGCCTTGTTCTGGCTGTCTAATACACTTTTACAGCAGGTAAACACACGTTAACGAGCAACTGACTCAGCTGTGCCATGTTTGACTGTCTCCTAAGACATACAGTGAGATAAACACATTTTACCCATTGACCCACTTGACTCGGCTGTGTCATATTCTGAGTGCCTCCTAAACACAGTGAGGTGAACACACATCACCTAGCAACTGACTCAGCTATACCAATCTTCTGTCACCTAACACGTAGTGAGATGAACACATTAGCTAGCTTCTGGCTCAGCTGTGCCATGTTCTGACCCCTAACACACATACTGAGATGAACATATGCTACCCAGCGCCTTACTCGGCTTTGCTATATTCTGTCTACAAATGTACAGCAAGATAAGTAAGTAATAATACCCGACAGGGTGGGTGTTACTGGGATATAATTACTGGGTACCGCTTTTTCCCATAGGGAAACCCTGTTATAATTTGCTGTTATAATCAGCTCGGCTGGTTATAATGGCAAACACGCGCAACATTCCCCTCAGACCATCCATGCGTCAGTCGCTGGTCTGTGACGTTCCAACGAATAATCCCAAATCGCCCCACGTTTCATCGTCCCTCGCATTCAACAGTAATTTTCTTTTTTAATTAAAAAAAATAATAAATCACCTATTGGGAAAATGAAATGAAAACGGCTGCCACGTTTTCCCATCGGCATGTTGTCTGTGCAACTGAGTGCGTGCCACTGACTCTCCAAGCTGGGAAAGATGCCGCAACCGCTGCTGACCAGTAAGTCTATGTTTTTAAGAGAAGCACAGAAACAGAAATTAAAATATTCATTTTTAACCCCTGACAAGCATAGCACTGTTATTTGTACCGCAGACTGCACAAAATCCAGACAGGTCCGCGACTCTGTGAACACCAATCTCTTACTTTATTTTATTTTCTATAATTGCTGAGGCGAAAAACTAAACACCAGCAATTATAAAAAATAAAATATAGGGTAGTGTGTATAAAACTCGATTTTACACACACCCTCATTGTGGGATGCTTTTTATAATCCCTGGGCTTACGCCCTTAGGAGTTTTATATAGCATCCCACAACTCGTATGTGTAAAATCTACATTACAACACACACACACACACACACACACACACCACCCCATATATTATTCTTTCTATATACTGGACCTAGGGGCTAATGAGGCCCTGACGAGGCAGGTGGGCCTTATAGCCCTGGATGGTCCGTTATATCCCATAACGCCTACCCTGGAGGGTATTATTACATTTAGATAATAGGTTAGAGATGACATTTTTGGAAAAATATAAAAGAAAAACATTTATATATAAAAATAAGTAAAACCGACAGGGTGGGTGTTATTGGGATATAACGGACCGCCCAGGGGTATAATGAGGCCGACGCCGGAGGTGGAGTGCCTTATAGCCCCTGGAAGGTCCATTATATCCCATAACGCCTACCCTGGAGGGTATTATTACACTTAGGTAATAGGTTAGAGATGAAATTTTTGGGAAAAATATAAAAGAAAAACATTTATATATAAAAAATAAGTAAAAACTAAGTAGAAGTAATGTTTGTTGTAAAGTAGTTCCTATAGTGTGAAGTGCTGGAATCACCACAGGAGGTCGCTGCTGTGTATTTTTTTAATGCTGTTTCTGATTACCTTGCCCTCCTGTTTCGTTTGTTTCTCTCTCTCTTTCTCTCTCTCTCTCTCTCACACACACACACACACACACACAGATCCCGACTGAAAAATGCTGAGAACGGGAGAAACAGAGTGGTGCTTTTTAGTGACAGGTACCTGTGTTTTAATGTGATGCAGCTTAGAAGTGTGTCACGAGTCTGTACCTTAATTTAAAAGTTAGCACAGGCTTCACAGGGAGCGTAACAGTGCAGGGAAACTGAAGACTGGGAAGTTTACGTTACGGGAGGTCGAACGAGGTGGTATGTAAGCATTTAAAAATGGATGTTTGGGTATTTTTTCTGGTCGCAAAGAGGAACAGAGTGAGTTCGGGAGGGTGTATGAGGCTGTAGGTGGGATTTCACTTTAGCAGCGTGGTGGGCTTCGGGTTCAGGCTGCCATCTCGGTAACTGAATAATAAAATGGCGTCTGGCAAGTTTCGGTTCCGAATGATCGAGCTGGCACTTTTTCTGAGTGGGCTTTGTTGAAAAATAACAGCCCGGGTGCCAGGCTCTTTCAACCAATCATGATGCTACTTTTATTTTGACCATTATCTAAATGCATATAATGTATGGGGAGCCCTTATTATGTATAGCATACTGCTGTCTAACAATCTTGTAATCTCACCAATCTGACATCAGCGCTATAAACCTTGCTTGCCTTCATCATATCGGTGAGATTACAGGATCGAATCTGGTCAGGTGCACTGAATTCTAGCACCCGAATATTGGTAGTGCTACCGCAATCAGTTTAAACTGTTCAACAGAAGCCCACAAGCAACAAGTAAGAGTCTTTCTCGTTCTGTCCTGAAAGTATTTACCGTTGTGACCTCATATACTATAAAAGACAATGACTGGGGTTATGAAGTTTACCACGTTGAAAACCCCTCTCGTGGTTGCCATGCCAATGGTAAACCTCTCGAGGTTTAAAGGTCGGCCTGGCAACTGCTCCAGGGGTTTACAATGTGGTAAACTTCCTAACCCCAGCCATTATCCTCTATATAACACGGTGCCTCACTCAGTAGTGCCATGCACACCAAGAATAAACAGGCTGAAGTGTCTAAGTGGGGCCAGAGCAGGCAGGCGGCAAAGAGCCTACGGGCAGAGGGGTGATGGGGAAAGGATACTCAACAGGGTCATACACTGGTGTCAAATAGGTATTGGCCCCTGGCTGAGTTAAGGGAAAAGGAGGATGTACAGGGGAGAAGGACAGAGAGTCCCAGAGAGCTAAGCCCAGGAAGGGACAAAAAGGGCAGCGCACGAGAAAGACGCTCAGGAGGAAGGCAAGGGAGGACAAGCGGCAGAAAAACACAGACAGGAGACTCTGTCGAGGAGGGTCAAGGTGGAGTTGCAAAACGTGGGCGGAGCAGGGAAGAGGGCTTGGAAATAGGTAGGGAGTTGGGTATGGGGAGGCAGGATCCGGGATCCAGAGCTGGGAAGAGGGGTGGGGAAGAGAGGGCAAGGGGAGGACAAGCAGTAAAGGAAGGAGAGTGGAGACAGGCATCAGCACCAGGGGGAGGGAGTGGGAAAGGTCAGGACAGTAGAGACAGGAGAGATGGAGCAACCTCAGAGTTAGAAGCTACAAGGGCAGTTGTAGTGTATGGAGAGTCTATTATAAAGGAGATTCACTGGCAAAAGAGGAAGGTAGCTTTTAAAGGGAGACCTTTTTTTTTGTGATCTGGGAATGGAGGCCAAAAGTGCGCTCCCTAGGATTAAGGACTGCATCAATCTAAGGGCAGGTAAGTCACACCTAGTACTGCATCTAGGAACAAATGATTTAGCTGGGGAGGAGGTGGAGGTGGTACAAAGAAGAGTTCAGGGAGCTAGCAGAGGGATGTAGAGGGTTGGTCAGTTCCCTGGCCTTCTTGGCAGTTCCACCAGTGCATTGTGCTAGCACAGCCAGGCAATTCAAGGTAAAGGAATTTAACCACTGGCTAAGGCAGTGGTGCAGGGGGAAGGACTTCACATGCCTGGGAGACTGGGGGAATATGTGGGTGGATGAACAGCTGTACGCAAGGGACAGGCTACATAAGTGATGCAGGAGCTAGATTGCTAAGAGCGAAATTACAGGGGTATATTGATGAAAGACTTGGGGTCGACATAAATTTAAACTAGACAGGGAAGAGTGCGGCACTAAGGGGAAAGGAGACTCTCGGCCTAGCAGAGATAACCTAGCCTGCACTCTCTCACTGGGAGCAGCAAGGGGCAGCAGGAGGGAAGGGGATTATAGGCGCCGGGGGGGATGGAAGGGTAATAATAATAATAACAACATTTATTTGATTAAGCCCCTTTCGAATTTCAAAGCGCTGTACAATATTCATAAAAACAAAAAACATGGTCAAATACGTATAATATAAAATCACGATAAAACAGGAAATGCCTTCCCCCATAAAAGTCTTAAGTGCCTGCTTGAAACTCCCCACCATCCTGCACTCCCGGAGCTGACAGTGCAGAGAATTCCAGAGGGTAGGTGCCGCAAACCCAAAGGCATGCCCACCAGATGACTTTAAGTTAACCCTCAGAATCTCCAGCAACCCCTCGTCAGCCGAGTGGAGCTGTCGCAAAGGGGTGTAAGGAACCAGGAGCTCTTTCAAGTAATCAGGACCCGATCCGTGTAGGGCTTTGTAAGTCAACAGACCTACTTTAAAAGTGATTCGCCACTGTATTGGCAGCCAGTGTAGAGCGTGCAGCACTGGGGTGATACGAGATCTTCTAGATGCCCCAGTCAACAAACATGCTGCTGCGTTCTGCACTAGCTGTAAGCGGCAGATATCAACCCCAGAAAGCCCTAGATAAAGGGAGTTGCAATAATCAAGGCACAATGTCACAAAGGCATGGACCAAAACAGGCAGGTCATTGGATGGAACAAGGTGCCTAATCCTGGCAATGTTCCTAAGATGGAAAAAGGCCAGCTTGACTGCAGATACCTGATGTCAAAAAGTCAGACAATTGTCAAGCACCACTCCCAGGTTACGCACCCATTCAGAGGTGAGAATCTGGGCCTCCCCCAGGACTACACTGGAAGGGAGCCCAGTCCTCAGCCCCTCTGCCCTATGACCCGGGTCCACAACCAAAACCTCAGTCTTTCCTGGGTTCAACTTTAGACCGCTGGAATTCATCCAGTCTTGGATTTCTCCGAGGCAGCTGTTCAGTACCGAGATAGCACCAACTTGGTCAGGTGCAAAAGACAGGTAGAGATGGGTATCATCAGCATAGCAATGAAACCTCAACTCATACCGTCTTACAATGTCTCCAAGGAGTAGCATATATGCTGCGAATAACATGGGGGACAGCACCAAACCCTGAGGTACCCCCCAAGGCAGAGAGAAAGCCCCGGATGAAAACAGACCCAAGACCACTCTATGCGATCTCCCGGCGAGGAAGGATGAAAACCATCTGAGGACTGTACCCAACAGCCCACAGATGAACCTCAGGCATTCGAGCAGAATCCCATGATCCACAGTATCAAAAGCTGATGATAGATCCAGGAGAACCAAGACAGAACGGTGTCTCCGATCTCTCGCCATTAGGAGATCATTGAGCACCCGAGCCAGAGCAGTCTCAGTACTATGCCTCTTATGAAAACCAGATTGGAGAGGTTCGTATAAATTATGGATGGTTAAATGGTTATCCATTTGAGCAGCCATAACTTTCTCAATAACCTTCCCCACAAAAGGGAGGTTAGAGATAGGCCTGTAGTTTGCTAGGTTCTCCGGGTCTAAAGAAGCTTTTTTCAGAAGGGGATCACCACCCTCCTTCAGGGAGCTAGGAACTCACCCATGTCTAGAGAGCACGGACAATCCGAGCTAAGACCAGGCCAATGATCTCACTACAACCCAAAATCAGGGAAGTAGGGCCTGGGTCTAAACTACAGCACGTGGGACGCATCTCCTGGACAATCCTCATAATGTCTACGAAATCCGGCAGGTCAAAGGTACTCCAGAAAACTCCGGGCTCTGCGACAGAGCACCGATCAACAGCAACCCCATTAGAGTGAAGCTGGTGGCACTCCCTCCTGATGTCACCCTTAATCGCAAAGAAGCGAGCGATCTCATCACAATCAGTTTGTGTAGAAACTCAACGGAGCTGCCAACAGGCTGAGTTGCACAGCCTGTCAACAGTTCTGAAGAGTTGAGCCGGTCGGTTCCGTGCGACAGAAATTTCCCTGGACAGGAATTCTGCCTTCTTATGAGAAATTTCTGTTTGGTAGAGTTTATAATGCTCTAGCAAAATACGGTGGTCGGCATCAGCGGCAGTCTTCCTCCAATGACGCTCTAACTTACCCCCCAATTTCCGCAACTCTCTCAGAGCACCATCAAACCACGGGGCTCCAGGGCGACGTGGAAAGGGGTGAACTTGGATAGGAGCAATCAGATCATGGGCTGAAGATATGGCCCCAGTATAGGCCACTACCAACTGATCAGGATCTGTGCAAGACTCATCCAACAACGAGAGGTCAATAACCGCCATCAGGTCTTCAGGGACCACATCCTGCAAAGGGCGGTACCTGACCAACTCCACAGGGGCCGACCTACCCAGGGGGCCTCAAAATTGAACCTAACTGAGTAATGATCAAACCAACCAACAGGTTCCACCACTAAATCAGAGGCCTCGATCTCCAGGAGGAAGACCAGGTCAACAGAGTGACCTCCGTTGTGTGTAGCTGAGGAAACAATCTGTGTGAAGCCCAGAGATGTCATCACCTGGAGAAAATGTTGGCCAAAAAGTGAGGATTCATCGTTGACCTAGGCATTGAAGTCACCCAGAACCATCAGTCTGGGCGAGTCGGTGAAGTCTGCTATTTCTTGCAAGAATAGCTTCCCATCACCTGGTGGACGGCAGATGAGGGCGATCCTGCACCCAACACCAGCTACCATGGTACACTCAAATGACCTCGCCTCCTCAACTGGTACACCCATTAGGCCCAATTCGGTCTTGAAACAGACCGCAACCCCCACCCCCGGCGGTCCAATCTTGGGCGATGTACAACCAAGTACCCAGTGGGAACAGCGGCCTCTAAAAAAAGGGGCTGCATTCCCATCCAACCAGGTCTCGGTAATGCAAACCAGCATATACTGGCCAACGCCAGGAGCCTAGGGAATAGAAATGGCAGATCTGGAGGCAGTGGTGGGAATGGACGACACGGACATAATCGCAATAACAGAAACGTGGTGGACGGATTACAATAGCTGGGAAGTGGAGTTACAATGGTACAGTCTTTCTAGGCGGGACAGGCAGGGAACAAAATGTGGTGGGGGGGTAGCCCTGTATGTGAGGCATGGGATAAGAGTGGTGGAGGGTAAAGAGGGAAAGGGATCTGCCGAGATCCTTTGGGTCACCTTGGGCAGGAGGGAGGAACAATAAGGATAGGGGTGGTCTACAGAACACCACATCAGGGTGTGGAAGTGGACAGGGAAATGGTAAGCGGCATACAGGAGAAGGCAAGTAAAGGGGAGATTCTAGTGGCTGGGGAGCTGAACCTACCCGATGTGGACAGGCAAATACCATTAGCCACATCAGATAAGAGCAGGGACTTGTTAGAATCCTTGCAGGATGGGGGGCGCTATGGAGCCCAAGCAATATGGCCGCAGGGAAGTAAAACTCCTCGAAATAATTAAATAAAACATTGTTTTGTACCTCCTACCAGTGCAGAGAAATGACTACAAACCATTTCTGTGGACTTCGGAACATCTCTGGAATCCAAATGGGGAACCCAAAAAAGGACAGACAGGCCTGAGAAGGCGCAAAAAGCAAAAGTTCCTCAGCTACACCAGCCACGCGGTTGGTGCAAGGCCGCATTCTTCCAGAGCCGAATAGCGAAGGAGAGGAGACCCTACAGATGTTAGGGCACAAGATGAACTGAATGCTAGCTTCAATGGCTGGGCTCTCCGACCGCTTTGATGCCCTAATGAATAGGGTCACTATACTGGAGACAGAAGCCGGAGCTACAAAAACGGAGGCATATGAGGCTAAGAAACAATCGGAGGCAGCTCTAGGCACTGCAGTGAATTTGGTAAGCGAAAACTCGCATTTGCAGGCCCAGCTCAAAAATCTAGAAAATCAAGCTAGAGCTGCTAATCTCAGGGTCATTGGGATGCCGGAAGGAGCAGAGGGGGACCACCTCATCTTGTTTTTAAAATAATGGCTAGAACAGCACCTTGGTCAGCCTCTACTGGACAGGAATTGGGCTATTCAGAAGGCCTATGTGGTGGCCTTCCGAAGTAAGCCCTCCAACACCAAGGCACCATGAGCGATAGTTGTAGTGCTAGACAACATTGGGACTAGAGACTTTATTCTAACAGTAGCCAGTCAAAAATGTATACTGTTGCAGGATAGTCAGGGGGTCTCTCTCTCTTTCCTGATCTAAGTTACATGACCCACCAGAAAAAGAATCGCTTTGATGGTATCCGTGCGATGCTCCGTGAAGCTGGTATTGTGCACAACATGCTATTCCCTGCCAGGCTCCGACTGGTGTTTAAGCAGAAGGTCTACATTTTTTCAGATGTTGTGGAGGCCCTGAAATGGACTCAGAAAACATGTCCAGCCATCAAGAAGGAGACGAGAGCCCTCACAATCTTCATCTGAGGATGAGGAGGGAGACGAAACATAGTGAGAGACACTGGCTTTCTGGGAGTTAAAATAATTCATACAGGCAAAGCTATGTGTTTAGCCTCCTTTACAGTTTAAAAACGCTTAATACTGTTCCCTTTTTTGTTTTTCTTCAGGAGGCATTGTAGGCTTTGTGAGAATACAGGGGATAGCTGGTAATAAATAAGGACCAGGACTGGGGCCAGCCTGTGACATTCTCCCAGGCCCAGACTGGATGTTTTGAAGCACTGGTATTTATTTTACTGTTGAAAACTAAGCTAAGTTTAGAAAGGAAGTTATAAAGTAGTGTTTATTAATGTGGGCCTTATACACAGGTCCTAACTATAGTCCCAATTATATAGTACCTTCTATATTGGTCAAGCATGCAATTTTACATTTTTCCTTTATAGGAAGAAGAACCTGGGAACAATTTAAGTTAAAACTGTTTTATTATGCATGCAGCTCATGGGCTTTAAATACATGGCATGCGTTGGATTTAAAATGTGGGAGTTAATGGTAATTGGGATTCCTCCTATTGCTGTATCTTATGAGTGTCAGTCAAATCTTTTAAAGCATGTATTAAGAGGCGTGACACCCTCGAATGGCTTTTTTTTTTTTTTTTTTTTACACCCCCTAATGTACTGCATCAGGAAAAAGCTGTGCATTTACTATGAAACAAATAAATATAAAGTTTAAAAAAGAATGCATTTCACACCAACCAGTAAACCAACCCACTAGGGGGGAGGCTACCCTCGACGTTGTCTTGACCAACGGGAATAGTGTGTGGGTGGTGGAGGTGGGTGAAAAATTGAGAGACAGTGACCACTGGATGGTCAGGTTCTCCATCCAGGCAGGGTCAGAATCAGGCAGGTCGACCTCCAAGGTACTGGACTTCAGTAGGACAAATGTTGGGAGAATGAAGGACATCTTATGGAGAGAACTAGAAGGAACTCAAAATCTAGGGAAGGTAGAGCAGCTTTGGGGGGCAATAAAGGGTGGAATCCTTAAGGCCACGGAGTAATGCATATGCAAAATTAGCAAACGCAAAAGGGGGAGGAAACCCCTGTGGTACACAGCAGGTGGTTAGGGAGGCCATCAGAGAGAAAAGAAAGTGATCAAAGCTTAAGAACCGTCACAAGGGTTAGCGGAAAGGGCGGTCTACAAGGAAAAACTCAAGAGTAGCAGGCAGGACCATTAGAAAGGTAAAAGCATGTATGGAGGAGAAAATAGCTAGGGAGTTGAAAGGGGGGGAACAAAAGATTTTTAGGTATGTGAGCGACAGAAGAAAAAGCAGGTTAGGGATTTCAAGACTTCAGGGGGAGGGTGAGGTAATGGTAGAAGGGGATGTGGAAAAGGCAATCCTACTCAATGAATACTTCACATCAGTTTTCAAGGCCAAAAAGGAAGGCGGAAGGCCTGCTTAAACTAGCAGTGGGAGGGCGGGCAAGGAGGTAGACACAAGTCCCTTCATGGAGGCAAGGATGTTGGTGGAGCTGGGAAAATTAAAAACCGACAAGGCCATGGGACCAGATCAGGTGCATCAAAGGGTACTTGGGGAGTTAAGGGAGGAGCTGGCAGGACTTCTTGCCAAACTGTTTAATCTATCCCTAGAATTGGGGAGGGTCCCGGGTGACTGGAAGCAGGCGGCGGTAGTACGGCTTCACAAGGGAGAGAAAGAAAGGATGAGCCAAGCAACTACCACCCAGTCAAGTCTCACCTCTGTGGTAGGCAAGCCAATGGAAGCTCTCATAAAGGAGAGACTGGTCAGACACCTAGAGGAAGAAGGGCTAATGGATAACAACCAACATGGATTCACAGGTGGTAATTCATGTCAGACTGACCTGATTGACTTCTTCGAGGGTATAACAGAAGTGTATGACCGGGGGGAGAGAGGTGGATGTGGATTTCAGGAAGACATTTGACTCTGTCCCCCATAGAAGGTTGGTAAGCAAGTTAGGTAGCTTAGGCGTGGGGGCTAAACTCACAAAATGGATGGAGGATTGGTTGGGAGGGAGAATGCAGAGAGTGGTGGTCAATGGGAGGCACTCCAGAGAGCTAGGGGTGACGAGTGGGGTACCACAGGGATCAGTGTTGGGTCTCATATTGTTCAATGTGTATGTTGGGGACCTGGCAGAGGGTCTAAATGGAAAGGCATGTCTGTTTGCAGACGACATGAAGGTCTACAACATAGTGGACACTCCAGGAAGGGTGGAGAAAATGAGGCAGGATCTAGCCAGGCTGGAGGAGTAAGCAGATAAGTGGCAACTGCAATTCAATGCAAAAAAAAGTGCAAAATAATGCACATAGGACAGAATAATCCTAGGGCTAATTACTACCTTGAGGGGGAAACACTGCAGGCCACGGAACAAGAAAAAGACCTGGTGATTTGGATCACTGACAACCTCAAGGTCATGTACCAGTCTGAACAAGCAGCTGGTAAAGCAACAAGAATGCTTGCATGTATTGGGAGGCGCTTCACAAGTAGGAGGAGTCAGGTGATCATGCCACTATACAAAACACTGGTCAGACCACAGCTGGAATACAGGGTTCAGTTCTGGAGGTTCCACTTGCAGGGTGACAAGGATGGGCTGGAAAGAATCCAAAGAAGGGTGACCAGAATGGTCCAGGGGATGCAGGGAAGGCCATATGAGGAGAGGCTGGAGGAGCAGAGGCTGTATTTGCTGGAGGTGAGAAGGGAAAGGGGAGACACGATTGAGAAATTCAAATTCATGAAGGGAATAAATAAGGTAAAAGGGGACAGCATTTTAAAACTAAGCGAAAACAAAACCACCAGAGGTCATTCACTAGAACTGGAAGGGGGCAGATTTTGGAGGGGCTAAGGGGTGTTACTTCTCACAAAGGGTTGCAGGTCCATGGAACAGGTTGCCAAAATGGGTTGTGGAAGTAGATACAGTGGAAAATTTAAAAGAGAGTATGGGATATCTACATGGGACTTGGCTGGGGAGGTGAGGGAGGACAGGGGGGTGGGAGGTAAAAAAAGGCGGGGGGGATCTCTCTTGGGCAGATTGGATGGCCCAAATGGTCTTTTTCTGCCATTTGGATACTATGATTCTATGAAGTAGTTTTTATTACTTTGTGAAATAATGTAAAAAGTGTCCTATAGCATGTAGAAACAAACTCTGGCCAGAGCCGATAGGGCTGAAGGATAGGAATCTGGGTTAAAAATATTGAAAATTATTTTTTTTTTCAATATGTTTACACCTACTTTTCAACACAGCCTTGTGATGAACTGCCTCATAAAGAAGAGCAGAGAAAATGTTCAACTCCTGGCCTAAAGGTGATGCTGTGCAGGGACTGCAAAATCAACTTTTGGGCCGCAAACACATATTTTGGGCAGGAGTTTCAAATTAATTAGTCGCTGTACCAAAATGGCTATGTTGAAATGTTGTGGTAAAAATACTGAATATTACCAAAGTTATGAGCCCGCATTTGCAAAATTCAGCATAGCCTCATAACTTAATAGATGAACATACTAGAATAATACAGCAGAAGAATGTGCAAAGTATGATACCACCCCATATTAAATTTATTCAAAGCCAGGGAATGCATTGCTAGTCTTTTTTTTTTTGCATTGAAAAAGTTTAACTTGGTCCACAGGGAGGAAATCTAGATACAGCTTTACTTAATCGGCCCTAAATATCATATCATCAGGGCAGAAAGGGGGTTACGGTGCATTAAGATGGAAGTGAGGATACGGTAAAGAAAATGTATTGTGCTACTATATAAAGATCCTGCCGAAAGAATGCAACACATATGTCGAGCAGAGAAACACCACCTTGGCATAAATGCTGAATTCTTTGGTGCTGTCTTATAGTGCAGTAAGTTAAATTGTGTCGGTATTCCTTGTTGAGTGGGGGATTGTGAAAAATGTCAGATGGTTGAAAATTCCGACACACCTTTATTATTCTTTGATGACAAAACTGCTGCTTTAAGAAAATGGGCTATGTAGACCATTATGGTCCATCATATTTTCAATAACCTCAACCTTTTACACCCTGTGGGTCACTGTCCCACATAGGAAAACTGACCTTCTCACTCCTCTCTGCGTCGCAAACCAAGCCCCCTTTATGTTGACAAATCCCCGGTCTGCCACTTACTTAGTGGCAGTGAATTTATGTAGCATTTTTTTAGTTCTGCATATCTATAGTTGCATAAAATGCCAACTGACATCTATTGTAAGCTTCCCTCTATCAGTTTCTTCATATTCCCTCCAGTGTTTACATTTACTGTAGCACTAAAGAGAATGTGTTAAGTACTAAAATTAAAAAGAAATTTGCTGGTGGGCTTTCTGTTTAGATACCCCTGTAAAGGGGAAGCTGCATTTTCAAAACAGGAATACCTGGAAGGATCCAACTGATAACATCCACATTTATGTTTACTAGTAGTTGTTACCGTGTTCTCCCTGTGGAACAAAGCAGAATGGATTCGGAGTGGCAGGACAAGTGATACGGTGCTGAGCAATGAAAAAACAAACTAGCAAAAGGATGAGGAGCACCCACATATGCAGAAAGCACCAGGACTGCAAAAATATTTAGAGTTCTTTATTTAACTAAACTGTATAGTGCACCCACACATAGTGAACATAAAAAAGTGATGGCTGAGCTGCTCTGAAAGTTATGCTTCTCCCGGCCCCAGCCGGGCATCGAGTGAATCACTGCGATGATGCCTGGCAGGGGTCAGGAGAAATGTTAGTTGCAGAAAGGCTCAGCAGCCACTTTTTTATGCTCACTATGTGTGGGTACCCTATGCACTTTAGTTAAATAAAGTACTGAATAATATTTTTGTGGTCCTGGTCCTTTCTGCATATGTGGGTTCTCCTCATCCTTTTGCTTGTCCCTGTGGAACAGCAGGCTGAGATGGGACATGAGCCCAGTCTTCCTATTCTCAGGGGTATTGATAGGATTAAATATATGGATATGTTCTTCAGCAGAACACAGGGACGTGTTCTGAAGGTCACAGATGGCAAGTTTAGGGGTAACATTAGGAAACATATTTTGTCCCAGAAGGTGATGGCCTTCCAAACTGACCTGCCAATAGAGACTGTGGACATGAAGACAGTAGAACAGTCCCCAGTGTTGCTCATCCCTCAGCTTTTGCCAGCACTGAGTCGATACGGCTGTGGAGAGCTTTTAGGAGTGGCAAGAGCATTGAAAAGAATATGAGGTGCTCTCGCTGCACCAGAGTCAGATGTAACTGATACTGCTTCGATTACTGAACTGTACATGCGTGATACTCGCGCATGCACAGTTTGCCCCATAGTCAGCCATATCATGGCAGCACTGACATGACTACGTATGCGCCATACTCATATATGCATAGTTTAAGTCAGCACTGGGAAAAGTAAGACTACACTGAAAATGAGATGCTGCATCTTAGCCAGGCTGACATGTATCAGTACATTCTAGAAGTGGGTGAAATTAGGACCTCTCTGAAAATGAGATCCTGTATTTCATCAAAGCTATCCTGTGTCAGTACATTGCCAAACATGGACAAATATATGACCCCACTAAATATGACATACTGCATCTCAGCCAGGCTATCCGGCTGTGCCAGTACATTGTAACAGTGCTATAATACCATCAAGAGGTTCTGGAGACACGTGAACGTTGACAGCAAAGCTTGAGAGATTCCAACATTTTTCCACAGCCTCTGTGATATGTTGGAGGTGAGTTTTACCATTTAAAATAAATAAATAACAGCCTTAACATTTGTTATAGTGATTTTACTGACTGGCATAATGAAGTCAGTTGCGTATTGATTTGAGCATACAGGAAAATGTACAGGAGATTTGTCCCAGTTTTACATGGAAAAGAGGGTGCTCTACAGGGAAATGCTTTGTTCAATCTGGGAACACTGCAGTTGACACCGCTATCATTCTTTGTAATTCCCTAGGCTGCCCTTGCAACCTCTGAAAACTCCTAAAACATTAGCTGCTTAGCATTTATTTACCCTTCCTACAAGACTAAAACCATGAGAGTTCCAATGCCACTAATTACATAGAAAAGGTTAACATAAATCAACTCTTCAGAGAAAATACTGTAAATCATTGCTACACACTCACACACACACACACACACACACACACGCTGGGAGAGATGACCAAGAATGTAATTTGAGAGTGCTCTGCAGTTAGATGCTATCTGTTTAAAGTCATGCCAGTAAATTATTAGTCTCCAAAGATAGTAAGTCACATCATAATAAAAAAAAGCTGAGAAAATAGTGTTGGAATTGGTCTACTCAACAACCCTCTTGCATTAGCTCTAAAAATGCTGTTTACCACGTTGGATTCAAAAGAAAACATGCGTTTCTTGTACTCACTGAAGCACTACAAGGTTGGGAAGGAGAGGCGATTGTCCAGCGCATTTGTTTCTTAATCCCTAGGCTGCCAAAAGAACTAGAATTAATCTATTTGACTGAGTCCTGGACAGATGTTCAGTCTGCAGCACTGCAAGGGTTAAATTGAAGGACTGCAAAGATATGGAAGGATCATTTGAAAACTCCAAAGGAAGTGCTCCACGGTCTGAATCCAGTAGCTCATTTTTAGAGCTAATGCAAGAGGGCTGCAGGCTCTGCCTAACTGCAGCCCTAAAAATGTCAATCAAACCATCAGGTCACAGACATCAAACTTTATATGTCTGTTAAAACAGAAAGACTCCCTGTGAAATCCTCTTAGTCTATCAGACTGTACTGGCAGTGTGGAAGGAACACAGACGTGTGGATGACAATGCATGCTCACATCTCTCTCTCTCTCTCTGTCTCTCTCTCAGGACTTCTATTGTCTGTAGCTGTCGTCCAGGTTTTCTCTGTACCATTTTCTCTGTGTTCTGCTGTCATTGGTCCATTGCAGGCATGTCTTGATTGATTAGCATTCTGCTACCGAATGGTTTGGAGACATTTAGACTTTCTTAAAAAAAAAAAAAAGTTATTTTTTCTTCCTTTTCTTATGGGAGGACTATAGTCAAAATTTCGCAAAAGTATCTGTTGTGCAGAGTTTTGATGTGTGTGTAGTCATAGTGTGTCCTTCCCTTTGTGTGGTGTTAGGAATTTTTCCAGATCTGTCTATTAGTTTTATGGTCCCTGGTGAGTTCCGTGCTTGAATTTTTCATTGCTGTTCTTTTTTCTACCATGCCTCCTGTCCCATGTAACAGGGATGCATTTGTGACCGCTTATTCAGTGAGTGATAGCTGCTGCATGCAGCAGCAATTTGCTTTTAGTAACCTGCCATTCTGACCTTAACTAAATAACTCTACTCCAATATTTTTGTTTCCTAGATATGCATCTATGTCTAGCCACAGGAGTAAATGTTTTCTTTTTAAGCTTTTCATTTCATCCAACCACATGCAGCCATTAAAAAAAAAAAAAAAAAAAAAGCACACAAATCACCCTGGGTCATCCATATTATAATTAGTGAAAACTCTAGGGCCTGGATATTCAAAGGGGTTGCGCCCGCATTGCACCCCAGTGGGATATTGAGAAGGCTGCCTGGCGCAGCACAAATCCCGATGCACTGGGGCACAATGATAATGTATGCAGCGCAGATGCAGAGGGCGTGCCCATGCACATGCGACACATCCCGTTATTCAGTCCAGGATGTGCGGCACATATGCTGGCACAACCCTGCATTGCACCGCATAGGTGGGCTCAAAGTTGAGCCCTGAAAAGCAGGAACAACTCCTGGCCACCCACAGGTGGGCTGCAGTGTGCATGGCGCAACACAGCAGCCCAGCTGTGGGTGGCTCCCATCCCACCCAGAACACCGCCGGTTAACACACACAGAACCCTGGTGGTCAAGTGGAACCTCTTACTCACTGCCACGATCGTAGTAGATGTTGTAAACCCAGTCCATGGTAGTTCAGTGATCCCCTCCCAAGTCCCTGATGAATGTAATAAAGCTCATCCTTGGTGGTCTAGTGGTCCTCCTCCTGATTCCCCAAGAAATGTACAATGATCGTCCCTGGTGGTCTAGTGGAACCCCCGCCTACGCTTTGAACATCACGTAATCCTCTTAAATAAATGCCCTGGTGATTCAATGGCACTTCACCTTCTTAATTATGCCAAAACCCCTTGCTCATCCTTCCGTCATCGGTGGGTTGCAACTGGCTGCATACCACCTGATCACCCGCCGAATGATAAGTTACAGTATGGGCTATGTTCAGTGGTCTCCCAGTATGATCAATGGGTTTGCAGGGCATACTGTATTAGATAGTTCCAAACATGTGAATGACTCTTATTCACATATTTGGACTGACTAGTACAGTATAGTTTGCAAGCCCATTGGTCCACACTGGGGACCACTGGGCTTATAGCCCATACTGTACCTGTCATTCTGGTATGGCCGGGCAGTATGCAGGCGAAGTTGCAATCACCTGCCAATGACAGGGGCAGCAGGGGGCAAGGGGTTCGCGTGGTGGGAGGTGCCACTGGATCACCAGGGCATTTAGTTACGGGGATCACTCGTGATCACCGCAACGAGCGGGGAGTTCCACTCAGACCTCCAGGACGGTAATTTTACATTTCTCGGGAATCAGGTGGGGGACCTCTAGACTACCAGAGAAGGTCTTTTATTACAGTTATCAGGGAATCTGGGACTTCGGGGGGGGCCACTAGACTACCAGGGATTGTGTGTTATACATTTATGTGATCATGGCTACGGGGCGGGGGGATGCCCCAGGATCCCCAATACACACGTCATGCTGTGCAGGGTGCCAGCTGCAAGTCGACAGGCTGCCCTGTGCAAGGCACGCAAATGGGGTCATAATGACATGCAAATGGCCCTATTTGAGTCTTGCATATTTTATGGCATCATTTGCATGCCCCCTGCTGAATATCACGGGTGATGCACCTAGAGCAACTGCACTTGCACTCGCGCATCCCCGTGCTCCCTATCTGTGGCTTGTGCCAGTGCAGTCCCACTGCACCATGCACAGTATGTGTGCTGACCTTGCCATATTCTTTTTTCTAAATATATCTTTTATTAAATATTTTCAAACTTTACATAGTCACAGTTCCAGTCATCTTAAAAACAGAAAAGAGCTTATACAATATTCTATAGAGGTACATTTCATTTATGAAGGTGTCTTTAGAGATGTTATCTTCTCAGTTATAAAACCAACCATTTTTCATTCCTTCCTCAAAGCTAATTCTTCATTCCTGGTCTTCTATGAGTACTTCAAATTCATCTCCCTCTGTGACTATATCTTATACCCTATATAGGGGTCCCTAACTTTATACTGTATAGTGGGTGGGAGGCAAAACCAGGACCTATGGATATACCTATTAGGTGCTAGTAGCTTAGTGCGAGTGAATACCTGTCTCCAAGCCCTCCTCTCTCTAAGGGGTAAAGTCAGGGTCCCTTGGTGTTATATGCAATATCCACCTATTCCATTGTATAGTGCAAAGTGCTGTTTTGTCAGTCACTGAATACGTGATCCTTTCTGCTTTCTATATAGTGTTTACTATGGATCTCCAGGAGTCCACAGTTGGAACCTTATCAGTGAGCCAGCATTTAGTTGTTGCCTTTTTTGAAGCTAGTAATAGTATTCCCAACAGTGGGCCATTGTATGGGCCTCTTAACTCTCGGGGAAAGACGTGTAGCAGGAAGAATTCCCCTGTCCATGGGAGCCCTGAGCCCCATATCTCCTCCAATTCTCCCCTGAGAGCCCCCACAAAAGGTTGCAGTTTCGGGCATAACCAGAAAACATGCGAGTGGTGGGCAACCGCCTAGCCACAGAGGCGCCAGCATGAGGGCGACGCAGTTTTATTATAGTGTGATATTATGGCCGGGGTGTGAAAGTACCTTATGAAAAGCTGCCAGGCGAATAGGCGCCATGTATCCATGCTGGTAAGTCTGGAGGACGTATAACAGATGGTATCCCATGTTTCTTTGGAAAGGCGGAGGTCCAGCTCCGTGTTCCATCTCTCCATGATCAAGTAGATATTTTCCCCTGTTGTTTGCATCAGAGATCTATATAGGGCTGAGATAGCAGGAGGCAAGTCACTAATACGGAGGATCTGCAATAGTAATTTAATTAGGTGTGGGTGTCCCTCCAGGTCTCGAACCACTGCTGGGAGGTTATCATAATAGTGGCATATCTGCAGGTAACGGAAGAAATCCGAGGATCTTAGGTTAAATTCTTGTTGGATCTCAGCAAATGTTTTAAACTGTGAGCCTTTAATGAGCTGTGTCAAGCTAGTGAGGTGCAGGTGCCTCCAGCTGTGAAAGGTATGATCGGTTCATCCGGGGATCTTACAGCAGCCCAATTGGGAGCAACAGAATCAAGTATGGGGTGATCTGTAAAGATTTACAGATTGTTTGCCAGGCTCGGATTTGGTGGGAAATCCAAGGATTACTAGTAATCCGTCCCATGGAGGGGGGCCTGATAG